>JARWLC010000011.1:52472320-53964820 GCA_033318265.1 Phyllotis vaccarum | reverse complement strand
TTACTGTTTTGATTTAATGAAACTTAAAATATCTCATCAGATTACCCAGGAAAATCCACGTAGCAGAAATATATAACATGTCCACTTCTTCAGAAGGTCTCAAATCAGTTTCCAAGGCCATAAAATTATATGTATATATATACACACACACAAACACACAATGCCATTTAAGCCACTCCCACCTTCTATACTAAAGAACTCAAGTACAGAAATAAGCTCTGTGGTGCTGAGGTAATATTAGGACCCTCCCCCAACATGACTGCATAGGTGTTTTAAGGTTAAATGTGAACATTATGTGAGGTCTCAGGTCAGTCAATCCCATTTGAACTGTGGGTTCAAAGCAGCATATTAGACATGTGCTCAAAGGAAGTAACCTCACTGAGCCATGTGTGTGTATGAGTAAGGAGATGGGCAGAAGTCAGGACAGGGCTGACCGAGGCCACACTGATAACTACTAGCCATCTGCAGTTGTTGGCAGGACAGAAACATACACAGTCTTCATATTCAAAGTCTTCATTGGGATATCTTCTGTAATCTCTAGAAGAAAAAATTATAAAAAAGTCAATATTCTGTTGTGAGTAAACATCTACAATACTGTTGGCAATCTTTGACCTCATCCTAAGGCCATTCTCACCTCTGTCCTGGCTTCCAGGGGGTCTCTAAACCAATGGCATCATCCGACAGGACAGGGGTATCTTTGATGCTTACAGTGGAGCTCTGATTACATATTAGCTTGTCAACAAGATGACTCAGAGCAGCTGACCACACTGGGAAGGCTTGGCTGACAAGTGTGAGAACTGATTGGTAACTTGGGAGACAAAGACCAACTGTGCAGGCAATGAATTAACTGTGGACACCAACTGCATGGTCAAAGCACTAGGGACTGGAGGAGGTAACACTGGCTATTCCTCCATGAGGAAAGGATGATTTGATGTCGCTACTCGGCCAGCCTCCCCCATCCCCTCTTCTGGCCTTCACATCTCTTTCTCTGGTCAGCTCTAATTGGTGTAATAAACAAATTTCTGAGTATAGTACCCTTCAGTTAAGCTGTGGATCTTTAGCAAATTATGGAATCTAGGGAGGTTTGAGGAAATGCTGGAGGCTGTGTTTGTATCAGAAGTGGTGGTGGCAGCACCTGTGCCCCGTCATAATATAATAATGAATACAATTTTAAAGTTGTGCTCAGAATCTGTAAACCAGGTATATCCAGTCAGACTGCAGACCCCACAAAGGGATCCTGAGAGAAGCTGGAGTCTGAGAGAACATCTTGCAAAGATAAGAAAGACAAACAGCTGAGAAATCCAGAGCGCAGCTACAGGACAGAGGAACATTCTGATAAAAGCAAGATTCTGAACAGGGGAGAAATGTCTGTGAGAAACCTCAAGAAAGAGAATGTTCTAGATCACCCGTGTTATGTGGCCCAGTGAGGAGATGTATGCAGCATGCCTGAGAAACTGAGAAGGGACCAGTCTGACGACATGTCAGCTAAAAGTTCCCATCAGGCTCCGATCAATTCCTGAAGAAACCTGTTTTAAATTTCAGGTCAGGAAATATAGTAATTTACCTAGAAGTATGCATTTTTAAGTTATTGCCAAAGAAATGGTATAATTTTGATTATCTCCTCCCTTAATTTAAATGACATGGGACCAGGACTTTAACTCAAGTCTTGTACATGCTAAGGAAGTGTTCTACCACTCAGCTACATCTCACTTAAGTTATTATCATTTTTAATTACATTATGGATAATTTCTGGTTAATTTGCAAAAATACACAAAACAAGACATATACAAAACTTATTTTCACAGATAAAACATGAACAATTACTGACACCAGAATTTGCATTTGAAGAAGGAAAAGCCTTAGGTCACAGCTGCCTTACCCTGTGTTTGAGTCTCATTCAGGAAGAGCTTGAGCCTCCTGCTCCGCAGTCCAAACACCTTGGCTGCCTCATACACAAGGCCTTGGTGGCTGAGTCCATTCTGTCCAAGTGGGTTCTCAAGCAGCAGAGTGCCCACAGTTCCTGTTAAACACTCTGGGAAGAAGGAAGAGGCAGGTCAGCTCCAGAGAACTCATGTTCCAACAGTGGTGGCACCTGCAGACAGTGCCAACCGGTGACGCAGAGGAGGCACAGGGGACAGAAGGAACCTTCAACAGTTCAGAGAGGTGAGGAAGAGGAGGAATGAGAGCAACTGACAGATGAAGCCCATGGACAAGGGCTGGAGGTATCCAAGTTTTCAAGACAGATTCCAAGAAAAAATTTGCAAAGTCAATAGTTCAGACACAAAGACAACTGAATCCATGTAGATGTAATTTTACTGATGATTTTTTTGTTTCCTGACTGTCAGAAAGATGATGGTCATTTCATGTAAACACACGGTAAGAACAAAAACAATTGTATCCCCCGAAGAAGCATGGGAATTCTTTGTTTACTGATATAGGGAGGGGGGGGGGTCTCACAATATAGCCCAGGTTGGCCTTGAACTTGTAATCTTTCTGCCTCAGTCTTAGTGCTGGTGTCCACATGCTGAGGTTGATTAGAAAACTACTCCTAAGTCAGAAACTTGATCCTGGAAAGGAGCTTTACCGCCCAGCACTCAAGCAGCTGAGTGCCGAGGGTGCCCGTACCTTGTGGCTCTGCATTCAGGAGCTTCAGGTTGATATACTGACACAGAAGAGCGCTGGGGCTGTTGACTGGAGAGGGAGCAGCTCCTGTAGTCACATACAGTGTCCTCCCATTCAAACTCAGCAAGTCAGTTTGGCTCTGTAGTTCTACAAATAACGATTCTGAAGTCACTTACCTTCTCCAAATTCACCAGTGTTCACTCCCAACTTCACTATTATCCGCCCTCACACAGTGGTGCTTTCTATTTAATTTGTTCATCAAAGGACACTGCTTTTTTCCTATAAAACCAGGCTTTAATGATAACCAAATAGTACAGAACTGGGTTTTGGGGGACTGGGAATGAACCCAGGGCCTTCTGCATGCTTGGCACACACTCTACCACTGAGCCCTATACCTCCAGCCCTGCAAATAGGTAATCTGAGCGCTGCAAAACTGAATAGTAAACTATCTGTCACTTAGCTTTGGTCTGTGTTGGGGTGGAGGCGGGTGTTGCCGAGGACCAAACTCACGATCTTGTGCTTACTAGGTAACTGCTATACCACTGCCCACACCTCACAACTCCTATAACTTAAACATCAACTGTTTTCTCCCTTCCATATTTTCCTTATATATTACGGCTCCTCTTAAAATTTTCACTCTAGGAGAATCTCAAAATTTACTATGAAAAACTATATTTGAAAATGATCATTACAGTCAGCCAATGAGTTTTAATTCATTTCAAAAATTTGTCTTTATGTGTGGTGTATGTGCTCATGTAAAGATCTGAGTTGCTGTGTGTGCATGTGTGGAGCTCAGAGGATGACATTAGGTGTCTCCCTTGATTGCTATCCACTTCATCTACTGTTAAAAAACAGTCCTGTTACCCACTGAGCCACCTCACTCCACTTTATTCTCTGAGACAGGGAGTTCACCAGCTAGACTAACCTGAGAACCCGGGATCCTACTGCCTCACAGTGTGGGATCACAAGCACACTGCTAAAGCAAGTTTTTAGTGCATCACACAAGAGCTTTACCTTGTGTAAAGGGTTGAGGCACCTCCCTGAATCCAGGTCTGTCTGATAAACTCACAACTCAGCAGAGAGGGCATGTCCTGATCTGTCCTCTATCAGGGACAGAGGATGAGGGCCTTGGCATCCTGTAAGTCCAGGGTTTCAACCACACTAAAGAGAGGGGCACGGAGTGCCGTTGCCTCAGCGTGAGGAAAACACAGCTCTGCTGCATGGCTGACAGCGAAGAAAGACTCTGACTAAGCCGCCTCAACCCAAAGACATGTCTTCCTGCTCTCCACATACCTGTTTCACCATGGAAGACTGACAGATCTGCATTTCTAACACCAAATATGCTGGTAACAACACTCTTCAGCTTTACAAGGTTCAACTTATTATCACCTTTTGGATTCTCCAGAAGCAACACTCCACCTGGAAAGCCACAAAAGTAAGATCTCATCTAGTGGAGTCAAAGTTAGAGAAAATGTTAAATTTATAAGAAAAGTTAAGCGATGCAGGGGGGAGGGAGGCTCAAGCCTTTCTACCAGCAAATACCACATTCCTGCTTAGAAGAGCCTTAGCAAACCTCAGTGGGTCAAAGGATAAAATCATCAGGTGGTCTGTTCTCATCCTCTTCAAAATTCAAACTACTGTGTTTACAACTCTCTTGCATTTTGTGCCTTCTGTAAATCCCCAAAGTATAGAGTGGTTAAAATACGCATCACTATCCTAAAAAACTATCCTCAAGTTTTCCATGATGCTGACATCCTACAGTTAGATTCAATCATACATATATACTACATTGACTTAAGACCTAGTTTTTATGCATCTTATAAGCATAAATTTTAGTTACTTTCAAGTGTGTGTATTACTTCATTGTTGTTTTTTAAAGTTGCTTTACTGTAATAAACACACAAATAAAAACATTATGTCAGATGTGCTTTTTAAATAATATAAATTATAGAATTTCCTAAGTGATTTGTGTATTTACTACCGAGTCTACTGTCTGTGCCCGTAACTGCCTTTCCTGTTGAGCTATCTCATTTCTCCCCAGTTCAGTGTTACTGTAAAGACTTCCCAGTCTAGCTCTTGTTTTCATCCTTCTCAGAGTAAATTTAAAAAACAAAAACAACGCAAAACCTTTCATTTCTGCTAAGTTCAGTGAGTCCACTTTCTCTTTCATGAGGTGCTTTCAAAGTGTCAAGACTTTAAAAATGATTTGCCCAAATAAAAGGTCCTTAAGACTTTCCTTATAAACACTAATATAGTAGAGAACTCGGAGCACCTAAGCAGGTGACCTTGATTTGCTCCCTCTGCTAGAAACATTATTTGTGTGTGTGTCTCTGTGTTTATATTCATGTGGAGGCCACGGGTTGTGACGACACAATGTGTTGTCCCTTAGATGCAATTTACTTTAAATAAATAAATAAATAAAGACAGACAAATAGACAAGACTCTTTCACTGGTCTGGAACTCACAATATAGACCACGCTGGCCAGTAAGCTACAGGAAATCAGTCTTTCTAGGACACTGGATCAAAGGCCACCACACCTGGCCTTTTTATGTAGGCTTCAAAGATTTCATCCAGGTTCAGCACATTACAGACTAAGCTCTCTCCCCTGATATAAACATGGCTAGCAGTTTAGAAAGCAGGCTATGTCTTCTTCTGGCTACACTCACATGTGTCTAGACATAATGTCATGCATACATTTTTGAACCTCCTGATGGTATTGTACAATTACTTTTTTAAAAGCTTATTTACCTGTCTCAACAAAAACCAAGCACTGACTTTATGTCACCTCAACTAGGTCACAGAAGGTCTTAGGGTCAAGCTAAGTGAATCAAGTGAAAGGGTAGTGCCCATCACTTCATGTATGTCAAAGATTGGCCTGCACTGTTAAGGGAGTCCTAAAGACATGAAAGAAGACAGGACTGAAAAGATACAAAGATAAAGATCCCAAAAATCAAAAAGATAAGGGATGAAAATATAACACATGGTATTACTTTTATATTTGATTACTTTTGTATTACAGTTGTACAGCTGGATTATGTTACACTGTAAATAATTGACCTGCCTACTGGTTTAATAAAAACGCTGATTGGTTGAAGGCAGACAGGAAGTGTGGGTGGTGTTACCAGACTAAGAAAACAGGTAGAACAGGGTAGAGATGCCATAGAGACACCAGAGCTGCCAGAGACGCTAGAAGATGCACAAGACAACTATGCTGCTCTGAGAAAATGTACCGAGCCACATGGTAAACAGGATAAGAATCATGGGTTAGTTTAAGAGCAAGAGCTAGCAACAAGTTATATGCCTAGACCCCATGTCAATCAGCGTACTATTAATATAAGCACCTGTGTGTTTCAGTGGGACTATAGGGCTGTGGGTCTATGGGTCTGGGCCATGAGGCTAGACCAGAAATTTAATACAATACAGTTGTAGTTGTTATCACAATAATGTTCCAACCCCTAGGAAGGAAGTCTCAAGAAGAAAACAATGAACGAGTCTAGGTAGTTCCTGGAATTTACAGGACTCATGAGCCACCCTCCTTAAAGTTTATAAATAGTAACAATTTCTGGGGAGAAGAGATTCTGCCACTAGCCAAGTTGCTCGAAGAAGGAGCTTCTGGGATGCAACTTTCCTCATCTATGCTGGGGTGGGCTTTTAGTGACAGGGGCTGCCTTTGGGTCATTCATGCTCCTGTATGTTCTGTAACTCCTCACTCCTGTAAGTAACTCCACTAAACTCACTGGTTCACCAAGCTAGACTCAGATGAAATAATTTCTTTGGTTTGTACTTGGTTCACTCTCTAGGGTAAATAGATGTTTCTTCTTGTCTCCCCAGGAAAAGACACACAATTGCCAAAATACCCAAATTTACAGATTTGAGAAGCTAAGTGCCATGATCTGAATATTAATGCATCACTTCCACTCCTCCCCAAGTCCTATATAGAAATTTTACCAACAAAAATATTAGGAAGAGGGGTTTCTGAGACATCATTATAGGATGAGGTTAGAGCCTCTATGAACAGAGTAATGCTGTCATAAAAGACTACAAAACCTCATCAGCTTTTACTAAAGATAGAGCAAGATACAACCTATCTACCAAGAAATGGACCCTACCATACACCATAACTGTTGGAGCTTTTACCTCACATTGTAGATAGATGTTTTTGGCCTGGCCTAGCTCCAAAGTCCTGACTGGAAGACCCAAAGTCCCATAGCTGCTTAGTTCCAAATAATCACACAAAGGCTTATATTAATTAAAAGCTGGACGGTCAATAGCTCAGGCTTATTACTTGCTAATTCTTATACCCTAAGTCAACCCGTTTCCACTTATATGTAGCCACATTCAACCCCTGTTTCCACTTATATGTAGCCATGTGGCTTGGTACTTTCTTGCTCGGTGTAACATTGTTATCCCACTTCCTCCTTCTTAACTGTTGTCTCTGCTCTGAGAAGCTGTCGGATGAGAAGTAGCTCTGGTTTGTTTTTCTCTCTCTGATATTCCAGCTTTTCCCCAATATCTGGCTCTGGGTTTTTATTACGTACCAAATAAAATTTGTGCAATATCACTTTTTCCCTTCTCCAGAACCTTGAGAAATGTTATTTTTATGGTTTGTTTTCAAGATGCTCCAGTGCTTGTGGCTACTAATTACCTAGTTCCACTCAGCTTTAGATGCCCATGGTATATGGTCTGTCTATATCATATTTGTGCATGGTGCATGCGAGTGGGAAAGCATGCATGCAGGAATTAAAGAGAATGTGGGATGCCCTCTGTTGCTTCCTGCTTTATTTCCTTGGGATGAGGTCTCTCACTGAATTTGGCTGTCTGGACAGTAAGCTCCTGAAATCTGTCTTTGTGACCCCAAAGCTGAGGTTCCAGTGCAGCTATGCCCCTCCCAATCTTTTCTTCATGTGTGCTAGGGATTACAACTCAGGTCCTTGGGCTTACAGAACAAATCTTACCAACTGAACCACCTTCCTAACCCTCAAACAGCTTTGCTATCACATTGACAGGGAAAGGGTAGCACTCCTTAGTTACTTGAAACTTAGTTACTAGTAACTCCTTAGTTACTTAGTTATTAGAAAATGGCTAAGGCAGAGTTTTCTATCAGTCTAAATGACATCAAGTGAAGAACTTCTGGCTGAGGGTACTAAGGGAAGAAGTCCTTACTCTCTGCTAGGCTTCCTCCAACACCTCTCTGATTAGGAACAAAATACCATGTTATCGCTCAAAATAGGTTTCAGGTCGACACTTCTATGGTATCTGACCTCACTACTACCACTTAAGTCATTAGTGGATCGCCTGCTTTGTTCCATCCTCGTGGACAATACCGGGCAGAGGTGCTTGTAAAGCTGTGGTAGGCCTGGGTCTGTGCTGCTCTGTGACATCTATGAGGATTGAATACCCTGAACCTGACAAAGGTCAAAGCCTAGCTTGGCTGTTTGGCCTTCAGTGTGGGTACTGGTGCAGTAACAGTTGGGAGGATTTCCTTCCCTTGCTGTGTTTGGGTAGAACAATCACTGTCTAATAATTCTATCTTGCTCTTTCCTCCACAGAAAGCAGAACTTTGGTGAGGCACTTCTCAACAGGGTTGGGTTATGTGAGGCAAATCTAGAATCAGAGGAACTGTCACATATTATCACTTAGCTTCAAGGTCCTATTCTTCCCTCTACTGATAAGAATCTCTTGCTTGTTTTTGTACAGAATACTCTAGGGTTGTTCCATGAGTTTAACAGGACAAACATGAAAAGCATGCTGAAGTCAACTCCAAGTCCAAGTAGGACTCACTTGGGTGACAAAAAGCTATGTAATTTTACCAATTCTCTTATGACTGTCTTAAAGATTTCTATAGAGTTAACTAAAACACAAAAACAATGGTGGGAGACGATTGTAATTCCACTACTTGGGAGACAGAGGCAAGAGGATGATGATGCTGCATAGTAAGACACTATATCTCAAGAATACACAAGTAAATAACCAGCATAGGCCTCATTTGCACTCACCTTGCTCAGTGCCATTTGCACAAATATTAAGGTTTACATAGGCACAAGCAGGACTAGGCACACACGATCCTCTGGTGAGCGTGAGTTCCAGTTCCGACCCCTTTAACTGAGCAGAGAGTACAGGATTAGAACAGCAGGACTGTGCTGAGCTCCACAGCAAGGAACACAGGGCCACTGCTTAGTAACAAAAGAGCTCTTCAGAGGCAAAAGCTGCAGTTATAACCTTGTCTCTCACTTGTTCTCTTAAAGATACTGTTTTTTATGTATGTAATAATACATACATGCTCATTTTTAAAAGTCCAGTAAGTAAACAATACATAAAACGGAGAATGGAATAATAATGTACCTGTGTCACCCCAAAAGACAATGACACTTTTAGCCCCTCCTGATCTATCCTGGTTTTATGAATAAGGAAAAAGAATGATCAAATCAATGACTTATTTTTGGATTATGGCCAATATTTTTCCATGTCTTGGGCCAAATTATCATAGTAACACATAAAAGTATTATATGTAAAGAGGCCATGAATCTGAAAGAGAGTAGGGAAGGTACATGGGAGGGCTCGAAGGAGAAAAGAGAGGGGAAATAATGTAATTTTATTAATCTCAAAATAAAATGTTTAAAAAGTATTACCCATAACAGGAAATACTATCAAACACGTAACCCACTATCAACAAATTAACTGTCACTGATTTTTTTATATTATTATTTTATTGTTTATATTTCATGCCAACTGTCACTTATTTTTAATGCAAATTATCAGAACCGAGAGTATCCACTGTTCTTGTTTAGACAAAATGGTCAGTGCAGCCATTTTCCCCGCTGTCTTCCCTAAGAGAATTGCCATGAGGCTGCTGCTGCCTTCCTCTCAGTAATGATAGGGTCTAGAATCCCCCTCTGTGCACACTGAGAGACCATCCTGATTGGGAGCATGTGGAGGACTCAGTAGTCCCTGGGCATGGTCTCTGTACTACACGGAGGCAGAAAGCTACCTGAGCCCAAGCAGCCAGACTATCAATATACTGCAACCGGCTCCTCATGCCCCTGTCACTAGCCCCTCCCCACTATGATGGACTGCATTTGAACTAGAGTTGTTTCCGTTAGAATATTTATAATCACAGCAACAGAAAAAAGAAGACAGTGGGACAAAATTTATCAAGATTTAACCCTATAAATGTAAAGTAAAACCCAATGTGAAGCACTAGTATTTCTACATAATCAGAACTCACCTGTGTTTGTTTCTGAATAAGGATATTATCTGATGGAGGAACCGGATATGGTTTCAAGGGAGCTTTGACAGTGGCAAATATGAAGTCGGTGTGGCTTTCAATGACATTAGTCAAGTATCCTCCTTCAGATTTTGCATTATAATAAACTGTTACTTCATCAGTCGGAAGCAGATTGCACTAAAATATCATACAGAAAAACTTTAAAAAGTGTATTTACGTATCGAATGAGAACAAGTGTATGCTGAGCTGTCTCCGAAGGCCATCCCTGGCCACTCTCCTCCGTGACTGGTATCTGCGTTCTGTGTGCTTCACCTACTTTTCTTCCATCCTTTCCTAGAGCAATCAGCCCTTCATGAGTGCTGAAATAAAAGACTGACTGGGAACCTGCTCACAAAGCTCTGAATCAGGACATGATGCAAATGCTGGAGGGCCCTCCTCAGTCTCTGAACCATGGGTCCAGGAGGCTTAGTTTAGGGAGCAGCAACCATGGGAGTCCTCCTAATTAGCACTGTCTCCAGGAATAAGAATTTTCTGACACTCAGACCTAATAGCGGCTCGCTGATGTCTCTGGGTAGAGGGTTGTTTGTGTTTTCCTCACCCCTTAACAAGGAAAAATCACCTTTCTGTACAAACCCAGCATCTCTCCTTCACTCCTAGCCCTTCCCATACTGATATCCATCCTCACTGTCATCTCTGTGTAGTTCCCCAGGGAACTGAAGAACAGATGGGCCAAAGAAGCCCTTGGACAGAGAAAGTGGGTGGTACCCAGCCGTGGAGTGGGTAGTGAAGGGGAAAGGACCTGACTTTCCTGCAGAGTACAATCAGAAGGGGCTGTGGATTAGTGGATCACTACCAAAAACTGATAACTACTGTTTACACTGTTTGCCTCATCTGTCACCCCAAACATCCAAAATGAAACCAGCACAAACCCTCAAGAGGCAAACTGACCATCTTGCGAAGTTTCTGAATGCGATTGATGACTTCCCGAGCCATGCCTTCATCCACCATTGACTGGTCAGGAGTGACATCTAAAAGAACTAAAGCCTATAAACAAAAGAGTGCACATGACAGAAATAAGGTCATTTCCTCTGAACTTGGTGAAATAAAGCTAGGGCTGGCGGGCAGGACAGAGTCCTAGAGTCTGATGCCTGGAACAAACATGGTGACTCTGACTGACCTTCCATGACTCAAGTTCCAGGGGATCTGACATTCTCTTCTGACCTCTTTGGGCAGGAGACATGCACATACACACATACGTAAAATGCTCATATAAAGAAAATAAACCTAAAAACCTCAAAACGACAACAAGAAACCCCATTAACTTCTATTAAGTTTATAATCCAACATCATTTAGCTATTTAACAAACAAAGTAAGTTAATCTAACTTATTCCTGCTCTCAGAAGGACACAGCCTTTCCTATTTGGGGATGCTGCTCACAGGAGATGACCGGAGAATTTTCAGACCAGTTTCATGAAGGGATGGTTTTCTGTCCATCCAATAAATACAACTCTTCTAATATCTATGACTCAGGATCCTGATGCTCCTGAAGCAGCAAACTTTCCACATTATAGTGTGGGACAAAGGATTCATGCAGCCAATTCAAGCAATGCTCTTAGCCTGCGGCTTTCTGGTACTTTAGTTGGTCAGTATAACTGAAGACAGAAATCCTAAAATGGACCGTGGTATTTTCTTTATATGCTAAGTTTAAACTGTTTAAATACAAGTTTTTTCCAACTTTACCTTTCTCTCAGGTATTATGAAAGTTTTTGATTACGGATGTAAGAGTAATAACAACATAACTTCTCATTTTAAAAGATTTATTACTTTTCTTAATATGTATATGTGAGAGCCTACAAGAGCTAACATAAAGCCAATGCCTATTGAGGTCAAAACCCATCAGATCTCCTACAATCAGTGCCAGGTTCTATGAACCACCTGATGTGGGTTCTGAAAGCACATCTAGGCCCTTTGCAAGAAGAGTAAGCACTCTTACCCACAAGCCACCTCTCCAGCCTTCTCCTCTTTATTCAGTCTAGCATCAGAGTTCATGAAATAGTATCACCCAGTTAGAGTGGTTCTTTCTACCTCAATGAACCTCCTCTAGACTCCCTCACAGACACCCAGATGCTATCTGTCGTGTCACCCTGCTAAGGACAATGTTCTTGAGTTTCTTGACTCAGCTCATGTATTGTAGCAATGTTGTGACTGACATGAGCCTCTCATCCATTTCAAGCTGTGCCTCCTGTGCCTTTGACAAATGAGGTAAGTTTCTTCTCTGAGATTACTCAAAGGTAAATGACCATGCTCTAGCAGGATCCATGTGAGATGGGTCACAACTACCTGTAACTCTAACTCCTGGGGAGTGATGCCTCTGGACCCACAGCATCTTCATTCATGTGCACATACCCACACACTATACATAATTAAGAATAAGTCAACACAAAAAGAAAAATGATAGTCAATTCCCAGATTCTTGAATGAATACAATGTGACCAGATGATGGTAGGAAGGTAATCTACCTTCCCACCATGATAAACTATAATTCCTCAAAATAAAAAACATTGCTGAAAGAAACAGCCTGATCAGGTATTTTTTTAAAAAGGAAGTAATATACCTTCGCACTCTAAGGGCTTCTCAGCTTGCCTTGTGTCTAACTTGTGCACTGGTTTGGAGAGATTTTCAGAGATGCTGCTTTACTTCTGCTGGCCTGTGTCGTGCCAAGCAATGGGACCTAGCAATAGCTCTGATCCACTGACAAAAATATCCCAGACTCCAAACTTCTCCTCCAGAGCATTCCCCAACATCTCCATACCCGGCACACACTTGGGACTCTGAACTTACTTACTCAGGAAGTTATTGGGCAGACTACTAAGATTTGGATTACTTTCTTGTGCCCTAGGGTTGGTTTCTGAGAAACCAACAATTAGGACAATTATTTACAAGTATAAATTACAAAATGCTCACTTAAGCACATAATAAACAAGGACAAAGGATAAAGACCCACATAGAAACTTAACAGAGCTGATCTAATAGGAATTAACTGATGTGTGGGTAAGGCATGTGTAAAATATACTCTTAAGTCCCACATGTTGGTGAAGAACATTCTAAGAGGTTGGCATAATGGCTCAAGCCTGCAATCCCAGTATTCTGGGGTTGGAGCTAGGAGCTCCAAGGCATTCTCAGCTACACAATACATCCAAGGCCAGAAAGGGCTACACAACCTTCCTCAGAAACACCAATACATAAATAAAACCAGAACAATCTTAGGGAAGGAACAACAACAAACAAAATACCTGAGCATCAGAGTGAGCTTCAAACTGTGCGGTCCCTTCTGTGGCCTGGTCAAAGGTATACATGAGGCGAATATCTTCTGCGTGCAATTCATGGCCTTCCACGACAATACTTCCTATGAGGACAACAGATTCCATCAACCTCCCTCTTCAACTGCCTTCTGCTAGCATACTGTTTTCTCCTCTGATGACCCTGGTGTTCTGCAGGCTAGTACTAGCAAGCATTGGTGCAAGCAAAATGAGGGGCAATGTGAAGTGCTGGGCCCTGGGTCCAGCACAAGCAGAAGTGTGGACAGCTGCTGATATGCGATATACCATTGTTAGGAAAGCCCACTGTAACCCCTCCATTATGGCTGACTCCAGAGTATATGTAAGTAGAGGGAAAAAAGGTGGGTTTTAACAGATACCAGCACCCAGAGGCTACAATAGGAAGTTGGGATACCAGGCACCTATCTAGGAAAGTTACTGGAATGTACGATTATCATTCTTATGAATAGGATGAAGGTTTGAAGAAAAAGATAGAAATATTCAACAGAAGCCTAAGTATAAAGCAGTCCTTGGGCTGAGAACATGCACACAGATACCCACCACTTTTCTGGAACTGCTCCAGTTCTTCATTGCTCAGCTGCTTTATGGCCATCATCACTGCTTTAAAGGCTCCCTTCAGACGCTTCCCAAGAACCATGTGATCTGGTTCAGCCCTCAGTTGAATACCATATTTGTTTTTATCAGTAGATAGTGTAACTTTTCGAACATTTAATTCCTATAGTGAGTGCCAAAGGTAAAACAAGTTTGTGAGACATAAAAATTTATACCACATAAAACAAGAAGATAAACATTCATAACAATACTATTCACAAGAAACAAAAAGAAGACCCAAATGTCAGTCAATTGCTGCATAGGTGGGGCTTAGACGTAGAATGCTTGTTTGACATGCATAAGACCCTGGATTGGATCCCAAGACCATAAAGTAAACAGAACAGGTATGACTAGGTAAATAAAGTATGGTTTATACACATAATGGAGTAGTTAGCAACATAAAGAAATTAAGTATGATCCTGCATTACAATGTAAACAAACTATGAAAACATTATGCTAAGCAATACAAGCCAGACAGTAGGTTATGAACTATACATTATTACTTATATGGATCATCTAAAGGAGTTGAATCCATAAGCAGAAAATATAATTGTGACTGCAAGTAAATGGTCAGATTGTAAGGTTAAAACAAGTAGGAAGATGAAAATGATTTGATTCTGATAGTAAGTGCAATTCTGCAAACATATTTAGAACCATCTGGAATGGAAGAGAAAAACAATGTTTCTTATCAAGACCAAGTAAGTTGAGCATCAATAAAAGAGGACCCCAAGGGAAAGGCCAGTACATGTCTTTAATTTTAGCACTCATGGCACAGAGGCAGTGGATCTCTGAGGGTTCAAAGAGGTCCTGTCTACACAATGACTCTGCCCCCCCCTCCCCTGGACATACACCCACACACACAACCCTAAAAATACAGCAGGGAAGAAAGGGGGTGGGGGACGGACTTGAAACGCAAACTCCATCTCTCAGGGAGAAATTTGCACAAGGAATTCAGAGCACCACCATTAACTATCATTTAACCAGGAGCTGTTAAACCCGTTCTTCATGATGCTAGCGACAGATTCCCATGAAACAGGGTCGATACAGTAGGAGACATGGAAAGAGAGTACAAAGTAAGGCGGACAGGAACACTGAGCTTTGCTATTTTATCTAAATGGATTAAAGGGTGATGAAGGCCGGGTGTCATCAGCACACTGGAGGTGGAGGCAGAGGGACAGAGTAAGTTCAAAGTAAGTCTATGGTATACCATATGACAATGTCTTAAAAGTTATGTCCATATAAAAAAGGTGAACAGGACAGAGATATGTATATATAATAATATGTATGTATGTCTACAAGGGATTAAATCGGGATATATATTATCTCTCACTTTTTAGCTTCTAATGTTTGTCTAAAATTCCCAAGTAATTAAAAATCAAATAGAGAAATTCACATTTTCTGTAATGATGTAGTTAAAATATTATCTGTGAAAAACTAAAAACATTAGTTTTGAAACAGTAATAAACTTTAAAATTTGAAGCATATTGTAAACATCATAGTACGCAGGTTTTCAGAGGACAATGACACTGTAAGGGATTCTAAATAGACACTTATACCTACTACTGTGTCCATTGCTCCCCAGCCCCATCAGATTACTGAGACATGGGCTGAAAAGATTGCTTTTCCCTGCAACCCCATGCTGTACGAAGCAACAGCCCACCTGGGACTTGGCAGACGGCAGATATTCATAGAGTTCTGACAGCTTAAATGGGCAATGTGTCTTGATGGTTCTGTATTATTCCTGTTACACATTGTAGCTTGGCCACAGAAAATACAGACGGAAACCAGGACATTTTCTCTTCCTGGTTTGACCACATTCTAAGTGAACCCAACTCCTTTAACAGTTTCAGGCTCCTGATCTTTTAAAATGCAGGGAAATAAGCATTCTGTGAATTTAATACACTACCCAGCTACCAAGATTGTGCTCTATTCTTCTGTCACTGAACTCCACTCCTAAAATCCACCTAACATATGCACACACACTGAAATACTCAGAGACACTCAATATCTATACACTGCAATGTGCAGACACTTATCTTTGTAATGAGAACCTGAAATTTCTCAAATAGATTATTTAAATAAATTATGAAGCAGACAAGAAATAGATACTATGCAGACATTCTAAAGATACATTATAGAACTGGGGGGTAGTGACATTATACCTGTAATCACAGCCCACGGGAGGCTGACACAGGAGAATTTTGTGTCCAAGAAAAGCCTACTTCACAAAGTAAGACGCTGTCACCCCTACCCACCAGGCCATAATACAATTGAGAGCTAAAAACTACATAAATAATGTGTATATATGCATAAATGTGTAAAATGCTAGGAATTTTCTTCAGAGGGCAAGAGAGATCCCGGAGACAAGGTATCTAACTGCTCCACCTTTTACCAAACATACTATGCTTAGTGCATTCACAGCAAATGGCAACTATTTCATCATTTGAAGAAGCAAAGCTTTTCTGTTCGTTAAAAAATTTAGTCTGAGGACAAGTAGATGAGCGTAAAGAAATCCACTGATGGTGTAAAATTTCACGGATGGTTATGCCAGTAGCAGTTTATAAAAGAGTAAAAGAACTCCATTGAGAGATACCTCCTAAAATAATTATCCTGAAGAAAACAAAACTGGCTAGGCCCATCGTTGACCTTACCTCGATGATATACTTTTCCAAGGATTTGATATCCTCAAGAGCTTCTGGGTCTTGGTGGATGACCACTATTTCCTTCAAAGGATACTAGAACGAAAGGGAGGGAAATGAATTAGAGGTCAGTTCCTCCTGAAATGTTAGGTAAACTAGTGCCAAGCCATTCTATACTCTACTGCGGAGAAGAACAAAGAATTGTGCCACCGTTGGGACGTCTACATTAAAATGTCCTGAGACATGGCTCTGTGTCAATCTGCTATCCGTAACAGTTCACACCTTGATTGGAACAGTTTTCCGGTCTCGTATTACTCGTCCGAGCTCAATCACAGACTGCATTCTAGACACTGCATTCTCTGTTTTCTTGTCAATCAGTTCTTCTCTAATAAATAAACATAAAATATAATCAAGATCATTACCTTAAAAGGTAAAAACCTGAAACAGTTAACACTTAAAGAGGATCAGGCAGGTCTCAGAGACGCCTGAGAAAGGACATCACTCACTCCTACCTTGAGGGGCATACAAAGAACTCAAGGTATTTACATCTTGCCTAACCAGAACTCTAAAGGAAGTTGCTGTAGCTCTCCGACCACCTATCAAGATTGGGCCCCTGCAGCCGGGAATAGATACATCAGCCCAGGAGGGATGAGGGGTTCAGAAGGTACAGAAGGTAGAACAGGGAAATGAGTCCTCTCCCAGTTCCCTCCAGGGAAGCTCGGGACCGAACATGTACTTCCCTTTCCCAGGACCTAGGTGAAGTTTCTACATTTGATTCCTACCGAACACGTGGCAGCATGAGGTAGTGAATGCTGAGTGTGTCCTTGTCCCGGATAGAAACAGGATCAATCAGCAACTTTAGATTCTGGTACATCAACTCAGTAAGGAACGGTGTGTAGGGGGCCTGTATGAGGGTGGAGGAGAGAATATCATTCAGATACATCCACCATCAGTTGATCTTACTGAGACTAAGAAATAAAAGCTGGTCACTTTAGAGAAGGATACAGCAGCACACTGACATGGGCTGGTTATCAGACATCCCTTTTCAAAACAATGGCTTCATAATAGCACAGCAGTAGGAAAAAATATCTCTAGATGTTTTGTTAACCAAAACCAAACCAAACCAGGAGCCCTTGAACAACTACCAGTTGGGTCTATTTTCACAAAGATTAAATATCTTAAAACTATCTATCTGCAAAACAGAAAAACCCACTTGCATCACAGGATACATGGGTAGGAAGCTAGATGTGGACAGCACCAAGATCTTGTATAAAGGCAAAATCCTCCATGAGCTTTACAGACTCAAAAGAGCGCTTGTTATGCTATACTGGATCGGAAGAGCAGGACACAGGAAACTGAAGAGGCAGCCTTCTCACTCACAGGCCGCCATTTAATTCAGTCTAACTAGGAGGAGTCCATGTCAGACAATCACGCAGTTTTCCTTCAGTGCTAAGTTATGTTTGATCGCTTAAGTACGAGTTTAAGAATCTCTTCATTATTTACAATTATGAGTCATATTAACATGATTTATGTTTTACCTCCCTACAGCAGATCCTGTCTAAATGCTGAACTGCCAATGATTAAGCACTTGGTATTTCTCAGCTGGTGCTTAGGATAAGGGTTAGACACGTGAGCTGCTAGATTTCTGAAAGGGGCTATAGATAGGTGCTGCTGATACTTCTATAGGACAGATGGGGAGCTGCCGCAGGGGGTCATTATATGTAGCTCACCATCAGTCTGCACAGAGAAAGCAGGACACTGAACAATGTCTCCAGAGCCATGACACAATCTTCCATCCCATTCTCACCCTAAGGAATAGAAGAGATAAACATGCAGCTGCTATTAATGTTATCAAAACAGATGTGAGAAGATGGGTGATACTTTGTTTGTGCTCAAATAAAGCTCGCCTGAAGATCAGAGGGCAGAGCCGACACTAGTTAACTATAGAGGCCAGGCAGTGGGGCACACATCTTTGTTCCCAGCTCTTGGGAGGCACAAGCCTTTAATTACAGAACTAGGGAGGTAGAGACAGGAAGTGATATGGCTGGGCAGTGAGAGGACTACAAGACCAGGGAAACAGGAGGGAGAGGAGGTGGACCCTTCAGCCTGAGGATTCAGTAGAGGTAAGAAGTCTCTTTGGTGGCTGGCTCCTTTATTTCTCTGATCTTTCAGCATTTACCCTGATATCTGGCTCTGGGTTATTATTATTAGTCCAATTAGGATTTGAGATACAAGGAGAAATGGCCACAACCGTTAGCCCTGGAGCCGTGCAGTGCAGAGAGAGTAATCTACTGCCCCATGACCATCTCTACTGGAGGCCAGACAAATGAGGAAGTGGCTCTGTAACTGAGAGCCGAAGACTGACTATGGACTTGAAAGTGTGTATGGGGAAGGGGGGGGGGTTGTAGGTAAATTCCAATAAAATAAGAAATAGGTAAGTTTGCTTTAAAAAAAAAAAAGTATATACTATGTACTTTTAAAGCAACTATACTGATTCATAGTAAGAAAAAAACTGCCTGCAGTGAGGAAGTTGTCACTGTCTCATCCCACTATAAATTCTGCACAAGCCCGCAGTATGTCTGGAGACCAGTATCCACGCTTTGCTCATCCCAACAGCCCAACAGGTAAGAAGAATTCTGTCTACAGCAAAAACTCAGTCACCATCTCTTTGAGTGGAGCTTTCCTCCACACTGAAGCATTCCCTCCAGGAACGGGGCTAAGAAGTATGGAAGGAAAGCAAACCCTTTACTTCCGGGAGTCCTCTGCCCACGGTTTTCTAAGCTGTGGGGAGAGCTGCAGGAATGCTGCTTACATGAGATGTCACCATGGTAGGGCAGGCTCTGAGTCACCCGCGATCCCATAACCATTCTCCTATAAGGAACCCCAATAAACTCACTGGTTCACAAAACTAGATTTGGATGGAGACAATTGACTGGCACACTAGCTGGGGTGAAGAGATATTTGTTCACGTCGCCCTAGAGAAGTTTCTTTAAGGATTATAGCCATAGGTGACAGTATGTGCACAATTCTAAAAGCTCTGCTCAGTTTAGTCCTGCACTGGCTTCGACATGTCACTCCTATGACTGGTCCTCAGTGTTACAAAACTATGCAGGATGACTTTTTAGAACTCTGAAGTCCAATCCTGCTGATGTCAATCACTGCAGTTAATGTACCACCATCAGAAGACATTTCAGGAGAGCGCTGGCGACGCTGCATCCCTTTGGAACTCTCTCATAATCATTCTTTCTTTTATTTTTGTTTTTTGAGACAGGGATTCTCTGTGTAACAGCTGTAGCTGCCCTGAAACTCGCTCTGTAGAACAGGCTGGCCTTGAATTCAGAGATCTATCTGCCTCTACCTCCCTAGTATTGATATCAAAGACATGTGCCACCACTGCCTGGCATTTCTTAGACTCTGAGCCATTTTGTTACTCCCACCAGTTCTTACCTTTAATCTTCTCCTGTTCATTCGGACATACCAATTGGTCAGAATATCTACAAACTTGACCAGGCGAGGTACCACAGTGTATAGTCTGTAAGCTAAAAGTGAGATATTAGTCAGACAACCCAGTCAAGGCCTTGGAGTGGACTTAGAGCTAAATGATAAAGAATTAGCAACCCCTTCAATCCAAGATATTCCATTCCTTAAGGGAACAGTGAGAATCAGAATCAACCAATCAAATGGTTCACGTATCAAGAACATATGACAAGGTAGCCAAAGTGTTTAGGAGCCCACAAAAATGATAGTAAGCTACAAGCAAACTCATATAGATGAGAAAAACTGAACCCCTATTCTGTGTGACTATGTAGCATGGTTGGACAGCACTAACCCAGCTCCACACCACTGGGTTGCTTCCTACCCTAGCTCTAATGTAGCAGAAAGTTTCCCTTAGATGCTGAGAGGCACAGCACATGACAGCAATGCTCAACCAGGGGCCATTTACCCTGCAGAAATATCTGGTAAAGTCTGAGGAGACATTCCCATGATATAAATATATGGAGTGGCAACAGTGCTCTTTCCACTGGTGACATGGGGAGGCTGCTCAGCATCTTACTAAGCACTGCACAGCCCCACTGAGAAGAATGATCCAGGCAAAGTGTTGACAGTGCCATTGTTCATTCACTAGAAGATCAATCGGCAAAACTGCTCTTAGTATGGTTCATAAAACCAGAATTCAGGGCCACAGTCATAGCTGGCCAAACACATCCAGTTTCAGCAATTGGGCTGAAGAGGAAAGGCTTGTCCATATTATGTCTAGAGTTCACCATACTTCACTTTCTAGAAGCTTGAGATTTCTGTGTTCAGGTTTCACCTTCTCGAGAGAAATGAACCTCACATATAATAAGCACATATAGCATGGAGACAGCAGCAGCTCTTCCCGAGGGAACCAACAGTAACTGGCAACTCCCACAGGATGCTACCACCGCCTGTAGAAATATTCTTTCACAGTCTTGTTGACAGGGACATTGTGGGTCTGCAGAGGTAGGTGAACAAAGCTGGGACTTAGTCTGGGCCAAGAGTTCTCCTCCAAGGGTGACTACTTCCTGTGGCCATGCAGACACCGATCTATATAGTTCCTATGCAGACTGGATTCTGTCCTACATGTATAATCTTCAGACTCAGCTTCATGGGACGTCACAGTAGCTAGTGTTGAAAGATGGTAGGGTTCTCAGATGACCTTCTGCACAAGAACAAGTCTGCACTCCTCAGAATAAATTCTTCAGAGCCCTGAAATGAACTCCTTTCTACAACCAATAGGCTTTACCAAAACTATACTTCAGAGTTATTGAAAAAAAAAATGATCTGTCATCTCTCAAAATGTCCTTCATGCTAATGAGGGGAATCAGTTAAAATACCAAAAGAACAATTATTAAAAGAGTAAACAGTGTGCCTGTGTCCATAGATGCCTCTGGGAAGACAGCATAAAAGACTCACCTGCCATTTCAGTCTCAAAGAATCCAATAAGAGACTGCATGAAGGACAGAATCCACCGGTCGGTAATGTTAGGGCTTTCTCTGACTGTCTGCTCATTGTACAAGAATTCCACTCCATCTTCCTATGACAGACACAGTGAGATGCTCACATGCACAAAGGGAGAACTAACACCAAGAAAAATAACTTTAATTTTTTTAATTTAAGTGTGTGTGGGCGTGCATGTGCCCGTTCACATTAGCCAGTGTACCACCTATGTGCCTGTGTCCATAGATGTCAGAAAGAGGCATTGGATCCCCTGGAGCTGGAGTTATTATAGGTGGATGTCAGCTACCTAATATGAGTGCTGGAAACCAAATTCAGGTCCTCTGGAAATACAAATACTCTTAGTTGCTAGGCCAACCAAATGTTTTCAATCAGTAAAATGAAAGAAATTAACAAAAATACATAAGCCCAGACTCTGCCAGCAAGCTGAAATCTAACATTCAGAAATATTCAGGATGAACACTATCAAATCCTCAGTGAATCTTGATTTTAGGTAAGAATTGGAGAACTTAGGGCTGAGTTACTGTAAACCTACAGAAGGAAACTATAAAACCTTCTAGAACTGGATGACCCTTTACACACTGAGACAAGTGCCAGGAAACCTGAACTCTTCACATCTCCTTTTTGCTTTGCAAGAGCCCTCCTGGATCCTGAAGGCATCTTACTAACTCTGCATACTGAACTCATTACAAGCTGTGCTTCTCAGGCAACAGTCTGTTGGCAGAGCAGTGAAGACTATTCGCCTGGGTTTGAGCACCTCACAGTGGATGCAACCTTGCTATGTCCAGATGGGCCTCTCTGTGGGAAAATGTGAGTTCCAGCAACAGAGGCCTGCAGAGCATGCGAGCTTCAGGAATGCAATATCTACTTGGCACCATGTGCAAAGCGCTGGCTGGCAAAATGACAAAGACAGGGATGCTGAACGCCTAGGGAAGATGCCCGAACTTCTAAATTCCAGGGAAAGAGCACCCTGCAAGTCCTTTGTGAACACTACTCCTGTTTTGTTTCAGGAGAAGACTTAATCTGAGTCCAGAGGCAACAGAAGCAGTGAATAGACCACTGTCCTACTTGGTGGCTTCTGGGCTGCTCGAGGGTCACATTGTACCCACTGAGCAGTAAGTTACCAGTCGTTCTATTGGCAGGTGCTGGAATAAGAAGCTGAGCACAGCAGAGAAATACACTAGTGATAAAGATGCTGGGCACTGACAGGACGGGCGTCCTGAGAGCAGAGATGATGAGCACAGGTTTACATCTGTCCTCACTATTTTTTCAGATACAGGGGTTTCTTGTGAGCCCAGGGTGGCCTCAAACTCACAGATTTGTCTGCCTCTGCCTCCCGAGTACTAGGGTTAAAGGTGTGCTCCACCATCACCGCAAGGCCCAACTACTATTCTGAATCCTAGCAACCCATTCCAAGTTGCTGTCACTCTAAGCCTCAGCCCAAAGTCTTTCCTAACCACACTCTCCAAGAAGCAGGGTCTGGCCCTGCCCTTCATCAGGTAACTCTGTCAGCAGCCGACTCTTACTAATTCCACACCCCAGCAGTTGAGGGAACGAAGGGGAACCTCACTCAACATGAAATCCCTGGCTGACCAAATGATGACACAGCTCTATACAAAGGATCAGACACCTCTTGTATCATCATATAAGGCTTCCTCATGGCTCTGGGTTATCCAATAACAGCAAATAACAAAAGAAAGTGGCCTCAAGGTCCCAGAGTCCCACTTCATACACAGTCCAATGTGGTCCATACCTTGTGAAGTCTAAAGACATTCTGGACAAAGAAGCGGTAGGCATTGTACCACGGGAGCAGTACATCCTTGAGGACATCCCGGACACCTTCCTCTTTAAAGCGGAGGTTTTCTGCTCTCACTACAGGGGAATTGATCAGATATAACCTGGAAGAAGCAGAACCATGTATTACTACCGTAACACTAAGGGACAAGCATTCTAGTTCCTCTGAGGGTCACAGAAGTCTTTCTCCTTTTACTAAGGACTAAGAAGGCCAGCTAAACTCCACTTTTCTACTGAAGAGGAACAGTGCTCACACTTGCATCCCCACCACAGATGCACACAGGTTCATGAAGAGCACTGTTATATTCCAGAAGACAATCCTCACTGTGGAGAATGGCCCGACACAAATGGACAATACAAATATAAGCCCGACAGATGAATGAGTAGAAAACCAGCCTCTCTGTTCCCAGGCCATAGGAAATTGTCTGAAGGTGTACAGCATGGGCTTGGGAGTCGTTCAACTATGACAACTTTGCAACCTAAACATGACAAGATTTCAGGAGCATGACTATTGCAAGCAGTAGCTAAAAATTCTCTAGAATCCCTGAGATGTTAATTTATATGTTCTGGTGTAAATACATCTTATAATGCTTTGTAAATGCAAGACATCCCCCCACCCCCAGAAATGAGGTAATTCTAGTATCATCAAGATGGGGAACATAGAAAGGAGCTGAGGTAGGGAAAAGCTGCGTGGCCTGGGTGGAAATGGACAGCTTCTAGTCCTAAGACTTCTAGGTTTGAAAATCAAGAACCATAAAAATATAATTCCCTATACAGAGAACAATCAAGTAAAGCATTATCTAGTAACCTAAGAACGGTGACCACGGGACAGGAGCACCAGGAGCACAGGGCTGCTTCCTACCTGAGGGCATCAGCACCATACTTGTCGATGATGGAAACTGGATCTGGGTAGTTCTTTTTCCGTTTGCTCATTTTTTGACCATCACTTGTAAAACAGAAAGTAGATATCAATACGTAAGTATATATGACTTTTTTATGTGGATATAGACCACACGCAAGCACCCAAGTGCAAACAGAGGGGACAGCTAAGATATAAGCTACTCTGGGTCACAACGGCACGGGCCTTTCTTCTATTTTGTTTTCTTTGGTTCTCTTTGAGTCAAGGTTTCTCTGTAGCCTTGGCTGTCCTGGAACTCTGTAGGCCAGGCTGACTTCAAACTTGAGGTGTACCTGCAGCTGCTCCTGTGTGCTAGGATTTGTGCACCACCACCCTGCGTTTGTTTTTATATTCAATTTATTTTTTGTTACTGTGTATGTGCTTGATGTATGTGTATGAGGCATGGGCTGTGGCACTCATGCAGAGATCAGATGTTATGGAGTTGGCTCCCTCATTCCATCCTTCTGTAGGTTCCAGGGATCCAGGCCAGTCAAGTGTGCATAGAAAGTGCCTTTACCCGAGGAGCCATGGGGTGCATTTTTTAATACCACAATACGCCTTAGGGAAGTCTCAAGGAGCAGAAGATGTTTTAGCATTTATTTATTCCAGAGAAACTGGGAACAAAGATGGATAGGTAAGTGTAGCGTTAAGGTCCTATGGTGGAGAAGCCATTTAATGTCAGAGCTGTACTAGTGAATACAGGAACCTACACATGTGAAAAAGTAGTTTATCTAGGCTGTGCGTGTGTCATGGTGTAAGTGTGGAGATCATAAGACAACCGTGACACTTGGGTTCAGGGAAGGACCTTATGTCATCAGGCTTGTACAGCAGTGCTTTGCACGCTGAGCCATCTCATCAGCCAAGAAAACCACTAAAAGGCAGGAATGGGGGCGCTGCTCATAGGTGGAGTATGTGAGAATCTCAGAACCAACAGAAACTAATCAGGGGGGAAAAGGGAGGGAAAAAGAGCAGAATTTATAGAGCCTAACGCCTATGTTAAGAACGGGAATTTCCAACTCATCTTTTGCCGTGTATCTTCAGCAAGGGACCTTCTCTGTTCCTCCATCACCTAGGGCATGGCTTCAGAGCCCATGTCACATTACTCTGAGGAGAAATTTGTTACGCATGCTATTGTACATGTAAACAGCCCTGGCTAAGGAAGCTATTGTACATGTAAACAGGCCTGGCTAAGGATGCTATTGTACATGTAAACAGGCCTGGCTAAGGAAGCTATTGTACATGTAAACAGGGCTGGCTAAGGATGCTATTGTACATGTAAACAGGCCTGGCTAAGGATGCTATTGTACATGTAAACAGGGCTGGCTAAGGATGCTATTGTACATGTAAACAGGCCTGGCTAAGGATGCTATTGTACATGTAAACAGGGCTGGCTAAGGAAGCTATTGTACATGTAAACAGGGCTGGCTAAGGATGCTATTGTACATGTAAACAGGGCTGGCTAAGGAAGCATGTATTCATTGGTGCTACTCTCTTCCACTTCATACAGCATATGAAGCAGGGTGTTGTGTGAGTAAATACTCTTTCTCTTAAAATGTTTATTGTATCTACAAACATTTTAATAATAGTTTAAAAACCACACTATCAAGGCCAAGTTCTTGTTAATTTGACACAAACTAGAGTTAATGAAAATTGAAAGTGCCTCCACTGCACTGGCCTGTAAGCAAGCCATGGGCATTTTCTTTATTGATGACTGATGTGTGAGGGCCCAGCTCACAGAAGGAGGAGCCACCGTGGGCTGGTGGTCCTGCACAGCATAAGAAAACAAGCCGAGGAAGCCACAGAGCAAGCCAGGCACCACTCCTTCATAGCCTCTGTGCCAATCCTTCCTTCAGTGACAGAGCATCACCCGAGAGCTCAGAGATGAAATAAACCCCCTTCTCCTCAAGCTGTTTCTGGTCAGTTTTTATCATAGAAAGAGAAACCTTAAGACACATACCCACCAACTTGGCATCCCAAAGCTCAATGGTAAAGAATCAGAATCTGATACCAACTAAATGGTGACAGCTTTGCCAAAATCAAGAATACGCTCTCCTGTGGGGGATTGCCACAGCATCGCATGGAGAATTACTGTTTATTTTTACTGACTGATCTAAGACTACTAATAAAACTAAGAAATAATTCTTGCTACAAGATTAAGTTTCAAGACAGCCAGGGCTGCATAGTGAGCCTCTGCCTCAAAAGCATAAAACAACAGAAAACAACTCAAAGCTGATTGTGCCAAATTCCTCTATTCCAAGAGAAAATGAGGTGAGGCCCAAGCAAAACACAGTTTCCTTGAAGAAAAATATGAGGCTAGAATAGAGTATTGGAGCTGAAACTTCTCACTACAGAAGGGTACACCTGCCTTGCCAAGATGAGGCCATTCACAATCACATTCTTGAAAGGTGGTTGTCCAAAGAGGGCTGTGGCTAGGACCAGCAGGGTGTAAAACCTGGAAAACAAACAAACCAGAACAATTCATTAAGAGGAACATATGCACAGGAAAATGTATATTTATGCACTGAACTGGACTTTTAGGTTTGATTCACTGTAGTTCTTTAATTAATTTGTTTATTTCTTACTTATGAGGCATATGGCAGTCAACTTGTGGGTGCTGGTTCTCTCTCTCCACCACGTGGGACCTGCAAGGTTATCTGACTTGGTGGTGACTGGGCCAGCCCTATATTAAACATCTTGATAATCGTAGAAAGTGATAGATTCAAATGTATCATGCCCATGACAGATCACTCAAATTAGAGTCTGTCAAACACAAGAATCTGCAGTGAGAAGCCATAGGTAAGACTTACAGGCACCCCCAGAAATGCCAATTAAAAAAGATGTCATACTTCCTACATGATCATGTGTGATAAAGCATGTGATGACCAAAGACACAAACTGCCCTTAGACTATAGGAAAAAAAATGCTTTTGCTCTGTAAGGTAGAAATCCTCTCACTGAGACAGCATTCATGGCCCTGTCACCATGAAGAGGGATATTGTTCCTCACAGACTTGCTTCCTCTGTCAGGGAGACATTCTCCTGTCATCTTGACCTGCTCCTGTACCTTGTTCTCAAGGAACACAAACTGAAGAAAAGACCAGAGAGCCATCCTATTATCAATACCCATCCAGACATCCCTTTCTAGTCCACAAAATACTACCTGATGCCCAGGAGAAAACTCAGGCAAAGAAAAGGAAACCAGAAACAGACATTGAGGACAAGGGTGGTGTTTAACAACTGCCAGACTTCACTTTTCCCTAGAGAAATCAGCTCATTCATGAGTAAGCAATCCGAACCTCCTTAAAAACAGGGAATCGTGGGGCTGAAGAGATGGATGAGCAGTTAAGAGCACATATTGTTCCTTTAGAGGACCAGAGTTCTCTCACATCTCATGGCTCACAGAAGCCTGTAATTCTAGTTCCAGAAAAGCAGGTGCCCCTTCTGGTCTTGACATCACACTTACATTCATGAAACCACACTCAAGAAATGAGTTCACACATACACACATACCTAAAAAATAAATCAATAACTAAATCAAACAACAAAATCCCCAGAATTTGTTCCTGGCAGACCCTCCAGGAGAGTCACCAGAGTCTGAAAATAACTCACGGTGGATAGATAAGGCCTAGCAGAAAACCACAGTTCTTTAACCACAACCCTGAGGAACCATCGACAACAAATGTACTAAGTCAGCACATGGGCCACAAGGCCTGGCAGAAGAGGGTAAATGACCTTCTAGTGAGCATAAAAGCACTGCTCCAAACAGGGCACTGACTAAATAAAACTAATTCCAGCCCCCTCCCCCCAGGCCTGGATTTCTGTAGAATGTTAATAGACAGGCTGGACTTAACTTTAAAACACATTTCCAATCACCTTCCAGTTTCTAGCACCCAACCTACTATCACTATAAATATCACTTAAATATCTGAGTAAAAGATGTTAAACAAAATAAGTGTGGAGAGTTTTATTTCAATTTAACATGTAGATATATTCCACAGTGTAAATAATACAAACTGTAACAATACAGCTTTATGGTAGCTAAGATTTCTACTTGAAAGACATGTTGGTATCCATTCTGGGCAGGAAGGGGCAGAGGGCAGAACAGCCTGTCATTACCTTATCAGCACTAGGCAGATGGATATGGGCATTTAATAAACACATTTTTGGTAAAGTAAAACCAACAGAGAGAGAGAGATCCAGGGGAAAAAGGAACGTACCATCCTCTGGTTTGATCGATGCCTTCGGCAATGAAGTCTGCAGGAAAAGCATCCTCAAACTCTCGCTTGTTCTCAAATGGATAATGAACCTGGGCATAGGGCATGCTTCCACTCTCGAACCAGCAGTCAAAGACTTCAGAGACGCGCCGCAACAGTCCTTTCCCACAGCGGGATGGGATGGTCAAATGGTCAATGCTGACAAACAGAAAAGTTGCCACATCTACTCATTGTAAGTACAGAAGAACTTGCAGTTTAAATGCCAATTTGACAAGACTGTACTTATGTGTCATGCAACAATATTTTGGTAAATGAGGAACTACATGTGCAGTGGTGGTCTGTTGGATGATGGTGGGAAGCAAACAAAACTACTTCACAAGAAGTAAAGATACAGCACATGAAAGAATACACTGTAGCTAACGGCAACCATAAAAACATGCCATCAGTTTATGCCATTGACTTTTTTTTTCTAGTTTTCAGATAGGCCTTCATGACCAAGCTGGTCTTTATAACTTGCCATGTAGCTGTGAAGAGCTCTGAACTCTGATGCATCTGCCTCTACCACCTGAGTGCTGACTACAGGAGTCATGTCTGCCTTTTACTTTAAGTACCAGGTGTATACTTACTCCCGCAGCAAAAGTGTATGTCGGCTATGCTGCCAACACCCATTGACATTTCTCGTAATAAGTGTCTCGACTATATTAACAGGCCAGAATGATGAACCTAAGTGTACCATCTAGGTTTGTGCACACTCACTCATGAATATTTGTTCAGTGATGAACTTGTATAATAGTACACTTTTCAGAGCACATATACCTAAGAGATAATTGATGTACATGCCAAAAAAAAAGGTTAGGCCTGGTGTGGTGGCGCATATCTGTAATCCTAGCACTTAGGCAGGAGGCAGACACAGAGGCAGGTGGATCTGTAAGATCAAGGTCAGCATGACCTACATAGTGAGCTCTATGACACCAAGGGTTTCTATATTGTGATATCTTGTCTCCAAAGGCCAAGAACACCCAGAGCCCTCAATCTGAAAGGTCACGTGACAAAGTTACCTGCCATTTCAAGGAAGGATGCATCAACACAAACCAACATGGCTCAAGAACTAAGTGAGTAACAGGCCAGTGCCTTTCCAGTACAGATCTGTAATTCCCGGTCTTTCCAGGACCACAGCATGGCAGTGAGTCAGGTGCTGGGAACTGACCTCTCTCTGTGGAGATCTGAGATTTTTGTTCCAGACAATTCTTCAAGCTCAGCCACTGATCCAATGCAAACTACCTATCAAAGTGAAGATAAAAAGAGCCTCAGAGGCAGGGACACTGTGCTGGGGTCGTTTAGGTAGAATTCTGTCCAGTTTTAGAAAGCCATTTTTCTTTACAGGCCTATTAACAGAGCACTCTGGGCTGAAGGGCTCCTGATTCAGGCAAGACCATCAGCTCCAAAGAAGGCAGTGCTAACTTGGTTCCTATCTCTCACGTCTTCTGTGGGTCTTCTGTACAGGCCCCAAAGCACCGCAGCCACCACCTCAACAGGTATTTCTGGGGATTTATCATAATTAGACTGTTAGCATAAGGCATCTTACTTTCTTCCTTGTACCTGGATCTGGCTTTTTTAATCTCTTATCTTTCCGAGTCAAGGCTAGAACTAAATTACTGTGCTTGGAGTTTATAAAAATAAAATTAACTCAAGTCACAAAGAGGACTACGTTCAGGTAAAGAGCTGAGATAGAGGAAGGAGGATCAGGGCATTAAGAACCATCTGACAGGGACGGTCAGAGCAGTAGGAGAGGCTGTGTGCTTTCATGTACGAAAGTCCTCTGCTTCTTGGAGGTACCCCTAGCCTTTCTCTGTCCCTCCCTTTAAGTGGTGAAAAGCTTTCTGACTTATTAACTACACTGTTGCCTCTCAGGGCCTTGTAGGAGATCCACTAAACCCTTGGGCATTGCTGCTCAGCACTGTTGGCATATGCTCCATACTGGAGAAAAGGCTCTGCCATGGAATAGTGTCTGCCTACCAAGTATATATATCTACACTCACATACAAACAAACACAATTTCAGGTCAGCTTAATGTTGGAGCAGGGGATGGGGGAATCAAAGCAACACTCCACCATCTAATGTGTGGATTTCACTGGGAAAAAAAAGTTACCATTTCCCCCCATTTTATACAATAAAAATTTTAAGTTGCATTTAAATAAAAAATTAAACCACTAAAAAGATTAAACCTTACACCAGCATTAAGAAAGACAGTATATTTTTAACACCATATTCATATAACACAACAAAGCACTTCAACACTGAACACAAAGTCATCTGCCCAGTCTCACCTCCTCGAAGTCTTCACTGACCCACAGTGGGATGGGGGTACCCCAGTATCTGTTTCTGGAAATTGCCCAGTCACGTGCCTCCTTCAGCCAATTTCCAAACCGCTTTTCTCGAACAAACTCTGGGACCCTGGAACAAACAAATCACATCACCAGCCATGCAGGGACCACAGAAGGTGAAAAGTGATAAACCACGCTGACACCAGTCTGTGTGGTGCTCTGTGGAAACACTAAACTAAGCTCACAACCAACATGTCCACTGAACCGATGGCAGCAGCACGTGTGGGAAGGTTCTTTGACTATTTGATCATTCATGAGGTGGGCTAGCAATTTCAGGGAAAGAGCAGCTGGGGAGGACAAAGTTTCTGTAAAGCCAAGGGCAGAAGATACCACTCATATCATATACAGTTGAAGTAACGCCTGCTTATGAGAGAAGACGTAAGAACTCACTGTTCTTTGTAAAACCCATTATCAGGAATGCAAGCACCCTGTTTGGTTAAGTACAAATAAATGGCTTTGGCAGTTTTTATCATGAAAATTATTAAAGTTAACAGTTTGAATATAGCCAGATTGTTCATTGTTTCTGAGATATGGCCTCACTGTGTATGCCTGGCTGTACTAGAACTCACTATGTAGGGCAGACTCAGAGGTCTGCCTGCTTCTGCTTCCTGAGTGCTGGGATCAAAGGTGTGTACCACTATGTCTGGCTAAGATGTTTCTCCAAAGTTAGGTCATCCTAAAAATTGCAGGCAGGTGACACTTGCTCTCTCTATTGGGTTTTACAAAGAAAAGCGAATTCTTCCAACTTCTATTGTAAGCAAGCATTACAATCGTGTATGATTCTGTGTTCCTTATAGAGAGAATAAAGACAGTTACTAATTACAACAGACATTTAGAGATGGCTAGTTAATTCAGAGGAGTATGAACTATACTCACTGCATGCAAAGGACCGTAGGAAGGAACAACACATCTCATGCTCACCAGTAACACAGATCATTATTCTTCAGTAGCTGGTCCACCATGTGCTCCACTCGAACAAACCAGCTGGGCACCGACTTGTAAATGAGGGGAGTGTCTGACCTGGGGACCAGACACAGATGCTGTCAGTTAGACAGAGACACACAGGCATCAAGGGCACGACTGACTTTAATTGATAATTAGCATCACTTCTTCCTGCTCAGCCTTCTGCTGACATTTTTTTTTCCTTTTACATTACATATGTCAGGACTAGCAAGACGGCTCAGAAGGTAAAGGTACACACTGCCAAGCCTGACGACCTGAGGTCAAGATCTGGAACCAACATGGTGGACGGAGAGAACCAATCTCTACATGGTGTTCTGACCTCTACACAGGCACTCATATACACATAAAACAAATAAATGAAAAACAAACGAACAGATGTCTAAGCTTCCTCATCTCCTTTCAAATGAAACCAAGAAAGATAAAGGAAGAAAGCTGACAAAATGAAGGGCTGGAGAGAGAACTCAGCAATTAGAGTGCCTGGCGCTCTTGCAGAGGACCCAAATTAGAATTCCAGCGTCCACAGCTCACAGCAGCCTGTAACTTCAGCTTAAGGAGCCCTGGCACACTACTCTGGCTTCTGAGGCAAAGAGCTCTCTCTCTCTCTCTCTCTCTCTCTTTCTCTCTCTCTCTCTCTCTCTCTCTCTCTCTCTCTCTCTCTCTCTCTCTCTCTCTCTCTCTCACACACACACACACACACACACACAATTTTTAAAGCCTTAGAAAGTGGTTCTTATGACAGAACAGAGCCAAGGGAGAAAACGCAGAAACAAATTTCAGGGCACTGATCACAACATTCTCAGAGAATATTTACAGGACTGTTCTTACATTAAAACCTAATTACCTAAAGAAATTCCATCATAAAATTTCAGAGAAGTTTGTCATCTTAAAATAAGTGGCCACAACACAAAATAGGTATATATAATATACCTGTTTTCCCCACACAATTTCTCTCCTAAAATGCTGTTTCTAAACTCCAGGTCTAAAGGACATCATGGGACAAACACTAACTCTGGAGGCACAAGCAAAGCTGCAGGCATCGCCACAGCTGTGACACCCCCCCCCACACACACACACAAGCTCCTCTCACCTCCAGCAGAAAGGGTAGCTGTGAGTGAAGGTACTGGCAACAAGCAGTCGGCCCTGCTCCTTCAACATCCTAATGATATTTTTGTCAGCATCCTGTTAAAAAATTAAAACTCAGTCATTAAAACATCCCAGCATACTTAGTAACAGAATAAGAGGCACAAATAATCCATGTCATTGGAAAATATCTGGAGATACACCTAGAGGGCAGAAAGTTTACCCAGAATGCATGAGTCCCCTGCCTTCATCCTCAACACCACATTAAAAAATAAAACCCAGAAAGCTACACTGCTCCATTTTAGCTACTTCAGTACTTAAAATAGATCTGTAACTTCTACGGCAGTGAAGTTTACAAACAGAAACAGTGACCTGAGTCTAACAGGCTGCTCCAAGACAAACTATGGCACAATTCTCCCCACTCTTACTGATGAAACTATAGCATGCTTCCTCACCTAAACACACTAGACCCTCTGAACGTGGCTAATAGCTTATCTTAACTGCTTAAACAAAACTTTAAAAATGTCCACCTTAATTCTAACAAAGCTGTAAATAATGAGGATTCGTTAGCTGAATAAATTTTCTTACTGAAAGAACAAACTGAAATAAGCATGATGGGATGGACACCCTTCAGGTAACTCAAAGCACAGACCTTTACATACTGTCCCACAAAATGTGTCACTTCTTCTGTGAAGCAGCCTGAAGCATCCACAGGGCACACAGGGGCTGAGTCTTTCTGAATAATATTGAAGTCCATACAGACCCTATAGTCATCCTGAGAAAACAAAGTGTGGGGGGGTGTGATATAAAAATGTCTAAGTACATGTGTGAGAAAGGAGAAAACCTTGAGTTTATATCGATTTGCAACATCATTTTTCAATGCTATCTTATATGCATCTACTTCTAACTGGAGGTGACAAGGCCCACCTATAGAATCTAGGCCTCACGGGGGACAGGGGTTAGATTATCTAGCTCAATCATCCCAACTATTAGAGATCCCACACATGAATATTTTAAAACTAAATCATAGTCTAACACAGTGGTGCACACTTAAAAACCCATCATTCAGGAGACAGGCAGGTAGATCTCCTAAGTTCAAGGGTATCCTGGTCTATACTGCAAGTTCCAGGACAGTCAAGGATGAAAGCTACATAGTGGGTCCATGTCTGGACAAAATAATAACTAAGCCAGGCAGTGGTGCACATGCTTTTAATCCCAGCACTCAGGAGGCAGGCACTGGCGAATCTCTGTGAGTTCAAGGCCAGCCTGGACTACAGAGTTCCAGCACAATCAGAGTTAGACAGAGAAACCCTGTATCTAAAAGCAAACAAACAAAAACAAAAATACAAAACTGCCAAAGCAAAAATCCTCCACTAAGTGAAATTTTATTTGTAATAACATACATGCATATCTGAAAAATGAGTCCATCTAGATGGAAGGCACAATGCCTGATGTACATATAGCTTTACATCCTATCAAGAGACTCCGAAGAATGTCAGTATTGATCTCAAGTTAAGTATTCTCTGTCACTCAGTGAAGAGGCTTCAGGCGGCAGTTTTTCTAGGTTAAATTATGATGCCACAGAAGTGGATGCAAAGTGTTATTCATTAACATTCCACATGATGGATGCTGAGCACTTCCCTACATTTACAACATTTAACCTTAACAAGAAAGGCGAACAGCTGTATTGGAATTTACATTAGCTTAAGTTTGACCTCCTTCCAGAAACCAACAAGAGGAATGCAGATGCCAAATTCTCTGCAATCTTTGGGGGCAATGAATCCAGAAAAAAAATGACTCTGTTCATCTTGGCAAGAGGGAGACATTTAATGAGACTTGAATAAGCATCCCAGGCAAAGTGGCCACTGACATTTACTCCTAAAAACACATCTACAAGATTATTATGCTACTCACAGCACCAAAGTAAGGGGCCTGGTGCACAACTCCTGTGCCTTCCTCATCCTTCACATAGTGGTCAACAAGCACAGTGAAGGCCCCATTCTCTTTCCACTGGAAAAGAAAGGTGGAAAAGCCTTAGATGACATGGAAGAACAGTTTGAAATTAACTGCTGACCACCTAAACAGGAAAGACAAAGTAACTCAAATCAGGAAGACAAACAGAGAAGTGGAGACAGGAGTCCCTGTCCCTGGGACAAGCTTGGCTAGACAGACTAGCTGAACCAGCAAGCTTCAGATTTAGGAAGAGACTCTGCCTCAGTTATTAAAGTGGGGAGCAGTCGAAGAAGATATGGATGGCATCAGCCTCTGGCCTCCACATGTATGCACACCTATATACACTTATATGCATATGTGCGCACACACAGACACACAGACACACACACACACACACACACACACACACAGACACACATACACACACACAGACCTGAAAATGAACTGAACTCAGTAATACAAAGACAGAAAAGCAAAGGGCATTTAAAACAGGAGACAAGCTTATAGCAAAGGCAGAGAGATGGGAAAGGAAAAGGCCAGTCTGCAGTGATAGAATACTAGTCAATTCAAAGCAGAGTTTTGGACTCAGACACACAGGACAATACTCGTAAAGAGGCCCTGAGTCCCACTCGTCATCTCAGTCCTACTATCACAGTCAATGTAGAGAGCCACAGTAGGACGACAGTTCCGAACTTGCCTTAATAAAGTAGTCAAACAATGGCTTGTACTTCTTGCCTTTGAGGGAGGCTCCAGGGAACCTTGAAAAAGATAAATTTGTAAATAGAAAAAATTGGAAAAAAAGATAAATCAAAGCAATAAAGAGAGGGATGGTTCAGTAAGTAGAATACCTCCTGCTCAAGCATGAGAAGAGTCTGGATGCCTGAAACACATAGTGTGCGCCTGGAATCCCAGAGCTAGAGAGGAGGAACAGGAGACCCCTGGGACTTACTTAACTTGAGAACTCAAGTTTGGAGAGAGAGCCTGCCTCAGGACTAACAGAGTAAGTGACCGAGGAAGGTATGTGATGCCTACCTATGGCATAATGTGCACACCCACCCACAAATAATGTGCATACAAATTAAAAAAAAAAAAAAAAATCAATCAAAGTAATGAAGCTGTGGCCAGAAAAGGTCACCATTGTCTGAGGCTTACAGCCATTGTCACAAATGCAGAAATTTGTGACTTCAACATATTTAGTATCTGAAAGTCAACTTAATATAACTTCAGGAGAAAGAAGACTTGTCTCTTAAAACTAAAGACAGACACACACACCTAACTATATGAACACTCACCTTTCAAGGATCTCATAGTCACTCTCTAGCTTATAGAGGGCTGATAATCTGGCTTCCATTAAAATGAATAATTTCCCCCTGGCAACATCTATGATAATAAAGGAAAAGAAGACATTAGTAATGCTCAGAGTAGCTGATTATGAAAACATACACCAGGCATATCTCTTACTAAGAAGCTTGTGTCACCTGTGTCTACCGTGTGCCCCAGACTCACAGAGAATACCACAAAGCTAAGCAGCACCGACACCCAGATGTTCCAAAGACATCAAAGGCAGCAGAGTAGTGGCCATTATTAATTGCATCCAAGTCCACTTTGGGAAATTAATCTCTATCTTCTCTTTCTAGAGATAATATATGTGAATGTTAGAAAAATCCTAACATGCTTTTAATCCCAGCACTTTAAGGTGGAACTCTGAGTTCCAGGTCCACATAGGCCAACAAACATTACACAGAGAGACCCTGTCTCAGAACAAACAAGCATCCTCCACCCACATCTCCAACAACTCAAGGAGCCCACAAACCCAGTTCTTGTAAACTCAACCCCTCAGATGGCATCACTGCTATGTCTAGTTGCCCAATGATTTTTTACACATCATAACTTGTTGTGGTATTATGTCCTGGTATGTTGTATTAAATTTGTCCCTCCTAATGGCTTAATAAAATGCTGACTGGCCAGAAGGCAGACAGGGAGTATGGGCAGGGCTACAGGACTATAAAAACTCTGGGAAGAGGAAGAGCAGAGCAGAGAAGACCCAGAAGAAAGATGAAAACTCTGAGAAAAGGCACGCACCATTTAAGAGTTTAAGAGTTAGCAAGTTAGAGGCCTGAGCCACAGGCTGATCAGCATGAAATTAACGCAAGCATCTGTGTGATTATTTGGAGCTATGTGGCTTCGGGGCTGAGAGTGGGTCTAAACCTCGGGGCTAGGCCAGAAACACATGACTAATATTACTACAATAACCAGTGTGTGTGAGACCTGTTAGGGACTGTTCATCTATGAACAGCCATAGCTAATATGCAGATGTTCTTCCAGCATGTTGCATTTAACACACTATTCCTAGCATGTACAGCAGAACATAAAGATCTCTCTCTCTCTCTCTGGCTCACCCCACTGAGCCAGCTCCTCAGCCCCAGCCTGATTCCTTCATGTAGCACCACTGAATGTTTTTTATCAAGTTACAAAAAAACTGTTTCTAACAAATCAGTTAAAAGCCTATGAAAATTTAAACTTTCCCTACAAAGTGTGATCTACTATAACCTAACTAGAGCACATGTCATATATTTCTATAGATCACTTATAAGAACCTTTGCAATTCATTCAAAAACTGCTTCCACTGGCTTAAATCATAAGGACACTGTTATATGCTAAGTCTACATTTTATATATAACAAGAATAACATAAAATCTGTAAGTACACAAGTATGGTGTCTGTGTCTGAGTTACATTTGGAAACCCCTAATGTGCCACAGGAAACTAGCCCCAATGGCATCACAACCCCGTTAGAAAGCAGCTATAGACTCCAAATCCAGGATCCCATATGGGCTATAACTATTCTCAACAGACCTCTCATCCCCATGGTTCAGGAAGAAACCCAAATGGACTCCCTCCACCCCAACACACACACATTTTAAAGCTGGACAATATTCATCATGCACCTACACAGGCAGCTTCCAGACCTCGTCTGCTGTAATTGATACAAACACAAATATCTGAACAAGCACCTGTTTTTACTGCTCTCAACTCTTTTCCACCCTTTTGTGAAACAAGATCTCGAGTAACCAAGGCTGGCCTCAAACGCTTTATTCTCCACAATCACAAGTATTAGGATTTGGGGCACATGTCACCAAACCCAGATACTGCTTTCAACTCTAAGGCAAACTGTTAGGTGAACTCTAAGCTTAACTCCAGAAGAAATGACACACTGCTTCCAAAGCAGGTGATCCACAGACCCTTGCCCTGCCCAATGTGTTTTTCTCCAAACATGGAAGTGTATTTGCTCAGAAACTACCAACCACTGATTATCATGTAAATCTATAAGAAAGAACATAACTGAGGCTATAAGAATGCTCCACTGTGGAACAGGGGAATGATGAACAAAAATTAAATTAAAACTGGAAATTATAAAAATTTGTGTCATTTTAACAAATAAAGGAAACAGCGTTTTCAGGCTGCCTCTCTCCTTTCCCACACCTGTCTAGTTTTGAGACAGGATCTTGCTATGTGGCTCAGAGTAGCCTCAAACTTCAATATTCTTACCAGTTTACTGTGCACTCAAGCTCACAGGTGTGTCCCACCGTACCTGTCCCTATAACTTATTTTAGTAAAACGTAAGCTTTTATATCTACGTAAAGTTATTTTATCAGAATCAATCCTGAGTAACTAGCCCAACACTCACCTTTGATCTTCACATACTGTATTTCTGGATTGACACACAGGGCAAGGTTACTGGGAAGGGTCCAAGGAGTGGTTGTCCAAGCAACTAAGGATGTACTTTCATCTTCCTCTAAAGGGAATGCTACAAATACTGAAGGATCCTGAACATCCTGAAAGACATTGAAAGAAGTGTTTTACAAACCTGAAAAGGACCTAAGAAGAAGAAACTGATGGAAAAGCTGGAACTAAAATAAATTTAGGATAAAAATGAGCTCTAAGTTTTAGAAATTTCATTTTATGGGTACGGGTGTCTGTGCAGCACACGTGTCTGTGCAGCACACGTGTCTGGTGCCCATGGAAGACTGCAGAGGGCATCATCCAATCTCTTAGAACTGGAGTTACAGACAGCAGTTGTGAGCTGCCAAGTGGGTGCTGGGAATTGAACCTGGGTCCTTTGGAAGAACAGCCAGTCCTCTTAACTAAGGGCTGAGCCATTTCCACATTTTAAAAATGTTCTGGTAGTTACTTCAAAAAATGCACTGCAAGACATCTGCTAACATTAAAAATAATGTTATCAAGGGGCTGGAGCCATGGCTCTGCAGGGAAGAGCACTGGCTGTTCTTTCAGAGGACCTGAGTTTAATCCTCAGCACCTACATAACATAGCAACCTATAACTGGGGAACCCACACCTCCACACAGACATATATACAGGCAAAACACCAAAATCACAAAAAAATAAATAAGAAATCATTAAAAAAAAATGTATCAAGAGAAACAATGAAGGGAAGATTCTGGGAGTGTGAGTGGTAGCCGAGCTGTTAAAGGCTCACAACTAAACACAGAATGGCAGTTTACCATTACAGTGATCTGATCTACAGTAAGTCTAAGAAGTTAAGTAACAAAATTGTTGTGGAAAATAATTATTGCTGCATATTATACTGTACATTTTTATGTGAATCAACTATTTTATTAAAGCTAGGTGATGGTGGCACAATGCCTTTAATCCCAGCAGAAGGCAGAGGCAGGAAGATCTCTGTGAGTTCAAGGCCAACCTGGTCTACAAAGCAAGTTCCAGGACAGCCAGAGCTGTGAGCGGTTATCTGGAGAAATACTGTCTTAAAAAACCCAAGCCTAAACCAAATACATGCGTACATACATAAAGCAAGAGCCAATAACAAAGGCAATTAGGAAACAAAAAGGAAACCCCCTACCCATCTATTAGGGAAAACATTCTCTACCATGATGATAAAATAAGGGTCAGATAAGTCAGCAAACGTAAAGGCCGAGTATAGACACTGAAGACATGAGATAGATCATGCTCTCAGAGACTCCCTACTTCACCCTCTAGATGACACACAGCAGTGTACCAATGTCACAAGCCCTGTGTAGCAAAGAAAAGATCACCACACAGCTCAGCTCCTAAGTTAGACTTCCTTCCCAATACCCTTAACAAATGATATTGCAGGTACCAGAAAAGACAGAAGGTCACCTAAGGCAAGGTCCCTTGAGAACAGGAGCTGGAAAACCTATGCCAGAGCTAGACAAGAGCAGGAAAGCATGTGGCCCAAACAAGAAGCCATCACATCAAAGAATAAATTAATCACGGTAAGTCCTGTGGAAAGAACATATCCCCCATGTTAACCTAGCACAGCCTCCTTGAGGCAAGTGGCAGTATTACCAGAGCTCAGTAGTGACAGATGCCTGACACCACCAATCTGTTGTGAATAATGGGATTATTCACCTTAACTGTAATCAGTCAACAAACGTCGTGGGCCGAGCCAGAGCTCAGCATTTCACCCACCTTGTAATTCTGGTTTGATTCGAAGTTAGAAAGTGGAGTGCCACACGCAGTGGAGAAGGGCATGACTTTAACACCTCTATACACAAGGCCTTTGTCATACAGCTGCTTGAAGACCCACCTGGCATGTTAAGAGACAGAGATTTACAACTGCATAATTAAAATCTACCATCCAAACACAATTTTTTATGCCAATTCCTAGTTTTCTTCTGGTAAAGAAGTGAACAGAAGAAACAACTCATCATTTGTGACCCTGTTGGTAAGTAACATTTAACAGGCACATGTAGACTAGAAAAGTGTTTTCAAGGCTGAGGTGTTACTTAATAGTAGAGAGCTTGTCTAGTATGTGCAAAGCCTGGAGTAACATTAACCAGCATACGGTTGGGGGTTTGGGTGTGGCTACCATCTTCTGACAAGCAAAGATATTCACAGTGATTAAGAAAGATAAAAGTGCACATTGTACAGTGCTTTATTAATGATATAATCTGTACCTATCAGCATATATTTTTACACTAAAATTCTTAGAGGCATAATAAGACATCCTAGAAATATCACTAGCATTTTAAGACTTTTCTTTGGGTTTTTGATGCATTATTTAAACTATGTAACAGGCAGCTTCTATAAAAATACAAGCCACACTGACAAAAATGTTTGGATGAATACATTAAATTCAAGGACACCAGAGATCAGTGTCACCTTAAATTCTCCTGTTGACTACTCACTTCTCCCAAATGACAGTGCATTTGTGGGAATCCTTATTTAATTCTGCTTTTCCTTTTTAAAAACCTTCATTGTAGCTGCAATATCCGTAGGGCAGTTTCTGTTTTGTGAGACAGTCTCTCCCCTACTATGTGGCCCAGGAAGTCCCTGAACTCATATTCTTCCTGCATCAGCCTCTCGCTGTTTGGATGAGTGTGTGCCACTATCCATAAACTGATAATAAATGGATTACACACTCTCCCAGAGCTAGAGATACAGCTCAGTGGTAGAGTATCTACCCAGTGTCTAAGAACCTTGAGTAGGGTTCTCTCAGCACTGCCAACATAAAACAAACAGAATCCCTCTCATACTTTCCCAAACATCATTTTTATGAAGAAAAAAATCAGGAGAAATCATTTTAATGGAAAAGCTATATAGAGGCACTTTTTAATATATAAAAGATAAACACATTTGCTTCAAAATCAAATAATGAACTTATAAACAAACTTCATCAGGCAAGTACACCTCTCCTCTGACAAATACAGGAGAATGTTCATCATTCCTACAATTTAAAGTACACGTACCAGACTGATTCCATGAATTGAGGGTATAGTGTTTTGTAGTCATTGTCAAAGTCAATCCATCGGCCGAGTCTTGTAACGGTGGACTGGAGAATGTGAATGTTAGAATAGTATTAGGAAATGATGCAGTGATTTTTACTTTTATTGTTAGTACATGACTATGATGGGAAATCAATAATCGATGGTCCAACACTTACGGGTTCAATGTATTTTAAGCAACACCTAAGATGACTAGTTTTCTTAGCATTCATTTCTTATACACAGATACTGTTATTTATCGGTATATTTACTTATTTACATCATTATGCATTGTTTGAGAGGGGAGGAGGGGCTCACAATGTATCCTTGGTAGATTTAAAGTGCTATATAAACCAAGCTGGCTTCGATCTTAAAATGATCCTCCTTCTGTCTCCCCAGTACCGAGATTATGGGTGTCTACTATCAGGCCCAGTAACTGCTAAAAGTGTTTTGCAACCATTACTTGGGAACCACTGGAGAGACAGTTATAGCTAGGAATGATTTACAACAGTTGGTAATAAATGACTGACAATATTGCGAGAAAAACCATGCTGGAAACATTATTCCCATAAGATACTTATTAACTGCAAAGCAAAGCCTGCACTTCACCTTAATCTTAATGCGGTGAACGGTTAATTGGATATAGCTTACTGGTACAGAATAGCAGGTATTTAGGCATGCACAATGCTACAGATTCAATTCCTAGTGATCCTCCCTCCCGGCCCCTGAAAGTGACATGGCTATAATAGACAAAGACAGACTAAATGAGTGTCACATATTGAAGGAACCTAAGAAGACACGGCAATAAAAGCAATGGCTGATCCTGGATAGACACTGGGGTCAGAAAGATCAGCAGTACGAGGGGACAGTATTTTGTTAATGTGAATTAACTGTTTTTCTGTTACTGAAGATATCGGCAGCTGGATAATGCTAGATATCGGATCACAGGGCAGGAGAACCCGCCCTCCTATGACACAAGTACATGGACAGCCATACTTTGGAGAACATTTCATAAAAAGCACAAAGGATGAGTAGCCATTTCTAGTCCCATCTCAAGACCAAACTATTCATTCTTTCGAAAACGCCCAGCATACCTTCCACTCGGTAGAGTACCTCATCACAATTGCCCGGCAGTGTTTGTTATACTCTGCAATCCCCATTTTGGCCACGTCCTCTGGCCCTTTGATTCCCAATGTCTTATCAATCTCATATTCCTGAAGATATTAGGGAAGATGGTTAACAATCACGTCTTAGGAAACAAATACAAGTAAGCCACAACAGAACCCAAACAATAAATAGTAATATAGGCAAGAATCCAAGGGGAGTATCTGATGTGTTCACAGACAATGAGAACATTACAAGACGGGAGACATACCACAGGTAAGCCATGACAATCCCATCCAAATCTTCTGTCAACGTGAAACCCGCTCTGGTGAGCGTATCTTGTAACTATGTCTTTAATTGTCCCTGCAAGTATATGTCCATAGTGAGGCAGTCCAGTTGCAAAGGGAGGCCCATCATAGAAGGTAAATCTAAGAGATAAAACAAAATTTTAAAAGAGTAAAACATTTTAAAACAGCAAAAATTCAGGACTTTTATCTATCCAGTAGCTATCATACTAACATATTAGGAGAGGGGATTGGGAGGGTGGCCAACAGGATTAGGAAATAGGATTAGAAATTTACTGGAGGTTCTGCCTTTGGGAAAGCCCTTCTGACAGAATTGGGAGATTGCTACTCAGTCATCTATTCTTCATTTATTATCTCCAAAACATAGGCAAGGTAAAGTAACTTGATCCCGAGTTACCACATCAATGAAGCAGAGCAACAGACACTCATCATAAAACTTTAAAACAGAAAAGGTTCATAATAAAATTAATGGTCTAAGAAAGAAGTCTTTACTGTGAATAGAGACCAGGGCAGGAAATCCTGTAGGACCGGTCCACAACAAGTATGTTAAGGTGCTGAGGACAGAGACAGTAGTAAATCCAGGAAAGAACGTGGTAAATAAATTCCATTCAGATGGCTTCTGACAACCAGGAAGTCTCTCATTCAATGTTCACTACTGAGTTCCTAATGTGGAGAAAGGTAAGACTCTGACACATACGGATGAATGAAGGATGTACACACTAATGGACTCGGTACAAGAGACGGCTATTGGAAAGGATTCTGTCTTTGCCCAGAAGCTCACATACTTTGGCCTGTTTTTTGACTGCTTTAAGCATTCCTGGAAACAGTTACATTCGGACCAGAACTGTAAGATTTTCTCTTCTTCAGCAGGAAAACTGATGTTTTCTGGAACTTGTTGAACCATTTTGTTGCTGCAAAAGAAATCAAATTTGCTACAGTCAGCAATTCCAAATCTGGGAATAGCAAGCTAACATATTGCTAAAGTACATATATGTGTGACTGTCCACACTGTGCTAAAACCATCGTAATCACATTCTCGTCTGTTCAACCCTTGGCAACTACTAACCTCATTGCTAACTCCGTAACAGGTTGTCTATTTATATTTCATATAAAACAAAATTTCCACACAAGGAGGGAGGTGGCACACACCCGCAGACTGACTTTTCATGGCTTAATTGTGGGGCCAGAAGGATGGGCATCCTTCCTCAGTCATTTCTTGCTCTGGATAGTTTATGCCGACCTGACACAAGCCAAAGTCACCTGAGACAAGGAGATCTCATCTAAGAAAATGGCTCCACAATCCTGCTCTGCAGGCATTTTCTTAATTAGTGATTGACAGGGCAGGCTCAGTCCACTGTGGGTGGGCTGTTCCTGGGCTTGTGGTCCTGGGTTCTGTAGGAAGGCAGGGTGAGCCAGGCGGTGGTGGTGGCACACACCTTTAAGTACAGCACTTGGGAAGCAGAGGCAGATGGAGCTCTGAGTTCCAGGACAGCCAAGGTGACACAGAGAAATCCTGTCTTGAAAAACAAAACAAATCTCCTGCCTCCAGATTCCTGCTCTATTTGTGTACCTGCCCTGAGTTTCTCTGATGAGGAACAGTGCTATGGAGGTGTAAGCCAAATAAATCCTTTCTTCCCCAACTTGGTTTTTTTTTTTTGGTCATGGTGATTTACTGCATCAATAGAAACCCTAACTAAGGCACTTCTTCACCATTTATTAATTTTTAAAACTTTAGGACAGGTATAATGGTTCATACCTTTACTCCCACCACTTGGAAGGGAGAGGCAGGCAGAAGCTTGCATGGTTTATATTTGGAGTTGGAAGCCAATCAGAACTACACATTGAGATCCTGTCTCCAAACAAACAAAACCCCTGTCTTATTTATGAATATGTATGATGCATGTGTGCATTCTTTTAAATTCTAATCAAGCTGGTGACTACATTTAAGCCAAAATTCAATTAGAAGGGGACAGGATTGCTAAGGATGAAAGAACAGAGAAGACAGACACCTATGTCCCCAGGAATCCCAACAGCTCAAAGTAGGCCCCGCACACCTCAGCGGATCTGAAAGTAATAGAATAAGGCTGATTGATGCTACCAAGAAACGTTTGTGAGCAGGACAACAATAAAAAAAGATTCTTAAATGCTCATTAATTTTCAAGTGTCTCTTGAATGCTTTATAGGAAAAATAAAGACAGGTGGGTCACTTATCCAACAGCCCTTTTCAATCAGAACACATCATTAAACACTAAGAAGTACACGGCATTTTGGATCAGTTCTTATTATATTATAGCATCCAGTCTTTCAAAGATGGAAATAACTTTCTGTACTTACTGATTTACCAAGGGTCTTATTAGTTTGGTAAGAGATTAGCAAACAATCTTTACATATCGACAAATTCATTTTGTCGATTCTAATCTAATGTTGGGATTGCCCTTGTCTCTGGGAGCTATCAGAGATGAGGACTCATGAGGGGGTCAGACAATGTGCATTTTAAATAGGTCCCTAGAAGAAGCTCCCTCACAACACACTTATCATTCACACAGTGCCCCAACAACTCTGGTAAGCGAGAGGACAGCTCTTACTGAACTTTCTATGTTGTCTGTGCTGTTGTCAAAAAAAATCGAGAATCACAGTATTGTTCTTGAAAATACAAAGGCAGGGTGGAACAGCGCTGAAAGTTTAAGAACAATGTACCAATGACCGGGCTATGGCAGCTGCTGAGAAGAAACAGCTCCCATGCATAAATCACAGGGTTGTTCTAGCCCATTGTATCCACTGAAGAGCTGTACTCACACAACAGCCTCCAGCAACCACAGGGCAGTGAAGGCAGATGTGGTGGGGAAGGGCAAGTGTGCACAAAAACACCAACCATATTCTTCCTTCCAAACACAATCCAGGCCTTTGTGCTTCTTTACTCTGTAACTCTTTCAGGACATTTTAACCTTGGCTTCCTCTTCCGAGATTTCATTTCCCTTCTCAGGCAGTCTATATAATGTGGTGTAGTTGAACTCCCTGTGTAGCTGGACATAACTCTAACCCTCTGATCCTCTTGCCTCTGCCCCCTGAATGTTGTTGGCATTAGAGGTGTTAGAGGGGTTTTTTTCTCTCCCTTATTTGTTTTGGCAACAGAGTTTCACAATGGCCAACCCTGAACCCACAGTTCAGCCTGCTTCTGCTTCCTAAGTCTCGAAATAAAAGATTGTACCCACTACTTCCAGCTCACAACTGTGTTTATATGAGGGGCTGGGTTTGAACTAAGAGCTTCATGCATGCAAAGCAAGTGCTCCATCACCAGAAACACATCCCCACCTGTCTATTCAGCTACTTCTACACTACTTCCACCGAGATCTCAACTTTTCTTGAGAAAGTATGCATACTGCTGCTCATGCTGGAACATACCTAGGATGCTCAATTCTCTTATATAAAATGTAGTATTGGCATATAACTTACATTGCATATCCCTATGCATTTAATTAATCTTTAGGTTATCATTCCTAATAAATTTAAATGACAGATAAACAGTTGCTATACTGTTATTGTTTAGGAGATAATGACCAAGAAAAAGCAGTTTGTACATGTACAGTACATATGTCAACACCATAGACCTAACTGCAAAGTATGAGCACAGGTTGGTTGAAACCCCTGATGCGTAACTATTGGAGAGAAGACCAACTCTATACTTTCTAACTATACATTGAGAAACAGGAGTGTCTAGATACACCAGTATATGGTTTGCTCAATGACTTTTGCTTATTTCCTTAACTAACTAAAAATGAGAACCCTAATTTATTAGGTCGAAAACCAAGTGCAGCTCTCACATTCTCATCACACATACACACAAAGTGACAACGATCCCCTCATCTTCTGACCCAACATGACGGGTTTTTACAAATCCCTTAGTATTTTGGGTATAGTCTTCTGCCCATCTTCATTCCAAGCCATTGGGAAATACTAATAAGGTATCTCTTTTCACCTCCCAGCCCTACTGAATAGTTGGTGTGTTCTGTGAGGACGACGGGCATGAATTTAAACCGTATTACCATACTTCGTGTGCCCAGGACAAGCATGCCACACACAACCCACCTCGGATAAATGCGCGCAAACCCAAGACAATTGGGAGAAGCCTGGAATCCAAAATGATTCGTAGGTTAGTCCTTTTCAATACCTAAACTTGCCAGTGACCTCACCTACCTTCCTATCTTCTCCCGGACACTGCAACACCCTGCATTCCTACACCACCCGGCTCAAAAGACACCACGGACCCACTAAGAGACTGAGGGTCTTCTAAAGATCTCGGTCCTCCACCTAATGAGGCAGGCCAGGATTTGTGCACAGGTCTGCGTTCTGCAATGCTACTTACTCCCCTCCAGACCCGCCCTCTGGAAACAGCCCTGTGCACTCAGCTCACTTGCGGCGGGAAGCAGCGTGCTCCTTTTCCACTGCCTTTAACACGTGCAGGCCTCGCTCTGCGGGCGGGACTGGGTGCAGTGAGGGACCGAAGGAGTGGAGGGTAAGACTTACCTGGGGAACCCCGGGGCGAGCCCAGGTTGCAGCCGGCGACCACGTTCCAGAAAGGCGCCTGGAGGTGATGCAACACTGACAGCGCAAGGCCCGGCCCGGCTCCACGCCGCCCAATCAGCGTGTGCCTTCTTGCACCCACAAACAATACGTGTGACGATTGGTCCGTGCACATCTGCAGTGCAGGTCGGGATTGTCACTGCAGAGGGAGGGGAAGGTGTTCGCCACAGGGTCCACAGGGCAGCGCAGTCGCTGATCCTATGCAGACTATGTGCTTACCTCAGGAGGACGAGTAATTCGGTTTTCAAGTCTTAGCCTGCGGACGAGAAACCGCCATTCTCTTCAGTACCTATGCCAGTATTCTTAAATATAGGTCAGTATGTTTAAGATCTAGACGTTTCACACCATTTAAAATTAATTTCAACACAGGGTCTCCTATATCTCCTGCAAGCCCCAGAATTCCTAAGAAGCCAAGAATGACCTTGAATTTAAGATTCTTGTCTCTACCTCACAGTGGTGGAATTACAGAAGCTCTGCAATACCTGTTTTTATGTAGTCCTGGGGGATGAACCCAGGGTTTTATGCACCATGGCCTCCCACTCTACCAAATGAGATCCTAGCCGTGATATCTAAAATTTGAGCCACTACTGAAACTTACCACAGTTATATTTGGGAACAGTGCAAGTTAACTTGGATATTGCTTGTCATGGAAAGAAGGGAAGGAAGGACCAGACAACAATCTGAACACTTTATATTGAACATTATTAAGAATGACTCTAATTTTTTTTAATGCTTATTTATTATCATTATACATCTACTTAGTATCCTCTAGATCTAGTTGGGAACAAAGGAGAAACTGGAGCTTGGAAACAACATATAAAACACAGTTTTGACCTTGAAAAGTTGACAGCAATAGGTGACCAAGTGCCTGTTTTATCCATTAGTGACGAGAATAAAATGGATTTGGCCTAAAGGAGAGAGAGAGCCTGACAAGTTTGAGAACATTTTGGTGACTGTTGAGTGTTTATGCATATTTTACTATGTTTTAGACCCTACTGTGTCAAAGATTAGATGCAGTGTTTCCCTGTCCTCTGCTTTCTTACTGAAATAAAGAGTATCTTTATTAACCATAGGTATATGCAGTATTTTTAGGTTTGCATTCTTTAAGTTGCCAGTTGGTTCACTGCATGTCTATTCCCTGTCCAATGTGCAGAAATAGAACACAGAGCTCTGGCACAAACTCATGGGTGTTAGACTGACCAGATGGTTTAAAAAAACTGGATGTCAGAAAGTAAGGGAACACTTTGCCTAGATAAATGGTAATTTAAAAAATAGCTGGGTAGTAGTAGTGCACACCTTTAATTCCAGCTCTCAGGAAGCAGAGGCAGAGGAATTTCTTGAGTTCCAGGACAGCCAGGGTTACACAGTAAAACCATCTTGGGGGGGGGGGGGGGAAGGTTTGAAGATATTAGCTGTACCTAACATATACTACTACTTAGATTCAAGAGTAATTTTTTAAGGCAAATTATAAAGTCTGGAGGAAGCAGATCATTTTCATCTCTTGAAATGAAAATTGGCAAAGAAAAAGGCCCCTTATGACTTTGCTTTGAAATGGAGTACTTGACAGATTAAAGTATGAACAAAGGCTCTGTAGTCCCTCACACTATTTTAACCTATAGAATATAGAAACAGTAGCTGAGCTTATTTTGGGCTCAGACTTTAGGAGACTAGTAGCATGCTTCCTGTCTCTGGGAACACTTGCCCTTGGATTCTAGTTGCCAAACTTCTAACAAAGTGGGCCAGGCATCTAAGCAGAACCTTTATCCCCAGCTAACGGCCCCCAGTAACTCTAGAGAACCCTAACCAGGTTTACTATCTGAGCAAAAAAACCTGTGGCTTTTATTAGGATCATTAGCTTTGAAGTGATGAAGTATGTGATTTACATCATGAGAAGGTAGAACACAGTAAGTATCTTGCCCGGTAGTGTTTAATCTTGAAGTCTAAAATTCTAGAAACAGAGAACTCTAGAACAGCACTTCTGGCTACTTCTTTGTACCCTATTCTTATGTATTGATTTTTGTGTTTGTGTATAGTGTGGGCATGCACATGGAACTGTAGTTGCCTTCTGAGGCCAAGGTGACACACACGGGGTCCCTTGAGCTGGAGTTATCAGAGGTTGTATGCTATTTGACATGTACTGTGAAGTGAACTTGGACCCTCTGGGAGATGGGCACTCTTAATTGCAGTCCTTCTCCAGTTCCTGTATGCTATTTTAGTAAAAACAGTAACAACCAAAACCCAAATCATAGGAACTCAACATCTGTGTAACAGATACAGGCAGTGGAGACAGAATGATTAACCCAGGAATAGATCAGATCCCAATAGATTTTGTATTTAAGCAAAATGTGTATCACTAAATACTACACTAACTTGAGATGCACATCATAGCTCAGTAAAGCTCTGAGAACTAATGCTCTTCTTTTGTTTTGTTTCTGAGTTTCTCTGAGCAGCTCTTGCTGTCCTGAACTCACTGATAAGGTTGACCTCAAACTCAAAGATCCACCTGCATCTGCCTTCAAGTACTGGGATTAAAAATGTGCAGCACCACCACCCGGCCAAAGCTTATTTTAATAGGCCTATTTATGTTGAATCTTAGCTAGATTTGGTGAATATGAAACCTGCCCTCTCATGTGGACTTTAGATCTGACTCCTATTATGTGGTCTTTTAGATCATAACTCAGGTCAAAATGTCCTTTTAAGACTGACAGACCCATCTTCATGTTGCTCATCAATTAGATGGTGCTAAGGTCAAGAAAACGTATTGTCTTTCTTCCCTGATCCTCAAAAACTCTTAGGTGTTAGTCTAAATAGCCCACATTTGAATCAACTTCTTATCAGAATACAGTACACAGTGCAAAGTTAAGTTGTAATTTATTGTATTTTTAAAGACAAAATAAAAGTATTTAGAATAAACAGAAATAAAAACAAATATAATGAACCACTTATTTAAAAGTTTCAACACTAAGTACAGAACTCAAAGTTGACTTGTAATTACGTTTTAAAAGACAAACTGGAGGTTAAAGAATTTTTAGTATAATCAGAATATTTAAACACAGTACATCAAATTATTTACTCAACAGGGCTTTGTGTAAGCCTTAGTTATTTAGGATGAAGAGTAAGAATGAGTACTGCTCTGAGGGGGGTGTTTTGTGCTGCAGCGTGTGGCCTAAAACTCCAGGACTCAAATGATTCTCCTACTTCCCCTCTTTAAGTGCTGAGGCTATAGGTGTGTGGCACAACTGGCTCAATTAATTCTGGGACACAGTCACCAAGGAAGAAATACACAGAAACAAATAGTAATTAGAATGATATATCATCATCCAGGCTTTGAGTATTCTTCTATTCTGAAATTTCTTCTTTGTCAGTAAACAATTTTCTGGATTAATTTCTTTGGAGATTTGGTGATCCATTTGCATATTCAATACCAAAAACCAAAGCTGATACTGGTTAATTTGCTTTCATTTTCCTTTTAGCTTCTTTATGTTTCTTCCGACAATCCTAGAAAATCACAAAATACTATTACTAACAATAAACACAAATTTAAAAGTAAACTTTTAAGTTAAAATCATAAAACCTATTCTGGAAGTACTTACTAGAATGCACAGTGTCTAATGAATTTTTGTTTTCTATTTTTAGGGAACTAACTGAGGCTTTGAAAAACCTCCTGATTTCCTGTAACCTAGGAGACAGGCCAGACTTAGACTAGTAACTGAAATGAGCCATACTGGTAAATTGAGCTATTTGAGCTCACTGAGGAGCTGGCTCTGGAAGCTGGGAACCCTCGTCCTACTCACTGAGCACCTAAGTATGTTTTAGTCAAGTATCCTCCAAGAACCCTTGTCTGAGGATGGGTTGGCTTACAACTCTGTGACAGAGAGGAAAGAGCAATAAGACAGCCCAAGAGTAACACTGTGCCCTTGAGACTAGTCAGAAAGTGAACCATTTTCATCAGATGTTAGTATGTTTATTCTATGATATACAAGTGCCTGTAGTAGGAAAAAGAAGCTGGAAATTTAGCCACAGGAAGCTCTAGCATGGACAGAAAACTCAACTGGGAACTTCAGCTAACTACCTTAAAGGGGGTTTCCTACTCAGTTTCTGCTGGGATGTTTTTAGTAGTACATGATTTGATGATATCTATCATCTACCTATCCATCCACCCATCCATCTGTTCTTGTACTATGGCATTCTATATACTTAATAAACTTACTCATTCAAAATGAAAAATCTGCCCTAAGGTACCTAATTTTACAGATTACACAGAACCTGTCATAGTTGAATTAAACCACCTTTTAAAAGTGCTTTTTAGTAGCATAATTCTAAGAGTTTAAGTCTCAGCTGTCATATTTTTGTATCTTATTCCTATTGTTCTTATACTAGGGGAAAAGTAGCTAACACTAACACTGTATCTAGTTTTGGAAGAAATCAGTATAGAGAAACAATTACCAGAAGGAGACTACTTGTTCGGGCTTCCCAAGCATTTCTGCTAATACTACTTGCCACACCACTCCAGAATAAGTTAGAACCTATGGGAAAAAAGAAACATGAGGCAGCAAATTACTGACTATTAAACAATCTGACAACAATGACAATTCTAGTACATCACTGGCCTCAGAGATCTCATGTGGGTCTCTGGAGTAGTGAAAACTTAGGGCTTTTGTATGTTAATATCTAAGCAAGTCTCAACAAAATAAGCTCTTGCTGATAATAATGAACAAACAATGATGGTAACAGAAGCAATATTTGTTCCTAAGAGCTTTATAACAACAGATGAGAATAAACCACTTTACAGAACACTGAGTCAGAATTTCCTGATGTAGCTACTGTATCCAGTACACATTGAGTAAGAGCTTCTGCTACCTGTTCCATATCACTGAATGAAGAGTGAGTGGACCTACCATGAAGTCTGTCATCATTATCGGAGTAAAAGAAAAATCTAGTGGTCTCCTTCTCAGGAAATGCTTCTCTGAAAACAAGTGGGAAAAGAGGCAAAAATTACTTTCAATATATAAGAAAATATTACAGCTGGTATGATAGTATATGTCTATAATCCAAGCATTTGGAAAGTAGAGACCCATCAGAGATTCCTGGTGGCCATAGCTTATATAATGAGTTCAGGGATAGCTTAGGTGATATAAGCCCTGCCTAAAACAAAAATAAGAAACCCAAGTAGCAAAACAAAACAAAAAGAAGAATAAACCAAAGAAGAAATAATTATAGTTATAAAAATACTCCTTTAAAAAAGATTTGCTCTGCAGCTGAGTAGTAGTGACACACACATCTTTAATTCCAGGAATTGGAAGGCAGAGGCAGGCAGATCTCTGTGAGTTCAAGGCGAGTCTGGTCTACAAAGTGAGTGTGAGGATAGTTAGGGCTACACAGAGAAACAGTGTTTTGAAAACCCAGGTTGGGGGGGGGGGGGAGAGTGCTCTGCACTTGCTCATGTTACTAGATATTAAAATGATCCCACCTCATCTATACCCAACAGTCTTCCATCTTATGTATAAACTATCTTTCACATTCTGGACGTCAATATTTATTCTCATTTTTACCCGGTTTGCCAGTGTTCCCCAACTGGTATTGAGGTGATGTGGAATGTCTTTCTATATGTTGTGAATAAAGGACTGTTTTGGCCATGGCAGATACCGTAGAGGTAGGAGGAGGAATCTGAGCATAGGTACAAGGGTAAGAGTCAGAGACAGATCGAGCCAGACTCCCAAAGAAGAAACATATAAAAAACACAAATAAGCCACAGACCACATGACAAAACAAATTAGTAAAAATAAATTCAATTAAAATAAAAAAATAACTAATTATATACCTAAGCCAAAAGCCACACAACATTAAGTTAATATAAATGTCTAAGTCATTTTTCAAAGCCTAAGCAGCTGCATTAGGCTAAAAAAAATCTAAGACTACAGTTCTATAAGTCTAAACCTCTAGCCAAATAAAGCCAAAACCTCACTGCAACAGAATATTATGTAATCTGAGGTTTATGGTTTGACTAGCTTTATGGCTTGGACTTGCCTGTAGCCACTTTTTTTTTTTTTTTAAATGACTTAGATGTTTATATTAATTATATTTTGTTTGTCTAATGACTTGGGCATATTGTTAGCTATCTATTTTATCTTACTTTAACTTATATCTCTTAATCTGTCTTGCCATGTAGCCTGTGGCTCACTTGTCTTTTTTTATATGTTGTTTTTTTAGGCATCTGGGTCAACCTCTTTGACTTTATTTTATTTTTAATTTTTTAAGTTATGCTTTGATATTTGCCTATTGCTACGGTGCCTGTCATGGGCCAAAACAGTCCTTTATTTAAAGAATGATATTTACAGCATATAGAAAGACATTTCCACCACATCAATACTACCATCAATTTCACTACCCTGCACATGCTGTACATGCTACAAGTTGCCATCTAAAAATTACTCTCTGTTAGAAAAAGGTTAGAGAACTCTGAACCGAAACTGATAAAATTTGTTCTAGATGCTTGCATAATGCCACTGAAGCATGTCTGATTGACTTTATAAACCATGGCATATACCAATTGCTTACCCAGGGGTGGGCCTGCTGTGATCTGCTTCTTTAGTAACATCATCTTCTTCTGAACTACTGTCTTGGAAGCGAGGATCTTCCTGAAAGACTATCTTCCCACGTTTCACTGGTTCAATTCTATAGGTATCTATATTATTATGACAACAAAAGGCAATGCAATTATGACTGAGCAACCATGTATACTTCTAAACATAGTAAACTGATTTCCTGTCCTATGCAAATATGACTAAGTGTCTAATATGTTAAAATAGATGTCACTGTTTTCTCCTCCAGTCAAATCTAGGGCCTTGTTCATGCTAGGCAAATAATAGTTCTTGCCCCTAAAATAACTAACATTATCCTTTTCAATTTAAAAAGACTAAACGCCACTGTTTAGTGATCAGATAAGGAATATAACTTTACAAAAAGAACTAAAAGATAAAGGTGTACAGATAAGCAATATAATTTTCAAAGAACAAGCTCAGTCTAGGTGTTGTTAAAAGCCTATAGGGCTGGGCATGGTGGAGCATGCCTTTAATCCTAGCACTCAGGATGCACAGAGAGGTTCATCACTGAGTTTGAGGCCAACCTGGTCTACATAATGAGCTCCAGAACAACCAGAGCTATGTAACAACACTTGTGTCTCAGAAACCCATGGGGGGCCTACAACATGCAATGAAACCAGAGTCTCTTCTTGCTTATTCATACAGAAGGGACACATATTTATATTTGTGTTTGAAACTCAAATTGCTTTCTAGAATGACTGTGAGATCTACACACTCTCTCACAAGTCTCCAAGTATTTTAAAATATAGATTGTTTGTATTTTAGACTAATAGGGCTAATTTATTTCTCACACATGGGCTCTCAAAGTTACCGTATTTAGAGTTCATATTCTATTCAATCTAACACATAGAAAACAAAATAGAACACAGCATATATTATGTTTCATTTGTGTTTAAACGCCTCTAGTAGCTGTTTTTGGGGTAGCACAGTGCTGATATTTGACATGTATCTGCTTTTAAAACTTTTAAATTATTCACATGTGTAGTGAGTATAAATACCCTCAGAAGCCAGAGGAATTGGATTCCTCTGGGGCTAAAGTTACAGGAGGTTGTGAGCCATCCAATGTGGGTGCTGGAACCAAACTTGGGTCTTCTGCAAGGACAGAACACATCCTTAACTGCTCAGGGACCTCTTAGGCCCTTGTATTTCTATTTTATTTTATTTTTTATTTTTTTTATTTTTTGCTGTTCAAAACAGGGTTTCTGTGTTTAGTCCTTGCTGTCCTGGAACTCAGGCTAGCCTAGAACACAGAGATCTGCCTGTCTCTGGCTTCTGATTGCTGGAATTAAAGTAAATGTGCCACTACCACACAACTCCATGTACTTCTATTCTAAATACATTAATATACATTGTATATTAAAATACAATCACTGAATTTAGTCATGCATATCTGGTTCTTGGAGAACCCATTCTACTTTTATAGACTCCCACAAAGCTGCACATACTTGAATACTTGGTAAGGAACAAAATTTTGAAGAAATATTTTGGACAGGTGTGGCACACAGTTATCATCTTGACACTCAAGAGGCTGAGGCAAAATACCCTAATCTAGAGTAACTCCAGGTCCAAAAGACCCTATCTTTTTTCTAGGTTCCAAGGGCGCGCGCATGCGCGTGCGCACACACACACACACACACACACACACACACACACACACACACACACACACACACACACACACACACGTTTTTCAAATAAAAAAAAAAAAAAGAAAAAAAACAGAGGTTTTCCAATTTTCTTGTTTGTTTAGTTTAAAATCCAAGGAACTTTTTGGTCTTTAAGGGTGAATCTCCTGAGACAGGATGCAAAATTACTGGAATTTGATTTTACATTTTTTTTCTACCTTATGTCCAATCTAAAAGAATAAACTTAGAAATAACGGGCATATGGATGACACTGCATTATTTGTATAAAAACAAAAAGGCTATTTCTTCCCTTTTTTAAGTCACTACAGTCCAGATGCATTAAGAATCAGAACTATTTAAAGAATGTAGTTTACTTGTTCATTCCTGTTCTCATGTAACAGAGAAAGGAACATGGGACATTAATGTCAAGCCTCCACTCATACAGCAGCTAACTTCAAGCCTGCTCCCTTCAATGCAAAATTAGCTTTTATCACCCCTGTAGTAACATCACATTTATAATCAGGCTACACTGAATCTCATACTGTTTATGCAGTCTGAAAAAAATATCCTTTACTGAGACAACACAAAATCGATATACTTACTGTAAATTCAACCAATTAAGTTCAGTCTGCCTGAAATAAAAAAGACGGAAAGAAAAAACATACCTTCCTTTATATCTTTAGTGTCTGAATCAAAGAAAGAGAATGTGAACCCGCTGGTCTGCTCTGCCCCACGTGTCAGGGTTTCCCCAGTTTCCCCTCTACCACAGTCCTCATTCCAGGGAGTATCTTCTTCCTTCTCATCTGTGGTCTTCATACTTTGGAATATTTCTTTCAAATCTGTAGTGATGTTATAATACATGTCTTGGGATACCTCAGGCAGTTTCTCAGCTTCTTCCCTTTTCTTCTTCCGTTTTGATTTACTGAAATGACAATATACTGACATGAATATAACAAAGACAAGCTCTGAACATTTTCTGAACACCAGGAAAGGTAAACTCTTTGGATAATCCTAACTTTATCCTTTAATCTTTAACAAAAAATTTTTTACACAAATCATCTTTAACAGATGCAAATCCTAAACATGAGTATTTTCTTCCAATTCTTTAAACTACATTGCAAGAATTCAACTATCATTAATACTTATGAGTGTTTACTCATCTGCAAAATGAACGTTACACCAGATGACTTCTAAGATTATTTTAAGTTTTGTAATTCTGCAATTCAGAAAAGGAATCAACTATGGTTCTTTCAGAAATGAATTATAAATGTGCTACGTCGACTATATCCATTTTTAAAGGTTATCCTAACTCTTTCCTGTATTTAGAAACGAATACTTTGATCTTAAACACCTCATGTTTGCAATATTGGGTTTTTAGCTAATAGGTTAAAATTTGTACTAATTAAGAATCTATTTCATATAATATATTTAAGAAAAAGCAATCTGGAATGGTGGTGGCACACCCTTTTAATCTCAGCATTCAGGAGGCGGAGGAAGTCAGGTGTATGTGTTTGAGTTCAAGGCTAGCCTGGTCTACAAAGTGATTTACAGGACAGCATAGCTGTTATACAGAGAAACCTGGTTTTGAAACAAATCAAAACAAAGTCCTTAATATATTACTTAAAATGGAGGTGAACAGGATTGTTCTATATAACTTTTTTCTTTCTGAAAAACAAATTTTATACAGGTGAGCCTCCTATAAAAACCGAACTCTAAAAATAATGATGTCATATAGACAGCTCTAAGCCACTTCCATTGAACTACTAGATGGTAACTTAAATTGGCCCCGATTTAAAAGAGTTTGAAGTGAACTTCCTCTGGAAATTCCTGGAGCACAGACTCAACTTAGGTATCTCTTGAAGTAAAGAGATAGGAAATATGGCAGATCTGTCACCATTTTTTATTTTTCAGATTTTTTTTTTTTTTGATGACAAACATAGGAGAGTTTTAAAGTATGGTTGATTTTTTAATGTTGAGCATATAACTGCTTTTGCATCAGCTGTTTTAAGACCTGTAATTTTTTTTTTTAAGGCCATTGTTGAACTTATGTAGGCTGATCTGTCAACTATTTTAAAGGTAGCGCCGTGTGTGTCTTTACAGGGGCAGCAGCTGTTGTGTACTTGGGAGTGGCCAGTGACAGTTTTTTATAATATTTTAAAATATTGTTTATACAAACATAATTGAGTTTATGACTTATATCTGAGCATGGAGGGATTTTAATCTGGATATTTCATTTGTGTAGAAAGTCACGACCCCATAGATTTCCTGTTATGTTAGCCATATATGGCCTTGGCCTTTTTTTGTGTTTCTGGTCTTATGTATTTAAGCCATTTTATACTTTGTTTTATTTAAGATATAGTTTTAATTTTTAGAACTTGAACATTTCTTTTAGAGGCCATTTTCGATGTCATGATTGTAAGGTTATGATCAAAACATTTGCCCATGTCGACTAGGCCTTGGATAAAAATATTATTTGTATTTTTAATTTTGGCCTTTGTTTATTTATGAAAGTCTGTTAGAATATTTGCTTTGTTTTTATTTAATTTTGATTTTTCTTTTAAAGTTGTTTTATTATTATCTATCTAATGTTGTATGGTTCATTATGTTAAACATTGGATTTTTAAATTGTCTTTTACTGGGACTGGTTATAATTGAACCATCTTTGATTTTGAAACCTGTGTTTTGGGGGCCTCCCGTTGAGAGGCCCCAAAAGGCATTTCCCATGGTAAGGGTTACTTTGTTTGTATCTTGTAGATCTACACTCATTGGTCTAATGTTGGCCTTTGTCACATCTTTTGTATAATCTAGAAGGTAGGGACCTTCTGTTTGGGTCATTTCTAAGAGGAACATTAGTTTTAGGAATGCCTTGCATATATTTTTTCCTTATATGGCCTAGTTTATCACAGTGAAAGTATTTGATACTTGAGACTGTGTGTGTGATTCCTGAGACTGGGATCAAGACAAAGGACTGAAGGGTTTTATTGATGAAGCTGTTGGTTGAAATTACATGGCCTTTGAGAGGTTGTAAGGGTTGGTAAAGTCAGGGAAATTGTATTTGGACATAGAGGAGGAATTCTAGAAAACACTGACTCGTGTGGTAATGTAGAAAAAGGAGCATATACCTAAATGGCATGCATGTTTAACTAAAGAGACAGACATCCAGGTAACCACTGAAGGTATTTTCTGGTTTCTTCTTGTTGCTCACAGTGAAGTGCTCAGAGGAAAGAGAAAGATAAAAGGAAAGGGGCTTTTTGTTTGCTTTTTATAGGAACCAGCCATGGGTTTGAAGATTCTTAATCTCCAGAGGCAAATGACATGAGATGTAAGAAATGGTTCCTAAGCAAGTATCAAATCTGTGAAAACATTATCTAAAGCATGAGTTAGAAAACCTCAACAGTCTAATAGTCACATCTAGACCATTGCTTACTTATCCCTTAATTGCATTGGTAAGAACTTTTTGCTTTTCTCTTTAAAAGATTTATTTTTACATATATGAGTGTTTTAGCCTACACTGTATGTATGTATAGCACATGTGTGCATGGTGTCCCCAAGAATGGTTTTTAGTTTGGAATACTTAATGAAAAAAAGATTTCACATTATGCAAAAATTATATATGGGAGCTGGCTCATCAGTTAAGAGCACTGTGTCCAATTCTCAGCACCCACGATAGCTCATAACTGTCTAAAACTCAGTTCAAGGGAATCTTCTTCTGGCTTCACAGGCACCAGGCATGCACATGGTACACAGATGATATGCAGGCAGGACACCCATACACATAAAAAATTTACATGTGACACACATGTCAATGTCTACTTGCTGTTCTACTATCAAAGAGAAAGTTTTGTTTTTTAATTGTGGTTTTCAAGACAGGGTTTCTCTATATAGAATCTGGATGTCCTGGAACTACTGTAGACCAGGATGGCCTCAAAACCAGAGATCCACCTGTCTCTGTTTCCAAAGTGTTGGGATTTAAAGGTAGGCACCACCACTCATAGCAATAAAGTATAACAGAACCTATCTGACCTATAGAGCCTAATTGGGTCACAATTACCCCCTTTACAGAAATCTATAAACTTCAGTTTAAAAATACAATGAAATCCTTTGTTAACTTAACCCTAACCCTAGACAGATGTAAAGAGTTTTGTTTAAGAAGGGGACTCTTATGCATCTTAAAATCATTAACTCGGCATCTTCATCATAACTTGAGGGAAAACAGGCCCAGATTTACCTTTCTTTTTCTTTTTCTTCTTGTTTTCTTTCATAAATGGCATGGTCATGCTTTGTTGGATCATAATGTATGATGTCCCTATGTAAAAAGAATAAAAGTTGGAAGAGATAAATTGAAACATTAATGACAACTCACAATGTGTTACTTAAACATCTCTAAATTAGGAGCTGTGAGGATTAGTTTGAATTGTTAGCTTGATACAATGTAGACTTATCTTCAAAGAAGAGTCTCAATGAGGACTGTCTAACTAGGTTCAGAGGAGAGCATTTTACTATTTTGATCACGTTTAATAGGGTAGAGGGACTTACTGACTGTGGATAGTACCACTCCCTGGCAGGGAATACTGAACTGGATGGGTGGAGAAAGCTGCTGACTTCAAGCATGCATTAATTGCTCCCTTTGTGATTATAGGTGGGAGCCACACAACTCCTACAAACTTCTGCTACTCAAACTTTTCCACTATGATGAACTCCAATCTCATATTGAGTTGAAACAATCCCTTTTCCTTTAAACCGTTTTTGTCCCAGAAACTGGCAAGTAAACTAAGATGGAGGCAAAATAAACTAAATGATGTTTATCAAAGAAGAATCATGATGTTGTTATAAAACATTGTATAAACATTTTAAACAACCTACTTGAGTTTTCCTGGGTCTTTTCTCTCTTTTTTTTAAGATTTATTTATTTATTATGCATTTAGTATTCTGCCTACATGTATCTCTGCAGGCCGGAAGAAGGCAACCGATTTCATTATAAATGGTTTTGAACCACCATGTGGTTGCTGGGAATTGAACTCAGGCCCTTTGGAAAAACAGCCAGTGCTCTTAACCTCTGAACCATCTCTCCAGCCCTCCTGGATCCTTTTTAACATCAAAAATTACACTCAGGAGCAGTGGCTCATGCCTTTAATCCCAGCACTCAGGAGGCAAGAGGATCTCTGTGAATTCCAGGCCAGCCAGGACTACATAGAGACCCTATCTCAAAAAACAAACACCGAAAACATTTTATGTCTCAGAGTGAAGGCACTTAGTATTATGATGACTCAAAATCTGAGCCTCAGGATCCACATGGTAGAAGGAAAAAGGGACCCAAAGCTACCCTCTGACCTAAACACGCACACAAAAAGTGTTTTAAAAAATTATCTTAAAACTCGATGTTGTGGGTACAGACTTGTAATTCCAATACTCATGCAGTGAGAGCAAGACTACTGTCACATACTTGAGTCTGGGTGGCACAGGAAGATCTTGTTTCAATAACCAAATACAAGAAAAAATGTTTTTAACTTATAGGTACACATATAGATAAATATGTATAGATAAGTCTACTACAAGTTCTAGGAGTCGACAAATCTACAGGTCTGTGAGTCCAAACCTCGAGGCTAGGCCAGAAAGTCCTAGCTGAAAACTTCATACAGTGATACACAATCTAGAATTTGCACAAAACACTTCAATAGGTAAGAAAGGTTTAAATGAGGCATAGACAACTAGTCACAAGCAGACCAATTAGAAGCTGGATCCACAGTATGTAGGTAAGCTGGAGACACTGATTCTTTTAAGTATATATCTGAAAATTTCCATAGTAGTTATATTTATACAGCTTAACAATTCATAGTTAATATTTAAAGTCACTTTCAATTAGCTAACCAGTAGAAGCAATGCTGCTATGCCATCATGTATGTTACATAGAAACTATTTTAAATTAGTTTCTTTTTGAGTCAGGTTCCTTCTCTACGTAGCCCTGGCTTTTCTAGAACTTGCTCTGTAAATCAGGCTAGCCTTGGACTTAGAAAACTAACTGCCTGCCTGAATTAAAGACCATGTCTGGCCTTAAAATTAGTTTTTTAAAGTGAACTACTGGGTCAAAGAACTGGAATTTCTTGAAAGTTTGGCATGTGTTGACAACTGCTCATCACAGTAATTTATAAAGGACTCACTCATATGGGCTGGGGTTCTAATTTGGGGGAAAGCAACTGACTGGCAAATGCAAAGCCTAGGTTAGACCATTAGCATCACAAAAAAGCAAAACAAAACAAAAAAAGTAAGTTTTAAATTAAGTTCACTAGCCATTTATGACAAAGGAAAATATCATAAATGGAACAGAATGTAAGCCATACTTAAATTTCTTAGCATTTGATCCTTTGCTTGTAGGGTTGTTCAAGTTGATGTTCAAAACACTCTGTACAACATTCAGTGTTTTCTTTCTTTCTGCAGCAAGCTCATCTTCATTAGTTTGATTTTCATTTAACTCTGAGGAAAGAGAATAAGGAGTAGTCTCCTGACACTCAATGCTACAAGAATCCCAATCATCACATATGCAAATACATGCAAAGCACACCAAATCATGTTTAGCCTCAGATTTGTTAATCTCTTTCTCTCCAAGACTTCGTGCCACAAACTTAAAAATCACTTGACTAGCAAACAAAATATTCCACTTCTATTTATAACTAAGAAAATAAAATCTAGATTTAATGTCTTTAGTAACAAGTCTAAAATTTTAGAGATTAAGAAACATAACACAAAACACAAACAAAAAACTCGAGATGAATAAACCCCTTAAAGAAAGTCAAGAAAAAACAAACAGTTGAAGAAAATGAATAAAACTGTTCAAGACCTGAAAATGGAAAATGAGGCAATGAAGATAACACAAATTGTGGAAATTCTGAAAGTGAAAAATCTAAGTAAGGAAACAGAAACTACAGAGGAAGCTTCACCAACAGAATATAAGAGATAGAAGAGAGAATCTCAGGCATAGAAGATGCAATAGAAGAAATAGATACATTCATCAAAGCAAATGTTGAATCTAAAAACTTCCTGACATCTGGAATCCAGGACATCTGGGATACTATGAAAAGACCAAGCCTAAGAATAAAAGAAATAGAAGAAGGAAAAGAATAGCAGCTAAAAGGCTCATGAATACATTTTCAACAAAAATCAAAGAAAAAATAATTTCCTAACCTAAAAAAAGACATGCCTGTAAAGGTACACAAAATATAATGGACCAGAAAAGAAAGTCCCCTCATCACATAATAAAATAAAAACATAAAGAACAAAGAAAGACTATTAAAAGCTGCAGGGAAAAAGAAAAGTAACATATAAGGCAGACCTACTAGAATCACACCTAACTTCTCAATGAAGACTCCAAAAGACAAAAGGGCCTGAATAGATGTCCTTCAGACTCTAAGAGACCACAAATGCCAGCCCAGACTACTATGCCTAGCAAAACTTTCAACACCATAGATGGAGAAAACAAGATAATACATAATAAAGTCAAATTCAAACAATATCTATGTACAAAACCAGTCCTATAAAGAGTTAATAAGAAAAAAAAAATCCACGAAAACACAAGAAATAATCTCATAACAGCAAAGCCAAAAGAAAAATGTACTTGTGCTTGTGTGTAGATGCACGCATGCATCTCTCTCTCTCTCTCTCTCTCTCTCTCTCTCTCTCTCTCTCTCTCTCTCTCTCTCTCACACACACACACACACACACACACACACACACACACAAAGCACACACACAAAGCACACACTCTCTCTCCAGCAACATCACCAAAAAGAAAATAATAGGAATTAATATCTCTTAATACCAATGGACTCAATTACCCCCCAAAAGACACAGAATAACAGAATGGATGCAAAACAGGATCCACTCTGCTGCTGCATACAATAAACACACCTCAACATCAAAGCTAAACATTACCTAAACGTAAGGGATTGGAAGAAGATTTCAAAAGAAAATGTACCCAAGAAGCAACCTGGTATAGCCATTCTAATATCTAACAAAACATAAGCAAAAAAAAATTAATCAAAAGAGATGAGGAAGAACCCTTCATACTCATCAAAGGAAAAATCCACCAAGATGAAGCTTCAATTCTGAACATCTATGCCCAAGTAAAAGGGGACCCATATTTGTAAAAGAAATATTACTAAAGTTTAAATCACACACTGACCCTACACATCGATAGTGAGAGGACTCTCACTAATGAACAGGTCATCCAGCAAAGACTAAACACAGAAAGAGCTTACAGATGTTATAAATCAAACAGACCTAATAAATATTTACAGATAATTTCACCCAAACACAAAAAAATATACTTGCTTCCCAGCACCTTATGGAACATTCTCCAAAATTGACCCCATACTCGGTCACAAAGCAAGTCTCAACAGATATAGGAAAACTGAAAAAATCCCCTGCATCCTATCAGACACCATGGATTAAAGCTATATTTCAACAAGAACAGAAACATTAAAAAACCTACAAATTTATGAAAACTGGGTCAAAACAGAAATAAATTAAAGACTTCCTAGATTTTAATGGAGTTAAAGACCCAGGCATAAATTTACACACCTATGAACACTTGAGTTTTGATAAATTAGACAGAAATACACGATGGAAAAGAGAAAGTATCTTCAAAAAATGGTGCTGATCTAACTGGATGTTTGTATATAGAAGAATACAAATAGAACCATATTTATCACCCTGCACAAAACTTAAGTTCAAGTAGATCAACAAAAAACCAGATATACCGAACTTGATAGAAGAGAAAGTGGGGAATAAACTTGAATGTACTGGTACAGGAGACACTTCTTGAACAGAACACCAGCAGGGCAGCACTAAGGTTAACAATTAATAAACGGGACCTCATGAAACCAAAAAGCTTCTATAAGGCAAAGGACACCAGCAATGGGACAAAACGGCAGCCTACAGACTGGCAGAAGATTTTTATCAATTCTATAACTGATAGAAGGTGAATATTCAAAATATATAAAGAACTCAAGAAACTAGACATCAACAAACAAAATAATCCAGTTTAAAAATGGGGTACTGTAGTACACCCACACTTCCTGTCTGCCTTTGGCCAATCAGTGCTTTTTATTAAACCAGTGGGTGGGATAATTATTTACAATGAAACAACACAATCTCCCACATATCCCCTTTTCTCTTCTTAAAACAAAAAGAACTCCAAATCTAATATTCTTTTCCCCCCTTATGTATAACAATTTATAAACAACACTGTAAATAAACACAAACATCTATAATCCATGTTTTGGGAATGTGGGTGTTGTTCTCTAGGCTACTTCCTGCTGAATGGGGACACTGGCAATCTCATGGGAATCCAAAGAAAATGTAGGATTATGGACAAGTCTTTAGTGGAGTAGTTTGTAAGGATGGGTCGTTTCAGCCAGTCTCCTTGAAATTGTTCTGGATACAGAGACCTGGAAATTTCTACAGAGGTGCTCTGAAATGCTAAATCATCTGGTACATCCATTTCCATTGGAGATTTTTCAGAGGGTCTTCCTCTATCAAACTTTATGTTCTTTATCCAGGAATAAATCCACAGCTTCTCATTTTCTGTGAAAATAAAATGAAAACCTCTTCTCCAAAGTAGCATATCTTTGGATTTCAATTTTAAAGTCAACTCATTTATAAAGTATATAGGTTCAATTAATCCGACAGCATTTATAATCAACTGTCTTTTAGCATCTTTTACTAAGTCATTTTCAGTCAAGAAGCTTAAAGATAAGACAATAATATACAGATCCAGATATTCTTTGTATTTCCCATCTTTACGTGGCTTATTTTTTTATTTATTTTACTCTATTTCTTTTTTAAAGGCTTTCTCTACCTTTTCTTTACTTTCTCTAAGCCTATGTATATATATTTTCAACACACTCTAAACCACTTAGACTTTTTTAAAAAACTGTCTTTACTGTGTATTTATCTTTTTCTGTCTCTGACCACACCTTTGCTTGGCTAGGGTGATTGACTCCACTCAGATTCTTCTATTTCTTTCTGTTTCTGAACACACCTTTAATCTGCCAAGGTCCTTGGCTAAGGATTAAAGGTTGGTAGGATGGGTGGATGGCTCCATCCTGCTCCTAGTCTAATTTCATAGAATTTATCTTTTTTTAACCCAGGTACTCTGGGGAATTTTAGGGTCCATTTAATCACCAAGTAAAGCTTTGCCATCTTCTGCTCATTAACTCCATTTAAGTATTAGGCAGCAGAGCCTCTTAAAAAACTCACAAGTGTTTTGCCTCTAAGGCTGAATTAGGAAGTTTCTGTTCAAGAAGCCAAGCCTCATTTTGCCTCCAGCAAACAGAGCTGATCCAAGAAAACATCTACATTAGAAAGCCTTCTTTGATTCTGTTCCCTTTTTGTCCTTATGAACAGAAACCTTAAATACATCATTTACAATGTTTTGCTTTCATCTAGGCTCCTGTGAGATTCAGGAACCAAGCCATTTTACACCTTAAGCTGCACTCCAAAAGCCCACCTTTGTAGCTCAAGCACATGTGCCTCACGAGGGCATCTCTGTACCACTGCTCACGTGAAAAGACACAAGGCAGAAGCTGCTTTGGGCTCTAGACCATTTTTTAAGCTTTCTATGGCTTTATGTGGGTATATATCGTGTATATGACCCACACTGGGCTGCCATTTGTAGTAGGAGGTTTCTGGCCCGGACTTTCAGGCCTAGTCTCATGGTTTAGACCCGCTGACCCCCAAGACGTGCAGAGACACACAGACGTTTACAATAGTTTTCAGCTGATCCGCCTAAGGCCCAGGCATATCACTTGCTAACTCTTTACCCTTCATCTAACCCATGTCTGTTATCTTGTTCAGCCATGCAGCTGGGTACCTTTTCTTAGAGCAGCATAGTTGTCCTCTGCTTCTTCTGGCTTCTCTCTGGAGTTCTGCTCTGTGCTTCATGTTCTCAGAGTTTTCTTAGTCTGGTAGCCCCGCCCACACTTCCTGTCTGCCTTTGGCCAATCAGTGCTTTTTATTAAACCAGTGGATGGGATAATTATTTACAATGAAACAACACAATCTCCCACAGGGTACAGATCTAAACAGAGAATTCTCAATAGAAGACTTGTACAAACACTATGGAACTCAATATGGCAGTTCCTCACAAAATTGGGAATTGATCTCCCTCAAAATCCAGCTATACCACCCTTAGGCATATATTCAAAGGATGCTCCATCCTACAAGGATGCTTGCTCAACCATGTTCATTTTGGTTTTATTCATAACAGCCAGAAACTGGGAACTGGATGACTCAACCAAAGAATGAAAAAAGAAAATGTGGTGATTCATTTAGACAACAGAGTACTAATAAGCTGTTGAAAAAAATGACATGAAAATTTCAGGCAAATGAATGGAATTAGAAAAAAGATCATCCTGAGTGAAGTAACTCAGACCAGAAAGACAAAGATGGTATGTACTCACTTATAAGTGGATATTAGCTACTAAGTCAATGATATAATCCTACAATCAAGAGACCCAGAAAGGCTAAGTAACAAAGACTCAAAGTGGCCAAGTGAGGAGTTACAACTTGTAGATAAATCTAGGCTCATTATTGTGGAAAATGTCATAGGAAGTAAAATTAGGATGCTTCTGTTGACATCATTACTCTCATGGACACCCAAATAAGAATGAATGCAATGAATGGGTTTAAAAAAAAAAAAAGTACTGGGGGGTAGCAAGATGGCTCTGAGGGTGAAGGTGCTTTCCTCCAAGCCTAATAACGTGAGTGTGGGCCTCAGATCACACATGGAAGGACAGAACAAACTCCATTAAGTCATCCCTCTAAAATTCGCATATGCAATGTGATCTTTCTCTCTTACACACAAACTCTCTCTCTCTCTCTCTCTCTCTCTCTCTCTCTCTCTCTCTCTCTCTCTCTCTCTCTCTCTCTCACACACACACACACACACACACACACACACACACACACAGATAACGTGAAAAAACATAAGCACCTAGCTGGGAGTAGTGGTGCACTGCTATAATCTAAGCATGAATCTGAGGGAGGAGAAACACACATTTCAAAAGAACAAAAGACAACAAACGAACCAGCATCCTAAAAATACCCAAACAACCCCAAAACAAGCACCCAGCACATACATCAGACAAAGACAACAACTATTCCTATTAAATGTAAGTTAGTTATCTTCTGTGATCTCTAATTTGGTATAATTATGTTATGCTAAAAATATTTATAAAGGAAACAAAAAATTATTAAGTATACATCTGACTACAAACTAAATCAACTCATTTCAGAGTACAGTTTCTTCCAGTGCTAAGTGAAGAGAAAACACTGGTTGACTTCCTATATCCCTAGCTCTGACAGCAGGACTACTGGGACAGTGGGATAGTTACCTTTCTCTTCCTCTTCACTGTCACTTTCTAAAAATCTAGAGTCCATTCGGAATCTCTCATCACTTCCAAAATGAGACTGCAAATCCATGAGCTACATGGAAAAAAACATCGTCATGATAAGTACAGTTGGAAAAAGCATCTTAGTGTACCTCCTCCCACTCTTAAATTCCTATTACCATCTTCACAACATCACTGACTTTCAATGAGTAAGTGGTGACAGAGGATTCACACCCACAAAAATTAGTGCACATTAAAACTCCATCCTTTTCTTAACTAGATTTAAGGACTACCTTCAAAACTTAGACATGCTGCAAATGTTTCTGCTTTCAGTCTTCACTAACCTTCTGGCCAGCTCTGCCCTCAAATTGAGGTTTAATGTTGAACCTGGCGCTGTCCTCCTGGGAATCTGATTCTTCATCATCACTGCTATCAAACAACTTCCCAGACGCTTTACCCACAGATTCCTGTTACACAAATAAGAAAGAAAGAAGGAAATGTTCATTAAATGAGGTAATCAGCATTTTCTTCCTAATGTGATTTTACCCTAAATTTAAAAACAACCTACCAGGCAGTGGTGATGCATGCCTTTAATCCCAGCACTTGGGAGGCAAAGGCAGGCAGATCTCCGAGTCTGAGACCAACCTGGTCTACAGAGAGAATTCTAGGACAGCCAAGGCTACATAAAGAAACCCTGTCTTAAAAAACCAAATAAAATAAAATAAAAACCAGCAACCCAGATGCATCTACAGAAACAAGTGTGTGGTGGGCCAGATGAAAACTCCTGACTCTGGGATAGTTAACTGGACTCCTGGATCATTAATCCACACACTCCATTGCTACCTGGATTTGAGGAATAATTACCACATACAAGAATACTCCCTATAGTCCAGCATGAATATTGATGAGACTTTGCCTGAAGTAGCAAACAGTTGAGCAAAATCTCCAAGACCTCTGACATCTCAGGGTATGGTGGTTTGGGCAACCCTGGATCTCACTGCAGTCCCTAGGATTATATACAGAAGTGGTAGTTGTGTAGAGCTCTTGTTATACAGTAGGCTTTCAGCTGGCGTATTGGTATAAATTGTAGTATCAGATTGATGCAGATATTCTCAAAGTTTAAAGGCAGCCTAGGCCACACAGCATTTCTACCACAAAAATAAGAATCTCCAAGTAGATTAATATTTGGAAAGCATTACCTTCACCAACTCCTTTCCTGGACAGTTTTGCTCATAAGTGGATGTCTCTTCTGGTTCACTTTCATTATCAGAAGCAAAGACAATGTGTGTTTTTTTGTTCTCTGGATGACTATCCTAGAGAAACACAAACAACATATTTCAAGACAGCAAACTGTACACCCATGTCCACGTCTATCATGCTCTCCCAGCATTTATCCCTCTTTTTCTAACTCAGGGAGCACCATTATCAGCTGCTTTTTTCCAAGACAGAAACTCAGTCCTCCTTTCTCTGTATATTTGTAACCTTGACCTCAGTATCCTCTAGAACCACCACTGTTGTGGTTCTCAACCTCTAAAAGGTTCTCCTTGCTTCCAAATCTGATTCCACTATATTTATTGTTTATGTCATGGCCTGATGGAGCTCTAAAACAGAGGCTGACAAACTTTATCTGTAAAGATTCAAAATAAACATTTTAGATACTGCAGATAGCCTTTGTTGCATGTTAAAAACTATTTGGGCTGGATGCTCTGTGTATTATAAAATGCCAACTCCTATTCCAAAGTGTATACAACAAGCAAGGCATGGTAACACATGCCTTTAATCTTAGTACTCGGGAGGCCTCAGGTAGGCTAATCTAGGTGAGTTTCAGGCTAGCCTGGTCTACAAAGTGAGTTCTAAGACAGCCAGGGCTACAGAGAACTGTCTCAAAACAAAACAAACAAAAAAGATAAAATATATACAACTAATCTTCAATGCCTTGATTAAAATTCTTCAGTTTTTCAGAGGTCTAGGGATATTTCCATCCTCTGGAGCCTCTGAATAACCCAGTCCTCCCAAACAGTGAGTGCTGCTTCACTTCTATAAATATCAGTGTCATGAAAAAAATTTACTTTAGGCAAATGGCTCCCTTTTGCAGAAAGACATTTCCTCTCCTTCACTGCCTTTTCACATCAGTAAAATTCCTTCTACTCCCTTCCTCAGTATGGGCTGAGGAGACCTAGCTGGCTTGGTGTACCAGGAGACTATGACTGCCTGCTTGCCACACCACGCATCAATAGCTCCATGTGTAGCTGTATGAGTATTTAACCCTTATTCTATGAATTTAGCACTTAAAAGTGGACTTCGTTGCTGGAAGAATGAACAGAGGCTCATTACAGTAAATGTTATCAAGATATAATTTTTGCTTTAATCACTATATAAACTATAGTTTCTTAACGAAGTAATGAATTTTAGATAACTTTAAATTTTTTTCAATTTAATTATGCATGGATAGAAACTTTTACCTCAAGGATAAAAATTGGGTAGTCAATGTGAAAAAGACAATGAGCTCTATGAGGGCATACCTACCGTCACAGGAAGGAAAACCTGAGAATATTCTTGTTAAGTCCATAGACTGAAAAGCACTCACCAGATTTGCCAATGCATTATGCACCAGTTTCTTCTGTACTTCTTTTGTTTTCTGCCACACTGCCAAGGCTGCTAGTCGCTTCTGGTTGTCTTCAGCATGTTTATCCTTAGCATTTTTACATGAAACATTACTAACAGAAGGTGAAAAACTAGCTGTGTTTCCCTGAGGGTCTTCCCTGAGAGACTCCTTCAGTGGTTTCTTAAGAGGTGTGATTCTGCTTGAATCAGTGCCCTCTTTCTCGGAAGCTTTCCTACCTTTAAGCTGATAGCAAGTGTCTCTATCAGAGTCTACCTTGTGACTCTTTGCACTAAGACTTAGGGGATGTTCACCTTTAAACGGCAACGGACAAGAAAGAGGATTTTGACTTTCCAAGTCAAAACTAGTAGAGGACACTACTTTATGGCTCTGGCTCTGAAAAGTATATTGTCTCTTTGGAGGCTGAATGTGGTTTGGGCCGTTCACCTTTGAAGGTTGGCGTGAAGTCAGTTTACTTGATGAGCCATCAGCACACTTGGATCCATTTTCTGTAAAAATTCTATTAGGATCTTCACTGTTACTATTAAAGGTAATCGTCTCTTCCAAAGTTTTGTCCACTGACTCCTTTGCACAAAGACTGCCTATTCCCTTGAAGGCCTGGAATTTTGGCTTTAAGGCGTGTTCCTCTTGCTTTTGTTTGCTGTAGGTGTTCTCGTCCTCTAATAGGGAGGCCACAATCTCCTCAGGACAAATGCACTGTCGGCCCCTGTAGTCACAGGAGGTCCTAGAACTCTTTGAGGGGGTATCAAATTTGCAGTGACTGGCATTTTGTGGACCATCACTCTCATTATCTTTTCCTGGAACCTTCTGATGACTGCCAGCCAACTGTTCCAAATCAGCTAAAGTGAGATTCACCCGGGGACAGTTTTTCATCAAGACTTTATATTCTTCATCTTCCTCAGATTCTTCACTGCCACTGATGTCAGAGTCAGGTGGAAATTTAGGATTCAGAAACTTTACTCCATGACCTGGGGCTGATTCTTTGTTACTTTTAGTTTTTTGTATTTCAACACAATCCTTAAAAGACTCTATCTTTTTAGAAGAACTTTTCTTGCTTATAGGCTTTTCTGGTTGTGGAGATGCTGTACTGTTTTTGACTTTAACAACGCTTTTTTTCATTGCGATAATTTCATCTGTATCACTTGAGTCATATTCAGAGTCATTTCCTAAATTGGCTGAAGAATGATGTTTATGAATATCTGATTTGAAATCATCCCTTACAACTTCAAAAGGATCATCTTCAGATTCATTTACCAAGGAATGCCTAGTTTTCTGTAAGTTTTCCTCTTTTGCAATCATCATTTTTAATTCATCTTCAGAGTCAATGTCATCATCAGACATGCTACTTTTATTCCAGATAATTTCAAAGTCAGAAGTATGAACAACCACATGTTTAGGATTCTGAGTATTAGAACTGGACACAAGGAGTGATTTAGAAGGTGTAACAGTAGCAAGGGCTTTCCTGTGTGTGGATTTGTTACTCTCCATCACCTCATTAGTCCTTAGACTAGTATCAGAAACCTTGGACTCCATGAGACCCTTGCTCTTCTGCACTTTCTTAATCTTCTGGGGAGGAAAATGAAAGTCAGAAAACTCTCCTCGACGTTTCTTACTCATAGGGTCATTGCCTCCTTCCAACTCCCAAGTGAGGTCAGCTATGGGAATGGTTTCTGTCAAATTCTCCGGTATCTTTTTTAGGTTGTGGCAGTATTTTGATGGATCATACTTCATAATGTTACTCAGAATCAAGGAAAAGCAACAATATTAGGAATTAGGGAAATATGCCAATCTGGTCACACAGGAAAAATGTTTAATCTTGAACAAGTCCTTTATTTTATCTATCTTCAGTTTCCCATCAGTAAGGTTTTAGGGTCTATGAAATTTAACTGTAACATATTCAAAGCTAAAATCATCACCACTATCAGTTAAGATAAATTACTTGGGTTTTGATATTACAGCAAACTCTCTGACTCATACACACGCCCTCTGCATAGAAGCCCAAGAGGCCTGCTTTTTAAGGTCTCACATAACTGGCTTTGTGGAATAGACATCACAATTTGCTCACCTTGGATTCCATACTACTTTTCTGTACACTATTTTCTTGTTTATTGGCTTATTTTTTATCTAATATCTTCGTTTTAGAACTACTTTACATTATCAGTTTTCTTATAAAATTACCTTGACTATTCTGTCTTCTTTAGCAATGGCCCCTTAGTCTCTCTTTCTGCACTGCTCCATTAGCAATGGCTTGTGAATCCATAAGTCATAAAATCTTTTATTTTTTAAAGGCAGAATCTTACAACATAGCCCGGGTTGGCCTGGCACTTGCCATGTAGACCGGGCTAGACTCGAATTCACAGAGATGTCTGTCTCAACTTCCTGGTGCTGGGATTAAAGACATGTGCCATCATGCTCAGCTTATATAAGATTTATACACTAACAAATGAAACAGTTTCCTTGGCAATCACCATTCACATCACTTAATTAAATAAAAGTACATGTCACACATTATTCTCAATGTACTTTATATATGTAGAAGAATTAGATCTTACATTGAGCGGAAGAGGTAACATGCTGGAAACAATTGAAAAATTATTGATAGAGGCAGTGAAATCCTAAAGATATTTTGCCATCACTCTGGGAAATAATAATTAATGTGAAATGCTGACCAAAGGATATTTTATGTTTTTGTTGATTCTTAAGGTGAAGAACAGGTAAAACTCTTCCAAATTTACTCACAACCCAATTCTAAAAGACAAAAAAAGATTTCTAATTGTCATAAATATAAATGAAATAATAATACATAAATATAACCTTTTAAGTTGAACTCATAATGGGCAGTTAATATTGTGGAGTTTAGTTTTTGACAATAAAAGGTCTCAGTGAAGAAAAAATTTCTAACTATATCATGGACACATATAGATATAGGTCTGGGATGTTGTGAGACACACCTGTAATCCCAGCACTCAGATGTACAGGCAGGAGCATTAGACACCCAAAGTCATCCTCAGTTAAGTATCAAGTCAGAAGCCAGCTTAGAATACAGGACATGATGGATGGATGGATGGATGGATGGATGGATGGATGGATGGATGGATGGATGGATAGATGGATGGATATGGATGGATGGATGGATATGGATGGATGGATGGATGGATAGATGGATGGATATGGATGGATGTATGGATGGATGGATATGGATGGATGGATGGATGGATGGATGGATGGATATGGATGGATGGATGGATGGATGGATATGGATGGATATGGATGGATGTATGGATGGATGGATATGGATGGATGGATGTATGGATGGATGGATGGATATGGATGGATGGATGGATGGATGGATGGATGGATATGGATGGATGGATGGATGGATGGATGGATGGATATGGATGGATGGATGGATGGATGGATATGGATGGATGGATGGATGGATGGATGGATGGATATGGATGGATGGATGGATGGATGGATGGATGGATGGATGGATATGGATGGATGTATGGATGGATGGATATGGATGGATGGATGGATGGATGGATGGATGGATGGATGGATATGGATGGATGGATGGATGGATGGATGGATGGATGGATGGATATGGATGGATGGATGGATGGATGGATGGATATGGATGGATGGATGGATGGATGGATGGATGGATATGGATGGATGGATGGATGGATGGATGGATGGATATGGATGGATGTATGGATGGATGGATATGGATGGATGGATGTATGGATGGATGGATGTGGATGGATGGATGGATGGATGGATGGATGGATGGATATGGATGGATGGATGGATATGGATGGATGGATGGATGGATATGGATGGATGGATGGATGGATGGATGGATGGATGGATATGGATGGATGGATGGATGGATGGATGGATGGATATGGATGGATGGATATGGATGGATGGATGGAAGAAAGAAAAAAGGAAGGAAAGAAAGAAGGAAGGAAAGGACAGAGGGAAAGAGAAGGGGAAGGATGAGGGCAGGAAAGGAAGGAAGCAGCCATTATGATGGTTATCAAGCTAGCTAAAATCACAGCAAGGATGGGGGAAGGGCTCAAGAAATTCCACCCCTAGCTGAGAAGCAATTGGCAACTGATGGCTCCTGGTAGAGGAAGAGCTAAGTTTTCTTAAGGGACATGGCCTCTGAAAGGCTACCAATGCTCTAGCAAGGCTCCTAAACCCATGCACATACAGGTAAGTATTAAGTAGATTCAATGGGTTAAAAAAAAAAAAAAAGAAATTATGTTGGGATAAAAAATAGTAATGGAGTTAAGAGAAAAATTGGAGGGAAAGAATACAAAATGGATTTGGTCAAAACACATGCATGTATGAAATCCTAAACAATAGTAAAAATAAAAACACAAATAGTTCTGAAGCAAGTGAAAAAACAAAACAAAACAAAACACCAATCTTGGGACCTGCCAGTCCACATTATCATCGATGCCCTGACGACTATACCTGATATATATATTAAGTGTGGGGAAGCTGTGGTAACTAAAGATTTAAAAATGCATGTTGAAAATTAACAACAACAACAAAAAAAGGTTTAAAAACCCCAATCTGTATGCTAACTGTTCCAAGCAGAGAAAAAGTATCAGCTGTGCAGGTCACACCTACAAACATGAGTTCTCAGAAGACATGGCAGGCATAGTCTAGTCAAGGAAAACTCACTTTATGTCCTGGCACCTCTGTTCCAGGCACGGCTCTCATATGGAAATCTGCTCCTCCTGTCTTTTCAAATAAGTTGGTGTTGTCAGTGTTTGATTTTTCTTTCTTTGCCTTTGCTTCTTCTCTTTCTTGGGCTAACCTGAATTGAGAGAAAGGAAAAGCCAATCAGCCATGAGAAATGTTTAGGGGTATCATTCAGGTAACCCTAAGTGAGCACCAAAATACCATTACAGTATTAAAAAACAAAATGAAATAAAAACTTCTTCAATAGCATAATTTCTTATGCTATTTTCTAAATACAAGCACTTTCAGTGTAGAATCACTAGTACACAATGAAAAGCAAAAAACAAAACAAGTATTTCTTTAATCCCACATTTTGTTAACACTTGTCTACATCAGCTTCCATTCCATTCACAAACATAATATACCCTCCCACTCCTGCGCTCTACTACAGGAGCGGCCTTGGCTCTCCTTAACAAACAACAAACCACAAATTCATTGATATAAAAAAATAACTTATTTTGTATAGAGTACATAGTATATAATGATATATTCTACATTTATTTTTATTTACTTATTATGTCAGACTGGTGTCAAATCATGTAGGTTACACAATCTATCATGACGACATATCCAACTCTTTCATCCATATATTCTTAAATGTTTCCCATTCTGATAATTCCCAAATGAGTTTAATTTCTTCCCTCTGAAAAAAAGTTTTATGATTATAAAAGCTCTAACGGTTGTTACATAATCTTCCTCTGAAATCACAGGCAAAATTATTATGTCTCTGAAAACGGCCCCACAGGCTCATATATTTGAGTTCACTAGTTGGTGAACTTTTTGGGAAGGATTAGTAGGAGTGGCCTTGTTGAAAGAGGTGTGTCACTAGCCATGGGCTCAGAGATTTCAAAAGCCCAAGCCATTCCTAGTTAATTGTCTCTCTCTCTCATGCTTGTAAGATGTAAGCTCTCAGCTGCTGCTCCAGGAAACTTTACCATCTGACACAGAAACACTTTTACATTTATAAGACATCTTCATCTACATAGAGCAAGAGGTAAATAGTTTAAATGTCCTTTAGTGTGAGAAGACACTGTGGTAACAGCCACATAGTTGTTACAAATGAGGGAAAGCCACAGAAGATTGTATTAGAAAGGAAAGAGAAAGAAATACATACACATGCAGTACACATGCACATGTAACAGCACTGAATTCTCTGTGTGGGTTGGAATGAAAGCAGAGTTGAGAAAGACCTCAGCTCTGCTTTCAAAGTAAGAACCTGCTAGTGTCCTGCTTTCATTTCTGTTGTGATAAAATGTCCCTAGAATGCAACCTAGGGGAGAATTGGTTTCTTTAAGGTCACAACTTATAGTCCACTTCAGGGCAGTCAAGGCAGGAACCTGAAGTAACTAGTCACCTTCACAGTAAAGAGCAGAGAGAGAATAAATGAACGCACTTTCTCTACTCTTATACAGCCTAAGGTTCCAAGCTGGGAACAGCATCATCCACTTCCAGGTTAGAACTTTCCAGATCAATGAAAGAAATCAAGACAACCTGATGTAAGCAACACATTAAAATTCTCTTTCCAGGTGATTCTAGGTTGCATCAAGTTGTGAAACTAATTATGGCAACTAGTAATAAATTACTCAATAATTTCAAATTAGTTAGGCAAACTTATAAAAGCAAGTATTCTATAAAGAAGCTGGGTGTACTTTACACATAGGGCAAATCTTACCTGTGTAAAAAGCTTTCCTTTGCTAGTTGAATCTGTAGTGTTCCACCTTTCCATTTTGTTTTGTTTAAAATAGACATACCTATACAGTAAAGAATTGCCAAAGTTCATTTCAATGCAAAACTGTATTTCAGCACATTGTACCTCCCATAATTACTTAGTAATAGGAAAAATCGGCTTATTTGTCACAAAGAGACCTATAATGTAGAAGAAAGCATAAACCAGAAAGAAACTAGGCTTCCTTTCTTATTCTGACTAGTTAGTAGTTTTCTCCCTCCTCATTCAAAACAATATGTATCTTTATTTCATGCATTTTATTTCATGTGTGTGTGTGTGTGTGTGTGTGTGTGTGTGTGTGTACGTTATGCTTATTTGTGTGTATATATCCCTGAAGGCCAAAAGAGGACATCAGATCTCCTGGATCTGGAGTCAGAGGTGACTGTTAGCTACCCATATGGGTGCTAAGAAGTGAACTTGGGTCCTCTGCAATAGCAGCAAACATTCTTAACTACTGAGTCCTTCCTTCAGTCCCAGTCTGTAGGTTTCTTTCTCAGTTACTTGGAAACTAACAGAGAAAATAACATATAAACTGTGAGGCAAAACTTATGTGCAAATTGTTTATAGACTCATTTTAGAAACTTCTTGTAAATATTTCTTCACTATTTTGTTATTTTCCATACTGCAAATAAACAATGAACTAGAGTTGATAACTAGATCAATTCTATCTAGTTATAACCCAAAAGCATGCACACACATTAGTTTGCTTTAATTATTGTGCCCTAGTACTTGATTTTTATAATATTATTGTCAGCTTCCTTCATGTAACCACTAACAAAATTTTCCATGTAGTATCTTCTACGTACAAATGTACTATTAAATTTAATCCTTACAGTAACATTATGAAGCAAGGCATTGCCTCTTTTCATTTACTGGACTTAGAAGTTTAAACAAACTACCTTATAAATACTCTAACAAAAAATAATCTTTTTGCAAATGCAATTATAAAAGACTGATTATTTTCTCCCAATGGCATATTCCTTTTACTTGCTTTTTGATGCCTTTTTCTTTTTTGACTTTCCAATAAATTATAGTCCCCATTTTATTCATCAAAAGCTAATATTTACCCTTTCATTATTAAAGTTATAATAAAAGATATTACAGCTTCAAAGATATGGTCTAATAAGGTCATACTCTAATGTTCTTTCATAACAGGTATTAAAGAGAAAGGATTCTTTCATAACAGGTATTAAAGAGAAAGGATTAGCTGTCCAAGAATGGACTTAAAAGGAGAGAGCCTAATGTTTAGTGGATAGGTTAATAGGCAATTTCTACAGAAGTTTGGTCCTTTGTCCAAATTATTGAAAACAGTTGTTTCTGAGCAAACCTACTAGCAAGTGATACTAGGTCTTCTGGCACTCACCAAATAAACCGAAACAAAACATGAGATGCAGGGTGCTAGAATTCTCTTGATCCTGGCTGACAATCTACATAACTCATAAGTGACTAGTGAGGCTTAGATGTGGAACCAAGTCACTTCGATTACATAGCCAAACCAACAAACTGAGTAGAAGAAAGTGCATGATGATCTTACATTTTTTCAGGTCTGCCTCTGTTATTTTGATGTTAACATATGCAAAGGTCTTCTGTGAATTTCCTAAAAACAGAAAATTTGGCTGATTTAAATTTTTATCCAGGGAACAACGTAAATCTCTATAGCTTTGTTGTTGCTGTTGCTTTTTTAATGAGACAACTGGCTGATTGAACTCAGATATATGTTTTCCTGAGCCTCCTGAGTTCTGGGATCAAAGGGGCACATCACCATGTACAGCCTTAAAAATCTTTCCAAGTTTAAAAAGTGAATTCATAAATACTTACTCTTTGAAGTACCTTCGCCACACCAGACCAAAGACTAAATTTTTATAAACACAAACTTTTTCAAAAGAAAATGAATAAGAAAAAAAAAAGACCCCTCAAGTAACCAGTCAAGACACATCTTGATTGTATGTGACATTCTACTTAACAAGATACTTAATGCTAGAATGTTGACTCCTAAACTTGAAAGTAAAGATGTTTTAGAAATTTAAATGTTTCATATTTTTTTCTGGTTTCCAAATTAATTTACATATGCAATACTCCCAGGACAACATATATTATTTTTGATGTTCAGTATTAATATTTAGCTTGAGAACTGCTTTCTTCTGCAATATCTGTCTTTCACTGATATATATTATATATCCAATTAATGATTACAGATTTACCTTGGTCATCTTTCCGAGTGATAATCTCCACATCAGAAACTTCTCCAAATCTGCTGAACTGATTTTGTAGGTCTGTCTCAGAAATGTCTTGTCCAAGCCCACCCACAAAGAGGCGTTTCATTTCTCTGTTGGCTTTCATGAATGCTGGGCATCTATCTGGAAAAATAATTTTGTGTAGAAAAGGTTTCTTAATAGTTTTTAATAAATATAACACAACTCTTTTCTCTGAAACTTCTGTGTTGATCTGGTCTTAGAGAACATATGCCTCATAATTTGTATTGTTTCAGATTTTATAACTGGTAATTATAACTGGAAAGGCCCTGCATCCATTCTCAATGAATGGATTTTGGAACTGCACCCGCCTCCGTGCACACACACACACACAGCCACCCCGATATTTTCTCTGTAAACAACCACAGCTATTCTATCTTACCCTTTTCATTTTCTTATTCACAGTATTGGGTGTTTTCCCCCTGTGATTTCTTTGTACATCCATTTTGACTTTAACAGATAATGACAAAACAGTAAGCTAAAGGCATAAAATTTCTCCATCTTGGAGCTCCATAGTCATAATAAAGTCTCCAACTACAACAGTTGTCCCTAAAGCGCTGTTCAGGCACAAAAAGAGCAACTATTGTTATACCTAAAATATCTTCCCCATTTTGTGACTGAATTGCACAAAGCACTTTTCGTGGTTCTCACTGTTCAGAGAGGGGGAAAAAGAAGTGACATTTCCCAGTGCCACTTAGAAAACACCACTGGTGAAGCAGGGCTCATATTAGGTCTAATTTCCGAACCTGGAACTGTTAACACTACACTACCAAGGTTGCTGGAACGGTTTTCGGGGTGTCCCTCCATCTCGTTCAGCTCTCCATTCAAACTTTCCTCAATGGCTGGCTGACTCCTTCCAAGCCAGATCACAAACAGCCGGGCAGGAGCGCAAAGCAGAGAGAGCTACAGTGTCCCACTTCTTGGCAGCCTCCGTCCCATCCTACCCAGCCCTTCGTTCTTCCTCCGAGAAGTCCCCAGTTAGCCGAGGTTAGGCCCAACAGCCCGTCACTTCTCACACGCAAACACTCCCCTGTCAGACGCTACCCCTCAGCTCCAGCAAGCATGCCCCCAACGACTAATAACACGTGCCAACAGGCGCACTTTCTTTTCTTTCCTATGGGGTTTCCAACCCCCTGGCCTAAGGTTCCGTTCCCACACAGTTCCTAAAGGCTCCTTATTTAGTCTGCCGTCGTTCTAACTAACAGCCCGCTACCTTCTCTTCCCGGTCAGTAGAAGAGCCAAGGGAAAAACTCCTTAATTCCTATAGAAAAGACACGCCGTGTGGTGACGCCCGACTTCCGGTCCAGGAAGGCGGAAGCGGGGAAGCGGAACAAAAATAAAGGGACTCTTTTCCTCGTGTTTCCCGAGACCGCCCCCTCGGTGACGTAGAGTTTCGGCACCTTGAGGGGATGGGCGGTCGTTGGAGAATTGACCTTCCGATTGGAACGAACCAGCGCTCCGAAGCGTCGGGAGTGTCCGGACAGCCGACGCAACGTTCGCAGCGACGTAGGGATCGAGAGCGTAGTAGTCTGAGGGCGGGGCGAACGTGCGTCACCAGGCGGTGAGCCCTCCTCCGCGAGCTTGTGATTGGTCCGCACCGGCAGCGCGCGCGGCTTGAAGACCCGGCTAGCCAGGCTCTGGTACAGAGCTGTGGGCCGCTGCTTCTGCCGCTTGGGGTGGACCCGAGGTGCGATGGATCCCGAGGCCCGCGAACTGCGCGCCTTGGAGGCGGAGGTCGCAGCGCTGCAGCGGGAGTGCAGTATGCTGCCCCAGCCCGGGGAGAAGACGCCGAAAGCCCGGTACGTGGCTGCTGTACCCCCTCGGGCCCGCCGACCTACGGACCTCCTGACAGCTCCAGGCTCCCACTGCCGGGTGTTGGATAATGTCCCAAAATGTGAACTTGAATCAGTATCGATGGTGTGAGGACAGTGACCTCAGAGTGTGAGCACTTCGTTTCTGTCTCATGGCTTGATTATAAACAGCAGAAAACGGTGTTCTTAAGAGTTGTTTTTGCCCGGTTATCGATGGGGGAAGTCCTGATTTTCTTTGAACAATCTTGCCTTTGGGAAACAGTATCTAGTCGGACTATTTTTATAGTTTTGGAGACATTTTTACTCTGTACGTCAGGAATTCGCTCAACTTCACTTCAAACTCATGATAACCCTTCCTCAGCCTCCCTGAGGTTATCCTAGCCACCATGCCTTGCTCTAGTTGGGATTTCCCTAACTCTGGTTTCATGGATTTGTTATTGTGAGTCACCTAACTATAGTTAAGTGATCCTTAAGGGTTGGGGGTATATAGCCCTGTGGCAGGGCAGTCTGTCATGGACAAAGACCAGACTAGGGACTTGTGGTGGTAGTATAGTTGACGACGTCTGAAAAATAGCTTAGGTGAAATAAATTAATATTTGGCTAATACCATGTATAGGAAAGCGTGATAATCCTCTGGATTAGGTGCTGCTATGACCCTCTATTTAAAGGTAATGAACTTGAGTGTCAGAGTTTAAATAGCGTATTTAAGGTCCTAGAAAAATCCAAAGACCAAGGCATTCTTCTCAACTCAAAGAGTAGGAAAAAGGAAGGCTGGAACTAACAGTAATTTAGTGTCTTAAACATGAAAACAAACTACCTTTATTTTATTAGATATGTATAATTTGAAACAGTTGCAGAGAATAAGGGTTTCCTTCACTGGAAAGAACCTTTGTAGTGCAGTAAAATGTGGTCTTAAAGCCAAATGAGAGAAAGCTATAACTGGAGAAAAACAAAAAGAGAAATTTGACACTGGCCTGTGTATGCTCTTCCACAAGCGATAATGTGAGACTCAGATGTGACGCACATATTGGAAGCATTAGGATTAGCTGTGAGTTGGTCGGACCACCAGGCTAACTCCATTTGATTTTATCAAGACAACTTGCTCCTATACCTTTTTTATGCATACTTAAAAGTTTGAGAAGCAGAAGCCTGGTGGTGGTGGTGGTGATGATGGTGATGCACATCTTTAATCCCAGCACTGGAGAGGCAGAGGCAGGCAGACCTCTGAGTTTGAGGCTAACTTGGTCTAAGAGTGAGTTCCCAGGACAGCTAGGGCCATTAACCATAAAATCTTGTCTCAAACAAACAAACAAACACAAACAAAAAAGAAAGAAAGTTTGAGAAACACTGGCTTACCATAGGGGAAAATCACCACAAGATGTCAATGTAAGCCCAGTATAATACAGTAGGTTGTTTATGTAAAGTCCTCAGTATGGAGTTGAAAGTAAGAATTTCCATTAGGGATGCCATTAAATGTCAGTCCAAAGTGTGTGGATTGAATGTGCTATTTTTCTTTGTATGATGAAGGAAGATTGAGGCTTGTGTACCAAGTTTGTTACAATAAGGTTTCTTGGTCCAGGGCAGCCAGAGGTCCAGACCCACAGACCTGCAACCCCAGACCACTTAGCAGCCTACCACTGCTCAGACCCTTAAAATGATTTAGACGTTTATATTAAATTTATATTTTTTGACTTTTGGTTTAGGCACTTTGTTAGTTTTTTTTATTTTAATTTAACTTATTTTTATTAATTTGTCTGTCATGTGGCCTGTGGCTCACCTGTGTTTTTTATATGCTTCCTCTTGGACAGCTGGCTTGATCTGTCCTGACTCTGCCCTTCCTTTCCTACCTATTCTGATTTTTTACTTGTTTTTTTTATGGTGCCTGTCAAGGGCCAAAACAGCTCATTTATTTAAAGGTTGATATTCACAGCATACAGAAAGATATTCTCTTATCACCTCCCCCTTTCTGTCTAATTAAAAAGGAAAGTTTTAATTTTAACATAGTAAAATTATATATAATAAATAGTTATTAAGTAAGAATTATGGTTATAATATTTAGTTTATTTGTATTTAGTAAAATTAAAGAAAGTATTTTATTTATTTTATTTTCGTGAATTTAAAGTTTTATATTTAATATATTTTTAAAAATAATTATGAAAAATATATTTATAATTAATTTTTAACTATATTAAAGACTATAAAAGGATATAATATTTTAGTAAACAGGAATTGTAATATTATTTTAGTAAATAGGAATTGTAAACAATTTTTAAAATAGAAATAATAGAGATGACATCTGTCTGTTTGACAATTACTTAAAGTTTTTTTTATAGTTGGGCATTTATTTTTAGTTCATAGGTTTAGAGTTTTTTTTATTTTAGTGAAGTAGGAAATTTGTTTATTTTAGTATAGTTTGTTAGTTTTTTCTTTTGAGTTTTGAAGAATGTTTGACAGGTTTTTTTTGTAAAGTAGGAACTTGAAGTACTATTTAGGCTTGTTTTGTTAAAGCTTAGAGGTTATTTTTTATGGAACTTGTATGTTTAGTTTAAATAGTATATTGTCAAGTAGTTAATGTAAGAATAGGTTTTTGTTTAGTGGCTAATTACTGTCATAAAGAAAGTAGACTTCATATGGAGTTTTTTTTATTTTTTTTTTTGAAGTAGATTGGTGTTGCTAGGAGCAGATTTGTTATTGTTTAGAAAAGTTAAAATTATTAAAATAATTTTAATATTAAATTTTGTAGGTCTTTGAAAGTGTTTGAAGATTATTTATTTAATTGAAATATATTTTTGTATATTTAAAAAATCTTAACTAACATAATTATAAATTTGGTTGTTATAGGTGACTATTAACTTGTATTTTTAAATTACACATTTAATTTTAAATTAGTTATATAAATATTATATTTTAAATAAGAGTAGAAAATATATATAGTATAATAAAATTGGTCTTAAATTTGTATTAATAAAGTATATTAATGTAAAATATTTGAGATTAAACAAAAGTAGAAAAATATATATAATATAATAAAATTGACTTTAAATTTGTATTAATAAGCTAAAGTTTATATTAATGTAAAACATTTTGAGATTAATAGCTGATATTTTTATTTAAGTAAATTTAATAATCTAATTTTTAAAAAATCATGGCAAAAAAGTAATAAAAATAAGTTAAATTAAGATAAAAAACACATTAACAAGGTGCCTAAGCCATAAATCAAATAACATAAACTTAATATAAACATCTAAATAGTATTTAAAGGCCTGATCAACAGCGGGCGGCTAAGCAGTCTAAGACCACAAGCTATAAGTCTAGACCTCTGGCCGCCCAAGACCAAAAAACCTTACTATAAACAAGCTACTTCATTTTTAAAAATTATTATTTAAAAATATGTGTATTATTATGTATTATTTAATACATGTGTATTGTGTGTGAATGATGGCACATGTATGCTATAGCATGTATACAACAAACACTTTCTTTTTTTAAATATCTATTATGTATACAATATTCTACCTGCATGTATGCCTGCAGGCCAGAAGAGGGCACTAGATCTCATTATGGATGGTTGTGAGCCACCAAGTAGTTGCTGGGAATTGAACTCAGGACCTCTTGAAGATAGCCATCTCTCCAGCTCTACAACAGACACTTTGAAAGTGTCAGTTTTTCATCCCAATGGGAATGAAAATCCAGTGTCAGTATATGCAACAAGTACTTTTACCTGCAGAGCCATCTTGCCAGTCCTCCAAGATACTTTAAAGTGATCTTAATAGTTGACTGGATTAGCAGCTGGAAAATTGGAACCAAGTTGTTTAGCTATATCCATGTGTCCACACTCTTTGATTCCAAAATTGCATGCCTTCAGATCCTGGCTCTGCGATTAGCTGAGTGATCTTGACTTGGCAATTTCATTTTTCTGTGCTTCAGGTTTTCTCTTGCTAACATTTTTTTTGCCTAATCGTTTCCACTAACTACACTGACTAGAAATGATGAGGTATATTTTTTTTCTTTAATTTTTTTTTAGTTAGCATACAAAGTAGTTGATTTCACCATGGCAATGTCTTACACATAGGTTGTTACCATCTCCCCCAAAGTGTTTGTCTTTCTTTCTCCTGTAGAGACCAACATGTAAAATAGTCACTTAATAATTATCATTCAAATATAGAATTGTTAAAAGAAATAAAAGGCACTGTAGGATGAAAAAGTTTTTTTATGTAAAAGGTAAGAATAGGCCATAGGGGTTAGGTCAGTTGGTAGAGCTTTTGCCTTGTAAACATTAGGACCCACAGTAGATCCTAAGAATATACGTGGAGAAAAGGAAGAGATCTATGAGGAGTTGTGGGGAGTGACTGTAGGCCCTACCTCCTGCCTTCCCCTCCACATACTGCGTTACCATATTTATTCCTCCTGAGCCCCTCAGAGACTTCTTCTGCTCTTATGATCCTCTTTCTAGTTTCATGACCTATGGGGCAGGGGATGAAAACTTTAAAAATCTGGATGAAAAGAAAAACGTAGTATTTGTCTTTTTGCCTTATTTCATTTAATATGATTTCCTGTTACCTCCATTTTCCTAATTTCTGAATCAATCTCTCTCTCTCTTTAGAAGAGCCGACTTTTTCTTTCTTACCATGACACTCTCCTTCATCAGGTCATACAGAGGCAGCTATATGCTGCCATTTTATTTGGAAGTCTCACTCAAAAACCTTGAGAATGTCCCTGTTCTGTGTGTGTATGTTAATTTACTACATGTGTGCCTAGTGCCCACTAGAGGCCAAAACAGAGCATCAGAGCCCCCTGGGACTGGAGTTACAGACTTGTAAGCCACCGTGTAGGTGTTGAAAGTCAAAATTGGGTTCTCTGGAAGAGCAACCAGTGCTCTCAGCTGCTGAGCCATCTCTCCAAGTCCCACCTTTAGTACTAGGGATAGAACCTTGAGGAAAATTTGTATAGCAAATAAAACATTACTAACCAAGTAACTATTTCTGATACTTGCTTTTCAGGGAATCATTTCAAAAATTTCCTCAGTCAGAGTCCGAGGGATATAAATCCTTGAAAGACCTGAAAAATCAGCTTGGGCATTTAAAATCTGAACTTTCATTTCTAAGTAAACTTACTGGCATTAACATAAAAAATTATTCCAAGATTGAGGACATTGCAAACACTGAAGTGTCACAAAAGGGTAAGTATTATTTCTTAACCTGGATGTGATTTTTAAAATTTGTTATGAGTATGTGCTAGGCGGGATACCCATGTCACAGTGTGCTTGTGGAAATCAGAGGACAACTTTCAGGGTCTATTCTCTATCCACCTTGTTGAAGTAACCTCTGTCTTCTAGCTACTGCATTACATCCACTAGGCTAGTGGTCCTCCAGCTCTGCCCTCATCCTCCTGGCCATCGGTCCCCAGATCTCAGTCCCTTCCCCACAACTCCTCACAGATCTCTTCTTTTTTCTCCCACGTATATTCTTAGGATCTACTGAAGAACCTAATCCTTACAAGGCAAAAAGCTCTACCAACTGACCTAACCTCTAGGGCAATTCTTACCTTTTACATAAAAAACCTTTTCATCCTACAGTGCCTTTTATTTCTTTTAATAATTCTATATTTGAATGCTAATTATTAATTGACTATCTTACATGTTGGTCTCTACACAATGCCATGGCACACATATTAAAATGAGATGTGATATGACTGCATTTTGAGGAATAAGTATTCAAAGGAAAGAGGCTAGGAAAAAAGTTAAATTTTTTTTAATAAAACAATTTTCTTTGGATGGTAGTGTGTAATTTTTTTCCTGTTTGTACTCCCATATATTCCCAATTTTCTAGAAAAATAAACATTATTACTGCAATGCAAAAATTAGTCTATTCAAAATTTAAAGAGTACTAAAGTTTATTATAGTGTGTATATATGTGATCTAAATATGTATTATATACTTTCATAATGTAAAAGCAATTTAGATTCAAATCACAGTATTATGTCTGCAAAATTAAGTGATCTATGTTATTTCTAAAATTCCATCCATTCAAAATTCATCTTTACCACATTCTGTCTCTTTGATTACTTTTAAAAAATTACATTCATATATTGTGTGTGTGTGTGGACACACATGCCAGAGTACTTGTGTTGAAGTCAGAGGACAAATTGAATTGCAAGAGTTGGTTCTTTCCTTCTATCATCTGGGTTCCAGGTATCAAAATTGGGTTTGTTGAGCTTGGTGCCATCTCACCAGGCTGGTGCTTTGATATTTTTAGGGACAAAGTCCAGATTTCCTGGATTTTCTTCAGTATCATACTCATGTCTTTGATCTCTTTTGAATTTTTATAAAAGTCAATGTTTAGATTTATTCTTTTACATTTAGATGTCCAACATATTTTTCCAACTAGAATAGACTTTCTCCATTGACTGCCTTTTTTTTCTTTATCAAAAATAATTTTACTAAATTTATTAATTCATTTCTTGGCTATTTTGTCCTTTTGATCTATGTGTGCTTTCACTAATACCGAATTGTCTAGATTATAATAGCTTGATAGTAAGCTTGAAAATTGGATATTCTTTCTTCTTCCCTCTGTGTCCTCCCCACCCCTGCTTTGCCATATTCCTTCCTGGACTTTACAGTATATCCCAAACTCCTATTAGCCTGCCTCAGCCTCCCAAGTTCTGGGATTACAGGCATGCACAGCCACATCCAGCATCTGCATTTATCACCACCTGTAGAGTAAGTTGGTGCTACCAGTTCAGAATACCTTTCTTGTACTCTGTTATGTAAATAGATTTACTTCATTCTTTCCTTGTTACGTTAGGTTTCAGTTCTCCTAGATCTTCCAGGTCTGGGCCCTACCTAATATATTCATGTGATTTCCAGCTTTCAAAATAAAGTTGTTCTTATCTTTCCAGGCCTTCATATTTTTTGCAGTATTTGTGTCCTCCTAAAAAGGACTTCCTTTAGTAAAATTACATATCTACATGTAGGCAGAATAATTCTTAACTCTTGGAAGATAAGGAATAGTCTGTGATAGAAAATGGATATATTGATGAGTTTGAAGAAAAGTAACTTCTTCCTGGCTTGAATGTACATTCTGTGTCTTAGTATTAGTGTCAGGTATATATCAGGAACCAGTGGCCAGTTCCAAATATTACAGTGGTATTGAGTTGGCTTGGATCTAGTATTACTCTGCTACAGTTGTAGTGATTAGTGTCGAGATCAATCCATACAAACAACAAGATAATATTGAAAAAAAATTCAAACAGAGGCAAGATGGATGGCTCAGCAGATAAAGACCCTAACATCCAACCTAATAATAACTAGAGTTCACTCCCTGGAACACGGATAGTGGAAGAAGAGAGCTGATCTCTCAAATTGTCCTTTGACCTCCACATGCATATATCACATACAGACCAACACACAAATAAATAAATAAATATTAAAAAATTAAATAAAGGCTGGATGTGGTTGTACATGCCTTTAATCCTAGTGTTCTAGAGGCAGAGACAGGAATATCTCTGAGTTTGAGGCCAACATGGTTTACATAGTAAGTTCCATAATAGCAAGGGCTACATGGAGAGATCTTGTCTCAAAACAAGTAAGTAAATAAAAAATTGAAAATAAAACATATGATAGTTAACATGATTCAGACTTATTTAGAATTATCTCCCTCTGTGTATGTGTGTGTGTACTTCTGTTTTTTATTTTAACCACTGATATACTTGAGAACTTGAAAATATAAATTTTTAGTAATTCTATTTAATAAGGCCAATTTCTTTGACATGGCCTTCCAGATTTTTTAAATTTATTTTATGTGCATTGGTGTTTTACTTGCATGTATGTCTGTGTAAGGGTGTCAGGTCTTGTAGTTACAGATAATTGTGACTGGGAATTGTACCTGGGTTCCCTAGAACAGGCATTGACCTTAACCTCTGAGCCATCTCTCTAGCTCCTGACCTTCCAGATTTTTTAAAGCATTACTAATGTATATTTTCATAAGTCTACTCTCAAGTAAATATTCGCTTTAATAAGTATTTGAAGAAAAGTATTCTTTTAATAATTTTTTTTTTTTAATTAACAGATACAAAGAAAGTTCTACAGAGACACAGATTATCAGGAAATTGCAGCATGGTTACATTTCAACTGGAATTTGAGGTTCTGGAAATTGAGGTAACTTGAGCATGTCCTGTTAACAGATTTTTGTTTTCCTGAGAAGCAGTTCCCATACTTGGTCCCTACAGTGGTTAGATGGGGAAGAGTGCATAAGTTATAGCACATTTATATTGTGAAATAATTTAAGAGTACCCTCTTGTAGACAGATGTTTCTTTGGGCTACCAGTTCTCTCTCTCTCTCTCTCTCTCTCTCTCTCTCTCTCTCTCTCTCTCTCTCTCTCTCTCTCTCTCTCTCTCTCCTTCTCTCTCTCTCTCTCTCTCTCTCTCTCTCTCTCTCTCTCTCTCTCTCTCACACACACACACACACACACACACCCACACACACACACACACAAATCCAACACAGAGACTTATTATAAATTATGAAAGCTTGGCCTTAGTTTAGGCTTGTTCCTAACTAGTTCTTATAACTTAAAGTAACTCATGTCTTTTAGTTTACATTCTTTTATTTGCCTTGGCTACCTTTATACCGCCCATCTTGTTTCTTCAGCATCTGGCTATCGACCTCCCTCCTTCTTCCTTGCATTCATCACTTTGCCCAGAGTTCTAGCCTATCTCTCCTGCCTAGCTATTGACCATTCAGCTTTTTATTACACCATTGCAACAAAACGTCTTTACAGTGAATAGTGTAGTGCTAGGATTAAAGGTGGGTGCCACCACCACCTGGCCTTGAACTCCACAGAGATCCAGAGGATCTCTGCCTGAAGTGTTAGGATTAAAGATGTGGGTTATCACTTCTTGACCTTTATGGCTTGGCTCTGTGGGTGGCTCTGTCCTCTTGATATTTCAGACTGTTTTTATTAATTATAGTATATCACCACAAAAGATAGAAAGACTGTCTTGGTTCAGATCATCAAGTTGATGAAGTATGGAAAGGCTGATGTCACATCAAGTTCTATAGCTGTACTCAAGTACTCAGTCTCATGTGCTAGGATTCCTTATCCTGGTCTAGAGTTTTCTGACCCATCTTGGCATGAAGTCCTGCAGCCACTTATAAAATGATTACCCAGAGGCTTATATTAATTACCTATGGTTCAGGCTTATTACCAACTAGCTCTTATAACTTAACTCAACCCATTTCTATTAATCTATATATTGCCACATGTTATGTGGTTTTACCTATATTCCATTACATTTTGCTTCCTTGGGAGGCAACTTGAAGCTTCTGCCTGACTGTGCCCTTCTTTATCTCTGCTTACATTTCTTACCTGCCTCTAACTACCTTGCAATAGGTAAAACAGCTTCCTTATTAACAAATGGTAATAAAGCATATTCACGGCGTACAGAAAGACATCCTACATTACTTCCCTTTTTCTGTCTAATCAAAAAGGAAGGTTTCAATTTTAAATTTTAAAATTACATATAACAAATTTTAATCAAATAAGAATTATAATTACAATATCTAGTCTATTTGTATTTAGCAAAACTAAAGAAAATATTCTATCATCTATCTTATCTTTGTGAGGCTAAAGATTCATATCTAATTTACTTTTTATCATGACTAAGGAAAACTATCATTATCTTCAACTCTATCACATACCCCAGAGGGATATATTACTTGAGTAAGTTGTAAGTAATTTCCAAAACTCTAGAAATGACAGAGATATCTGGTTGCCTGGACAGTTACTCAAAGTCCTCTGTAACGCTGAGGCATCTATCCTTAGCCTATGAGCCTAGAGTCTCTGTCATACCTTTCAGTGAGGCAGGAAGTTTGAAGAACTGTTCTGCCCATTTTGGCAAAGCTTGTCTGTCACTTCTCCCTTTGTCTTGGAGAATATCTGGCAGTTTTTTCTTTGCAAAGCAGAAACCTGAAGAACCATCTTTACTTGTTCTGGCAAAGTTCAGTGGTCATTTTCCATGCAGTAGATCCTGCATGTCCAGTTTTTACATCGTACTGTTAGGCAGTTGAGGCAAGAACAATTTCTTGCCCAGTGGCTAACTTTTGTCACAAAGAAAATAAATTCCATATGGAGTTTCTTCAATTCTCATCATTCTCTTGAAGTAGATTGGTGCTGCCAGGAGTAGACATGTCTCACTGTTCAGAAAAATCTATATTCTTAAAACATTTTAAATGTCATATTCTGTAGGTCTTGAAAGTGTTTGAAGAGTACCTTTCTAATTGCAATATAGCTTTGCATATCTAAAAAGCCTAACTAACATGACTATAAATTTGGTTATCATAGATGATATTAATCTTTATTTTTAATGATTATAATTTAAATGAATTACATAAACATAATACCTTAAGAGTAGAGATATACATACAGTATAACAAAATTAACCTTAAATTTGTATCAATAAACCAAAATTCTTATCAAGGTAAAGTATTTAAAACAAGTAGTTTCTTTTTAAAAGTAGATTCAGTAATCTACACCTTAACCTTATTGTATTTATATCCCCTTTTATTCTTTATAAAGTAATTGACTATGACCAATAGCCAACCCCTCTAAATAAGATAAACATCCACAATCCACTTTGGGGAAATGTGGGCATAGTTTTCTAGGCTACTTCCTACTGAATTAAGTAGGGCACTGGTAATCTTTGAAGGACCCTGAGCCTCATCATCTTAGTCTGCAACCTTGAAGCTGATGTGGATGTTGGATCCTCTGGGCCATTTCTCCCCATCAGAGATTTTTCAGGTGGTCTTCCTCAATCAAACCATATTTGCCTGTAAACAATCCATAGGCTCTCATCTTCTGTGGAAACAAAAGCAGAACCTCTTTTTTAAAGCAACATATCCTTAGACCCAAATCTTAAAATAAAGATATCTTTTAAAATGCATATATGTTGGTTTAACTTAGGAGCCCTTACAATCAAATGTCTTTCTTCAGTTATCTCACTAATAGTTAAAAAATTAAAAGAAAACAACATATTCTCTGTATTTTCCATCTTTATATGGCTATTTCCTTTATATTATTTTTATTGTCTCTTTAAAGGCTATTTTTTAAAACTATTTGTCTCTTTATATAACTACCTATATTCCTTTTTTTCTTCAATCCTACATATATTTTTACACAGTATAAACTTTAGAGGTTTCTTCCATCTGAATCTGTTTTATGGAGTATCTTTATTCATTTTTTACCTGAAGAGTTTTTAAGTTGCTAAACTGTATGGCCCTTGGCTGCTGCTCTGTTCCACTCAGGTTTTCAATATGGTGGAGGTACCAATGAGTCACACTTACTTCCCCAATTCTGGGAAGCAGCATCAAGTAGCATGGAATTGTGTTTTTAAGCTCAATGCTGTTACCTAAATCCATAAGCAGTGGCTGGGAGAAGCCTCTTTGTACCTCAGCCTGTGAGACAGACTTTGGAAATTGGCCATGCAGTTTAGCTCATGGTGGCTGACATCCAGTTACATCTCGAAGGCAGCTGCTGGGGCGATGCATGAGACTGTGAGACTAGGAAGCCCAGTGTGGCTCCATTTCTGAGTAGTCAGAATCTTTTTAAGCTTTTTAGCTGCCCAGCACTGGGCACCACTATTCAGTATCCTCTGCCATAAAACAAGCCCCAAATTACATCTCTTTTATGGAACAGAAGTCAGTAACTGAGTTAGTACCCTGTGTCTACATATCAGAGAATCAAGCATGTGGTTCATATATCTTAGGCTTTGAACTTTTGCTTCTCTGTGCTCTTAATGTCAGTTGTTGTCACTGGCCTGGGGCAGACTAAGGATGGGTTGTGGAATATCTAGTTCTCATCTGATGACAGGGCTCCCAATATTAACTCACTTCAGTATCACTCTTCAGTATTACCAGTATTGATTAAAAAAAAAAAAAATTGCAGTGTGGTGTTCCAAATACCAGTTGAACTAAACTACATTTGTTGGTTCAAAAATACAGTTCTCATCTCAAAGAGATACATCAAAATGGGGAAATCTCAACTATAGGCCTCAGATGCTCTCTGGTGACATTCTTAGTCTATTGGATTGTTGGAAGGTAGCAGTCTGTCTGTCAAAAGTTAATAGATTATAAAAAGTTTTTATATGTTAGTCACAGAATATTGGGTTCAATAGAGAGGAGAGCAACGAATGGCTATTTAATGGAATAAAGGTTGCCCAAGACAAATTTGGGTCTGGACTTGAAGCACTGCAAACTCTCTACAGTCTTTGAAGCTTTAATCAGTTAATCAGTCTGGCAAAAGATTTCATCTGAAGGTGTGGCTTCTTTCTTAGAACTTTGACTCACACACAAGTTACCATTTTCACATGTCAACACATAACTGATTAACTGATGAGTGATCTTATTTAAGTTAATGCTGTTAAATGGACACCAACCTTAGAGCTGTATGGGTCACTGAGGCAGTACTACATGACAATGAAGATCTCTGTTAGAGACTTGACTGAAGCATGAGCCCAAATTGATTTTCATCAAGGTTGGAACGTTGTTTTAAGGCCCCATTTTTTTTTCTTGTGACCTAGGAATTCTTAGGTTTTTCTCATTGTAAATAGTTATATAGTCTGACCAATTACATGTTCTTTTTTTTGGCCGATGTGATTCTCACCTCAGATTGGTGCTATACTATGTTTTCCTGAATGGTAATATCAATTTATAGGTGTAGACTATAAGCTGTGGTGTTGTATTTGGCTTCTTGCCTGGACTTTCCAGCCTAGCCTTGAGCTTCTGACCGGCTTTCAGCCCCACTGCTGCTTAGGCCCAAATAATTACATAGACCCTTATATTAATTGTACGCTGATTGACCTAAGGCCCAGGAATATAACTTGCTAACTCTTTACCCTTAAACTAACCCATGATTCTTATCCTGTTCAGCCATGGCAGCGTGGTACCTTTTCTCAGAGCAGTATAGTTGTCCTCTATATCTGCTAGCTTTTCTGGTATCTCTGCTCTGTTCTTCCTGTTCCCAGAGTTTTCCCAGTCAGTAGCTCCACGCACACTTCCTGTCTGCCTTCAGTCAATCAGCATTTTTATTAAGCTAGTAGGCGGGACAATTATTTACAATGTGACACAATCCCAATACACTGTGGCAATTTGGTGGTATCATAAACCAGGTCCAGCTTCTCTTAGGACTTCTGTAGTTTAATGTACAGACCTTATCTGGGAATTGACTCTGATATCCTGTTGTTGGCCTTAGAGCCTTACAAGCGTTTTCTGTTCTAGATTTTCATGTCTTTCACAGTTACTTCATGGTTTAGCTGGAGAAAAGTTTTGCTGTGAGAAAACTAGGCTTGTTTTGAAAAGTTTGTTCACGGATTCAATTGAACACAGACTTCTGAGTTTGATTCAAGCAAGGAGTTAAGTGGAGCTGTACTTTTCAGGATGTGTTGTGTCCAAAGACTGGCTATATTCTCATTAGTGGGTCTGGGCCCAAGAAATGACTCAAACCACAGTGTTTTAAGTTCACCTAGGTCAGTGAAAATTCAGAGCAAGAAAGCATTAGACACAGCTAATAGATTCTGCCTTATGTATTTAAGGATATAGAAAAATAGAAGAGGAACTGTTGAAACTCTTTGGAAGACTGAATACTGTAGTTGAATCTCCAAAGAGACTATTGTTCACTTTTAAAATAGGTAGGCATTTTGATGACTCATTAGTTTTGCTAACAGTGTGCTGTAGGAAAGTGTGCTTTCCTTGGCTCTCTTGATAGCACTCATTTTCTTTCTGAACCTTTTGAATTTAATGACCTTAAACACTGGTAAGTAAGATGTTGGAAAGAACTGCAGATAACTGGAATTAACAGGGCCTTAGGGGTCATTGTCAATAGTTATTTCTTGGAAAGACAGGACGAACACCCCTTTTATTTATTTATTTTTTGTTCTTTAGAATTCTGACAAAAGAAAGTAATGAGAAATTTTTAATTAATTTTTTACTTTAGTGGGGTGTGGGGGGGTGATAAGATCTTGCTATGAACCTAGTTCAGCTTAGCCTTAGACTCATGTTCATCTGCTTCAGCCTCCTGTGTACTTGGATTACAGGCACGTGCTGCCATACTCACTGTGTAGGTAGTAGAAATCTTCCTTACAGAATTGCTAGGTTAGAGGCTGTAGAGATGGCTAAGCAGTTAAAAGCTCTTGCTCTTGCAGAGGACTGAGTTCAGTTTCTTACAGCCCCATAATGGTTCACAACTATCTGAAACTCCAGTTCCAAATGCCCTCTTCTGATATCTCAGGGTACCAGGCATGTACATGGATATGTAAGCAAAACATTCATACACTTAAAATAAATCTTTTAAAATATTAGAATTGTTATGTCAAAGGAAATATACACATAAATTTGGATTGAATGATAAATTTAGATATTTTCTAAAATGGTTTTACCATTGTGCTCATTAGTTTTTATTGTCCACTCAATACAACCTAGAGTCACTTGGGAAAAAAGAATTTTGAGATTATACTGGCTTGGGGGGCATATCTATGGGGGATTGTTTTGATTAATGATTGTAGATGACAGTTTCTCTGATTTGTATAAGAAATCTAGCGAGCTGGGCATGGTGACGCACACCTTTAATCCCAGTGCTTGGGAGACTGAGGCAGGTCAATCAATCTCTGAGTTTAAGGCCAGTCTACATAGTGAGTTTTAGAACAACAAGGGCTACACAGAGAAACCCTGTCTCAAAAACAAAACAACAACAACACAAATCTAGCTGAGCATAAGCCAGTGAGCAGCCTTTCTCCATGGTTTCTGCTTTAAGTTCCTGCTTGACTTCCCTCCCTACTTCCCTGAGTAATGGATGTGTAAGATAATATATTTTTTCCTTCCACAAGTTGCTTTTGGGAATAATGTTTATCATAGCAACAGAAGAATAAACTAAAGCAAATTTTTTTTTGCTCTGTATGTTTTTACTGTGGATAGTGATAGAAAAAAAAATTAAAGACAGAAAAACAATGTTGGTTCTTTTTCTTTCCTAAAATCAAACATTCCACTAGAGGGAGATGTTTAACTGTCAGAAAATTAATAAAAAATTAAATAACACATTTTGATCATCTTAATACTTGTTTTGCATAATAAATATTATTAATACAATATATGAACCAAAGTACTCGTCCTAGTTAGGTTACTGTAATGAAACATGACCAAAGCAACTTGGGAGGAAAGGGTTGATTTGGTTTACACATCCACGTCACTGTTTATCATAGAAGGAAGTCAAATCAAGAACTGCAACAGGTTGGGAACCTGGAGGTAGGAGCTGGTGCAGAGGCCATGGAAGGTGCTGCTTACAATGGCTCAATACTCTTGTCTTGCTCAGCCTGCTTTTTTATAGAGACAGGATCACAGCCAAGTAATGGCACCATCACAGTGGTCTGGGTCTGCCCACACTAATTAAGAAAATGTTCTAGAGCCCAATCTTATGAAGGATTGTTATTGAGGTTTCTTCCTCTCAGATGACTTTAGCTTCTGTCAATTTGATATAAAGCTAACTAGCATAGTGTCCTTACATTCTGTTAGAAGAATGTTAGAAAAGTATAAGGTATCGCTTCTATTGATGTATCTCTTGTAAAAGGTGTTTGGAACATAGAATTCATTTCCTCCTGCTGACTGTCCCATGTTTTCAGTACTGCAGTTCTTGTGAAGATTTTTCAGACCATCAGAACAAATGTGCATACAGTGTTGGTCTTCCATAGTCCTTGCAGAGTAGGTCAGATGGGGTGGGAGTTTCTTGAATGCTAAAATGTATTTACATAACTTCACTCCCTGAAACAAAAATACTAAATAAAAAGTAGCTATATTTTTTTAAATGAAGAGAGTGCCATTTAATTATCACAGGCTTTCAATGTAATCTGCTTATTTGAATATCTGAACTCAAACTTTAAAATCTTAATATATTGTGTTTCATGATATTGTGCAGATTTTTAAAAGCAAGGAGTTATCCCTCAGCCCAGAAAGGCTTGAAACAGGGACTAAGTTAACTACTAATCAACACCCACCAAAAGTCAACCTGAGACAGTGTCTAAGTTTCTTATCTCATGTCAATAATAGATAAAATTGCAGACAAAAGAAAAATAAGCAAAGTCAATGTAGATATATTAAGGATAAATGGGACATTACAGAAAATTTAGAGAAACTTCTCACAGTGTAAAGTGTCCTGAGAAAGGGAGAAGTGCTAAGCTGCATGTCTGGTTGCTTCTTCCAGGACTAGGACAGTAACTGGGATACTGAGATAGTCTTTTTTGTAGCTGGTTCATTTTCTAGGCATATCCTTGGACTAGGTAGACAGGGAGACAACAGGCTCTGCAAGTACCTCCCTGGCTCAGCTGGAGATGATCACATGTTGTTTGCCCAGTTGTGATAGTGATCACTCATTGAAGCTTCCATCTGTTCATTTTTAAGTTTCTTTGTCAGCTGCCAACCTTAGCTGATTAGCTGGCTGCCACAAACATGGGCTAGTATTGCAAGTTTCTGACCCTATAGTTGTTTCTGGTCTTCAGCCTTGTCTTGTGTTGTGCTGGCTATTGACTGAATTATGTTCTGTTTGTACTCATGCTTATTTGATCAGCTTGCAGTTTGACCATAGACCTTTTCACTTACTACCTATGGAAAACTGAATCCTGCCTTAAAAGCTTGAAAAAATAGTATCTTTTAAAATATGTTTGCTGGGGAAGTGGTAAAGGTAAGGTTGAGACAGAATCTCTCACATTGTAGCCCAGGCTAGATTAGAAATCACTGTGTATTCCAATATGGCAACATACTTGTGGAAGTCCTCTTGCTTCAGACTCCTGAATGCTGGGATTGCAGATATGAGCTACTATACCTGGACCTAGGACCCTTTTCTTAAAGATTTCTATTTGCGGCCACAAGAGCTTATTAAGAGGACCATGATAGAAAACAATGACCTGGTAGACTGCAAGGAGGTTGAAGTTATGGATGTTTATAAGATTATTTCCCTTATCAATTCAGAAGGAGTAGTATGGTTAACAGTATTAACAACAGGGCACAAGTGGAAAATAGTTTCTTTGAGTCAGCTTTATGCTGGCTGAGCTGAACCTACAACATTGTAAGGATACACAGGTCAGGATACAAATCCCAAACTGTGTAGACAGGGTGACTTGCCTGTGTCACTGTGTAAAACAGAAATCTAGAACACAGACACACATGCATGTATGCGCACATTCAAAGGAGAATTTTGTTTTCTCCTAAACTTTCTATATTTTTTTCTTTTTAAAGATTTAATTTATAAACACACACACAGGAAATATAGGAATAATAAGATAAATGGGCAGATTACTGAATACTTTAAACTAAAAAACAACTACTATTAATCTCAAATATTTTGTATTGGTATGGACTTTTGTATATTTATTCAAGTTTATGGTTATTTTTGTTATAACATACTATATATATGGTTTTGCTCTAATTTAGGGTATTGTACCAATGTAGTTTATTTGAAAATGTAGGGTGAAGTTCTAGTTTTTAAAGGCTATTGTTGTGAACTATTTAGGACAATCAAGGAACACAGGTGAGTAGTTAGTCATGTATAACAATCAAATTTGTAAATATGTTAGGTTTTCAAGATCATTTAGAGATATATTTTAGATAAATAAATGGTTTTCAAACATGTCAAAGACCTACAGAATATGACATTTAAAATGTTTTGTTACCCTAACGTTTGTTCCTGGCAGCACCAAGTTATTTCAGAGATGATGGGCATTGAGAAAACTGCTTATGGAGCTTGTTTTCCTGTGGCAAAGTTAGCCACTGATCAAAGAAACTTATCTAGCCTTTGACTCCTAAACATGCAGGAGACACAGGAAAAGACTGTTGAACTTTGCCAAAACAAGGCAGGAAAAGTCCTTCAAAATTCCTGCTTTACAGAAAAGTCTGCCAGATATTGTGCAGGACACAGGAAAGTGACTAATTTTGCCAATACAAGCCTGGAAAATACTTCAAATTTCCTGATTCACTGAAATGCTTGCTATATATTTTGAGTGTGTAGGCTGAGGATGGATGCCCTAACATTGCAGAGGAACTTTGGGTGATTGTTCAGACAGCCAAATGTCTAGATAATATTACATCTTTCTGAGTCTTTGATGGAGCTGAAGACTCAATAGTTATAGTTGGAGTTTTCCTTAGTTGTGATAAAAGAGTAAAAAAGGTGTAAAACTTTGGATTCACTAAGATAGGATAGATAGTGCTTATGTTTTCTGACTATGCTAACTACAAATGGACAGAATATTGTAAATGTAATTCTTGTCTGATAACTGTTTTTGTTGTTGATAATTTTACTATGTTAAGGGTCAAAGGGAAAGTGTGGAATATTATTTTAAGGTGTGTTACATCTGTCTATGCTGTGAAACATTTATTTAATGATGCAAAAGTGTATTGCATTCTTTATGTTGCATTTGTTTAAGCTTGTCAAGCTGTGCTACTTTGCCTGTCTAAACACCTGATGGTCTAATAGAGAGCTGACTGGACAATAGTGAGGCAAGAGAAAGGATGGGTAGGGCTGGCGGGGAGAGAATAAATAGGTGGAGTAATCTGGAGAAAGGATGAGATCTAGCAATGAGAGGAGAGGAGGATACTAGGGTCCAGCGACCCAGCATGTAGCTAGCCAAGGAGTACGAGTACAGGTAAGATTTACAGAAGTCAGGGACATAAGGTTGACAGAATAATTTAAGAAAAGCTGGCAAGAAACAAGCCAAGCTAAGGCCAGGCATTTATAAGAAAGAATAAGCCTCCATGTGAGATTTATTTGGGAATGAGGTAAAGGCCCACAAAGAATTAAGATTAAAAAACAACCAACAACACCCATCCTTATTATAGCATGTATTTTTATGACTAATGTTGTCATAAATACTTGTGGGAATGTTTTAAGTGGATATATGTATTGGTTCTGGCTATATCACTAGAAGTGCAATTACTAGATTAAATGGAACTACTAGATAAAACTGGTATCACCTCTGTGATCACCGCCTATTTGTTTTGGTTTTATTTTTTTAGAATACTATTTTAGTTTCTGTGATCAGACTCACATAGGTAAGAATTTACATATTTAGTATAATCCATGAACCCTGTACAAATGGGGAAATTATTTTTTTATTTGTTTAACTTTTTATTTTATGTGCATTGATGTGAAGGTATCAGAACCTCTGAAACTGGAGTTATAGATGGTTGTGAGCTGCCATGTGGGTGCTGAGAATTGAATTCAAGTCCTCTGGAAGAGCAGCACTGAGCCATCTCTCTAGCCCTGGAAATTTAAATTAAAATTTACAAACTAACATGGGCATTAATTCCTGTACAGTACCAACTAAACATAACAGATGCATTCTTCCAGTGTTGACAGCACAGCTAAAGCTTACCAAAATCCATATTGTACATAGGTTTATGTAAAGAACAATAGCAGCAGCATGTTGTTTATCAATAGATTACTGCCTTTTGTATATTGTATTTGGAAAACTATCTATTGAAGTCCTTTGTTCAATTTTTAATTATATTGTCTTTTTTAAAATGGAGTTGTAAGAATGTCTCAAGAGCATCACTAGGTATGCTAATGAGCACCTTTAATTCCCACTCTTGGAACTAGAAGCACTTGGCTCTTTTTTGAGTTTCAGGACAGTCAGGACCATATTTAGGGACACTGTTTCAAACAAACAAAAAAGAATATCTGAAATTGTTTTCATTAGAGATGAAATTGGTTCTGGCTTTTAGAAATTAATATCACAATTATGAATATCTTTAGTAATAAGTCTTTCTTTTATTTTAAATTCAGGTAGAATCTTATAAGAATCTAAAGTGTAAGAATGAGTTAAATGACTGTTTAGGCAATTCTCTTTTAGAATGATTTCCAGAAGGCGCAACTTATGCTCCTGGTTGCTAGGTTTGTGTGTGTGTGTGTGTGTGTGTGTGTGTGTGTGTGTGTGTGTGTATGTGTGGCAATCCCTGCCCTACACCTGGGTCTGGCACATACTTGGCAAGGACTTTGCCACAAGTTCTTGACAATAACATTTTACAATTTTTGTTAAGCTAAATGTCACTTTTTTAATTTATAAAAAACCTTTTCTATGCATGTATCCCCTGCTCCCTCCCTTTTCTCCTCCCAATCTCTCCCTGTCAGCCTTCAGTCACCTCCTCCTATATCCTAATCCCCTCCCCCAAAAGGGCAAGAAGTCCCAAGGTGGCTAAGCTCAAAATGGTGCATCCACTCCAGGCAAGTCTGATTTACTCATCCCAAAGTCAAGACTGGGTTAGGTGCTCCTCTGCAGGGAATGGGCTCCAATGTGCCAGCCCATGCACAGGAACATAGTCTGATCCCATCCCTCGAGGCTCCACATAATGCCCATGCCAATCAACAGTTATCTAGCTCCTTTTCCTGATGGTTCCCCAGTGGCTGTTCTTGATTCAGTGAGCCCCCCAGAGCTCCAGCCAGCCATCTCTGTGGGAATTTTGCTCATAATTCTTATCCAATTGCTCATACAGACTCTCCTCCCCCACTCTCAGCTAGACCAAGAGTTCAGCCCAGTGCTCAACTATGGATCTCTGCCTCCACCTCTATTCTTTGTTGGATGTAGGTTCTGTGATGACACTTAGGGTGGTTATTCATTTGGTTATAGGGGAAGTCCTGTTTAGGCACCCCCTCCACTATTGGTTGAAGACCTATCCAGGGACATCCTGTGAGTTCTTGAAGGATTCTCTAGCACCCAGTCACTTTCCAACTCCACATTGGCTTCCTCTGTCAAGATATTCATCTCTTTTTCTCTCTATCTCTTTGTTGCCCAACCATCTCCTCTCATGATTTGTTCTCACCTCTTTTTGATTGCAACCCGTTATGATGCCAATTTGCTAAGGTGGTCTTCTCTATTTTCTCTTCCTAGGGGAATCTCTGGATGTCTCTCTTAAGTTCCCTCTGATTCTAAGCTCTTCAGGGGTTGTCGTTTGCGGCTTGGGTATTCTTTGCTTTTTGTCTAAAGTCCAATTATGAGTGGGTACATCCCATGCCTATCTTTCTCTGGGCCTGTGACACATCACTCAAGAGGACATTCTCCATTCAGAGATATAAGAGGGATCTAACCACAGTCAGTCTAGGAATATCAGAGAGTGGTAATTCATACCTTTAGTCCTAGCACAGGGAGTACCCTGCAAGTGGTGACCTATGCACTTAATCCAAACTGAGTTCCAGGTCATTTTAACTTACAGAAGGAATTCCAGGTTCTCAGGCAGGCAGTGGTGGGGCCACGCCTTAACTTACCAAGAGAGTATTTAAGGCAGACATAAAGACAGAAGTGAGGAGGAAGCCAAGAGAAGCCAGGCTTAGGAAGCTGGAAGACATCTGGGTTAAGATTAGACTGTGGTGTTTACTCTCTCAAATACCTCCGACTTTCTCAGAGATCTATCCCTGAGGTTCATTTATTCATGCAACAATTGGCATCCAACTTTGGGGCACGAATTCCTCCCCTCCGTACCCAAGAAACCAAACTTGCCAGTCAGAACAACATGTGGCCAGAGGAATAATTACTGGCAGGCTAGGCTTTCTGTTCCATGTTAGCCTCCAGCCTTAGGCAGACTGGTCACACGTGTTTCCATTTCACTTTTATCTGGGTAAGTCTTTCAGACAGTGGCCTCTTTCTTCTGGTGGATTGTTTTTTTTTTTTTTCTTTTTGGACCCCTCCTTGGGTTGCTATCACACTAGGTAGCTGCCCCACTTCACAATCAATTGAATCATCAACAGACAGCATTTGGTGAGTAAATCAATTTTTTTTTTTTTTTGAAAAAGAGGGAATTTGTTTAAAGCTATGGAGGGTGTTTGGTCATACTGTAACCTTTCACTCCACGATTTGGTATTAAAACCAGTGAAGGAAAATATAAATAAGGTAGATGGAAATATAATGTTTATCATACTGTTTACTAAGAATATTTTTATTTATTTTTATGTTATCACTTAAAAAAATCAATTAATATAAATCCAAAGAAAAAAGTCTTTATAAAGCCTGCTGAGAGAGAACACAGAGATGTTCAAATTCAAACAGAGGAATATGAAGAACCAATTTCATCAAGGTCATCTAAAATTAGACAGAAACAGGCAACATTGATATACCCAGTAACCTTTAAGAAAATGAAGAATGATAAAAATGATACAGAAGCTAGCTGGGCTCCAGCCAGTACAAATGTTAGAATTATGGAGCATAAAGAAAGCAATTGTAACATATGGGATGCATTCACCATTTGTCAAACAAATGTTGAACTCCTGGTCATGCTGTAACTGGGTCACCCCTAAAGATTGGTTAGATATGGTTACAGCTGTGCTAGAGACAGGGCCGCTTACACAGCGGAAATCATGGTGGAGGGAGGAGGCTAAAACAATAGAACAAAGAAGCAGGGCCAGAGGCATAGAAGTCTCCCAAGACCAACTTCTTGGGGAGGCAGATTATGCTGATATTGAAAGGCAGTCATTATACAGTGAACATATTCTGGATTTATGTCTCATGGCAGCTTTAAATGCCTGGAACTAGATTGAAGAAATAGGGAAAAAAAGTGAAATATTCACTAAAGTAATTCAAAGTCCCAAAGTAACTTTTACAGACTTTTTGCACAGATTAACTGCAGCAGTAAACAAAATGTTACCGGACTCAGAATCCAGGCAAATAATAATTGAATCACTGGCTTTTGAGAATGCTAATGCACAATACAGAAAAATACTTAGACCTTTAATAGCAAGGTCAGCACCTTTGGAGGATTGGATTCATGAGACAATTAATCTAGAGTCTTATGACAGTGATGATAACTGTGTAGGAGAGCTTATTTCAAGAGGTATAAGAAAAAAATAAAAATGTTACAATTGTGGAAGGCAAGGTCACATAAAAAGAGATTGTAAACAAGTCATTCCCAGAAACAATGCTTTTGATAGGAATAATCCCAAGAGAACACTCCTCCCTTCTGGAATATGCAGAAGGTGTGGAAAAGGAAGACATTGGACTAGTGAATGCAGATCAACAAGGGACAGATAAGGTAACTTTCTGCCCCTGGGAAATGCCCCAAGGAGGCTTTCAAAAGCCCCCATATCAAGTCCAACCCAGTCTTACCCTGCCATTGTGGAAGAAAAACCTTCCCAGAACAATTAAAAAGATTAAAACCTATTTTAAAAAGACATACTACACAGAATGATAGAAAATCTACAGAAAAAGAAAAAATTCAGGAAAAATTATATAGCGAATATTTTGGCAAACTTCTATCAATGAACAAAGGCCAAAATTAAGAGTACAAATAGATGATGTTATTATTGAAGGCTTATTGGACACAGGGGCAGATGTATCCTTAATTTCACCAGAGTCATGGCATCCAAGTTGGCCCCTTCAGGAAGTAAATGTTCAGTTTTGGGGTATTGGATCAATATCCCAGGTAAAACAGAGTGCAAGATGGCTTGAATGTATAGGGCCAGAAGGACAGAGAGGAATATTAAAGCCATATGTGGCTGAGAGTGCTATAAATTTATGGGGATGTGATTTACTACAACAGTGGAACACACAGATTAATATTCCTCCAAACACAGAAATAAGGCATAAACTAGCACATGGTTCTGGAAAAAACATAGAAGGTATTATGAGAAACAGTCACAGACCATTCAGGTTATAGAGAAGGCAAAACAGCTGCTGATCTTTCAAAAACACCCACAGAACTACCTCTAAAATGACTAACAGAGAAGCCTATATGGGTTCATCAATGGCCTCTAACAAAGAGAAATTGCAGGCCTTAGAGCAGCTGGTACAGGAGCAGTTAAATGCTCAGAATATAGAAGAATCAACCAGCCCTTGGAATTCTCCTGTATTTGTTATTAAAAAGAAATCTGAAAAGTTGAGAATGGTAACAGATCTAAGGGCAATAAACAAGGTGATCCAGCCAATGGGCTCTCTACAATCTGGGATTCCTTTGCCTTCTCTGTTACCTAAAGAATGGCCTATTACAGTTAATGATTTAAAAGACTGTCATTTGTCTTACAGAAGCTTCTCAATTTCAGGAGGTCCCACTTATTGTTGATCTTAGTGTCTGCGCTACTGTGTTATATTAGGAAGTGGTCACTTGTGCCAATGAGTTGGAGAGTACTTTTCACTTTCTTTTCTATCAAGTTCAGTGTAACTGGGTTGAGGTTGAGGTCTTTGATCTACTTGGATTTGAGTTTTGTGCAGAATGATCTAATTGCATTCTTCTTCATTCTTCTATCCAGTTATGCCAACACCACTTGTTGAAGATACTCTCTTTTTTTCATTGAATATCTTTGGCTTCTTTGTCAAAAATCAGGTGTTCACAGGTGTGTGGGTTAATGTTGGGGTCTTCGATTCAATTTCATTGATCCCCAAGTATGTTTTTATGCCATCACCATGCTGTTTTTATTACTGTAGCTCTATAGTATAGCTTCAGGATGGTGATTCCTCCTGAAGTTCTTTTATTGAGCAGGATTGTTTTGACAATCCTGTTCTGATATTCTGTATAAAGTCAAGTGTTTTTCTTTCAAGGTCTGTAAAAAAAAAAAATATGTTGTGATTTTGATGGGAATTGCATTGAATCTGTAGATTGCTTTTGGTAAAATTGCCATTTTTACTATGTTAATCCTACCTACCCAGGAGTATGGGGGATTTTTCCATTTTCTGATATCCTCTTCAGTTTCTTTCTTCAGTGTCTTAACGTTTTTATCAAATAGGTCTGCTACATTGTTTAGAGTTATGCCAAGATATTTGATGCTATTTGCAGCTATTATAAAGGGTGATGTTTTCCTTTTCCTTTGTATATAGAAGAGCTATTAATTTTTAAGCTTTGTAGTGTTTCTTTTACATATGTAGGTGCCCCTGTGTTGAGGTCATAAATATTCAGAATTGAAGAGTTCATCTTGGTGGATTTTTCCTGAGATGAGTATGTAATGTTTGTACTGGTCTCTTTTGATTGATTTTAGTTTGAAATCTAGTTTGTTAGATATTAGGATGGCTACACCATTTCTTAGGACCATTTGATTGGAAAATCTTTTCTCAACTTTTTACACTGAGCCTTTGTCTGTCTTTGAAATTGAGGTGTAGTTCTTGTATGCAGCAGAAGGATGGCTTCTGTTTATGTATCCATTGTGGTAGGGTGTGTCTTTATAGGTGAATTGAGTCCATTGATATAAGGGATTTTAATAACAAATGAATGTTATTTCCTGTTGTTTTTGCTGGTAGCTTGTGTGATTTCTCTTCTTTGGGCTTTTCTTCTGTGGGATTATCAATTGTTTGTGGTTTCATGGGTGTATCTGGTTTCCTTAGGTTGGCGTTTTCCCTCTCTTTTTGTAGGGCCAGATTTGTGGATAGGTATTATTTTTAGGAGGGCTTTGTTGTTGTTTCTGCTTGCATATGTCGGTGTACTACATATGTGAGTTACAGACAATTGTGATCCACCATGTTGGTGCTGGAAATTGAACCTGGGTCCTCTGGAAGAGCAGTCAGTGCTCTTAACCGCTGAGCCACCTCTCTAACGTGGATAGGTATTGTTTTAATCTGGTTTTGTCGTGAAATATCTTGTTTACTCCATCCATGGTGATAGATAGTTTTGCTGGGTATAGTAGTCTGGGTTGACAGCCTTGTTCTTTTAGTGTCTGTGTAACATATGACCAGGACCTTCTTGCTTTCATATTTTCCAATGAATAGTCTGGTGTTATTCTGATTGGTCTGCCTTTATAGATAATTTGATCTTTTTTCTTTGCAGCTCATAGTGTTTTTTCTTTGTTCTGTAGGTTTAGTGGCTTGATTATTATGCAGCCTTTTTGGGGGGAGGGGTCTAGTCTATTGGTGTTCTGTAAGCTTCTTCTATCTTTATAGGCATTTCCTTCTTTAGGTTGGGAAAGTTTTCTTCTATGATTTTGTTGAATATATTTTCTGTACCTTTGACATATGTATTCTTGCACTGGCATCTTCCCATTGCTTTGTCGGTTCACTCTTAGTCAGTTCTTGGTCAGCTCTTAATTAGTTGTGAGCCCAGGGCTGAGTGTCTCCAGTAATTTCAGGGGCTGCTTTTAGTTGACTCTTAGTTGGCTATAGGCCAAGGAGCTGTATGTCTCCAGTTGCCACAGGGATCGTTCTTAGTCAGGTCTTAGTTGTTCTTACTCAGGTCTTAGTTGTCTCTTTGTTGGCTCTTAGTCATCTGTTGACCACAAGTCTGTGTCCCTGGCCTGGGGTTTGGAGACTATGGTCTCTGCCTGGCCTGAGGGTCAGGATGCCACTAACCTCTTAGTCATCTGTGGACAGGGAGGCTTTGGGTCTCCAGTTGTCAGTGTATCACTTGTTTTTCATTTATGTTTATCTACTCCTAGTGTAATCCTAACTTTTAAAATGTAGTAATTTGTTTTGTTTTATAAGTCTTTTAGTTTATGTCTTTTTTTTCTATTTAGTTTTCCTTTTTCATCATGTTAAACATTTTTCTTAGTTCATTGTTTTTATCATAACATGATTTTTATTTAAATATTTTGAGTTTTTATGTAGTTATACCTGCTAGGTTTTTCCCGTTGTTTGGTTAAAAAAAAATTAAAGTTCATTTCTCTTGATATTTATGATTTTAATATTCAATTTATGTAATGAACTTGGAGATCATTTTAGTAAGTACTGAGTATAATTTAATTTATTAAAAAGTAGTCAATATCTTATCGTTCCTTGTGAATTTTCAGTTTGCATATGTTGCAATGATTTTGTCTAGTTTAAAAGATAATCTGCTTGTACATAAACCTTTTATCTTTATTTTAGACTAAAGAGAAGTTATCTTCTATTATAACTGACCTTAGCATAATAATGGAACCTACAGAATATTCAGAATTAAGTGAATTTGCATGCAGGTAAGCTGCTTTACAAATTTAATTGCTTTGTGGTTGGTTGGTTTTACAATTTCTTTTATAATTTTTTTGTTTGTGGTTTTTAATATATATTTATTTTTCTTTTTTAAAACTGAAGGTGTATGGGTGTTTTGCCTGAATGTTCATTTGTATATCATGTATGTGCAGTACTTATGGAGGGTAGAAGAGGTCACTATGTATGCTGTTGACCTTTTGACTGAATCTTTTAATATATTAGTCATAACTTTTGTCTTGAGACTGGGTTTCTCTCTGTGGGCAGAGCTGGTTTCACTCTTGTGCCTGACCATTTTTAGTAGCTGGGATTACATGCCAAACCTTATATATATTAGAACTTCTATTTAACAAATATCAATCTCCCAATCATCATTGAGTCCAGGTCTGCTGGACCTGGTTACCATTTGGATAATTTTTCTTGAATTGTTGCTCCATAATGTTTGGTTGAATGGTAGACATGACCTGTGGGGAGCTAAACTGAAGCAAACAGTGATTATTTGTGGCCAACTTTTTATCATGCTACTAATGTGGGGAACTAACTCAGTGCAGTAAACAGTTGAGCTAGATTTAGGTTTATTATTGTTGGTCTGCACATGAGAACAGACACTACCAGCTGCCACACTAGAGTTTATTCAGGAAAGTTGCTGGGCAAGTACAAGGGAGGAGAAGTGGAAGAGGAAAGAAAATGGCTTTCACATAGTGTCTCCTTATAAGAGAACCAGTGTTCTACCAGTACCATGTTGGCTTTACCACATGGCTGCTCTGTGCCAGAAATTCTTAGAATTATTATTACAATTTTAATGATATATTTTTATTATTTTTAATTATATGTATGTGTATGTACATGAATTCAGGTACCCTCAGAGGCCAAGAGCATCCCCCTATAGCTGGAGTTACAGTCCCTGACACAGATGTCTTGAACAACATTTAAATACAGACCCGCAGACCCACAGAGACACACAGATGCTTACAATTGTTTTAGGCTGATCAGCCTCAGGGCCAGGCATATAACTTGCTAGCTCTTTATCCTTAAACTAACCCATGACTCTCATCTTGTTCAGCCATGGGGCTTGGTACCTTTTCTTAGAGCAGCATGGTTGTCCTCTGTTTCTTCCAGCTTCTCTCTGGCATTCTGTGCTGTGCTTCCTGTTCTCAGAGTTTTTAGTCTGGTAGCCCCTCCCACACTTCCTGCCTGCCTTTGGCTAATCAGCACTTTTTATTAAACCAGTGGGTGGAACAATTATTTACCATGAAACAACACAATCCCCTACACTTCCCTAAAATTGTGATCATCTTGCCTTATTTTCCCAAGTGGTTGAGATTCCAGGCATGTGCTGCCACTGATAAGTGTGGTGCAGGATTACAGACCCAGTGAATGTCTTGTTCCCTCCATGAAACCAGAGGGTTTTCACTGGTGTTCCTCTTTCAGAAGCAGTTATTCTTTGTCTTGGCATCTTAGACCTTTCCCAGAAACAGATGGGTTGACCTTCTTCTCCCTTAGAAGCCATGGATCTCTTTATTCATTGCTTTGCCATCCCACCTTCATTGTCTGATTCTGACAAGATTTTAGGCTTCATGCTGTACTCCAGCAGTAGCTGATCACATTTTGCTTGTCTGTGTTGCTGACTGTTCTTTCTGGAGTTTCGCCATGGCCAATGCTTCTGTGTGTATGGTTCATTTCTCCCAAGGATAGAAGAAATATGTTTACAAATGTTTAGAAGAAATATTTCTTATTGAAACCCACTGTGCTCATTCTTTACATATTGTGTATAGGTGACTTCATATTGACAGTAATTAGGATAGAAATCATATAAGTTAAACAAGGGTATGTTTAACTTTGTAAGATACTGTGAAATTATTTTCCCAAGTGATTTACTGAATTGCATTTCAACTAGAATATGCAAGACTTCTAGTGGCCCACACCCTCTTCAATACTTGTTTATTTCTTCCTGATTTGGGGGCAGGGTGAGTGTGTTTTTTTTTTCCCTGACAGGTTTTCTCTAGCCCAAGGTGGGATTGAATTTATGATTCTCCTGCCCCCTCCCAAGGGCTGAGATTAGAGGTATATGCCACCATACCTGGCTCAACACTTGATAATTTTTTGTTCTTTTTTGCTTTTAAAAAGCTGTTTTGTTGGGTGTTCTGTTCATAAGAGTACATGGAGGGGGGGAAGGCTGGTTACAATAAGGTTTCTTGTTCTCGGGCACCCAGAGGTCCAGACCCACAGACCTTCCGTGCCAGACCCCTTAGCTGCCCTCAGCTGCTCAGGCCCCCAGAAATGTTTTAGACGCTTATATTAAGTTTATGCTGTTTGGCCTATGGCTCAGGCACATTGCTAGCTCGTTCTTACATCTTAACTCAACCCATTATCATTAATAAGTCTGCCAGGTGGCCCGTGGCTCACCTGTGTTCCTTACATGTTGCTCTTTTGGGCTGCGGGCTTGGTTTGTTTCTCACTCTGCCCTGCTTCTACTACCTATGTGGTGATTTTCTCTCCTACTTTTTCTATGGTGCCTGTCATGGGCCAAAACAGCTCCTTTATTTAAAGATTGATATGCACAGCATACAGAAAGACATTCCCACATCACTGGTTTTTAGTGTTTACAGTAACAAGGGAGTCAGCTTCTGGTGAGCTTTGCAAAAGGCTTTTTTTTTTTTTTTTTTTTTATTGTTAAACAATTTACACTTTAGCAAGTCAATTTCTGCTTATCAAAACCTTTTATCTGAAGCTCCACAAAGGAGACAAATGCCAATGCAGTTCTCAGCCAGAGAACTCTGGGTTTTCCAAGTTCTTCTGCAACCAAATTTTGCATAGGCTTTGAACCTTTTAGCAAGCACTTCAAACAGAAGATCCAACACAGAAGGTATTGGTCACAAAAAACAGATCAAAGTTCAGCTGCAAAGCTCTGTGGAACTCCGTCCACATAAACTTTACTAGGAGTATATGTTTCTTTCATTTTCCTGATCATTGACAGTGTGTCATGTTGCTGTCCATTTATCTTCTTTGAAACTTCATTCCCTACTTTTTTAGTTATTTGACTTAATTGTTTATTTTCTCACCATTCCTTTGAAACTTCTCTGCATGTTCTAAAAGCAAACACCTCTTTGTAGTTGTATTTTCAAGCATTTCTCCTGTTTTGTACTTTGTTTTTCATTCTTCTCAACAGGTTTTCAAAACAGATTTTTAAATTTTTGATAAACAACTTTTCTTTTTGTTTTTGAATGAGCCATGTTTTATGAGACTGTACCCCATATGAGGAAAAACTGGACCAAAGGAAAACAGAAAAGACCAGCTGGGCTGTGTCTAATTCCAAATGTTCTCCAGAAGTCCAGCTCCTTTCAGCTTTGTTGTCTGTAACACATTTCCTGTTAGCAGTTCTCCTTGGCAAGCATTCCACTGCTCTGTCATCTAAGCATCTTGGGGTCTTCAAGGCAAAATAAGCTTCACCTTCACAGCTTTAGGCAATAGCCTCTCTGGGCAAACGTTCTGGGACATTCCACATGCCTGGCCTCACTAACTTTCCTTAGTAATGGAGAGAGATTCCATAAACCCTTTCTTCTGTCCTTGATTCTAAAGCCAGAACCACATGGTTGAAGCTGCCACATTGTGCTGCTTGCTGGGGCTGGAACATGGCCCTCTCCTTCCATTACAGCTTCACCAGTTTTCAGTTCTTCACTACTTAAGTGTGGCTGTCCTGAAACTTGCTCTGTAAGTAGGCCAGCCTCAAACACAGAAATCTGCCAGCTTCTGACTTTAGAGTACTGGAATGAAAGGCATGTACCTTCACAGCTTGCTGCAGCTTTTTAATTCTTTTTCAAAAGTTGGAAGCTTAGCTGGGTGGTGTCTTACCCTGAGGTCACCACTCCCTTCATTCCCTTTCTTAATCTGTTTATCTCCTGGGACACAGGACTGAGCTCCGTTCCACTTCCTGATGCCCTTTCTCCTCAGCCTGTACATTGTTTTAAATTTTTGCTTGTTCTGCTTACTCCTTTTCATTATAAATCTTATAAGAGTGAACACCAATAGCCGCATGACAGAGCCTATACTAAGCAGCTCTGCAATTTCTTCTGCCAATGAAATTAATTCAAATCATTCACTCGGGCAGACTCTTCTGGACAAAGGCAAAAAGCAGCTATCTCTTCACTAAAATATCCTGACTAGTCTCTAGGGCACATGCTAACATTCTTTTCCTCTGAAACATCTTGATTCAATCCCCCACAGTTCAAATCCCCCTCAGCACCACTGTCTTCCATGTTTCTGTTAGGATGGCTCAGCTCATTAAACCCCACTTAAAGTGTTCAACTACTTTCCTAACTCACAGTCCCAAGGTTCATATTCCTCTGAACGAAAACATGGTCAGGCCTATCACAGTACTACCTCACTCGCTGGTACCAATTTATGTCTCAGTTTGGGTTTCTATTACTGTGAAGAGACACCATAACCATGACAACTCTTATAAAGGTAAAAATTTAATTGGGGTTGGCTTATAGTTTCAGAGGTTGAGTCCATTCCCTTCATGGTGAGAAGCGTGGCAGCATGCAGGCAGACATGGTTCTGGAAAAGGACCTGAGAGACCTACATCTTGATCTGCAGGCAATAGGACACTGCTTGCTATACTGGGCATCACATGAGCATATAAAACCTCAAAGCCTGCCTCTGCAGTGACACAATTCCCCAAAAGGCCACACCTCCTAATAGTACCTCTTTCTATGGCACACATGAGTCTATGGAGGCCATACCTATCCAAACTATCACAACCACTGGTGACTTTTTCCCCTTAGTAGTATACGTAGCACCTTCTGGCTCTATGAAAGCTGTCATTCAGGGTTGAAATTTTCAGGTCTATACCACCTTGATTTCTTTATGTCCTATGACCAAAGTGTGTGCTATCTTTAAGCAACAGGGCCTTATCATCAAATTCTGGTGTGCATCCAAGGGCAGTGATGATAGCCTGTATTGCTTGGGCATTTCTGGCTCCTGCATTAGCTAACAACTTAAGGAGAGACATTCTATCTCTGGCACTGGGGTTTTACTTAATAACCGGAAGCTTCTAGGAAAAGCATTATCTCCCCACCCCCCACCACACACACATATTGTCTTTGTTAGGGTTTCTATGATGAAACAGCCATGACCAAAAACAAGTTGGGGGAGGAAAGGATTTATTTAGCTTACACTGCCACATCGCTGTTCATCATTGAAGGAAATTAGAATGGGTACTCAAGCAAGATGGAACCTGGAAGTCCAAACTGATGCAAAGGTCATGGAGGGGTGCGGCTCACTGGCTTGCTCCTTATGCCTTGCTCAGCCTGCTTTCTTATAGAAGAAAGACCATAAGCCCAGGGATGACACCACCCTCAGTGGGCTCAGTCCTTCCCCATCACTCACTAATTCAGAAAATGCCTACAGACTTTTTTTTTTTTTTAAATTGGGGTTCCCTTCGCTCAGATGACTTTAGCTTGTGTCAAGCTGAATAAAACTATAAAACTATACAGCACATATAATGTAAAATAAAGACTGTTTATCTTATACATGTGTATGTTTTTATTTATTTTATTTTACTTATTTATTTTAGTTTTTTCAAAACAAGGTTTCTCTGTATAGCCTTGGCCATCCTGGAACTTGCTCTGTAGACCAGACTGGCTCAAACTCACAGAGCTCTTCCTGACTCTGCCCCCCAAATGCTGGGATTAAAAGCATACGCTGCTGCCGCCACCCTGCTTGTTTGTTGTATTTTTAGTAAGTTTATAAAATAGCTTGTTATTCATTCTTGTTCTACTGCATGAATATCTTATAGACAATATATGGTATTTTTCAAAGTATCTAATACATCTTCCCAATATATCTTTTTGACTTTTGATGACCAGATGCATAGTGCTTATTACTACTTTTAAAAAAAATGTTAAATAGACATTCTTTGTGTACAATTGTTGAGTTGACCACCTTTATAGCTATGCATATTACTACTAGGCATTTGGTCCATGCCTGTAGCCCTGGCACTGGGAAACTAAAATAAAGGATCATAAGTTCTGGGCTTGCCTAATGTGGTAGTTTGGAAGAAAATGGCCTCCAAAAGGAGTGGCACTCTTAATAAATAGGTGTGGCCTTGTTAGAGGAAGCGAGTCATTGTGGGAGCAGGCTTTGAGTTCTGCTCAAGCTTCCCTCAGTGTGACTGTCAGTCTACTCCCTGTAGCCTGAAACATTTAGCACCTACCTCATCTGCCTGTACACCACTGTTTTTCCCCATCATGATAATAATGGACTGAGTCTCTTAAGCAGGGTGCCTCAATTAAATGTTTTCCTTCATATGCATTGCCATGATCATGGTCTGTCTTCACAGCAATAAAAACCTAAGTTAAGACACCTAGGCTATTTCATGAGACCCTATTTTTTAAAAAAAGAAAAGAATAGATTTAGCAACATATATTCACACAAACCCTTTGTACTATTACTCTGCAACTCCTAACTCCTGGCAAAGCCATAATTAATCTATGTATCAATCAAAGCACATTTGTGCTATTTTCAGAGATTAGGGATTATACCATGTTAGAATTATATGTATCATGTGGGGAAAATGTATAGTAGGGACTGGAGAGATAGTTCAGTAGTTAAGAGCATTTGTTATTCTTGCAAAGGACCCAGGTTTGATTTCCAGAACCCATATGGTGGCTCACAACCATCTGTAACTCCAGTTACAGAATATCATATGCCCTCTTCTGATCTCTGAAGGCACCAATCATACACATGGTCCACAAATATGCATACACCAAACACTGGCATAAAATACATAAGTCTAATATAAATTGTTTCTCTTACAGGAGAGACACTATATTCCATTATTCACAATAATGAACTTTTTGTTTTATTATTAGTTTCTCAGTGTGCTTAATAAATTTAGCTTTATTATGGTTATTTGTGTATAGGAAAATATGTGTGCTTTGATATTATTTTGGTTTTAGGCATTTACTGGAAGCCTTAAAATGTACCCTTCATGCCCCTCACTCATGGAGAATACATACCAAGACTTGAAGTAAATGTAAATTTTCTTTTTCGTAGAGCAAATAAGGAAAGCTGGAAAGAATTATAAATCATATAAGAATATGTTTGGTATGTTTATGCTTATATTAAGCTGAAAACTATTTTCCAAGATGATCATACTATTTTGTGTCAACCTGTATTGTATGAGAGTGAATGATAATATTTAAGTGAAATAATTACTAACATGTAACTTAGATTCATTTAGGAAAACATTGTAGAGTTTGTAATCTCAAATTTCTCTTTATGCTTTGTATTTAAGAAGGCGACATTTGGAATCATTTTGGTTTTCTGACTACTCTAGTTAAAATTGAAACGTTTTTGCAAACATTTGTGAAAAATCCATAACATCTGTTTTACATTTGCTAAAGTTTGTACTTTCCTTGGGAAAAATAGATACATTATAATTAGTCCTATAGTGGTAAGAATTCTCCCCCCTCCCCCGACTCTTTCTGAATGTAATTGAAAACTATGCATGTTATAATAATAGTAATCTTGATAAGTAAAAAAGAACTATACTTTAAAGTTCTTTAAAAATTACATTACTGTCATCAAGTTGGTTTTGTGTATCTGTGTACTCTGGTCATCCTAAGATTTTCCCCTAATTACATGCAAGTGTTTGGTTTTTGCTTGCTTGGTTAATGGAAAATAGATAAATTGTGCCTCTTAGTTTATAGACCTTGTTGAAGAAACTGCTCCTTTTTAAAGTTTATATTCTTTGCAGAGTAATTTTTCCTCTCTCTTTTTTTTTTTTTTTGAGACAGGGTTTCTTTGTGTAGGCCAGGCTGGCATCAAACTCACAGAGATCTGCCTACCTCTGCTTCCTAAGTGCTGGGATTAAAGATGTGAGCCACCACCGCCCAGCAGACAAATAATTTTTAAAAACCAATTGTATAACAACAATGGAATAACGCTTTAACTTCCCTTCTACGATTTCACCTTGCAGTGACTATACCAGGTACTTCATAGAAGTGGAATTATGAAGTATTTGTCTTTGGGAGGTGACTGGCTTTAGTTAGAAAAGTAATTTTTAAAATTTAAGTTGATTTTTACTGATACATTGGAAAATTTTTTTAAAAGTATACTGTTTTGATATGCATTGTATAATGTTTGAGTCAAGTTAAATATGCCTTTCTTTTATTTTTTTACATTAAAGATTTTTACAGCTTTTTGAAATGTATGGTACATTATATGTAGTCACTCTTGGTATAATATTAAGGTATATACATAGTAAGATATGTCAGACGTTTCTTGTTTTAACATAGAATTTGATTATAAATAAATATCACATTTTGGTCATCTATTCATCTGTAAATATTTTGACTGTCCTTTTCTGGATTGTCTGGCTCCTGACAAGAGCAAATGAAAAATGGAGCATAAAAGGTCACTAGACCATTATATTCCATGGAAACACCTTCAGCTGGGATAAATAGAAAGATGTCTAAAAACTAAACTCTCTCTCCCTTCCTCCGCCCTCCTCTCTCCCTCTCTCTTTTGTTTTTCGAGTCAGAATTCCTCTGTGTAACAGCTCTGGCTGTCTTGGAACTAGCTCTGTAAATCAGGCTGTCCTTGACCTTACAGATTCTCCTGCCTCTGCCTCACAAGTGCTGAGATTGAAGGCATACACTGCCCAGCAACTTTCTGTCTTTTATCTGCACCTCTGTGATCAGAAGCAGTATCAGTCTTCAGAGCACATAGAGGACATGAACTGGAACTAGTCTTTTTTTCTCCCGTCAGACTTCCTCAGATAGCTACGATTGTGCCAAGAGCTGAACTTGACTGAAGTGAACCTCAATTTGCTGTCTAAGCTTTACCCTATATGTTAGAGCTCCTCCATAGATGCCCTATTTCCACAACATTATATCAGGATTTACCAGTGGAATTGTCTCAGTGGGAAGATGAAATTTTAGGGCATCACCTGAGAATCTTTATATTGAGTATCTGTTTCTCCCCTCAATATGTTTTTATTAGTTTCTTGGGAATTTCATAATAGTCACACAGGCTTTCCATCCCTTCCAGATCCCTCCCACCTTTGCCTTCCCTCCCAATGTCAAATTTGTGTTGCCTACATACTCATTGGAGCCTGGTCCAAGTCACAGAGAACTGTGTCCTTCCTCCTCCCTCTACCAGAAGCCATCAAGTGTGGATAGTTACATTTTAGCATATGTATGACAATTTTTAAGGACTCTTAAACAGCTTCCTGTCTGGACTGTTTCTTTTTGGAGGTGGAGGAGAGGTTGGCACAGAAGCCTTGAATGTCTCTCTTTCTCAGCTATGAGTCTGCAAAAGAAGCTTTCCTACCTCTAACATCTGGGGGCAGCATGGAGCATGATGTCAACCTGATTTCCAGCTGCAGTACAAATGGTAAACTTCAGCGGGGTTTCCAGTGACAGCCCAGCAGCAGCTCAGGTCATGAACGTCAACACAGTTTCTGGGGACCAAGGACATGAACATGGTTTCTAGAGTTGACAGTATGGATCACGAGTGCCTTTTGAGAAGACTTAACCCAGAAAACGAACCATACTTTAACTTGGATATTTGTTGCTGCTCAGAGTCAGGGTGATCTTTGCGTTGGGGGATTGGGAAGACAGGATCTATGAGTGTTCCAGACTGCTGTGCCCCACCCTGGCCTCGGTGCCAGCCACCCTGCCTGTACCCAGGGATGACCATTGCAGCCTGTGGGCACCTTCCTAGCGAGTGGAACCAGCTCTGTTCAGCAACAACATGATCTCAGCATGTTCCTAAACACGTCACCACCACTGCGCTCTAGTTCTGTTTCTCTGGGCCACATGTTCTCTCCTGTACCCCAGGCATGACCATCATGTATGCAGCCTGTGTGGCCCTCTTCAAATATTTCTTAGAAATATATCTACTCACTTTTGTACTATCAATTTGTGTTTTATTGGATGCTGTAAGGGTTGCAACCTACACAATCTACTTTTAGCATCCTAGAAATTAAATTTTTTCTTTTGTATTTTTGATTATTCTAAACTTCTCAAATTTAAATGTATTTTGGTCATATTCTTCTCCTCCCCTAAGTCCCTCCAGATCCTCTCCCCTCCCTATCCACCAAACTATGTTATTTCTTAAAAAAAAAAAACAAGCAAAAACCCAATACAACAAATTTCTTTAACCAAGAAAACAAAGTAAAACCACACCCAAAAAGGAAAATAAAACCACCACCAAACTATAACCAAATAAAATCAGTCTCTCTCTCTCCCCCTCTCTCTCTTACACACACACACACACTCACACACACACACACATACACACACATACACACACACTCACACACACATACACACACACACATACACACACAGACACACATACACACACACACACACACTCACACACACATACACACACAGACACACATACACACACACACACACACACACACACACACACACAAAATCCCTGTGAATTGATATCTAAGAAGTATTGGGGAAAAGGTGGGTTAGTGGTAGGTGCATTTTACATAAGTGAGGTTGAGAAATAAGTTCCAAGGGCTGAACTGTAGCATCCCAGCAATTTAGCAAGAACCGATGAGGTGACACAGGCTAGCCAGTGGGTCACACAAAGTTTAGAGGCCTTGCAGTGTTGAGTAGGCACAAACTGTCTTCTACATCCTCACTTGGGAACAGGGGTAAGGAAGGAGGCTTCTGAGCCCAAATGAGACACAGACCCTGATACCAGGACTTCAAGAAAATCCAGAAGGTGATGACTATGCTCCAAAAATGAAGACACACTTGTAGGAAATGGCCAGAAGTGTGGAAGGGGGTACTTGCCAATCATGCTTATGTTGGATGGGGTGTCTCGGCAATCCTTTAGGTGATAAAGTAGAGCTATCTTGGGCAAACCAGTTTCCAGGGTGCAGACGACATTCTCAGATTGCATGCAAGGAGAGCCTGCTGAGTTTTAAGGCACCATTTGTTGTAATTTAAAAACAGCACACAGCAACCTTGGTAGGTTTGAGCCAAGGGGCCTCATGGGAGGCAGAGATGCCATGCAGACAGCACTCACATCAAGAGTTTTATTGGGGTGGAGGAGACGGGACAAGAGAAAGCGGGTAGGGATTGGGGAGAGAAGAAGAAAGGAGGTACATATGTGACCTCGTGACAAGAGAGCCATTAGAGCCTATAATTAGGCTCTTGCCCCCAATAATGACACCAGAAACAGCTTTCATTTGCTTTACATAGAAGTTTTATTTTTTTCCTTTTCATCAATTAATGTTAGGAATGCTTGAAAAAAATATTATATGGGTGATAGAATTTTTTTCTGCTCAGCATATCTACCTGTCATTGTGATTGTCTTAATTAGGTTTTCTGTTTCTGTGAAGAGATCACAGCAACTGTTATAAAGAGAAACATTTAATTGGTGCTGGCTTACAGTTTTAAAAGTTCATTATCATGGCTAGAAGCATAGCAGCATGCTGGCAGAAATGATGCTGGAGAGGTAGGTGGGAGTTCTGCATCTGGATCTGCAGGCAGCAGAACGTGAACTGGCTTGAGCTTCTGAACCTCAAAGCTATTGACATATTTGTCCAACAAACACACCTCCTAATAATAGTGCCATTTCCAACTATTCGAACACATGAGTCTATGGAGGCCATTCCTATTCTAACCACCACAGTGATGTTTCTAGAACAATATGTTACTTCAAATTAATTAAATATAATGGATGTAATTGTAACATTTTATATGGTATCTATTATACTTCATTTTTTTATCCACCATTATTCTTTCTTGCTTCCTTCTACTCCCATTAGTCTCCCTTTCTCTTCCCAACTTACTCCACCTTCTAATTTCATGTCTTTTGTGTATGTGAATAACACAATGATGTGTTGATAATTGGTGTGCACTCTAACAAATAAAACTTGCCTGAATATCAAAGACAGCCACAGTTAGCCAAGCAGTGGTAGCACACATGCCTTTAATCCCAGAAAGTGATATGGCTGGGCAGAGAAAGGACTATAAGGCAGGAGACAGGAGCTCAATCCTTTCAGTTTGAGCATTCTGTGGAGGTGAGAAGTCCCTCTTAAGGCTGGCTGGCTCCTCTGTTTCTCTACTCTTTCAGAGTTTACCCTGATATCTGGCTCTGTGTTTTTATTAAGACCAACTAGGATTTGTGCTATACAGTGATGCTTGAGAAATGGTAACTTTTTAACTCTTGAATGTTCCCTCAGTAGAATTTGGATTTGTGCTTAAGAAACATCTTTATTATTTTGTAAATATATGTGTTCATATATGTATTGCAGGTGTTGCTTCAGTCATTCTCATTTTTGATGATTATTTTAAATTTGTGTGTGTGTGTGTGTGAGTGTGTGTGTGTGTGTGCGCGTGTGTAATGTTCAAGTGTGTATGTGTGTGTGACCATATGTGTGTTTTCAAGTGTATATGTGTGTAAGGGTGTATGAGTGTGTATGTTCAAGTGTGTGTGAGTGTGTGTGAGTGTGTGTGTGTGTGTGAGTGTGTGTGTGTGTGAGTGTGTGTGTGTGTGTGTGTGTGTGTGTGTGTGTGTGTGTGAACTGAACTTGGATCATCTCGAAGAGCAGCAAATGTTCTTAACCACTGAACAATCTTTTCAAACCGTTAAATAATTTCTTAATCTTCTTGCTTATGTTACTAATCAGATCTCAAAATTGACCACTGGAAATCCATTTGAACTGGCTCCTACAACCGTGTGATACTACTTTGCATAGCTTTCAAGTACTTCTTTGTAATTTGATGTTAAAAGGTTTTCGGGAATTGCGATATAAAAACCTCTTCTGCCCCTTCTTGGATCAAGTCATTTCTCTGAGGATATTTAGTGGGGACTAGTATTAGAGACCAAAATCTGACATATAATGTGGTCACTGCTATTGAAGTGTTCTGTTTCTTGGCCTTTTCAGGAGACAACTAGAAAACTGTGCTTATACTCAGATATGCAAACACTAAATCATACGATCTTTTATATACATATAACTATATATGGTGTTGTGAAGTTCCAGTACTTATAGTTTTATTCCAATTCATCTTTTTACTGCTTTTATACTTGCTCCTATTTCACATTTTCATATTATAATATCAACCTTTGAATTAATCTTACTATTCTTTTTATAGCAAAAATTTGTAAGTCAAGCATTGTGGCCCATACCTTTAATTCCAGTGCTTGGGAGGCAGAGGCAGGTGTGTCTCTTGTGAATTCAAGACCAGCCTGGTCGACAAAGCAAGTTCCAGGACAGCCTGGGCTGTTACACAGACACACAGACACATACACACACACACACACACAAAGCCTGTCTCAACCAAAGATAATAATAATACTTCTAATAATAACTTGCTTGTAATGAATTGTTTTAGCTTCTTTTTAAAATTGTTATATTCAAAGTCTTCATCTGTTTTTTTGAAAGTTTTCTTTTGGATATAGAATTCTTAGTTGAATTGTATATATACATATATATATTGTATTAATTGTATATATAAAAAAGAAGTTTGGTATATCTGAACTTAAAATACAAGTATTGTAAGTATACTGTAACTGTGCACTGTTACTCTAAGACTACAATAATGAATAAACTAGTTTCTGGTTTCTCAAAGCCTAGTGCCAACATACTAGCAGTGTTAGATAAAAGACAGAAACACCTTGAGGTGGCACGTGAGATACAGTTATCACTGATTTACTAGCATGAAGTCTAAGAGGGAAAGGAAATAAACTTACTAATACAGAGAGTCCATGTAGTAAGAGTTTCTGGCCTGGCTTTCTGGTATAGCCCCAAGGTTTGGACCCATTCGCAGCCCCATAGCTACTTAGCCCCAAATAATCACATAAAATCTTATATTAATTATATGCTGCTTAGCCTATGATTCAGACATATTGCTAGCTCTTGCATCTTAGCTCAATTCATTATTCTTATCTTGTTTAGCCATGTGATTTGGTACCTTTTCTCAGGGCAGCATTCTGGTCTTCTTCGTTTCGGCCTGGTGTCTCCATCTGACTTTGCCTTCCTTCCCCTTTATCTATGCTCTGATTTTCCACCTACTTCTAATAGGTGGAAAATCCATAGACCAAAACATTTCTTTATTAACCAATGATTTCACAGCATATAGAAAGACATCCCACATCAAGTCCGCTAGTAGCACTACTCAGAGTTGAGAGTCCTTTGGTAGCCAGGTGAACTGGCAACATTTATCCTCTCTATACAATGTTGCATCACCAAAGCCAAATGGTATTTATTTATAGTATTTCTAGAGTCCATTGATGATGGGCTGGAAGAAAATTGTCTGGAGTCTGGTGCTTGATGGACTAGACAAGTGATACCTCAGTCTGTCATGTCACCTCATTCAGTGATGCTATCCATGGTGTTCTGTGAGGACCAATGACAGCCTGCTGGACCAAGAGTACTTTGTGCTTTTCACAGTGCTCCTTTTCTGTACCATTTATCACAAAGCCAGATTTAGTTGGTTAGATGGCAGAAGCATTGCATTATTATGTAAGTTTTGCTCTTTATATGACTAGTATTCCAGGAGCAGCTGGCTTAATGTGCATATAGAAAAGTAGATTTTTTTTTTTACAGATAGTGTTAACTTGCCTAGTTTCCAGTGTACTTTGGAGAGGCTAACTTCAATTCTGCCTAGTAGGCCTCCACTATTCCCATAGCATAGAAGAGTGTTTCAGGAATAGGGTAGTGGATACTGATGTTTCATTGTTTTCAAGGATCATTAATAAAGCTTACAAAGAGGTAGTTGAGTGCAATCATAAAAATATGGTAATCGATAATAGAAATATTACCAAGAACTATGAGAATATCTACAGTGAACCACATATAGAGTCTTGCTAGCCCAGAGCTTCCACTCTCTCATGTGGTTGGCCTTTCTGTTATCCAGCCCCAGCCTGCTGGTGCCTAGGGTTCTCATTTAAGAACTTGTGTGGGTAGAAACTTTGTGCCAGAAAGCACATTATTTTGGACTCATCAAATAAGATTTCCTGGATAGGTTCAAACATTTGAGTAGGACATCCATGGTAAGATAGTAGTTTCTAGTAATTAGTATTAGCTGTCACAGAACAAGCACTTATATAAGGGCAGGGTTCAACATATAGAAAGGCATTAAGGGCATTTTTCGTGTTAGTGTAACGTGTTAAAAGGAACAATAAGAAATAAATGTTAAGTGAGCCTATCATTTATTACTATTTATTAATCACAGCATCTTACTCTTACAGAGCAGAAGAAAAAAGAGATTTGCTCATGTTTTTCCGAAGTCTGCATTTTTTTGTGGAGTGGTATGAATATCGGAAGAACACATTTAAGCATTTTAAGGTAAAGTCTGAAGATTTAAATTTAAAAATATATATAGAAAATGAATCTGGTATTAATTTTATTGATACACTCATAGTTTGTTTTATTTTTTTTTTCTTTTTTGAGTCAGGGTCTTGCTGTGTAGCTGTGGATATTCTGGAACTCTGTAGACCAGGCTGGCTTCAAACTCATAGTCATCTACCTGGTTTTGCCTCTTGAGTGCTGGGATTAAAGGCATACACTACATACTTGCTTTAAGTTTCAAAGAATAGAGAATATTGTCAATGTTTTAATAAATTAGTTATGTGTAACGGATGAAAAAGCTCCTTTATAAATCAATGGATAATTGATATTTGGAATTTTATTGTTTTGACTATTCAGTATAGTCTAGTTAATTTGAAAACTTTATTTTTGAATATTTGGCCTTTCATGGGTAAGAATAGATGCTAGTAAAGAATACATAGTGCCAGCTGTGATGGTGCATACGTTTGATCCCCACACTCACAAGACAGAAGCAAGCAGTTCAGTTTGAGTTTGAAACCAATTTGGCCTACAGTTCTAGGCCAGCCAAAGCACACTGTGCTTCAAGGAACCTATTATGTATCATTACAAAGCAATATAATTTTAATTTCTATGTCAGACTGTTTTAAGCTGCTGGATTATTGTACATCTTGAGTACAAATATTGAAGCCTGATTTTTATGAAGTAATGGTTTTAAGTATGATAGAAACACTTAAAGATTCCTTTAAAAATTTTGTTTAGGGACATAAACAAAAGTTGTCTGGTTGTGTTCTAGTCCATCAGGTCCTACTTATTTCTGTAGCATTGGTATTAACAGCTGAACTACACAAAAACCTCTGAATGAGTCAGCATAAGTAATATTTCAAGATTCTAGTTCTTCAGAAGCCTAACCTATGGCTATTATTTTAGATACTAATACTAATTCTCCTATATTTGAAATTCAGTTCTTTTAAAAATTATTATTAAATTAATTCTCTTTGGTTAAGTTAATAAAATCTGTCAGGCATAAGACTTTCTCCAGAATGAAACGTGCAGTTTACATACTGCAGTGTCTCAAGTAATTATCATGATTTTTGTTATATTTTCTTGTATGTATGTATTTCTGAGCTCTCTAATTACTTACATCACTTGTAAGCATATGTGTGTGTGTGTGTGTGTGTGTGTGTGTGTGTGTGTGTGTGTGTGTGTGTGTGTATGGCAGCAATACTCTCTGAGTTATTCTATTTTTACAATAAGTCTGAAATTAGTAGATATGAGTCATCTTTCTTGGTTCTTTTCAAGATTTTGTTGTTTGTTTATGTGAAGTTTTAAATATTCCATATAAATTTTAGAGTAGATTATTTTTATGCTTCTGCAGAAAAGCATCATTGATGCTTTCATAAGGATTTCACCAAATCTGAGATTGTTTTATTGTATTAGTAATATAAAATTTCCAGGCCATGAACATTGGTGTCTATTCATTTATATATGTTGTCAAAAATGAAATACCTATAAAATAGAATAGAATTAAAAACAATTTTACTTGTGTTGTTTTCCTTTGTCCGTGCTGGATCTTAATTTTATTTTTCAGTATAAGGTAAGGATGTGTAACAAGGATATAAGCTACCTATGTTCAAATGGTCTTACCTCAAAAATCCAAGTTATTTAAGTAAATTCTATAATTTATAATTTTTAGCAATGTTCTTTCTCCAATTTTTTTTATCTAAATCATTGGCTTTAACTTTGAAAAAAATATAATTATCTTATGATATTTTCTCATTAAATTCTATTACAATAAGAATATAGAAGGCTGGGGATATAGTTCAGTGATCTTGTCTAGCATGTACAAGGCACTGTGTTCAGCCCCCAGAACAATACACACCCCCAAAATACCAAACAAATTGTGGGTGTTTGTATGCATGTGTATATGAGTACATTTTTCTTGTGAAAACCAGAAAATTAATAGACATACCTGTGCATTGTCCATTGTCTTAGTCTTGTCACTTTATTTCTATTGATTTATAAACAAGATATACAGTTTGTTTTCCATATAAACAGTGCCCTTCTATTTGGATATATTTAATTCAAATGTGCTGTTAGGTATGATAAAAGTAGTACTATGTTCCATACTGGTGAGCGTTCAGTCACAGAGAAACTGAGGCATGCACACAAAAATGACAACTTATCAAAATGAATGAAATAGTAAACATTAGAGTAATAGTTATGGCCTTTACAGGTCATGAGTACTTTAATGAAACATTTGCTCTGGGGTTTTCCATAATAGATGAGAAGAGGGATCTGTCCACCTTGGGGCAGAATACCAAATGTTTGAGTGTTCTAGGAGAAGAATGCAGATTCTAACAGGAACCCTACAACGGAAGTGATTTGGGTGCTTATGTATATAAAAGATGCCTATTTCTAAAACATTGATATTTTGTGTTCAACTCCAAAGTAATTTGTAGACTAATATTTGTGAGTGGGCTATGCACCTTTCCCTGAAGGTTAACTTAGGAACTTTAATCTGCATTGTTCGGTTATTACTATTAGACTGAAGGTTAGGTTTTTTAAATTACAGGTTTCTGGAAGTCATAGCCATTGAGAAATGGTGCTTATGGACTGAACTGTGGATAATCAGTTTGTTTGGGTGAACATGTGTACAGCTAAAGCTCTACATACAACACAACAGAATTGACTTGTTTACATTTCTTATATTTGAACAAATTTATTGATGAAATCATTCCTATACTGTGAAAAGTTTACACTTATTTCATATTTGAGAATCTTAAGAGTGAAGGAAACTTATTCTCTGAGAAATGGATAAAATTTTGATTTTTTTCTTACAAGTTTTTTAAAGTTTTATTTAAAAAACTTTAATTGACTAAAGACTATCTATGTGACCACAAAGCATAAGACTGTATTTTCTAAATTGGTTCTATACCAAAGAGTAAAATTTTACTTTATCTGGAAAATTTTGCCTAGATGTAGTTACTCTTTTTTTTTTTAGGCTAAGTGAGAAATACAGTAAAATAGCTGCCTTAATGGAGAGTGTTGATGAGTCATAAAGTCAATGGAAGGTCACTTGGAACACTTGGCCTGTCACAGTTTTTTGGAACATCTGCCTTAAATGCCTTTGAGAAACAGTAAATGTTAAGAAAGACAAACAGTTGAAAGTTTCTTGGAACTCTCTTACTTCATTAGTTATGGAAATAATGGGTCTCGTGTGAGTATTTGTATAAAAGCATTCTATTCAGATGGCAGACTAGTTTAAACTACAATGAGTTTTTAATGCTGTTTCATTTCACATGATTTTGTTTTGAACTAAGAGATTCAGTCTGGATTATTTTGTAGTTGCATACAAGAATTTTGGACATCTTTGTTTAAACATAAAATTCTATTATAGTGAGATAAAGTGATAATGTTTTAAACTAATGTTTATGTTCCTTTAGACATTAGGTGCAGTTCTTTTTAGATTATAAACTGCACTGATGGCATTTAAAAGTATGATCCTATAGGTAATCTTTTTAAGCAAATAAAACTGTTTGGATGCTTTCCCAGAGCAATTGGATTGCCCTCCAGGCGAATCTCTTCAATTCGGTCCCGAATGTAACGAGTGTCATTAGCCTTGCAGAATGTGTCATCTGTAATTGAAGATATGCTGTTAAACTGAAAAAGAAAAAAAAAATACTCAGAAATCCAAAGTCATCCTTTTGTACATCATATGATAGTATCATACAGGATATTTTGCCTAAAATGTGATCTTTTTTTCAAAATACTAGTTCACAGTAATGACACCCTCTCTTGCAATCTGAACATATTTTTAAGTGTACAGTATTGTTTTAGAATAACAATCTACTTGTTATTACTACAAGTTGCATCTATCCAATCCTGTTTGGAATATAAATAGAAACATTCAAGCTAGAGAAAGTAGTCTGTTCCAACATGTTAACTCAAAAATGGTACTGCGTGTTTAAATATTCCTTAAAGAGGTGAGGAGGGGAAAGTCGAGATTCTTGTGATGTGACAGATCAACTTCTCCTTTCATTTTTTCTTCTCTTTTGCCACTTCCACTTGATGTTGTCCTATGAAATGAACTAAGATATCCCCTAAGCACGTGTCCACCGCTAATTAGAGAAAGAAGCATAATCAGAAGCATAAATTGGAGTTTACGACTATTTTGAGAAAGAAACGTAAATCAATATTCTTCAGATCTGTGTTCAGAGTAACTAGGAGATTCATGATACCCTATTTTGGGTGCTGTCAGATTACTCAGGTTGCTTAGCCTCCATTATTCTGTCTCTGTCCCTTCCCCCTTTTCCACCATACTACAGAAGGCTTGAGAAAAATCCTGGGTCCTGGAAGTCAGCATGGATTTTGGCATAAAGAAATTAAACTTGGAATTTTTTGGATACTAGGAGTATCTTTAGTTGTTTATGATTTCCCTCTTTCAGAGTTTTAAATTATAATAATGAGTGAACTCATAGAGGCCGCTCTAGAAAACTGCAATATAGGGACAAAACGAAATAAACACATGCTTTGTACTATTCCTGCAGTATTGTCAGACTGAATTGTGGACTTACACAGGGCCTCCATAGACTGTGGTATCACAGTACTTTAGAATGCTCAGCTGGTGTTGGAGAATTGGTTAGTCTTTAGAAAACACCACATATTATGTGTCATACGTGGTACCAGAGCAAAGACGCTCATTCTCTTGAATGTTGCCTGTTAGAACAGACAACACAGTTCCTACTACTGTGGTTGTGTTTCCTGTCTGTCTCAGTTCTGCTGGATTATTTAGTGAGCCTGTTGTTTTCCTCATTGTGCTCACTGTGGTAACCATCAAGGAATCTTCTCTTCTGGAGATGGCCCTTGTGAGAGTCCTCATTGGTTTTCCTGCAACATGTACCTCAGATCCAAGAGTTCCAGTTATATAGAGAGTGATAGTGACTGCCTGCCTCGTGCCCACCCCTTCCTCACCTCAGTCAGTTTCAGTCTCTGAAATAAGGAGCTGAAGAATGTCATAAATAAAATTTTAAAATGTAAATGCTCAGTTATAAAACACCTCTCTGCTTTGTGTAAGGCCTTGTATTCAGTCCACAGCATTACTTACAACCACAACAGATTGACTAGGCGGTGCCTAGAGATGTACTCTGCTTTAGAAGAGGATTTATTCTTTCTAGACTGGACAGCTTACTGTACTCTGGATTGGACCTACAATTCTTATGTAAGCATTAAGTCATTGCACTGCTCTAGTGATGTAATCATAATTGACATCTAAATGAGTTTCTTGATGAATAATAAAAACAGCCCATAGTCAACTAAAGCTAGTTATTGTACAGTGAACAGTTTTACCTGAAGGTGAATTACACGTAGACTTTCTGGTAAATTAGGAGGCACAGATTCCAGATCATTATGGTCCAAATAGAGGAAAGAGAGTTTATTCAGTTTCTATAAAGAAAAATCTGAGTGTCACTGAGGTTTATGCATTCTTCACATTATTTGAATAATATATTCTTTAAAAACAATATTGATGTAAGTACATATCAACAGTATTAATATTGGGGTGGTAGTTTGTTGTTTTGATTGTTATTGGATTTTGGCCTCATAAGTAGTGACTCTGGTTTTTAAGACATGATATCTAACAGTGCTCTCTTGCATACTCCTTATTTCTCTGACTATTCATCTCATCTCTGAATACTCAGCCCTTAATATTTATCTAGGGAGTAGCTGTGTTTAAGATCAGTGGTTGAATTCTGTGATTTTTTTTTTTTGAGACTCCTAAGCTTTCCTTAGAAGTTTTACATATTTCTAGAAAAGAGCTACTCCTAAGAGATGGTGCTTACAAGATACTACTTTCCCAAAGCAATTTGTCAAACGTGTAATTTAACATGGCATTGTTTTTCCGTGAGGGATTATGTTGGGATATTTTTCATTATCAGTAACTTACTATTGTGTGTGAGTGTATGATAGGATTTCAGAATGTACTTCTAATCTTTGTATATATTCCGTGTTACCACTTTATATGTACACCATGTCATATTTTATTATTTGGATCTTAAACTGCCCTGAAACTTACTTTCCCCCCTTCAGCACCCCAAATATTAAGACTACATCTACTATGCCCCACTTGCTTATTTTTCCCTATGCTATCATTTCAATCTGTTCTCTTTTTTCATTTTTAAAACTTTATATGAGTGTTCATGTGCATAAGCCATAGTGTACATGTGGAAGTAGAGGACAACCCACAGTGGTTGGCTTCCCTGTTTGACCTGGGGAGTCTAACTCAGATTGTCAAGCCTGACAGCAAGCAGCACCCTTACCTGCTGAGCCGTCTCTCCACCACTGAGTTCCTTCTTACAGGTTCTATCTTTACACCACATGGATACCAACCTTATCTTTCCAGGACTGCTTTCATAAGAATTACAGTAGCCTGATTTTACTAGTCATTATTGCAATCTAAGACATTAAATAGAATTGGCAATTTTATCATTTTCATGCCAATTTGCCCAATATCCTTTTGTGAAATTCAAAATGTTTAAACCTACATTTCTTTGTTCCTTCCTTCCTTCCTTTCTCCTTTGTTTTTCTGAGATGGATGTGATCATCTTACCTTTCCCAGACAGAGCCCTCACCTACAGGTCTTAAGCAATCCTCTTGCCTTACCTTTCCAAGTAGCTTGGACTATAAGAAGCTGCACTATGTCCTGCTCTCAACATTCTGTGGCCTGCTAGTTATTCAAAGACTTCCCTACTTAAATTCATTTTCTTAGATTACAAAATTAAATTTAAAAAAATTGTGCGTGCTTGTGTATGCATGTGCATCCGCATGCAGAGGTCAGAGGATAACTCTTGGGAGTTACTTCTCCCCTTCGAGCTTGTTGAAGCAGGCTCTTCTTATTTCTATACCACAAGACTAGGTGGCACATGAATCTCTATTAATTCTCTTGTCTCTTCCTCCCATCTCACCATAACAGTTAAAAGATTAGAGATTATGATGGGAACTTGAGTGTTCAGGCTTTCCATGCTAGTGCCTTTACATGCTGAAACATCTACCTAGCTTACAAGGTCTATTTTTGTTTTATTTTGTGTTTAGAAAGTGAGTCTGCTCTGATTTGGTTTTGTTTGTATTTTGAGACATGATCTTACAGTGTGGACCAAATTGGCCTTAAACTTAAAAGTTCTCCTGCCTTAGCCTTTCATGTGCTGGAATTACTGGTCTGTACCACCACTATGTCCCATCTTTAAGTCTGTTTTGTAAAGTCAGCAAAGAGCTCTTAGTTTCTGAATCCCAATCCACCAACATTGCTTATAATATCAATAGCAAATCAATTTTAATATTTTAATAGTATAAAATCAGCTTTTTCTCCAAATATCTTTGTATTTACATTTACAAACGTTATTTCTGATTCCAATTCTAATTAACAGAAAGGTGTGAAGCCTTCAAAATACTAAAAATGTAACTACCTCAGTCACCCTGATTCACAGAGGTTACATTGATTAAGCCTTCTTTTCAAGATTTTCTGGCTGAGCAGCATTATCTAACAAAGGATATAAATGAATGTGCAAAAGAAGCTTCTTTGCCTGTGTTAATAGTTTTCTTCCTTAGATCATCTTATCATGTTCTGAAAATGTCTAACCATACATATTATACAGTTTTGTGTAACTATATCAGCTATAAATGTTTAATAAAGAATATCATAAAGAAGAAACAAAACTAACAGAATCCTGTAATGTTGAAAGGTTACCTTAAATATAAAGGAAATATTTTTAAACAAGAAATTGTGGATAGATGGTACATTTGTGTGATTACATAAACTAGCATAACTGATAATTGGTAGGTTTAGGGTCTTTTATTAGGAGTTCTCTTGTGATGTTGTCTAAACTGGTCTTAAACTTTAGGCCCTCCTCCCTGAGACTCCTGGGTAGTTGCAATTTTAATGTGCAAGATCTTGTCTCTTTGTTGTTGTTATTTTTGAGACAGTGTCTCACTAAACAGCCCTAGCCGACTGGAACTTGCTATGTAGACCATACTAGGCTCAGAGGCACAGAAATCCTCCTTCTTCCATCATGCTCCACCATACCTCACATCTTCTCTTTTGAATAAAGTTGTCTTCTGCTAACAGTAGCTTGAGCATCTCAGGCTTTTGCTTGAGGTGACTTTTCTTGCCCTACTTGGTGTAGAAAGTGACTATATCATAGCTAAGCTGGACTGAGATGATTAGTTTTTTCAATTTCATAAAACATTTTTATTTCTTGGAATTACTTAATTTATTCTTTGAGGAAAACTGCTACTACTAAAGTTAAATATAAAAGATACCAGATATTTCTGGTTAATATCAACAACACAATTTTCTAAAACAATGAGCTAATATTGTTTATTTTTAAACATGAAATTGTCTTTTGTTAATAATGGAAGACACCCATTTCTATGTCTTTGTATGATATATGTATGACATACATGTTTTTGCTTATTTGATTGGTGCTGGGGTTGAACCTAGGGCCTCAAGCATGCTAAGCATTGTTTCTTCTATTATTGTTTCTACAAGTTATGCCAACACACACACACACACTCACACTCACACACACTCTCACATACATACACTCACACACACACAAACCTAGTTTTCTCTTGTAGAATATATGTCCTTTTTTCCAGGTTCTGGAAATTTTGGTCTGGGTAAATGCCAGCTATAGTTCTCTTTGTTTCTTACCATGCTGTATAGAAATATACCTCAGAAGTAGTAGAGGAGCAGAATGGGGAAAAACAAGCACCAATTTAAAAATATTATCACTGGGTCAGTGAGATGCCTCATCTGCTAACATATTTGCCAAGCTTGATGATCTGAGTTCCACATAGTGGAACTTGATGACTAGGGCTACATAGTGGAAAGAAAACACCAGCTTCCACAAGTTATCCCAGATCTCTGCATGTATACCTGATATGTGCCTATACTTAAAATAAATACACACACAATAAATACTATAATAAAACTTAAAATATAATCACTAATATTGTGTTCAGTCATGCTATGGGATACTTACTTTGAATGTGTTTGCTTTAATCCCTTTACTCTTGATTTTGTTGTATTTAGCATTAAGTAAAGTAAGCTTTGGAGGAAGAACTGGAAGTCTTAGTAGTTGGTTTTCAGCAAGTGTAAGTTCTTCTAATAGAGAAAGTTTTGAAAAAGTACTATCTTCTATGTCTTCTATCAAATTTCCCGTAAAATCAAGTCTTCTTAAGTTAGCTTGATAGAAATAAATACAAAAATAGGATGTTAGAATCTCATTGTGTAGACTAGAGAAAAGCATTTAAAAGATTACTCAAGGCCCTAAATTTCTTTTCAGGGCCTGGATAGTATTTGCAGTTAGTAACTCAGTCAAGTTCGTCAAGCAGTATTGGTAATCTAACTTACACCCTGTACTAGAATTCCAGCTGTGCTACCATGAGGTGCTGGAGATAGAACCTGGGACTTCATGCTTGGCAGGCAAGTACTCTGCCACTTAGCTACAGACACAACTCTATAAGTAAAATTTTGTCAAACATTGAGTGTTTCCGTGTCTAAGAATGATGCCCTTTCTTACTACAGTCTTAGAATGTATGGTTAATAAGGAATCTTAAAGTTCATAGTCTTTCCATCCTTCTCTGAATTCATTATAAACATATCAAAGAAAATGTTTGCTGCACATAATAGGGAAAAACTGGTTAATTGGATTGAATCGTGTAATTTCAAAAAAGAATTTCTAGCATGTTTTATTATAATTGTGGGTACATTGTATTATTTTGTCTCTACCTTCTTAATAATAACAAAAACAACAAAATGTTTCCTGATTTGTTAACGTGGTACAGACTGAGAGACTGAAGCATATTCACTCATTCATAGCCTTTCTCTCCGGCAGTTGGAAATGGCTCAGGCTGAGATGATTAGGAGATAGTTTCTTTTCATCATAGTAGCTGTTGTTGTAACGCTGAATTAGTGAATACAGAAAGAACCATTGCTTCCAGAAGAATTCCAGAGGCAGGTGCTTATGAGCTTCTACTCACCCTTTTTTGCCCACCAAATAATATGAACCTTGTTCTCTCTATATTTTTATTTAAAGATGGCTTAATATACCCTTTGGATTCATCAAAACTGGAATAACATGTCATCTAACACTTGCATTTTCTGCATAGGCTCATCATTGCCATCTACATTTAGAAATGCTAGATAGCACTTTAGCACTATATTTGTTGCTATTTCAACTGACATTTTCAATATAAAGCAGAAAAATGTGAAAAGCATGATGCTAGATGTGCTGAATAAGATACTGCTACATTTTATGACAACTCAAAGTAGAGAATTTCCTTGTTATACCTTAGCTGAAAATACATATTTTGAATAACTCAGTTTTGTTGTTGCTCTGTAAATCTCTGCTCGCGATCATAAATGTACTGGGAATTAAACCCATGGCTTCCAATGTGCTAGACAGATGCTCTAGCAATGAATTATATGTTCAGAAAGGTGGAATCTACAAAATATAAGGAGGATCGACTTTTTCAGTCTGAAACTTAGACTTATTAATAGCAGCATGAATCCAGTTAGACTTAATGTCATAAATGTAGAGTTGAAAAGCTGGATATGTAGCACAGTGGTAGAAAGCAAATGCCTGTTTTTGTCTAGGTAGGGAGGGATGTGTGTCCAAATCTTGTACTCAGTTGCTGCATTCCCAATAAATAAGTAAATAAAATTATTTCAGCCAATGTGATTCTTGGTTGTGGTTTTCTTCAGGAACACTTGATGACCTAGGAATCAAGAAAACTGGCGAGGAATGAGTAATCCAGGACTGGGACTTGGTTTTGCAGAAAAAGGCATTAGTAGCATGCTGACCACAGTACTTTAGTTTAGTTAAAGTTGTTAGAAACCGAAAAGCAGATTGTTATTAATCTGGCAAAGAGTTAAAGCATCCTGTTTCAAAACTGTTTCCACTGAATCATCCAAGGACTGTGATTGCTTTTCATTGTAATCAGTACAGATTGATATTAATATTTTAAAAAGCTGTTCTCCGGATATTTTTTTAAAGATTCTCAATTAGATGTCATGTGTTTGTCTGTGTGTGTGTGTAAGTCCATGTGTGAGTGCATGTGCCTATGGAGTCCAGACAATGGTATCAGATTACCCTGGGGCTGGAGCCATGAACCACCATCTTAATAGCGTTCAGGGCATCAAACTAAGAGAGCAGCAAACACTTAAAGAATGAACCATTCTCCAGCTTCCTCTCCAGATATTTTTTAATATGTAGCAAGGTTTAAGACTTATAAATTAAATAAAACAAGCCAGGTGCTTGTAATCCTAGCACATGGGAAATGGGGAGGAAGGGATCAAGATAATCAGCCTCTACTCTATATGGAATTCAAAGCTAATCAGTACTATATGAGATCCTTAAGAAAACAAAACAGTTTTTTTAAAGTAGTAAACAATAAAAACAAAAAATAAAAAGTTTGTGTATTTATGGTGAAAATGGAAAATAAAGTATCTAGTTAGTTGCAGAAGCATTCTGATCATCTTGATACTGCTTCCACCCGAGGCAGTGTGTATCCTGAAGTATTGGTCTTGAGATGATACATGTTAGATGGAATAGCAAAATCACCAGTAAAGAATGATCACAGAAATCTCTACATAAAGAAGACTCTTCTAGTAAGAAAAGAAGATTTATTTTGTAAAGTTATGTAGTATACTTGAATGTCCCAGCAGTGCTGACTTTAAGTATAGCAAGTGAAAAATATGTAGAAATTTGGGCTTTTATATTTTAAACTTACGCATATCTGCAAAATCTTTGGCGGTCAGCTTTTTAATTTTGTTGAATCGAGCATAAAGATAAGCTGATTCCTTTGGCAATGGTGGCACAGCATCAATGTCAACTTCTTCACAGTAGACAGAGCCACTTAAGCAGACACATAACAGGCATGTGGGCATTTCTAAATTAGGAGACAAAATCGTAAGCATAAACTAATTTGAAAATATTTGCCATCTGATGGTAAAATTGTTATAATGAATTCTGTGATTTGAAAAGGTATGTTACAGAATAATTGGTACATTGGGAAAGATAGTTGGTTAATAATTCGTTAGAATTTTACTTGAAGTCTATAATCAATGTATCTTATCACTTTATTTATTTATTATTGTATGTGTGTGTAAATTTGTGGGTACATGCATACCACAGTAGGTTTGTGGAGCTCAAGAAATAAACTACAGGAAACAGTTCTCTCCTTCTACTACTTAGATTGAACTCAGGTTGTCGGACTTGGCAGCAGCAAGGGCCTTTACCTACTGAACCATCCTGCTGGTCTCCCTTTTTATTTTCTGTTTTTGCCGTGATTGTCTAATTCCTGGCTTATGGAAAGCTACATTTCTTCATTTTATTGTAAAAAAAAAAATGCATTTTTAATGCATTGATTGATGCATTGAAAACTTTTCTCAAGTAGTTAATGACTTTAGAAATCCCAAGGAAAAAGAGCAAACTTAAATTGAAAATTGGTTATTGCTGGAGTATTTATGATCCTGTCTCCAAATCTCACCTGGAATCTCTTTACTTGGGCTCTTCTTTAGATGCCTAGAGTACTTCCTTGGCTGGTCACACGTTTACACTCCTTTACCCCTCCTTACTTCCTCACCTCCATCCCCTGTATCTTTTATTGTTTGAAAAGTACAGGGCCTTCTCCCTAGGTTTGACAGCAGTGGGTGTGTGGATCTTGCTGACCTTGGACTGGAACCATGAATTAAAAAAATCTTTTCCTTCTGGTAATTGTCCTAGTGATGAAAAAGCTAAGAGTCTTTGGCATTTTAGCCACTCAGATGATATATATTGTGTGGTATTTTAATTATTTTAATTTGATTTTTCTAGTGCTGATGTGATTTCTATAGTGTCTATTGTATGCTTTTCCTTTTCTCTTAATTTTTGTATTATTATTGAATTGTAAACATATATTCTAAGTATAAATTATTTCTAGGATTTATAGGCTAAGTGTTTTGTCCAGTTTTAAATTGTGAGTTTTCTTACCAGTGTCTTTGAAATACAAATGTTTAAAATTTTGGTCAATAATTTATGCCTCTATAGTTTATGCATTTCTGTTGTACTTAAGAAATACATTGCCCACTTTGATAATCAGCTTTCTTTTTTAAAAAAACACAAGTTCAGTTTTATCTCTATTATCAGGAGTTGTAATGTATTTCAGATTTTTTCTTATATATATTTTATTATTAAAAATGCTATTTTTATCTATATATCCCTCGCTCCCCCTCTCTTCCCTCCCAATCCTTCCCAGTCAGCCTTCAGCCTTGCCTCTCCTCATCTACCCATTCCCTTTCCCAAAAAGGCAAGAAGTCCCAAGGTGGGTCAGCTCAGTGTGGCACATCCTCTCCAGGCAAGGCCAATTTCCTCATCCCAAAGTCAAAGCTGTGTTAGATGTTTCTCTGCAGGGAACAGGCTCCAGGGTGCCAGCCCATGCACAGGAACACAGTCTGATCTCACCCCTTGAGGCTCCACATACTGCCTATGCCAGTCGACAGTCGCCTACCCTTGGAGGGCCTAGCTCCTTTTTCCGATGGATCTCCAGTTGCTGTTCTTGATTTAGTGAGCTCCCCAGAGCTCCAGCCAGCCATCTCTGTGGGACTTCTCCTCCTAATCCTCATCACCTTGCTCTTACAGACTCTCCTCCCTGCTCTCAGCCGTGGATCTCTGCCTCCACCTCTATTCTTTGTTGGATGTAGGTTCTGTGATGATACTTAGGGTGGTTACTCATTTGATTATAGGGAAAGTCCTATTTAGGCACCCTCCACTATTGTTTGGAGACTTGGCCAGAATCATCCCGTGAGTTCTTGGAGGTTTCCCTAGCACCTGGTCTCTTTCCAACCCCACGTTGGCTTCCTCTATCAAGATATCCATCTCTTTCTATCTCCATCTTTGCTCCTCTCACTCAACCGTCTCCTTCTTTAAAAATTTGTTCCCAACTCTTCTTGGTTGCAACCTGTTATGACTCCAGGTTGCTAAGGTGATCTTCTCTAATTTTTCTTCTTAGGGGAATCTTTCGATGTCTCTTTTAAGTTCCTTCTGATCCTAAGCTCTTCAGGGGTTGTGGTTTACAGCTTGGGTATTCTTTGCTTTTTGTCTAAAATCCACTTATGAGTAAGTACATCCCATGCCTATCTTTCTCTGGGCCTGTGATACATCACTCAAGAGGACATTCTCCAAATCCATCCATTTACCTGCAAAGTTTAGGATGTCTTTTTTCTTCTTCTTCTTCTGAGTAGTACTACATTGTGTAGATATACCAGTTTGTTAATCCATTCTTCAGTTGAGGGGCATCTAGGTTGTTTCCAGATTCTTGCTATTATGAATAATGCTGCTATGAACATAGTTGAGCTAATGCCTATGGGGTAAGAATGTGCATCCTTTGGGTATATGCCCAACAGTGGTATTGATGGATCCTTGGGGAAATTGATTCCCAGTTTTCTGATGAACTGCCATACTGCATTCCAGAGTGGCAGTACAAGTTTACACTCCCACCAACAATGGAGGAGTGTTCCCCTATGGCAAAATACCTGAGATAATCAAATTTAAAAGTGGAACTTTTTGGCTCAGTTCAAGAGTTTTTAGACCATGATCATTTGGCTTCATTGATGTTTAGCCATGGCACACACAATAAATAAATATAAATCAAAAAAATTACCATCATCAGCTGCCATGTCCAGCCTTGGCTCAGGTTGAGGTCCCAAGTCAGGGAAGGGGCATAGGCACAAGGAAAACTAACCATCAAGTGGATTGCACTCAAGAGGCGCCAGATAGCTTGATCTGTCTTTATTTATACTTAAACAGTTTTCCTTACATGAACAAACAGCATAATGAAAGACAAAAGAGCCTGCAAGCTGCACAAATTTTGCAAATTCCTCTGCTGTCCTGTGGATCACTAGTTCCTGCCAAGTTAAGAGTCCATTTCCATAGCTGTCTTGCCCCAAGAAAACTCATTCGACAGGTAATCAGTCATATGCTGATCCAAAACTAGGCTACACAGTTCCCAACAGTCAGCTGGGACCAAACCTTTGATGCATGAGCTTAGGAGGACGTTTAAGATCAAAACCTTAGTAGTCATCACAGTGTTATTCTTTGTTTGATCTAGAAATCTAAACTTATTAGAAGAAATTTGGACATTTTGAGTTAACTTCTTAAATGTTTATTTTATTAGTATGAATGTTTTACTTGTATGCATGTTTGTGGACTACACATGTACTTGCTGGTAAAGGACAGAAGAGGACTTCAGACTTTTCTGAGCACTGCACTTAAAGTTGTTTGCAAGTCACCATGTGAATGTGTGATCACTGGCAATTGAATCTGGCTCCTCTGCAAGAGCAACTCGTGATCTTAACCACTGAGCCATCTCTCCAGACCCAATAGTGGGTTAACTATTAAATATGATATCAGGAACAGGCAAGATTCTTTATTCTGTTGGTGTTGTCAACATTATGTTTGGAAAAGTTTATTTTTTTTCTTCATTGAATTACCAACACATTGTCAGCAACCACTTGGCCATACACTAAAAGCCTGTTTCTGTACTCTAATATTTTCTTTTAATCTTTCATTATACTTATTTATTTGAGAGTGTATGCCATGATATGCTTATGGAGATCAGAGAGCAACTATGAGGAGTCATTTCTATCCACCCAACATTAAGTTCCAGGCATTGAACACAGACTATCAAGCTTGGTGGCAAGTGCTAATCCAGGATGACTGGCTCTCCTCTGATGTTTTAGTTTTTAAGGAATTTTTTATGCCAATAACATACATAGTATCTTGATTCTCATGCTTTTATAGTATGTTTTGCTTTTAGGTCATAAAACCATCTGATTTTATTCTTTCAACACTCTTTTAACTATGCTATGTCCTTTCCATACTTTATATATTTATACATAGATTTTCATGCCTTGAATGCTCTAAAATTTGATTAAATATGCTCACTGTTATTTATGAACATACTTATTGCCAACATCTCACAGTGTCCCAAACCCATCTTTCATTTCCCTGCACAAATCTTGAAATTGGCAATCTTTTCACAGGCTCTCAGTTGAGAATGATGTTATAAACTAAAATCTGGGTACAGAGAACACTCAGTGCTCTTGAAGTCTCGTTGCTGGAAACTCTTTCATAAGATAAGGCAAGAAAATAGAAGTACATATATTTTTTCTCTGTAAATACTCCACTTGTATCCATACAGCATGTACATATATATGTACATACTCATGCACATATGAATGCATAGCATATTGGCACAGACTCCAGAGGAGAAAAACACATGGTAGATTTCCATCTCTGTCTATTGGTTGATACTGATATCTACTGTTCTAATCCAGCTCCAAGGTATTCTTTCTAGCCTTCTGTAACATTGAGAAATGTGACTCTCATTATCTATAATCATGTTTACTCAGTCTAGAACACACATTAAGCACTTTTAATACTACACACACATAGCACTCGCTATGAATGTAAATGTAACCACTGTAGTCATGGCCATGTAATGCTTTTTTGTCTAATAACATATTTTACACATGATAGTGTATGATTATAATGTTCCATATTATAATGTAACTAAAAATTTTGTATTGCCCAATGACATTGCAGTTGTCAGAAAGTCACATTGTTCTTGTGGGGGGAGGGGGTGTGTGTTAGAACATCAGTATGTATGTTGATGCTACGTATGCAGACTTGTTGAATTGCCAGTTTTGTAAAAATATAGAAAACTATAGCAAAGTATTTGATAATGATAATAAACAACTGAGTTACTAGCATAATTATATATATTTATATATACAATTTTTGACATTATTTTAGAGTGTGTGACTTATTCTAAGTTTACTGTAGAACAGTACTGCTGAGGTATTTTAACAGCAGCATTATACATCCTGCATCTGCAGCATCTTTTGGTGGTTAGATTTTCTCTTACATTTAATTTAGTCTCACTTTTTTTTCATGCCCCTAAGAGAATGAGACAGTCTTTTAACACCCATACCACATATGCACATTCACACAGACACACATTTATTTATACTATATGGCCTAGGATGAATAATAAGCTATCTTGTCTAGCTATGTGTATGTAGTCTATAGTGTTTACATAATAAATCACCTAATATGTAATATAAAACATTGTAACCTTGTCCCTTTTGTACAGTACTTCAAAAAGCATTTTGTTTGTGTTCTGTTTGCATGTATACACGTGACTGCAGAAGTGGAGATGAGGTGACAAATTGCGTTATTGGTCATCTCCTTTCACAGCATGAGTCCTGAGAATCAAACTCAAAATCAAGTTTGACACAGGTGCTTTTCACTGCTGAGCCATCTCATGAGCTCAGTTTTTGTCTTTAAGCAATGCATGATTGCTTCTGATTTTCTTTAACTTCAGGATTTATAATCAAAATACTGTGTTTTTAAGATTTACTTGCATCAGATTTTTTCCCTCCTTTACTATGTTATGTTAATTCAAAATATAGTTAATTATGTTTTAATGTTTATATTTTATGTTTATCTTTAGTGACTTAATTTACATATGCATTTGTTTGCTTCTATGAAATAGTATTGTTCTGAAACAAACTAAGCCTACATAAAAATTGTATACTCGCCCCTGACTCTTTAGCCCACTCCCAATCCTTCCTCACTTCTACTCATGATTCCACTTATTTCCTTGACAGTTCCTTGGCCTAAGGGTCTTGTTTCTTAAATCCTCAGATTTAATCCAGAGTCTCACATGTATTAGGCACGTGCTCTACCACTTAGCCACATTCTCAGTCCCTGTCAGTTTAGGAAATGCCATATTCTGTGTTTCTTTTCGCATAAATGAGCAGCTGCATTTAAGCTTTCTTATACAATTTTATTTTTTATATGAAAACAACATGTTAGAGATATACTGTTATGATTTACTTTTTCACATACCTGTATTCTGAACATCACTTCACGTTCTTAAAGGGCTTCACTTTTTTGTTTTTCTTTTATTTTGCTTTGTCTTATGATATAGATTCTGGCTGCCTTAAGATGCTGTCTAACCAAGTATTGCCTTGACTCTCTGATCCTCTTGTTTCCTCATTTCATATTTTGAGATTGCAAGTATGTACTACTATGAGCAGTTTTCTGCGGTGTTGGGGATCAAACCCAAGGTTTCCCGAATGCTAAACACTTTAAACTATATCTTAGCCTTTCCTTGTTCCTTTTTATAACTGCATTGTATTTCCTTGTGTGGATGTTCCATTGTTTGCTCAGTGTTTGGGCTGTTGAATTATTTGTAGTATGTTGTAACTGCCAATAGCAATTTAGTGATTTTACATTTGTATTTTTTATTTTGTGTATGGATCTTCAGGGTAAAATTTCTAAAATGTGACAACTGTGTAAATATGAGGTTAAAGATGTAGTTAAATAGTAGTGCTTTATAACACACAGTTGGCCTTGATTTGGATCTCAGATTCTTCCTGCCCCCGAAAAAGGTAACAAGTAAATATATTTTCATGTATTAAATATTTTAATTCCTGTTTAGAAGTGTTATACTGATTCACATTTCTGCTTGCAGTATACTTGGCTATTTGTTAGTACGCAGTCTTGACCATGGAACATATTGATTTTTTTTTTTTTTTTTGAGGCAGGATTTCTCTGTGAAATAGTCCTAGCTATTCTGGAACTCTGTAGAGTAAGCTGGCCTCAAATTTACTGACGTCTGCCTGCCTCTGCCTCCCAAGTGTTGGAACTTAAGGCATGCACCACTACCACCCAGCAGTTGACATTTTGTCATTTCCTGAAACCCGTGGCAAAATACTAATGGACATCAAATAAAATAGAAAAAAGGTTTTTTTCTTTTTTGTAAGTTTTTAGAGTAGTTTTTAAATTTCTTCTGTTAAAATACCTGGATTTTGAGCCCATCCCACTCCCAGACTGTCTGCTTTTACTATATAATTTCATCTTTTAGATTTATTTTTTAAGATTTTTTTTATGTACATTGGAGTTTTGCCTGCATGTATGTCTGTGTGATAGTTCCAGATCCCCTGCCATATGGGTGTTGGGAATTGAACCCTGGTCTTTTCGAAGAGCTGCCAGTCCTCTTAACTGCTGAGCTATTATTCCAGGTCCCATCTTGTATGTTTAGATCTTTTTTTTTTTAATTTATCTAATTTATCTCTCTTCAAATGGCTATTTAGTTCTCCTACACTTAGTTATTGAAAGTGTTTCTCCCTCAATGATTTATTGCTTGACTACTTCCCATGCTTTAATTAAATACTAAGTGTCTTTGTGTTTCTGTCCATGTGTGATCTTTTAACTCTGTGTTAACAGTCTTTGTTCATGCACTAGTATCTCCAGCTTGTTAAGCAGGGTATGTTTTATCTGGCACTGTTCAGTGTTTTCACAGCTATTTTTTCATTTTTCCTCATATGTATCTATAAGTATTTTAGAATCCTCTTTCCTAGCTTTATCAGAAATTTGATAATTTTAGTTAGGGTTGTCTGTATTTTCTAAATTTAGAGAGTTATGATAATGAGTCGTCCTATCTAAGAAAAGGATGTCTTTCCAATTATTTGAGTCTGTTTTTACTGAAATACCAGATTTTTAGGATGTGTTTTCTGTTTTGGCTCGTTTTAATTTTATTGTAGCAAGATAGGAATTATTGTGGGTGGGTTTTTTTTTTCATGCTTTCATGTGAAACCATGTTATGTTACTTAACAAGAATAAATTGAATGTAAGAAGTTTAAAGTATGTCTTGTAGTTTCTTATTTTACAAAAATTTTCCTGTTACTTTAATTGAAACAGACATTGTAGTTAGTTACATAGAGTAATAAATTTTTCTTGCTTCCTTCCTGCTTTTTAAAGTACTATTCATTGAATTTAGGACCTCATATCAACACCACTGGCACATCTCTGTCTTCTATGAGTTTCTTTAGATAGTAATTAATTGTATTATACTGATTGTAAGTCTGTTGGTTGTATTTGAAAAATAATCTTTCTTTCTTGAATTGATTTTGTTTTTGAAACAAAGCTTGTTCTTTATCCTTTGCTAGCCCAAAGCTTGCTATGTAAATAGGCTGACTTAGAACTTATTGAGATTTGTCTGCCGTGGCCTCCCAAGTACTGGGATTAATAAAGGCTATGCCACTATGACAGGCTTTTTAATTTATTTTTTATATGGACAGAAACATACATTTTTTATATGTTTTTATTCCTCTTAATTACACATGCCCGGGCCTAGCTTGGCTTATTTCTTTCTCTCTCACTCTTTTTTTATTTAAAGGTCTTTTTTCATTTTGCATACCAACCACATTTCCCTACCTTCCTCCCTACCCCACCACCCATCCACTCCTCAGAGAGCTTTCCATGAGGAGTCAACAAAGTCTGGCCCCAAAAAGCCAATTCTGCTAATGGCCACACAACTGTCATCCACACTCAGAGGGCCTAGTTTGGTCCCATGCAGGTTCCTTAGCTGTTAGGCCAACTAACTTGGGTCAGCTGCCTCTGTGGGTTTCCCCATCATGACCTTGACCACTTTGCTCTTATAGTCCCTCCTCCCTCTCTTCAACTGGACTGGGAGCTCCACCTAGTGCTTAGCTGTGGATCTCTGCCTCTGCTTCTATCAGTTAGTAGATGAAGTTCTGTGATGACAGTTAGGATGGTCATCAGTCTCTACAGGAGGCCCCAGTTCAGGCACCCTCTCCACTATTGCTTGGAGTCTTAGCTGGGGTCATGTTTGTGGATTGCTAGGAATTTTCCTAGCACCAGGTTTCTCCCTGACCCTATAATAGCTTCTTCTATCATAAGAATATTTCTTTCCTTGCTCTCCCTCTCTGTCCCTCCCCCAACTCAACCGTGTTTTCTTGCCACCTCTCCTTACCCCCTCCCTTCCCAATTTACTCTGGAGATCTCATCTATTTTCCCTTCCTAGGTGGGATCCATGAAGAAACATACATTTTCTAAAGGATAGGTTTAGAGAAAGTGCTGGATGTTCTTGAATGTTTCAGTCCACAGTTTTTACTCATAGTTTTAAATGATAGGTGATGAGCACTTCCCATATAACTATAGTGACTTTACCACTGAAGATGAAATTTCAGTGTCTGGAGACAATTTTGGAATACAACAGGAATAAAATTTCTTTGTATTTCAAAAAATGCTTTTCAGAAATACTAGATGATAGATTGTTCATACTTACCATCATTTTCTTTTTTGGTGGGTAATGATGGTACAGCCTCATCTTTTTGTAACTGAAGAGTTTTCTCCTCAGGAATTATCATAGTTTCCTTTTCCTATTGTAAAGTTAGAAGGTTGTTATCAAGTGTAACAAGACAAGAGTCTGACTGTAAACTGGAAGGATCACAAACATTTTCAAAGTCACAGGGTATTTTATCAATATTTTATTTTATATTTGTATGTCTGTATATATGTATGTATATATGTATTCATGTGTGTGGGTGTATATGACATACATATTAGACAAAGGACAACTTGTAGAAGTCAGTTCTCTCCACCATATGGGCCCATGGGTTCCATGGCTGTAAGAGACTTTATGTGCCAAGCTATTTCAGCACTCTATTAAATTATATACATAATTCTATTGCATTATTCATTAAATCACACTGTAAATTCTCTGGGTAGGATGAATTCCTGAATAAGAGAATAAGTCTTTTAAATTCTTTTGTTTCTATTGGCTGAACTTGGTATTTGATAAATATTTAACATATTGAATTTCTAAATGTTAGCTTAGGAGATAATTTTCTGAATGGGAAAGAAGGTTTTTCTAATGTGGAACTTTTCCTTGTATTTCCTTATATGCACTAATTTCCTCTTGTCAATGTCTACCCTTCTGAGCAACAGTTCAGCTATAGAATGTAAAGTACTAAGTAAATTTATTCATGACCTTGATGCCTTCCTGTCTTGGCCTTAGGATGGATCCATTTTATTCTAGCCTCTTCACCTGATCAGCCATTGGTCTACTTAGGCTGTTAACACCACTTAACTGATGATTGTCATTTTACCTCTGCCCTCTTTTCAGAGAATGTGTTTTTTGCTAGTACACTATATTATATGGGTTACTATTCACTCTACCCGCTTCCCTTGCTCTGTGTTACCTCAGTGGACTCCTGACCTTACCTTTAACCCTTATTTTCCCATCTCTGTACTGCCTAAACATCACACTTCCCCACTGAGTTCTCGACTGCACACAAATATTGGTCCACAAATTTATATTAATGGAAAACTGCTTAAAGCACCATGTACTTAAGCAGAAAGCTTTAAGGTTCAAGAAATTTTGAAAGTACGTTGCAGTTGGTTGATAGACTCATTCTAATAGGACAATAGGTTACAAGGTTTTTGGTTTGTTTGTTTTTCCATTTGAAGCTGTTGCTATAGAAACCTGTCTATTTTGTCATAGGTAGAAATAATACCAGTATCTTAACTCATTCCTTGGGGGGGGGTGGGCCTGTGACATTAACAATAGCTCATTGTGAGTTAAGAGGAGAAAAAGCATTTGGACTGGTTAATCTTAAAATCTTAACTATCTGTTTTGTATTTTTGAAAAGAACTTTTAAAGTAATGAATATTATTATGATTCTGACTAATTTTCCAGTGTATGTGTGTATGTGTGCATTACACACAGTGGGCATCATATAGTTTTATGCTATATTAATCTCCTCCCTAGAGTATTTCTGTATGCCCAGAAGAAAAAAAAAACCCCACAAGTACTTAATTTGTTCTAAAGGTTGGATGTGAGTGATTGTGACATAAAAACCATAATTCAGTGACATTTCTTTGCAGACCTTTGCATAAACTGGTAGAGTCTAAACTGTTAAATGTGATAAAAAAAAAAAAAAACAAAACAAAACAAATGCTCATAATAAGTAGGTTTTCTGGTACTCTATGTAATTGGCATACATAACCAGTAAGTATTCTTATATTTACTTCCTTGTACTGTATTTTTCTGAATTCTATAAACATAAACTGATAATTTATCTTCTTTTAATTTATTTTTGAGGCAATGTAACTATAGGATATTATGTACTATTATTTAACTTAAGTTGTAGCTAGCAGAGATCATCTTGAAGTCTAATGTCTTAAATTTTAACTTTTGGTTTTTCTAGCTACTTTTTGTTTACCATTTGGTACTACTTATTAATTCAGGGATCATGCAAATTTGAAAAATATAGTTACATCTTAAAATGCCTTTCTTCTCCTTTATCAAATGTTAAAATCAAGGGGGAAACATGCATTTAAATAGGCATCATTTTATAATATAAATTTAAAGTAGAAATAAAATACCTTAATATTTTTTCCATGCAGGTATTTATCTTCATAGTCCTGGCTAAATTTGATTTCTTCAAAAGTATTTGTTCCATACTCATAGTTAATGTCTGAGTCCAGCTGAGTTTGTGGTGCTGGCTGTGTCAGAGGCGCCATCAGCAGCAGGAGAAATGTAGAATGCATAGTCTTCATTTTAGCAAACTCAAGGTAACTGGAAGTTAGTACACTAGTGACCTGATGACTGTGAAACAAAACTCCTTTTCCTCTGGAAATAAGAATGCAGACTATTGAAGCAATATTTAAAAGCTTGGAGGATATTTTGGCAGAATTTATGCAGTAGGGGCTAGAGAACAGCTATTTAACCCTTAGTGGTCCTTAATTAGATACTAACAGTTTTTTATGTAGCAGTGAAGATTCTGAAAAATTCCGAAAGCAGTTTTATTTCACACCTATCAAAAATTTAAGAATTGTTGCTAAGTTTACTAACAACCAAATGCCTTGAATAGGGTACTTGTATGCAGTCAAAGTCTTGGAATACCTGCAGTATAAATGGTTAACACAAAGATCCATGCTCCTGTGTCATGTGGAGTTAAAAATATCATATTTCAACATTGCTGCTCTAAAGGAACTCTTGATTCATACTGATGTAAAAGAAGCAGTCCTGAGAAAAGTATTAAAACTTAAACCTTAAGTTTAACTCATAAAATATAGACAGTAACACTTTTAAGTGGTATAGAACATAGGGAAAACATTTAAATTTTTTAGTTTTAAGTTTCACAGGTTATTACTAGCTTTAGTTAATTATCTTGCCTTTTTAAAGCTTAAACTATGAAAATGCAACAATACCACTGCAGATGAGGGTAATTTAAAACTTTAAGGGAAGAACCTTGGAGAATGTACTGGAAAGATTCTTTGAGGTTCCCCAGTGAATTTTAACTGCTGAGTCCATGTTTCAGACAGTTTTAAAACTACAAACAGAATTACTTAGAGGAGCTGATGCTGCACTAGAGATGCCAATTTGTCAGATATCCAGTGGTTGAAATCTCAAAATAAAATGTCTTTATAACTTTTTCTTCTTCCAGTTCTTATCTACATCAATGTTAAAATTATAAAATGATATATTAAAGTACTGTTGAAAATTAATAGTTCAAGAAAAGTGAAGTTTACATTTATTAAGACTATTAGACTTCGACTTTAACACACAGTATTTAAATTAATGTGAAAAACAAGCCTACCGTAGTCACCGGTTGAAGTCCTGTGTGGTTTTCTTCAATAGGTGTTTATGCCTGTGCATTAGTCCTAAGTGGGAGGGTGAAGGAGCAAAGCTGTGGAATGGTTTCAAACTGCTGAATAAAGTTTCAGGGCCCAACAGCTTAAATTCCATGTGGTGGATATCTTTGCCAGCATTCCTTCTCTGGGGTGAAATGCAGGGTGTTATATGAGAGGATGTGCTGAAGATGTTTGAAACTCCGGCACCAGGGCTGCTGCAGCACAGGAGTCTGGATCTCTTCATCTGATATATTAAGCATTAATCTTTTAGTGAATATTAGGTTATGAAAATGACATATTTTTAAAAATCATGCTTTTATTTTTGTGCTTTTCTGGCATATAATGCATTTACTTTTGAATGGAATGAAATGAAACACCAAACCAAACAAAGTTTTTGTTGTTAATTAAATGAGTTATTTCTGTTCTCATACTGTAACTAGTACATTAAAAATTTATATGTAAAGTAAGTTTAGCCCAAATCCTTTTGAAGTTTTGTCTTTAGTTTTTAATTTTTTTAATTTTAGCTCATTAGAGTAGAAAAATAGCCATGCATAGTGGCTTACAGCACTTGTGAGGCAGAGGCTGCTGGATGGATATCTGTAAGTTCAAGGCTGGCCTGATCTACACAATGAAAAGTACTCTGTGTTCTGTACTGAGTTCCACAGTCCAGGACAGCCAGAGTTACATGTGGGATCCTTCATGGGAAAAATAAAAGAAAAAAGAGAGTGGTGGAAATAGGTTTTAAAAAGAATTTTGATTTTATAATTTTGTAATAGCAAAAGAATTTTTACTGAATGAACCTTTATATTAAATTTTATTTTGAAAAACTAACATAGGAGCTGACTGAGTGGTGCTCACCTTTGATCCCAGCATTAGTGAGGCAGAGGCAAGAGAATCTCTGTTAGTTTGTTCTATACAGCAAGTTCCAGGTCTGTCAGAGCTACATACTGAGTCTATGCCTTAAATAAAAGTATAGAGTAGCAATGTAGATAGCATGCAACCGCCTTTAAAGACTTGCCTTAAAAAAATACTTTTGCTGGCCACATACCTGTAGTCTCAGAACTTGAAAATCAAAGATAGAAGGAAGGAAAGAGAGTTCAGGGCTAACCTGGATTATGTATCAAGACCTTGTATATATATATAAAAAAATTACTTTTATTATTCTTTGGAGCTTTTACTAGTCACAATTCTTTTTTCCTAAAGCAAAATATGGATAAATATTTAAAATAGGAGCTGGAGAGATGGCTCAGTAGTTTAGATCACTTACTGTTCTTGCAGAAAAATTGGATTCAGTTCTCTAAAAGGAAAAAGAACTCACGGAAAATAAAAACCAGGCCTGGAGATCCTGGAACAGAGTCTAGAGTATGCCTGTGATTGAATTTACTCTTCAGTTGACTAGTTCTGCACAGCCTAAACCCCCTATCCTAAGTCATGTGAATGGTCTTTCTGACCAGGCTAACCTATCCCTAAAACTATTGTACGTGGCCGTTCCCACCCAAAACACAGAACTTTCAAGAATGACTTAATCACTTCTGGGGAGGTCAGGTTCCTCCTCTCTTTAGGGATAGCCAAGTTCTTATATACAGTTCTCTATAGAATTGTTTGAAACTGAGGTTGTTTTCCATTTTGGAAAGATAGATTACATTCTGGTAGAAAATTCCTTAGCTTTCAATGTTAAACATGAAAGCTGCCAAATGCCTAAGATTAGACATTCTACCCACTAAGAATTTACAACATTTGTCTAGATAACTCTGCTCTATGACCTTTCTTCAAGGGTGCCTCATCAGCTAAATGCTTCTCCCTCCTAATTGTTCTTCAAAAGTAAGCAATTAAAAATGTTTTGAGTGGAACTGAATTTTCATCTTAGCCTGTAGCTTTGTAAAGTTTTTGCCTAGTATTCAAGAAGCCCTGAGTTCCATTGCTAGCCCTACATAAGGCAGGTATGGTGGCACCATCTGTAACTTCAATGCTTATAAGATAGAGACAAAAGGATGAAGAGTTCAAGGTCATTTACAGCTACACAGTGAGTTCTAAGCCAGCTGAAATATTTGAGACCCTGCTTTAAAAAACAGATTCAAGGCACACTGTGAAAGTGGGGGGGGGGGGCGGTGGTGGTGGTGTTTTGACCAAGGCAGGCAGATCTCTGTGAATTTCAGGCCAGCCTGGTCTACATAGCTAGTTCTAGGCCAGCCGGTGCTACATAATGAGATCTTATTTCAAAAGGGGGGGGGGGGGTAACGACAACAAATTGAGTCTAAGAATCAAGGGTTTTCAAGAGTGTGGTGGGGAGAGGAAACAGAAATAATGAGAATGTACTTACAGATACTATAAACTATTCAGTGGGCTGGTATTTTCTCCATCTTCAGCATCATCATATTACTTGTCTGAGTTGTTCTAAGCTTTGATTCCCTCAGTATAGCCTCACTTGATCTTAGGGAAATTCTTTAGTTTCTTTGAGGCTCAGTTTCCTCCCTCCCTCCCTTCATCTCTCCCTTCCTCCCTCCTTCCTTTCTTCCCTCCCTCCCTGTATATCTGTGTACTACCTGCATGCTTGATGCCTGAAGAGGCCAGAAGAGTGGGTCAGATCCTCTGGAACTAAAGTTAATTTCATGAGCCTCCATGTGGGTACTGAGAATTGAACATGGATCATCTGAAAGAGTAGCAAGTACTTTTAACTACTGACCCACCTCTACAGCCCCAAGGAGGCTCAGTTTCTTGGCCAGTCATGGTAGAGGCTGTCTTTGATCCCAGTAACTGGAATCAAAGACAGGCAGATTTTTGATTGCGTGTTTTTAATTCTAGGCTAGCCAAAGCTACACAAGAGCCTGTCTCTAGAATTAAAAAAAAAAAAAATACAAAACAAATAAAACCCTTAAGAAAACTAAAGGCCAACTACCACCTAGTTATGCACTATAGCTATTAGACGGGTGAGCAAACTTTTGGCAGCTGGAGAGATGACTTAGCAATTAAGGGCACTTGGTGCTCTTCCAGAGGACCTTAATTGGGATCCTAACAACCTACTTGGGCGATAACAACCACCTGTAACTCCAGCTCCTGGGGCTCCAATTTCCTCTTCTGACTACCTCAGGCACCTGCACATATGTGGCAGTCACTCAGATGTCTTCTCATAAAATAAATAAATAAAAATTTTAAAAAGTCGTGCCTATGAGAACTACTGAATTACTAGATACTTAGAACTTCTTAAAATCCAACATTCTGAGACCTTACAGCAAGCGTGTATCTTGTATTTACGTGAGCATAGATATTTTGTTCACATAAAAGAAATAAGAGTGTAAGTACCTTTCAGGCCAAAGGAAAGGAGGTTATAATACAATGTAAGGACAAGTTAATGATTTTTTAAAAGATATTTTATATTTGAATTTGATCTTTTTTCTTTTAGTGTCTAAATCTCTGTATAATGTATTTACAACCTGAACACTTACGGTGATGAAAGATGTGTGCATGACCTCCTGCTACTTATACTAGTGCCTGGTCTACTAAATACAGCTGGTTAAACTAGGCATGAGATTCTTTATAGGAAATTGGAACATCTAAGAAACTTGAGATTTTAGATATTATGATCTCATTTTGTTTCCAGCTGCTCTTTTACTTTATTTCCAAGATTCACAGGGAAAAGTACATTTTGAATCAGGAAACCAAAATTTTAGGACTAGCCATCCTTGGGGACAGAGGAATTCTTTATAACACAGAAAGTCTATAGAAGAGGGGAGGATTTGGTGTGGGGGGCTATGTTTAGTTTTTCTGGTTTCTTCCCTCCCAGAGCTGATTGAATGAGTTATGTGATATGTGTGCATCTGTATTTTAGCTTAGTAGTTCCTAAGTTGAGGAATAAGTTAAAAATCTGTGCTTGAGGTGATAACTACACAGGCTAGATATATTGAAACAGTACTATTGTAAGCATATTGTTTTCTTCTGAAGGGTCCTTAATTTTTATTTCCTTTTTAAAAGCCAACTGTATTTTTTTTTTTTAACTAACTTAGATTTTTGGTATGGTGTGCATATTTTGTTAGTCTTTATAAGCAGTTTAGCCCTTTTCCTAATATAACCAAATACTATACAGTGTGAAGGGCAGATGCTTGTTGATGTGGGAATGTCTTTCTATATGCTGTGCCTTATCATGGCTTTCTTTCCTGTTGCAATGGAGGTTTCTTGGTCCTGGGCGGCCAGAGGCCCAGACCCACAGACCTGCCGCCCAAGACCCCTTAGCAGCCCGCTGCCGCTCAGGCCCCCAGAAATGACTCAGACGCTTATATTAACTTTATGCTGTTTGGCCTATGGCTCAGGCACATTGCTAGCTAGCTCTTATATCTTAAATCAACCCATTTTATTAATCTGTCTGCCTCATGGCCCGTGGCTCACCTGTACTCCTTACATGTTGCTCTTTTGGGCTTCAGCTCGATCTGCCTGACTCTGCCCTGTTTCTCCTACCTATGCCCTGATTTCTCCTCCTACTTCTTCTATGGTGCCTGTCATGGCCCAAAACAGCTCCTTTATTTAAAGATTGATATTCACAGCATACAGAAAGGCATTCCCACATCACATCACTTCCCTCTTTCTGTCTAATCAAAAAGGAAGGTTTCAATTTTAACATAGCAAAATTACATATAACAGAATAGTCATCAAGCAAGAATTATAGTTATAATATCTAGTCTATTTGTATTTAGCAAAATTAAAGAAAATACTCTTATCATCTACCTTATCTTTATGAATCTAAAGTTTCATATCCAGTATACCTTTTAAGTGACTAAGAAAAACTATACCTATAACTATCTAATCTTCAACTACATCAAAGACCACAGAAGGATATATTTACCCAAGTAAACCGGAAGTACAAGCAACTTCCAAAATCTAAATTTGACAGAGATGACACCTATCTGCCTAGACAGTCATCCAAAGTTCCTTTATAAAGTTGGGGCATCTATCTTCAGCCTACAGGCCCAGAGTCTCTTTTCATTTCAGTGAAGCAGGAAATCTGCTTTGCCCATTCTGGCACAGTTCATCAGTTGCTTCTACTCGAGTCCTGAAGAATGTCTGACAGTTTTCTCTGCAAAGCAGGAACCTGAAGGACCATTTTGGATTGTTCTGCCAAAGTTCAGAGGTCACCTTCCTATGGAATCTGCATGTCCACTTCTAACAGCATACCGTCAAGCAGTTAATATAAGAACAGGTTTATGTCCATTGGCTAACCAATGCCACAAATAGACTCCATATGGAGTTTCTTCGATGCCTATTTTTCTCTTGAAGTAAATTGGTGCTGCCAGGAGCAGATCTGTCTCACTGTCCAGAAAAGTCTAAGTTCTTAAAACATTTTAAATGCCATATGCTGTAGGTCTTAGAAGTATTTGAAGATTACCTACCTAATTGAAATATATCTTTGTATATCTAAAAATCTAACTGACATGCATTTCTTAATTATACATCACAATTCTAAATCAGTTACATAAACATCCTATCATCCTATCTTAAACAAGAGTAGAAAAATACATACAGCATAAGAGAATTGACCTTAAATTTGTATCAATAAACCAAAATCTATACCAGTGTAAAACATTTTGAGATTAACAGCTGATTTCCTGATCTAAGTAAATTCAATAATCTAATTTTTTAAAAAATCATTTATATACCATATCCCCTTTTTCTTCTTAGACCATCAACCATTTATAATTAAAACAAACATCTAGAAACAATATTTGGGGAATTTGGGCGTTGTTTTCCATTACTACTTCCTGCTGACCAAGGGACGTTGAAAATCTCACGGTTGTTGAGACTGGATCAGTCTGCAGCCCTGAAGCTGATATGGCCATCTCTTCCCATCAGAGGTTTTTTCCAGGGGGTCTTAGTTGATGAAACCATATTTGCCTGGAAGCAATCCACAGGTTCTCATCTTCTGTGGAAACAAAAACAGAACTCTTCCAAAGCAATAAATCCTCAGACACAAATTTCAAAATCAAAATACCTTGAAAATATATATTCTTGTTTAACTTAGTAGACTTTGCATTTGCAATCCATTGTCTTTCTGCAGTTAGCTCATTAACAGTTAAAAAATTAAAATAAAACACAATAACAACCAAAATCCAAATTTTGTGTCTATTTTCCATCTTTACATGGCTTATTTATTATATTTTTATTACTCTATTTCTCTTTTTAAAGACTTTCTTTACCTTCTTTCTTTTCTCTCTGAAGACTATGTACCTTTTACACACATTGTTACCCGTTTACAGGTTTTTTTTTTCCCATCTGAATCTGTTTTATTGTGAATTCTTAATCATCCTTCAACCAGAAGAGCTTTTAAAATACACTCTCTTAAAGAGCTGCATAATTTTTGCAGATAAGGCTGAATCAGTAAGTTCTCTTAAAGGGACTGCATCTCGTCTCTGTTCACCGCTAGCAAACAGAGCAGACCCAAGAAAATGCTGCTACTAAGAAACCATCTTTGTTTCCTTTTTGTTCAAAATAAACAGAAACCTTAAATCAGTCATATGCTACTGAGTCTTCTGTGAGACTTCAGGAACCAGCCTGATAACAGCTTATACTGCCTGCCGCCAGTCCGCCAGCACCATTTTGAATGTGACCCAGCCGCCACGCTTTCTTTGTACAATGACCTGCTTCGTATACACAATTTGGAAGCTGCCTTGGCTCAGTTTCTGTGATCTAGAACCCTTTCTAATCTTTCTCAGTCTTTAAGTAGATATTCGATCCACGTTGGATGCCATCTGTTACAATGTGGTAGTTTCTTGGTCCCGGGCAGCCAGAGGCCCAGACACTCAGACCTACATCCCCAAACCTCTTAGCTGCCCACCACTGACTGTTCTGACCCTAGAAATTACTCAGACACTTATATTAACTTTATGCTGTTTGGCCTATGGCTCAGGCACATTGCTAGCTAGCTCTTATATCTTAAATCAACCCATTTTATTGATCTGTCTGCCTCGTGGCCAATGGCTCACCTGTACTCCTTACATGTTGCTCTTTTGGGCTTCAGCTCTGACTGCCTGACTCTGCCCTGCTTCTCCTACCTATGCTCTGATTTCTCCTCCTACTTCTATGGTGCCTGTTATGGCCCAAAACAGCTCCTTTATTTAAAGATTGATATTCACAGCATACAGAAAGGCATTCCCACATCACTTTCCTGTTATAATTACCAAGTCACTTGACTCCCTGCATCTAATATAGGAAACTGTCATGCTGTAGAAGGTAAAGAAAATACTTTATTCATCAGTTTCTCTCAGGAAAAGCATTGAGTTCCTTATTTGCTTTGTGTTTATGTTACTGAAAAATCCTTCGGTTGATTTGATTTCACTGTAGCATTTCTAGATAATACTAAAAAGATTAAAGACCTACGTCCTCTGGGTTTTGAGTAGGAGAGATTTTGTGAGTTTACTTACATATTTTTGGAGGGATTTTTTTGTTTTTGATTAAGTGTATTTTGTTAACTTAGAAGAAATGAAGAAACAATCTCTAGACTTAACAAAATTCCTAATTTTTACTTTGCCAGAAAGAGTTCAAGTAGCACTAATTCTTTACATTGCTCTACATTAGTTTAGATTCTGCTCGTCGGTTCCTGCTGCATTGTAGCATCACTTCTCCCAAAGCTTCAGCTGCTTAACCGGTCCAGCTAAGAAACTGGTTATCTGGTTTATCATTTCTGCCTCTTCATTTTGTTTGTTTATTCCCTGTGTTAGAGTAATCTGTGTGAATTAAAAACAAAACTTCTTTGTTGCACTACTTCCCATTCAATGCAATTCACTTTCTTAATGTAACTGTACAGATTCATTAATTTTAGTATTTTTAGTTTTTTATATAGTCATCATAATAATTTTAGAAAATTTTATTATTTATAAAGGAAACCTTGTCATTAGTTCTTTTTGAGACAGAGTCTAGCCTATGCATGTCTCAAACTTGCTCTATATGGGAGAATCTCCTTGAATTCCTGAACTTTCTGCATCTACTTGCCACACTTAAGTGCTGGGATTACACAACTTTGTGACACTATACTCAGTGGTTGGCTAAGCTCATGCATAATGCTGCTATGGATGGTCTTGAGTAAACTTTGGTGTGAACCTGTGTTACACAAATTCTGGTTTTGTTAAAGGAAACTGAAACTCAGAGCCAGATATAGGGGAAAGACTGGGATGTCAAAGAGAGGAAAACCACAGTCAGATCTCACCCAGCTGTCTTCTATCTTTCTCACCCTCGCTCCTCCTGGCTTCTACTGCCTGCTCTGTCTTTCTATGCCTGCCTTAAATATCCTCTTCTGCCTAGTTGTTTCACATCTAGGTTAAGATTAAGGTGTTAGCCTTGAACTCACAGAAACACAGAAAGATCTCCTCTGTCTCTGGAGTTATGGGATTAAAGGCGTGGCACCATCACTGCCTGTCTGGGAGCCTGGAACTCCCTCTGTAAACCAAGCTGGCCTCAAGCTCAGATCTACTTGGGATTCAAGGCGTAGGTCACCACTCCATCTTTTCCTGTGCTGGGATTAAATGTGTAAATTACCACTCTCTGATCCTTCTCGATTGACTGTGGGTAGATCTCTTTTCTGATATTTCAGACTGGTTTTTATTAAATATGAAACATCACCACAAACTTGTGTTCAGTTTTCTTGGGCATATGCATAGAAGTAGAAATGTTGATTCATACCTAACTGGACCTTTCTGTCAGCTGTGTGTGAGGGTACCAGTCTTTCTGTCTCCTCACAAATTGAAGCCTGAAGTTTCTGGCTTGTCCTGCTCAAGGTCCAAACTAGCAGTCTCGAAGCTGCTTAGCCCCAAATAATCACACAAAGGCTTATATTCATTACAAACTCTTTGGCCTATGGCTCAGGCTCATTACCAACTACCTCTTACAATTTAACTCAGCCCATTTTTATTAATCTGTCTATTGCCATGTGGCTCATGGCTTACCTGATTTTCTGAGTTTTTGTTTGTTTGTTTGTTTGTTTTTCACATCTTGCTTCCTTGGGCAGCAGCTCACAGTGTCTCCCTGTGACCCCGCCCTTTTTCTCCTTTATCAATGCTCGAAATTCCTGTCTGCCTCTAAGCTGCTTTGCCATAGGCCAAAACATTTCCTTTATTATCCAGTGGTAATTCACAACACACAGAAAGGCTTCCCACATCCACCAATATTTGTTATTTGCCTGTCTTTTGGTTAAAGCCATTGTAATGAGAAAAAGGTAATGTTTTAATTATGGTTTTAATTTGCCTTTCCTTAGTGTATCTTTTTTGAAATTATGGAAGTTAGAAAAAAAATGTTTGATCTTGCTTATCTCTTAACACTCAGAGTATCATATTTTCATTCATAATAAATAACTGCATTTTTAATCCCATTTTGAAACATTTCAGGAGAACCAACTGGACCTTAAGGCCTGGGTCATAGGGATGTCTAGCTCATACCCCTAGTATTTGATTCTAGGCTCCGCTCTTCTTGTTTCCCAGTTGCTTTTTGGACTCTTTCCTAATCTCTCACTGCTATGCCTTCTACACTAGATAACTTGATGTGGATGGTTAAATGAATTAAAGTGGTCTTCTGTTACTTCTTGACCCTCAGAATTGTCATCCTGACCGTCATTGTTTTCCTCTTCCTCTTCTTCCTCCTCATCTTGATATCTTCTGAAAATCTGCGTCTTCAGTTGTATTATTTCACCGTTAGCGCTCCGTTGTTCACCATAATAAATACTGTGTATATGAGGGAAGCAGAAGAAGATGTATGAACTTATTGGTTCTTTCAGCTTATTTTGGTCCACACGAAGATATGTTAAATGGTGATGGTGTAGTAGGTCAGTAGAAGAACACATTATTGTCACATTGATGTCTGAAAAATACAAGTTAAAATTTTACCCTACATGTGATAGTCATAATTCCATGTTAGGTTTTGTTATATGAGATATAATTATATCATAATACTTACAAGTAGACTTAGCCTTAATTCTTTTCATATTAATTAAAATGAAATGTAAATCTTGAGTTTTGTATTACCAAAATAAATATGAATTCATTGGCTTTACTGATTATATAAAAGCACTATATAATTACTTAGTAGAAGCAATCTTATAAAGAAAGAAGCAAAGGCAAAATGTACACAGCCCTGCTACCCAGGGTCATGTTTCTTCTGATGCTCTCTAATACTACTTGCAATATTCAAGATGGTAAGGTTAAGTTGTAAATACTATAAAATTAATGGCACTTCCCTTCCCAGGCCACTATCTGCCATTTCCTTATTTGACTTCAAAGCAAGCCTTTTTAGCACTATGTAAAGCATAGTTGATTAATAACTCATTCTTTGTAAACAGTCCAAATACAATTCATCAGGCACCTTGATGCATGTGCCTTTAATCTCGGCACAAGAGAAGTAAAGGCATATGAATATATCTGAGTTTGAGAACAAGCTTGGTCTGCATAGGATATTCAATAATACCAGAGCTACACAGAGAAACCCTGTCTCAACATTACAACCCATCCCTAAAAGCCGCAGTCTAAATACCGCTCAAAAATAATCTTTTTTCTTCAAAAAGTGAAAAATTTTGCATACTTTCTATTTCATTATTTTGAAGGTATAGATGTTCCAAATTCCTTGGAATGTAGAAGGCTTTCTTCAATTTATTGTGTCCAACGTTGAGTTCTATAAGGTTAGAAAGATTAAATATATTATATGGAATGTCTTTCAGTTTGTTGTGTGACATTCTTAGAACATGAAGTTTTGGAAGTTTTTCAAAATAATTGTCTGGTATAGATGATATTGAATTATTTTCTAAAGATAGATACATAAGTGAAGAAGGCAATCCAGGGGGCATTGATTCTAATTTGTTATTACATAGGTTGAGCTGCATTAGTTTTTCCATTTTGTAAAGGTTCTTTTCTTTTAACATTGAATCAGAAAGATGATTAAAGCAGAGATCAAGCATAGTCAAGTTTACCAGCCCATCCATGGCATTTGTTTGAAGTGTGGAGATTTCATTATAACCAAGAAGAAGTCTTTCCAGAGATTTAGGAAGAGGAAATGGAAATTCTTCTAAGTTGTTGTGCTCTAGATGAAGTTGTTGTAGATCTGAAAGTTTAGCAAACACACCATAGTCAATCTTTTGAGATTTAATTTTGTTGTGACTGAGGTTAATTTCTTTAAGATGAGTTGCATTGATGAATGAATTTGCAGTAACAGCCTCAATGTCATTGAACTGAAGGTAAAGTTGCTCAATGTGCATTGGAATATATGGGATAGTCTTGAGTTTACGGTTGTCACAATACATTGATGTTGGAAAGCTAGTTGGGCAGAAGCATTCCTTAGCACAGCCTAAAATATTCTGATAAAAGGGCACTCCATATTCAATATTTTGATGAAATTGGAATTCTGGTTCATAATCCTCATTTGGCTCTTGGTCATACTCTTCATCCCATTGGTAAGCTTCATATTGACAATAAACTCTTACTCCAAAACAGAAGAAAAGAACATAGATCAGACTTAAATAGCCCATGTTCTTTTTTGTCCTGTTGCAAAGAGAAAAATGATTAATACTCAGAATAATTCTCATATAAATTGACACATATAAGGTTTATTATACTGGTGCCTGACAATATTAAAAAAAAAACATGAGAAAAACTCAAATCAACTTAATACTTAAGTACCTGTGAAGTAAAATTTAGAATCACATGTTGCCTTGACCAGGATGTAGTGGAATTACATTGTTACATTGTAAATAATTGTTCTGCCTACTGGTTTAATAAAAAACACTGATTGGCTAAAGGCAGACAGGAACTGTGGGTGGAGTTACCAGACTGGGAAAACTCTGGGAACAGGAAGAACAGAGCAGAGATGTCACAGAGTTGCCAGAAAGTCAGAAGATGCAGAGGACAATTATGCTGCTCTGAGAAAAGTTACCAAGCCACATGGCTGAACAGAATAAAAATCATGGGTTAGACTAAGAGCAAGACCTAGCAAGTTATATGCCTGGGCTCAAGGTCAATCAGCGTACAATTAATATAAGCGTCTGTATGTTTCATTGGGCCTATGGGACTGTAGGCTGGAAAGTCCAGGCCAGGAGGCTAGGCTGGAAGGTCTGGATCAGAAACCTCATACAACACCAGGAGTCAGACATAATGCTGTTATGGACTTTTTACTAAGTAGTCACTATCTTTTATTTGTTCACTTTTTTTTTTTTTTATAGACAAGGTTCCCTTTGTACCCTTTACTGGCTAGAACTTTGAAAACCAAGCTGGCCTTGAATTACAGGCAATCCTCCTGCCTCTGCCTCTGCCTCTGCCTCTGCCTCTGCCTCTGCCTCTGCCTCTGCCTCTGCCTCTGCCTCTGCCTCTGCCTCTGCCTCTGCCTCTGCCTCTGCCTCTGCCTCTGCCTCTGCTTCTGCCTCAAGTGCTGAGATTATATGTGTTAAGTACAGCACTCTACATAGTCATTATCTTCTAAAATAATCTCCGTTGTCTTGTTTTCTAGACTGTAGATTTGTAAGAATAGTGTGATATCACCAACCACACTCTAGTGTTCCCTCCGCTATAAATGCTGGGCATTCTTCTCAACCATCTGTCAGTTAGTGATGGTTGCTACCTCTGTGAACAGTTAAAGAACTTTACCTATTTAAAATGCTTATTAAACCAAAATCTTGCTCCCTAATACTTCTGTTACTGAAATTATTTCCTTGTCCTTTAAAAGAGCATTCCGTTTATGTGGTAACTTATTTAGAAAACATTGTTATGTTTTTTTCTTGCAGTTTTCTGTGTATCTACACCTTTAAATTTTTTTTCTTGGAACAAGTTCTTAAATCATAATTATTTTGTCTCCAATTCATTCAGTAACTCTTATGAAGCCCAAATGTTATAATATTTATGTCCTGCAGAGCTTCAGTTTCCATTAGATTAATATTTTCACGTTTTCTTCCTGACTCCCTTTTTTCACTATTTCATCCTCCCTCCTCCCCCTCCCCCTTCTCTTCCTCCTTGCCCCTTCCTCGTTCCCACCCCAAGGCAGGGTCTCAGAGAGCCCAGGTTAGCCTCAAGCTTGCTATTTAAGTGAGGCTAGACTTAAATCATGTTCCTCTTGTTTCTCCTTCCCAGGTCCGGAGACTACAGGGAGCATTGCTATATCTGTCTTTGGATAATATTTTTGAGTTAAGGTCTGGATGTACAGATATTAAAATGGCACTACCAGTACATTTAAAGGATATTGTATTAAGTAGGATTGTGAAGGCTTCAAATGTAACTAACAGTTATTCCTGCAGAAACTTGAAGGATGGAGTATGTTCTAAACAAGAAACCCGAAGACTTAAATTTCATTTCTGTCATTTAAAAATTCTACTTCTTACTTTATTAATAAAATAAGAATTTAAGTTGTTGGGTATGTGCACATACCTATAATCCCACCTGGTAAGGAGGGCAGATCATTTGAGCTCAGGAGTTGGAGACTGTAGTACTGTAAGACACTTCTTCAAAAAGAATAAAGTGAAATTTGTAATTATAGTTAAATTTGTGTGCCTGTGCGTGTGTGTGTGTGTGTGTGTGTGTGTGTGTATACATATGACATCAAGAAGACAACTTTAGGTGTCATTCATCGCCATTATCTGCCTTTTGATTTTTTAAGACAAGAGTCTCTTACTATTATAGGCTGGCTGGCCAGCCAGTGAGTCACAGGAACTACTCATCTCTGCTTCCCAGGTGCTAGGATTACAAGTGTGGTCACTGTTTAGTTTGTTTGTTTGTTTGTTTAGCATGGGTTCTCTGGAACCGACTCAGCACTCATGCCCTCCAGCTTGTAAGGTTAAGTAAGGGTTTTGCTGACAGGGCTGTCTTTCCAGCCTCGTGTCTTGCCCACTTATCTTGTGCCTGGTCTTAGTCTTGCTGCTTTTGTCCCCTAGAAGATAAACTTGCACTTTATTTTGTTAAAAGAGTCACACTGTGTTCCTAGCATGGGCTCCAACTCCTAAAGTTGCCTCAGTCTTCTGAGTTAGGATCACATGAGACATTACTGTAAAAGTTCTTGGCAAATTGAAAACTGCTGTCCAGTTGAAATGAGCCTTATTTAGGAAAGTGTTAAAGGGAAGAATGTATCTTTTTTTCTTGAGACCTTTTTTCTCCACCCTTCTCACCAGGGGTTTTATGAATGAATGAGCAAATGACCTAATATCACTATGTGTTAATGAAACCATTTACATTTAGTCCTCTAAAATGATACCTCCTAGGGTTTTTTTGTTTTTTTGTTTGTTTGGGTTTTTTTTTTTTTTAGCATTGATATAACTGAGAAAATAGTTACATCAATCATTTCTCTGACAGAGCTCCATTTGATCCTATGATTTTTGTCTCAGTTCTTCCTATGAACTCATGTCCTAAGCCTGCTAAATTACCAGTGGTCATATCCTGAATTTTAAACATTCCATACTCTGACCATGTCTTCAGGTAGTACCTCCAACTACAAATAGTCCCTGAGTTTCAGAGGAGTCTAATGTATGTTGATGCTACTGATTTTTGCTGCCTTCACCCACACTTCCTTAAAGTCTAAGTTCCCTGTACTGGGATGTTACAATCCATTTTTTTCTCATTACTCCTTTGCACAGTCCCTGAATTTTCTGAGTTCTTTACTGAGTTGGCAGTTTCCTACCTACTCTCATTCTGTCTTACATAGCTGAATATGAAGAGGGAAAAACAAAACCAGGCTGAATGGGCGCATTCTCAGTTCTTGGCTACAACCTCAAGAATGGCATTTTCTTAGTCCGCCCCTTTCCCTCCTGCCAACACTACTGGGTTTTGGTTTGTTTTCTTTTTTTTCTCAAGGCTGTTCCCATCATTCTTTTTAGATGATGACCTTGCTTTTTTTTAATAAAGAGGGTTAATAATTGTTTGTACTTTCACATTATATTTATCCTTATCCATAAGAAAGTGCCAAAATTGAAATACTTTGATCTCTTTTGTAATATGTAATTTTTAAAACTCAAGCAACTCTAAATATGTTCCATCACTTGTTTTTTTTTTTTTTTCTCTTTACCGTGTAATTCATGAAGGATATAGTACATGAACTGTGCTTTGAAGAACTGTTGGAATTCTATAAGAACATGGTAAGGAAGTCTATTTCTAAGTAAAGAGATGAGTAACAGCATTGAAGTGTGAAGTGCCTAGAATTGATAACTGTTCAATGAGCCAGAATCTAAGAATCTAAATTCCAAAGAATTTGCAACTCTGGTAACGAATTCCTAATTTAATGAGGTAGTTTATTTGTGCTGTGGTCTTTATACTACAGCTTTCTTAGTAGAGAAGAGGTGGAGTGAATGAGTTAGGATTTCATCTTAATGGGCTTGTTCAGAGCAAGCCAGCTCTGTTTTAGCCTGGATCCTCCCTGAGAATGCTTTGGGATAATCATTTCCTTGCTGTTGTTAGTCAACTAGATATGGTATGTATGTGCTTAGTATAGCCCTTTATAAATATCAGTACTTAATTGGATTACTCAAGGTTACATTTTACAAAAAATTATTTCTAGCTGTGAGACAATGTACTGGTTTGGGAATGCAGAAATAGAAAATAAAGATATGGACCCCTCTAAAAAGAGCAAACAGTTTAGAAGAGGAGGCCAGCACTACAAAATGAACCATAACCAAATGCTGCAGGATCAGGTCTAAAACTTCCTGGGATAAACAAGAAGGTCTTTTTATAGGCATCATTTGTACCAGACTTTGACACTTAAGGGGGGATGGGTTTAAAAAATCATACATTTCATTCTCTTGTTGGTAACATTTTCAAATTTTTATGATTTTATTATACTTGCTATATTATAGTATAGTATCTTGTTAATGCGTTTGTGCTACTTCATCTTAGTCCTAATACAGCCACTAGATTTATATTCTAAGGAGCTCTTTCCCCAAAATGTGCAGTGAAAGCCAAGAGGCAGAGCTGGTCTGTGGCACTGGACCAGGCCACAGAAGGCTCTAAAGTTCTCTCACACTCTCGTGAGCATCCATTCCTTATGTTAAGACCGTTACAGTCATCAGCTAATAACCTTTTAGAATTAGAATCTGTTGCTCAGCAGATATGAGAAATTGGAAGGAAAAGATATCCTGATAATACTCCAATCAGATACTTCATGGAAGCCAGTCTTAGGATCAGACCTCATCCACAAACAATGGTTTCTGCAAAGACATTCTCACATCAATTCTTCATGTTGTTTTTTGATTTTTGTAAATATTCAGAAGGCTTACCATGTATAGCGACTTTTAGTCTGAAGTCCTGCCATTTACTAGTCTCTCTGTGATACTCTTCTCATTTTATTTTACTGGATGAGTCTCTTTTTAGACATTTGCTAAGCACATTTGTTTCCACATTTTACAATTTATGCCTTATTACCTGTAGTATAACTCAGAGAACATCACAGCAACTTACTGTTAATCATCTCATTGCTCAGTCTCCCAATTTTTAACAAAACCCAAGTGCAGTTCTAAGTAATCAAAGATCTGTGAAATGATCTACTTAATATATTTTATTAAGATTATATCTTGTTAGTAATGCTTCTTTTTGTTAATGTTGATTTCTCTAGACATTTCACCATGATGGTTTCTTTAGATGAAAAGGAGAACTTGGCTATTATCTTTTGTATTTTTTTCTCTATAACAATATATGACTTTTCCCACTTACATTGACTATTAGAAAAATGGCGGATGAAGAATAAAATTTAAAACAGAGCAGCTATTTAAATTTTAAGAAATGCATTACTGTGAATTTTGCATGTAAGAAAATAAGAGTATCTTTATCATAACATTTCTCTTGAAGAAAAGCACTCATGTTTTCTAACCAATCTAAGTCCTAATCTAAATTAACCAAATGGAGTATAATTTACTTAGTTCAGGAAACTTAAAGGTAAAAGTACCATAACATTTTACTATTTTAAAATATAATTGTTTTACTGATATGCCATTGGAACCAGTAAATAAAAATTATTTGTATATGTGTTTTGTCTAAGACAACTTCAACTTTAATTCCATAAAATCTTTTACTACTAAAAAAAAAGTATGTTGTTTTTAGCCATAATAACTTAACTCTTAATTAACTTAAATTTAAGTATCCATTAATAATAAGATAAACTGTGCATATCTTTTCTTTGAGAATGATATGAATGAAAACAAAAACATTCTAAATCATTAATTTTTTTCCCAGTAAGAAATTTTGTACAAACGCATACCTTCCCTACAACTGTACTCATCACTACTCGAATTTTTGGCTCAAAAGCATTAGGTTTGTCTGCTAAAATTAAGAACAGAAAATCAGACCCAAGAAACTAAAGAGAGAGTGATTGATTGCTTTAACCCAAGAATCTTTCCCTTTGGCCAAAATTTATGCAAAAGGAATATAAACAAATATTATTTGTTGATAATTTTAAATGAGAAATTAAACTCACTTTCCTGATCTTTTTGCCTGAACATTTTGCCTAATCAAGAATTTAATGTAATTTTTAACCAGATTTTGCCTCCCCAGATTGTGCTTTTCTGATAGCTGCAGTCTATTGTACTATTAAACAATACAATATACTTTTATAACAGTAGGAATACATTCTTTAAGAGTTGAAAATTATTTTATCATCATACCTGTTGAAATTGCTCTAGTTTCAGGAATTGATGAATTGGCAAATCCTTTAAGTCAATCAAAAAGGCCTAAATTCTCTAACGGAGTGTCTTTAAAAAATCCACAATAACTCTGAGTCCAGACAGGACTGTCCCTTGAATTACTGTGGCAATTTAAGCAAATACAATCTCCTTGGAAAATTCTTGGGTTGAATTAAAATTTTGTACTTCTTTTCATTATACAAAACTTTGTGGATTCAAATTAAGATGTTTGCGCTCTTGGTCAGATTTATGTGGCTACCTTCTTTCTTTACTCCTTAATTTTGGTTTGAGGTGTGGCAAGAACTTCCTCTAATATGAAAGGCAAACAAGACTAAATGAGACAGCATGTACTGATTACTGTTTTTATTTTCTTTTTTATGCCAAAGTATTCTTCAGATTGAAGTCCACTCTGACCTGGAGCCAGTGTCTCAGCAATTTAAGGTGGAATTCAAAATTGTATTTGGTCCCTGATTTGACAGAGGCTCATATTCACAACAGTGCTTCCCATTTTGAAGCCAGGAATCAGAATTGGAAACATACAACATTTCACATGTAGTTTACTTTGAAAATGCAGTAATTTGCATTGTGTTCACAGATTACAGGCAAAATTTTTCCGTTTCAATAGGCTACTAATAACTTGAAAAGAGAAATGAATTCCTTTGGCTATGGAAGTTAATGTGTTGCGTTATGCATCATATCTATAATTTACTTTTTTTCCTCAGTATACGAAGTAACTTTTATAATGCAATTGTCTTCTAGTGAGATAGAATAAAGTGCCTTCTACTTCATTTTGTGGTCTTAGAAACTTTCTTGTTTCTGAGGATCCCTCCTTAAGAGTTCCAGCCAGCAAGCTTTCTTGCTGCAGGAGAAATTTTTGTGCTAATGTTTTCATAGTTAAACAGAGTTAGCTGTGTTTCCTGGCATCAGATGTTGCATTTTTTGGAAGGAGACTCAAGAAGCTTGAGAAGTTCCTTTTTTCATTCTTCAAAATAGTGTTTTCTATTAGACTTTATAAGGAACTTACAGGATTTATTTTTATATTTCAGATTTGAGAAAAGTATGCAATGTTTCAAGGATGCTTTGGCATTATTGTAAACATCTAGTCTGTTATTTGAGACATTGGGATGTGAAATGTGGCGGACCACACTCGGGCCAAGATTCCATTCTGTTTCCAATCTTTTCCATATGTTTCCTATTACTGTCTTTTTTCTTAAACCTTGAGCTTCCACACTCAGGAAAAGAGCAAATTTGTATGTTTTTTCTTAAACATTGTTTGAGTCCCCTTCACAGTTCTTTTAACCAATTAATTTAAAACCAACCATTTAATTTTTAAATATAACTCTTTAGTAACTGTATAGCTTGGTCTTAAAATAGTGATTATGTTGTTCCTGTTTCCAGATTAAGTGGAAGAATATTTGTCACTAGATAGTTAGAGCACATCAAAACAAAACAAAAAAAGTCTAGAAGCTAGAACTGTGACTCCTGCCTTTAATCCTAGCACTTGGGAGGCAGAGGCAGGCAGATCTCTGAATTGGAAGCCAGCCTGTCTACAGGACAGCCAAGGCTACACAGAAACAAAAGCATTTCTAGAAATTTTAAGCTAGGTTAACAGTGTATAAGTGTAGTGGATTTATGATGTTTCATTGTAAATAATTGTCCCACCTATGAGTTTAATAAAAAGCACTGATTGGCCAAAGGCAGACAGGAAGTGTGGGTGGGGCTACCAGACTAAGAAAACTCTGGGAACAGGAAGAACAGAGCAGAAGTGCCACAGAGAAAGCAGAAGAAGCAGAGGACAACTATGCTGCTCTGAGAAATGGTACTGAGCCTCATAGCTAAACAGGATATAGGTTAGTTTAAGAGCAAGAGCTAGCAAGTTATATGCCTGGATCCCAGGTCAATCAGTGTACAATTAATGTAAGCATCTTTGTGTCTCTGTGAGACTGAGGGACTGTGGGTCTGTGGGTCTGTGAATCCAAACCGTGAGGCAAGCCCAAAAGTCCGGGCCAGAAACCTCATACAACATATAGGAAGTTTCTGTTAGCAGTGGTTGAATATAAAGGAGGAAGATCTCTGTGAGTTTGAGGTCAGCTTGGTCTACAAAGCAAGTTACAGGACAGCCAGGGATGTTGCATAGAAAACCTCGGTCTCAAAAAATGTGTGTGGGGGAGATAATGGTTAGGATAGGTGATACTTAATTATCACTGATTTGGTTAGGGGGGTTAATTGTAGCAATCGTGAAGAGATGTCAGGTGAATTGTTTTACAAAATCTATATTATAAGCTAGGTTTTGGACTTTATTGAAGCCAACATACCATCTCAAAGCTGAACGGCATATTAGTGCTGGGAAAAAGCCCTCCTGATTCAGCCTAATTAATATAATAGGCAAAAGAAGTTTTCATTTACTTGTTCATTGTTCAGCTTTTAAAAAATTGAGCACCTATCTTTTGTAAAGTAATTTTATACTGAGGACTCAGTAATGAAAATCTTATTGTCAAAAGTTTATTGAGTGGTATGGAGTACAGCAGAGAATAAACCAAGGTGAAGGATATAATGAGTAAGGTATAAGAAGGCAAACTGGCAGTTCTGTTACTGGATATGTGACCTGGGGGAAACAATGAAGTTAGCAGGTAAGTAGAGGGAGCTAAAGTACTGCACTGTTGAAATGAGACATTAAAGATAAGAAAAGACAGCTGGTAAGAGGAGTGATGTAGCAATGATTATACTATGACACCACAGTAAGAACTTACATTTAGGTAAATGTGCATATAAATGACAATACGCAATGATTTTTTTTATAGATATGTGTATATACATAGACTAAAATACATGTGTACATGGCCTTGCTTTGAAGCTACCAGGACATAGAATCAAAGATACTCTTGTAGCAATAGGCTGGTAACCAGATCTTAGTTTCTGGCACCATTCTCAGTGAAAAGTAACCGGGGCTGTTCATTGCGGAAATTACTCATCTAGTTGGGACAGGGGAAGTATAAGCTGGACAATGGGCCTGGAACACTGAGAAGCACCAGAAAGAAAAGAAGCTCTTACAAAGAGGGAGATGTCAGAAAATCTGTACCTGAATCGCAGTTTTGCTATGAACCTAAAATTGCTTTAAAAAATAAAAAGTAATGGAAGGATGCAAATACTATTTTGGATAACATATATTTAGTTCTAAATATCGTATGGGAATAAGCCAAGTCAATATCAGAAAAGAAGAACTCATCTGGGACAAGCTAAGCATCAGATGAAGAACACATAAGATGTCTTCAGATAGAGGGCAGCACTGGCATCTTAGTAAATGTGTACTCGTAAAGATACCTTCCAATCTCTACATGGAATTATACTATTTTGTTTGTTTTAAAAACAAAAATTTTGCCATGTTGTCTAGATTAGCTTCAGACCTAGGGTGCAAGTAGTCCTCTTACCACAGTCTGCCTTGTAGCTGAGACTACACATACTACTCCACTGGCTTGGGACCACGTGTGCAGAGCAAATATAATGCTTCATAAATGAGCTCTTTCAAATGGGCCCATTTGGATAGCCTAGTAGTATTCCACACACTAAGTACCATACTTTCACAGTAGACATGACTCACCACTCCACCCTAGCAGGGTTCTGAGAAACAAATTCAAAGGCTTTCTTTCCATCAATGTCTTCTGTAAATCATTCCTCTACTTCAGTCTCCTATATAAAGCAGAAACTTGGGAATTCTCCAGATTAGAACACACACACACACACACACACACACACACACACACACACACACACACACACACACACACACACCGAAGCATACAGTCTAGAACCATTAGAGTTAGTAGAGCTTATTGTTCAAATTCTTGAGTCTAAGATCCCTATACCCTATACCCTAAACCTGAGAAGACAAATTTCCCCTGGTTCAATTTTCCTAGAACTAGAATTAAAGGCATGTTTCCCAAGTATAGGCATGGGATCCCAAGAGATGGGATTAAAGGTATGTGCCTTGCTCTGTTTGGCCTTGAACTCACAGAGATCTGGACTGACTCCTGAGTGCTGGGCTTAAAGGCATGGGTCACCACTCCCTGAATTTCTTGGCTAATCTGTGGCTTGGTTCTGTCCTCTGATTTTCAGGCAGACTTTATTAAATACACATTATATCACCACATTCCACTTCTGAATATCTTCTGCACTATCTATATTTTGATACTATTTCCACTTCTACTTGGGGGGGGGCTTGACTGCTCTCTGTCCACACATTTTATTCTCCAACCCTTTTTCCCCTTATTTTATACAAAACCATTTATTTTTTTTGTTCTTTGAAAATTCCATATAATGTATTTTTAATCATATTTACTTCCAGCTTTTCTTTTAACAACCCCCAGTTCTAGCTCAGCTTTCTATACCCTTCCCCACAGCTTTGTTCCCTTCCTCTTTAATAACCTACCAGCTCCAGTTTGTACCATCCTTATCCTTTTAGGTGTGCGGCTATCTACTGGAGTATGGTTAATATACTGGGATCCACATCCTTAAAACTGTCTCTTTCCCAGAAGTTATCACTGTTGAACCCCTTCTCCTTCAGTACTAGAATTTTGACTGGCAATTAGAATAACTATTGCCAGTTGTCTTTGTCCTCCTATAGAAGATGGAAACACCGTCTTTGCTTTCTTCCAAGTAAAATTAAAGAATTATTTGGTGTATCAGTATTTTTAATGACTAGCAGAATGTATAATTAATAGGATGGGTAGCAGTGAACCTACTGTCAATAGAACATGACAAGGATTTCCCGAGCTGGAAAGCTGCTGTCTTGGCAGCTAAAGCAGCCTAGGCAACAACTTCATCATATAGTGTGGTATTGAAGCAACTTTTAAATGTTGATCATTTAAGCTTCCTTTATAAGAAATTCAATGACATCTTGCCTTGTTTGTGAGTTGGAAATTTAGGTAGTGGGTGAGTAGAACTCAATGTCTGGACCACAGTATTCTTTGCACAAATCAGAAATTGGAGCCCATTGTTTATAATGTTAAGTGTGAACCCCCTTACATAAAACCAACAGTAAAAATGTATCCAAATAATGAAGACAGCCCTTTGAAGTACTGCTGACTAGAAAGGAGCCTCCTGTGCCAGGAGTATTCTCTTCTTCTAAATGTCAATTATATGGTGGTTTTAGATATTGAACTATAATGTATTTATTAGGGCAATATAGAATGATGAAAAAAAATAAGGGAACACCCTCCCTGAGAATTGGTTTACATATCTTGCTGGCTGAAGTTTAAGAATTTCAGCACAACTCACAAAATAAAACTGCTTTAAAAAAAGGGGGGGGGATGTCCTACCTCACAAATGTCCAAGCTGGAAATTCATTAAGATAAGAAAAATAAATAAAATAAACCAGCTCATATTTTTCTCAATTTTTAAGCCTTGTTTAATCTTTGAATCTTGTAATTTTGTCCACTTATGCATTTTACCTACAACAATATAAAATCATATGTGTAAAAATTAAGACCCCCGTATTTCGTGCATTTAATCTTAGATTTCTGAGGAATAGCCATTGATCTCTCTAATGGCTATGCAAGTTAGCACTACCACTAGCAATGGATGAGAGTTCCCTTCCTCCACATCCTCACCAGCATGAGCTGTCATTTGTTTTATCGGTCTTCACCATTCTGGCTGGTATGAGATGAAATCTCAAAGTAGTTTTCATTGCCCTGATGACTAAGGATGCTGAACATTTAAGTGTTTCTCAGCCACTTGTGTTTCGACTTTTGGGAACTCTCTTTAGTTTAGTGTTCCATTTTTCAATTGGGTCATCTATTTTCTTGGTGTCCAGTTTTTTAAGTTTTTAAAAATGTAATTTAGATATTAACCCTCTATCAGATATGTAGTTGGTAAAGATCTTTTCTCATTGTGTATAGCCTGCCTCGTTGTCCAGATGATATCTCCCATTCAGAAGAGTTTTCAGTTTCATGAGATCCCATTTATTAATTGTTGATCTTGGCACTTGTGCTAACAGTATCTGTTCAGAAAATCTTTTCCTGTGCTATTGACTTCAAGACTCTGCCCTACTTTCTCTTTTGTCAGATTCAAGGTATCTGGCCTTATGTTAAAGTTCTTGATCCATTTGGAGTTGAGTTTTGTGCAGGGAGATAAATATGAATATTTATATTCTTCCTTATGAAACCATACAGCTTAAACATCTATTGAAGATACTATCTTTTTTCCAGTATATTTTTGTCTTTTTTATTAAAATCAGGTATCCATAGTATGGATTTATGTCTGAGTCTTCAATTTTGTTCCATTGATCAATTTGTCTGTTTTAATGCCAATACCATAATTTTTATTACTGTATCTTGGAAGTAAAATTTGAGATCAGGGATGGTGTGGTGGTTTAAATAAGGATGGTGCCTATGGGTTTATATATTTAAATGCTCAGTCATCAGGGAATGGCACTACTTGAGAAGGACTAGGAGATGTGGCCTTGTTGAAATGGTCGCAGCAATGGTGGAAGAAGGGTCTCACTGGGGGGTGGGCTTTAAGGTTTCAAAAGCTCTTCCTGTTGCCTGTAGATTAGATGTAGAACTTTCAGCTACTTCTCCAGCACTTTGTCTGCCTGTGTGCCTCCATACTCCCCACCAAAATAATAGACTAAACCTCTGAAAGCAAGCCACCAATTAAATGTTTTCTTTCTAAGAGTTGCCTTGTTGGGAAATAGCCTTGACCACCTTGGCATAGGAGATAACTACCTGAATATAACACTAGTAGTACAGACACTGAGGTCAACAATGAATAAATGGGAACTCCTGAAATTGAAGAGCTTCTGTAAGACAAAGGACACAGTCAGTAAGACAAAATATCATTCCACAGAATAGGAAATTATCTTCACCAACCCCACATCTGACAGAGGGCTGATTTCCAAAATATATACAGAACTCAGGAAGCTAGACATCAAAATACCAAATAATCCAATTTAAAAATGGGATACAGATTTAAACAGAAAATTATCAACAGAAGAATCTCTTGTTCAGCATTCTTAACCATCAGGGAAATGCAAATAAAAAGGACTCTGAGATGCTATCTTAGACCTATCAGAATGGCTAAGATCAAAACCACAGATGACAGCGTATGCTGGAGAGGATGTGGAGTGAGGGGAGCAGCATTCCACTGCTCGTGGGAGTGCAAACTTGAACAACCTCTTTGAAAATCAGTATGGCAGTTTCCCAGAAAATTGGGAATCACCCTACCTCAAGACCCAATCTTGGGCATATACTCAAAGGACATGCAGTCATACTACAAGGACATTTGCTCAGTCAACTATGTTCATAGCAGAATTATTCAAAATATCCAGAACCTGGAAAAAACCTCCCTCAATTAAAGAATGGATAAAGAAAATGTGGTACATTTACGCAATGGAATATTAGTTACTGGTAAAAAAAAAAAAATGACATCATGGAATTTACAGGTAAATAGATAGAACTAGATAAAAACATTTTGAATGAGGTAACCCAGACCTAGAAAGAGAAACATGTTATATATTCACTCATAAATGAGTATTCCCTATAATGTAAAGGATAACCAGGTTACAATCCACAGTCCCAGAGAAGCTAGGTAACAAGGAGAGAAAATAGATGAGATCTTTTGGGTAAACTGGAGGTGGGAGGGGGTAAGCACATGGGTACATCTTTTTGACAACTGTACTATAATTCCAGCTACTCAGAGAACTAAATTCAAGTTTAATGGACTATGTTCTGGTGTGGATCTTGGGCTATAAGATTTATGAGGCTATGAGCACAACCTGGTCTTTATCTCAAGTCATATAGCATACCATCTCAAACTGCACATCTGCAACTGCACTACAACTTGGACATCATGCTTTTTGTTCACATACTATTTACATGCTACTCTTGTTAGCATTTCTTTTTCTTAATTATTTATTTTTTTATGTACATTGGTATTTTGCCTACATGTGTGTCTTTGTGGGGGTGCTAGATCCTTTGAACCTGGAGTTACAGACAGTTGTGAGCTCCCTTGTTGGCTCTGGGAATTCAACCTGGGTTCTCTGGAAGAGCAGCCAGTACTCTTAACCTCTGAGCCATCTCTCCATTCCCTTGTTAGCATTTCTTAGCAGATAAAATTTTAACACAGAAAAGAACACAAATTCCAAGTAATTATAAATATTATTATAAACCAACAAAATGAGTTCAAGGCCAGCCTGGACATCTTAGTGATGGAATATTGTCTGAAAAGAAAACACTAAAAAGAAAATGGGTAAATACGTCAGTGCTAGAGAACTCGCCTAGGATATACAAGGCCCTAGGTATACCCAGTATAGCAGTAAGTAAATATGAACTAAGTATTGCTTTTTGTAGTAATATGGGTCCATCTCATGGGTTTTGTGTTAGCCTAACGCTGCCTCTGTACATACTTAGGCTTGACTTTGAAGCTTTTCTATGCATAGTGAACTATATGTAATCCACCTTGGTATGTAAACAATATGAGAACATAAAGTGGTCTGTCCACCTGGAACATAGTCTGGCATCTTCTCAAAAGGATCACTAGTAGCAACTGACACTGCACGTCAGCTCCTGGATATATAGAAACATCATCCTCTCAGAAATTTGTGTACAAGTGTTCCTCACAGCATTTTTATAACAGCCAAAAACTGACAACAGCACAATTGCCCATCAACCAATGCATGAATAAATATTGTATATACTTTCAATTAAATGATGCTTGAAAATAGAGAACAGTGAACTTCTGACATGCTACAACATGGATAAACCTCAAAAAAAAAAAAACCCTATTAAGTAGAAGAAGCAGTCACCATATTATTCTGCTCATATTAAATATCCAGATTAAGGCTCCACTGCTGTCAGTCTAAAGTTCATTGACCTGAGGCCCAGGCATATAACTTGCTAGCTCTTCCTTTTAAACTAACTCATGACTCTTATCTTATTTAACCATGAGGCTTAGTACCTTTTCTCAGAGCAGCATCAACTTCTTTCCTCTGCATCTACTGGCATCTCATTGTGGTATCTCTGTGGCTTCTATGTGGCATTTCTGCTCTGTTCTTCCTGTTCCCAGAGTTTTCTTAGTCTGGTAGCCCAGCCCACACTTCCTGTCTGCCATCAGCCAATCAGTGCTTTTTATTAAACTAGTAGGCAGGATAATTATTTACAATGTAACAACTGCTAATGTAATCCCACTACAGTATTATAATAAAAACCTGGAGCCAGATATTGAGGAAAAGATGAAATATCAGAGAGACAGGGAACAAACCAACAGCCCATTCTCACCCAGCCAACTCTTCAGGCCTATCTTCCCGAATCCTCTGACAGGAAGACTCTCTGTCCTCGGCTGAAATGAGAAGTCGTAGAGGAAGCTTAAGTTCTCCCTTCTCTCACTCCTCCCAGCTATCTTACCTCCTGGTTCAACTTTTCTAGAACTAGGATTAAGGTGTGTGCCACCACTGCCTGACTCTGTTAGGCCTTGAACTCAGAGAGAACCAGACAGATCACTGCCTCCTGAGTGATGGGATTAAAGGCATGGGTCACCACTCCCTGCTTGGCTCTGTAGGTGCCTCTGTCCTCTGATGTTCCAGACTATTTTTATTAAGTATACAGTATATCACCACATATACTCTTTTGTGTTAACAATTTTTAAAAAGGTTACAACTAATATAAAAAACTATATATAATAGGTACAATAACTGTATAGAATATCTTTATATATTATATGTATAGCTATATACAATGATACAAATAATAAATATTATAATAATGTACAGTCCATTAACAATTGACAAATTCAAAGAAAATATTCTATTATTTATTCTGTTTTGGTGAGTTTAAAGTATTGTACCTAAATCCAACTTGTATTACCAACTGAAAACTGTCTTTTGGTATCTTTCAAACTTTTACATGTTACACTTGTAGTTTCTTTTCTGGAACTGTAACTAGGAAAACTATAAATAAAACTATCTCATTTTCAATTCCCTCAGTGACCAAGGAAGTAATATTAACTAAGTAAATAGAAAGTGCAAGCAACTTCCAGAAACTGTGGAAATGACAGAAAAGGCTGGACAGTCACCCAAGGTTCTTCTGCAGTACTGGGGCATCCGTCTTCAGCCTACAACCTACCATATCTGGCCAGCTTATCTGTGAAGCAGGATATTCTTAAAGCCCTTCCTGCCATATCCTGGCAAGGTCAGCAGTTTTTTCTTTGTGTCCTGTTTGTCCATTTTGGACATAACACTGTCAGCAGCTGAGGCAAGTGTACTTTCTTGCCCAGTGGCTAACTTTTACCACAGAGAAAGAAGGCTCTATTCGGAGTTTCTTTGATGCCTATCATTTTCTCTGAAGTAGATTAGTGCTGCCAAGAGCAGACATGTATCATAATCATAAAAATTAAAACCTGTTATTAAAATATCTTAAATGCCATATTCTGTAGATCTCTGAAAAGTTTGAAGATGACCTGTCTATCTAAAGTATGTCTGTGTTTGATCTTGAAAACATAACGAATAGGACTGTAAGTGTGATCATAATGATTAACTACTGACTGGCATTTCTTTATATTCTAATTAGATGGCAATATCTTTTAAAGATTAGGAATTTATAATACATTGTGAGATTACTGAATATTTAGAGTACATTGAACAAAAGTAGAAATATATATACTAACAAAATTAATTTCAACTTAGTATCACTATACACAATTTGTATACAATATAAAAAAAAATCCAGCCCAGGGGCTGGAGAGATGGCTCAGTGGTTAAGAGCACTGACTGCTCTCCCAGAGGACGTGAGTTCAATTCCCACTCATATGGCAGCTCACAACTGTCTTTAACTACACCCTCCCATATACATACATATACATACACTCTCATACATATATACATACATACATACATACATACATACATACATACATACATACATACATACATACATACATACATGGGTAAAACACCAATGCACAGAAAATTTAAAAAATCCAGTCCAATGTAAAATATTTAAAACTAGTAACTGCTTTTTTTAACATGGATTGAATAATCTATCTTTATATTCTGTCAGTATTCCCTTTTTTTTCACAGTAGATTCAATAATCTACCCTTAAATTCTATCATATCTGTATTCCCCACTTTTTTTCAAACAAGAACCCGGAATCTAATCTCCTTTGTTCAGCTTTTTTCTTAACCATTACCAATAGCAATTTGTAGCTAATTATTCTTAATAATGACAATTATATATAACCCACTGAAAGACTAAAAATCCACCTCTTGGGAATGTTGTGTTATATCCTTAAGTTTAATTCCTGCTGTCTGGGGGTGATGACATCTTTAGGGGATCCTGAAAAGAAAAAAAAAATGTTAATTGTCAAGTCCTGAGAGAGGTAGCTGTATCATTTGTTGTCCAGTCTCTGCATAATGGAATACAGGGCTTGTCTTAAGTCCTATCTAGAGTAGTCTATTAAGCTGATTTATCTCAGTTAGCCACCTCAAAATTACCCTAAGCAGTTTGTAGTCCAGAGCCAATCTCTGGTTGGTGTTTGTGAGTCTAGTGGCACTGTCATAGTTCATGTGAAATCATCACTGTGAGGCCCCATCTTCCTTTTGGAGACTTCAGAGGTCGTAATTAGGCATCTTCACTGCTGGCTCACTGCTGAAAACTGATAAGAGACTCAAACCCAAAACAATGTACAGGAAACTGATAAAGCCTTCTGTAGGGGTATTGTGTTTTTTCATGGTAAATAATTGTCCTACCCACTGGTTTAATAAAAAGAGCTGATTGGCCAAAGGCAGGCAGGAAGTGAGGGCAGGGCTACCAGACTAAGAAAATCTCTGAGAACAGAATGCCAGAGAGAGCACCAGAGAGAAGCCTAAAGAAGCAGAGGACAACCGTACTGCTCTAAAGAAAGGTACCGAGCCGCATGGCTGAACAAGAGACATGGGTTAGAGGAAGGGTAGAGAGCTAGCAAGTGATATGCATGGACCTGAGGCTGATCAGCCTAAAACTATTGGAAGCATCTGTGTGTCTCTGTGGGACTGCGGGTCTGTGGGCCTAGACCTTGAGGTTAGGCCTGAAAGTCCGGGCCAGAAACCTCCTACTACAGCCTTCTTCTAGAGTTAATTAATACTCTATATGAACATTAATATTACAACAAAATGTTTAAACATATATACTTATAAATTTTTATATGAAATGTATATATCATAAGATTAGTAGCAGTAGAATAGTCCCCTAATTTTGGTTGTTCTTCTCTTCTATATCAGGTAACTCTTCTGATTTGATATAGAGATTTTGCATTTTCTTTAACAGGCATGCATGTATTTAGAGAAGGAAAGAACCACACACACCTCCAAAGCCAGCTTTCATTTTCAATTGAGCCAAGACTTCAACTTTTCTTAGAAGGGAAGAGATATAGGTGGTAGGCAGTGAGACTTTACCCTGTAGAATATATTGGCACCAATAGGTCCAGTTTTTCTTTGCTTGTAGATAGTCTTTCCTTCTCCTTAGATATCTAAATGTCCAAGGTCTTTTGACTTTCTGAAGATGTGCCCTGCCTCAACCCTTGTTTGGTTAGCTTTTCTTACAACTATTTCTCCTTATCAAGAAGTTTCTCCAGTTCAAATCTAGTCTTTATTAATTTTGATGGTATCCGTACAAAAGCGAAACCCCTTCCCCAACGTATCATATCCTGGTGTCCATTCTGAGGTCAACACATTTGTGAAGTAGACAAGCTGATTTAGCTTAGTTTTTTTTTTTCTATTGTCTAATGCCTTTCAGCGGCTGTTGTTCCTTTCTCATCGGCATTGAGAAAATTCAAAGTTAATAAAGCATTATGTAGTCTATTTCTGGGGGTCTTTGTTACTCCTTTCTGTTTGACATATCCTTTAGTTTGATTTGACCTCTCTATGACTGTTTGCTCTATAGATTGTGTGGTATGCCTGTAATATGCTTTATATTATAATAAGCAAAAATTGTTTAATTTTACTAGAGACATATGCTCGAGCATTGTCAGTCTTAATTTGTACAGGTATTCCCATAATGATCATTACTTCTAGGAAATGTGTGATTACAGAATCAGCCTTTTCTGAACTTTGCCCTTGAAATCCTGAAAACGCATCTATTGTATGGTGTATATATTTTAGTTTTCTAAAGTCTGTAAAATGAAACACATCTGCCAAGCTTCAGTTCTATGTATGCAAACTCTTCCTGCCTGTAACAGAGTTTGGTTAGAGAAGAAACAGCCAGGACATCTTTTTACAATATCTTTGGATTATTGCCAAGTGGAGGAGAAATCTTTTTTAAAATTCTTGCTATTGATGAGACTTTTAAATGAAACTCTGGGGCCTCTAGTACATTTTCTATTAATAATGTCTCAATTTTATCATTACTTTGTGCTAGAGGACGTGGCAGGCCCATATGGGATCAGATGTGTGTGATCTGAAGGAATGACTCCTATCCTGATTATTTCTTGTAACAAAATAAATAATGAAGTTAGTTCTCACTCATCAGGAATAAAGTCAGCAGTTTTGATGAGTAAAACAACTCTTTTTCCTTGCTGAGAATAACTATGTTAAGAGGTTATATAAAATCCATTAATACTATGATAATAGCATATAATTCTGACTTTTGGACAGAATTATAAGGGCTTTGAGCCATTTTTCTTAAATTTTCTCATTTGTAACCTGCCTTTCCTATTTGTATCAGTATGAAGTATACAAGCTCCAGAAATTGGTGTATCTTGTACAACAACAGGAAGATCCAGTTAGTTTCCTTTATAAAGTGAATTCTTTTGCTTTGGGGATATCTGTTGCTAATCTCTCCCAAGAAAATCACTGCAAGCCAAGGTTCATTTTTTTACCCACAATTGGCCAATGTCTTCGTTAGTTAATGGCACAAGAATTTCTACTGGGTCCATTCCTGTCAACTGACGAAGTCTTAATTTTCTTTTAAAATCAAATCAGAATTTTTTTCTATGTATGTCTTTAATTTCTTGCTTGGTTTATGTGGTAGAAGTATCCATTCCAATATAATATTTCCCTTTGCATTAAAATTCCTGTAGGAGAATGCTTAGAGGGTAAAATAACCAGAAAGCAATTATGGTCTGGATCCACATGATCCACATGTACATCCTATAATTTCTTTTTCACCAAACCAATTCTCTCTCAGCTTCAGCAGACAATTCTCTTGGACTGTTTAAGTTTTTGTCATTATCTAATATCTTGAATAAATTATCTAGTTCATTATTTTTTTATCCCAATAGTGGGCCATGTATTGAAAATGACTCCTAGCAATCTTTGAAAATAGTTCACAATCTATCTCTCCTAATATGTACCTTTTGGGGTCTAATTTTTGTAGACCTATTTTATTTCCTAAATAATTAATGGAATCTCATCTTTGTATTTTTTCAGGAGCAATTTTTAATCCCCAAGAAGGCAATTTTTTTTCTTACTTCAAACATTCTAAAGTATCTATATTTGAGTCAGCCAATAAGATGTTTTCCACGGAGTAGTAAATGAGAGATTGTGGGAATTGCTTATGTATCATTTCTAACTTGCACAGAATGAGGCTCTTTAATATTCCCTGTGGGAGAATCTTCCATTGATATTTATTTGCAAGCTGACAATTACTATGAGTGGGCACTGTGAAGGCAAATTTTTCTTTGTCCTCTTCTTGTAGAGGTATAGTGAAGAAACAATCTTGTAAGTCAATAACTATGATAGGCCATTCTTTAGGTAACAGAAAAGGCAAAGGCAAAGCCCATTGGTTGGATCACCTTGTTTACTGTTCTTAGATCTGTTACCATTCTCCATTTTCCAGATTTTTTTGAATAACAAATACAGGAGAATTCCAAGAGTTGGTTGATTTTTCTATATGCTGAGCATTTAACTGCTTCTGTACAAGCTGTTCTAAGAAAGACCTGAAAATTCTCTTTTATTAAAGGCCATTGCTGAACCCATATAGGCTTTTCTGTTAACTATTTTAAAGGTATGGTGTTACATTGTGTTTTCTTGGTACTGGGCAGCCAGAGGCCCAGACCCACAGACCTGCTGCCCCAGACCCCTTAGCTGCCCGCAACTGCTCAGGCCCCCAGAAATGACTCAGACACTTATATTAACTTTATGCTGTTTGCCCTATGGCTCAGGCACACTGCTAGCTTGCTCTTACATCTTAACCCTTTCTCATTAATCTGTCTGCCACATGGCCCTTGGCTCACCTGTGTTCCTTACATGTTGCTCCCTTGGGCTTCAGGCTCAGTCTGTCTCTCCTTACATGTTGATCCTTTGGGCTTCTGACTCTGCCCTGCTCCTCCTACCTATACTGATTCCTCCTCCTACTTTTTCTATGGTGCCTGTCATGGGCCAAAACAGCTCCTTTATTTAAAGATTGCTATTCACAGCATACAGAAAGGCATTCCCACATCAGTAGGCTGTGGGTTCCTTTGAAGGATCAACAGCTGTTGTGCCTTGAATGGTTTGTGGATATTTCTCATAATACCTTCTAATATTTTTCTCAGAAACATATGTTAATTAATGATTTGTTTCTGAGATTGCAGGGATGTTAATCTGAGTATTTCATCGTTGTAATAAATCACATCCCCATAACTTCATGGCAATGTTAGTCATATGTGGCTTTAACTTTTCTCTCTGTCTTTCTGGCCCTAAACATTTTAGCCATCTTGTGCTCTTTTTTTTTTTTTTTTCACTTGAGATAACGTTCCAATCCTCTAAAGCAAAACATTTACTTCCTGAAGGGGCCAATATAGATGCCAAAATTCTGATGAGATTGTTGTTACATCCACACCTGTGTTTACCAAACCTTCAATGATAACATCATTTATTCATATTTTTTATTTTGTCCTTTGTTCATTTATAGAAGTTGCCAAAATATTCACTTTATGGCTTTTCCTGAATTTTGCTCTCTTTTCTATTGTGCAGAGCAGTGTGGCTTTTTAGAACAGGCCTTACATTCTTTAATTATTCTGGGAAAGTGTTTTCTCTGTGACAAAAGAGTGAAACTGAACTAGATTTAATGGGGGCAGGTAAGGCCTGCCATGGCCCTCAGGGCATTTCCTGAGGACTGACCCTTGTTGACCTGCATGTGGTTGATCCAGTGCCTGTCTTTGCCACCCATTCTGCATACTCCATAAGGGAGGAGATCTCTGTTGAGGTTACTCTTAGCAAAAACATTGTTTCTGAGAAACCTTGCTTTCAACAGTTGTAACATTTGATATTTTGATTTTTCTTAAAAGTTCTGGAAATAACTTTTCCTACCCAATTATCATTATAGTTATGAGATTCCATATTAATTGTATCCCAGATCCAATTCTCCAAAGGTGGTGATCTTGCCTTTAACAGCCTAATTATTCTTTTGCATTGTGAGTTAGCATTTTTTTTTAAGATTTATTTATTATATAAGCAGTGTCCTGTCTGAATACATGCCTGCATGCCAGAAGAGGGCACCAGATCTCATTACAGATGGGTGTGAGCCATCATGGGGTTGCTGGGAACTGAACTCAGGACCTCTGGAAAAGCAGTCAGAGCTCTTAACCTCTGAGCCATCTCTCCAACCTGTAAGTCAGCATTTTTCAAAAGCCAAAGATTCAATTATTATTCACTGAGTTTCTGAATCTATACCATTCTGTTTACCACTGAAATAAATCTTTGTAAGAATTCTATAAAGGTTTCTCTTAGCCCTTGGATCACACTTGTAAGGGACTCAATTTTCTTTCCTACTTCGTCAGTTCTGTCCCAAGCATTCAAGGTTGCCATCTGGCGTGAATTTAGAGTGTGGTTATCATATAAAGATAGTTTGTTTATATTATCATAATCTCCCTCTGCAGAAGTTAGTCTTGGAAGATCTCAATTCCTCTAGCTCCACTGTGTTGTTCTATGGTTGTAGCTTCATCCTTCCACCAGAGACCCAGCCTGTAGCCGTATCTGTCCAGTCTTTAGGGATAATTCTATTTCAAATTGACTTTGAGGTTAACATTTGCTTTATAAATGGTGAGTTCGTGCCATATGTGATTATTAAGGTTGGCTGTTTGAAAGGCTTGGGCTTTTTCTCTGTAATCTTATAAGGCAATATTACATTGGTTCTCCTTTAAATTCTTCTGTCTGGGTCTGAAGATTTCTATGATCTGTTTTAACAAGCTTTTCTAATACTTGTTTCTTGGCATTCATCTCAACCAATTTGGCCCTCATAGAAACCAATTTTTTAAGGCTAAAACAAGAATTATCAAACAAATAATATTTACAATAGATGTTACTATAATGTCATCTACATTAATTATCCTCTCCTTTTATGGTTCTATTTTCAAACCATCTAGAGTATTATCAAACAAAGACCAAATTCCTTTTATGTTAATGTTTTATTTTTGATGAGGGGAAAAAGGCTGTCTTAAACTATTTCCCCTTTTAAAGAATATATCAAAACATTTCCTGTGGAAAATAAATAATTATGGTACAAATCCAAAAGACAATCACAGTCAAAATACTGGGAAATCTTGGGGGTAGGGCAAGTATTCACTTCTGTTTATGAAAGAATTGGGAAGGTGAGCTGAGACTAATATTTCACATAGACATCTGAGGCTGAGCTGAGATTCTAACCAATGTAAGGCAGAAATCCTTTCACTGAACAAAACACAGAAGTCAGAAAATGCCAAGTATGTTTTAAAAATAGCAAGAAATCTTGATCTGGAACATAAAATTGAGAAGTAACAAACATAGATGTGAAATATAGGTTGTCTTAACCAGTGTTCTTTCTGTTGCTGTGAAGAGATGCCAGAACCACTGAAACTCTTATAAAAGTAAGCATTTAATTGGGGCTGGCTTACATTCAAAGTTTTAATTCATCATCATCATGGCAGGAAACATGGCAGAATGCAGGTAGACATGGTGCTGGAGAAGTAGCTTGAGGGTTCTAGACTGGGATCAGTAGTCCTCAGGAAACAAGAGAGACACTGGACATGGCTTGATCATTTGAAACCCCAAACCCCACCTCAAACAACACGCTTCTTCCAACAAAGCCTTAGCTCCTAATCTATATCAAGTAGTGTTATCCCTTAATGACCAAACATTCAAATATATGAGTCTGTGGGGCCATTCCTATTTAAACCTTCACATAAGTGATATATAGTCTTACATAATATGTAAAAATGTAAATAAAGTTCAAATATTTAGTGACATTGGGAAAATGTCATAATTTTTATAATTCAGTCATCAGTAAGAACTAATATACGTTTTGATGAGGACTGAATGAACACAGATCAGTTTGATTTATTGTAAAGTTGAATAAGCAGAATGAAGTCAGGAGCCTATTTCAGATAGCAAATTATGATTTAGATTTAAAAGAAAGACATATATTTGAGAAGACAAGGCAGGACTTAGTCACAGGTAGACTATGGAGCTGCAAGAGTGTCACCAGTTCATGTCTCCTGAATCTTAGAGCCATAAACACCTGGGAGGAAAGACAAGAATCAAGAGAGACAGTAAATTTGAAGGAAATTGTTTATGATACTAATTTTGATTATGCAGTACATAATATTTTGGTTTTCAAAGGTAGTTATTTGTGAGAAGAGTCAGAATCTGAAATGTGGATTTGGGTTTTAGTACTGGCTACATTGATAGAAACAAATAAAATTCTTAAAACATCGTTTGTGTTAGTCAGGTATGCAAATAATTTCTAGAAGTATAAAAAATACCAAGAAAAATAGTATACTGTCACAGTTAAAGCATAGATTTAGACACTAGATTCAAATTCCATGTGCTCTGAGTTATTTAAATCTTTGCTCCTAAGTTTCCACACCTGACTCATGTAGATATTTTGTACCTAAGCTAATAAATACAAGTAACGAACTTAGTACAGTTTGAAATACTCTTAAAATAGCTATTATTGTCTAGTGTTATCTATACAACATGAAGATAGATTCACAAGAATTGTTACATCAGCTGAAGTAGTTTAAAAGCCCATGAGAATAGGAAGTTGATAGATCTCATATGTTCTTCTGGACTCACAGGTACCTCCACACACATGGCACCCACACAGATACACAAGTAAAATTAAAAACAAAATCTTTAAACTTTTAATTTTAGAGTAATTGCCTTATTTCATTTTTTAGGAATTTGTGTTTTTTAGTTTTTTCATCAGCCCCATATTTCAATGATATATGTTCGTTTTTTACGAACACTTGTGATTTGCAAAGCATTTCACATACACTTTTATTTAGTAATCAGCAAATTTATTGATCTGTGTTGTCACATCTGTATTGTCTAAAGATGAGGAAGCAGACTCTAAGTGGGATGGCTTGCTCCAGACTAAAAATGGGACTGATTTTCCTACTCTCCTGCACTCCTGTTTCTGTACAATTTATACACTATGCTTCTCTAAGATTTTTACAAAGCAGTAGTTTTATTCTAGGTTTCCTCAGTTGTGTCACCTTAGATATCCAGTATATTTTCTATAAATCAGCTGCTGCTGTCAGCCACTTGAGATTTTGCTGTTATCTATAGCATTTTCACAGAAACATTGACCAATCCCTGGGGAGAGTGTTGATTGTCACAGTAGTGGTAGGTGGAAGAGGCAGATATTATTAGTTACAGGGGTAGAGACAAGGGAATTGCTAACTTTCTGCAGTGAGCATAGTAGTCCCTGCTCAAGAATGATGGCCCAGTGGTGCTGATGTTGCGTAACCTGCCTTGAAGACTGAGATGCTCTTTACTCATTCTTCACCTTGGTGTTCACTTTCACCTCTTCTTATATATCTAATAACATTGTCCTTCTCCCACTAAAAAAAAAAATTATTTGAAGTCTAGATTTTGGAGTAATTTAAAATAAATGTAAGGGGCTGAATAGATGGTTCAGTGACCCAAGTTTGGTTTTCAGCACTCACATATCAAACCATGTGAGTGTACCAATACCATGGTGTACTAGTATCATGGTACTCCAGTACCATGAAATTCAATGCCTTCTTCTGACCCCAGGCATACAAGTGGTGCTCATAAGTAAAACACCCATACACATAAAATAAAATGTTCATACAAGTTGGTGTTTTTAAAAAAAAAAAGTGTGTTTCTGATTGGGAGGAGACAAATCGAACCAAAGCACATGTATTTTATTTAAAACTAGTATTTTAATGTTTTCCCTATTTTCAAATTGTACTTAATTCATACTGACTATCAGTAAAATAAACACATGAAATACTCTTAAGTTTTGTTAGAGTTTTCAGTTTCTGTCAGCCTAGACTCGTTTCTCAGAGTTGTCCAGTCTCTATAGGATAAGTTGTAAGAGACAAGTTGGTACAGAATTTATTGGCATCCATAGTCTTCCAAAAGAACATCCTGAAATATTCCTAGTGAACAGTTGCTATGTTCTTAAAAGCTTATATAACTGATCATAAAAATACACATAAATTTTACATAAGCAATCATTACATTTTACGGTTTTATTACCAGTTATTTAAAAAGAAAGAAAAAAGAAAGCCATGCATTATAGCTCCAAAACAAACTCTTATGAATATTATCTGTTGAACTGATAGTGAATACTTGGTTTTATTATGAATTGAAAATTTCATTATGATTTTGTCAAACTATATTTCAACATTAGAAGTATTACAGTACTATCCAAGTTATTAAAAAGATACTAAAAATATATGCAGTCCTCATATTGCTGTTCTTGCCAGCTTTGTTTTTCTTATAGCAAAGAAAGGGCGCAAATTCACCAAGTCAGGCATTCTGTTTACAGTACAGTTCTATTTAATACACTTGATAATGAAGGGTTAAATACTGAATATCTGTCTTTTTGTTTCTGAGGAAAGAATGTTCAAGCAAAGATTTACACAGAATCATTCATGTGCAAAGAAACACTGCAATAGATGTTTATTCTGAATATTGATGTTTGGGCAAAATTCTATTGAAATTTTTTGTCATTGACCATATGGAAAAGAGGTTTGTTTAGGTATATCATACTACTGTTATTAGTACAGTTCAAGTATTCCAAATGTATAATTTTTTAAATTTTATATTCAATGAATGTCACTAATTACTATTTCCCAACATTACCAAGCTGAACACTCATTCTGCCGAGAACACAACGAAATGTTGCAGGTTGTATTTCCCAGTACTTCACTGGGTTGTTGAATAAACTTATTGCACTGTATAATGATTTCTTCATCTTTGGCACCGTTGGACAGAAGTCATTCACTCCCACTTTTGTAATTGAATTATAATGAAGGAAGATTATCTGTAATGGGGAAAAAGAATGAATTTTAAATGCCCAGTAAATATACAAAGAATGTGTTTTATTAATAATTAAGTTTTGGAAGAGTTGCTAAATCTTGAGCATGGGACCTCGTGAATGCTAGAGAAATAATCCACCACTGAGTCGCACTTCCAGTCCTTATTATTTTTATCTGAAACAGAGTCTTGCTACATTATAAAACCAACCTTAAACTTTTGATCTTCTGGCCCCAGCCTCCTGACTAGTTACTGGGATTACAGATGTAAACCACTATTCTTGGATATAGTCAGCATTCATTTATGATTTATGGCTTTATTCATCTCTTTGCCCTTTTTGTTGTTGTTTATTTGTGGTTTTGTTTTATGAAACAGGGTTTCTCTGTGTAGCCCTGGCTGTCCTAGAACTCACTCTGTAGACAAGGCTGGCCTCGAACTCAGAGATCTACCTGCCTCTGCCTTTCAATGCTGAGATTAAAGTCATGTACTGCTACCACCTAAATTTATCTGTTTTCTTTACATTGAAATTAAAATATTTTTCCCATAAGATATATCCATTTATAGATGCTGAAAACTTGTCTTACCAAGTAAAGTATAGGTATCATGCAAGTGTTTGGGGAAGAACTTTGTCACATAGAACTTGTGTCACTATTTTGAATAAATATACTGTCTGGTCATCTTATCTACTTTGTTTTTTCCTTCTACTTTCCCCACCTCAAATATGTAGTCACTACCATGCCATTTAGTACCTTTTGCTGACAACACTGAAATATTTATTCCTATTACCTATAGAATCTGATTTCATTTGCCGAGATTAATCTGAACCTATTCATGAGAAACAAAGACATTGTCTAAAACATCTGTGTTTGGGCTTCAGCTCTCTCCTGTTCTCTATCAGTCTTGGTATATTGTGAAAGATAATTTATATGGTCCCTCTTCACTCCTCCAACTGCTCAATACCATAATAAGGTATTATTTACAGCAGTAAGCTCAGGGAGAGTAAACCAAGCTAGGTGTGGGTTTGTTTACGTTGCAGATTATTTATCCACTTGGGACTTGTGTTCTTTTCTGTGCTAAGATTTTTTGTCCACTATGAGACGCTAACAAAAGTAGCATATAAGAAGTAGATTGATGAAAAACAAGATATCCAGGTTGTAGTACAGAGTTTCAGATGTGGAAATTGGGAGGGGGATGGGACGTGACTTGAGACAGGGAAAACTGGGCTATGCCCATGGCTCATGACTGCAGAAATTCACATCTACATGGAGTTTGTTCTTTAGTGGTTTGAGTCTCCAGAGTACAGTGGACAAAACTTGTTTAAAGACAGGAAAAAATCTGGGCATCAGGATATACACCTGTAATCTTGGCTTTCAAGAGGTTGAATTAAACAGGAATATTCTGGGTTTAAAAAATGTCTGTATAGCATAGTAAGTCTGAGACCAACCTGGACTACATAACGAGAGCCCTATCTTAAAAGGAACAACAAAACAAAAAATTTCATACAAGGAATAATCAATTCCTAGTTACTTTGTTACTTGTGAGAAAGGCCTTTGCACAGTGAGGAAAGGCCTTAGGAAAAACAGATTGAAGTGAAATAGGGAGATTATTTTTTTTGTTGTTTTGTATTTTCAAGACAGAATTCTTTGTACTCCTGGCTGTCCTGAAATTTACTCTGTAGACAAGACAGTCTCAAATACGTAAAAATTCACCTGCCTCAGCCTCCCAAGTGCTGGTATTAAAGACACACACACACCACCACCCAGCTGAAATAGGGATTTAAAAAAAAAATCTGAAGGCCATAGATGAGAATTAGGGAAACTTAAAGCTCCAGAATTATGTGTAAAATTGTGCCTTTATTTTTGGTGACTTATGTCAGCATATGACAAAATGTGAGTGTCTTAGAGAGTATGAGGGTGTTGTGAATTGAATCCATTGCTTCACACATTGTATGTACACACTCTACCACTGAACTACATCTGTAACCCTATCTGAACTTCTATGCTTTGTAGTAGTTTAAATGAGAATGGTCCCCATAGGCTCCAAATGTTTGAATAGTTAGTCCCTAGTTGGTGCAACTGTTTGGGAAGATTGGGAGATTATGGACTTGTTATAGGAAGTATGTTCCTGAGAAAGGGCTTAGAGAATTCAAAAGACTCCTCATTTCCAGTATACTCTGCCTCCTGCTTGTGGATCAAATTGTGAGCTCTGAGTTGCTGCTCCATCCACCTGTTGCCATGCTTCACTCTACCATCATAGACTCTTACTGATGGCACCATAATCTAAGTAACTCTTTCTTATATAAGTTGCTTTGTTCATTGCGTCTTATTTCTTCAATAGAAAGAAAACAAATACATGTTCCAAATAGTGATTGTTCAGTTCATTTCATTCTCCGGTGTGAATGTTTAAAACTGTATACCCACTTCTAACCTAGCACTTGGATCCTAATTCTCTTGCTTTACCTTGTGGAATGTTTATAGAACAAAAGTAATAAGTGATTGTGCTTAGTATCCTAAGCTGAGAAACTCAACAACTTGAAGCTTGCTTAGTGAGCAGCTTGTCACAGTGACCTCAGCAGTTTCGTTCAGGTGGAAGTGTAAATGGAGTATACATGGTCTTTCTTGAGTGGTATCTTTGTAAGAAAATATTCCCCTCACACTATCCTACCCATATCACTGGAGTCATTATGTTCAAAGTTTTCTTGTTACTCACTAGATCTTTGCTTGAGGTACACTAGTATGTTCTATACAAACTAAAATGCCCATATCCACCAAACACACAAATGTTTTACCTGGAGGTATTTCAGCTCTTGTAATCCCGAAGGGATTTTTTTTAGTTTATTGTGTTCCAAGTGTATCTCTCTCACACGTGGTATATTAGCAAAACTTCCATTTTCAATATCTGTGATTCTGTTGTTTCCAAGACCCAGCCTATAGGTAATACAAAATGTATTGTGGTTAGATTTATTAAGAGTTTGCTGACATTCCCACAATCCTTTGTAGGATATGAGCCTATTAGTATAGGCAGCTATAACAGTGGTTCTCTCCTTGTTTTTGCTTTACACACTTTTGAGTAGGATCCCTGTATATTATCTAAAAAAAAATTCTTTAATGCTTTCTTTGGTCATATATGCTATTATGTTTCAATGAAGATTTTGGAATTTTTACCTTTGTAATTCTTTGTATCGTTTAAAATCTTCAAGTTCCACAGTTGAAATTTTATTAAAATCTAAGTGAAGCTCCAGTAAGGTTGGTGGTAGGCCTAAAACGAAAAGTATGTTAGATGACATAAGGTCAAACCTCTGTGACTGTTTACCAAGCTTCCAATTGTGGAGTTAAGTATTTCAAGGGCATCCTTATAAAAACTTTTTCATTAAGCTAGTGGTGGTATCTCATGCCTTTAATCCCAGCACTTTGGAGGCAGAGGCTGGTGGATCTCTGAGTTCAAGGCCAGCCTGGTCTACAGAGTGAGTTCCAGGACAGCCAACGCTACACAGGGAAACCCTGTCTCAAAATATCAAATCAAGGACTGAGATTCTAGCTAAGCACTAGGCCCAGGGTTTGATCCCCAGATACAACTCTACACACATGAACAAACACACACACACACACACACACACACACACACTTGAAGAACATAATGTTCTTCCCTATCTGTAGATTTATTTGTTAGACTGATTTTGTTGAGATGTTCATCCTGTGGATTTGGCTCTTTATTTTTGTAATTTGACCCTCAGATCCAGAGACTCAATCAGTTAGGGCAGGTCATTCCTTCAGTTGATACTTTAGGCATTGGTAGTTGTTGCCTTGATCTGTCCTTGACTAAAATTAGAAATGCTGATTGAGATGGTGTCCACTTAGGATTCTTAAGTTGGCCACAAATTCTTGGTTGCAAGCCAGAGGCCTACCTTCGCTTCCAAAATAGCTAGTACTACGTGTACAATGTTGTACTTGGCTTTGGTGACTTTGTTATACTGAATTTTTTTATTTATGGATTTATTAGCTGGAATTATTTACTCAATACTTTTATGATTATTTACTTTTTTACAGAAAAAGAAGCAGGCAAGTTTGAGTCCGGCAAATTCATACAATGCCCAGAGGTGACCTGTCAAGTCATTTGTTTTTTAACATCAGCAGCCGCCAAGGTGTTAAGTCCATTGCAGCACTTACTCTTGCAGTTACTGATAGTTATTTTCTATAAGAAATGCAACTTCAGTGCTCCAGCACATGACAGGTGACCTGTGAACATCTTGTTCTTTTCACACTTGCGTGCCTGAAGCCCACCCCCCTGCATCTGTAGCTGGTATGAAAGAGGCCAACCAGGGCACTCAAGCAAACCTCACTGTGGCAGTCATACTTCAATATATTGTTTGTCAGCCTATGGTGCTCATTACCTTGCTGGAAAAAAAAAAATGTTTCCTTCCCATATGTATATTAGAAATGGATGAGTGAAATTGAAATATCTTTTCATTACAAGTAGACTTTATGGCTAAACTTAGTTTTGATTCCAAAATTTAATTTGAATTTAAAAGTTAACTAGAGTAGAAAAATTAACTCTTCTAAACTGGCAGGATTCTAATTTCCTGAATTTTTTTTACTTTAATTATATTTATATAATAACTATATGTTACTTTCAGTTATAAGACCAAGAGTCTGTTACCAAAGAATTAATATTCTCATAGAATTAGTAGATAATGTTTTGCATCAGCCAATTCTGGAATGGACTGTAGTAAGCCTGAAAAGAGCATGGGGTAAGTTTAATGAACTTAAGGGGCCATTGTCCTTAGGACATGAGGAAGATGAGTGACAAGAGAGCAGAATGGGGCAGAGCTTCTAAGGCAGGCACAAGCCAAGGTCATGCAGAGATGTGACTAGCAAAAGCCCATCTGCTGCTGGCAAATATTAACATGTTTTGGATAGGAATATCTGTTTCTACCACAAACTGCTCCCCCACCCACATGGGATGCAGTAGAATTTCCCATACAAACAGGAAAGAAGACACTTTTCTATTTTCCTCCTTTGAACTCTTCCTGATAAGAGCTCCTGGAATAGCTGCCATTTCACCCACTGCAAGTCATGATAGGGTTTGACATTTTAGTGAATCATTTTGCTTTTAATGCCAGAGAGTGACAGAATAGTTATACTTGAGACATTTGATTCTGGTTTGTTTGTAAGTATATTATTTCTTTAGCTCTGAAATAATATTGAAAAATTAAATTATGCTTTGATACTTGAAGGAAATAGTAATTAGGGTATATTTCATATAGGAAAGAATGGCCACCTCACTGATTTCACCCACCCTGTCAGGCCAGGCTGCTTCTTCCTGTCTGGCAAGTCCTCCTTTGTTCCCTCCCTTTGCCTTCACTTTTTTCTTGCTCTGGCTTCTCTGTACTCTATACCAGCTTATATCCAAGAAAGGAAATGTTTGCTTAAGCTACTGGAGAGAGTTTGTCATTTTTGTCACTGCTCCAAAAATTACAAGATTTTAGGTTTCTAGTCATTAAATACCCACTTTATTTAACTGTAAATGAAGGTGATTTATGTGGATAGGTGTGGATTAAGCTAGGTCTTCTGTGGGGAGGAGGAATTGCCTTCCCATTTTTATTTTATCTATCTTTCAAATAAGTGAAAGATAATTTTTTTTAATTTATATGGGTTTTGCCTGCATGTAGGTCTATGTGCCACATGCAAGCCTGGGCTTGGGGAAAACAGAATAGGGTTTTAAATGGCCATTTGAATACTAGGAATTGAACCTGGATCCTTTGGAATACCAGCCAGTGCTCTTAACCCTGAGCCATCTTTCCAGCCCCATATAAATTCATTTGTATTTAAAAAAAAATAACAATTTCAGTGTATCTTGTACAGTTTTGTTCATTTGGAATTAAAGTAATAGACAGAAGTTGCTATTTTTACTGGTAGATAGTGAAAATACTGTTCAAGATTGGCAAATATTATTAATATGGAATATTTTTGATCCAGTTAGTCCATCAACACAGAAAAGAAGCCTTTATTGGAGATGAGGAAAGAAAGATTGTGAACCTGAGTTCCAAAAAAGGGCAGCCAATCCTACCCACCTAGTTATCAGGTAGCAGGTTTGGATATAAGTTATCTAGGACAGTGAAGGAGCATTTCTCTTTGGAGTACCTGCTTCAGATCTCGTTAATCTAAATTTACAATGGAAGGCTCCTTATCATAAGGTTGTTGTCATGTACTGTGTCTCAGATACTGTCCTCAAGCTTTTCTGTGTATTAGCACATTAATATTCACCATGCCCCTGGGAAGTTGTCACAGAGCCCTTTGTGACATATCCTTCTTGCCAAAGCCAGTGCTGCCCCCATCTGGCCTTACAGTCTCTGTCCACCTCAGCTGCAGCAGCACGCTAAGGATAATCCCCATTCAACTTGCTCTGCTTTTACCCTACAGAATTCTTCATCTCTAGAGAACTTCATGGATTGGCAGGTTTAGAAGAATAAATGTCAGAAATAAAAAGGAAAAGAGAAATCTCGTTGCTTTTTAATGTTTATTCTTACTGGGGAAAAAGATTATGGTTTAATGTCAAAAAGATTACTACATATAGTTCTCTGCTTGTATGTAAAAAAGTACTAAATGTCATACTCCTCTGATCAGATAGTGGCATTGGGATTTCTGATGGTAGAGTTTTTCTGACAATACATACTGTAAAGTTTTAAATATTACAAATTAATGCATGATAATACCATATAACAATGTATGCTCACTGAAAGATGGTGCCTTTCAGAATGCCTTATTTTAAGTGAAATAACTACAAACCTTTTGGGATTGAGGTTAGTTTTGCCTCAGCAATCCTTATATGGAACACTGTCACTCCTTCAAATGCTCCTGGTTCTATCCCATTGTTATCAAGAGGGTTAGCACTCATTTCTGTGAAGAAATGACACAATGTAGCACATGTAAATTATCATCATGGAAACTCACAATATAGCAGGACACATCTGAAGAATATTGGAGAACTGTGTCTTGTCATTCATATTCATCTCTACTCAGTATACCTACTTCTGTGTTCTCTTTCTATTAACCCTAGAAAAGCACTGCTTTGAGTTTTGTGAACTGGAATATATAACAAGTTCTTTCTTATTTCATTTCTTTGCTTTAAACTACTAAATAGAATTACTTCCTAGTATGCAATAAGCATGGTAACTTTCTTGGTTTATTAATAGTAATATTGCAGCGGGGAAAATATTTTAATTCAAGGTATTTTTGTTTTCCATTTTGTTATCTCCTAAACTGTGTGCATGTACACATACTCATGGAGGCCAGAGATTAATCTTGGACGTATTCCTAAGATGCTATCCACATTTTTTTCATGGTGTTTTAAATTGACATAAATTAATTGCACCTTGATTTGTTTGTTGAGATAGGGTTTTTTGCCAAGTAGGCAAGGCTAGCTGGCCACTGAGCCATAGGCATCTGCCCATCTCTGCTTCCCCAGTGCTGGCATTACAAGTATATACTACCATGCCCAACATTTTTATGTGGATTATTAGGGTCAAACTCAGGTTCTCAGATTTATGCAGCAAGCACTTTACTTCCTAAGCTATCTCACTAGCCCTAGCCCTACCTTTTAATTTTTAAAAGATCATATGTCACTACATAAATTATGCAATTAACAGAAATTTAACTTAGAAGAAATGTAAGAGGCTGTTTCATAAGTACTAGGTACTTGGATGGATTAAGAGATTATATGAATATGAACCTTGCTTAGGTGTTTGATTGTTTCACACAGACCGCATAGTTATATGATGGACATTGCAAATAAATAGTGGGATTTAAATTATATAATAAGATATACATATCAATAATCTTAAAACATAACAAAAATTAGATTTCTATTTCAAATTATTAAAAAATTGTGTACATTATATATGAGTAATTTATAAAATACATTGAAATACTGTCTTTAAATTTAATCGCATAAGTTTTATTAATCAATGTTTAGTTCCCAAAAGCAGAGCAAAGTGTGTCATGAGATTCTGGAAAAAGACAGTATCACAAAACGTTCTTTTGTATCCTGTAGTTTTTTACACTTTAATTAATTTACAACTTAATAGATTTAAGGATTAATTTTTGAAATTACTTTGGAAATTAATATTATAAATCTGGTTGTTAATTACAGTTTCAAGATGTCCCATTCATTGGGAAAACTTACCCAAAACATGTAAAGCATTCATTCCTTTGAATGTGTCCTTTTGTATTTTCTTAACTTTGTTATCATGAATTCTGAGTTCTGCTAATGATTTGGGAAGGTTAAGTGGAATTTCACTTAGTTGATTGTGGGATAAATACAACCTTCTCAATTTCTTCGTGGTTAGAAAGGTTTTTGGATGAATCTTTGTTAGCTTGTTGTTGTTCAGAATCAGAGCCTAAATAAAGCATAGAAAGGCATTTTAAGGCAGTTGCTCTCATCCTGTGGATCATGACCCCTCTGAGGATGTGAATAACTCACAGAGGTTGCCTAAGACTATGGGAAAACCCAGATATTTACATTATGATTCATAACAGAAAAATTATTGTTATGAAGTAATAATGAAAATAAATTTAGGATTGGGGCTTATTGCAACATGGTGAACTGCATTAAAGGGTTACAGCATTAGGAAGGTTGAAAATCATTGGTTTAAGGTAATGGATTAATTAACTGGTATTCTACAATAATTAGTCAGGGAGATCAGTATAATTTCTACCATTTTTATATTAGCTAAAGATATTTATTAGAATTCCAGCTTTAAAAATATTGTTGAGTTAGAACAATACAGTGTTTTAATGTCTGGTGTTAGTACAATCTCATCTTATTAAACTTTTAATTGGTTGTTAATCATGTAATAATTCACATGGCAAGATGATATACTTCTATTTTTTCCTTCTGTTATATTGAGCAGAAATAATTTTTTATATTTATCAATAGTGGTGTCAGGTTTCTCAGCATCTTTAGGACCTTTTTGTCCCTCCAATAATTAATTCTGTCAAGTAGAAGCTTGAGGTTTATTTCTATAAACTTTATCCTTATTTTTGTTCTTCCTTTTGTTTCTAGACAGAATCAATATATCTTACTGGGATTGCTCAGAGTCTTTCTCCTTAGCACATTCACTCTGACTGCACAACAAACTCAAGAGTGTGTTCACTCATTTTATTCTCCGGCCTCTGTCTCTTTAATCACCCTCTTTCTTCACAAGGCATGCTGTTAAATGTTTTATCTAAGAAGGATTAATCCTAGAAGAGGGGAAACTCTTTCTAGCTGCCATCTAGCAAAATAGACTCTGTTCTGAATATATAACAGCTAAAAGTGTATTCCCCTTTAAGTAGTGGGAAAATTGGTAGGGAGTTGGCTTTAACAACCTGGTGGATCGCAAAGGTGACTTCTATCTTTTGTTTGACCCTCTGTGTTACCCTGCAAGGGAAGTCAGAGCTGCCTTGCCTAATAAGTATATACTCAATAAGATTTTGCCATGGTGCTTAAGACTTATGTCTTTTGTCATTTATCCATTTGCTCTCTGGTTAAAACGTGAAGTTGTTGGATTGTTGAAATTACATAAAAGGAATGATAACTAATAAAGAGAAAGGCTTTTCTTCAATCTTTGTTCAGCTGTATCAAATCCTAAAAGACATAATGCCTCGCATGATGGGCTGGGAGAATAACCCAAAGTAAATTGTATACAACATTGGCCTTTGTGCAAGGAACTAGCTGTCCTGCAGTCCATATACATCACTAACAAACAATATAGAAGAAAATGTAGTGTGTTGTCACTGTTTGTAACAGGAGAGAGAAGTGAGTGGGGAGGTCTGAGGGTGTTGCAGGTGCCAGTCACTCTGTCTTATATTTTCTATGAGAGTACTAGACAGGCAGCTTGAAATAGAACAGAGGTGCCTAAGAATAATTAAACTTTAAAAATTATACAGCATACCACTGCTTCAAGTATAAAACACCTGCTTATAAAAGTGTTTTAGCCTGTAGCAATGGCAAACTTCGTGTTACACCTACTTGGGAAAGCTAGAAAGGAGAAGCACTTAAGACCAGGAGTTTGAGGACAGCCTGGGCAACATGGTGAAACCTATCTTACGAAAACTAAAAATGATCTAGGCAGTGGTGACACATACCTTTAATCTCAGCACTTGGAAGACAGAGGCAGATGGATCTCTGTGAGTTCAAGGCCAGTTTGGTCTACAGAGTGAGTTCCAGGATGACCACTTGGCCACTGCTACATGAAGAAACCCTGTCTTGAAAGACTTTTTTTAAAAAAAAAAACCTAAAAATGAAAATGTTTATTTAACAAATTTGGTCAGTCTATTCACACTAGCCTGGCAGTAATTCCTATCTTTGAATAGCAACTTATTTTTATTTGCTCAATTAATATTATAAACGATTCTACAAGATCCATGCCATTATTATACCCTTCTTAACTGCTGAGGAAGGCGAGGCCACTTCTTTCATTGTTATTTAGTTGACAGAGCCAAGAGCTGTTTCCAGGTTCACCCAACACTGAACATTCACCCTTAACACAGTACAATATAGATATTTACTTCAAAAATATTAAAGAAATATGAGAATTTCCCTTTAAAAATATTTGAGGCCTAAAAATTTTACTTTAAAAATATTAAAGAGGCCTAAGAATTTCCCAGTATCTTTTTGTGCATCATTTCCCAATGAAAAATGGAAGTTCATGTGGACTGAGTTCATGAAATACTCCTAAAATTATACTAAAATAAAATACGCTAACTGACTTCAAATTTTTGTGGCTTTGATACCAAATATACCATTAGTTGTTCTGTGGTTACTTAAACTGAATGTAGTTTCAATGGTAGTGGAATCATTTACAAGTTATATATATTTCCATATTCTCCTTTTAAATTACATATGTATCTATGCACATTTTCCCAATCTCTGATAATAGAATAACAATCTCTCTTCTCTACAAGTTTCTATATCAAGTTAGTAGGATGGGCTACGTGGATCATTGGTTGACTCCATTGTGTTATTTTGCTGACTGTCTTAATATTTGAGTAAGTCCTAGTACAAAAACTACATTTTACATGGCAAATCTACTCTTTCTTCTTAACTTAAAGGCAAAATAAACTAGCAGTCAGAGTCCAGCTACCAAGAAATATAGTACTTAAACACAAGCTTTTGGAGAGGGTTGACATAATCTCTAGGTTCTGAGTGTAATACCTTGTCAGTTATCCCTTTGTGTGCCTCTGACATGATGTGTGTATATATACACACACACATATAAAGATAAATATACAAAGATATATATTCAAAGATATATATATCTTTGACCTATGATGACAGGGAGGCAAGGTGACCTTCCATCTCCCAGATTCAGATACAGATACTTGGCTAATTTTATATACAGATGGGCTTATATTCAGGGCCTAGTATGGTATGAATTCTCTTTTCCTCTTAATATTTTACTTTCCCTAAAGATGGCAGACTGTATGATTATTTTCTTTAGCACAGCCTGGGAGTATAGAGAAATGACTTGGAAGAGGTATCTTAGCCCACCATACCAGACAGTATAGAGACAGAGGTGTTCATATCTCAGCCCAGCAAGACAAGAACATTGCTGACAGGAGTGCTGAGGCCTCCACTACTGTGTCCGTGAAAATTGGACTCTTTATTCAAAGTTAATTTCAGATTAAGTCAGAAAGCTGATGGTCTTTTAAGGTTCAAAATCCTAGGCAATGTTAGGAAATTAAAATGTTAATTATGTTTATAAATATATAAGGAAGAAATTCTTTTCCTTTACAAAGACCAAAGAAAGATAACGTGCAAGAATATACTAGCCACCTAAATAAATATATTCTGTGTTCTATTTTTAGAGAACTATGGTGGGATCTTAAGTCAGTGGCTTTGGGTGAAGATTTCTTACTATGTTGATTATTGGTGTAGATAAGTATTTTTTGTTGTTTTGAAACAGGGTCTTATTATGGAGCTCTGGCTGGCCTCAGATCCACCTACCCCTGCCTCCCAAGTCATTGGATCAGAGGTCACCAAGCACTGGTCATAATTCTTTAAAGTCTTACTCCTTTTAGAGGATAGTGAGCATTGCCATCTGACTAGATTAGGAACTCATTTAAACTCTCAGCCCAGTTACCTTTTACCAGACTATTATTCTGTAAGCATTAATTGAATTTAGCCATAGTGTTTACTTGGCTGAATAAAAGATTTTTTTCAATGGGTTATTCATAGGAAAGTGAGATGTCTTTACACTGATGCAATATAAGTAGTTATTTCAAAAGTGATAAAGATATTTACTTAAGTACTTGAAAATATGAGCATATAATCTTACATAAAGTGAAGTGAGTCCTCTAAAATCATTTTCCTTAATTTCCTTAATTTTATTATTTTGAAGGTCAACCATTCGAGTATCAAATGGAATGTTGCTTGGGACCGAGGTCAAACCTGAGGAAAAAAACAAACATTTTACAGATAATATACATTTCTTGCTAAAGATGAGATCAGTAACACGATGGAGGTGTACATTTTTAAAATTCATGATGACCAGTAACATAAGACTTGGTAGTTGTAAAAAAAATGATAAATAATGTGAGCTGGCACCTTGGAGTACATTCTCTGCAGAGGAACACCTAACCCAGTCTTGACTTTGGGAAGAGGAAATCGGACTTGCCTGGAGTGGATGTTCCATGCTGAGCTGACCCACCTTGGGACTTCTTGCCCGGGATGGGATGGAGGGAGGGGGAGGCTGAAGCCTGACTGAGAGGGGTTGGGAGGGGGAGGAGAGGGATACATGGGTAAAAAAAGACTTTTTTTAATGTAAAAAAATAATAATAATAACAAAGTGAACATGCAAAAAAAAGAAACATTTACTTTTGAAAGTCTCAAGATCTTTCCAAGTAACTTTTTACATTTTTACAAGGTGTCTATATTACTTGAAATTGGCCGGTTCCAAGGTAAGATGCATAGGGCAGGCTATGTATGATTGGCTTTGTGTAGAGATCACAGACAAGAAGCACAGCTTATACAATGTGCTTCAGCTAAAACACAGCTGTGTGTGTGTGCAGATTTTCTGGCTAGTGAGAAACTGTGATCACAGGCCTTGACCATTGTTTAAGAAGAAGCAAAGTAAAACTAGTTGGGGTAGCACACCTTAACCCCAGCACTCTGAAGGCTGAGGTCGGTAGGTCTCTGAGTTCTAGGCCAGCCTGGTCTACAGAGTGGGACCCTGTCCAAAAGAATAAAATAAAACAAAACAAAGAAAAATAACCCAACATGAAGAAAATTAGATTAGAAAAATGGATATGCTAATTTTTTTCAGTCATAGTAACGAAAAATTAATATAATTTTACTATAGTCAATTTGTCTAACTGGCTGTTATTTACAGATCCTCCAAATATCTTGATTAGCATGTAGATGTGAGATATAATTTATTTTGCTTAGCACTTACAGTATTAAAGAACAAAGTGATTTCACTTATATCTGTTTTCTACCCTTGAAGAAAAGTCTTCGTTCTTCTTTTCATGAATAGTAGCTGTCTGTGTCACCTCAGAATAAGATTAAGGGACACACTTTTAATTTTTTTTTCTTTTTGGAGATTGTAAATACACAATTTCCCTCTTCTATTTCCTCCCTTCAAACCTTCCCATGATCTCCCCCTTGCTTTCTCTCAAATCTATGTCCTCTTTTTCTTTATATAATGTGTGAATTTCTAAATATATAAATATTACCTGCTCAGTCTATATAATGTTGACCTATATGTATGTCTTTTTAGGACTGACAGCTTGATTTTTAGTATTTTAGAGGTAGGGACAAAAAGGCTCAGAAATTTAAGAATATTTTTTTGTTTCACTATGGGACCACTATTTTATTTAAGCTGGCCTCAAATTCACAGTCCTCCTGTATTATATTCCTAAAGGTGTAGACTAAAAGCCTATGCTATCACACTCACCTGCCACCAAAAAGTGTATGCAAATAACCATTTTACAGTGACTGAATAGAGATTTGAAAGTTCAGTGACTACTTTTTTTTTTTTTATCCTCTTAACCTTTTCAGAATAGCAGTGTTCTTCAAAACAAAGTTGACTCCTGTCCTTACCTAGATCAGAACAGTGGACAACTCGAGAGTAACATTGGCACCCAAATGGACATGTTGGAAACAAATCAAAAGGGAAAAAGGGGTTCACTGGCTCTTTGGTTGGAAAAAGAGAATTGTTGTCATCATCATTGTCATCATCACCCATGTCTTCCATATCCTTCAACATCATATTCTTCAGCACTGTGTGTGAAGGGCTAGAGGAGGGTTTGGCAGAGCACACAGCCAAAAGCAGTAGCATCATATACTCCTTCATGCTGTCCTGTGTACGAGTTCAACCTGGTATTCAGTAGACATTGAGTATTAGAGTTTAAACAGATACAAATTCTTTTATATACATTTCTGTATTGTCATATTCTGGGTTAGTAAGAATATGACAGAATGACATTCTTATCCATTGGCATGTAGTGTAAGATTTAATACATAAAACTTTTTTGAAAGCAACTCAGTACATGCTTTCAGAGGGAGCTTGAATAATTTTATTAATTTGAATAGCTAGGTCTGTCTGTCCATGGATGGTGCATTCTTATCTTAGCAATAACAAAATGCAAGCTTGACCCCATGATACACTGAGATAAATTTCAGTTAAGGAAATTAAAATGAAGTACTTAGATTTAAGAAGAGAAATAGTTTCTGAATAAGAAACTTTGTTTTATTTTTATTCTGAACTTTTAAAATAGCCTTGTCTCAAGAAATAATTCTAAAATGCATAATATAATTTTTGTAATAGAAAAAAAAGAAAGACATTTCAGTTGGTTAAAGGAAAATAATTAAGTAGAGGGTACTTATTAAGTAAAATTTTAACCTACAAAATGTTTCCGAAAATACTTTAAAATATAGATTATTTTCTGTTAACTAAAAAGCAAATATTTAACAATCCATAGTCTACTTCTAAATTAAAAAAAAAACAGCTGGTATAAATAAATCTCATCAGTTATAAACTATAGTGGTAAAACCATGAACAAAGTGTTTGTCTTGATGATTTTTTCAGAATACAGTTTCACATATCCCGAGTTGACCTGGAACTCACTAAGTAGCCAAAGATGGCCTTAAACTCTTGATTCTCCTGCCTCCATTTCCAGTGTGTCAGGATTCAGGGCTGCACCACTAGACCTGGTTTATGTGATGCTGGGGATCAGACTTAGGATTTGATACCCACTGGACATCCCCAGCCTGGATGACTTTTGTCTTCTTTTTTTTTTTTTTTTTAATTTTATAAGCAATAAATATTTTTTTATAATTAGGAAAGTAAATTTAATAATTATCATGACTATCTCTATTCTCAAAACCCTTACATTGCTAATACCTATGTTATTTTCCAAAGATAACCTCAATGGCACTTAGACAGTTTCTTTTTTGCCCTACCAAATTTCATTCTCATCACTGGTAACTTTTCCCTTGCTGACATTGGATCTTTATTTCTAACCTATTCTTTTATCTAATACCTCATCTTGACCATCTGCTGCCCAAACTATTTTTGTTGTTCATTGTTTCACTGAGTTTCATTTGGTTGAATAGTTGTCTCTGCTAGATGCTATGTGTGTACAAAACTGGAATGTATAAAATGAGAGCTTTCAGGGCATGAATTTATTGCCATCTGATGTCTGATATTCCCATGTATATATTCATCACAGTTTGGGAGTTTTCTTACTGTTATTTTGTGGTTTAAAACAGAGTCTCTCCCTCTATCCCAGGTTGGTCTCAAACTCCCTGTAGATAATCCTTCTGCTTCAGTCCCAGATACTGGTAGATTACAAACATCTACCACCACTTATGAAATATGTACATTCTTAGAGATTTTCAAAGACTAAAAACATAATGAAATTATCAAAAATAGGTGTATCTCAATGGTGTCCATTAGGAAAAACAACTCTTAACATGAATATATTTTTATATATTTACATATTCATACATATGTATATTTTTACTTTCAATAGCAGAAGACTTTAGAGAAGGTCTCTCAATCTCAGTCACCTTAACAATCTGCTGGGTCTGCACTATGTAAGTGTCAACAGTGACTCAGTAAGAGAATTCTATTTAGTCATGTCTGGCCCAATTTGAAAATACCTGATCCTTGAGTCTCCATCTCCCAAGGGCTGGGATTACAGGTATGCCCCACCATGTACTGTTTATTCTGTGCTGGAGAATGCTAAGTAAGCCCTCTACTATAGCAACAGCCCCTTTAGTTTATTTATTTAAACATCATTACATTGCAGCTCTGTCTTCTAGATGCACAGATACTCTTAACTGTAGTAATTGGAAGTTTACAAATACAGTGTCGTTTGAAGTCCTGTCTTTGGCCTAGCCTAGTTTGAGGTTGCTAGAGTTAATATTTTAAGTGAGCTATGGGGATATTTTCTTTATTGTTAGGAGCTTATTCTGGTTTTTTGTGGTATTGTGTTCGTTTGCTTTGGTGGGATTTTTTGTTTTTGGTTTTTTGGGTGTTTTTTTTTTTTTTTTTTGAGACAGGGTCTCATGTAATCCTAGCTAATGTGAGAATGTTTTTTTATGTTGTAAATATTAATTTTAAATAAAGGAACTGTTTTGACCCATGACAAGCACCATAAAAAAAGGGAAAATCACAGCATAGGTAAGAAAAGCAGGGCAGAGTCAGACAGATCAAGCCAGCCACCCAAAAGAACAACATGTAAAAAACACAGATAAGCCACGGGCCACGTGGCGAGTTAGATTAATAAAAATGAGTCACATTAAAATAAAATAGCTAGCTAACAATGTGCCTGAGCCATAGGCTAAACAGCATAAAGTTAATATAAACATCAAAGTCATTTTAAGGGCCTAAGCAACGGCGGGCGGCTAAGGGGTCTGGGGCGGCAGGTCTGTGGGTCTAGACCTCTGGCCACCCGAGGCCAAGAAACTGTTTATATTATAACACCTAGCTGCTCTGGAAATTGCTATGTAGACCAAGCTGGCTCGTCTACAGAGATAAGCCTGCCCCTGCCTCCTGGGTGCCAAGATTAAAGAAAGGCATGCACCACTCCACCTAACCAGTGGGTGTTTCCTAAGTATCCATGTGTCTCAAGCATGATCTTAAAGGGTAAGACAAGACATATCTTTCTCTCATTCCTTTCCTCACAATTCCTACTCATCAAAAACATAACTAAAACTCTTAATCAAATACTCTTATTAAATATGATATTGTTAAAGATAACATTTGAAGCTGGGAGGAGTGGCACATAACTATAATCTCAGCATTTGGGAGTTTGATGCAAGATCGTGAGTTTGAAGCTCCCCTAGTCTATATTGGGAATTTTAGGATAGCTTGAGATACATAGTAGGACCCTGTCAAAAGCAACAGTAACAAAGAGATACTCAGAATGTTAAGTGATTAGATGGCAATGAGGGAAAACTAGCTGTGGAGATTGCTAAGTCAAGTGCTTCCTATGCAACCATGGAGAACTGAGTTGATGATATCCTCAGCACACACTTGAAAACTGTGTGTTGGCACATTTTTATAACCCTGGTGCTCAGCATGAGTGGGGAAAAACATTGCTGGGTCCCAGTGACTCCTGGTGATCTCTAGGTTAAATGAGACCCTGTCTAAGAAATGAGGTGAAGAGCAACCCCTATCTGGCTCCATTTATGCATGCATGGCTGAGAACACACATACACAAGCATACATCATACACACACTCTAAATGAATAACTCAAGTCGAAGTTATTGTCATTCTTGATGTTTTTGTCCTTTTAATAATTCTATATTACTTTTAAAACCAATAGAGCATTGAAAAAGATTGAAGTGAGTATAATGCCATATAAATGAGATGGATGCACACCTTTTCTTCTCATACATAGTTTTTTATTGTTGTTACATAGTAAAAGATCTTGGAGGGTTTTTGTTCGCTGTGTTGTTGAGACAATGATTTTCTGCATAACCTAGTCTGGTCTCAAACTTGTGATCCTCTTGAGTTCTGAGATTATAGTCTGTGTTAAAATGACTGACGTTAAAATACTTGAAATACCAGTGTGAAAAAAATTGTTGCTTTAATTATAAATATATAACTTGCCCTTTTCTACCCCTTCTTTAGCATTCTGATTGCATAAGTGGAACAATGTTTTGTACACATTTTTCTCATTCATTGGTCTCTCTTAGAAGACAAAGAAAAAATATGTACCTGGGAAATAGTTTTGAAATTCAGTGTTTTACGATCCTAGCTTCATTTTCTAGATTATAGAAAATTGGGGTTTATTAAGTTGGCTGATTGTTTTTGTTCAAGCCTTTTAGTGTAAAAACTGGATTACATGGGTTTTAGCTTTCATATAAAAGCAAAAACTATTTTAACATTAAGGTATTTGAAATGTAGAACTAAGAAATAAATTTAATATATATGTGTATATGTACATATATATGTATGTATGTATAACAAGAAGAATGTGTTAGAGTACCAGAATAGATGCCAAGAACACATCTTGATTTTCCATGTGGCCTGGCAGCAAGAGTTGTGGGCTGGACTCATTTGTATGTGTTCCACATGCTGGTGACAGAAATTCCTTTAGCCTACTTGCCTCAGTGAGCTCCAAAGAAATTCTCCTAATGCTGAGTAAATGAGGAATGGAGAGGGTTTGAGAAGATGGAATTAGAAATAAGGGAGTAGGGACAAAGCAAAGGGCACGGGACCAGGAAGCAGAACAATGACAGGTTCATTAGGCATCAGCCAGAGTCATTCCTTTTCTGACTTCTTTCTTAGAATAATAATATTTCATGACAGCATCTTTGCCTTTTTCATAACTGAAGTAGACTGAAGTGAGACTTCTGCCTGCTAGTTCAGTGTTATCTGTCACAATGGAGAAGCCTTGCCATGGGTAACTCGGGAAAGCAACTAGCTCCTAAATAGTAGTTTGTCTTTTTTTGTAAAAACTGGATTACATCTGTGTATTCATACCCTACCACATCAATGAAACTACTTCTTGATGGATTTCCAAAGCAGTCTGGACCACACTACATTAATAATGCTAATCAACACACTCTTGAGAACACACCACCTTTAGATCTTTGGCAACATTAGAAAATATTTATATTGAAGACATAATAGTTCTTACTACTTCTCTAAGCTAGTACTGTCTAATGCTAGCCATTTAAAAAAAAAAAACGTATTTTTTCTGTGTCCTTTTATCTCAATTGCTTGTAAAGAAAACAGATGCCAACCTTGGTACTCAGAAGAATTGCCCTCTGGTGTTTTTGGGTCTCTGCTATAGATTTAAGGAGTCCATGAGAAGATCTTAAACCTCTGTTGATCGATCTACACAGTTGTTCACCACTGGATAATATTTGCAGTAAGAGAGAGCTCTGTAATGCTGTCTATTATTCTAAAAGAATATGTAAAATAGTATTGTTTTATTCTTATTTAAAGTGTTATGACTTTGTTTAGAGTTTGTTAAAACAGTTCAAAGTCAAATTTATTAGTTTTGGCAGCATTTAGGCTGTGCTGTTTTTTTAAAAAACTTAAAATATTTTATTTTGTTCTCAGGAAGACTCAATATTCTGACTTAGACCAGTTTTATCAGTGTTTCTACTCATGAAAAGCTTTGGGTTTTGGTCTCAAGTTCTAGTCTTAATAAGAAGACTCTTAGGAATACTGTCCCAGTGCTCCTGCTGTTACTAATTAATCAGAACCATTCAAAACTGAGAGAGAGCTCTGGACATCACTCCCAGGAACTCTAAGAGGAGGAAGTTCAGGCTTTGGGCTTCCAGAACTCCCTGGAGACAGCAGAGCTGAGGCAACTTCCACACCCCTCTCTTCTAAAGCTTCCAACCATGCTCCAAGTAGATTTTCATCTCTAGACAGAGAACCAGATTTCCTCTGAAATAGACACGGTGAGATTTGACAGGTTCTCAGACTTCATAATAACACTAGAAATGTAGCAAGAAGTACATAGGCTTTCTATTTGCTACTTAACTATTTGAAAACGTGAAATGAAAATCTTGTCTAAGTGAAATGCTGTTACCTTTTATTACCTTATTAGGTAAATAAGTCGCTGTATTTTTAAATCCCATGTTTGAAGGTCCATTTGACAACTGAGCTTGAATATTTCAGTTCACATATATATGTTTCAGGATATAAATGTGACATATCATGTCCCATGTATCTCAGAGAAAATACAGACTACGTGCAGGTATAATCAAAGTATAGCCTTATCCTTGACTAACTTAAAAATCTAAGCATACATTGGGAAACTTATTTACAGCACTATTTGTTTATAGGCACTAATACTTTTTAAAGCAATACTTTTAATTATTTTTACCTTGGAAATATAAATGCCACTCTAATTAAAGAATTGGATCTTATTTTCCCCTTAGGTATCCATTTTTCTTTTAATTAGCTATATAACCCTAATTGCTGTTTTAAAAACAAAACATTCCTACCTTTCTACTTTTCTAAGATTTCCTACAATGCTTGTAAAGTTAATGTTTTGTCTGAAGCCTCAGATGAGGTGTTGTGATACTCATTTTAGTGCAGTGGTTAGTTGTTAACAGGAGGCTGCATCGCCTCCATTCTTTCCGCTGCTACACTGCAGTGCTTCCTGCCAAAACCAAACAAGAAACAGCAGCTAGATTCTTCCACATGAGCCCGGGCTTGTACTTCATCTGTCTTCCTTTTTTTCTTGCTTTTTCTTTCTTTCTTCCCTCCTTCCTTCTTTCCTTAACACAGTGATTCTTGCTTAGAATACAAGAAAAATAATAAAGTACGCTATTTTTGGAGCAATTGATAAGCTACACAGAAACCCCTAAGGTTCTCTGTGCCTCAGTCCTTATAACATGTGGCCACTGTTTTCATGGCTGTCACACCTCTGAATACATTAGCATGAAAGAATATTATGTTCTTTTTAGATTGTTGGGAGAAGAGTAGTGAAAGCATTTTTTAAATGTTTTAAATCTAAGATATAAGTAAGAAGTATACTTTGTGAAAGGACAAAGGAAGTTCTGGGTTATTCTAGTGTGAGCTTTATAAAAAGAAGTCTCCAGTTTTTCATATAGAATATAGTCCTGGCTAAATTATTGTTGATAAGCATTCTTTCTTGAAATTATGTTGATTTCTGTTATAATTTCTCAGTACCATTTCATTATACAATAAGAAAGACATTTATCAAGGAAAAATATGGATTTTCAAAGGTGTAAATAAAAATAACATTTGAATAATTCACACATTTAAAAAACATTATTATAGGTTTACATAGTGAAAGACTTTAATATATCTGATATGCTCAAATTTCATTAACATTAATTATTAAAGTAATACTGTTCTTATAAAAGATTGCATAAGATGTTTACTTTTTAAAATCATTCATGTTTGCATTTATGATAAAGCATTAGTGACAGTTTTCACTGTTGTTTAAAACACATAATATTTAAAATAGATTTAATATAAAATATAAAACTAAAGTAATTTTAGTTATAAAATTTAAAGATTTTTTTTATAATGCTTATTCTAAGAAACTACACATGGTTTAACTTTTACCATGTAATTCAGAAATGTTTATTAGTAACATTAATGCCCTCTTAGTATTAACAATAAAATAACACTGTATGCTGGTGCATATAAGACAGACATGAAAACATACCTTGTCAGAAAAGAGAAGTTTTCTTCAAAGTAGTTAGTTATCCACCCTGTACTACTTAGCCTCAATGTAAGTATTCTTAAGACTCTTTAAGAAGTAAAGATAAAGGTATTACATTTTAAAAAAAAGGAAAAATAGTAACTGTGTCTAACACAGCCTCTTGTGTGGCTGTGTCCTGGGTGATACTGGAATAAACTGCTTCCCCAGATTAGTCCATGTTAGTACTGAAGAGCAAGATTAAAACTTGTTACTGCTCATATGTTTTCCATCACTGTTTGTATCGCAGCCAAGACTTCTAGCTAAACTCTAGACGTCTACTGGAAGATTTGGAAGTTTAAAAAAGAGTTTAATAATTCATGGCAACTGGCCATTGAGGCTGTAGTCAGCCACTCTAGAAATACCTGATTTGAGAATACTTTATGAAATTCTAACATGAATGAATAACTATAAATTAGTTTCAAAACTCACTCACCATTTATGTGTTAATAAAGCATTTATCAGTTTTAGTAAAGAATACGCACATTATTGAAGTGTGAACCCAAAGTCTACATGGACCTCAGTAGGCATGAATTTATTTTCTCATAATGACTGGAGCTATTATATTAAACAGATGTCTCAAGACTTTTTTTAAGATCTTAATTAACCCTGTGATAGACATCTTAAGGGACTCAAGCCAGGCCTTGCAAACTTCCCTGGCCCTGTGTCTGTTGAGATATAGATAGCTGTACATGTCAAGGTAACTCCTACACCTTTCCTTTCCAGGAGTCTCAGCTCTGTTCTCACTGACATTCAAGAAATGTCATTCTCTGAGAAGAAAATCATTTTTCCCCATGAGATTGCCCAGCCCCACTCCCATTAAGCACACAATCCTTTGAGTGGATGTTTTTCTGACTCTGGTATAAGTGATCCTGGTGAAACACCTGATGATTTGTGAAAAGGCTATGTGAATAGCCTCTTCACAAAGTCTAGTTAGTTAGCAGAAATATAGACTCTCCTATCAAGAAGTATGAGCATCTATTGTTCCAACTGTGCAGAGAAATGGCACAGAATCAAGCAGCTACAAAATTCTCACAAGGGTCAGGCACTTAGAGTTGGGTGTTCACTCTCCCCTCGCTTATGTCTCTTTACCCCAAGTCTGATGTCACAGGCAGCTCAGCACTCCTAATACCCCATCCATCCTGTCTCCGGTGCTCTGCAGCCCTCTCAGCACCATCTTATTTGGAGTAGAATGTTCATATTCTCCGTTGTTCTCTTACATTTTAGTTGTAAATATACCTGTTAATTTAATGGTTTGGGAAGAGGATGAAACTATGAGTTGTACTTTATTTCCCTGTGCCCAGAGCAGCCAGCGTATCTATCTATCTGAATTACATTAGGACACAGTCATAAAAAGGAAGCTCATGAGTTAAATACGTGTCCTGCACAATGACTTGTTTTGTGTTTTAATATTTTATTGAAACATATGTTAAAAGAGATAAATATATCATAATGTACAGATCAGTGAATTCTAATTCCTGATCAAGAAATCTGAACCCTTTCTTATCTTCTCCAATGAGGATATCTCAGTATCATAGCTTATATGATGAACTTTATACAGATGCAATTACATTGTGTGGATGTTCTTCATATGTCTACTGTTTTTCATTCAACATTATTGTTCTGAAAGCCACCCATGTCATTGTGGTTATCAATTGTTCATTCTCATGACTATTTATTGTAGGAATGTGCTACACATTATTAACATATTCAACAGCTAATTACTTTTTAAAAAACTTATGAACTTTTTTTAAATCTCATTTTTTGAGAGTTGTGTGTGTGCATTTTAAGTAGGTGGAAATTGCTTTATCTCAACTTCTCCCAGAGTGTACAGCAAAGTGGGACTGAGAGGTTCTTTTCTCAAGTCCCCATTAGAAATATACCTGTGTATCTCCTTCTGCATTCTGAGAAAATCACCTTTGAATAAGACCCATCAGATCTATGGAAAACCTAGTTCTTTTCCCCACCTCTTCATTGTGTTTTGCTCTAAACATTAAAGAACTAGTTTCATTAGAACAGTATCTTTACTAGAAGTTGTGTTTGTATTATGTTGCAAATAAGATAAATTATTAAACTTAAAAGGTTTTTTTTTACTTATGAACAGAAAACTTGACTGCCTTAAAAACTGTATAAAACTGCAAAAATCTGACCTATATATCAGTGATTATGAAAGTAAAAGAATAACAAATACTGTGCTCTATTGTATGAGGTTTCTGGCCTAGACTTTTCAGCCTAGCCTCCAACTTTTTGGTCTAATCTCGTAGTGCGAAGTTTCCTACCTAGCCTGGTGGCCCAGACTTTCAGGCCCACAGTCCCATAGCCCCACTGGAACACACAGACATTTGTATTAATTGTACTCTGATTGACTGGGGCCCAGGCATATAACTTGCTAGCTCTTGCTCTTAAACTAACCCATGATTCTTATCCTGTTCAGCCATGTGGCTCGGGACCTTTTGTCAGAACAGCATAGTTCTCCTCTGCATCTTCTGGCTTGTCTGGCAACTCTGTGGCATTTCTGCTCTGTTCTTCCTGTTCCCAGACTTTTCTAAGCCTGTTAGCCCCGCCCACACTTCCTGTCTGCCTTCAGCCAATCAGCATTTTTATTAAACCAGTAGGTGGGACAATTGTTTACAATGTTACATAATTCCACTACAGTGGTCAAATATGATTTCCAAAATGATGCCTAGTCCTTCTGGTATAGACATGTACTGCAGAGATCAAAGTCATAATACAAGTTAAAGTAAAGAAGGACCAGAGAAACTGTCTCCGGTGACTAAAAGAATAATGGGAAAGTAAGAGCTGTGGGAACTGTGACATAGGTGGACTGCAGGTGCACACAATGCCTGACATCACTTTGTATTTAAGTGTCTAGTACTCCCTCACCTTCTTAGAAAATAGGATAAGATTATACTACAATGGGGGAAAATTAGGTCAGATAACAGGGCCATGGGCCTCACAGTTGGGTGAAGGCTGCAAGGGTATATGCCATAGAACTTAATAATGTCCAAGGCTGCTGAGCATAGTGGTACAGGTCTTTAATTTTAGCGCTGAGGAGACAGAGACAGGTGGATCTCTTAGAGGACAGCCAGAGTTACACAGAACAACTCTGTCTCCACAAACAAAAAAAAAAGTGTTCAAGAACACTGAATGCTAAGGTGTATATATGCATACCACAAGGTTTCGTTTTGTTAGTTTCTCTTGAGACAAGATCTCTCTAAGTAGCTCAGAATGGCCTAAAATTTGTGATTCTCCTTATCCAGCTTCTAATGTGCCACAGTTACAGGCTTGTACTTACTACCTTGCTGTTAATAGCCTAGGATTTTGTATATAGTAAATACCTACAAAAACATTTATGAAGGTTTGGATTTTGTGGATTGTTTTCATATTTATGTTTCTTATGGAGGATCAGGCTTATTGATCAGGAATTTTTAACTATAGATCATGAGCTATAATCAGTATTAACCTGCAGCTTGATTTAGATCATGTGGCCTTTTAAAAAGATATCAAGAAATCTTTCAGCCAAGTCCAAATTTTTAGCATATCTTGAATAATGCTGTTCAGTTAAACCAACCTGAAGTCCTGGTTGCCGAAATTCTCTGGCTTTTATGGTAGGTATCTCCTCTGCTCTCTCCCCCTCTTACCTGACCTTTCATGGGTTCACTGTTGCAGTGACAATTTACGGGGCAGAGCTCACTCTTGTTCCCTTGCTTGAGGTTTCAAATTATAAAAAACTGAATTATTGACATCAATTGTCATTTAACATGAATCTAATTAAATTTATGAATAAGTTAATACAATACAATTTAGCTTACACAGTGTACGGATGTGAAATACCATGAAATATCTTTATGGTGGTTTGAATGAAAGTAACTCCCAATAGACTGGTATTGGGGCTATTTGGAAAGATGGTAAAACCTTTGGTAGGTAGAGTCTTTCTACAGGAAATAGGCCTCTTGGGGCAAGCTTTGAGTGTGCATATTTTCACTCCACATCGTGTCTGCTCTCTGATTCATGCTTGTAGTTGAAAATGTAATTAATTTCTCAGCTTCTTTCTCCAACTGCCATTTACATTTCCTTCACTTGCTGTGCTACTGCCAATCAGGATGAACTCCTATCACCAGAACCAGAAGCCAAAGTAAATTTCTCTTCTGTAAGTTACCTAGTTCATGGTGTTTCATCACAACAACAGAAAAGTAACTACTGCAGTCTTAAAATGTGGTTTTGCTTGAGGAATCAGTACAAGAAGCAAGTGTATTTTAAATAAATATCCCAGCTCATTTCTTTGAGAGGACCTGAGAGCAATGAGCACAGCTAGCCTTCAGGTCTAGTTTCCAAATGCCATTTCCCACTAGGTGAGCTATCATCTCTAATAATATGCCACCTGTGAACTTCAGGTAGTTCGTAAACCTCAAACACTGCAGTGTAGGATCCATTGGGACATCTGAGATGTGAATATGAACCGTGCACTTCATAATACTGAACCAACATTCATTTTTTTTAGAATTATATAAAAATAATTGACCCACCTGTAAAGAAATTTTGTTATTAGGGGATTCATACTAAAATATTGGAGATGAATCATAGAATATGTTCAAAAGGCTGTATTCATCCCTGACTAGTAGTTGAATGGGTTTATATAGATTTAGATCCAAGTGAGTTGGTGGATGAAGAGTCACAGATATGCAAGCAGAGGCAGATGAAATAAATTGACAAAGTATTAGTTGTATGTGTAAGTAGAAAGCATATAACTGCATATTAATTATTATTTTAACTTTCCTGTAGCCTTGAAAATGTTAATAAATAGAATAATTAATTAAATATTTAACATTGGGGAAGATGAACCAGTTTTTATCTTTATGGTATTAAAATACTTTGCATAAAAATTATTTTAAGTTATTTTAGTTGTTACCCTAAACAAGATTTCTTTTCTTTTTATCTTAATATTTATTTATTTTTATTTTATATATACAAGTATGCTTTTTGAAGATATGTATCTATGTATGTGTATCATGTGTGTGCCTAGTGCCTGCAGAGACCAAATCTCTGGAACTAGAGCTACAGGTAGTTGTGAGCTGCCATGTGGATGCTGGGTATTGAATGCTATGCAAGAACAGTTTGTGCTCTTAACTACTGAGCCGACTCTCCAGTTCTAGACATGGTTTCCTAGCTTGCATACATAAATCCATGTAGGATTTCTGCTGATGTTTTATAAATCTTCTGTGTGTGTACATGTGTGTGCATGCACATGAGCATAAGTATGTAGGTGCATGTAAATGTGTATGTGTGTGGATGCATGTAGAAGCCTAAGGTCACCCTCAAGTGTCATTCCACTGGTACCTTGTGTTTTAAGGCAGCCTCTTACTTGATGTCTGGCCATTGAATGTTGGGATCCATGTTTCTACTTTTCAGTGCTGAAGATTAAAAGTACATACCACTATGTCTAGCTTTTTTTTCCATGGGTTCTGGGGTCCCCTTTTTGCATAGTAAACTATTTACTGACTGAGCCATCTCTCTAGCACCATTTGATAAATAATTTGACATAGCAAAGTAGCTTTAGTCATAGTCCCTCAGGGATGCCCTACAATGAACTTCCAATTTAGAATACATTTTTTCTTTTGGGTTTTGGAATACTAGTTGGTTTTAATAGTCCACATGCATATCTGGTGCTTGTAATTCTCAGTTTATGCAAAACAACAAATTTCCAGCTGATCCCAGTTTTCAAAAGACTCGCTTATATCCACTGATGACTTGATGTAAGTTTATTTGACCACAGAGATTGTTACTTAGAAACAAACCAGAACATTTTAATATCATGAGGTATTCCTTTTCTTTTCCAAACTAATACTCATTTAGTATAATCACATGTTATTTTTAAGACAGCTCTGCTTTCCCTGGTGTAGGGTTCACATTCTTCACATTTTATGCAAAGGAAAAAATAAGCTAGTATGTAAGTTTATACTGTATCCATTTATATATTTAAAAGGAAACACACTTGACAGAAAAAAGTAGTCGTGTTATTTTTTTTGTTGTGTAATCATGAGGCTACTTACCAAATTAAAACATTTGTTCCCTTTGGGAAGGACAGCATATGACAGACAGAACGACAGCAGGGCTGTCAGTTTCAAATGTTCTTGTTTGGTACACTGAAGCAAGAGCATGTGAGTAGTATGCCAAGGACTTATTTCTTACATATAAACTCAAACATACATTCTAGAAAACTACAGTTTGTGGAAGGCTTTCTTTTATCTGAAAGTCTTTTGGGGTACAATATATAAATATTAACTTTTATTGTTATATTTATCAAATTATTATTAGTTCTTTGAAATTTTTATACAATATATCTTGATCATATTCACTCCTGCCTGGTTCAGTTGGGTTAAGTTTTATTGGAGCTAATAGTCATAGATCCAGAAATGAAATAGAAAAAGACAAACTTGCCATGAAATGCTCCACCTTAGCTTTGCTGTATGCCAGAAAAAAACTGAGATTTCCACACAGATTGTATTAGTGACTCAGTTGATATCATTTCTAAGGGTGGAATCTATCTACTAGATAAGTTTAGTGATCAAATACCATTTCTAGTTTGGTTTGCTATTTTAAGTAATGTACAGGATTTTTTTACATTTTTTTGAATATTGCAAGCACCCACAATGACGCATGCTTCTAGGTCAAATTTATTTTTCTTTATTATCATCAATTGGTTTTTGTTCATAGCCCAGACTGATGCATAATTTATTACGTTCGTAGGCTAAAGTAGCCTCAAACATTTTGTCTGACCTTACCTTCAGGGGTTATAGGCATGTTTCGACACCAAACATGGTCAGGTTTTTGTTTATTTATTTTTAATTTTTAAAATTTATTTATTTTATTAGCGCTTTATTTGTATATATGCTTTATATAAGAATAGGGCTTCAGATCCCTCTAGAGAAGATTGTGAACCACCTTGTGGTTGCTGGGAATTGTACTCAGGACCTCTAGAACAGTCACTGCTCTTAAACACTGAGCAATCTCTCTCGCCTCAGTTTTTGTTTTGATTTTTGTTTTTTGAGATTAGTTAGGCTGTTTTATTGTGTGTATGTCCCAGAATATTTGAGAGTCCAAGGCAGCCAGAAGAGAGTGTCAGATTCTATGGCGCTAGAGTTACATGTAGTTGTGAGGTAACCAATATGTGTGCTGGGAATTGAACTTGAGTCTCTGGAAGAGCAGCAAGTGCTCTTCTACTGAGACATTACTCCAGCCTTGGTCAGTTCGTTTGTTTTTCTTTTTAAATTTGTTTTTATTTAGTTTTTATGCCCATGAGTATTTGCCTTTATGTATGTATATAAGCACACCATTCCCAGTGCCCAGAGAGCAGAATTAAGGCATTGTATTTCCCAGAACGAGAGTTACAGATGGTTGTGAGCCATCGTGTAAGTGAGGGGAACTGAGCCTGGGTCCTTTGCAAGAGCAACAAATACTTTTAACCTCTGAGCCATTTGATTGTTTTATTTTTTTTTTTCAAATCTAGAATGAGAAGTACTTTAGACTCTGCTTTCAACTTTTACACCTAATCCCGGAGACTGGCTCAGGGATGTTCTACACCATAGTTCATTCACTCTGTTCTGTGTTATGAACATAAACATGCTATGGCACAGTGAAAGGATGGTTGTAGTGGGATTCTGGTCACATTTGAGTTTTGTTATTGATCTCCCACCTACTCTTCAGGAGAGCCATGGTTTACTGAACTGCTAGCATGGCTACGTTCTCTGTACAAGGCTGCCCAGCCAACTTAGAAGCCTGATACTTTGACTCTCTGACCCAGTATAGAGCACTGTGATGAACACTGCCCTAGTGCCCTTGGCCTGTTCTTTTTCTCCACTATTTGTCCTAAGATAATGAAATGCTATTTTAGATAGTGTCCACTACACAAAAGGCCTGGCAACCTTGAGCAATTCATTTATTAATTCCACGGGCACCTGCCTGTTTGCTGAAGTCTCTGGATGAAGACATTGATACTCACTTTCAAAAAAATCAGCCCTAGGCTCAGATTTTCTTATGACACCACATAGTCATGTAACTCATAGCACTCATTTACTGTGCTACACAGTTATTTCCCCAATTTTGTGAAAGACAGAATGAAGTTTTAGGCCAAGTCTGTGGCTAACACTGATTTCAGTTCATTCATCATTCATGGTTTTTGTTTTTTAAGTGCTGATGATAAATCTCAGTGTCTCACAGAATCTAGAGCTTAAGGATATCTAATTATTGTCTGGCATGAGGTTCGAGATGACAAGGAATTTTTTTTTTAGTAAAATCTTTTGATACTTTTAAAAAAAATAGGCTGATCACTGATTGGAACTAATAAGCAACCATGAACAAAGTATTAGTTTCAGTCATCTCAGTTTATAAATTCTTCTCTGAGGAAACTTTTACTCTTCCCCTAAATAAGAGGAAAGAACAGAACTGATATCATGTAGGTTTTTTATACCACCCTTTGAGATTTTCCTTAAACTGCAGAATTTGAATATTTCACTAAACCATTGGCTTGGGAACATAGTAATTCAGGGTATGTTTAAATGAGGGCTTTGGAAGGACTGTGATGCAGAACAATTACATTGATTACTAAGTATTTCCAGTTGTCAAAGCCTGCTTTAATTGTTGAAAGAATATGCGCTGGGCTGGAAAAGTAGCTCAACAATTAAGTTGTATACTGTTCAGAGAAGACAGATTAAGTTCCCAGTACCCAATATAGGGCAGCTCACAATAACCTGTAACTCAAGCTCTAGAAGAATTTCATGCCTCTGCCTCCTATGGGCCCTTGCACACATGTGCACATTCTCACACACATCCACACAAAGTTAAAAATACACTTTGTTTTCCTAATGTCTAGGTTAGAAAAAGTTAATAAGAAAATTTATCCCTGATTAACTTTATGACCCTGTGAGATTTTTTTCATCTAGTCCCTCATTTTTCTTTTGAAAATGCTTAAATTTTTTAGATTCTTTTCTGGTTTTTGTTTGTTTCTTTGATGTTGTCTTTTGGGGGGGGGTTAATATTTATGTCAACTTTTAATGACTCATGGATTGATTAATCTTTCACTGAGGACCAAGAAGACAAAATTCTTTGTTTATTTAACACCCACTTTTATTGCCTACTATGCACAGGATGTGAGAGTTTAGGAAATGAATTCTTTATTTTCTAAGTTTTATAGTCTTTTTGGAAAAGCACAATGTATACCTCTCTACATAGCTGTCATGCAACACCCCATATACAAAGACATATAGAAATGTCTCAATAGAAATACCAGGTAGTCAGACATAGCTAGTAAACCCAGATCTGACCTGAGTGTTAATGCTAACATAGCATGAGTACTGGAGGAAGCTTCCAGAAGGGTCAGATTTAGGTAAAATTCTTCCTGTGCCTGGAAGCTAGCTTTGGAAAGACGGACTTAAAACAAGGAAACTATGGTGAACTTGGCTTCTTCTCTTCCTTGAGATGATTGTGAGCTGACTGTCAAAGCATGTGTCCTGGCCCATACATTCACCCACAAACCCTAGGACTCTCCTATCCTCCCGCCTCTTTTTTGTACTACAAGCCAGGTTCAACCTTTCCACTGACAAATGGCCACTCATAATTTCTCTGGTAAAAACAAAAAGTTGCTTTGTTTGGAGGAGTGGTATGCTTACTTTCCTATCTGTAACCAGATCTCCCATGAGCCTTGTGTGATGTGATCTATTTGAAACATATTTTAGGTCTTTCTCTGGTGCCTGGCATATTTATTCCTTCATAACACCAGGCTATATATGTTTTTCACTTAGTATATATAGCCTAATCTCAAATTTAAGAATACAGATAGCATTCCTTCAAATATGTACAAAGTCAAGAAACAACATTAATGTTTTCCCAACCATTGCTAGCCTGAGACTTCCTTAGTGAACATATGTATAAATGATTACAACAGATTTATGAGGCCCGACTGAACATCTCTTTGTTATAACATTATATCAAGAAGAATGCTTGTTGTAAGGATATGCATCACTACTTTGAAATTAAAACATGCCATTCAGAACATGATGAGATTCCAATACTGAACAGGTTCCATGCTGAAAACGTTCATAAGACTATATTTTTAAAATAACAGTTGAAATAAATGAATCTCCTGAATTCAGGGCAAAGTTTCAACTGTCATTCTTATTTTTAGCTTCATGAGAGATTCTGCTACCTTAACAGAGTTGGGGAAAGTGTCTGCTACTAGACACACCATGCTTTCCTTGCAGGCTGTTAACAATGGCCACATACTCTCTAAGAGTTCTCAGGTCCTGGTAGAGGCAGCCTAGGCTGGCATGCTCCTTTCATCAGCACCTGTCTGACTGAGTGGCAGCTCGTGCCTGTCTGTGTACTTGATTTTCTTACAGTCATCTCTGCCAGAAAGGAGAGAACTTCTCAGTTATTTGTCCTTGGCTCTCTAAAGTGGCATCATAATGCAGCTAAAGAAAGTTACAGTAAGCTTCCCAGCTAATGCACCCTGTAATCCCAACACTTGGGAAGCAAAAACAGAAGGACCATGGTGAGTTCAAAGGCAGCCTGAGCTACAGAATGAGACACTGTTTGAAAATAAAAAGTTTGAGGATAAAAAATAAATTGTTTAATAACTCATTGTCGTATTTAAATACTAATTACATTGGCTCATCTTACTCAGTTTGAGTTCCCTTTTGCCTGAGCATGAGCAGCAGTCATTGCTGTTAGTTCCTGATTTTTAGATACAATGTGACCAGCTCTTTCAGCCTCCTACTCTTTTAACGTCACTGCTGATGGGCTGTGCCCTTAAACTATGTAACAAAATAAACTGTTTCTTACTTGAGCTGGCTTTTGTCAAGGTATAGTGGTTTGAGAGAAAATGACCTCCAAAGGGAGTTTGGAACTACGAGAAGGCATGGCTTTGTTGAAGGAAGTATGTCACTATGAGGGAGGCTTTGAGGTCTCTTTTGCTCAAGCTTCACTCAGTATGAAGCTCAGTCCACTTCCTATTGCATGCATATCAAGATGTAGCTAGCAACATGTCTGCCTTGATGCAGCCATGCTTCCCTCCCTGTTGATAATGGACTACACCTGAAACTGTAAGCCACAACCTCAATTAAGTTGCCACAGTCCAGTGGGACCAGAATTTATCCCTACTGCACGAACTGACTTTTTGGAGGGATACCTTGCTCAGCCTTTATACTGAGGGAGGGGCTTAGTCCTTCCTCAACTTGCTATGCCAACTGTATTGTCTCTCCCGGGAGTCCTTATCCTCTCTGGGGAGTGGGTGGGGCAGTGAGGTGAGGGGAAGGGGTGACTGGGAAGAGGGGAGAAATGGGAAACATTTTTTTACATGAGCTGTAAAAATAAAAAAGTTTAAATAATAATAATAATGAAGAGTTGTCATAGTCATGGTGTCTCTTCACAGCAATAGAAACCCTAACATATTAACAGAAAAAGAAACTAAAGCAGTGGCTAAAACTAGAAATTAAATCATGAGACTCGTGTTTCTCCATAACACAGAATTGAGAGCTAATGAAAGAAATCAAGATAGTTTCTCTATGTATCACTTAAAATCTTATCAATACAAAGATCTAAGACAAGTTCTAGGCCAGTCAGTCACACAATAAGGTAATTATAAGTCAGTGTGTAGTGAGTGCTACTTTGTCCACTAAACGGATAAGTACGCTTAGCAAGCACAACAAAAGAGACAGTCGCTGCCAGTGACTAGTGAAAAACATTCCCGGAGATGAATCCGCTTATGCTTAACAGAATTTTTTCTTTTTTCTTTCTTTTTTTTAAAAGCAAACTACTACTTTTCATAGTTCTCTCTCTTTTTTTAATGAAAGGTCTCTCTACATAGCCCTGGCTGTCCTGGAATTCATTATACAGAATAGGTTCGCCTCAGCTCACTGAGATCCTCCTGTCTTTCCCAAGTGCTAGGATTAAAGGCATCGTGCTACCATGCCCAGCTTACTTTTTGCAACCTTTTGATCTTGCTGAAGAAGACATGGAAGCAGTCTTAAAATGGGTTTTTATTTTAACTTTAAAATAATTCTAGGCTTATAGTGTAGAATTTTCATACACCTTATGCTAGCTTTTCTTACCATTACCACTGTGCATATAACCACTGTGAAATGATCTAAACCAAGAAGTTAGCATTAGAATAGTGTTGGGGCGGGGAGGCTGGAGAGATGGTTCAAGAAGTGAAGAACAGGTACTACTTTTACAGTACACCCATCTTCAGTTCACAGAACTCACATCAGTTGGCTCAGAACCACCTGTGACTCCAGCTCCACAGCATCCAACACCCTCTTCTAGCTTCTGAGGGAACTGCATTCGTGCACACAACCCCCACCATACACACACACACTCACACACATACACACAAACACACCTGTATGCACACGCATGCGCTCAGGCGCGCGCACACACAAAACAAAGAGATGTAATTTTAATGCATGAGTAAAATTTTTAAATGGCAAAAGAAAACTTGAAATTATTTGATGTTTTGTGGTTTAAGAACAACACTTGAATACAGTCTTATGCATGAAAATGCATAGGATGATATTTCTCTAATTCTAATGTAATTGTTTTCAAGATGAAGATGTTCTAGAGCAGAGTCCTCGTCTTCTTCAACATTACAGATTTGTTCAGGAAGAATATTCCTAAAGAAAAATAGATATGTAAATTTTAAGCAGCTTAAATAATCTAACGTTAGGATTTAGAAGTTTAAGTTTTTAGAAATACTTTGGTTCTTAAAATGCAGTTCACATTTGTAATTCCAGTACTCAGAGTCAATTGGCGATTTCAGTGAGTTTAAAGACAGTTGTCTCTACTCAGTCGAGTCCTCGGCTGGCCTGCTTTAGAGTAATGCTGAGTCTCAAAAGGGAGAAAAAAGACAGTAGAGGTAGATCATTAGATCTACACAACTGTTAGAAATGAAGCTCTAATGGATCGTCACAACTGCAAAGTGAGGACGTTGTTGATTTCAAACAGGAACTTCTGTTATTGTGTAGTGTAGCCAAGGGTGGTTTTTAACTACTGATTCTGTTGCCTTCACCTCTCAGTTGCTTAGATTACAAGCAAGAGCCACTGAACTCAACTCCGTATTGTCCCAGAATCTTCTGGTCACCCATGCTGTCTAGGCAGCCATAATGAGTAAACATGTAGAAACATGTTCCCCAAAGTGAAGGAAGTTGAGTTCCAATAAATTTCTTCAGAATTTACCTTCATAAAATTCTATATTCAGGTAATTATTGTACTTTACAGATCACTTTATGACATGGGGGTTCTAGTAGAGTATATTTATTGCTTTACTGCCTTAAATGAGTTTGTCTCCAAGGCTCTACATATTGTGTAATAATAATGTACTTAATACTATGAAAATTTGCAAAATTAACATAAAAGTGGAAATCATTATAAATCTTCACATACCTATTCCATTTTAGCAATTATTAACATTACAAGTTTTGTTTAGATCTAATTTTTACACCAGGTTTTCTCTTCAAAATAGATCTAAAAGTTCATATTACAAGTATTTGTCAACCATAATTTAAACTGATACTAGAAAAATCAAAAATTTACCGAATCTTATTGTTGTTCAGCCTCAGAAAATGCAGTGCTTTCATTTCTTGTACTCCAGGTGGTATAGATTTTAAGTTATTGTGATCCAGAAATAATTCTCTGAGAGAATGATATGCTCCATAGAATGAGACTAGATCCACACCATCATCAGCAAGTCTATTAAATGATAGGTACAAGTACTCCAGGCCAGGTTCCATATGGCCAAACACATAGCCAGGGATCCGTTCAATCTGGTTTCCAACTAGTACTAGGTGCAGCAGAGACTTGGGTAGATAGGAGGGGACATGGTAAAGCTTGTTGTAGGACAGGTCGATGGATTCAAGATTTCTGCAACAAGGCAAAGGTAATGTGATAAGGAACTTTAAGAGACTAACTGGCCATCCTGATGATTCTAAACAGTACCAGATTATATGCCAGCCAGGGTCTTTATGGCCCCAAGCTCATATTCTTATGAGCATCTACACTGTTAGTTAGTCAGGGGTATGCATCAGAGTCCAGGTGGAAAAACTCAGAACCTTTGAGAAAATGGGGAAACTTAAGTTCAGTTGTTGAATCAAATGAAATCCAAGAGTCTTTGTTGCTAGTAATGATGTTTCCTGATTTGTGGCAGGAGTAGGGGTTGCCTGCATATCATTTCTAGATTTATGATCTGGCACATCAGGTATTTGGGGTGAGATAAAGGAATTAGAGTGAAATGGAGGAATGCAGAAGTGTTAATGCATTGGGAAATCCTGGGAATGTGGTGAGCTCCATCTTTGTTTCAGAAGTTTCCCCTGAGTGTCTAAGGGCTTCTGCCCAGCCCTTTTTACCCAATAAAGATCCCTTTAGTCACAAAGGACTTCATTATCCCCAGTTGGGTCCAAAGCCTCTCTTCATCTCTGAACAACCCATTTCCCAGACTGGTCAGTTTGGGAGTATATTCTTATAGGAAACATTCAGCCTATGTTTGGACATATCTATTAGACATGATATTAGACAGGGCTTGCCTTTAACTCATTCCCTCTTTGCAAAAGACTACAAATAGGCTGTTGATTCCTGTCTAGGAAGGTGGGTTCTATTTTGTACCTCTACTCTCAAAGCCTTGAAGAGAAATGGTTTTGAACCAAAGAAGAAGGCAGAATGGTATAGAAAGACAGGCCTGGGCTCTGAAGTTTGGCATTTAGTTCCATCTAATGATGAAGGAAAAGGGTATCTACACTCCTTTCTCTGTGCCATTTAAACTGACAACCTGTGACATAGGCACGGATTGTTAAGGGTCAACCCCCACCTCTTGCTAGTTTAGCACTTCATATGTCAACAGGCAGTAGTGGTCATAATACCACTTATCTAATAGATTGTTTGGAACTCAGTAAAATAGCTAAATTTTAGAATTAAAAGTAACAGTTCCATAGGAAAGGATGCTAAGAAAGTTATATTGTGGTTGATACTTGTTGCACGAATAAAGGAAACTCAGGGCCAGATCTCTGGGAAAGGCAGAGATATCAGAGAGAGGAAACACCACAGTCAGATCTCACCCAGCTGTCTTCCAGCTTCCTCAGCCTGCTCCTCCTGGCTTCTTCTGCCTGCTCTGTCTTTCTATACCTGCCTTAAATACTTTCTTTGCTCAGTTAAAGTGTGGCCCCACCACTGCCTGCCTGGGAGCCTGGAACTCCTTCTGTAAACTAAAATGACCTCAAACTCAGATTGGATTAAAGGCCTAGGTCACCCTTAATCACTCCCGGAATATTCCCTGTGCTGGGATTAAAGGTGTGAGTTACCACTGTCTGATCCTCCTAGACTGACTGTGGGTAGATCCCTCTGACATCTCCTAATGTTTTTATTATATTTTAGAATATCCCCAAAGATACTTACTCTTGATTTATCCATGCTAAAGGAGCAATCCGGCTTTCTTCTATTTTATTATAACGTAGTACAATCATACTGATCTTTCTGGTGTGATTGAAACAAATCTCAGTTATTTCTTCAATTTGGTTATTTTCTAGGTATAATTCCTAAAGGTAAGAGAAAATATTGTTTTTCCCACTTGTGTTCAGTGATACGCAATTTCATAAAAATTAACATAGACTATTCTCATTAGTATTATTTAAAAGTCTTACAACTTTTTCAAGTGAGTTCATACTTTTAAGATGTCAAATATTACAACTTTTAAAATAAAAGGTACTGTCCATAATAATTATGGGATTAAATAAATTTGTGTGGTTTTGCATATGCGTATTTGAGTGTGTAGATGTACATATAAAGGACCTTAGTTAAGAGCCTGGTCTCTTACTAGTGATCATTGATTCAGCTGGACTGGTGGGCTCAGGAGATCACCCCATACCCCGTGTCACCATCCCATGATGGGAAGTCAGGTGCATACTACCACACAGTTTTTTATGGCTGCTAGAATTCAAACTTCAATTCTTACATTTATGTGGCAAAAACTTTACCAAGTCATCCCTTCAACCAAGTAAGTTTAGTTTTTAGCAGTAATATGTAGTATGAGGTTTCTGGCCCGGACTTTCAGATCCACAGTCCCTCTGAAACACACAGACACTTATATTAACTGTGTGCTGATTGACCTGGGGCCTAGCCATATAACTTGCTAGCTCTTGCTCTTAATCTAACCCATGATTCTTATCTTGTTCAGTCTAGTGCAGCTTGGTGCCTTTTCTCAGGGCAGCATAGTTATCCTTGGCTGTGGTGAATTTAGGTGTTCGCTGATAAGGTTAAAGGCTTGTCTTTAGAGTTTTGAGAGCTTAAATGGGGTGTGGCCAGCCCCTTTAAAAAGGGCTGCTGAGATCTTGAGCAGCCTGTTTTGTTCTTAGAGATTGGATCAGCATTTTATTGCCAAAATGATCTTACCTTCAAAAATTGCCCTAAAGTTTAATTAATATCTATAAATGTTAAAATATCTTCTAATAAATATTAATCTTATATATAATATATTACAAATGATAATTACTACAATAGTTGGCACCCAATAGCTGGGTTTGACATGATGTCCAATCTAAATAAACATGATAACAAATAAAGACTAAAAAAACCTGCCTAGACAGAATAAAACAGTCCCTCCAAAAAATGCCCTACTTCTAAAAAGATCTGTCAGATATTATAGGCCTATAGCCAAAATGATAGATGTTCCAACAATACAAAACCGTAAGTGATTATCCAAATAGCCAAATGTCACTGTCTTCTCCCAAATTTTAAAAGCTACTCTTATGTGTTTCAGACTTTCAAATAATATATTTTTCTTTTCAGGTCTTAATAGAGTTAAAAAATAGATAGTTAAAGTTACTATCCTATCATTTCTTAGCAAAAAACATTCAAATGTTAGATTTTTACTATTCCAGATAAGCAGCTTTAAAATAATTTATATACCTCACCATCTACCAATATTCTAAAAACATCTAATATACCTTATATGTGTTGAGTTTTAGTTATAGTTTGATCATGCTTATACTTTGCCTTTTCCTCTCCCAGACATTACCTTATAATGATTCCTATTATATATAGTCTTAGTTTAAATTCTTCTTAGTTAGACAAAAGAAAGAGATGTGGTGGAATTCAGGTGTTAGCTGATAAGGTTAAAAGGCATGTCTCTAGAGTCCTGAGAGTTTAAACAGGGTGTGGCCAGCCCAGTTAAAAAGGGCTGCTGAGATCTTGAGGGCCTGTTTTGTTCCTGCTTTCTTGGAGATTGGATCAGCATCCATCACCAAAATCATCCTACCTTCAAAAGTCACCCTAAAGTTTAATTTATATCCATAAAGGTTAAAATGCCCTCTAATAAATATTAATCCTACATATAATATATTACAAATAACAATTACTACAATACTAGGCATCTGCTTCTCTGGTGTCTCTGTGGCATCTCTGCCCTGTTCTTCCTGTTCCCAGAGCTTTCTTAGTCTGGTAGCCCCACCCATACTTCCTGTCTGCCTCTGACCAATCAGCGTTTTTATTAAAGCAGTAGGTGGGACAGTTGTTTACAATGTTATATAATAATGTTATATGACTCAGCATACCATATAATTGTATAAATTTTCTGGCTTATAAAACTTACATTAAATAGGCAGGCATGGTGGCACATGCCTTTAATCCCAGCACTTGGGAGGCAGAGGCATGTGGTTCTCTGTGAGTTTGAGGCCAGCCTGGTCTACAAGGTGAGTTTTAGGACAGCTATGACAACACAAAGAAACCCTGTTTCAAAACAAAATAATCAAACAATAACAACTAAAAACTTACATTGATTATGTTACTTGAGCTTCAGATCACTGAAAATTGGGAGTGGAAATAATCAGAACTCACCAGTGATAGGCCTATAGAGAGAATAATGCTCACCCTAGGTTCCAGAGCTATTATAATACATGAGAGTCCAGTCTAACTAAGCCATAGCTTCAGATCAGCTTCCCACTACTCGATAATCTCTATTATTTTAGGCTCATATTTTTAGACTTAAGTTATAATTTATTTACTCATAAAGTTAACATTCCGGTATTAGAAAAATTTTTACTGGAGTGTGAATTATTAATTTTTTCTGGTTATAGTTAGAAGTAGAATTGGCTTACATGTTAAATGTAACTTTTTATTCATATCATGGTTATTCTCCCTTTGTAACTTAATTTTGGCATTTGTTAAATTCATAAAGGAATGTTCAGCTTTCTTTTAAAGATTTACTTATTTATTATGTAATCACTGTTCTTCCTGCTTGTGCACCTACAAGCCATAAGAGGACACCTGATCTCATTATAGATGGCTATGAGCCACCATGTAGTTGCTGGGAATTGAACTCAAAAAACCTCTGGAAGAGCAGCCAATGCTCTTAACTAATGAGCCATTTCTCTAGCCCAGAATGTTTAGCTTTTTACTTTTATTATCTTGTGTACTTAAGGGATGGATTACATGTGAGGTTTCCAAACCCAAGTGTATATCAGAATCACCTCATGAGCCTTTTAAAGTAGAAGATTCCAAACTAAATAAATCTCAGGAAGGGATATTTAAGTAGGTTCTGGAATACTCATTCATATGCTGAAGGCTCTGAAGCTATAAGAAAGTTGATATATGACAGTCTTCAGATGTGCCATGATGTAAGGCTGGCTTGAGCAGTGTTTTCGAAAGGATTTATAGCAAATAGCATACTGTATGCCCAGACTTTCCAAGACTGGTTAGAAATAGGTCCCTTTGGAGAGACAGAAGCCAGACTAGAAATTTTAGGCATGGGGAGGAGAATATTGATAATTTTTTAAATCTCTTAAATTGCATGTGTATGTGTTTTTCAAGTTGCATGTAACAAAATATTTAAATTTTATTACATTTCATTTGCTGATTTACAGAGCAACTTCTAAGACAGCCAGAGCTTCACAGAGATATCCTATCTTGAAAACAAACAAACAAAAAACTCCAAGTGCTAATGAATTTCAGTGTTATATAGCTCTGTCTCTAGCAATAGGAAGAAGCAGGAATGTGGGAGTGAGATTACAGCATGCAATCATAATAGATAGCCTATACTGGCTTCTGATGGGATAGACACGGAATGAGGTAGAAACAAGTTAACATAAGGAAACCTGAGTTCCAGTTTGGTCTTTATATAGATTTGAATACACACACTCACACACTGGACCTCAGTGTTCCTAATTCAATAAATGAACATTGACAGTTGTTGGCCAATGAACACCTAAACTGGAGAGAGCACTTCTTGGAACCACTGGGGACTCCAGAAGGTTCGAAACAAGAATGTGGTCTGGAGCCTGAAGTTAAACACAGTACAGTTTTGTGTAGAACTGGTGAAAATTTCTAAGCTTTAGAGTTGATAAAATGGTCCAGGCATTACTGGTACAATTCTTAGGTCCATCCATATTGTTATTATTAAGTTAGAATGTTGTTTTACTCAGAATTTGTGAACTGGGGATGTTGGTTAGTTCTGTGTCAACTTTACACAAGCTGAAGCCATCTGAGAGGAGGGAACCTCAACTGACAAAATGCTTCCCTAAAATCAGGCTGGAGGAAAACTTGTGGGACATTTTCCTAATCAGTGATTGATGAGGGAAGGCCCAGCCAGGGTTCTATCAGAAAGCAGGCTGAGCAAGCCAAGGGGAACAAGCCAGTAAGCAGCTCTCCTTCATGGCCTCTGCATCAGCTCCTGCCTTCAGGTTCCTGCCCTGCTTGAGTTCCTTCGATGAAATACTATGGAATTGTAAGCCAAATAAATAAACTCTTTTCTCCCCAAGTAGCTTTGGTCATGGTGTTTCCACAGCAGTAGAATCTCAAAGTAGGACGGTGGGCAAGTAGTTAAAACTTGCTGTTCTTCCCACCAAGAGCTGTCATCATTGCCATTCTTCATGTTATCAGATGCATCTAATACTCAGATGATAATGAATTAGGTATATAGCAACAGAATTCTATTGAGTTTAATATATATTACAGTAGTCTTCTCAGATATTTGTTTTGGAGCTAACAAGATAGCTTAGTAGGTAATAAGTTCTTGCCACACAAGCCTAACAACCTGAATTGGAGCCCAACAATCCTTGGCGGAAGAGAGAAAGCCAACTCCCAAATGTTGTGATCTGGTTTCCATGTGCACATTGTGATATATGTATGCCTGTACTCATGCATGCCTCTATCTTTCTCACACAATAATAACAATAATTATAATTATAATGACATGTTTGTCTTGTATATTTTTATAGTATGTAATACATTTAAAACATTAGAAGTTCAGTGTAATAAATGGTACACACCTACAATTTTGGCATTCAAGTGGTTGAAGCAGAAGAATCATGATTTCTAGGCCAGCCTCAACTACATAGTGAGATATGGTCTCATAAAACAAAACAAAAGAGAAATTAGAAAAAAGATATCAGTACCTCAATAGAAGCAGGAAGACCTTGTGGTATGATTCTAAATCTGTTTTTTCCCAAACGTAGATATGACAAACTCTTCAAAGATTTGAAAGCTAAGGGATTGACATTGATTTCACTGAGATTGTTTCCTTCCAATTCTAAGGTGACAAGTTGATTTAAGTCTAGAAAAATAAAATGATCTGAGTATTAAAATAACTTTTAAAGCATGCAGTTTAGGCTATGAAGCTACTGACAGAGCAGTTGCCTGGGACCTGGAATAGAGCTCCAGTAAAAAGAGGAAAGAAACCATTTTTAAAAATACAATGTATTTGGAGATTTGTAATTTCTTTATCTTCGTCTCTCCCATAAATCTTCTTCCTGAGTATTTTATAGAAAACTTCTGTACAGTTCTACCAGGACAAGAGTCATGGTCGAGGGAAATAATGTTGAAGGGTACAAATATGTATAAAGAGCAGAAACAAGGAATAACGGAAGGTAGACAGAAGAGTAAGGATCACCTCTGCAGGCCATCTTCCTTGTGCTGGCTAGTTTTATATCAACTTAACACATCTGGAGTCCTCTGCAAGGAAGAAATCTCCATTGAGAAAATACCTCCATAAGATCAGACTGAACACAAGCCGTGGGGCATTTTCTTAGTTAGTGATCAGGAGATCGGCCCAGCCCATTGTGGATAGTACCATCCCTGGACTAGTGGTTCTGGGTTCTATAAGAAAACAGGCTGAGTAAGCCATGGGAAACAAGAAGCATTTGCAAATACATATAGATATGAATTAGCAATGGGATGAAGATTCCTTTCTCTCTGGCACAGAAACACTATCCTCACAAACCCTCAATCTCTCAACAAGAGAGAAATATAGCAGAGTAGAGGGTACAGTGGTACATGCCTTTAATCCCAGCAATCAGGAGGCAGAGCTGGGCAGATCTCTGTGAGTGTGAAGCCAGCCTGGAACATAGGAATGCTCCAGGACAGCCAGAGGTGCCTAGTGAGATGCTCTCTCAGAAAAGAAGGAGGGGGAGGAGAAATAGGTCAAAGCAGTGAATTCCCATCATAGTTACTCATTTACTGGCACAGAATAAAGCCAAATGAAAGTGATTTTTTGTTTTGTTTTATTTAAGAAAAAGTATCAGAATTCTCCATGTATTCAGACTGAACTATCAAGGAAGACCTTTATACAAACAAGTGTTTTTTTCCCTATATTTTTTTCTATTGGCTTCAGAGTGTTATCATTTAGGTCAGAGAGAGCATTCACCACTCAATAGTGACATGCCCAGGGCCCTCTGAGTCAGAGGTTCAGAGCATAGTCAAGATTCCCTGAAAAAGGGATGTTTTCCTGCTCCGCCTCTGTCATCAGCATTGCATTGAATGCTGTGTGTAACTCAGACCAGTTCTGAATAACAGCAAAGACAATCACATGAGAAGTAGAGATAATAAATGCCTGAAGGTGTGGAAATGATAAACTCTTTGAATATAAAGATTTAAACAGAGTTAAGAGGAGCTTCAGGTTGAAACACCCAAGTGAGCACATGTAGATAAAAGGTCTGTTTGAACTTGCTGAGATGGAGGCCTCACCCTGAGGTGAGCTATGTGCAGCAGAGTAAATTTGTTGTTCAGAAGGGGTACCACTGTGCTCCTATTATAGGTCTGGCTTTCATTCTCTATGTACCCAAGTACAGAACTGAGGATGCTATGACAAAAGCCACATCAGAACAGATTACTCTGGTACTACTTAAGATCAATCAAGGATTGGGTTACAGGAAGTAGGGAAGACAGCTAAAAAACTATTCAGAGTTGTTTCTTTGCATCTTGTTTCCAAAATTAAAGGTACAGAGGATCCAGCATTTCTCTAATATATAGGTTGAGATCTTGAAGTATAGACATTCTTTATTGAATAGTGGAGATTAGAAGAAGTTAATTACATGACTTCAAATTCACAATGTTTTGTGTTCCTGTGCAGTTTTCTTGTGTGTGTGTGTGTATGTGGAGGGGGGAGAGAAATAAAGAATATTTTAGTTAGGTTAAATCTGAGGTCACTATTATTTTCACTAACAAGAAATAAGAGGTAAAAGACCTTTGTTGTGGGTAAGATTATGACCCATTGTAAATATGATGGCATGTTAGTGTTCCTAGTGGACTAAAGCAGCCAGCATGAGGTGACAAGAATGTTCTGAAGCACATTCTCTTTTCCACTGCCCCACCCTTTTACTCTTCCAGATAGTAGAGCTTCCCTTTTGGTTTAGCACACCTTCATGTCTCTCATGGTCTCCTTTACTTGTTATGTGTGCCCTTGTATACCTACCTCCATCAGCATTTGACTATTAGCCCTTCCTGCCATACAGCATCTAAAAGAATCTCATTTTCTTTCACATGTCTTCCTCTCCTGGTTTTCCATTTCGTTGCATCTGTGATCTAAAGACCATTGGTGAGTAGCTGCAGGGAAAAATGACTAGAAAATAGTGGCTTTTAGAGGCAACACACAAAAAGGCTGTGTCACAGCACTAGGTGAGGTCATGTTCAGGCTTACCTGCTAGCTGTTTATCTAGCGCAAAACTCACCAGAGGCAAGGGAGCCCAGCAGCTGCCTCGGGCAGGAATATCCATCACCTCGGTGGCCAGTACATAGCAAGATTAGGAACCCAGGCACTCAGTTAAGTACCGGGAGATGTCTTATGTAATAGAGCAGAAGGGGTCTTCTTTTCTGGCCACTAGCATAAAGATGTGGCTTCCTCTGTGTTTAGTGCGCAGAGACAGGAGAGGAGATGGCCAGTCCATTGAGGATTACATACAAATCAATACTCTCGAAATGCAACATATTTGTTTGAGAAGGACAAAGTGTTCTGAGAAGTAATTCCAGGAATACATGAGAAAAACATCAAAATAGGAAGTATAAAGTAAGACATGACATGTCTTACAGTTCATGACTGTAAGTCCAGCACCCAGAAAGCTGAGACAAAAAGATTTTAAGTTCAAAGCCAGCCTAGACTACATAGTGAAACCCTGCCTCAGAAAAGAAAAAATAGTAATTTATTGTTTTATAGAATACCATTTTACTAGCAGAGCTAGAAATGTAAACCCAGTTATATGGCCTATTTATATGCTTATTCTCAATTCTGTGTTCCTTCCAGTCTAGCAGGACAATTAGAAGTGAAAGTGTCCAGTGTCCTTCCCATATGACAAAGCACATCAAATTCTGTGTTTATTAATGTTTTTCATGTACACATTCAAATCATCTGGAAACTGAGTGTTTCTTTAACTATATAATCCTCATAATTGCTGTTCTTTCTCATTAATAGAAGTGGGTTTTTTCCCCTATGAAGTTTTTTGGAAGCTAACAGCAATACTTGAATTGTTAATTCCTTTATATGCACTGTCTTTCAACATTGATTAATAACTGTGTTTCAACTAAAGTTAGCAGAAAATGTTGGGCACTATACTTAAAGAGCAATGCTAGATGGTTCTGAAGATGAAGAAAAGTAGGCAATCTTGTCTTGAGGGAATTCACAAGTTAATCAGAGCTGCCAAGGCTGCTACTGTGAGGTTTCTTGCCCCATTGTATAACAGTCCCTTTGCCTCACACAGGGCATGTTCATTTCTTCTTTACACAGAATTTCCACACACATGGATTGAGTTTCCAGCATACAGAAAATTAAGTAGCAATGCATATGAATATATTGAGTCAGCCAGACACCTGGTGCTCATGGAGTATTAGAAACACCTCAGATACTAAGGGCTTGTGAGTTACTGTGCTGTAAGTGATGAACACCTGACAGCATTAATGAAGAGTTTATTTAAGATTGAGGCAGGGTTGTTGTTGTTGTTTAAAGACATCAGAACATTGAAAAGGCAATAGGAGAAATGCATATTTCTTGGATAAGTGATTAACAGTTTATCAACTTAACGGTGAAGTAACCTAAAATCTTCTAGTTATGCATTTAGCAATACTGTAAATCAATTTTATAAGATAATAAAAGAATGGTTATTTAAAAATACATATCATTTTAAAAGTGTTGGTCAAGGGAAATGGGTCAGTGGGTAAAGTGCTTGCTGTTCAAGCATGAGGACCTAGTTCAGTTCCCTAGCTCTCTGGTAAAAGCTGGATTTTACAGGTTATGCCTATAGTCCCAGCTCTACAAAGCAGAAAGAGACAGATCCTATGGACTTGTTGGCCAGCCAGTCTAGACAACCATCCAAGTTCAGTAAGAAACCTTGTCTCTAAATGAGGTGGGCAGAAAATGATAAAGGAAGACAACTGACATCATTTACCTTTGGTCTGCAAATCACAGAGGATTTAAATACCTGATAGACTTTCTTCATCGATAGCCTGGAGATTGTTGTCATTTATTTTAAGTTCTTCTAGTGTCGATGGTAGCTCTGAAGGAATGTGCACCAAATTATTTCCATCCATGTTCAGACGCATCAACTTCTTCAAAAACTTAAAAAACAAATCTCAAAATTACCATTTATTTCAGTCACAACTATTTCACACTATTTCCCATATAAATGTCAGTTTTATTTCGTGCAGTAGGAGATTTTACCTTCTTAGCAATTAAACAAGTTTCATGAACTGAATGCAGTAATTTAAACCTGTTGTGAATGCTAATAATTAATTTTAATGTATTTATAAAGTTCACTTTCCTATTTGCACTAATATTTATGCTAGAAAAATTATAAAATAGCACTACTCAGGTGGGCAGAGGCGGGGAGGATCTGAAAGAATGTGGAAGAGAAGAATATGATCAAAATATATTTAAATGTAAAATTGTCTTAAGTAATAAAAATTCAAAACAAAATGATTGTATATGATTACCTAAACAGCTAACTTGAACAGTATGTTTCCACATTTATAGTTGTATGCTCACTCACTGCAGACAGTGGAGTACTAAAGTGATTGGATTTTTCTGAAGCCATGTGGAATGATTGATTTCTCCAGGGATCACAGGAATCATTTCTAAGTTTTTCCAGGACAGAAAATCCCCAGATCAAGGAGCTGGTAATCTATAACATTTGTCTCTTACTTCATTATAGGATAAATCTATCACCCTCTATGTCAGCTCTTGTTTGGTCCGCAAGGACAGTATGAAGCAGGCGCTGGGAGTCCCCCATCTGCCTGCCTAGACTTCAGAGAACTAGGAAAGAATCTTAAGAAGCCAGCCGCTTGTTTCAAGGGCAGATTGAGGATCCAGAATATTATCCGAATGGGGAAAAATTAACCTAGTGAGATACAGTGTGCCTTGTGTATGGCTCCAAAGCACACAATGTATATGGTCTCAGTTGTGCACACTAACCTTTCTTCTCTTGCTTCTATTTTTGTTTCCCTGAGATTTCCTGATCTAGATGAGTATTTTCTCCTTTTTCAAAAGAAAATTTTCAGTCAAATCTGTTTTCTTCAAAGGTTTTCTTTGTGGATTTGCTGTCATTTTTGCACTCCTCCTAATCTATCTCATGCTAATCTTCAGTGAGCTCATTTGTATTTTAAACTCTCCTGCCAAAGTATTCTCCACCACATTCTGTCTACTGTGCAAAGGGAGAAACTTCACCTAACTGGCCTGATCATTTTAATAGAGGCTTTAAATATGCTCTCTTATTTTTTTAGCTGGACAATTCTTCACATGCCAAGAGTCCAGACTTCAATGTATTTTTACCTACTGGGGAGAAACTATTCTTTAAATTCAAAACATTAGTTATGTCTGATTTTACTGTTGCTACTTTTCTCATAAGATTAACATATGTAAAGCAATAAATTATAAGCAAAAGAAAACTTGACTATAATTTAAGAACATCAGAGGAAAAAACTTAATGTAGAAGAAAATTAACAAGAAAAACCTTTTTGCTTATTTTTTTCCTTCCCACCTCCAACCAACGCCAGTAGGAGTCATCTTGTTACATACTAATGGAAGCGCATACCTTGAATGCTTTTGGACCTATACCTGAAGAAGTGATATTATTTCTGCTCAAATCAAGCCTTTCCAAATTTGGTAATCCATTAAATGCTTCATCCGGAATGGAAATGATTGAATTGCCTAGGATGTACAATAGTTGTATTAGAAACATGCATATATAGACATGTAATATATACTTAAATGTGTGTGCATGTCTCTGTATACATGAATATTAAGAGACAGCTTTATATGGAAAGGAGAGCAATATTTGGAACAGGACAGGGAACACATAAACAAACGCATACTTATAAAAGTAATAAGATTGGGATAAGACAATTTAACAGTCAAAAGTGTATCTTGGTCAGGACCTCATATTTCAAATGAAGCTATTTAAAATAACTACAGTAATCTGTTAAGACAGGACCAATAGCATTGTGAATTCACAACAAAGGTGTGTTTCTGTGAGGCTAGTCAGAAACTGCTTATTTTATATTTTTCCATTGCTATTTTCCCAGTCTTCAAAACTTGATACTGTTCATATCCAAGAAATCAAAGAAAAACCACTCAGTGTTTGTGAGCATGTTCCCTTCTCTGTACAGTCAGTTTAGGAAGATTTTGTCTCATCTACCCAACCATATCTGATAGTGTACTTTTGTCTATAAGCTAAAGGCTTCTACATCCATCTATTTTATGGGCTTTTGTCTTATCATTTGGCTGGGTACAGTCATCAGTGGTTTTAAAAAACTTATTGTAAAACAAAGACTGTATAATGTATATGGACTGTATATCCCTCCCTGACTTTAGTCTTTCAGTAGTTGAATTTCTGTAAGGCATAGGATACCTGCCACATAGGCCACAGGAGAAGGCTTTGTCAGACATTCGAATTCTTTAAGTAATTTTACGTGAAAACCTATTGTCAGGGAGACCACAGAAGTTTCTGCTATGCTTGACACTGACAGCGTCCTATTGCAGACTTCCATTCCTACACATATATCTTAGACCCATCCAGATCTCCTTACCAGAAGGTAGATACTCACACAAATGAGATCTTAATACTCTGCAACTCAGCACTTTCCCTGATGGCCTGATAAATGGACAAAAGGTGTGGTTACCACATTCTCATTGGAGTGGCTAAAGGAAGACAACTGGTGGTACAATCGCTGAGGCTGCAGACTAGTGGTCATTGCAGCAATGGGACGCCACCTTAGAAAGCATTAGGTAGGTTTTTAAAGCGTGCTGCCATATCTCTCAGCCCATTGTGCTGCTTCTAGAGTAATAAAAAATGAAGTATAGATCACTATAAACATGAATGTGGATGTTTTAGCAGCTACAGACAAAATTGCCTTAAACAGGAAAAAAAATCACGTGTCCTCTAGCTGATTTATACAATAGGACACTGCTCAGCAGTAAAGGACCTGAACTAGTAATTTTTAAAGCATTAAAAGTCTAACTACAAGGCTACTTTCTGTGTGAATCTATTTAGTGAAACTCAAACATCAAATCAATAAACACAGAAAACAGGTCAGTTTCTGTAGTGGCCAATAACAGAAGAGATATGAGGAATTTGGAGGTGTGATGGAAATATTCCTTATCTGAACTGTGGTAGTGTTCACATTTGTTAAAAAAAAAAAAAAAAAAAAAAAAAAAAAAGCTTATAGAACTATACATTATAAAGTTTTATCACATAGACAAAGTGTGCCCCACTAAAGCTATTTTTTATTTTTATTTATGTATTTTTTACGCATATGTGCTCTGTCTGCATGCATGCCAGAGAGGCTTCAGATCCTATTGTAGATGGTTGTGAGCCACCATGTGGTTGCTGGGAATTGAACTCAGGACCTCTGGAAAAGCAGCCAGTGTTCTTAACCTCTGAGCCATCTCTTCAGCTCCTAAAGCTAGGTTTTTTTAATGCTCCATGGGAAATCACCATTTGGTTATTTTCCCTAAGCCTAACTGAGCCGTTCTTCAGTATGTGCCCATTTCTGCTGTACAGTTGATCTGTATGAAAATGATAAAATTCTTATTAAAGCAGTATTCATAGGGCAGTAGAATTAACCATTTATATCTGAACCCAAAATAAGTCATTATCTCTTACCAGCCAGCTCCAAGCTTGTTACTTCTGGAGCTGTTATTGGTGGGATATGGGTGAAGGCTGCATGAACACAGCTGATGGTTTTATAGGAGAGGACACAGCTTCTGGGCAGGCGTGGCCTGCCTCTTGGGGTGCCAGGCCTTAACCTGGAGGGCATTCGGAACACATCTCCTCTTACAGCATCCTCCTCATCCTCTTCCTTCTCTCCTTCCCTCTCAGTCTCCCCCTCGTCCTCTTCCTCCAACCGTCCGTGGTAAAGCAGTTGACCTGCTGACTGCCCTTCCTCCTCAGGCCTCAGCTTTCCCTCTGCTCTTTGCTCATCACTGTGAAGCTTAGTAGACCCAGAGATCTCTTTCTTGTGTTCCATATGTTCTTTAATTTCTTCATCCTCCTCAGACTGAAGAGTTTCTTTTATGACTATTTGGTCCATTTCCATCGGAGAAGGTGGCACTTGCTTGTGAAGTATGTCAATGGGTTCTCTTTGTTCTGAAGAATCATCAGAAAACTCAGTTTTATCACTTAGTGTTCTACCACTGAGTGGAGAATAGGAGACTAATGGTCACGGAAGGATAAAGGGGTAAGTTGATGATGTTAATAAATGGAAAAAGTCATAATGAAAACGAGCTTAATGGTGTCCCCTCTCTTTTACTTCTATGCGAAAATAAAATGCAGCTCAAGTTTTTTCTTGAAGTTAACTAACTTTATTTCTCTCTTGTAGGATTTGCTTTAGATACATGATTTTTGTATCTGTGAACCTTAGTACTATTTTTGCATTAAATAATGTAATACTTTCACTAGAAAATTATGCTAATTGGTAGACTAAAAAGGGGGTAATAGTCAGGAAGTGGTAATGTACACCTTTAGTCCTAGCACTTAGGAGGCAGAGGCAGGCAGATTTTTCAAAAAACCAAAAAAAAAAAAAAAAGTGGAGGTGGTAGAGGAATAATATTGCATATTATGCAAAATAGAGAATAGTCTTATTATGAGGCTTTGATATCATTAGATAGTATGCCATTATAATATAAACTGTTGTATAGATCTTTGGCAGAGAGTAGAGAAGATATAGTCTAGAATTAGTCTCACTTTGAGTGAAGAGTTCTAAAGAGAAATGAGTTCATAGTGCACAGATTTTCTAACATCAAACTTTATAAATCTAATTGTCTCTCTGTTTTCTATTGATAATCAAACAAACTTGCCCCAGAAAGAACACTTAAAAATCAAAAATATAATTATTTTTAAAAGTTACTTATTTGTTCAGGATATATTATGAAGTCTGAAGGTTTGGGGGTTTGGAGTTTTTTTGTTTGTTTGGTTGGTTGGTTCTTTGGTTTTTCGTTTTCTGAGACAGAATTTCTCTGTTTAGCTCTGGCTGTTCTGAAACTTGCTCTGTAGACCAGGCTGGCCTCGAACTCAAAGATCCACCTGCCTCTGTCTCCCAGTTAAAGGTGTGTGCCACCATCACTTGGCTTGAAGAATTTTTTTTTTTTACATTCATAATAAAACATGCAGGAGAAAATTAGTAAATGATAGCTAAGGGGAACATATTTAAACTCTTTCTAAAAATCCTTTCTGTATCCAGGGTTTTTTTTTTTTTAAATCTAAATAACTACATTTCAAGAAGACTCTAAATCCTTTGAAAAACGTCTAAGAATTTTTGAATGTTGCCTCTAATAGCCTTGTATTTCACTTCAAGGAGACAGTTTCAATGAGCACACCTTCTAACATTTTTAAAATGTATAATGCTTTGGGTCAGGCTTGATGGTACATGTCTTTAATCCCAGCACTTGGGTGGCAGAAGCAGGGGAATTTCTGTGAATTCAAGGCCAGTCTGGAGTTACATAGCACGTTTCAGGCCAGCCCCAGCTACACAGTGAACACCTGTCTAAAAGAAAGCACAGTGCCTTAGCGAACTGACTGACAGTGTAAGGCAAAGAACAGTTTCTAAAGAAGCTCCTCCTCCCAGGAGGTTGTAGATACCTGTTCTCTAGTCATCTGCCTCGATATGGAGGAAAGAAAAATGGCCCTCTCTCTACCTGTCAAATGACTTAACTGTTGTTGCTTTCTTCCTGGAGGCCTAAGCCAACCTCCAGAGGGCACCCCCACTTGTTCAGGAACAAGTCTCATTTGAGAACAGGTCAGCAAGCATCCCTGAAACCCATGCTATCGTCTATATAGACGTGCTACCCAAGAAAACCAAGCCCGAATCCAACCACTGTGTTTTTCTGGGATTGCTCAAATCACTGTTGGATTCCTTGCTGCCAGTGGGCTGATGAGCCAGGAGAGTTAAGGCTTAGTTTACTCTGATTATAAATCACTCCTTGTTCTCATAATAGTGATTAGCATACTCCTGACAAGCTTGATTAATAGGATGATTATTCATTAATAAGATGATACATATATAGACAGACCCAAGTGAAAGCCTGAACTAGTTAATAAGTCAGGGTTTATTGTAGGAATAATATCACTGGATCTCTAAAGCCTTATAAGATTCACATGTAGAATCAGGTTCAACCTAACTCAGTCTGAAAATTAGAACTATAGAGCCACAATTTCTTTCTTTACTCTAAATACATTTTCCTAGATATTTCTGTTTATTGGCACTGAGCTGCTTTTTAAGTACCTTGATGCCTGCATTTATAATAGCTTACACTTTACTATAACGACAGAATAAAAACAAAAAGAAGTTAAAGACTAAATTGTTTTATATTGTATATACCAGCATCAGAGCAGATGGGGCAGCATTCTCCTTCTGGTTTAATGGTGTAGGGGCATGTCTTGGGGTGACACACAGTTTCATCACAAAGTACTCTTCCATTTGAGCAGAGGCAGGTGCTGCAGGGCTCAGGAGACCAGACAGCTTTGTTGTACATGATCATGCCGTTTATAAAGCAATGTCCTTTCTTTCCTAAGAGAGAGAGAGAACACTTTGATTGACTGATTGATTGACTGAGACAGGGTCTCTCTGTTACATAGTCCTGGCTGTCCTGGAACTCACTGTGTAGACCAGGAGAACCACCTGCCTCTGCCCCGAGTTCTAGGATTAAAAGGGTATGCGCCATGTCTAGCAGGAAAACATACTTAAATGATCTTCAGTGATCATCGGAATCTGAGAATGGAGAAGAACACACAATCCAAAATCAAAATGAAACAACCACATGAAAATAGATCCTATTCAGCCATGCACAGATTAAATGCCCTACAGACTTGCTGTCTGAACTGCTTCTTATTGGCTCTCCTTTTTGCTCCTGAGTGACTTCCTCCTAGTAACTTGACTTTGCCTTTCCTGTCTATCTCGTATCTGTCAATATGGGATAAATTTTGTCACAGGACAAACAGCCTCCAAAATATAACCATTTTCACTTGCTTAAAAATGTACAATCTTAACATGCTGAGACTTAGCTCATTGGTGGCGTGTTTTCTGTCTTAAGCCAATGACTTGTACCTATTTAGTCCCAACTAAAGAGGCCGAGGCAGTAGGATTTTGTAATATAGAAGTTTAAGACAAGCTAGGCAACATAGTGAAACTCCCCATCTCAAAAGAGTACATTGAACCTACACATGAGAACATGTGGTAATTTGTCTTTCTGAAGCTGAGTTACCTCAATAGAGTAACTTTTATTTTTAAGATTTTTATTTTTTGTGTTGTGTATGTTTTGCCTGCATGTATATGTGTACCACATATATACAGTGCCCTTAAGAGTCAGAAGTTATCCCCTGAAACTTTAATTACAGATTGTTGTTAACCACCTCCTGGGTGCTGGGGACCCCACATAGTTCTTCTATAAGAGCAACAAGGGCTCTTAACCACTGAGCCATTTCTTCAGCCCCAGTATAATATTGTTCATATCCATCTACTTATGCTTATGTTAATGCTTTTAATTTTTCTATGTGTGTTTATATTATATATATATATATATATATATATATATATATATATATATATATGGGTGTGAGTATTGACATGGGTCATGAAATGGGAAGGTAATGGCTCACATACAAAATGAGAACATGAGAGGCCCCGGGGAGTGAGGTGGGAGAGAAAAGGTGAGGAAGGGGATCAACAAGAATGTTTGAAAGTGCCACAGTGAAGACCAATACTTTGTATGCTGAATTTTTTAAAAAAATAAAACCTTTTTATATTTTATTTTTAACTGTGGTCTGTGGATTTGTGCATATGAGTGCAGTGCTCATGGAAACCAAAATAAAATATAGGATCCTCTTGAAGTAGAATTATGGGTAGTTGTGAGCCATCCAGTGTAGATACTGGAAACCAAACTCCAGTCCTCTGCAAGAACATTATGAGCCACCTCTCCAGTCCCTACTTATTTTTTCAATCACTAAAATAGTGAAAAATAACGTTTGCCAGCAAGGAAGAAGAAAATTGACGTCTTAGGGTTATTCTCTGTTTGCTGTGACATGTGGCACCCACACACATGCACATATATTGCACACACAAATAATAAATAAAAATATAAATAAATAAATTTAAATATAGAATTTTAAGTTTGTGAAATCATTGTGCCTGCTAGTTTGGGGTATTTTCATTTCTTTTTATAACTTAACTAGCTTTTCATTTAACTGAGATGATATCTTTACTGTTCTTAACACTTAATGGATACATTTGTCTTTTATATTTTTAGCAAATAAAGCGTAATATTCCTTTTTATATAATTTTATTTCTGTTAACTTCATGAAAGAATCAGACTAGTGGCTTTTTTAGGGTATGAAATACTTGTACAGAGGATTATATGGTGTTTTTTTGTCTTTTTAAATTTTATTTAATGGTAACGTAACATATATGTACTTTACTTGAATTTTCTTTACAGAATTTCCAGTCTTTTCATCCTTAAAAAGTCAGTATCCCAGCACTAAAGAGGCAGAGGCAGGTAGATCTCTGGGAGTTCAAGGCCAGCCTACTCCGCAGAGAAAGTTAGAGGACAGCCGGAGCTGTTATACAGAGAAACCCTGTCTTGAACAATCAAATTTTTAAGTTAGTATTCTGTATAAAATAAATTCAGTGGCTTTTGTTCTGTTCTTACTTAACAAAACTTTAAGTTGGAAATATTTAATAAGCTCTGTGTCAAAGTCATTTTATTGGCTTCTACTCTAGTAAGTGAAAGGATTTTTCTAGTTGATACAAGTATTGTTTGTATTATGAATATTATCACTTGCACACCCATGTAATTATGATTTTATACAGTGAAATAGGTTTTTACCAATAATTTTGTGTATGTATGTTCCTTTAATACTTTTTTTAAAAGATTTATTTTTATTTTATGTGCTTTGGTGTCTTGCCTGCTTGTGTGTCTATGTGAGGGTGTCATATCCCCTGGAACCGGAGCCACATACAGTTATGAGCTGCCATATGGGTGCTGGGAATTGAGTTTACGTCCTGGAATAGTAGCCATTGCTCCCAACTGCTGAGGCAGCCCTCCAGCCCCTTGAATACTTTTAAAAGTTACTTTTAATTTAGTATTTATATATCAAAAAGTAGCACAAAAATTTATTTTCCCTTCCCTTTAGAGAATTCAGTTTATGGAGATGTTTTCTTCCTCATACATTCGCTTACCTGGTAACACGTTGTAGCTCGATTCTACTCCAAGAGGACTTAGAAGGGATTCTAAATTTTCCTCCACACTGTGATCAGAGTTCATGGTGCGAAACCTAGCTTCTGGTGCAGCCGTTGTTTGCTGAATTTCAAGCTGCCTGTTTGCTCTATGGTGGGGTGAGGAACTTTTCCTGAGTCTTCTCTGGTGTAGCCTCCTCCTTTGCTTCCTAGTACTTGGTTCACAATCAGTTTGGAAAATGATGAGCAGAATGAGACAAAACAAAACTGCATGTTTCATGTTTGTTTCTTTCACCAGCAAACTTCTATAAGGGAACAAAATTTCAAGTTAGTAGTGATTACATTTTTACTTGAGAAAGTTGACCTGGTTGTCTTACGCAGCAACAGGGAGGCTTTGAGGAGTAACACCAATGTGATGTGTAGTCTGGATCCTGCAGTCTTACTGCCATGTCAGATTTTGGAATATCTGTATCATCTCTAGAACAGGGCTGAGTCAAGTTTTTCTATAAAGTGGCAAATAGTAAATATTTAATCCTTTATAGATTATTTGTTCTCTGTCCTAACTATGCAGTTCTGCTAATGTAATCTATAATCCACTATAGATGTTCGTTGAGTGGTTTTTTCCAGTAAAATGCAAATGCCTGCAGCAGACTCCCTTACTCCCCAAAGTGCTGTAGAGTTTGGGCAGCTGCTTCTCACCACCTGTCTGCTAGGGTATCAGCCACATTTTCATCACTACCTGTACTTGTCCTTGCTGGGCGCAGTGTATGATTATCCTTTGTAAAGTAACAGTGAGCTAGCGCCCTCCGTATAAGTCAGGACAACTTTGTTTATTCTTCTTTTCCATTGTGTGTGGAAGTACATATTGAGACAAGAGGTCAACACTAGTTGGTTTCCTCAGTCACTCTTCATCTTATCTTTGAGACAGCAGAACTCAGAAATGGGCTCTACTGGCTTGCCACGTCTGGAGAGCTGTCTCCACCCCAACCCTACACTAGGGTTACGCTGTGATTACAGATGTGAGATTTCATTCTTTTGCAATAAGCACTTTACCCACTGAGTCATTTCCCCAGCCCTGAACTTTTTGATTTTTAGGGGAAGGTATTGCTTTACATGCATACAGGGCTGTAGAGGTTGAGGGATAGCCTTAGTGTAATCCTCAGGAAGGCTGTTTACCTTCTTTGAGACATGATGTTTTTCTGTCGCCCTGAAGTTTACTATTAAGGTCAAACTGCCTAGCCAATTAGCCTCAGGGATCCTCCTGTCTCCACCCCTAGTGCTGGAATTACAAGAACATATCACTGTATCCTGTTTTTTTGTGTGGGTTCTGGGTACTCTAACAAGTTTTTCACACTTAGAAAGCACGTGCTTTACAAAATGAGCCATCCTTCCAACTCCAGGACCAGTAAAAATCAACTGATTTTAAGAATAGTTCGGATATCTGTATGTAGTAAAGCTGAGAAATGAATTTGAGAAATAGGTTTTTGAGCATTTTTGATCTGGCAGCAACATTGTGACAGATAGGCTGGTGCAGTAGCCAAAGGCTAAGTAGCATGAACAGGAAAAGTCACCTTCACCGTAATCACAAAGGTTGTACTGGGGGTTCACAATCAGCCAGGCCTTCCAGACAAGACTGGTACAGTTTCCACAGCCTCTCAAGTCACTAGCTAAGGCACTGTCTTTAGTTCTCTCCTTCACCTTGGCCTGGAAGCCCTCCGTACCCCTCTGCTTAAATCTCCTCATTGTCAGTGTTCCCAGAGATAAAGAGCCCCTGCACCAAGTCTGACATCCATTCCGTATGAAAACTTAGTAAGGAGGTACTTATTTCATATAGTAATTGCCATTTGTGGAAAACTTGTAATTAACGTTATAGTGAAATGCAGTGCTTGCTTGTAAAGTTCAAGAATGAAGGCATCTCTTTCTTCTTCTGCAGTGCTCTGCTGGGTTTTCTAGCAAGTGTAGTGGTATAATACCAGTAAAGACATCTGGGGCTCCTGGAAACTATTACACCTTTCAATAAAACTGTGATTGCTCAGAAAAAAAGATGCAGATAGTAGATGAATAACATTTTATAATCTCTAGAAATTATTTTTAATCAGAAACAGGACATAGTTGCTGATAGATTTAATTCGTTTTGCAAATGAAACTTAAAATTATAATTTTAATTCTTAGCAACTATAAACCAGAATTTGCTGAAAATTCACTTAGATCAGCAGGAGAGGTAAAATAGTTTTATTCACAAATGTAGAAAATCTTGTGAAATCTACTGAAAAAGCCCCTGTAACCAGCCAGGTTTCAGGATATAAGATCAATTTATAAAAAACAAGATTATTTCTGTATAATATCAAAAATAGAAGCTAAATCACAATGTCATTTTCTAATAGCATGAATATGATGAATTACTAGGGAATATCTTATAGAAGGTATCTGCTCTGAAAAATGAATTCTGTCTGAAGTGCTGCTGAAAGAAATGGAGTGAGGCCTTCGCGATGAAAATATCTGCCCTCTATTTGGGTCAGGTGGCTAAATTCTTAGTTCTCCTCACATCAATCTATACACACTTGTCATAAATAGACTGAGCATCTGAACCAGGCAGACTGGCACACCTGTCATCCAGTCGGTTGCATCAGTGCTCAACCTGACTGGTAAGATCCTGTCTCAGCATCAAATTGTAGCTTGTGGTAGAATTTTTTAAAGCATGTACAACACCCTAGATTCAGTCTCTGGTTCTTTTTTAAAAGTCAAAAGAAGGGCTGGCAAAATGGCCTAGCAGGTACACATGCTGCCACAAAGCTTTAACCACCTGAGTTAACCATCCTCGGGACCTACATGATGGAAAGAGTGAAACTAATTCCAAAAGGTGTCCTCCTGCCACCACATGTGCTCTGTGGCTTGTATATGCATGCATGTTCATGCGGAGGCACAGTCAATAAGTATATAATTTTAAAAATAAAGCTATAAAGAAGAAAATGTTCCTACCAATCATCCTGCAGGTACAGTCTTCCACAACAAAGAATTACTTGATTACTAATATTACAATATTAGTGCTGAAGTGGACCAGCCCTGATTGGGAGAAATAGTTACTGTAGGTTTTAATCACGACACTGAAATGTTATTACAGGCAAATGGAGTTAATGGTCAGTTATCCAAAGAGAGGGAAATTAGTTATTTTTATGTAATAATCTCCTTCTTAAGGTTTTTCTCTTACCTCCAGACTTACTTTTTGTTTTATTGTGTCTCCAATTCTAGTATTTAAGGTGTTACAGAGGAATAACGCGGATGCATTATCCTTCCTTTGAGTATCAGGCACGTGGCAGTGATGTTGATATCATGGTCCGTATCAAGTATGGAGTTTTTGTATTCCAAAGTGTTGGTTTATGTCCGCTTCAGTTTACTGTCTCTTTTCCTATTTCTGAGAACTGAATGTGGGCTCTCTCTCACTCTAGATAACTATTCTCTCACTCAGCTGAAGTCAAGTGCTGCTTAACTGTCTACAGTTCACTTTGACTGTGTCTCTGACATCATCTATGTCGCCATTAACAGAAAACTGTCTATCCCCTTCCTCACCGTGTCCAAATAAAACTGCTGGAAAGTTCTTTCGTTGGCCAAGCTTATCCACATGGGAGCTCACAAGAGATTAAAATATCCACAGTTTTCTTCTGAATTTATATTTAACCAGTGCTTTAAAAATAAATTTACATTTGTAAAAATGATACCTGTTTTTAAAAACCAGATGGTGTATAAGTGTGTACAGCTGAAAAGACAAGTTTTTCTAATCACAATTTATTGCGAGCATAGTCAAATATTTGTATTAACCGTCAAAGAGTACTGTTTGGGGCTTTGAGATCCATATCTATGCCATAGCTTTTCAGCTTCTCTTATAGCCCCAGAGTAATCCTCGACATCATTTGACTAATGGGCCTAGTGATCTTCTGATAGGGTTGTGTTCAGAACAGAATTTGATATTTGGACCATGATTTGCCAACCCTAAATTCAGTATATCTTCAGTCTATATTACACTCCAACCTCTTTCATCCCAGTAAGCCAGAAATTCTGAGCATGTGGATACACATATCAATGTGTTCACAGTCTATTCATTTCATCTTTCAAATTACTTAACAAATTTGGATTCCAATAGTTCCAACATTTCTCCTAATTTTTAAAAACAGGTTCCATTAAAGTTTAGGCTGTTCTTTGCCTTTCTTTGAATTCCTCATCTTTCTGCCTCTTCACCCCACATGTTGGTGTTACAGGTATACCTCACCATGCCTGGCTACTGAGAAACATTCTTAGTCACGTATCTTCTGGAAGTATTTTATACTCTTAATTTTATTTTTAAATTTACAAATAACATATTAGTAGAGTCTCTATTTTTTTAACTTATCATTTTGGTCTTTTATGTTGTTTGTCATTTATAAATTAGTTTGATCAATATTAATCAATATTAAGGCTATGTTGTGTGCATATACAGCTTCAGAACTGTCTTACTTCCCTGGTGCTTTCATCATTAGGTAGAAAGTTTTCTGTATCTCTATTAGTTCTTCAGTAAGAGCTACTTTGTCTAATATTAGTGTAGCTACTTTCTCTTGGTAATGTGCTTGGCATTTATGTACCATTTTGCTTATAGCCTTTCCGTAGTTTATTTTTTCATGTGTTCTTTGAATTTTAATGCAGTCCGACAATCTTTGTATTAGGTAAGAACATGAACTCTATTCATACTTAATGTTATAATTTTACCTCTTTCTGAGCAATGCAAGAGCCAGGATGGCATTAATTCCAGTTACCCTACTCTGGCATCAAAGCTGTTTTCATTATATACTTTAATTCTCAATATATGCTAAACATAGTGTATCAATAGATTATCATGAAAAGACTGTTTTATTTTTCCGGCTGAAAACATGGCTGAGTGAAGCCATGATAACATGAGCATTTGTTTCCCCAAGTTGTCCTCGTACATACACCATTGCACAAGTGCACGAAAACAATAAGCAACAAATAAATGTAAACAAGAAGATTGCTGTCATTGCTCTGAATCAAAACCATTTAGATCAGACTTTCTGAACCTCTTCACTTACTAAGATCAGTGCCCGGATTATTCTCTTTTGTGGACTGTGTGTTGTAGGGTATTTAACAGTATTCCTGGCCTCTTTCACTAGCACATTCTCCAGTTATGACAACCAAGACTACTTCCAGACATTACCAGATGTCCTGCTCCCTTAGACTCCCCTGAACACTTACACTTTTTCTTCTCATCCTTTCCTTTGTCTCCAGACCATTATTCAGATTTTTCCTCTCATTTAAAAGTGTTTTATAGCAATTCATTCTGTGCAGTTCTGTTGAAGATCAACTCTCTCTCTTTTTTTTTTCAATTGAAAATGCTTTCATAATACCTTAATTCTGAAAGTACATATTTGCTGGATATTTTTAGCTTAATAGTAGTTAACATTTTAAAGATACTATTCCTATCTTTTTGTTCGTATGGATTCTACTTTTTGTTTTGTTTTGTTTTGTTTTGAAACAAGGTTTCATGTAGCCCAGGCTGGCTTCAAACTTACTAAATAATCATGGATAACCTTGGCATTTTGCAAACACTTCCCCTAAGATCAAAGGAGTATACCATCATGACGTCCTTTGTTGGTTCAGTTGAGAAGCCATTACTCAATCAAACTTCTTCCTTAAAAAATCATTTTTTTAACCATATTTTGGATGTTCTTTGGTCTTCAGATGTTTACTCTGATGCACATAGGAAGTATAGTTCTCCTAATTCTATTACATTTAGGATTCGTAATACATTCTGAAGGCATGGTGTGTGTATGTATCCATGTGCGTGCTTTCTCATTTGCTTGTTCGAGAGGTTTTCTCTGTGTAGCCCTAGCTGTCCTGGAATTCACTCTGTAGACCAGGCTGACCTCTAAGGCACAGAGATTCACCTGCTTCTGCTTCCAGAGTTCTACAATTAAAGGCTTATCCCACCACTGACCAGCTGTGTGTTGAATTTTTTTTTTTTTTTTTGCCAAGTTTGAGTAGTTTTTTGTTTTTGTTGTTCTTTTAAACCCCCATTTCTTTATGCTTTAGTACTTTACTCTTGTAAGAAGTACATTCATTTGTACAATGGCTTTCATTATGTCTTCCATTCCATTCTTCATTGTATTTTTGTTCCTCTGTTGTCACCATGACTCATCCTCACAAGTCTAACTGACCTGGCTTATTAATACTCTCTTCAGCTGTGGCTCATGCATTATTAAATCCATCTGTTAGCCTCCTTGTTTTTGTTTTTATTGTATTTCTTAGTTTTCAGTAAACTTGTTATTTTTAATGCTACAATTTTTAATTTCATATTCTACTCTTTGCACATTTAATTACGTTTGTCTTAAAGCCTATCTGAAGATCAGGTTTTCGGAGCCCTCTTTTTGTCTGAGCCTGTCATTTGTTCTTTAGAACTTTAGCCATGTTTTTCTGTCTTTTCCTTTGTCCAATGCCTTTTGAGTTCATGCCAGACATTACATAAACACACATGAAATGTTAGCACCTGGGACGATGTATTTTCTGACTAAAGAAGATTTTCACATTAAACGTGGTATTGCAGACACTGTTAACAATGCATCTAGCGATTTGAAGCTGGATTTCAATGTATCCAATATCATCACATCCTGGGTCTTGTTTTGCTAATGTCACAAGCAGCAATCTGCTAGCTCTGGTCTTCGTTTTGTGTTTCTCCCCAGTCCTGTGAAGCTATTTTAAAGCTCTTTTAAGATCTCCCAGCCACTTCTGGAATCCACAGATGTTTCCAGAAACAAAGCACTTTCAGACCTGAGAGAGTTTGGTTTTCAATCTTATTCCAAACACTGGCTCTGCTGTTTTTCTCATCTTCCTATTTGTTCTCAGCAGATGAGTAGATTCATTTCCCTTGCCAGAAGAAGTGCCTTCAGATTCCTTTTGTTCTTTGCAGAAATATGGATTTCTTTCTCTTAGACATGGTAAAAATTTGTAAATCTTAAATGTCCGTGAATATCTTGTTTGGTTGAAACTAGAATTATATCTTCAAAGTCATTTTCCCTGAATACCTTTCTAATACCAGTTGATTATTCTCCTTTTCTCCCGCATTGTTTTCCTTTGTCTGACCTCTCTGTGCTTAGTGTTTTCCCACTATTCCATCCATTCTCCATTCCTCCCCGACACTAGGAATAAAAGAAGGAAGCCTAGGACATTAGGGACACTAGCCAAGCACCACACCACTGAAGCTGTATCCCCAGCCCCGTTCTCCACCTTTAAATTTACCCCGTCTTCTCTTGAATGTCTCCTCAGTTTCTGCCTTATAAGGAGCTCTTCGTGCTTCCCAGGGAATGAAAGACACACACCATTACTAACATACTTTATATTGTTTCTAGGAACTTGAGAGACACGAAGGCACAATATTTACCCCCCCCCCAATCTCAGCAGTTTTTTTGGTAGCTTCATCTGACAAAATCTACTTCAGGCTTCACCTGGTTTCACACATGTGGAACTTGCCTTTGAATCCTCTGAACTATTCAGCTAGCAACCTCAGAGTCTTCAAGTCAGCCCCAGCATCAAACTTTTATTCAGGATATTTGTATAAATACTCAAGTCATTTGAAAAGTCATTGCTGTAGGTCATTGAAATTAAGTTATGTTTAAAGTCTTATGATCTGCTTTAGTTTCAGAAAAACTAGTTTGCAGAATGTAAAGAAGGAGCAAGCTTATTGGCACCTAGAGTCAACTCTTGAAGTAAAATAATATAGGAAAGCAGGAGCAATGACAGTTCCCTAGGGGGCGGGGAACACGGCATTTGCTGAGTAGGCCAGATGCTGATGGACACATAGCATCAACATTCTGCACCGTGTATACATGTAAACTGACCTTTTTTGACAGTTATATGTGCAATATATGAAGGTCATGAAAAATCTAGTTCTGGACCTGAAACTCTCAAGATACTCTCCAAGGGTCTCCATGAAGGTGAATTGTGCCATTCCTGGGTGTCCTATAAGCACCCACTTGTCAAGGGATTGTGTGAGTGCGAGGTGGGAGTATGCCTGCTCATCTAGATACCACACCCTCCCAGGATAGTGATCCTGAGACCTCCCTCTTTGTTTGTCTCCCTGTTCCAAATGAACTCATTTTTACTTAACTCTGAAATCTAAAGATTTATACAGAAGTAAATTGACAAAGCTGTCTTAGTTTAAACAAAAATCAGGATCTAGTTTAAATAAATTTTAAGAAATATCCCTCATTACTAATTGATAGTCACTGATTTATAGAATTTTCATTTTTGGTTAATATTTAGTAAACATCTTAATAACCATGTTTCTAGATACTCTGATCACAATATCATTTCATCAAGTAATGTTTTCCTTTTTCGGCCTATTATGTTATCCAAAATTGAATATCTATAAACTCTAATTAACTTATTTTCTCCATTAAAATTCTTTCATTTGTCTTAAGTAAACTTTAAAAGTATAATTTTCAGTATATCTATGAAGTCACCAGTTGTCCTTTTTGTTATTCATCTGACTGAGAGTGGAAAATGCTTTTAGTTAAACATTTCTGTCCTTTAGGACTGAGGAAATTAAGGATTTGAATCACTTGATAATCCACACAATTCTACCTAAACATATGAAAATAATTAATAATTTCTTAACATCTGAAATACTGGGAAAATCATCCTGAAAAGAAGCAAGTAGACAAAACAAAGCATACGCTTAACTTTTTAGTCTATTAATACAGAGGTAATTTTTTCAAGGATTAAACATATTTGCACACAAAATACCCAAATATCAAGCCACGTCACATGCTGCAGTAAAAACTTAAAATTTAAAACATGTTTACCTGGAAATCTAAACTAAGTAGGCTTTGCTTGGTGTCATTTAAGTCTCCCGCTGAAAGTGAAACAAAACCAGAACTTTCTTTAAAAACAAAGAACAGAGGGAATGTTGAAAATATTAGCTGACTTCTTAGTCAATTCTAAAATAACTGCCTCCCTTGGGGATAAATGCCTTTCAGTTCCTTGTGTGGAAACATCAGCCAAAGAAGTAACCAGGGAAAATGGTTACCAAGGGATTTTTTTTTTTTTTTTAATCCCAGGAAAAGTGGAAACATCAGCAGGGAGCTGGAGTTGGGGCGGGAGCCGAGGAGAGCGCTTCTTTTGCAGGACGAAAAGGCAGAACTAGAGTCACAAAGTAACCTAAAAACAATCCAAATGTGGCTTTCATGGGCTGTTTGCATGAAAATATTGCATGAATTTTGAAGTTCAAACTACCCAGCATACAACTTGAGATTTGTCAGGCTTATATTGGCAGTGTTCTCATTCACCTACAAGCTGCCACGTATCTTCAGTCCTGTTTAAATTGAGTTAAATTTCTCATCACTAAGGAAACAAAAACTGGTTACATATCAGTATCATTACAAATTATGTAATTTTAGTAGTTGGGTAGTGCTACATACCTATAATCTCAGCACTTAGGAGTTAGAGGCATTGGGAAATTTAAGATCATTCTAGGCTACATTATGGAGTTTGAGCCAGCCTAAGATACATGAGACCCTGTCTCCAAAATATTGATTTCATATATACATTTGTATTTATACATATATACATACATACATATATATATACATATTCCTAGCTGACCTGGAACTCACTATGTAGACCAGGCTGGCCTTGAACTCACAGAGGATCTACCTGTCTCTGTCTCCCAATCCTGGAATTAAAGATATGTACCACACACCTAGAGATGTGTGTGTGTGTTTAGTGTATGTGTGTTTATTATACATATATATGTATATCATATTATATCGATGTATATATCTTATTCTTTTTAATGTACAAGGAAGCAGTAAGGCTTTTCATTACCAGTCACTCCAGCAGATTAGTGGTATGCTTTGGCTTCAGGTTTCTTCATCTTCCCATAAGCAAGTTAGAAGAAGATGAGTGTCAAAACCAGCACTGCTGACTGTGGGTCCTGAGTTACTCTATGGAAAAGCCTAGTGAATACTCATCATAGTACATGAAAGTCAACTGCTATCAAGGCACGTGGATTTGAAATTTAGAAATAATAAAAATAAAGGTTTAACATACTTGCAGACAAATGACTTATGTAGTGAATTATAGTGATCTCTGAATATCAATTTTGGTAACAGGAAAATAATGAATAAATGCCTTTAAATTTTATTTGCTTTTTTTATTTTGTTTGGTTGGTTTTTTTTTCTTTTTCTTTCTTTCTTTCTTTCTTTCTTTTTTTTTTTTTTTTTGAGAGAGGGCGGGGCTTCTCTGTGTTTCATCTCTGAGTGTCCTGGAACTCACTCTGAAAACCAGGCTGTTCTCAAACTTACCAAAATCCACCTGCTTTTGCCTCCCTAGTACTAGGATTAAAGATAATGTACCACCACCGCCTAGATATGCCTTTAAATTTTGGAGGAAATTTATTTTCAATCAAAAAGACATTACAAAGCAAAAAAGGACAAAAAAAATTTAGCTGACAAATGGATTTTAAAAACTCTTTAAATTAGAAGTTTTTAGATTAGGGAATGCCAGGGGTTAGTGGGAAGGAATTATCAGTAATTGTCAAAAGTATTCATTGAGATGTGTGCTATCGCCCCATGTGAAATGTTGAGATAGAATATTAGAGGTAGTATGAACACTATTATTTTAAAATAATCCAAATTCTCACATACTTGGTAATCATAAATCACAGCCTTATTTGGAACATGCATGTTGTTTTGTTGAAAGAGGAGAACTGTGTTCGTGGCATGCTGTGTGTAGCAAACATAAATGGTCAGATTGAGGACAGATAATAAAAAGCAGTACTCTAAAAATGCATTATAGGAGCATCTATCTGCAGAGATATGCCATGGGTAGTACGTTGAAGCACTCTAACTATGGACTTTATAAAAAATCAAAAAGTATCCCAGTTCTATATTTGGAACAATGAACATAAAGCTCTTTGGCATGTGAAGTTGTACCTAATATACCAAAAGAAAAAGAGAAATATTAAAACAATACCTTTTGATTATATAATTATCTTTGGATATATGTAATTTGGCATCTTTCTGGAGAGCCGATTAAAAGGGATAAACAAAAATTGCTAATAGTATTTATCTCTAGGTGACAAACTCATGAAAATAATTTCTCTATTTAATTCATCATTTTAACAAAGTTCTGTGCTTTTTAGAACCTTATGAGGAAAGAATAACTATTTAAAACAGTATAAACAAAAATCCTCTTTATGAAAAAAGTGTGTCTGTGTGTGTGTGTATGTGTGTGTGTGTGTGTGTGTGTGTGTGTGTGTGTGTTGCCAGCATATATGTCTGTTTACTATGTGTATTCACTGCCCACAGTGGCCAAAAGAGGACATCATATTCCCTGGAACTGTAATTACAGACAGTTGTAAGCCACTCTGTGAGTGCTAGGAAATTTAACCCTGGTCTTCTGCAAGAGCAACCAGTGCTCTTAATGGCCGAGCTATCTTTCTGGTTCCTTAAAAGTAACTCTTTAGTGGCATAGAGGAATTACAGTAGCTATCATGCTGAGATTGACATGATTGGAAATAAACAATTTTAAAATTTCTGAGGTCACTGTTCTACAAGTTTGTGGTTTAATGGATGATTACACAAGCTCTTTTTCAGAAACTTTTAGCCACCCTAGTACACGGAAAATGCTGATGTTATGGTTTTTCCCTCTCTTTTATTGTAGGCATAATTATGTCCTAAAACTTGGCTACCACTGTGCTCTGAAAGAGTATAGTGTTTGCCATTGAAGAATAAGCAGAAAGTGAGCATCAGCCATGCCAGAAGGGAATACGCCTTTAGGACATTTATTTTACTTAACCACTGAAGTCACTTAAACTGGTTAGTACTTATTGTCAGCACAAACTGGAGTCACCTGGGAAGAAGGAACCTAAGTTGAAGAATTTCTTCTATAAGATTAGTCTATGGGCATGTCTTTCGGGACTTCTCTTTGATTAGTGGTTGATGTGAGAAGACCAACCTATTGTGGGCAGCACAATCTCTGAGATGATCCTGTACTGTATAAAAAAGCAAGCTGAGAGAACTAGAAAGCAAGTCAGTAAGTAGTTTTCCTGTGTGATTTTTGCCTCTGTTCATGCTTGAGATTCTGTCCTGACTCCCTCAATGATGGATTGTAACCTGGAAGCATACAATGAAATAGAATTCCCTCCCTAAGTTATTTTTGGTCTTAGTGTTTATCACAGCAACAGGAAGCAAACTCCAACAGAAATTGGTACCAGAAGTGGGATGTGGCTATAATGGGTCTGATCATATTATTTAGGGAAGTGAAGACTATGAAAGGGTTTTGGAATTTTGATCTAGAAAGTCTATTGAGTGATAAGAGCTGAATGAACTATTCTTTGGGAACTTGTTCATAATGCAGAGAGAAATGCTGGCAGTGGAGAGTATGCTCACATAGAACCTGTGGTTGATGTTTAACTGAGGCTGAAAAAATAACTAATTAACAAGAAATTAATACTACTGAAATGAAACCTTCTATATTGCACTGGGAAACTGGTTGCCAGTCAGCTGAGACTGAAACCTTTTAACTGTGATTTATAAGAGGCCAGTACCATTGAGATAAATGGAAAGTATTTCCTTAGGGTCCGAATACAGAAGCTATGGTCCAGTGGAAAGCCATGGGCTGTGCATCAGTCTGGCAGCAGAATTTAGAAATAATGTTTAAGAATCTCACACCTGATACTGGTTTTGAAGTTATGAAAGGGTCATGGAAAGAAGCTGAAGCTTGACACTGGGTGGCAAGGACATTAAAGACCCTGAAGAGAAGTCAAAAGATGTGAATATTGACAGTACATTCTCAGTTTCAGTGGAGATCCCAAGATATTAGGGATGCCAGGACTGTGAAATCTGCCAAGGATAGCAATAGGTGTGGAATGGAGCTGGTTTTAGTAAACTATGTATACTGTGGATGACAAAGCTGGAGAAGTGGATACGCCCAAGCCTTTTGCAACCAAAACATCACAAGTGACTCCCAGATGTCAAGTGTAGAGCTACAAGATTTGACCTATACCAATAGACTTCCATTTTACTTATATGTGATTATTTTTATTCCCTGGTTCTTCTCTTTTGGAATAAGGAAATATTTTTAATATGTATTTTTTTTAAGAAACCCAGAGTTAAGAAACTTCAGAATGAGACTTTTAAAGTTGTACTATATTTTTATTATGATATTAATATGGGATCTTAGCGATAAGCAAGAAAGAAAATATTATGGCTTATGATGGTATGTTTGTGTACAAAGTGACAAGGAGTGGAAGCTACTTATCAGATTCAGCTGTCAACTAGACAAACTCCAGAGTTATTGGAGAAACTGTCAGCTGGGGCATTTCCCTGATGTACCGACCTGTGGGCATGCCTGTGGCAATTTCTGTTGTTGTATTTCCAAAGGAGATCTCTGTTAACTTAGAAGGATAAACATGACATATTGTTGAGTGGCAGACAGGAAATTACAACTGTTGATGACTTGTAGATGTATGAGTAGATATGAGCACACACCTTAGGGTTATGTTAGTCATTATTGTGGTTCATAGGTGCCATATCCGGGTAAGACTGTTGGCTGATCCCCTCCTTTGGAAGGTTGCATGGCACCTTATGTACCAAAGAAACTTAGTTCCCAAAGAGAAGGCTTTCAGATAAGTTCTAGCACAGGGGTTCTGAGTTCTGGTTCTGGGTCTAAACTGCATGATGTCTTCAACAATGAGGACTTATCTTCTATTTCTGAGGGGCAACCAGGGACAATAGCAATAGCCCATACTGTTTTGGGAGTCTTGGATGACCCTGGCCAGCAACTCATAAAAGTCATCTGGTGTTGGGATTTTTGTTACATGATCTGTGGCTCTTGCAAAGAGTATTATCAGCTCAGTTGGGAAATTTTCATTGTGAAAAAAAAATTATATGTATATATTTATGCACCAACTTATGTATATCAAGTATTTGGGTAGTTAATAGTATGATTACTTATGACTTTCTGATGTCCTGTTATGTTACTTTCTTCTGTACCTATTTACTTCTTCCCTCCCTAGTTATAGCCCTCCCCATTTTCCCATTTCTCCCTTTAGATAGCTTGTATCCTGCTACTTATTCCTCCTTTGTATTGCTCTCCCAAAATTGGTCCTGTTTTGATTTCCTGGTTTCTACAGTAATTCCAAATTGTATATGCACTCATCTCAAGATTTAGAGCTAGGAACCTCAGATGATAGAGAACATGTAATATCTGTCTTTCTTGAGCTGGGTTACAAAAAAAAAAAATGGGACCCCAAGATCCCAGCAGCCCCTCTTCAATGGGGTTGGCCACTCCCCCTTTAGGAGCCTGGGACCCTGGATAAGCGTCTTTGGACCTTATCAGCTGACACCTGAATCCCACCACAGGTTACCTCACTCAATATGACATTTTAGTTCATCCATCTAGAAATGATAAATCCGGCAGTGTAGGACTATACACAATCAACTTACACAAATCATAGTTTTTCTATGCACCACCAACAAACATACAAAAGTAGTCTCGAAGAAAGCAAAATAGGAATAAACTTAACTAAGAAGGTGAAGGAGGTTTAAAATGAAAACTTTAAACCTCTGAAGAAAGACAATAGAAAATGGAAAGCTATCCCACGCTCACGGATTGGTAGAATTAGTATTGTAAAAATGGCCATTTTACCAAATCCATTTATAGATTCACTGTAATACCATCAAATTCTCCATCATATTCTTCACAAAAATAGAAAAACTATTCTAAAATATGTATGGACCCACAAAGGATATCAGTTAGCCAAAACAAGTCTGAGCAAAAAGAACAATACTGGACCTCAAGATAAATTACAGAGCCATACGAATAAAAACAATATAGTATGGGCACAAGAACAGACATGTAGGCCAATGGAACAAAACTGAAGACCCAAACATGAGTACACATAACTTCAGTCAAAAGCATACACCAGAGAAAAAAGAAAGCATCTTCAACCTTTGATGCTAGTATAACTGGATGTCCTCGTGCAGAAGAATCGAATTTGACCTGTGTCACCCTGCACAAAAACTAACTCCAAATGGCTCAAAGATCTAAATGTGCAGCCTCACACAATGAATCTGCTAGAAGAAAACTGGCAGTCCCTTACAGGATACAGGTGCAGGAAAAAAGACTTTCTGAATAGGACTCCATTTACCCAAGAATTAAAGCCCACAACTGACAAATGGGATTTCATAAACTTAAAAGCTTCTGCACAGCTAAAGAAAAAATAATCTGGTGAAGAGGAAGGCCACAGAATGGGAGAGAATCTTTGCAGGCTATACATCTGACAGAGGATGCCTAAATTGTATCTGCCTGCCTCTGCCTCCCAAGTGCTAGGATTAAAGGTGTGTGTCACCACCACCCAGCTAAGTATGCCCCACTTTTAAAGTATTCTGAGAATAGCCAAGCATGGTGGTGCATGGGACTACCCAACACTCAGAAGGCAGAGGCAGGCTGATTTCTGTGAGCTTGTGGCCAACTTGGTCAGTGTAGCAAGTCTGAGGATAACCAGGACTACATAGAGAGACTTATCTCAAAAATAAATAAAGTAATCAAAAACAGACATTTTGTGTGTGTTCATTGGCAGAATCAGGTACTCGCCCATTCCCTGCTGTAGCACACTGTTGTGGAATACTCCCTTTGGTTTAATAAAATGCTGATTGGCCGATAGCCAGGCAGAAAGTATAGGTAGAGGACAGCCGAACTGAGAATGTTGGGAGGAAGAAGGGCAGAGTCAGTGGATGTAGGTCAGCCACTGAGGAAGCAGGATGTGTATAAAATGAGGTAACAAGCCATGAGCCTGGATAAGAAATATAGGTTAATTTAGATAGAAGAGTTAGGTAGTAATAATCCTGAGCCATCGGCTGATCGTTTATAATTGGTATTAAGCCTCTGTATACGTTGTTTAGAAACTGGCATGTGGGACAGAAACTTCAACCAACAGCACACAACATATGGAGACCCAGATGGGAGAGAAACGAAAGGAGGCAACATATATGAGAACTTCCTGGCACGAGTCTGCTCTTTCCTAAGCAGTGAACATGTGTGATTTTAATAAGTTCTTAAACCATATTACATACATTATTATCTTTTATAATGGAGCAAAACTAAGGTGTCACAAAAGCAAAATGCAACTGAATGGAGTTAAACTGCCTATTGTTGGGTAAATGGGAAAGAAAACAATAGTCCCAAGCTAGTCTGATTTACTTGTCTTACCATGTTCAAGACAGTATCACTGGTCAGTCAGTGCTTCCTTCCTGAGCAGCTATTGAAGGGCATGTGAACAGACAGCCACTCTGATTATTTCTGGGTTTCCACATCACAAAGCCCCATAACTGCTGATGAAAATCAATTCCTCATTGCTAGGACAGAGATTTGACAATAGGTAGTTGTAGTCAGAACCTGAGTCAGACCGAAGCCCGATGACTAACTGATTCTAGATGAGTTACATGCCCTTTCTGGCACGCAAATGACTGATCTTTAATGCAAGACCATTAGAGAATTCTTAGGTTGTTTCTCTGAGGCTTTATAGGGTGTGGTGTTCTTGCCTTAAAAAACAGGCAGCCCAAAGCATTCAGAATTGTTATTTTCCCTGTACTTTCCCTCCTGTAACCTCTGAAACCCATGCTTTAGTGAAGGACTAGTGAGAGAATTACACATATGGTAGTTTGAGCATTGTTGGGAACGGGGATTCTTTTCCACTGATACACTGTCTGAAGGAAATGGCTATAAACCAGGATGACCACATACAAAAGTATGTAATGAAAAAAGATGACTTTGGCAGTGTAACTCCATCACTCATGGGGAGGATAAAGAGACAAGGTTTAATAAATCAAAACATAGTGTTTGTCCACAGCTTCATTTTTTCCCATTACTGGTAGGTGATGTCATTCATTTCCCATAGAGTCTTTTTGTGTCCAAGAAAAAAAGATTAATATTAACTGCATTTATTATCATAGATTCTTATTTTATGGTGAATTTTAGTTTTAATTTTGCCACCTATGCCTATGTAGAGGTTTTTAAAAGATTTTATCTTTGTGTGTGTACATGTGTGTCTGTATGTCTGTGTCTGTCCTTATGTGCACATGAGTGCAGGTGTCCTCAAGAGACCGGAGACATTAGATCCCTGGAGCTAAAGTTACAAGCAGTTATATGCTCCCGATGTGGATGTCAGGAATCAAACTTGGGCCCTCTGCTAGAGCAATATGAGCTTTGAATCTCCAAGCAATCTCTTTGGTCTTTATTTCTTGTTTCATTTTCTCCTCCATATTAATAGTCAAATCAGGTGTCTTACACATGCTAAACACAAGAGGTGGTACCAATGAGTTATTCCTTTACTTCAGGAGGTTTCCAATTGATTTCACTTTCTTTAAATTCTGGAGATCAAACCCATGCCTTCCTCTTGCAAGGCAAGTGCTCTACTCCAGAGTTCACTAGCCACTGAACATTGGTCTTTAAAAGAATAAAGTTAAGCTACCCTATTTGGCTGGATAATGTTGCTCCCAGAAGCCATGTGTTAGTAAACAAAAATCCTAGTTCCAGAATGGCATCCTTCCTTATGTATTATTGGTCAGGGAGGTCCCAAAGTTCCTCAGAACAATATAGGCTATTGCCATAACTCTTTATTACTCACCTGAACTAAAGGAAAGGCTCCATTGCTGAAGACACCAGACACTTTGGTTGCATGATATACAGAAATCAAGCTGGCAGGGAACTGGAAGCATTCTTCCTGAAGCCACTGTTTATAGTGCTGGAAAATGTTATTCAGAGCCTAGAGGAGAAAAGCACGAAGTTGTCACACCCATCTGTGAACCCTATAAGCTACATCAGCCAGGCAAAATGTCCCCTAGTCCAAAAGTGCCATGACTGTTGTAGGAGTAACCAATTATTTTCTATTTGGATTTGAGGCCTGTTCCACAGAAGAGATTCATACTTGGTACTGTAAAACTGGCCAATGCCCATAGCTGGGAAGAGCTGAGGAAACCTGCTACTGTTGTTAAATAGTCACGGTATCAAACTGCCTTCGGTTAGGTAATGTTTGTCCCTATAGATTAGTGATGGTCTCAGCTTTAGTCAGAGAATCTTCTGTTTGTAATGGGTAGCAGTTAATGCAGAAACTCATAACTGGTCACTGTTCTGAGAACAAGTGACTATTTAATATGCACTCTTAAGCAGGATAGTTATATCGCCTACCTTTCAAAACTCAGGAAACACTGGAAGATGAATGCAAAAATCTAAAACAATTTTCTCAATTAACACAAAATTTAGAATTGCTGATAAATATAAAAATAAATAAAACAATCACAACACTACTGGTATGGTATTTAAATTGTAGTATTTTGCAATACATTGCTCATCTGTACCTGCATTCTCTGCTGGAGTGAAGAGTTTGAGCATCACTACTCATTGAGCAATGTTTTCTTATTCAAAGCAAGTAAGTGGAACTAGGGCTTATTACCAAAATCTGTAACAATGCCATGTATTGATTAGTCAATACTCTAGTAAAATGTCAGGGAAATAACCACCTCTAGAAATGTGGTTATGCTAGAATTTAACCCAACAGGAGAGTAAATCCTTAGGATGACCAGTGTTCTTTATTCAGTCTCCAGCACCTCAAAACAAAAGCTAACCACTGTCAGCCATTGTCAGAGAGTGGAGATGTTTAACAATATTCAACCCAGATGATCCTCCTTCGAAAACTGTATTCTCTCTGGTGTTTAATTTCCTTACTCTGTTGTGTCTTCTTAATCTCCTTTGCTCCCTCCTACCACTGTCCTCCTCCTGCTGCTGTTGATGATGATGGTACAGCATAATTGTGGGAATGGAGATTCAAGTAGAAGAAGGAAATAGAGTCATAAATAACAGGCTTTGGAAATGATAGAAAGTTAAGTGCTATACCGGAAAGTTAGAGGAGAAGGTAACTGGATTTCTTCATTAGTTAGTTAGTTAGTTTATCAAGACAGAGTTTCTCTGTGTAACAGCTCTGGCGTCCTGGAACTCTCTCTGTAGACCGGGATAGTCTTGAACTCACAGAGATTCACCTACCTCTGCCTCCCAAGTGCTGGGACTAAAAGCATGCACCACCACCATCTGGCTGGATCTGCACTTTGAAAAGGCCACAATTATTGTACTGTGCTTTATGAAGCAAATGGAAGGAGCAAATCTAGAAGTAGGCACCACTGAAAAGTTTATGGCAGCCAGGCAGTGGCTTTAATCCCAGCAGAGGCCGAAGGATCTCTTGAATTTGAGTCCAGCCTGGTCTACTCAGTGAGTTCCAGGTCAGACAAGGTCTATGTAATGACCCTGTCTCAAAAAGTAGGGAGGGGGAGGAGAGAGAGAGAGAGAGAGAGAGAGAGAGAGAGAGAGAGAGAGAGAGAGAGAGAGAGAGAGAGAGAGAGAGAGAGAGAGAGAGAATAAGAATCTCCAAGAAAGGGAGCTTTCTTTACCAAGGTTGGGAGAGTATATAAAGTTAGTAAAACTTAAGGTTTATTTGGATATAGGAAAGTGGAGGAAGAGGAATCAGGTATATGAAGCTTATCTTTTGGGTGTAATCCAGCTGCATTGCAGGATCAAATATTTACTGAAGTCACCACAAGCTATCACAATGAGTTCTCCCATTCAAGATCCATTAAATGTGGCAGCTAGTGTCACTGTATGATAAAGCTATGAAACAAGGTTTAATGAGAATCAGAGGAATAAGAGATTTTAAGACTTTTTCCAAACTAAGCACTTGCATGCATCACTGACAGAAATGTAAAGTGATAGACTTTATTTAGGCCACTCTATCAAACTCTACTGAATGCTAAGTCATTCTGCTTCTAGGAATCCATCCTACAGAAGCCTATGCCTCTTATGTGAGTATGTGTTATAATATATAAAGTATTGAAAAATCACAAGTAACTAAATGATTGTTGATGGAAAATAGGTTAACTTCTATAATATGTTAGAGGAATCTGGGAAATAGCAGAGTAAGGGACACCAGCAATCGGCCTTTCCACTTAAATAACAGCTGAACCGTCAGAATCTGTCTGATGTAACTGTTTTTGAATTCTGGAGACTACTATGGGCTTGTAACATCCCAGAGGATGAGTAGAGCAGTAAATTGTGGTTAATTTGATCAATTTCAGCTCTTAGCACAGTAGCTGCTAACCAGCCCCCAGCCTAACTCCATCACAGATGTCTGTAACATGTCCCTCGAATAAACCAACATTCCCTGTAGATATTGGGGATTTATTCTCTAATTGCTGCTTCATTTAAACACACACACACATTTTGTTCACTTATTTTACATACCAACTGGTTTCCTCGCCCTCCTCTCCAAGTCCTCCCCCCCTCCCATCCCCTTCCCATTCCGCTCCTCCTCAATCCATTTAAAAAGGGGCAGGCCTCCCGTGGGATTGAGCAAACCGTGGCTCATCAAGTTGAGGCAGGACCAAGCTCCTCTCCTTGAGTCATGCTGGGCAAGGTAATCCAGTATGGGGACCAGGCTCCCAAAAGCCAGCTAAGCACCAGGAACAGGTCCTGATCTCACTGCTAGGAGCCTTACAAAGAGACCAAGCTACACAATTGTCACACACATACAGAGGGCCTAAGTCGGTCCCATAGAGGCTCACTAACTATTGGTCTAGAGTCCAAGAGCTCTCACAATCTCAGGTCAGCTGTCTCTGGGTTGTCACATCATGACACCCCTGGTTTGTACAATCCCTTTTCTCTCTCTTCAGCAAGACTCCCAGAGCTCACCCCAGTGCTTAACTGTGGATCTCTGCATCTGCTTCCATCAGGTACTGGATAGAGTATCTCTATGTCAATGAGGATACTCACCAATCTGATTACAGTAAATGGATGGTTCAGGTGCCCTTTCCACTATTGCTAAGAGTCTTAGCTGTGGATTTGTTGGGGATTTTGCTGGCACCTGGTTTCTCCCTAACATCAAAGTACCCCCCCCCCATTAAGATGTCTGTTACTTTCCCCCTCTGTCCCTCCTTTTGCACCCTGCTCACCCTCAAAATAATTGCTGCTTATTATAGAGGTTCGGGATCAGGATCCATGGTGGTTGCTTATCTTAGTCGGGATTGCTGCAACAAAACACCATGACCAAAAAGCAAGTTGGGGAGGAAAGGGTTTAATTGGCTTAAACTTCCACACTGTAGTCCATCATTGAAGGAAGTCAGAGCAGGAACTCAAGCAGGGCAGGAACCTGGAAGCAGAAGCTGGTACAAAAGCCATGTAGGAATGTAGGAGTACTACTTACTGGCTTGCTCCCCATGGCTTGATCGGGCTGCTTTCTTATAGAAGCACCGTCCACAGTGGGCTGAGCCCGCCCCATTCAATACCAATTAAGAAAATGCCCTACAGGCTTGTGTACTTATAGACTGATCTTATAGAGGCATTTTCTTTTCTTGTTTGTTTGTTTTTTTATTTATTATTGTTATTTCTCAAGACAGTGTTCTCTGTATAGCCCTTGCTATACTGAAACTTGCTCTGTAAACCAGACTGGTCTACAAACTGGTCAAATTCAGAGATCTGCTTGCCTCTACCTCCTGAGTGCTGGGACTAAAGATGGTCACCATCACAGCACTGGGAGTGTTTTCCTCCTCCTCCTCCTCCTTTTTCTTTGGTTGTTTGTTTGTTTGTTTGTTTGTTTTGGTTTGGTTTGGTTTGGTTTTTTTGGTGGTGGAGAGAGTGTGTGTGTGTGTGTGTTGAGGACAGGGTTTCTCTGTGTATCTCTGGCTGTCCTGGAACTTACTCTGTAGACCAGGCTGGCTTCGAATTCACCGAGATCTGCCTGCCTCTGCTTCCCTGAGTGCTGGTATTAAGGGTGTGACACCACTGCCTGGTTCCTTCCGCTCAGATAACTCTTAACTCTGTCAAGTTGACATAAACTATCTGGCATATTGCCCTCCCCTCCATTTTTTGTAAGCCTTGTCTTTTTCTGTTGAAGCTGTAATTCACTCCTTTTTGCTGTTCTTCATTTGGGAGCTCATAGTAAAGACTAGGCCATTAAAGTAACTAGAGAGGCCAGTGAATAAAGTGCTTACTATACGAGATTGAGGACCTAAGTTCAAATCCCCAGCACCTTTGTGAAATAGCAGTCTACACCTGTATAAAATACAAATTCTAGTTGGTATTTAATGAAAACTCAGAGCTAGATATTGGGGGAAAGCCGGAATAAGGAAACAGACCACAGTCAAGTCTCACTCAGCCAACTTCTCAGGGTAAAAGCTATCTTCCAGAGTCCTCAGCCTGGCTGGTTGTTCCTACAGACTCCCTCAGTGTCTGCCTGTGCCTGCCTTAAATGTCTTCCCCATCCAGTTGTTTCACTTCCAGTTTCAACTCTGCATCATAATCTAGAGTTAGGATTAAAAGTGTGAGCTACTGCTGTTTGGTTCTTAGGCCTTGAACTCACAGAAACACAGAAAGATTTCTGTCTCCTGAGTGATGGGATTAAAGGCGTAGGTCACCTCTTTGTCATTCCTGTGTTGTTACCACTCTTTGACACTCTTAGCTTGACTGTGGGTGGATCTGTTCTCTGATCTTTCAGGCTGATTTTATTAAATATAAAATATATCACCACACTTGTAACCCCAGCATTGGGGAATGGGAGGAGACAAGTGGATCTCTAGAGCTTGCTGACCAGCCAGTCTAGCTGAAATAGTGAGCTTCAGGTTCAGTAAAGTACCCTGTCTCAAAAAAAAAAAAAAATAGTAATAATAAGATGGAGAATGATAGAAACAGACATGTGAAGTTGACTTCTGACCTCCACAAGTACACACAGGTACAAACTTAACTGTATACACATGTACATATACCATACAGAAAACATATATATTATACACAAAGAACATTTTTAAGAAAAGCTATATAAGAAAAATAAATGATAAGAGGTAAATGTGATCCCTTGTGTATACTTATGAAAATATAGAAATGTTATAATGCAATTCTTTACATTCTGTATAATCTTTGTATGATAATTTAAGTATGCCAATATATAAGGAAAGCTAGAAACTGGCAGTACATGTTCAAGAAAGGCACTAGTTCTAAATAGAGCCAAGAAGACATTAAGTTTTCATTTCAGGCTGATCTTAGGACAAAGACAGCCTACAACAGTAAGAAAAATAAAACATTAAAAAAATACAGAACCCTAGAGAGAGGGGAAAGTCTGATTTCTACTATTAGCACATTTTTAACAAACATCATTAAGGGACTTGTAAGATACTGTTAGGCAAGCCAACATGCAACATGGAAGTCAGGAGCAGAAAAAGGAACAGAATGGATAAAAGCTAAATAATAGCTAAACAACCAAAACTCCCCAAATTTTATGAACATATATATAAACATGCCCTGAGCTTAATGAACCTACGTCAAAGACTTTATGTCAAATTTCCTGGGAAAACAACTTTAAATACCTATAATGGATGCTCAAACAATGTAAGTATGAGATCAAGTTTTTATGAAAAAACAGAAAATTAATAGAGATAGCAAGCAGAAAGCCAAAAGAAATCCAACACTGCTATACAGTAAAACCTCATCTCAAAATAAAACTTTTGAAGGCTCTAGATATTGACCATTGTCAAAGAACAAGTAATTTGGAGGCTAATTCTGTTTTATAGAAAGGTTAAGTCTCCCTTTCCCATTCCACATCCATCATTGTTGCTAATATAATTGGCTCTGATTAGTAAGTATTCTTGTTAAATAGCAGAAACTCTTCCAATAAGCCCACGTATACAAGAGGGCATAGCAGAGAAGCATTGAAGAATTTGCTTATCTTACAAGTCATGAAAAATTGCAGAAACTCCCCAGGATGTGGGAATAGAAATGGGAGCCCTTTCATGTCACTGTCTGCAGATTCTGTTCCACTTTCTTTTTCTAGGATCTTGTGTTGCTTTGTTCCTATACTTTCGGTAACTTTGCTTCACTCTCTTTCAAAAAGTGCTGTTTTGTGCAGAACAGCTGTCACTATGGTAGCAGACATGTGACCCAAAGGACCCACCTGTGTATCCTCAAGTCTGTCTATCCTCAATCCAAATAGTGTCCTAGATAGGTGATCAAAGAAAAGTTTCTGGTTTATCCAAAAGATTCTGCTTGGGTTATGACTATTCTTGGTCCTGTGCACTATGATCTGTGGGGTCAAGTTCAAGCACAGTTTGTGCAGGTATTGCTGAGTGGTAGTAATATGGAGCATAATGAAGTTAACCATAAATTCAGCATAAGACTGTCCAGGTAGATGGTCATATGTTAAAGCCTTCGTGATGAAAAGTTCTTACTGTTGAACTTTCTTGAATAAACTTCCTGAGGAGACCATCTTCATGTTGTTGGAATGTGCTTCACTATGTGACCTAAAGCAAGCTTGACCCTATTAATCTGTCAGCATTAGGACTTGATTATTTTTTCTTTACCTGGAACATTTATAACAGTATCTATAAGCGATTATAAAAATCTTCCACAGTTTTAGCTCTATGTCATGAAGATTGTCCTTTAATTATAGGAAAGTGTCTTCATTTTCCTTTTATGTCATTTTGTTGACACAGGGTCTCTATATAACTCTGGGTGCCCTGGAACTCAGAGATCACCTGCCTCTGGCTCCAAGTGCTGGGAGTAAATGTCTTTCACCACACCCGGCTATATACAAGCTTTAAAGATTAGTGTTTGCTTTTATTCTTAGCAGTTTTTGAAAATCAATTCTGAAATTATAGAGTGGCTTTTTCTTTTATTTGGAGGGTAGTTTATAAGCATTCGTTATAGCATATTTACTCTGTCTTCAATAGGCAATAGTTGGGTTTGCATTTAAAATGACTAATTTCAAGCAGGCTTTAGTGAAACAAACAATATTTGCACTATGAAATCATCAGCATATGAGCTGCAGGAGCTGTGCCATCATCTGCTTATGATGGTATGCCATTTGGTGTCTATAATTCATAACAGAAGTGAATTTTAAATGTTTACATGCTGAAAATAGTTTCTTGATTCCAGGAGAAGAACTTTAGCAATGGCTGAGCACTCAGCCATGACCAAGATCTCTGTCTAGGACTGATGCTTTCTTGAGTTTGTCATCTTGTCCTCACAAGTCCTGTGAAGGCTTCATACTGAGTCAGACAAGAATCAAAGACTGATCATATCACTGTAGTTGCCCTACTTCACACTGTCTCAGGGACCTCTCTTTGCCTCACTCCTGCCATTGCAGTATTGGCCCCACCCTCTTCATGATGCCATCCAGATGTCTACTGTCTATGTTGACGGTATTTTTTCTGAATAAGGCCCTGATAGTGTGTGCACTCAGACCTGATATTCTCATTCTCTCTCTCTCTCTCTCTCTCTCTCTCTCTCTCTCTCTCTCTCTCTCTCTCTCTCTCTCTCTCTCTCTCTCTCTCTCTCTCCCCCCCCCCCAATAATCCTATGAAACAGGGTTTCCCCAAGCCTGGAGCTCATGTTTTTGGTTAGGCTGGCAGCAGCAACCCCCAGTGAGCTTCCCATCCCTGCCCTGTATGGCAGTGGAATTCAGGAGACCATACCCACCTGGTAACATGGAAACTGGCAACTCTATTGAAGTCTGCATGTTTGTGCAGCCTTGACTATGCTCTTAACTACTGAGCCATTGCTCCGCCCTCTTAGTCATTCTTTACTCACTACCTCACTAAGTTCATTCAGACTTGATTTCTTTAGTTTTCCCATTTGTCAGTCAACTACATTCATGAATTTCACAAATTCAGTAAAAATTCCACAGGGGGAGAAATGGCACCAGTAGAAGAGAATACATAAAAGAATTTTTTATTACTTGGAAAAATAAGCATCTATTAAGTGAAAATTATAGGACAATCTGAATAAAATTACAAATAAAAAGTTGTCAAAATGTTCTATAATAAATAGAAATCCTTTAAGAAAGTGGTATTTTTTTAAAGTTATAGAAATAAATTGACATGTGTATATTTTTAAAATGTCAACAGGGAGATCTCTGAGTCAAGGCCAGCCTGGTCTATGGAGCAAGTTCCACAACAGCAAGGGCTACACAGAGAACACCTCTCTCTCTCTCTCTCTCTCTCTCTCTCTCTCTCTCTCTCTCTCTCTCTCTCTCTCTCTCTCTCTCTCTCACACACACACACACACACACACACACACACACAACAACAACAACAACAACAAAAGTTAGGGTTACTCAAACTTTGTCAAACAGCAGATTAAATATAGCTAAAGAAGAGAAGTAGGAGATAGATGTCAGAAAGCCCTAATCACATGCCAAGAGCAAAGCAAAACCTCTAATGTCCCTTCTGACCCACTGATAGGCTTTACTTGGACTTTAACCGAGGTAAAGTAATGTCACTGATCTTTGTATCTAGCTTCTTTCTCCTGGAATTGTGTTTGGGATTTGTCCATGTTGTAGTGGGTATGAGTACTTTGTTTCTTTTATTGACCAGCAGAATTCTGGCTGTTAATAAGCCACATCTGTTTAGCCACTTGCCAATTTAGGGATATTGGATTATTTGAAATTGTTGTAATCACCATGAACATTCACACAAATTTGTATACAGATGTGCTTTATTTCTCATGGTTAGGTCCCTAGGAGTGGTACTGTTGAGTAGTATGACAAACTTATGTTTATTAGTTATGAAACTTACAAACTATTGTGATGTCACAGAAAATGATAGCATAGCCACACCAAGATCAGTTTCTCTGTTGAAATCACCACAAACTGCCAAATTTGACAGAATAAACCAAACTGAAAACCCTGGGATCAAATAAGATACTTGCAGCAAGGAGTCTTGGGTGACAGAGAGCCACTGGACTTCAGAGGAGAACACTGTCATTCTTCCCCATGCTGGCAGGGGCCGTGAGGATAGCAGCCGATATTCTTGATGCATTTGCTGCAGTTAGGGGACAGATACGAACTTCTTTCCAATACCGTGCTGTGTATCCGACCCAGTCTGACGGTTCCCCAGGGGATCAGTGCAGCACCTGGCCTCTCACATTTACATCCCTTGGCTGTAGCAGCTTTCTGAAATGTACAACTCCATATGCTCCCAAAGCCTGCAAGGGGAAGAGACTGCTGAGAGGTACATAGTGGATAATCAGACCCCCAAAAGAAAACAAAACTGGAAAGAGGAAGAAGAAATAATGCTTGGAAGGGCCACTGCATACACAAAGAAAAGCCGTGTACCATGCATGCCCAGGACTGATGCCTGGTAAGAATAAATTAGACAGGAACCAGGCCTACCCCTCTAGGGTAAAGGCAGATCTTAGGCTCTTAGCACCGACAAAGTGCCCACCTCACTGCCAAGCTCCAAAGGCAAGAAGCAGTTTGTTTTGTTTTGCTTTGCTTCTAGGCTTCGGGCATTTCAATAACTGGATCATTGGCTATGAATGTAATGGTACTCTAGAAACTTCACATACAAACAAGACTACAGTCATGGTATATTAGGCTGGGAGTCCCTAAACATTCGTATGTACCTCTCAGCTGACCTTTAGGGCAAAGAAGAATATGACTGCCAGAGTCACCACACTCTAAAGAACCAGTTTAGTTCTGCCTCCCTGTCCACACCATGTGAACAAAGCACCTCACACTCCAGTGCTGTGGGTGCAGCCAATCCAGCTGTCGTGCCTTTCCCAACCACGATGGACTGTAACCCCTAGAACTAAACCAAAATAAACCTTCCCTATTCGAATTAAATATAGCCCAATATTTAGCAACAACAAAAAGAAAAGAGTAAGGGAGGGAGGGGGAGAGAGAGAGAAAGAGAGAAAGAAAGAAAAAAAGAAAGCCTTAAACCCTAGCACTGAGGAGGCAGAACCAAGTAGATCTCTGAGTTCAAGGCCAGCCTGTCTACATATTGAGTTCCAGGACAGCAAAGGCTATACAGTATGACCTTGTCTCAACCCCCACCTCAACCCCCCACAAAAGAAATTTTTTTAATGAATGGGTGAGGGCTACTAGGGGTTTTCAGAAGAGAGAGTGAAATGAACTGATTAAGGAGCGCAACTTTGAAGTAATAAACATGCTTTGGGAATATAGGTAGTAGTAGAACAGCACTCAGAATGTCCTAAGTGTTAGAAAATTGGTCACTTTAAATAGTTTATGCTTTATGAATTTTAGGAAAATTAAAAGGACAAGTATCTGTGTGCCTAAAAGAAAGCCCCTTCTCTTGTACCTTCTTCTTCTCCATGTCCCAACCCTCAGGACATGGGTTCAGGAAAAAACTAAGAGTAAAGTTACCAGGTCCAACAGCCTCTATTGTTCTTCCTAGTCCAGAAGGAGTCAAATACTGTAACATTCTCTCTGAAGAGGAGCACAGAGCAGGTGAAGAAAAAAATGAATCTAAGGGTAACCCACGTTAAAGAGGGGAGTTGTCAGCCATCCCTCCTGGAATTAACTTACAGAGTTTGGGGCCCAGAATTAATGATACAGGAAGTTGGAAGATTCACCGTATTGCAAATAACACATCACCACAGGGAAGCTCCCATGGAAAGAAGACCTGTATGCAGCTATGAATAAATGAATAGCTTGCCTCTCTGTGAAATTTAAGGAAATGATTTCACTCTGCTTACCATGTGTATGTATCATTTTTGAATGAATAATACGTTTAAAAAGGAACAAAATGAAATGTCTAATTGGTTTTACAAAATAGAGCACCTTTTCCATATTCTCACCCCATTTGTTATCTGTCCAGCCTTTTTATGAGGTATCCTAATGGGTATACCTGAAGACTTGCACTTGTAAAGCTTTCAGATGAAGCATCATATAGATCTATTTTTTTTTTTTATTTCCAGCTACTTATGATAGCTCAGATTGAAAGCCGATCTTAGCTGCTTTATTTTATGAAATCTTGTAATATAAATGGAAAACATCCACATGCAACCAGGCATGATGCACTCAAAGAGACAGAAGCCAGTGTATCTCTGGGCTAGAGGCCAGCACGGCTACACATTAAGACCCTGTCTCAAGAAAAAGGGGGAAAAAAAAGAACTACAGGTTCACATTTTCAGAAGCTTTTCAAGTTTGTATTCTGCCTTGTGTAGTATTTTCTGAGTCTCACCATATAGCTCTGACAGCCCTGGAATTCACCAGTGTAGACCAGTCTTGCAATCATACCACTGTCTTAGCCTCCCAAGTGCTAGGATTACTGGACATGCTGCCATGTCTTGGTGGCTATACTAGCTTTTATTGTGGTATATTAATAAGTTTTAATAATATATTTATTTGATAAACACAGACAACATGCTATCACTCCCACTCCTCCCTCCACATTCCCAACAATTGGGCAGATTCTTTCTCTAAGAATGTGCAGGCCAGCTCCTCGGGAGACCGTGGTGCACCTGAGCCCTTCCTTGCCATGAGCTGTAATTAAGTAAATGCTTTCATAGTCCATATGTTAAAATAAACTCTTCATGAGAGCTTCATTATCTCCTTCTGTGGGACAAAAAAGACCCAAGTCTATTTGCAAGTGCCCAAGAGAACTTTTCAGTGGTGCCTGGACACTCTGATGAGGCGTTGAGGGAGGCCATGTCTGCACAGATTCCCAGCAGCTCTAACTCTGCTACCCTAACAATCCTAACTGCTTGTTGTTCTAAAGGCTTTCTGTTTTGTTTTCAGATTCCAACTTTGGTTTCTCCTCAATGCGTTTCTTGTTTGGTAAAGAACAGTAAAACGAGTCCACTTCATTTTCGTACTTGCAACTAAGGAGTCTTCTTCCTTTGACAAATATGTAATTTTTTATTAAAGATGCTTGATGTTTAAAACATTATAGGTTTTCTATTTGCAACTGAAGTATAGCTTTTTAAAAATTATAATCTTTCTTTTTAAAAATTATAATCTTTCTTTTGGCTGTTTCTTTCTTTAATGGGGGGAGGAAATAAAAGGAAAAAAAAACCCACACAGCTTGACTATTTTGGCCCAAACTCTGTGTTTCCATTCCTGCTGCTGGCCAGGCCTGCATAAGCACTGGTTGTTATGCAAGCCTCCAGGCCTCCAGGGCCCTTATCCTTTCCAGACCTCAAATACAGCATCTGTCTCTTTCCAAACAGAGCTAAGAACTATACAACCCTTTACTATTTCTTTGGTCAGCCTCAGCTTCTGGAAATTACTATGTCACTGCAAGTTTATTTAACCCTACATTCTAACTGAATTATTGTTTAAATATATTATTTACTTTTACTTGGCCCAAGCTGAATTATTAATAGTGGAAGGTTTTTTAAAGACAAATAGAAGTTCAAAGATATCTAAAAACTAATGTCTACAACTAAAATCTTCGTGTAACAAAGATGTTTAAGCTGGCCATTTATTTAAAATGCAATGCAACTAACTCCAGTTGAGCCAAAATGAACCGTAGCTTAGGATAAATAAATATGCAATGCTTTATGTTATGTGTTAATGAGCCAAAGATGGGGTCAACATTAAAATCCCCATATTTTCAGGTGAGCTTGCTTTATATATTGAAATCTCAAGAGAACAAAAAAGCATCAGAAACATCTCTCAGAACAGAGTCAGCTCACTGCATATAAGCCATACAACTCCGTGATCAACATACTCGCCCTGTCCATCATGGCACAGATGAGACATGGTTACTGCTCTTGCAACAGTAGAAAGGTTGACATAGAAGAGCAATTGCAAAGACTGGGAAGTTCTCAGCACACATCACAATCCTGTAGTTGTGATTCTTTACTCACTGTCTGCTTTCTCCATCTAGTTTTGTGCCTCATGAGGTCACACATGCTGCCTTTTCTATTTTTATCTCTGGCAAAATGAAATTAAAAGGGGCATATATTATAAATACATCGTTTAATAACTTTTCACAAAAGGAGTTTGTATAGCCACCGGCTAAGTCAGGAAACAGAGAGAGAGAACAGTCCCCAGAAACACTTTGCTCCTCCTAGTCCTTGCTTCCATGGGCAAGCACTCTGCTGGCTTCTGAGAGTGCAGCCTCATGTAGCCTTCCTGGGTAGTAGGGACTATAGAAGCACTGTGTGTAATCACAGATCATTCATCTCATCACTGTATGGAATTCCCAAACTATCTGCCATCCTGTTCCTAGGTCCTGCCCAGTTCCAGCAGAACTAAAGTTGTGAGTGTGTAAGGACAGGTACAGTTTAGGGTTGGAGTTAATGAAGCATGGGATATGTATCTGTTGGCTTGACATATGTTGTTAGTTGTCCCAAAGTTGTACCTTTATGATTTAATTTGCATCCTTTAATGTACTGTGGTTCTCTCCCCCCCCCCCCCCCCGTGTGTGTGTGTGTGTGTGTGTGTGTGTGTGTGTGTGTGTGTGTGTGTGTGTGTGTGTGTGTGTGTGTGTGTGAGAGAGAGAGAGAGAGAGAGAGAGAGAGAGAGAGAGAGATGTTTTGTTGCTGTTTGGTTTTTGAAACATGGTTTCTCTATGTAGCTTTGGAGCCTGTCCTGGAACTTGCTCTGTAGACCAGGCTGCCCTCAAACTCAGAGATTCACCTGCCTCTGCCTCCCAAGTTCTGGGATTAAAGGTGTGCTCCATCACCACCTGGCTCAATTGTGTTTTTAATAAAACTCTTTTATGGCAATATAAATGGTGGTAAAATCAGTTCACATTAGTTTAAGCAGAAAAGGAATTTAAAAGGATTCTGTAGCTCATGGGAGGGTTAAAGCTGTTGAGATACCTGGCCAGTGAGAAGGTAGCATTCTCCTACCAGTCATTCAGAACCTGTTTTGACTCCCTAGCCTAATTTTCCATTTCAGAGGCACAAAGTCTATTTCCTAAGGGGCAGGGGCTACACTGTAAGGCACTGTCAATACAGAGGTAAGCTGGGTCCCCATGAACAAGTGGACAAGACTTCTGTCAGAAAAGAAAGGGCTAGCAAAAACTTCTGTGCCCACAACACACACGTTCTGCTACATCATTTTGAGTTAATATATCTATGCAGACTTCTCATGTTAGGTAGGCCAGGGATAGAGTGATCTGAAGTATTTTGCTCCGGGTGCTTTAAGAAAACAGAGTCATTTTAGAACAGCCAAAGATTTTTTTTTTTACTTACCCCTCATTCCCTCTAATTCAAGAGCTAGTCCATGTTAAAATATGAATGGTTATAAAATGTTTTATAAGGAAATGGATAAAGACACAGAGGTCACTACTCTTCCATTATCTCCTTCAAGTTTGGAGGCCATAATCAGCTGCTTCTCTCACCCTGCCAGGCCACAGTGATGAGTGTTTATGGAGCTGTCTCTGCGGTCTGTGGCCAGACTGTATGGCAGGGCTGTGTCAGGGCCCAGCAAACCATGGAAGAGCCACCTAGTCAGATAATCAGGTGCTACTTAAGCAAGTGACAGTAAGAGGGAGGAGGTAGAGGGGCAAGGGAGTGTAAACTGGGATCCTTTTCTCACTAATCCCAAATGTGGTGTGGGATCTTAGAAGTGAAAACAAAGATCTGAATAAGATAGATTGTTGACACCTCAGTGCTGGTTCCTTAGCAACAGCCATCTATGTAGTAAGAGATTTTCCGGCCCAGACTTTTGGGCCTAGCCTCAAGGTTTAGACCGGCAGACCCGCAGAGACACACAGATGCTTACATTAATTTTAGGTTGATCGGCCTAAGGCCCAGGCATATAACTTGCTAGCTCTTGCTCTTAATCTAGCCCATGACTCTTATCCTGTTCAGCCATGCAGCTGGGTACCTTTTCTCACAGCAGCATAGGTGTCCTCTGCATATTCTGGTTTGTCTGGCAACTCTGGAGTCTCTGTAGCATTTAGGTGGATCTGTCCTCTGATATCTCCAACTGTTTGTTTGTTTGTTTGTTTGTTTGTTTTTGTTTTGTTTTGTTTTTTCCCAAAAACAAACAGTCCTGGCTGTCCTGGAACTTGCTTTGAAGACCAGGCTTTGAACTCACTGCTTCCCAAGTGCTGGGACTAACAGTGTGAGCCATGGCTTCCTTTGCCTGCTCTTAAATACTTTCTTTGCTCAGTTAAGGCGTGGCCCCACCACTGCCTGCCTGAGAGCCCGGAACTCCTTCTGTAAACTAAGATGACCTCAAACTCAGATTGGAATGAGGGCGTAGGTTTCCACTCCTGGGATACTCCCTGTGCTGGGTTTAAAGGTGTGAGTTACCACAGTCTGATCCTCCTAAACTGACTGTGGGTAGATCCCTCTGACATCTCCCGCTGTTTTTATTATATTTGAGAATATCCCCACACATCTATACTAAGATGCTACCAGTAAGGTTTTTTACACAAGCTGTATATAATACAGTGGTGAAGAAAGGCCTTGGAAAAAGCTCAAGGTCATCCCTGGAGTTTCTTGGGTAGTTCCCCCTTTTGTCTCCTGTACTCTACTTGGCAGCTCAGCCAGGGGCCCAGCTTAGCCTGCTCTTTCTATTCTGGCTCCAGGACACTAAAATATCATGTGTGAGCCATGTTTTCCTTATCTTAAAAACAGGTATAATTTTACATCTCTGCCTCAAAAAGGCAGATCTAACATGACTTGTTAGATAATAGATCTCTGAGCACTAGAACTGCTATGCACAGCATAAATTTATCCTGCCTTGTCACCTTTACTGTGTAACCAAAGCTGGCTCTCTTTCTCCCAGGAATCCTTTTTTCTTAACCATGAGCCAAAATTTAAGGATAGAAGAGGCAGGTAGGTTTTTGTGAGTTCCAGGCCAACCAGGGCTCACAGTGAGACCTTGTCTCCAAGACAAAATGCATAGGCAAAGAGTAGGGAGATGACATCTAGTTAAGACCAGAAAAGGCCTTGAAGAAGGCTTATTAATTCTGAGACTCTCATTGTTCTCAGGGATGAGAGGTGGAAGCAGGACAGGATAGAAGTTCAAAGTCTCTCTAAGAGGCAGAAAGAGTCTTCACCACCCCACATTTCAACAACAAAAAATTCCAAATACCCAAAGCAATCCTCAGCAGAAAGAACAGCACTAGAGTCATCACAGAGCCTCACCTCAAAATATATTCAGAGCCATAGTAACAAAAACTTTACAATACTGGCACACACACAAAAAAAAGCATAGAATCTGGAACCCAGAAATAAGCTCAGAGCACTATAGCCACTTAAATTTCAACAACACTGTCAAAAGGACATATTAGGGTGCAAAGCCTCTTTCCATCTCATGACTTCCATGGGGAAGTTATAGGAAAATTCTATTGTAGTGTTTGCTCATTTTCAGCACATGGCTTCCCTTTGCTGCTTTTTGATTTCTGAGCAGGGTCTTCATGGCTATAGTCTCTTGTGATCTGAACTCTCAGCAGCAGCTCCTGGCTTTCTGAGAAAAGTAATAAACATTTGAGATGGAGCTGTTTGAACAGGTGCATTTGGAAAGACACAGAGGTCCTGTTTTTCTAGACAGGCCAAGAACAGGACCAGCTATCATCTGTCTGTCTAAGCTATCATCACCTGACTAAGAAGGGGCCTAGAGGAGGGGAACACACAGGGTAGGAGATGGGCTTCATTCCCAGACCCTAACAAAGATAAAATGATTTCCAGTTCAAAAACCCTCTGAGTGTCAGGCGTGGATGAAATGAGGAAGTGGGGCAGAGACAGAACTTGTTTTCTCTGTGGGTGTCCTATGTACTTTGTCATAGAAAGGGCAACTTTGAGTCTATCACCTGTCATTGGGTTTAGGCCAAGACCTATAAGGTAGTCACAGTATTGGCTCACTGTCGTGTCTCCTCAGACAGAAATCAGATCACTGTATCAAAGGCCGTAGACTAACAGAGGAAATTGAAAAGCCCTTTTTGAGGGATTTTTGTAGCTTTGCTCGAATTAGAATGAAATGTGCCTTCCACACCTAAAGACTACGAGGAAGTAGAAACATGGCCCTGAAGACAAAAGAATTCCATCCTAAGGGGTTGAGAACCTCTTTGTAACAATCAAAAGGCACAGAAATGGCACCCATGGAAGGGTTAAAAGGAAAGAAAGGCCATTTTAGGCTTGGGGACAAGCTAAACAGAGTTCCTTCTCCAAAGAACCTTGCCTGTCCTGAGCCATTCCCAGTGACTGAAGTAGGGGGTGTGCTTTGGTGAGTTTTCCAGGGCCATTTCCCAAAAGAAAGCATTGTGAAGAAAGGGGAATGGCTCCCTCTAGACTTTGTGCACAGAACATGGTCTCATTCTCCAAGGCCAGGGCCATATCTAATCTCCAGTTGGAAGATCTGAATCTCTTTAATATCTGAACTTCCTGGAGCAACAGGCTCCTCTCAAGAAATACCCCCCATTGGACCATTTTTCTGAGTCCTTGCCTTCCACACAGGTTTATACTGATTCAAAGGGCTTTTTGGCTGAGGGGCCTCTGTGTACTTGTCAACAGCAGCTTGGAACCTCAGGCCAGCACTGTGAACAAAGCCTGGGGAGTTCTTCATTTCTATATGTCTAAAATGACTTTGTATATGCTGTAAATACCAACAAACACCATAGCCATAGACAAAAACATAAAAAATGTCACATACAAATCAAGCCAAACGCCCAAAAAAACAACATATAAAAAACACAAATAAGCCACAAGCCACATAACAAAACAAATTAATAAAAATAAAAATAACTAACAATATGCCTAAGCAATAAGCCAAACAGCCTAAAATTAATACAAACGTCTATATGTTTCTTTAATACTTTAAAATTAATAGTCCAAATAAGTAGCGACAGACAAGTCCAAACTATATAACTAGACAGGTCAAAACCCTCAATGTTACAGGGACCTCCAGTCAAGAAAACCAGATCTTTGACTGCTTAAAAAATAAGGACAAGTTGGAAGAAAGGTAGAAAGGAAAGGCACAGTATGAGCTTAAGGTTGTGAACAGAGTCTCTTAAAGATGCACACCCCAGACATGACGTAGGGCTTCTAGAGAGCCATACTCTATAGGAATGATTCTGTGGCTAAGTTTTACTTCTGACTAGATACAATTTACAGCAAAATTTAAAGATTAAGCAGAGCGCTAATACCCTGGCCCTAATTAAGCATGGCTTGTTTTCACTGTCCATGTCTGAGATGTCTTTAGAAAGGCAAACTCTTTACCTCTCTCCCATCAGTTCTGTTGAAGCTTCTTAGTCCTGAGCCTAACTTGATCTCAAGATAAGGGCAGCTTTCCCTTCCTCTTAATTCACTGTTTCCTATCCTGCCTCATATCTACCATGGTGGTTTGAATAAGAATGGCCCCCATAGCCTCTTATACTCAAAGGCTTAGTCATCAGGGTGTGACACCATTTGAGGAATAGGACTAGTGTGTAGCTGAGGGTGGGCTTGAGGTTTCAAAAACTTAAGTCAGGTCCAGTTCTCTCTCCTCCACTGCCTGCAGATCAGGATATAGAACTCCCAGCTCTTCTCCAGCACCATGTCTGCATGCTGCCGTATTCCCCACCATAACGATAATGGACTAAGCCTCTGAAACTGTAAGCAAGCCCCCAATTCAGTGTTTTCTAAGAGTTGCCATGCTCATGGTGTCTCTTCACAACAAAGAACAGTGACTAAGACACCCACCCGCTGAGATCTACCACCAAAACACAGACTCTGTGAACATCAGTGAGTGTAACTATGCCAGTGAGATGTCATTGTGGGTACTCATGGTTGACTTTCAGGTCATTTTCATGCATCTTTAAGTCCTTTGAATTTTTTTTAACTGTCCTTAGCCTAGAAGTTATACAGAATCCATCCCAGGAGGGCATGGGATGTGACCTGTAGCCTGTAGCCTCATTTGTATAGGACTGGCCTTTACAATCCTTTACCCTGTGCCACCAGCTGGTGGTCATCCATGTTTACTTTTTTGTTACTGAAATTCTTCAAGTCTTCAGATTAAAAGTTTGTTGCAATATAATTCCAATATACAAGGTCTCTTCCAAACTCCCCCAGTTCTTCTGAAATCTGCCTAGACCCAGGAGTTGCATGGAGGGGGAGGGGAGGGAACTAGGACTGTGAGTGGGGCCCACCCTTTGGGTTCTGCACTTGGAAAATGTTTGGCAATAATCCACGAGAAGGTTCGAGGCCATCTGCAGGGTTAGATGACCACAGATCACACCTAGGTTGGGCAGGGTTCTCCTGGAACTTTCTGGTTTTGCTCATGACCATTGGTGCTGTGATGACATTGTGGTTTTTCTGGGTTCATGGCCCATGAGCCTGGAATAGAGGTTGTTCTAGTTGTTTACTTCTGTGAGCAAATGCTTAGTATATATGAAGTCGCTCTGGATAGGCAGTATTCATCACGGACCTCCTCTGCTGGTCCCAGTTATTTTCATAGATGGTTCCAGCAATGGTCCTGAACAGCTCTTTCTCAATGCCATACCTCCTCTCCTAATGACACTGAGCCTCTGCTGAGAGTCAGATGAGTGAGGTGAGCAACTGTCCCCCATTGTTCTCAAGCCAGAAGACCTGGTGCAGACTTCATGGCTGAGCCAGTGTGTTTGTTTCTCGGGTCACAGGACCAAGTCCAGGAAAGTTAGGGTAATATGGTTTGGAGGATGTCATCTGGCAACACTGCTACTTCATTCAACTCTATTTGAATTGCTTCATGGAATGTTTACTTCAAAAATATACTTCTAGAGAAAATGGCTTAAAAGTCCTGGGATAATCAGTCTTTCCATTCTCTGTGTAATCAAAGGATTTACAGGCTTGTCAGCCTCCTAGAGTCAGCAGTTGGGTTGGATGATATGTACTGTGCTTCCCTTTGGATGGTTGTGCTGATCTAAACATTTTCAAAATGGGCTTCTGGTGTTGGAGGACTTAGTTCAGTCAGTTCAGAAAACTGATGAGAGGGTTTTTTCTCCACAGTTACTCTAGAGTTGCTAACCCTTTGCTTGCTTGCTATAGTGACAATCTGAAACACAGCCATGGAGTGTGAGCCTGATTCACATGCCACACTGACTAAAAGGATCATGGTACCTGCCAGCTTTGCCTTAGGCCCTGAGTCATGCTATATTGTGTCCGCTCTGTCGGAATTTTTTGACTCCAGAAGTGTGCCTTTTAAGACCTCAGAGCTGGGAGTAAGGCACATCAGATGCTTTGGTGTTTAGGAAATGGTCAAACAAGAGATGAAGAGATGTATTTAGGAAGGCATCTGTTCTGTTGAAGCTTCTTAGTCCTGAACCAGTGGACTCACCACCATGAAAAGAGGTGACCATCAGACACCATCCCTGTGAACAGACAGGTACAAAAATGGCTGTTGGTATGTATGCGAGTGTGCCTCTCCTTACTCTTTCCTCTCACAGGTTGTAATGAAACCCTAAGAACAGGCTGTCCTGGTTACTAATCCTATCAACTCTTCGGAGAGTTGCTTCTTTCCATTGGGGAAGGGGGTAAGAGAGAATAGGGTTGTGCAACATGACCAATAGCACCTCTTTTATTCCCCAAAATAAGAACTGAGGAGCAGGTTGTGACAGGTTGGAAAACAGGGTCATGGTAAGTAGTGATTCTAGGTCATAGATAGAACAGGGAACCGGATGCTACTAGTTAGGAAGAAAAGTAGAGTCAGCCCCTGGGGCAGAAAGAGCATCAGAAACAGAGAGCTGTTTCTGGAAGCCCTCATGGTGGTTGCCATTGCTTCTGGGTGTGGCACTAGAGCCAAAATGAGCCACAGGTGCCCGCTGGTGCTCTTAAGCCATCAAGATGTAATATAAGGCTTATGTTGGGGTCTGAAGGGACCAAGGAGAGGGACGATATGGGCAGCTGAGACATTGGAAGGGGACACGTTCTGGCCTGAGCAGTCTAGAATATAGAAGTGTCTTGGGGGGAAGAACTGGGGGGGGGGGGAGGAAGAATATGAGGTCAACAGCTCCATGTCCACATGCAGTTTCTGTCAACTCAAAACTATTCAAATTAAACAATAGCTGAGCCTAACAGTTTAAAAGTGATTTCTCAAAGTTACCCATCCAACAAATGACTAAACTGGGAACCAGGCCCATTATCCCTGACAGAGGATGTACTGGCCCCTAGCACCCCAGCAGTCACTGTGGTCCATCATCAGTCATCTTGACTGCAGTTTCAATTTGCATTTGCTTAATTGCAAGTGATGCTCCTCCCCCACCATATTCTTATTTGGTTATCTTTGTCAGTCATTTAAAACTAGATTAAGACAGTGCCAGTCTAGGCTGGCATTAAATATGTAATCTGACTGTCTGAGCCTCTGGGTGGTAGAAAGGCTGAGATTGTAGGTAGGTATCACCACATCCAGCTGTTGATCTATTAGTTGTAATTTTGTTGATGATGGGGGTTTGTTTGTTTGTTTGTTTTTAAAAGACAGGGTTTCTCTGTGTAGCCTGGAACTGTGTGTAGACCAAAATGGCCTTAAATTCAGAGTTCTGCCTGCCTCTGCCTCCAGAGTGCTAGAATTAAAGGTGTGTATCACCACTGCCCCCATAAATGTGATTCACAATTCCGAATATTGTCACTCAGCCTAAGGCTACCCTGTGTCTTTACAATGACTTTTAAGAGTTTCCAGTTATGACGAAACCAATTTATCAAAGAGACAATTTCTATTTCTTCTGTAGTCACTGGCTTTCACTTTGTAGCTAATAAATCTTTGGCTAACCCAAGATAACAATGATTTTCTACCATGGCTTTTAGGTTTATAATTTCAGCTCTTTGTTTATGTCTCTGACCCACTTAGTCACTTAAGCTTTTGTGTATGGTATGAGGCAGGCATTGAGGTTCCTTTAATAGGATGTCTTAGCATCCGCTCCTGAGAAATCGAGAGTTTTGCCCATAGTAGATAGCTTTCAAAATAGCAAGTGACTGAGATGCAAACAGAGCCAAGACAATGACAAGGAAGCAAAAGGGCTCAACAGATGGTTCTCGAGTGGTTTATAGGCCAAAGGATAAAGCTGCTCTCCCTTGTCATAGAATATAACAAAAGTTTCTCAAAGAACTAATTTTAAGAATCCTAAAAAGGGGGGGGGGGAGGTTGGGCAGTGGTACATTCCTTTAATCCCAGCACTCAGGAGGCAGAAGCAGGCAGATTTCTATGAGTTTGAGGCCAGCCTGGTCTACAAAGTGAGTGAGTTCCAGGACAGCCAGGGTTGTTACACAGAGAAACCCTGTTGTTTTATTCCTGGCCCAGACTTTCTGGTCTAGTCTTCTGACCCAGACTTTCAGACCCACAGTCCTGCAGCCCCACTGAAACACACAGATGCTTGTATTAACTGTACACTGATTGACCTGCGGCCCAGGCATATAACTTGCTAACGCTTTACCCTTAATCTAACCCATAACTCTTATCCTGTTCAGACATGCGGCTCGGTACCTTTTCTCAGAGCAGCATAGTTGTCCTCTACATCTGGCTTATCTGGCATCTCTGTGGCATTTCTGCAGTCTCTGCTCTGTTCTTCCTGTTCCCAGAGTTTTCTTAGTCTGGTGGTCCCACCCACACTTCCTGTCTGCCTTTGGCCAATCAGCGTTTTTATTAAACCAGTAGGCGGGACAATTATTTACAAAACCCTGATCTGAAAAGCTAACTAACTAAATAAATAAAAATAAAACCATCAATCTAAATAGATATGGCCTTGGGAATGGCTCACTTGGTAAAGTACTTGTCATACAAGTATGAGGACCCAAAACACTTATTTTAAAAATATGGTGGCACATGCCTTTAACCCTAGCACTCAGTAGGCAGAGGCGGGTGAATTTCTGAGTTTGAGGCAAGCCTGGACTATAGAGTGAATTCCAGGACAGCCAGGGCTACACAGAGAAACCCTGTATTGAAAAATGTGTCAGGGCTGGAGAGGTGGCTCAGCAGTTAAGAATGCTTGCTTTTTGCAAAGGATCCAGGTTGATTCCCAGTACCCATGTGGCAGCTAACCATCTGCATATGCAACTCTAGGTCCAGGGAATACCCTCTCCTCCCCTATACAGATATCAGGCATGAGGTACACACATGCAGGCATATGCATGTGGTACAGCCGTACATATAAAATAAAAAAATTCTATTCAAAAGCTGCGTATGTCCCAACACTAGAGAGGCAGGAACAGGAGGACCCCTGGAACCTGCTAGCCAGCATAGCTAAATAGCAGGATGGAAAGCATAATTGTGTGTGTGTGTGTGTGTGTGTGTGTGTGTGAGAGAGAGAGAGAGAGAGAGAGAGAGAGAGAGAGAGAGAGAGAGAGAGAGAGAGAGAGAGAGAGAGAGAGAGAAATTAAGAACAAGAACATGCATGCTACAGTGCACAGCTTTTAGGAGTATGTTCTACCAGATGAATCTCCTCAAAGATTGAAGTCAGGCGTCTTACCCACTGACTCATCTTTCCAGCTTTAAAACTCAAAAGCTTATGCCTCAAGTTACACAGCTAAGAAAGTAGGACTGGATCAGGTAGGGCACACCTGTAAAGCATGCAATGCAGCACCCAACAGTGAGACCTTGTCTTGAAAAATAGGAAGGTGGGAGATAATTTTTAAATGCCATGTATCTGATAAGGGACTCTAGAATATTACCTCACAGCTAATAGATGCCTATAATTATTTCAAAGAATGTTTGGTAGGTAACGGTTGACAAAGATGTGGAGAAATCAAAACCTAGCTGCTAAATAGTAAAAGTCATCAACCAATAAACTTTGGTAGCTCCTCAGTCGGCTAATACTGCAATCACGTGATTTGGCAGTTTTCCTGAGGTGTATAACCAAGATAAATGAAATGAGATGTTTGCACAAAAATGCATACAAGGGATAGGAGAGACGCTCAGTGGTTTAAAGTATGTGGCGCTCTTGTAGAGGACCAATTTGGTTCCTAGCACTCTCATCAGGTGGCTCACGACCTGTAACAATATCATTGGCCTCCGCACATCTACATCATTTGAACTAAATAAACTACTTTAATCTCAGCACCTGTGGGGCAATCTCTTGTGAGTTCAAGGTCAGCCTGGTCTAATTTGATTAGTTCCAGGCCAGAAAAAGCTACAGTGTGAAACCCTACCTCTAAATAATAATGATAGAGCCAGGCATGGGGATGTATACTTTTAATCACATCACTCTGGAAGCAGAAACAGCAATCTTGAGTTTGAGGCCGGCCTGGACTACATAGTGAGTTCTAGGGCAACACAAGACTATATAAAGAGACTCTTGTTTTGTTTTCTTTTATTAAAAAAAAAAAAGTCATGTTAAGAACATGAATGTGCTCATAGTATTATTTCCAATAGGCAAAAGGTAAAAACAATCTATGTATCTACTAGTTAATGACCAGATACACTGTAGTAATTAATCTATATAATATTGGCTGGTCATTTAAGGTAGTGGGTAGACCTTGAAAATATAGTGAATAAGAGCATGTCACCAAAAAAAGTTCATACTATAGATCTCTACTTGTCTCAAGTGTCAAGAACAGGAAATCAATAACAGAAAATTGTTAGTGTTTACCGAATCTGTGCTGAGGACAATATCTAAAGGCTACAAGATTTCTTTAAAGAGTAATGAAAGCATACGGAAATTAGAAATTGGTATAGGAAATATTTAAATTGTATGTTCTAGTTATTTTAATATGCCATATTTGTGCACTTTGGTGAGTTATGAGGGTTTTTTAAATCATTCAATTGTTCAGGCACAATCTTTTGAAGTCAAGATAAACTGACATCTGTGGATGCCCAAACTGTCCATGGATTCCCCAATTCCAGTTGGCTCCCATGGAAACTTTGTAGAGGGGAGGCGATGTTGTTACTCCTCCATGGTATTGAGCCAGTATGGCTGAAGTATAACATAAGCAGCTGTTAAAATGTAGCTCCTTTGCACTCCAGTCAGCCAATGCCTCAGTACCCAGGGTGTCAAGTGTGAAAAGGCTGGATATCAAATGACCAGCACTCCACCCCCACTCCCACCCCCACCCTCTGTCATAAACACTGGGGGTTTTGTTTTGGTTTTCCAAGCAAATTGCACCATATGGCACACAGCTGAGTAAACACACAGCCTCAATATTTCACAGTGGCACTCAGGCCCAGCTCTCCTGGAGTTGAGGACACTCAAGAGCCAGCCGGTTAGTATACATTAGGCCCCTCTAACAGCCACCTGCATAACACAGCCTTCCTGGTGTCAACTGGAGACACACAGGCTTCTATTGTCCTCTATACACCAGAGCTTCTGGTGATGTGTAAAGCACACCTATGCACTAACAAAGCATATCCAAGATTGTCCTTTCAAAGCCTAGCCAGGTGCTTTCCCATGTCTGGTGGCTTTACTCATAGAAGAATACATTGTTTTCCAGGTTGGGGGCCGGGGTGGGGAGGGGGAAGTAGTTTCTGATGGACATTTTTGTTATCTTACTGGTTTACATTGAACATACACTAAGATAGAATGTGTACATCCCAGCCTTTTCAGATGATGGCTGCCTCCTCCCTGCCTACTTCATCCTTCTTTATCAAAGTCAAATATAGTGATATCTCAAGTTTTCTGTCATTATTAAAACTAGCTGATCGTAGTGGGGAGATGGTGTTAGACACCTTTAATCCCAGCATGAGGACAGCCTGGTCTATAGAGTTATTTCAAGGACAGCAAGGGTTACACTAAAAACTAGCACTAGGTGATCTCAGGCTTCAAGAACACCTTGCATAGTTAGTTTGATCTTCTGCCTTCCCCCTCAAAGTCTCCTATATCTTTGGCATTAAGAATGGCACTTAAGAGGCTGGAGGATGATTCAGAGGCTAAAGCACCGGCCACTCTTCCAGAGGACCCAGGTCCAATTCCCAGTACCTACATGGCAGCTCCCAACTGTCTACAACTCCAGTTCTAGGGAATTGGCACCCCACACAGACATACACGTAGGTAAAACATCAATGCACATAAAAAATTATTTACAAAAATAAAGAATGGCACTTGTATTAGTAATTGTAATAAAGTTGCTGTTCTTGGGGTCTACTCGGGCTGTCAGTCTTTAATTCCTTCCTGCTCTGCACTTTGCTAGCTAGCTAAATGCAGCAATCTTAATTTACACGGAGGAAGCTTTTGAAGCCCCAGCTTTCCAGAAGCACATGTTTGAGTGCCTGCCCTCTGCCCAATGTCAGTATTTTTGTCTGCATTTTAAAAGCTAAGAGTATACTTTTTGTGAAAGCATCTAATTTGAGTCTTTCTTTTGCTCATGCAGCAGAGAAAGTAGAGATCAGCTCCCTCCTGTTTAGAGGCCAAGCCTCAGGCCCCACCTTGGAATCAGCCCAAGCCCCAGTACTCCCTTGAGCCCCATATACTGCTGCCAAGCACAGTCTGGAAGCTGAACTGCCACGTTCACACATACTCCTTTACGTTCCTCAAACAGTTGTTATTAATTTAAAAGAGCCTGAGGTTTAAACATCAACCAACACTTTCCACTGAAATCACTTAGGTATACATTTTTCTCCTAAAAATGTTTTGCTGAAATTAGTAATTATCTGTAAAGTACACCAGCCCACCCCAGCTTTGGTATCTGGATGTGCACAGATGCTGGCAGCCTTGGCTTCCCATGCTAGAAGTGGCTCACTAAGTCGTAGTAGTACTTTCTTAAGGACTGTCCCCATGGAGCCTTACTTCATGGACCCTGATTGCTGCAATTCAGCCAGTCTCTACAGGTCCCAGCCCTAGCCCATGGTAACAGTGGCTTTCTGGCTGCTCCAAGAACAGCTGTACCTCTCTTGCTTGACTTAGTTATTACCCTGGAAGCATCTTTTCTTCAGGCACTGAAGGGATACATGAAAGGACCTTTCAAAAGTGGCCTTGAAACCTTAAAACCTCATGATGATGGCAACCTCATTTGTTCTTTATCTTTTAACCCTATAGTCTGTTTGCACAAAAGATAAAAAGGGCCACTGCTATGCACATGCACATCAGTTATATTTAACTTGCATTCAGATACCTGGAAAACAAGCTCTGTTGTCTTGGTGATGAGTGTATCAGTTCTGACATACTAGAGCCTCCAGGGCCCCACTGTAAAACAAGTATTCAAACATGTCTAGAGCTGAGGAAACCATACCTACTCTAGAGTGGGAAATCTAGACATCTGTGACATTGAACCCATTCCTGTTCTCTACAGGACAGACACAACACTTGAACCAGGAATAGTATGGGTCTCTCGGTGAAGCTGTCAACAAACCAATGCTTTTCCCCATCACAGTGGGTGCCTGGGTGGGGTCTGGGCCATGTCAGGGATTCAAGGTCAGAAGCTTATGTGAGTGAGTTGTGAAGATAGACAGGTTTGGTGCATCTGCTGTAGCAGGATAATAGCCAGTACCCACAAGAGCCACAATTCAAAAGGCTTTGCTGACACAGAATAAGTCTCCATTGTACAAAGCCCTTCAGACACTAGCTTGAGGGCTATAGTACTCATCCAGGTCCTGAGAAAAAGTTGACAAGGAGTCCAACCAAGTGGTAGGTAGACAGAAATACAGTGAAATTGGAAACAAAGTTGTACAGTGAGTGAGATCTCAGAAAGGGACAGCCATGAGTTCCTGGGGTGGCAGAATTAGGAAAGAGAACAGTTCAGTGGGTAGCAGCAAATAACACATGTAACACTTCTATCTCAGGTTCCAAAATGTTTCTCCTGGCTTTCAGGATGCTATTTCTTCTAGATGGATCAGACTGTAACTATTTATTTTCACATACAGGAGAAGTACCCAGACACAGTGTACCTCTCAGAGGGCACCAGTTCCCACTGTATGGAGATCCGCAGTGCCAGAAAGCCAGGGTAAGTCTGTGCAGCATTAAGTACCAGAATCAGGACTGGAAAACTAAAGAGTATCCCATGGAGAAATGGGTGGAATCACAGCAGATAGCTGCCAACAGTGGGCAGGTGTGCTGCTGTGTAGCTGTGAAGGGAGAGCAAAGGTAGGGAAGAGTGCAGGATGGAGGAGCTAAATGCTGGCCTGGAGACAAGAGGCGCATGTGCGCATGAATGTCTGTCTGTCTGCTGGTGTGACAGAGGCAGCAGGAGGAAGCCAGAGGTCACCAGAGCCTCAGAGAAGCTGAGATAAACAGGTGTACCTCTACACTGGACACCTTGACTCTTGGCAGTACCCTCTCCCCGCCAGTCACTGTTCTGCTTTTCATCTTCTACCTTTGTGTTTACAATGTGTCCGTATGTTCTTCAGGACCTAGATCAACAGCCTAACATACCTAGTGTGCCTTCTAGCAGTCTTCCTTACACAGGCTGCTGGAGCCACTTTGTTAATGTGGTTCTAGCTCACTTGCCTTCTCCTCCTGCCTCACCCTCCAGTGAGGAGTTCCGAATGTCTGTATTCCTCTGCTTCTGACGGTTTGGGCTTTTGAATCCTGTTTCTCCTGCTATATGGCACATGGGCTGCTCCTACAATATGAAAATTCCAACCATGAAAAACACGTGTCTGCAGCTTTCTATCAATTTCAGATCATTTTAAAAGTATATTGCCCCAACACTACCACAGGAACATCCTGTTGCCTATCCCATTACTTACCACATTGATGTTTGCCATGGTGTGGATACAAAGCGTCTTGCTGTGGCCCAAGCTTCCAAACTATCCTATGGAACTAATCACATACCTTCCTCTGTGGGGAGACGTCTTTAGGAAAAGGTGAATCTGGCCATGTTCAGAGACTAATCTTTCCACATTCTAAGAGCACTAAACATTGCCTTTTCCCTCCCTGGCAGGTTTGAACTGGTGATTGTTTGGAGGATACAAATAGATGAGGAAGGGAAGGTTTTCCCAAAGCTAGATCTTCTCACCAAAGTCCCAGAGCAAGGTAGGACTCCATGTGTATGGACATCCTTTCCAGAAGACTTCTCGGAGCACCCAGCAAAACCATTTGCATGTCTTTTCTGGGTTTACATGGGAAGAATCCAAGGTTGAAATTGTCACTCATGTGCTTGGTAGATCATCTTTTAATATACTTTAATCAGTAACCACCTGAACAGCACATGGGAGGGGGCGACTGTCCTGAGGTCCTTGCAGGCTGTGTGAAGCAACGCATTTTCTCTGCCCCGAGTTACAGGTGACAGCATTCCTTGGTCCTCTCCACCATGTCTCTAGTGCATCCCATTGTTTGGCTGTTGGGGGAGGAAAGGTCTTATTAGGCAGACACTATAAGGTTTCTTACCAGGTGTTTTTTCTTTACAGCCCTGAAGCTGGACAAGAACAGGGTCATAGAAACTGCTCCTCTGAGTTTCCGAAGCCTGCTAGGAGTACTTGGAATTGAAGCTGCTCTAGACAGCCTGATAAAATTGCTTTGTGTGGAAAATGACTAGTTCCTTGCTGGCAAGCATACAGAAATATGATGCTGGGTTGAGGAACATGTGACTCATGTTAAATATGAACATTTGCTCTTTTCCGATTAGAAACCACATTCTTCAAAGATGCTTTTGTGTGCACTGGTGGGTAGAACTCCCATGGCATAGAAATAAAGCTTTTCACATATGCTAAAATCAACATGCATAGTGTTTTATACAAATAAGTTTAATATTGAGAAAATGTTCCAAGAATGGTTGTCCATTCTCAAATAGAGTATATACGAGCTGTGCTTCCAACCTCACATCAAGATGGGACAAGGTCCATCCAAAGCTACCCACTTTGTCTGCATGGCAGCATCTCCAAAAAAGCGTGATAATCCTCCTGCTTGATAGTGATGACTGCATTGTTCCTTTACTTGGGAACTTCAGTGAAGACACACTAACAGTCTGAGTGTGGTACATGACTATAATGCCAGCACACAAGAACAACCCAAGATTAAAGCCAGCCTTGGCTAAATAGTTAGCCACTGTCTCAGAACACAAAGGCTACACCTCCACAATAGAACAACTGCCTAAGATGTACAAGGCTCTGGCTCCAATCCCCAGCACCACAAAAGAACTACCCACTCAAAGGCTAGATCATCTCAGACATAGAATTAGCATTTGGTGAGTGCCTCGGTTACCTGTTGTTATGCTGCCAAGAAGACGGGTTGCTGTGGGCATCCTGAACTAAGCAGAGCACATCAGAACATGGTTGTTTAGAGCCCTGCCCACATCGATGAAGTGCGTGCTCCAGGAGAGGCTGCTTGTTTCCCTCCAACTATCTATATTGTTTAGCCTCTTGATAAATAGTAATTCTCCAAGAGAGACCAGTGTTCCAGAAATCAAAGTTTAGTGGAACTGCTCTGAGAGCCTGGGACCCAGCCATACCTGAGATCAGTACTGTGGCATCAGGCACAGCCACCACCCACATGCATGCACTGGTCTGTCTCCAAACCAGTCAACACTGAGTCAAAACAAAATTGAAGGCCACTTTCCCCTGCATATCCAGAGTCATGAGAACATGCCCTTCAAGAACATGTTCCAAGGTGAAGGCTATTAAGCACATATCCCAGCATATACCAGTCAAAAGAAAGTCAAGGATCCAAATGTCCAAGTGTCTTTACCTGAGTGTTCAAAAGTTAGAATATTAGGACAGAATTTAACAGATTCTATAGGAGGTCACTTGATTCAAACAAGTATAATTCTCAAATTATCACAAAATTTCCCACAAAAGTTTACAATCAGCAAAATATTTTCTTCATTTTTCATGTATCATTTTCATACAGTTTCAATGGTTTTTACTACTATGTTACAATAAGCCTTCATTCATCTCTCAAAAGGATGATATAAATAATCAGTCTGTACAGTCTTACCATAGAATAAAAAAATGAAGCCAAAACTCCCAATGATTTCATAGCAGCCAGGCACACTTTTGGTGACCCCAATAAGAATCCTTAGTGCCAGCTAGGAGCCTTCTATAGCCCTGATGAAAACAGCAAGGCCCTAGAACCATATGCCCAACATGCCCCAGAGCTAACCCCAGGGATGAATGTAGCTTAGGAAGAAGGAAACCTTGTTCCTCAACCACCAGAGACACCAGAGTGCCAGGAAAACTTCGGGCTGTCAGGCACACCCACCCAGCCGACCAAAGCAGCTTTGAATTACAACTCTGCTTCCAGCCTCTACAGCAGCAATTTCAGGTAGGAAAGAACGCCTCAGCTTCCCCTAGAGTTAAAATCATAAGAATTTAAAAAACAACAACAAAGCAATGCTCATGCGAGTGGTGTCCATCCTGACCTGAGACTTGTATTCCCTGCTGTTGCCCCTTTACAAAGCCTTGGGCTTCAGTACCTCCACAGGGACCTGAGTCTAAACCACTCAGAACCAATGTCCACACTAACCCCTGACTGCTCTGCAGCAGGGAACCACCCAAAGCCTGTGTTGATGTGTGACTTGCATTGAAAAAGTGACCAGTTAATAACTGGGAAAGTTCCAGTAGTATCCATGTTTTCTTGAAAATCCAAACTACAAGATACTCATGACAATTCTAAGTTTTCTATGTCAAGAGTGTGGTGGTAAGAGATCCAAACCATGGTCTTAATAATAAGGCTTTTTGCATTAGAGAATTAGACGTGAGCTCTGCTTGGAAGAACTACCCAGGATGTTTTCCTGGAGCTTAACGGACACCTTCCTCTCTAAGAAAACAGATGGCTTGCTGGGACACAGCACCCACGTCCTACATTCCTTGTCCTAGAAGATTCTAGTGCTCTTCAATTCCTTGTCTCTGAGAGGCAATCTAACCTCAGCAGGGATTAAAAGCAAAAACATTCACAGCCAAGTCACCCAACACAACCAAAAAATAGCTGTCATTCAACTTTCACATTCAAGTTTCAAAGACACCGCAGGGGGAAAGTTAGACCTTGTGGAGAACTAATGTGCAATCTTCATGTTCCTTGAACCGAGTGGACCTCACAGTGTCATCTTTGGCATGCACAGTCTTTGAGTAATAGTTGACTATCTTGCTGTCTAGTTTATACTGGTGAGGAATGCTCTCGTAGGGCTTGAGGTCGAGGTCCAGCACAGACACAGAGAAGGCCAGCCTGGATCTTGATGAAGGGATAACGGGTCTCTGGTCAGAGCTGCAAGTAACAAAAGAAATGTCAGATTACACAGACCTTTAGGTCCTCCCAGCCCAGCTCTCAGAGCACCCATTCTGTGTCTACTGCATCTACTGTCTGTGCCAGCTTCACACACCAGCACAGGTCAGTGACTGCTAGGCCACAGGACAGCACACTGTGTCTGGGAAGAGGGCTAAAAGAACAGAAGGTGGAAAAGCCATTATGTGGAATGTGTGAGTGATATTCCCCATGTTCCAGTGGTATTAACAAATGCTGGAAAAGTTACTTTATCATGAGCCAAATATTACAAAACCTAAGAAAAAGTAAAAAGTAGATCAGGCTGTGTGGCAGCCAGATGGATCGGCTGTTGAGAACAGACTCTATGTGCTTTCCCATTGCTGCTGAGAACCAGTTCCTTCATGCTTTCCACATTTGGAGGGCGAGCTGGCTTTGTGTTAACTCTCAAGTAACATCTTCAATGCTTTTTGTTTCTCAGGGCCTTTGAGGATTTTATAAGCATAAAGTCATGTGCTTCTAACAATATGAACATTGACTTGAAAACTTTTTGAGAATACAAACCTGACACTGAGGTTCAGTGTATCCGACTGTTCTGAAAACACAGTACATAGCATCCATTCTATTGCCTGAATAGCATCTAATCCCAGGCTGGCACAAGAGTTCAGGTTCCTCCATGCTCAGTTCAAACACTCCTGAATTGGAAGAACAAATACTGACGTACGTGGGCCTGTTCTAAAGTATACTAAAGCCTTGATTCCCATTTGTTTGCTCCAAATCCTGTTTACAGGGGGAAAGAAACTGAATTGGGTTCAATCTCAGGTCTGACAGGTGACCACAAGCTCCAGGACAGCCAAAAGAATAGGCCAGTGTATACTGCCCCTTAACACTGAAAAGCTTGTCTCCTTCAGACTGTATGGCTAAGACTCAGCAAAAGCCAGGACACAGTTATCCTTACTGCCATGACCATATACATAACCCTGTGGCAGTACTGGAATGATCTGGAAGCTGCAGAGTTGCTACCTTCACGTTGGTAGCTATCCTCCAAGACACTAACCAGCTTTGAGAGAAGCCAATGGATAAACAGTGAAGACAAAGCACATACTGTTTGTAACAGATATGGCAGGGTTTTGGGACAAGTAGCACTAAGAACTTTACTGGTAGCTCCTAACTCCTCAAAAGCCTGCCGCAACAGGAAGGGTGACTTAAGATCCTCAACTAGGATAGAAATAAATGGCAGCCACTGAGGCTTGTGGGCTGTACATTAAAATTCAAGGATATAAATTCAGCCTTGGGTTTACTATGCATCTTAAGATGAATCCAGCACTAATTTGTCTCTGGTTTTACTGAGTGTTATTTCCCAAGCTAGGCATAATTCTGCTAAACACAGCACCACGTTCCTCAAAGAAGACTGATGCCTGTGTATATTCTCCAAGGAAACATTGAGGGTAGATAACATCCTTCTCTAGTCACAAACTATCCTCTGCAGCTCCTTCCACAGGAAGACAAGTAAGTATAGCAGTAGGGTACCTTGAAGAGTCCTGTTGCCATCCCCCTAGCTCCTTTGCTCATGCTTCAAGGTAGATCTGGACCACCAACTTGGAGCCTCCTGATACATGGGCCCTATTATCTAGCCTTGAGACCTGACCTTAGGGCCAGGCCCATTCTTCCTCTTGAGTATCTTCTGCAAAAACAAGTCAGAATTTTTCTGGTCTATCATTATCTCTCTTCAAATTGGTCACCAAAATCTCAATTTCCACAAAATAGGTTTGAGGAAGCTTAATGCCAAATGGCAAAGCTTTTCAAGCTTTCAAAAGTTGTGTACATTTCACATTTTAAAATTATATAAGCTTGAATCAGTGTTCATGAAATACTGAAGAATGGAAATAATTTGTTACCTAATTTTCTTTGCTCCTTTTTTTTTTTTTACCTTGGACCTTTAAACAAAATTAATTCTAATCAATGCATTTGTTGTAACATGAAACAAACTACCAAGCCTGACAAGGGGCTTGGAATGAATGTTAAAAGATTATATATTAATACGAAATTATAAATCTCATAAGCAAATGGTTGCATTATCATAATCATATATTTGTACATTGTTTTCAAATTTTTAAAACAAAATTATTCTGCAAGACCACATTTCTTAGCCTCTAAAGACGCCACCAATGAGAATCTGAGAAGCAAAATCAGAGTCAAAAGTTTTAGTGGGTCACACCAGGGAGGTGAGTGAGCCCACATTAAGCATCCCTTGATTGCCATCTCCTTGCCAGCTTAAAAAGGCAAAAGTAAGATGTTGGTCAGATCCAGCATGTCCACTATGGCCAACTATGCACCTCTGAGAGTCTACTATTTCCAACCATGATAGTATTTCAGTTTTGTTTTGTTTTAAGCATAAATGTGAGACAATCTTCCGTCTCTGAAAAAGGGAGCAGATGTTCGTAGTGGCTAGTGATCCTGTGCCTCCAGCCATCTGGACACACACCCCTCTGCCCCCACAACAAATGTTGATTTCTACTGGGCAGTTGATCAGGGTGTGGAAAAGGACTCCATCTTTCAACTTTTCTGAAATGATACAATTGTGCACCACACAAATAGACACATTCATGCTGGAGGGGATGAGTCACAAGTCTGTCCTTGAGGTACCTTGGACTTCCCCAGCTGTTAACTTTTGAATTAGCTTCCATCAAAACACCCTGCATTAAGTACCTTTCCTTTCCCAACCGCATCCTTGGCCAGGCTTGAGGGTGGCTCTCATCTAGCACAGTATCTTAGTTCACTGAAGGGCTCCTCACAACTAAGCTCTGGGTCTTCCTTAGAGGATGACAGGAGTTTATAACAATAAGAGTCAACCGACTTCACCAATTATGCCTTATAAAAGTTCCTCAGCATGCTATACCAGAAAGTAATGCTGTGTCTGCCAGAGAACCCGACTGGAAACCACGAAACTCAAAAAGAGTTTCAGGAAGATGGACCAGGTCAGATGTGGAAGATTCCAGAGAAGTCTATGTAGGCTTTGACACTCCTGAATCAATGCCAAAGATGCTAGCTATAAGACGATGGGGCTCATCCTGAATCACACTAGGGAGGTGACTACAGCTAGCCAGACATTTAGGGAAAGAGGTGCAAACATGCTGGTTATTGAGAAGAGGACCGAGAATAACACTTCGGGAGGTTTAAAAATGAATTAGAACATTCTGCAACCTGCAAAAGGTTCATGCACTCCAACCTGAATGATGGAACCTGGGCTTTCTCTGAAAGGAATCTGCCACATTATATACTGCTTCTAAGTTACTAGAGTATTTTCTTATAAAACATTAATGAACATTCCAATTTAACAGAGATCTTAGTAGAAATATATAATAATAATAATAATAATAATAATAATAATAATTGGCTTAAAATAGAAAAGTCCATTATTATCCAGAGAGGCCTTTAATTAAATCACAAGTTTCTAGAATAAGAGTTAATAAATAAGCTCCTATCCAGCTGGGCATGGTTGTGCATACCTTTAATCCTAGCACTTTAGCAAAGGCTGGAGGATCTTTGTGAATTCAAGGCCAACCTGCTCCACAAAGTGAGTTCCAGGACAGCCAGGGCTACAAAGAAAAACCCTGTCTCAAAAAAAAACGAACAAAAAAAACCACACAAACACAAAAGCTCCCATCCTTCAGAAAAAAATGAAGCCCTTGAGAGCAAGTCTAACAAAGACAATACAGTAGCACCATGAGGTTTCTAAATAAGGGAATCTACTTGTCATCATTGTTCCAAAAGCCATTAGACCAATGGTGCCTCACCTTGTGCCCTGTAAATAAGGGGAGAGTGCGATCATGATGGAACAGTCCTTGGCTGTCATGGCTACTCGGTACTGCTGCACCTATGGAGGAGAGAGGGTAAAATTAGGAGAATGGCTGACAGTGGGAAATAATTCCTGTGACAATAGACACACCCTGTCTTTTCACCTCTCGTTGCAAGCATGGACCCCAGCTGGATCCCTGAGTCTTGTGACTTGCCACCAGCAAGTTAACCAGTCTGTCTTTCAGGGAGGTGGGGGGGGGCAAAAAGTTGCCCCCCAGCTTCTCATTATGCTAACTACACTGAGTATTCAGCAGTTATCACTGTACCTTCTGGAAAATGCATACAGGGGAATGGTGATTATAGCTAAGGCTGTGACTCTAACTGCATCCTCAGCTGACAGTGAGATATCCCACTGTATAAAGACTATAGACAGATCTGCCAGGTGGTGATTGGACCCAAGCACGGGTGCATGCTTCTGAACCAAGCTCTTCCACAGAACAGGACAAGCAAATTCAGTTCTGCATCATCAATCTGCACAGTGCCTGCCAGAAACCCCAGTATTAATACTACTCATGTGACAGGCACAGAGGGAGAGAACAAAGACAGAGTGTCCACAATGGTCACCTCTACAACACAAAATTTGAGGTAGTTTTTAATCCCTTTTGCTCTTTGGACCTTGGTACATCTTTTGAGTATTTTAGATTAAACAGCTACTTTTACAGAAATTAACTAGTTACACATCACTGACCCCAGCATCTAACCTAGTGAGAGACAGTACTCTTTTCTCCCTCTAAACCATTCCTTTTGATTTCACAGAAGCAGGAGGTACTACCCCGGGAAAACATCAAGTTGCACTTCCCTGAGGGAAGGAAGGAGCACCTGCTGACTGTTCTGGGACTAAAGAACCTGGAAGGAGACACCCAGCTCCCATCCACACACCTTCCATTTAGCAAAGAAATTTGTTATTTTATGATATGTCATCAGAAGCTCAGTCAAAAAGTGTACTAGGTGGTTTTATGTATCAACTTGTCACGCACAAGCTATAGACTCATCGGAGAGGAAGGACCCTCAGCTGAGGAAATGCCTCCATGAGATTCACCTGTAAGGCACTTTCTCAATTAGTAATCAATGGAGGAGGGCTCAGCCCATCGTGGGTGGTGTCATCCCTAGGCTGGTGGTCCTGGGTTGTAGAAGAAAGCAGGCTGAGCAATCCTGAAGAGCAAGCCAGTGAGCAGCTCCCCTGGATGGCTTCTGCATCAGCTCCTGCCTCCAGGATCCTGCTGTTTGAGTTCCTGTCCTGACTTCAGTCATAAAACAGCAATTTGGAAGTGTAAGCCAAATAAACCCTTTCATCCGCAAGTTACTTTTTGGTCATGGTGTTTCATTGCAGCAGTAGAAACCCTGACTATAACAAAAAGAAAAGGCTAAATATAAAATGATCTAAAGGCAGGGCCAGTCTAACAAAGGTACAAAATAAGCCATAATAAACACCTTGTTAAAAAGCCTAACATCTATCAAGAACTTCACATGATAGTGTCGCTAAAGATGACCACTCTATCAACATGGAGAATGTGTAAGCCCTAGTCAGATGTGGTGGTGTACAATCTAAAATCCCAGCATTTGGGAGGCATCTGAAGGGTCAGTAATTCAAATCACCTCTGCAACAACAGTGAATGTGAGGCCAGACTGGACTCCATAGACATTTTCTATGTGTGGGCTGCTTTGTGTGCATGTTGTACAGTGCCTGAGGAGGCCAAAAGAACATAGAAGCCCCTGGAAATGAAGTTCCAGGTGATTGTGAGCCAGCATGTGGGTACTGGGAATTAAACTAGGGTTCTGTCCAAGACCAACCAGTGTTCTTTAACTGTTGAGCCATCTCTCCATCCCTGAATATAAATATTAAGTATTTATATATGTGTGTCCTAAATATTAAAAGGTATTGTTGCTACAAATCAAAGAAATGTAAACTGTAACAATGTTCTTCAGTGCAGAGGAAGGATATGTACATGTCTCAGACAAAAAAACCAAGTGAGATTTTTCACATATTAAAGTATTGTTTGAATGGGTTATTGAGCCAATTCTGTGGCAACAGTCACCTAGAAAAACTGGATGGAATATGAGAAATCTCTGCTTAGCAGGCACTGCTAACAAGACAGGGACAACAGGCACTTAGTCTCTTCTAAAAGGTCAACCTTCAATGCTGACAGGACATGAAGAATGCAAACTGCTGCTCCAATCACATTAACCCTGAGCCAAAGCTGGAAGGCCTTACCAGGAACTACAGCTTTTCTTCAAAAAGATCAATCGAAAAGCAGGGTCACAGTGACACCAGCCTTCCAGTCCTCTTGGAAAAGACAGACCTAGAATTCTCTCCGAAAAAAGACAACACTAAGCAGCAAATAATTTCTAAAATAATTGCACAGATACAATATCTGACACACAAGTAAAAATATGCAAGCACAAAAGGGCTGTGAGAGCCTATATCTATCGCCCCTTCACTTTTGCTAAGAAATGGAAACTGCTCTAAAAAAATAATGACTGTTTGTTTTGTAAAAGAGCTAAAACTGAAAAACAACTCCACAATAATAGACACGATGTACACAAGGGGACTCCAGCTGTTGAGGTACCAGACACACATGCTGCTCCACTCAAAGAATCAGACCAAACACAACTTCTGAGAAGAACTGGAAACCATAAAAATGAGCCATTTAAATTTTTTAGAAAAACAACATTAAGCATTCATCAGATTAAGTAAAGAGATGTGACACTAAGCAGGGAAGAATAACCACAGAGCAAGAAAACTGACCATGACAGGCTCTTAGTAAACAGGAGCCAGTGAGTGGGTGCAGCAGTAATTCCCACATGTTGTTTTCTGAGAAGTGTAGCACAATCACCCACAAAGATAAGAACTGGACAAAGAACAGTAACAACTCAGGAGTTCAAACCGAAGGGAAGAAATGAGTGAAGAAAAAGCTGCCAGGAATTGCTAAGCTACAAGAGTCAATACCCAGGATGTAGCACAGAAAGGAAAAGAACCACACAACACAGACAAAGAGAATCCATCTGTCATGAATGACACTAATCCAGAAGAGACAGAAACAAGCTTATCAAAGCTAGGGGCAAAGCTCTTCCTAAACTGAAGACATTAAGCCCTAGAGATCTCAGAAGACATCCAGAAAATAGTATCAGTTATATCATTAAACAAAACTAAGATGCACTGCCACGCAGACCTGTACTAAAAAGCACAATAAAAGATGTTTTAGAGTATAGTGATTATATACCTAGAATTCCAGCATAAGGAGGCTGAGGCAGGAGGACCAGGAGTTTGCGGACAGCCTGGGCAACATGAGGCCCTGCCTCAAATTTAAAGTCTAACAAACAGACACTGTCAGGATAGATCTTTTTTATATATATAAATTGTGTGTGTGTGTGTGTGTGTGTGTGTGTGTGTGTGTGTGTGTGTGTGTGTGTGTGTGTGTGTGTGTAGCCGTGTGAGTGTATGCACACGTGTGCAAGTGCTCTGAGAGACAAGAAAGAAAGCAACAGATCTACACGAGCTGGAGTTACAGGTGGTTGTGAGCATCCATTCATCCTGAAGTAGATGCTGGGAACTAATCTAATGTCTTCTCCCAGGGAAAGCAAGGGTTCTTCACCAATGACACACTGATCCAGCTCCTATTTTTACCAATACTTTGTTAATCCATTTCTCCAGCACCCAGAATATTAGTTTTTAAAAAAACAATGATAGGAGTTGGAAAGATGACTCAATGGTTCTTGCAAAGGATCCAAGTTTGGGTCTCAGCACCCACATCAGGCAGCTCAACCACTTGTAACTCCAGTTCCAGGAGTTCTGACACCCTTTGGCTTTTGTGGGCACGTGCACATACATGGATGGTGTACATGCTCATAATAAATTAATATATTTAAAGCCATGTTTATGTCCATTTATTAAAAGACACAGAAAATATACCAAAAGAATGAAAAGACAAGGTACAAATATTAAGCACAAGAATCTAAAGTGCCAGGCAGTAGTGGCACATGCCTTTAAAATCCCAGCACTCAGGGTAGAGGCAGGCAGATCTCTGAGTTAAAGGCCAGCCTGGACTACAGAAAGAATTCTATGACATCCAGGGCTACACGAAGAAACTATCTCTAAATAAATAAAAGAACCGAAAGAAGTTGTACTATGACAGAAAAAGGAAATTTGAAGGTAAGAAGTATATCCAAAGATAAAAGGCCACCTGAAATAATAAATGACAACTGAAAAGTATTTAATTCTAATGCTGAGACTCCTAAAAATATAGCCTCACACAGTGAAGTAGGAAGTCCTAAGTCCATCCATTCATGGACCACTGCAAAGCTCTGAAAACCAGAACATGCAGCAACCTCACAGCTCCAACATAACTCTGTACATGACATGGAAAAGCAGAACAAAGCACTCCAAAGGAATCCAGGTCAGACTCCAGCTAGAGACACTGAATGCTAGATCTTAGCCAACAGGCTCTGGTTGGTTTCTGTTCATTAGGCTAAACATTTTTTTTGAACACCTTTTTGTATGTGTTGTGGGTTCAGTCGCTTTTGAAAAAGACCTAGGTGTGGCTTTGAGGGGGGCATGGCCAGCCCCTGGTAAAGACCAGTTGCACACTGCCTACCCTTCCTGTTTGTTCCTGCACTCTTCGTGGGGAGAGGGGATGGCTGCTGCAAAAAGTTCTCTAGAGTTCAACCTTATATCAATATTTATATAACATTAATAAATATTAATCCTTTTATGTAATCAGTTGCCAATGAATAATTCCTACATATCTGGCGCCCAATGTGAGTTTTCCAGACATTTTCCATAATCCAAACAGCTAATAAAATAAAGCTCAAAAAGTTAAAATAAAAATGCTTAATACTAGTAAAGTCTAGTCTTTGTGAGGATAAAACATACGGCACTCAAATCTACCAAACAGAAACTCATTCATAAAACATCTCACAGAAGTATTTATATGCAGAAGGTGGAAGTAAAAATGCCAACATCAACATTATTCTTCATTGAAAAACATTTTAATTGAAATAGAATTATAAATACTTCCCCTCCCTTACCTCCCTCAAACCTCTCCCAAGCCCCCACTCTCGCACTGATAGCCTTTTTTAATTTATTTTTACATACATAGGTACACATGTACATGTGTATAATGTACAGACATATGTAAATACAGCGAGTCCCTTTTTAGTTCTTGTGTATATATGATTTCAGAGCTGAGCACTCGTGTTGGACAACCAGTAAGGGGCTAACTCTTCTCCCAGCAGTCATTTGTTGCCTATTTTTCTTTGACTAAGGAGGGCACACTGCAAAGTTCCACTTTCACGTGTCTATTACATTGCCAGTGTTGCAGTGGTTTGGGGTTTTTGTTTATTTTTTTAATGTGGCTATTTCTAGGAGAGACTGTTTTACAAAATACTTCCTCATCCTCTGGCTCTTAGGATCTTTGTGCCAGCTTCCCTGGGGCAGTGAGGTCACAGACCTAGAAAAGAATCTACTACTGCCACTTTGCTAGTGGAGCATAATTCTATAGCTACCCCCCTCAGAGAAGCCTCTCTTTACAGCAAATGGAGAGCATCACACCACTCACCTATTTCACCCCCAAGAAAGACTAATAAGGAAGCTAGGTGTGTTGTGCACACCTGTAATATCAGCTACTCAAGAGATGGAGGCAAGAGGATTCCAAATTTGAAGATAATCCGGACAACACACAAGATGTTACCATTTGGACCAAGCAACTCCACTCCTAGGCATAAACCGAAGAAAAAAATGCAGAGCTACATAAAAAACCTGCACACAAATAATTACAACAGCACTGATTCTAACAGTGAAAAGTGGAAACAACCAAAGTGTCCATTAACTGATCGGCAGGGGTCTATAATACATTCACTTTAGTGGAATTCAAGCCATGAAAGAGAACGAGGTAGTGAAATCTGAACGCTGTCTAAGTCAAAGTTGGATACAAAGGCTCACATGAGGACAGTTCCATTTACAAGCAGCACTTATAGAAAGACTGGAGTTGCTCAGGACTGCAGGGGCAGAGAAATGACAGCTAAGGGGTATTTTCTTTTAAAGTGATGTAGTTCCAAGTGAGTAAAGGACATGGCACCAGCACGTTGCCTGTTCTCAACAGATTTCTTCCAGCCACTCCTAGGTAGCTGTGTGATGGCTATAAGACTACATTTACCTGAGTCTTTAGAAAGTAACCTACATTCATTCAGAGAATAAAAGGTACCTGAGTGTTTCAAGGCAATAAGCCTTGTCACCTCTAAAACAGGGAGGGTGCTGTTGCTTCTTCCTCCTTTCAGGTACTCACAGCTGTGCGTGGCAGCCACCATTGCTGCACTGTGACCCTTTGGAGTTCCCTCAGCCTAAGAAAGCTCTAGCCTGCACCTAAACCTCTGTGGCCTTGGCTTTATAAGACCTTCTCTCAAGCCTCTGACAGACAAAGCATTAGCTCTTTACCAGGATCACAGGAAAGAGCAGAGCCAGGAGAAATTCCACTTAGACCCTACATTTCCATCAGCTTCCCCAGCCACTGAGAAATGCTGTAGCCGCTCTGCATTAAATCTCTGAGTTCTGGACTGTCACTGTTGTGGAGGGGAGGGGTAGGAAAACCCTGAGGGCTAAGACCTCAGGAATGCACAAGTGCTTCTCAATGGATCCACTCACCTTCCTTAATGCAAAGGCCACTGTCCCATCATCTTCAGTAGATAGATCAAGCAGCTTCTGGTAAAATACTTCATCATAAGGCCCATCTATCTGTAATGTTTTCCTGAAAGAAAAGCACCAAATAAACAGGGTGACGAAGCTCCTGAAGACTTTCACTCACGAAAGCATTCTGTATCACTCAGCAGTTTAACAATCACATGATTTGTTTTAAAAGCCAGCTAAGACATCTACTGCTTGCTCTCATTAGATTCTGCACCATCAAAATCTTCAACAACCCCCAGGGATCAGAGAGGCGGAGGCTTAGCCCTCAGCGTTCACACACCCTTAGACAAAAGCCAATGATGTACAAAGAGGATCCTGCCATCAGGCACTGCAGGTGTGAACCTAGGAACCCATAATGAGGGCCAGGGCCCTAAATATGGTTAGGAGTCAGAGAAGCTCAAGAGCTGCCAGAGCAGTGTTCTAGGAGCAACCCGTGGGACAACACTGCCCTCTGCAGGCCAGGCCCTGACATAGGATTTTGAAATGGTCACATTTACATGTTCTTTATTTCTATAAAGTGTTTTAGTGATAGACCAATAATCTCATACAGACCCTGGGGAAACCCCCCCCCACACACACACACACACAGGGAACTTCCTGGGCAGAGAACTGGTTGTATGGGCCTCCTGGAGCCAGGTTCTGGGAGGTTCATTTTGTTCTGAAGTTCAGACAACCTTAACAAGCCCAGCCTCATAGCTTCCTCTGGCACCTGCCTCTCACCTCTCCTCAGGAAACTCCTCCAGGTAGTGCTCCACCCGGTTGTATAGAGGGTAGAGACCTTCGATGTCCAGCTGGTCCAACATCTGCACCTGGAGAGTTTTGTACAGAAGACAGCCCTTGGGTAATCCCGGGTGCTCTGGGGTGTTTTTTCCTACCAAGAACATCCAAGAGGAGAACAGCTTCATTATCAAAACAAACAGCAGAGCTCACCCTGGCCTCAACTGCTAAGCATCACAGACAAAGCCTGGACCCCAGGCTAGCACTGAGGGCAGATGCTGCACCTTGAATAAAGCTACAAGAAGACTGAGCACAGACCACCCTAAGTACTCAGTGGCTCTACACACAAAAAAAGATGGAGGCTGTGCTCTCCCTTTGGGCCTGTGCTGTCCAAACACCTTCCCAGAATATCCTTTAACTCCATCCTATGCTCTAGAAGTCACATTATATGTAAGCTTAAAGATAATCATTCAACTGCAAAAGATCATACCAACAACAAGACCAACAGAGACTTTGCTTCCAGAGTCAAAAACCATTAAGCCCACATCAAAAGGGACCAGGTCTCACTGCCACAATACAGACCAAACACGCATCGTGATGGACAGTAGTTGAGACCATTGACAAGGTCCTGTCTTCACGGGAACAGATGAGAAAGCAAAGTTCCATCCTTCGCTCATGCTCAGTCTCAGCTGGAGCCCGACACCCCTGACTATCTCTCAGAAAAAAAAACAACTAAAGGAAAAGATGTGGAAGGGAACAATGTCTATTCAGGTACTCTAAGTGCACAAGAAGATGCTCTCAGCCACACAACAGATGCCCTGTATCAAGATAGTGGGATGCCCATGTAGTGAATACCTTCACCAGGTATGGTAGCTAAAAGATAAGAAGCTACATGTACTGATAGATTTGTAATATTTAAGAAAAACACTGGGTTACAAAAAGACATGAGTATGATTCCATTGTTTCAAATATTGCTCACTCATGAGTAAGGTCTGTTTGTACATCAGTGTCAGGTCTGTAAAAGAAGACTCAGGTATCTCCAAATCACCCTCAGCTATCTGTGTCCTTCCAAACACATTCTACAACAATGCACCCAGACTATAGGTTTAATCTCAACAATAAGAAATAGCTTTTATAACAAGAACCAACCCCAGAACATTCACTTGTAGTTTTAAAGAATCATTTAAAAAAAAAAAAACAAACAAACAAACAGCTGGCATGGGAAAGCAACAAGGAAGGCTAGGCCTGTGGAGTTTCTGAAGGACACAGGCCACTGTCAAACTCAAAGGACTCCTGAGAGTCGGTATCATAACACTGCAGTGGCTGATCCATTCCCCTCCTATTTACCAGGTAGGCAACCTGGAGCCAGAGACCCTGTAAGCCTATCCTCACTCCGCAGCATCCAGCCCAGCTACAAAGAACTCCTGGTCTGGTCTCAGTTCTTGTCTTACAAGCAGACTCAGGAGAATCTGTACACAAAGTCAGGATGATCAAAAGGGGAAAAGTACAGTTGACAGTGATTCGCTGCAGAGAAAACACAATATACAGGTAGTTATTTCTAGAATCCATACAGTCCAAGTATGTCAAACCCAGCTAAAGGTGAAAAGTAAGTCTCAACCCTTTAGAAGTCAGCTAAGCCTCATTCTGTGAAACCATGACAGAGCTAGATAGCACCCCCAGAGGAGCCACAAAGCCAGTAGGTGCCACTGGAGGGATAGTCTAAGTGGTGTACCTGTAGAACCACAACCCAATTGGGGAAGGCTAGGCCCTACCTTGGTGATGTAGGCTCCTGCTGAAAGGGCTAGCTTCACAGACACGTGGGCCCTGGAGGCCAAGTCTCAGGACACCTGCTCGGCCTTTGTCTGAGCTGCACAGCAGCACCCTGGTGATAACATGCACCAGCTCCCGGATCACAGTCCTTGTGCAGTGAGGCCCACTGGCCAAGCCATTGGAAGGGAAGAAGAAGGGCTTCAGGTGGTGTGCAAGCTCCTTCAAGTCAGCCACAGGGCTCCGGGCATCACCACAGCCGTAAATCAGCTCACCATTCTTTAGGCAGGAAAGAGAAGAAAGGAGTATGGGTCACGAGGGCTGACAGCATAGCAGAGGCAGGGCACGGAGGACCCCAGTGTTTTAGCCTAGTCAGGGCTGCTGCACATTAGGTCCTCCGAAGAATCCTCCTCTCCATAATATGCCACTAAGCATGAGACAAAGAAAGGTTCAAAAACTTGAGGTCAGCACTCTGGACTGACACCTCAGACAGTGATTTCACGGCATGTCTGCAGCAAATACTAAGCATAAAGTCACAGATGTCCACAAATCGCCAGTTACACCAAGAAGTGTCTAGAGGTCAGGACTAGGCTCCACAGACCCGAGTTGGTGGAAGCCTCAAAGCCAAGTCCTATGATAAGAGGAGTGACCAGATCACCAACATGGAAATGTTCCTGTTTTAAAACTGCTGACCTTCTTCATGAAACATCAAGATGCTCCTTACCACACAACATTCAGATTTAGTCATTCCCAGCACTGTGCTGCCCACTTAGTCATGTCCCAGACATGTGCTGCCCACTGCTGATGCTGGGGTTGTGATAAGAGCATGGGCAGGAGCCATCTCGAGGCTCTCAGAACCACATACCTTCATATTTAAACCACATGGTAAGGCCTCAGAACTCCCTCCAGATACCTATCATTGGCATCTTCTCCACATGCAGTCCAAGCAGATACAACATCACAGGCTCTTACCAAAGATATCAGAGCTTCCCCAGAGCTGTGGCTCAAAGTAAAAATTTCTTCAAAAAGCAATAGCCAAGCTGTCCCTCTAAGACACGTGGCAATGAATGGGTCTCAGGAGAGCAGTAATAGTTAGGAGAACAGTCTCTGTCCTTGAGAGGTATGTGTAGTTTCTCCTGATTGGATGGAGGAGAGCCTCTCCAGAGGCCCCTGTCTAGGTACTATCCAGGGACAACTAAGGCACTGCCCACCATGCTAGGCAGGAGGAAGAGAAGGGTGACCACAGCGGAGCTGTGTCCATGGTGAAGCTGGCCCCTCCTCCAGGCCCAAAAGTGGCCAAGGGAGTTCTCATAACAACAGAATTAAGGGTCTAGACTTGAGGGACATTGTAAATGCGAAATTCAGAGACAGAGTTTACACACACAAATATGGCTCTTCAAGATCTCATGGGGCATCCAACAGAGACACAACCTAGCTAGACTCTATAACAAGGTCCACACTGCTTGAAGTCAATCAACACTGCCTTTAACCACAAGTATCCAGTATGGGATCCCTGACCACAACCAAGCAGCTTCTCTAAGCCTGGACCACCAAAGCTTTGGGAATTTTCTGCTTTGCTGGTATGCAGAATTTGAGGGAGCAGAAAATGCACAGCATCAGAACTAGAGAGTCTGAGAGCTCACATACTGAACTCACTGCACTGCTATCTACTGCTGCACAAAGCATCAGAGTCACAAGATGACTTGGTGAACAAGGTTCTTGCCACCAAAGTTTAGAGCCAAGGAAGCACATGATGGGAAGACAGGACTTTTACACACACATAGTAAACAAGGTGATTTTTTTTTTTTTTTAATTTTTATTTTTAAACCAAGCAGTGGCAGGTGGATCTCTGTGAGTTCAAGGTCAGTCTCATCTACACAGTGAGTTCCAGGACAGCAAGGGCTACACAGAGAAACCCTGTCTTGAAAAACAAAAAAACAACAAAATTATTTTTTTAAAAGCCCTGAAGGATTTCTCTCTCTGTAGTCTTGGCTAATCTCTGGATTCTTCTATGCTGATTTTTACAGAGGCAGCAGACTGGATACCTCAAATGTGGTCTGACAGATTCAGAAATAGTCTTCAAAGTTAAAGGGATTTATCACCAGGATTTAAATACCAGGCTCCTAATCTCTTTTGGTTTTTCCTGACAAGGTTTCTCTGTGCAACCCTGGCTGTCCTGGAACTAGCTTTGTAGATCAAGCTAGACCAGAACTCAGATCTGCCTGTCTCTGCCTCCTCAGTGCTGGGATTAAAGGCCTGCACCACCACACCTGGCTTCTAATCCCTCAAACAGAGTAAAAACAACAACAACAAAAAGAAACCTTAACTTGATCCCCAGATCCTACTGTGAAGACAGGACTCAGTCTAAGGGCCGCCCTGTCACCAACTGCAAGTGTACACCCACAGGTTACACAGGATGCTTTAGGAGTGAAATTAACCAAAACTGTTTTCCTTTTCTGGGTCTGGGGAGAGGGAGACAGACAGGAAAGGATGCTCATTACTCTGACGAGCCTCCAGAGTAGGAAAGTTCTTCTGTTAAATTTGGTCAACAGCAGCCCATGTCCCATCTCTTCATGAAGGCACCAGCCACACAGGAAGACAGGACAAGACCTGTAGTTCACCAGTCATTTTCCCAGACAAAGCAAGGCCCAGGCTTTGAAAAGCCCATTCTCAATCCTGCTCCCACACAGGTCAAAATGCTGCCTCTAGTCCAGCTTGCTGCCCACTGGGACAATGACAAGGGGACTCTAGAGATAAATTCCCAGAATAAGCACAACCACCACCTCCTGCCAAGGCTAGCCCAGGCTAGCTCTGCCTTGTCCCCTCCCTCTTCCCTCTTCTAGCTGCATCTCCTCCCCCTGCAAAGCAGCCTAGACACCCAATGTATTTGGTCACAGAACCTGTGGCCAGGATCACAGTGTGGTAGGTTTGCAATAAACCACCATGGAATGGAAAGAGTTCTCACCTTAAATATCCTCAAATTGTTCTGCGACTCCTGCAGCAAACTCTTCAAGGCAAAGTGCATGCGCTGCTTGTTTCTAGAAGGACAAAGCATTAAAAGATTTAAAGGTAGTGGGCTGGCCTAGTCTCCATACATCCATACATACAACTCCAGACTGAGCTTGGACTTAGAGCTACCTTAATCCAGTAACAGTAGCCCTGAGTACATGAGAGAAACTTGGTCTTAGGGCACAAAGACCATGAGGGACCTGCAGGTGCAGGGACCAGAAGGCCAAAGCACACCAATCACTCAGAGCCTATCTAGACCTGTCTCATCCTTCTTGGTCCTCAGCTGCAGCTTCCAGAGGCTGGAGCAAGAGCTCAGGCATTGACAGCAGATGCTGTGACAGACCTCTGGGAAGGGCAGGAAGCCTAAAAGAAGCAGGAACATGGAACCTCTCACCCTCCCTCCACTTTGGGGAGCTGTAGGACTGCCCCCTCCTGCCCTCTGCCCTAGTCATAAGCAACTGGCACCTGTTTGTTGTCTCTTACTCATTGTCACTCATGCTCCAGGCCCCTCCCTCCATCAATGTCCCTGAACATATCCCTCTCACCCCCACATGAAATTTACAGGGCACCCAGAGAGGCAAATCCACCCCAAACAAGGACTCCAAACCATGTCCTAAGGTTACACTGCAGATAACACATCAGCACTGGTGCCCACAGCCAGCTCTGAAGAGGCCGTGCTATGAGCATTCCAAGGACAGCTACTGACTCAGGTTTGACAAGGTAAATTCTCAATAATGCTCTGCATTCATGTTTGCCTCATAATGTGCAGCCTTGGGTGCATAGGTCAATCAATCATGATTCTCACTTATGTGCTGCTAACCTGATTTGGTTCTCACAGGAAAAACAGCAACATTTGTTTTTTGGATTAGGCAAAGAATCCTTTAGACAGAGCACGGGCCCATCTCCACCTCATAGAATACCTTCTATTTGCCATGTCACCAAACCCCACATTTACCACTTGACAGAACATCTATATATATTTCCAACTTCATGAACACTCCCACTTTACAAAACATACCCACTCTCAACACTCCAGATAATGCTTACAACCAGCTTACAGAAGACATCAGTTTCTCCACAATATAAAATATCCCATCCTCCTCACCTCACCTCAAAGCCCCCAGGTCCTCCCACACAGAAGAGGCCCACTATCTCCACTTCACACAACATGCCTCTAATCTCCACCCCTTCCTTCTCACATACATACCATCAACACCTCAAAAGTAATCCTCAAGACCTCTACCTCATAGGTTGCCCCTTAGCAGGGGCCAGCTAACCACGACAACACAGCTGTCTTGAGAAGCAACTCTTACCCTGAGTAGAGGTCGAGGGGGCAGTATTTACTTATTTTCTTCCACTTTCCAGTTGCTACCTGGCAAGACAACAATATGACAGTATTAAACACTTTGTGATTACAAACAGCTCACAAAACAGCACACTCTAAGATGGCTGCAGCCTTGACCTGGCAAAGGTCCCGGTACACATCCCTAAGTACAAAGAGCCCACTTGACCCCTAGGCCTCAGTCACTGACGGTTCAGCCCTCCCGTGAGGAGGAAAAAGCAGCAGGCAGGTGAAGGTTTGGCGATGAGAGCAGCAGGTCTCTAAACCAACAGCAGGGGAAAGGACACTGCATATACAATCTTATGTTGAAAGGAGAATGATAACTTGACAACCTTTTGTGGGAACCACCAAAATTTTAAATGTGTACATCTCCAAATTAGCAACCCTAAATCTAAAATAACTACACAGAGCAAAGAAGCAACAGGAATGGGGACACAGCATTTGCTACAGATATTAAGATATTTACTGAAGGAGGAAAGAGAGACCAGTCATTTGACAGGACCCAAATACAATGAAGAAATGAATGAGTATATGAATTCAGCCACTACAAAAGACAGATAAAACAGCACCAATATTTATTCAACTGGAAGAATAACTCCTATAATCTGTGGTTAATATCATCAGCCTGAAATATCAGAGAAGAAAATCACCCACAGTCTAGTCAAGAGGGTCAGGAAGTGGTGACTCACACCTTTAATCTCACAGAGATCTGTGTTTCTGTGAGTTCAAGGCCTAAGAACCAAACAGTAGTAGCTCACACCTTTAATCCTAACTCTAGATTATGATGCAGAGTTGAAACTGGAAGTGAAACAACTGGGTGGGGAAGACATTTAAGGCAGGCACTGAGGGAGTCTGTAGGAAGGACCAGCCAGACTGAGGACACTGGAAGATAGCTTTTACCCTGAGGAGTTGGCTGAGACTTGACTGTGGTCTGTTTCCTCTCTCTGATATTCCAGCTTTCCCCCAATATCTAGCTCTGAGTCTTCATTAAATACTAACAAGAAGTCATGTTTCCGATGGCACTTCTAATATGACAGAGGGTTTAGGAGCGCTGGTTGCTGTTGCAAAGAACTCAGGTTCCATTCCCGGCATACACATGGCGCTGACAACTATTATTCCAGTTCCAGGGTCTCACCTCTACAGCATCAAGCATAGAGTATATATGTACACATGCAAGTAAAACACTCATTCATAAAAATAAAAATCCATCTTCTAAAAAAGAAAACAAATTAGCTAAATCTAAATAAAAAAGAACAGAGAGCCCTATGGAACTCTCTATGTAGACCAGGCTAGTTTCAAACTCATAGAACTCTGCCTACTTCTGCATCCCAAATGCTAAAGGCATGCATCTTCATGCCCAGTTCCTTTTTGACATTTTAAATGTCCTATACTCTGTCTATCTGAGTTAGGATTTCTATTACTATGATTAAGCACCATGACCAAAACTGACTTTGGGAGGAATAGGGTTATTTTATCTTCTACTTCCAAGGTTGATCACTAAGGGAAGTCAGGGCAAGAACTCCAGCAGGGCAGACACCTGGAGACAGGAACTCAGAATAAAGGCTCTCTCTTCCTAAATGACCCTAGCCTATATCAAGTTAACAAAAAACTAGCTAGTACCCTCTACCACAAGGAAACAAACATGAGACTGTTACACGCACAGTGCAAACTGGCCACCTGGAAGCCTCCATGGAGGGCAGGCACATCCACAGCCTCAGGCCATCACCACCTCTCAGTTCTAGGAAGGCTGTACTTTCAGGGTTGTCTTCACTGATCTGATTGAGAGCTCACCCACTGCAAATGTCTTTTCTAGAGCATTTGTCAAAAAATTGAGAGGCTACTGTTTACCTTCCTGACTTCCTGTAACAGTGGGTAACAATGGGGCAAGCAAGTGTAACCTAAAACTCAAAAAGAAAAGGCTGAATAATGAAAATGTGCACAGAGGCTTCTTTGTAAAGCTCCATCCAACACATCCCTGGTAATCCAGAAAACCACTAACAGGCTCTGCAGAGAACAGAGAAGGCTCTAAACTCCCTCAAGCTTATCTGAGGCTCTATAGAAGAGAAAGGTAACCCAAAACTATCCATAACCCTGCTGAATATCAAGTGAACTTGAGCACTCACATGTGCAAGCCAGCATACCCACACACACCACACACACACACCCTCAGCAAAGAGGGAGAGATGATGCATTGATTTGGGAGAATAAAAACAAAAACAAAAAAACAGTCCCAATAGGCAGCTAATTAAGTCAAGAGTTTAAGGATTTACGTGGAGATTTATGGGCCTGGCAAGATTGCTCGGGGTAAAAGAACTTGCCCAAACACTGACCTCCACACGTATGCCTTAACATACCCACACTCATGCACACCTCTCACACACACAGATGATAGTAAGACCTTAAACATAGATAGCCATTACAGAAGAAGCAGAGCAGTCACAGTAACAGAGGTAGAGAAGAGAAAAAAGCGTTTGAAGTCAGTCTAGGTCACAAAAAGTAAAATAGGGCTGACAAAGTGACTCAGTGGGTAAAAGCCAGGTGACCTGAGTTCAATCACAGAACCCATGCCCAAGCAAAAGCTTTATGTGTAGCACACCTGTGATCCCAACACTCCTGAGGACTGTGTAGTGCATGTGTAATTCAAGCATTCTTGAGAAGATTCACAGGCAGGGGACTCTCCTGGAAGTCTGCAATCCAGCTTGACTGGAGTAAGCATCATGGCAGAAACAACAAGAGAGCCCTACCTCAATAGAGCAGAGAACGGACTCCTGAAAGTGGTCCTGACAGCCTCACATAAACACACCACACACACAAGTAATAGATTAACTTAGAGCACTAAAAATTAAAAAGAATTAGAGATAGGAGGGAAATAAGGAAGGGCTGTTATGATCAGAATATATTAAACATTTATATATGAAGTTATCAAAGAACAAAAAAAAATATTTTTGAGACAGAGTTTTTCTGTGTAGTCTTGGTTGTCCTAGAACTCTCTTTGTAGACCAGACTGTCCTCAAACTCACCAAGATCTGCCTGCCTCTGCCTCTGGCGTGCTGGGACTAAAGCTCACACCACCACTGTCCAGCTCAAAAAACAAATTTTTAAAGATTTTTCTCCTTTTAAAAAGAAATTTTAGGTATATGGGTGTTTTGTCTGTGTGTTGGCACTCCTCATACACATATAAACACTCATCATTTAAAATAATAAAAATAAATATTTATAATAACAAAATAAAACATAGTTGAAGGGTTCAGTGGCTCTACTGAGCAACCAGAAGAGATAAGCCATGAGACTGAAGTTCAAGATAACCCACCCTACACACTCCACACTTTACACACCTACAAACCAGGACTGCCAATGCCAAGGACAGGAAAGAGGTGTTTACATGCTTACACTCCCAGGAGATCAGCTACTTTTGGATTCAAGGCCAATCTGAGCTACATGAGACCCTGTCTTTAAAAAGCAAGAGAGGGGAAGAAAGGATAAAGAAAAGGAGAGAGACATAAGGCAGGAACCTCGTAACACTGAATCAGAAATTGAAAAAAAAAAAATCTTCCAACATACGAAAACTAGTAACCTAAGTCCTGGCAGGAAGACCAGACAGAAGAACAGAGAGGAGCCCTGAGCTATGTGCCCCACATCTTCTAAACGGGTACCAGGACCAATGCGTAGAGGAAAAGACAGTCCCAGGCACTGAGGAACCCAGAGACCTCTCTATATGCAAAAGAATAAAACTAAGAAACTTATCCAACACCATACACAAAACTAACTAAAAATGGCTGAGATCTAAAATTAAGAATGAAGACTCTAGGGGAAAGGGGGAGCTTCCTACTGCTGGATTTAGCAGTGACGGCTTGACTACAACATGAAAAAAAAGGGAGATTAATTGAACTTAATCAAACATATTTATCCTAAAAGGGCACTACCCACCAAGCACAATCAAGAGGCACCTGCAAAGCCCTTCTCTCTAAGGTCTGACAAGCTGCGCACACAGAACATACAACTCAGCCTTAGCAAACTGGAAGTGGGAAGAAGCACCAAGGAAAGAAAAGCTGCAAGAATAGAAACAGAAGAACACAGGAGGCTCAAGCTCTGAAAGTCAGATAATCCTGACTGTTACATTCAGCCTCTCATCTCTGTCTGTGCAGATTTCCATGCGGGTATGCCTAAAGGTCAGTGAACTAGAACCGAGGCCCAAGAGGAAAAAACGGGCCTTCAAGGGAGAAGGGGGAGGGGAGCAACAACACATGTGAGGCCAGGGCTATAGCTCAGGTGGCACCGTGCTCCCACTTAAGAGCCAGCCAGCATTACATAAACAGTGCTGGAAAGAGCACCAACTGAGGGGTGTCCTGTCCTTCACACACAAAAATAAATTATAACCAAAAAGATCAAACCTGTTAAAAATAATAAAGAAAACAAGCTGCTTATGAAAAGAGGATTATCAATTCCTTTTTAATCTCCCAAAACTCCCAAGTGGCTTCCCCTCTGCCTTTCTGCGCCCGACTCTGCTCTCACCTTGAGGTGCTGGTGCATGCAGTATCGGCACACCTTGTGTTTCAGCTCATGGGTAACATCATTCGAAAAAGGAATAAACCCACATTTTGGCTGTAAAATAAGAGAAAAATGTTTAGGGAGAAATCACACACACCAACTATGACATAGAGAAGAACAAGTACCAAGTACAAATGTCCCCAGAAATTGTGCTTTCAGCTTTCCTCATCACAGCATGCGCCTCTCGGCCTCCAGAGGACAAGAGGGCAGCCTTCTCACCAGGTGGAGCTCTGTCTGGCTGATGGGAGCATAACACAGAGCAGCTTTGTACTCTCACTGGCAAGCTGGAAGGAGTGGAGATAGGCCCAGGGCTGTCAGCTCCAAGAAACAAAACCATTGTTCCCACTGTCACTATGGAGGGACTGCAAGGCTCCCATCTGGAGAGTTACTAGGCTTCCAGACGTCAGGGATCCCAGCTGCCTTCTAAACTCCGCATGTTGCCAGCACACACAACCTGAGCTTAGTGTTCTGGACAATGTAGCTGGAGAGACATACTGTCCAGCCCCCAGGGATCACAAGGCCCAAGTACTTGGGCCAAGGCATGCCTCAGGGTCATCACCTCTCAGAGGGAAGGAAGAGGAGAAATAATGGTTCTGTGGTGTGGGAGAAGCCCTCTAGGGCACCTGGCCAACTACTCAGCATAGGCAGCCTGAAATAAGGGAGTCTTGGTCTGAGATCCAGGACTCTGGGCCAGTACACAGGGATCTTTGAAGGGCACACAGGCTTCTGTGCCTCTGGAAAAGCCCTCCTGAACAGGAAACAGTATCTAGTCAAAAGGTACCCTAAATGCAGGAAGCAGGAAGTATAGGGCCAAGACTGTGAGGTTCTGAGGTACATTCTGTAAAGGAGACCCAACATGCTTCCTCCTGGTGACCCCTAATCACAGCTTTCCCATCCCCAGTGTCAATACCAGGAAGATATGGAAAACAAGTTGTGCTCCTGAGAAAGGCTGAACACACACTCAAGGCAGAGCAGAGAGACTCACCGCCTGAAAGCAAACTCTCCCTTTACCTGCAGAGGTCACTCACCTTAATCTCTACACACAGAATCGGCCGGTGCTCTGCAAAGTGGTACGTCTGAAGTCTGGTTAAATTGGGAAGGCACATAGCATAACCACTAAGTGTGTCCAGGTCCTTGTCACAACGAGACTCTGGAAGACAGAATAAGAGTCACACTTGAAGGTCAAGGTAAGAGAGAGACAGCCCTATAATACATAATAATATAATAATATAGTCCTGTGGAGAAGGTTCCCAAGAAGGGATAGCCTCATGCAGGCAACAGGGAAGTGGGAAAGCTAGGACATATGATCAAGTCACATACTGCCATCCCTATAAAAAGAAGAGCTGAGTTAATTTGCGGAAGGTCAGCCCTGTCAAGCTCTAGCCCTAGACACGGAGGCTTCCAGAGCTTCTTGGAGGCAATGCTCAGTATATGCTGTCACAGTTACTGTAGGAGTGGATGGTCTGGACTCTCCAGGACACCAACTCCACTTCTTCAAATGGCAGATTTGACCCTTACTCTCCCATGATATATGTCATAACCACATAACTGAGGGTTAAGGTCCTTCTAGCCATGGTTTAACCCTGAACATGACCTTGGGGAACTTTAAAACATGCAACAGAAATCAGAGATGAGGAGAGTCTTGGATGACCTCTAATTCCACCACTCTCTTTGCCCAGGAACAGGGAAAAGAAGTGTACTATAGCCCCTTCCTTCCTTTCTATTCTTGATGCTCTCATGCCACCTCAACATGGTTCTGCTGGAATTGGGCTCTTGGCACCAGGGAACCAACTTCCCCTTCCATAGTGACAGAGTTCTTGTCACTATGAATATCACACAATTGACTGTGTATGAAATGAAATGGGGTGCTGAACAGCAGCAAATAAGTAGAACCTGGAGCTGGCCTCTGCCCATCTTTGTGGACACGAACACCAGAGCCCAGTGCTATCCAATATCCTCCACCTCCTGCTCCCACCTCAGGCAGACCCCAAAGCACTATTTCATTTTCTGAATCAACTCAGGAGAGACTTTATTGTGAAAAATTCTATAGCATTATTCCTTGGTGATGTCTATGAAGAGATATTTTAATAATTAACACATTGACTTTACATGTTTGATCAGAGACCACGAAAGAAAAAGCTTTATCCATGAGCATGCACAAGAAAACACAACATGGAGGTGGGGACTAAGCCTCTGGCCACAAAATCTGCTGCAAAATGCCTATACCTAACTAAAATGAACATTCCAAAGCCTTTTAAAATTACAAACAAGCCAACCATAGTGGTGTATGCCTTTAATCATAGCACTTGGAAAGTGGAGGTAGATGGATCTCTGTGAGTTCAAGGCCAGCCTGATCTATTGGAGTTCCAGGGCAGCCAGGACTACCTAGAAAGACCTGTTCCCCACAAAAAGCAAACACTGCTCAACACCCTTACCTGGTCTTTCACACTGTATTTTTAAACACAGTTGTTTCACAAACTCTAAAGGCAGCTGAACAACTTCCTGTAAGAAAACACACAAAATGTACAGATTGCACAATGTCCTGAAGACTTAATGCCTCAGAACTATGCACAGTTAAACAAAGTTCACAGTATGTGTATTTTATCCCCAAAATACTATAGTTTAGAAAATTCAATGTCCAAGTTTGGCAGTAATATCTGATCTATTATTTTTCAGAACACATAGAAGCTAAACAGAGGAAAATACATTTCAGTTTCCTAAAAGCAGCTGCTCTCCTCATAGCCGGCCAGGATCTGTGACGCTGATGACCAGCCATAGCAACAGTATCTCCTGTCACAGCCCCTCCTGTTTCTTCAGTGTCTGTAGAAACAGAATAAGGGCCTCAAGAAACCCTGGCCAGATGGCCAGCAAGCTGTATAGCTGAACAGCAGTTCAAGGTCTAACAATACCAGGCTCATACGGCTGTGCTTTTCCTCAATTGTTCATTTGCAACATACAATACAAAGAAAATTGCATCAATTTAAACCATGCGCCTCACTGTCATCCCTGCCCTGTGCTCCCAGGGTGGCAGAATTGTGACTTCAGAGAAAGTCCCAAAGTGACAAAGGAAACCTGCCTAGGACAAAACTGCAAATCTTGCCTCAGGGAAACCCAGCTGATGGTACCTCTGACAAGCTTTCTTCAAAAAAGCATGAGGAGGTACAAACACTATTCAATGGGCATATCCTGTGGAAAAACCGCAGGAATCCTCCTAAGAGGTCACACTTGACCTCCAAACATCCCCAATACTAGACACATGGAGGACAGGCTACAAAGTCGGCAGCCAAGGAAACATAAAAGGGAGACTTTCAAAGTCCCAAGCTCAGAAGACAGGTCAGATTGGACAGGCAAGCCAGGAGGTTTCCCCTATCTCATCCCTCCCCACCACAGGCCGGGTGCAAAGACAGTAAACCCAAAACAGGCAGCAATGTTAAGGGTTTTCAGAGCTTTTCTCCTGAGAGCCTCATTGAGTATCATTCATAGCGACTCATACTCATGCTCACATCCACAAGCCTCTTCCACGAGTGGCCCCCACACTGTTCCACAGAAACACAGGGCAAAGCTCTCTTCAAGTTCAAGGATAAATAACAAGTTCTCACTGGACCATGTCACTATGCAGGAGCCTCTGGCAGGGCCGATTACCATATGGTACAACAGGTGAGAAAAGCATGAAGGTTCTTGGTGCACAGGGGCATCACTGAGATATCATTGTTGCCAGTATAGAACTGGGTGTAAATTGAAATGTGAATAAATAGAACTTACCCCACAGTGAACATAGTTGTCCCCCAAAAAGTCTTTCATGACATTTTTGCCAAAGTCTACTATGTTCTGCAGATGCTGAAGTATCTCTTCTGAGGTCTGGAAGAGATAAGCACAAGACAGTTTTAAGATGGGCCTCCAGGACCTTCCAAGAGCCCAGCTCAGGACAGACTAAGCTGCCATCCCGTGTATACTCCAAGTACTGTGCATCCCACAAACCTTTGAAGAACTCACCACCCATTCCCGGCAATGCTCTGCACAAAGCATGTGCAGACATCTCATGACTCCAACAACTGGATCTTGTCAGAACTCAGCCTGACAGAAAAACCCAGAACACACCTAGTGGCCCTGTAAAGCTATGTCATAGCAATTCCTGATTTAAAAAAAAAAAAAAAAAAAAAAACATCTGGGGACCAGAAGGATGACCATGTGGATCCCCACCAGGAAGATACTGCACAGGAAGGCCTAACAGATCATCCACTGAGGTGGGATACATGCACATTACAGCCACTGCACAAGGACAAGCAGGACAGAAAAGGATGAAACCACCCCAGACACGTCTGGCGGAAACAGATTACCTTGGGTCATTTCTCTTCAGCAGATGAAGCAGGAGCCATAGGGTGTCCGGGCCCCACCCTATGCCCTTTGCTGCTCATCCCACCTGACTCTGCTCCTGTTCCAGTTAATCGACATTACTGCATGCTCCTAAGAGACAAACCTTGAGGGCCTCTATCATCTCTACCATCAATGTCCCATAGCTCCCATGACCTCTGCCTTAAGATCCTGACGCACTGTCTCCCAGACGCTCTGATGAGACACTGAATCATCAATCCTGTGCACTGGACACAACCTCCTCAAAGAGTTCGGCCTTCCCCCACAGTAGTTATTGCCCCCAGAGGCCAGATGAGCCCTACGTGGCTCACAGGCAGCTGGCCATATACAAAGCAGGACAGGCCAAGTGTCTCAGCCTACCTCACAGCATGTGCTGGAACAACAGGAGCAGATAAGAAACTATGGCTACAGGAGACTCCAATACTCAGTATCTACCTAAGATTTACCAGGAAGCAGCAGTAGCTCAACTTGGGTAGACAGGGTAGCAGGCAAGCCTTCATGGAGAGTCCATATGCTGTGCTTGGATGACTCAGCCACACAACCTGCTGCTCCACCTGAACTTGCCCAGTCTGATTTTAATAGAATAAATTGTCTACCCAGTGTAACACACTGTATTTTCTTGCACACAAGATGCCTTCTACTGAGGCATCTAAGGAACTCATCAAGATCAAGTTGAAACCTGGTCCTTGGATCCTCTGAACAGGGCCCACAGGCTCCACCAGGTCTCATGCAGACAGACCTACTAAAGAGTAACACTCAGTGACACAAAGAGCCTGTTAGTTCTCACACATCAAGAATGAGGGCCCACTACTTCCCACATTGAATGATTATATCATACTTAAATTTCTACAATTAGCATTAATATTTCTGCACTGGAGGACTTAGAATACAAGATACATCTAGAGGTAGAGCACTTCCCTTTCCTAGGCAAAGTTCCAGGTTCAGTTCCTAACACCACAAAACACACACTTGCATGCACCCATGCACAAACCACAAATATGCTAGCCCATACACCCACCCCCAGACCCACCCCCTAGGAAAACCACCAGGTCTTCCTAAGTAAAGGCTGTGATGACTACAACCAGCCCACCAATCTTACCTTCTTCTTATTTGGAGGAAACTTCAGAAAACGCAGAACTACACAGCGCTGTTGGAAAACAAAAACTATGATCAGTGCTGACCCAACACTCATGTATAAAGTCAGTGGTCGTGGAGAAAGGCCCAAGGCAGCATGGAGAAACAGTTGGGGTCACTTTCAGAAAACCTGCAGCACAAGGCAGCCAGAAAAATCTGTGGCCTTTGACCCAGCCCACTGACCCCTAGATATTTATCTTAAGAAAATAAGGAAGCTCAAAAATCATTATCCAGGGGCTAGTGAGATAGTTCAGAGGTTAGGAGCACTGGTGTTCTTCCAGTGGTCCTGGACCCGAGTCCTAGCAAGCACTTAGCAGCTCACACCCAGTTACAAACATAGTACACAGATGTGCCAGAAAAACACCATGGGATAGGGAACTCATAGGGTAATGTATGCCCAGGTACAAGTGCAGGGGCCCTAAGATGCCCCCACAGGGCACTGAACCCTTACAACTGAAGTACAGGCAGTTTGTGAGCTGCCCAAAGTTGAGTGCTGGCAGCTAAACTCAGGTCCTCTAGAGAAGGAATACATGCTCTTCTTAACCTGTGAACTATTCTTCCGGCTGTCTTGCTGACTTTTTTTTTTTTTTTTTTAATAGGCTCTCACTATATAGCCTGCAATGGCCTCTAATCCATCATCTTCCTGCTCCTACCTCCCAAGCATTGGGATCATAGACGTGTGCCACCAAGCCCAACTCAATTTTATAGCCATCAAATCACAATTTCTAACAAGATCCTTTTTCAAAAAAACACAAAAACAGAGTTGTTTTTGTTTTATAAAGCACAAACTGTTAGATGAAGTAGGCATGTGCTCTTTCCAGGTTACAATCACTACAGTTTTGGTTTTTGGTTTTTTTGGGAGGGGGAGGTTGGGGGGTTGGTTTTTGTCTTTGAAGCAGTTCACTTCAGAACACAGTATGTAACCCAGGCTGGTCTCACGGTACTCCTCCTGTCTTCCCACCCAGCCTAGACTGTATAGCAAAAATCTTCTTCAAATTCAAATACACACACACACACACACACACACACACACACACACACCCCACGCTGGGTATAATGACAAATACACATAATCCCAGCAAGAAGGATTTCCATGACTTCCAAGCTACTTCCAAGGATTTCCATGACCCAGGTTACATACAGCATGAAACCATGTCTCAAAACTGGCTTTTAAAATGGAGGCTGGAAAAATGGCCCAGAGGTTAAGATTACATACTGCTTTTGCAAAGGACCCAAGTTTAATTCCCAGCACCCACATGGCAGCTAACAACCATCTGTATGTAACTAAATTCTAGATTCAGGCATGTTTATGGTACAAAAACATACACACAAGCAAAACACCCATACCCACCAGAATATAAATAAGCCTCTAAAATTCTTTTCTTTAAAACCACAGTATTTGCAGGTTACCTAAGAAGCAAGAGAAGCCCTGTGGAGATCTCCAACCATGCACACTACTCTTATGCTAGGTGGAACCTCCCAGCCCCGAGTCCATCTGTTTAACTTAAATATTTTGAAACATTCTTTGTAATTAAAATATAATTTTAATTTATAAGTTACAATATAATTTTCCTTTCCTCCCTCTAGCCCCTCTCATATACTCTGCCCCTCCTTCTCAATATCACTGAGAAAACCTTAACAATTTAAAGGGGGTCTAGGCCTTGCTAATATTGCCCAATTTAGACTTGTACTTCTGGCTCAAGTGATCCTCCTGCATCAGCCATCCAATTAGCTGGGACTATGTGAGAACTAAAAGGCCTGTGCCACCAAGCACAACTCTCCCACCCCTGAGTTCCCACTGCCAACTAGAGCCATGCATTGATTATACTGCTAATCAACTGTAGAGCTGAAAGTCAATCCTGGTCTGCTAGAGCTGAGACCCAAAGCATAAAGCTAGAATTGTTCCCTCCCCACATTCAAACCAGGCATCACCACTTAACCTTGGGATCACTTGAATGGAAATAAAAGTTCACCTAAATACTTTTTAAAAAGTAGATTTTCAGAAAAGCTAATGATAATCAACTTCTAGAAACTCTCTTCAAAAGTTAATTTTCTCTTACCTGGGCACAATAGTGCTTTTCTGCTCAAGAACTGATAATACTCTCTTCAACAATTAAGAAACTGAATGTCAATGACAGGAATGAGTATGTTTTCCACAGGAAGTCTGGCCATGCTTGAATGTCAACAGAGACACACTGATATAGTTCCCCTATAATCAGTGAGGACAGAGCAACGCTGCCCTGCCTTACATGTACGGGAACCTCACTCTGTCCCACACAGGGAGCCCTCAGGAGCCAAGCATGTTCTTTCAGAGCTCTATTGCGACCAGAGGAAAGCACGGTTTTTCTCCACTTCCTGGGGAATAAGCTGCACAACAGAATTTTTTAGCCAGGCAGGCCCAGGAAGGGTGGTACTAGACAAGTCACTGAGCCTTTCTATCAAAGGAACTCCCCATTGCAACCTCACACAAACCAGTTCAGAGGGCCTATGCACACAAATGCCAATAATAGGAACTCACTGACCCCACACTTGCCAGTATCTTATTATTATTACAAACTCAGATTTCCAAAGTTCCTGCCACTATGTTCCTGATAAACACAGGCAGCCAGCCTACTTACAAATGGAAACTATACATTTCCTTTTTATTATTAACACACACACATATGTACATACACAAAGTGAGCATCAACATAAATTAATTCAGAAAGCAAGTCTTTAGCCTACCAAGAAAAAAAAAAGTTAATATACCAGGTAAGGTAAGGTGGCTTATACTTATAGTCCCAGTACTTAGAAGAGACAGAAAAACAGCAGCCTGGTCTACAGAGTAAGTTCTACTCCAGCCTAGATTAAAGGCCAGGTGAGGCACAAACTTTGTAGCCTACCAGTTCTCCATCACTGGACCAATCCCCCACAAGCTTTCCTTGGCCATCACATCCATGCCAGTAGCTCAGCCTCTCTATCAATCACAGGAAGTCTCTCCCTTCCCCATCAGGTAGCTTAAACCATGAACACAAGGAAGAAAAATCTCAATGTAGTAATGGATCTATTTCAAGGAAAACTGTTTTCTCCACCCACACATTCATCATCCACAAACCGTCACCAGAAACCTACCCACTCCTCCCCCAGGAGAACCGTCATCAGCTTTAAAAGGTCAATGTTAGTATCAGCAACCAGACACATTACATTCAGCTCACTAGAGCCAAGCAACCTTCTTAAAGGGCCTACCCTGGCTGAGGTGAGTGGGGAAGAGAAGAGCAGAGGCTGTCGGGAGTACAGTAACAATAGAGCACAAGTGAAAAGCCAGCCCCAAACAGCTCCCATTAGCAAAAAACTGAGGTGTCATTGGCCAAAGGAGGCTTTTCTGCCACCAAAAGGCATTTAACTAGGAAAGGATTGGAAGCAAGAACAAATAATCTTCTAAGTGGGGAGCTATGAGGTGAGCCCCACTTTCTTCTACTAGTCTGTATTTTTCTAGGAGGCAAAAGAAACAAACACCAAATAACAGAAATAAAAGGCTATACAGAACCTTCCAAAATGAAGCTCAAAGGAATGCTAGCTTTCTTTCTTTTTGGTTTTTTGAAACAGGGTTCTCTGTGTAGCTCTGGCTGTCCTTGAACTTGCTCTGTAGACCAGGATGGCCTTGAACTCATGAAGATCAACCTGCCTCTGTCTGGAGTGCTGGGACTAAAGGCATGAGCCGACACTAGCTTTCTAACACCATGACAAAGCATCTGGGGGAAAAAAGCTGAAGAGGAGAAAAGGTAAAGCTGGAGAGATAGCTCTGCAGCTATAGCACTGGCTGCTCTTCCAAAGGACCTGGGTTCAGTTCCCAGCACCCACAGGGTGGCTCACAACCTATGTAACCAAGTTCCAGAAGACCTGAGTCCCCCCTTCTGGCCTCTGTTGGCATTACAAGCACATTTATATGCAGCATACAAATAAAAATAGAAAAAAAGAAATAATAAAATAATAATAGTAATAAATAATATTAAAACAGCATACACATGAAATTAAGGAAAGGGTTTATTTTGGATCATAGCTTCACAGGTTTCCATCCTTGGCTGTGTAACCTGTTGCTTTGAGCCTGTGGTGAGGTAGAGTGTCATAACAGAAGTGCATGGCAAAGGAAAGCTACTCCCTAACTTCAGAAGAGAAAGCAAGAATTTGTAAAGGCTGGGGCCATAATACTCTCTCTTTTCAAAGCTAAAGATCCAATGACCTAGCTTCCCTCAACTAGGCCTTGCCTCTAAAGGCTCCAACAGCACTGCAGCTGGGGACCAAGGTTTCAACATGGCCTTTGAGGGTCAGTTAAGATCCAAACCATAATGGGAAGGGGGGAGTACAATTAAAGCTCTTCAATAAAGATAAGCTATCCTACCACCCACCTACAGGGTACTCTCAGGATAGAAAGAATTACTTAATCAGATGTCCCAAGGGGTACTGTCCTTTGTCAAGGTGATAAGGAGATAACTCAGGAAAGGACCCATGAAAAATCTTAGGAAGCTCAGATCACTGTCAAGGGAAGGGATACAAAACAGCATCACCCCTCAGGATCTGACCCCATCTTGGGATATGGTTTCATATTTAATAAAAACCAGTATAGAACATCAGAGAGATCTACCTACAGTCAATCCAGGAGGATCGGAGAGTGGTAATTTACACCTTTAATCACAGCACAGGGAATATCAGGAGTGGTGACCTACGCCCTTAATCCCAACAAATCTGAGTTTGAGGCCAGTTTAGTTTACAGAGGGAGTTTCAGGCTCCCAGGCAGGCAGTGGTGGTGTCACGCCTTTAATCTTAACCTGGATGTGACACAACTAGATGAAGAGGGTATTTAAGGCAGACATAGAAAGACAGAGGAGGCAGAAGAAGCCAGGAGGAGCAAGGCTGAGGAAACTGGAAGACAGCTGGGTGAGATCTGACTGTGGTGTTTCCCCTCTTTGATATCTCAGCCTTTCCTGAGATCTGGCCTCTGAGTTTCCTTTATTCGTGCAACAACCTCAGATTCCAGAAACAGCATTCTGTCCAGCACCTCCTACCTGTGAGGATGACTTCCAGGTGGGGGCCACTGTATGTCCCAAATGTGTCTCCTGAAACCAACTCCACAAAGACTGTCAACCTATAAGAAAACCATCCATGGTCTGCTAGTTACCAGAGGTAAGAGATGCCAAACCACTGACCTCTGTGACACAACCTAGTACACACATATCCTCAGGACCCGATAAGCGGGAGGCTGGGGCATTCACAACAGCACTCCTCAGCCTGGATAACAAGAGGGAATAAGGCAGATCTATAGCGGATAAAGCCATGACAGCAGCAGCAACAGTTGGTACTGGCACCTTGTCCAACCTCCTTCCTACCCTTTGAGTTGGTAGCTCCAACTCAACCTTCTAGCCTTACACCCAGGGTGAAGACAACAAAGGTGTGATACAGGGGGCAGATCACAAAAGAATGTACTATACAATAATGTCATGAGTGCTCACAGGGAGCTATGGTGACAGGACAGGCCATCTAGTGATCCCCAACAATATGTGAAAAGGCGTCAAGACTCACAGAAGCCACAGGTAGTGTCAGAGAAACACAAGCAGATATGAGAGCCCCTTGAACCGCCCACCCAGACTGTGAAGATGATTGGGCCAGCACAGAATAGTCTTGCTCACTAAACACACAAAAGCCTTCTGCATCACTGCTTTCTGAAGACAGAGAATGGTACTGAGAGCTGAACTCTGAATGAATTTTGACCAAGCAGGAAGGATTCAGGGAGGGAGAAAGGTCACCTCTGAAAATGTAAATGTAGAAAGACAAACACATCCTTATAGTAGCAAGGCAGCACTAACCTAGCAACACCAGATTAAGGAATAAAAATGAACATGTAATGAGATAGGATGTGACTAGACTAAACCACCAAGAAAGAAATGGTTTCAGCAGCATCAATCTGAAGGGCTGTAACTGAGTACCTCAAGCATAGAACATGTCATTTCTTTAAGAGATGTCAGTGACAAGAAAAAGTTCAAACTCTTTCACCCAGTTCTAGGTAAAAATTGAATATGGGCCCAGGATCTGGGGGAAAAAAGTATCAGCTCTATGCTTCAGCATCTCTACAAAGGAGGATAATTCCTCCAGCACTGAGGAGATGGTCTACCTAAGCTATCATAAATAACTCTGGGATGGACATCTTTGTGAATAATATCTATTTTCAGTTCCAGTTTTATCCTTATCAAGCACATGAGAACGGAAATTAGATCCCAAACTACAAACTTTAAAAACCTTGTTTGTCCTGAATTCTTGTCCTTTTCACATCATTGGGGTTGACACCCCTTAAGCAATATGATTATCTCCATAACTCCACTTGGGCTCCTCAGGATCTCATCAACGTGCAGTACATTCTTTCACTTTGTGGCCTACTCTATGGTTCACATCTGTGTCTTTTTCAACCTTGGGATAGTTTTGATGCTAGGAATTGAACTCAGGGTCTCAAGCATGCCAACTGAACATTCTAACATTAAATGATACCCACAGCTCCTTTTTCCTGACTATACTATAACTTATAATTAATACATAATTAATGTAAAAAGTTTTAGATTCCTTTTTTTTTCTTAAGACAGAAGCTCACTTTGTAGCTCTGGCTGGCCTGGAACTAGCTAGATAGACCAGGCTAGCCCCAAACTCATGGAGATCACCTTACCCCTGGCTTTTACAGTGAAGAAAGTATTTTTTTAAAAAAATGGAAAAAAGGGGCCAGGCATGGCAGCCTATAATTCAAGCTACTCGTGAGGATGAAAAAGATGGCTTGAGCTGAGGCCTTTGCGATTAGCCATAGTAATACAGTGAGATACATTCTCAAGCAACCAAATGATACTAATGTAAATAAATAACTACTTGTAATATTTTGATGTATTTTCTTTCAGTCATGTGTAATTACAATCACACTACCCGTCTGTAATTTCCTTTTAACTGTTAACATTATTAACATTCCCCACATTAAATGGAATATTAGCCTACTTTACCTAATCCATTCACTAAAAAATGACCATCTAAACTGTTCATATTGTGATATATAAAATAATGACAGAAAATTTAAACCCACAAATCAGAAATCCTAATACACAAGTCTAAAAGAGAAAGTGTGAAATGATCCCTAAAGGCTGATGTTCACACCTCGAAGGTCCAGGCACTATACAATTATAGAAAAGATCTGAGGCTCTCCACAATCTCTGAAAGGTTTTGAAACCAAACCAACTTTGCAATGAGCAGTTCTCTTCAAGTTTTGGTAAGTGTTCTTTCTGGGAAGACTAGTTAAGTCTTTCACTCTGCCTCTGTCAATAAGAAGAGGAAAAGACAGCCCTGTATAGCAACAGGAGTGAGATTGTATCCCCCGCACCTCATGACCAACACAGCCCAAAAAGCCAAGTGCCCTGGACAACTAAGAGACTGAATGACAACCTCACAGATTCTGACCCAAACCATCAAGTGGAAGGTAAAGGCAGAAAATGCAGCTGCCTTAGGAAAGTTAAGCTGCATTAGCCTTGAAGGAGACAAGCTTCACTGACTGAAATGGCTGTTAGCACAAGTGTCATGCACCCAGGCTGCAACGAAGAAAACCTGTGCTAAGAAGCAGCATGTCCCTACCCAAGAGCCCCCTCAAGGTCCATGCCTGTGGCTGCTGACAGCCTGGTAAATGTTATTAGAAGTCTGTCTACACAAGGTACTATACCTGGGAATGGGTACAGGGCAGAGGTGTCACAAATTAAGATGTAACTCAGAGTGACAAGGAACAATGGCATCTTTTGGGACTATCCCTGACAGTAGTAGGGTATAGAGAACACTAACAAACTCCTCTCTGAACTGGCTGGCTATTCACCTTGCTGCCTACCCAAGCGTGCCCTATATACTCTGCAGCCCTCACTGACCTCCTCCACCTCAAGACCCCAAGGCCTGTACACCACAGAAGGCTCCTTTTCTCTCATTCCCTGTTTGCACGTGCAGAACAGCACATTTTCTTGCAGTGCTGCTGGCCAGTGACAGTGGAGATGTACCCAACTGCATACCCAGCTCCTGCAAGATGGCACTAAGGATAGCTGTGTACATATACTACAGGAGAGGAAGGGCTGACAGGGGATTTTATAAGAACTTTTCAACTCGGGGGTTGATACAAGCTCAGAAAAGGTAGCCATGGCTGGAGAGACTTGATAAAGGTCTTCCTCTCTCTTAGACTGGATGAGACAGGCCTGGGAGGCTCAACAGAGAAGCAAAGTTCACCTGCTCTCAAAGGGGAAGGTCTACGGACATGCCCAGTACCAAAAGGAACAGAGAGCCTCTCCATCCCACTTAGAAACATCCATTCTCCATGGTCACAAAAGAACCTGAAAAAAACTGCCTTTCAGCTTTCTATTTCTTGGTCCGCAGTCTGAATAAACACACTAGTAGGGCAGAGATGGCAGAGAGACTCCAGGCCCAAGCTCTAGGCTACTCAACACTCAGTACAGGTCGGTATAATCTTAACTTCATAAAAACAAAATGCATGTTATTCCTAGCTTCCCTCCTAATGCGGCCTATTGCTTCTCCACCAGTGATAGCGCTGGGAATCACCCCAGCTCCCAGTGCTATTAACCTTCTCACATGACACCTCCTGCCCTCTACTTCCCCAGCCCACCACATTCCTGCTAGGTTGTATCAGACAGCAAGATGTCAGAGAATCTGGGGCTGCACACAAACCCACACGCTTCTCTTCCTAAACTCGCCTCCTTGGAAATCACTACATCTCCTGAAACTCCCTTTCAAGTTGAACGAGGGAGAAACCGTTTAAAGTTTACGATCTGGATGTGAACCTGTGGTAGCACCCGTTCCGAACAGCAGCTCCGTGGTCTCTGGAGGCTCAACTCCTTGCTCGGAGTGACAGCACTCCTAACCCCGATCCAGACTCAGCCTCTGGCCGACCGCGGCCTGGCAGTAAGATGAGCATCCCAACAGAGGCTGCACAGCGTGAGGCCACGCGGCACCCACAGGGTGTGGAAGAGTAGTGAGGGACAGGGAATCGAACAGGGACACTAGGAGGAAAAGGAGGCCAACGAAGCTGGGGGTGCCGGGGATCAGTACGGGGGAGGGGAGGTTGCCAGGGAACCACCTGGGCGGAAGCTGGAGGAGTCACAACCCAAACTGGAAGGTACGAGGCACGGGGCTGCGGGAGCGGTCGGTGAGGCCCGGAGCCGGTGCCCGCCAGTCGCTCACCTGCGCGTGGGCCACCACAAGGCTCTTGTTGCCTTCGCCGTGGTAACCCCATTCATTCTCGTCCATCTTCCCCTCTTCCATGCCCCGGCGCCCTGGAACTTCGCGGGCCGGGACACGGGGACGCGAGCTTGAGGCCGCCCACCTCGCTGGGCTCCAGCCGCAGCGGTCTGAAGAAAAGCGCCTGTCAGCTGCCGCCTGCGCTCTAAGACGCGGCTACTTACAAGCAAGGAGCGCCGGAAGCCACGCCCCCGGCGGCCGCCATTCCCTGGCCGGGCAACTTCCGGGTCCCTCCCACCTTGCCGTGGACACTCTGGAGGGTCGATGAACTGGAGGCCATCTTACCTGCTGGCAGAGTGACTCACTTCCGAAATGCAGACTTGGGAACCGGAAGGGAGGTTTCCGGATCTGGTACCGGACGTTGGGGCTGGCGGCTGCCTGTGGCCCGGGATCCGATGTACTCATCCTCGCGTGGTCGTATGGCCACGGTGGACTCTAGGAAGGTGCTGGGCAATTCTGAGCCTCCCCTGTCACGCCTGTAGAGTAAGATGGGATTAACTGCACTGTCACTAGCTCTCCTTCAGACAGAGAGAGCCGTTAGGTAGTGGCCACAGTGCACAATGGGGACCTGACTCCTCACCGTGGCGCTTTTGCCCCACGGCATCCAGAAATGCAGGTGGGGCCACAGACTTCCCTCGAAGAGAGCAACGGCCTCAGTTTATCCTTTAATGAGAGGAAGAATGGCACTGCCTGATAGAGCTGCCTTGAAGATGATATGCGGACCTTGTTATGCTCTTTAAAATGATTTAGGATTGGGTGTGTGGGTGCTCTCTCTAATCTCAGCATTCAGGATGTGGCGGCAATAGGATCTCAACGAGTTTGAAGCCAACCAGATAATGAGATCCTGTCTCAAACATTTGCATTAAGTTGGCTACAGTACGGAATATTGCCTTTACTGGTGCGTGTGAAGAAAATCAAGCTAAACGCAGATAGATATATGGTTGCATTAATTATTCTAGTGGAGACTGGACAAGTAGCTGTTTAAATAGGACACCAACAACAGACCACAGGAATGAATGTACCTTGTGAACCAGTGAATTTACAAGGGTGTGTTGAGAGAAGTATTGGGTGAAGTGTAACTTACATTAGTGTGGATAACCTCAGAACAGCTGCACCGCAGAAAAGTCCCATCCTAGCATAAATTTATTCTCCTAAATGGATTTCTCGTTCAATTAGTCTACTTCTTAGGTACTCCTGAAAGCTGTTGGGAGGCTGTTTTGAGATGGTAAAGGCCATGCTCTGAAGATGGGTACACAGCATTCCAATCTTCCTCAGACTTTCTTTTCACACCCCCCCCCACACACACACACACACACTTCTACTGATGGATTCTCTGAGCATTGGTTGAAGGAGGTGATAGAGATGCTTGGTCATTGTCTTCCATTGTGACTGAGCACTGGGCCACTATGTTATAGCAACATCCACTTTATTCTCTGCAACTTGATGGGCTGAGTCTTCTCTGCAACTTACAGGAAAAAAAGAGAGAGACAGTGAGAAGGAAGAAAGAAAGAGAAAGGATCTTCTGTACAATTAACACTGACAGCGAAGTCATCCATAGTTATAAACATAAATTTTATCAGACAATCTGACAATCATGTCCATTTAACTACAGAAGTAATTTAGGGCCCCATGACCTCAGAAGTAAAGACTTTTATCTTACATGATTACCTGAGTCTGGTGATATATTTAATAAAACCAGTCTGGAATATCAGAGAACAGAATCACCCACAGTCAAGCCAGGAGAGTCAGAGAGTGGTAAATCATGCCTTTAATCCCAGCATGGGAAAGACTGGAAGTGGTGACCTACACCTTTAATCCCATAACTCCAGAGGCAGAGATCTTTGTTTCTGTGAGTTCAAGGCCTAACAAGCAAACAGTAGTAGCTCACACCTTTAATCCTAACTCTAGAACTGGGCAAAAAGATATTTAAGGCAGGTGTAGGAAGACAGAGATTATTTTGTAGAAGCGATGAGCCAGGCTGAGGACTCTTGAAGATAGCTTTTACCTTGAGAAGTTGGCTGGGTGAGAACTGACTGTGGTCTATTTCCTCTCTCTCTGATATTCCAGCTTTTCCCCGATATCTGGCACTGAGTTTTCATTTTAATAACAACTAGAATTTGTGCTACATGAGTCCCTTCCTACAGAACAGAACTTAAAGATAATCAAAAAGTTAATTGTACCATTATTGTACCAGGGGCACATTTGCCTGGCACACAGGTAACATTAACACTGGTGCCCCTGTTATCAGCCAAAACAAAGAAGACCCCAGACCCAGATTTCTTGCAAGATTAAAAAAAAAAAAAAAATTATTACATTCGAGAATGGGCTCAAGGCAAGAAGATAGCCAAGAGCCCTGAATGTTCTCAGGGTAGAATTTTTATACAACACTTTAGGTAGGGGAGGGGGATACAGCACTCTGGTAAGGGGAGGGGGAGTTCTCATGGTTACTCAGGGTGGTCTTGCCTGAGTCACTACATGCAGATCAGGCTGACCGGGCAATGTGTCTCAAGAATGTAAGAAGCAAGCTTTGTTTAGACTGGACATCCTTCATGCAGCTGAGAAATCCTGTAAACAAAGCTCTGAGTCCTTGAGCAGACAGTCACTGAAACTCTGCCAACCTCAGTCAGCTTCAGGGGTCTCAGGGAGGGGCGAGGGAGGGTTTTGGCTTGGTGGGCAAACAGCTATCATGACACTAGAGAGTTAAGGGGGAAAGAGTCAAACAGGATTCTTCTATCATTTCATTCTTTCATCCCTAGATAAGCAGGACCATTTGTGACAATTCCCTCCTAGCATCCTACATAATCCCTGGGGCTTCCAAAGTCTGGGGGAGCTTTCAGCTCAATTCATTTGAATTATGCATGTCCTGCAAATCAGCATGTGATATCTTTAGTAATAGCATTGTACCATCAAGTTCCGATGCGCAACCAACAGCAGTAGCAAAAGCCTATCAGGGACCACCTGGTCAACAATCAAAGAAAAGTAGCTCGACCCTGACAATGAGATTTTCATTCAGTAACCTTACAGCTCCTGGAAGTGTCCTTTTCCCTCCATGCTGGTTACCTTCCTTCAGAAATCTCTGTTTAAAGCTTACAGGTACGGGCTGTTGTAGGATTTTCTTAATCACTTAGTATCATCTGCATGTCTTCTAACCATAAAATGCAGAACTTCACAGCTGTGCATGGTCCTTGCACTTTGTGCAGAATAACCTCACACTCTTGTCCTTTAAGTGCACTTGCCTGCACTTCAAGTGCTTTCCTAAGTCTGTAAGGTATTCAGAGGCTAGAATCATACATTACAATAACTTTTACAGGTGGTGGTCAGGTCTCTGAAGACCCACCAAGAAAGTGACAGCTGTCTTAAGACAAAAAAGTTAGGAGCTCAGGATGTAGCTCGGTCAGTGGATCCAGCATGTACAATCTCTAGCACCACATAAAACAGACTTGGTAGTACACTCCTGTAATTACAGAACTCAGAAGGAGGAGGCAGAATGATTAAAAGTTCAAGATCACCCTTGGCTAGTTAGGGACCGGACTAGGACTCATTAGATCATGTCTCAAAACCAAAAAAAAAAAAAAAAAATTTAGCAAGGTCCAAAACAGCATGAAAAGATCCCAAGCAATGTTGGAGGGGCAGGTATTGCCTGTTTAGTTCCCTATCATCTAGTCTACCCATAAGCCATCTCATTTCCTCATCCTGAGATGCTACCAAGGGCCCACTGCACATTTTCCCACACCTAGAAGCTCAGTGGGTCTGGCTCACACTAATTGCCTTGGTCTGATGCCCAGAAGGAGTGAGGCTATGCCTCATCTGCCATGCCCGCCAGTTCCCTGGGTCTGACAGGCTCCCCATTATCCATACCTGGCTGTCGAAAGGGCCCAGCTGGGGAACCAGTCTCCACCCCCACAGCACTCTCTTACAGGAGAGAAGTGGACATAACACACACCAAGGGGCTGTCAGTGCTGTGTGAGGGCTCAGCATTTACACTTGTGCTGCTCCCATTGACTCTTTCCTTTACCCTTTGTGAACTACTGCTAAGACTTAGAAGCTTCTGAGACTACAAGCACGGAATTCAGTTGCCCGCCCCAGAAACTTATCAATACAAACTTCCTATACTTGCCTTTCAGTCTCCTATGTCTGCTTTTTCTTTTTTTTTCATTCCCTCTTTATTGTTTCTATTTTGTGAGTCCAGTTTATATGCCAGTATAAATCATTCGGATCTGCCAAAGCCCCTCCTACCTCTTAAAGATCATGGCCTATCATGGGTTATACCAGTCCCAAAGCCCCTGCTGAATTACCTTCCTTAAGCTCTGGTGAACATAGTCCTATATGGTCTGATGAATTGAGCACCACATACCACTCTGTCCTGTCCAGTTCCTCGATATCCTTTCTACCACATTTCCCCATTCCTATCAATTCTTCCCACTGGGTTCTAACCTTTGGATTCCAGAAGGTTTAGTTTGCAATCTCTTCCTTACATCCCCCAGCTGTAAGAAACGGTAAGCCATTCTCTCCTTTATTGTTTACCTACCAGATCAGAGGCAAAATGTGATGTCTTTTTGTCATTGTTAAGTTCTTCAAGCAGGTAAGTTTTCTGGGCAGAGAGCTGGGCCTCAGTTGCACATCTTATCACCTGTATGTAGCAAGGGCAATATGGCATCACAGGTCTCTTATAAAACATCCCATACATGCTACTTTCAAGATCTGCAATATATTCCCTTTTGCCAGTCACCTCTGAGACCGCCCTGTACAGCCCTGTTAGACCACATGTCAAGAATGAATGCCGCCCCATTCAGGAAGGTGGCACCACCAGGATTTGCCCCATGAATTTTCCATCCTTGCTTTCCCTCCGGGCAGACAGCTCGACCTCCTTTGCATGTCTTATCACCCACAGCAGGAACAATGTAAATACAACAGCAACAAGGAGACGTACTATTCCGGCACTCATGATGGACAGCCACTGCAGGACTTGCCCCCGGGCAGTGTGCCACCGTCAGACAGCTTCTGTAGCATGGTATGTCATCGTACAGCTAGGCCCCTGCAGCTGCTCCCCCAAAACTTAGCCGTGGCTTTGTCCTGTCTCTCTTTCTCTGTGTGCATCAAGTACTGCCTTAGTTTTTCTGAGGAAGACAAAAACAAATGTCCATTCATCCAGGACAGCAGCAACTGTCCAAAGGACCCACATATCATCTAGTCCAGTGACTAGACGTACAGGAGCTTCCCAAGCAGATGCCCAATGGAATGTCCCACCCTGGCATGGCTAATGACCTTCTGAAACCTGCACAGATGGAGACCTCCACCACAATTAACCTTCTGTCCTATATACTCCCCACACTATGTATATCTGAATTACTACTAGGAGTGTGGTATGCAGGAGGGAGTGGCTATAATGGGAGGTGAGGGTCTAATGACCCTCCTACACACCCTAGGAGTGTGAATGTCAACAAGCCCAGTCCTGTTACTATCTCATGCAGTCAAACTGTACTGGTTAAGGTGCAAACACCCATGTTATATCAGGAGGGCTGGGTTTCACAACATTGATTCATAAAAGGAAAAACCCTGAGAATAATCCAGGCACCTGTGTACCTCTGGCTAGGCTCAGGTTGACAGCAACAAAACAAGGTGACTTTAAGCATATTTCTCTAGGATACTGGAGCCCCACCCTCAACTCAGGGAAGGTAGTGAAAGGTTGTTTTGAATAGCTGAGAAATGAAGGTAGAGAGAGCCACTCCAGAGAGGAGGCAGGCACAGCACAGTGAGAAGACAGTTCACACAATCTAGGTTGTCCCACACCCCTAGCAGACTGGGGACCCTAAACATGGCTGAGGTCTCAGCACTGAGTAAAGTTAGAAGCAGTACTTATGAAGGCTGCCCTGAGACACTTCCTTAAGGGAACCTCACAACTCTGAGAAAACGGTGTATCTTGATTTTTTTTTCCAGTGAGAATTATGACAGATATGACTTACAATTGCAGTGTATGCTTGTGAAAAAAGCAGATTTTCATTGTGATCAGATCCCCAGTGTGTAAGAAACCATACAAACCCTCCTCCTCACCTTGATGCATCACTGGATACAGGAAAGAGGCTCATGGGAAGAAGACTCACGGAGAGGGCCTTGCAGAGGTTGGTCCTTCCTGAAGGGGTTGCAAGAAGGGGTAGGCAGCAAAGGCGCAGACAGCAACCCTTGTTTCCATGGCCTGGCCACCTCCTCCTAACACAGGCATGTGTCAGTGGGGAAGCAGCTCTCCTCTATTCAGCTGTGAAGTCTGGCTTAAATCTACCCCACTCCTGCTCTCAGGCCTGGTTCTATGATACCGACCAGAATAACAACCCTTGACGCCCCATATTTAGTTTGAAGGGCACAACGGGGGTGGTACAGGGTCACCCCTGAGGCTTGCACTCAGTGAAGAGAGAAGCACTCAGTGAAGAGCTAGAGGTAAGAAGGGGCACCGAGGTTACAGGTGCAAAGTGGGGAAGGCAGGACCTGCAAGAATTGCTCCGCCATTCACCAAGTCACTTAAAGTTCCCTAGTGGATGAGCACCTGTAAGCCCTGCATGTGAGAAGGGAGGCAGGAGAGACCAGAGTTCAAGGCTAGCCTCAGAAACACAGTGACAGCCCGCCCTAAAAGAGAATAGACAGCTGAGTTCTTTTCACTCACAGAAGACAAAGATACTGAGTTTAAATCAACAGCAGAACATGTTAGGATGGCTGGACCACCTCTCAGTGAGCTTGGTACTGTCTGGGTAAAAAACATCTACCATCAGAGGAGAGAAATATAGACTGTTTTGCACCCTGAAACTTTTTATGTTGGAGCCCTAACTTTACTTGAGATGGTATTTAGAGAGGGGTCCTTTGGAAGTCATGAGGCTAAAGCCCTATGATGAGATTAAATGTCCTTAAAAGAACACATATCATTCAGAAATCTCTCTGACACAGCAGAATGCAGGAGGCTCCTCAGAGCCCAGCCATGTCAACACTGTGATTGCAGGACCAGAGTTGTGAGGAACACCTGGTTAAGCTGAGCAGCCTGCGGTGCTTTGCTGTGGTAGTGTTCGCATCCATATATGGTAGTACTATATACTGAGCCTTGCAACACAGGTAGCAATACAATGAGATTTGTTTACCACCCCCCCCCCCAGTCCTGCTTCTATCCTCTAGCACTGTTTAGCAATGTTTTCCATTTTTAGTTAGCAAGAAATGGCAGGGAAGAGGGAGAGGGGAAAAGTAACACAGGGAAATGACACCTTCCTGGTCACACTGAAAAGCCATGCAGGGCTGGTAAGTAAACCATGTACATGCAGGACACAACTGCCTACATGTGAAAGGCCTGAGTCTGGATCCCAGCACTGCAAACCAGGAGTAGCAGAAAAAAGATATCACTGATGGCAAAGAGAGAAACTAGAGTTCAGCTAACAGGAAAGCACCAATTAATTTTGGTAAGTGGACCATGGTTTTGTATATTCACTTTAAGGAAGCTGTGAGAGGTATCTGGGAACTGCACACTATCTTTCCATTAATTTTTTTCAATGTTTTACTTACTTGGGGAGGGGAGTATATAGATGCCACAGTACATGTGTGCAAGTCAGAGGATAGTCTGTTTTCTCTCTCTCCTCTGTGTGGGTTCCAGAGTCTGAGCCCAGTCACTTTGCCAGCCCTACTCTATGTTTTCGTAAATCTAAAATAATCCTAAAAGTTTTCATTTACAAAAACAAGGCATGCACTATTTAGCTTCTTTCAGAGTTAATAATTAAAATCATGAAGTAGGGACCAGAGAGGTGTCTCTAGGGTTAAGAGCTCTATGACCATGAAGGTCCGAGTTCGGATTCCAACATCCAGGTAGCAAGCTGGTGTTGCTGCAAACGCCTGTAACCCCAGCTCTAAGCAAGGAAGAGACGAGAGGATCACTAGGGTTTGACGGATTTCACACTAGCTAAGATGTAAGCTCTGGGTTCAGAGACAGTATGCCTCAGAGGAACAGGCAAGAGTGGGAGAAGACACCAGGCTGTACTTCCAACCCCATAAGCACATGCATATACATACAATGTACATATTTTCACACAGATAAGTAAATTAAGTACAGATAAAATCTTTAAACTAGCAAAGTATCTTTTCTTATATGTCAAGGTGGCAAAATAAAAAGAAATCTTGCATTACTGTAAATTGAATCCAGAGCTTCACTCATGATGGGCAAATGCTCCTACCACCCAGCCCATGAAAACATCTTTTATAGAGTTTGTTTTTTTTTAGTTTCTTTAATTTTTTATGTACATAGTTGTTTTACCTGAATGTATGCCTGTGTGAGAGTGTCAGATCTGGAGTTGCAGACAGTTGTGAGCTGTCATATGGGTGCTGGGAATTGAACCTGAGTCCTTTGGAAGATTAGTCAGTGCTCTTAACCACTGAGCCATCTCTCCAATCCCTTTAATAGAGGTTTCTTTTTGCCATATATAGTAGAGAGAGACAGCACACTTTCACATGCTCTGACTGAAGATGAGAATGGTACCATGGAGGTCATTTGAAAATATTAAAATCAGTGAAGCTGGGGCTGAAGAGATGGGTTCAGACCACTTCCTGTTCTTGCAGAGGATCTTCCCAGCACCCATATCAGATGGTTCACAACCATTTCTAATTCACTCTTCCAGCCTCTGAGAGCACCCTGCACACGTGTCGCATATACGAATACTTATAAAAAAAATTTAAATCTGTTAACAAGCTGATAATGCTTATCTTGACAGACTTATCACTTCCACACCTAGAAATACATCCTATAAAATTCTCTCTTACTTAGAGATATGAAACAGGTATTCAAACAGAAATGAAAACTCTGGACAGAAGACTTGACTCCCAGTTTGAGACACTTCAGTACAGCATTAGGTTATCATTAATCCACCCTAGTGTGAGACCCAGAGCAAGAATTGACACTCAGTATTCTTCCAAATTCATAGTGAGCTTCACAATCACTGAACTACAATATAGTCAAAATAACTGTAAAGCTCTTTTTTAAAAAATAAGTGTCTTAGTCAGGGTTACTACTTCATGATGAAACACCATGAACCCTCCCCCCCCCAATAAAAAACAACCTGAGGAAAGAAATTGGTTATTTGGGCTTGAATTCTACGTCACAGTTTGTGGTCAACGGAAGTCAGGACAGGAACTCAAGCAGGGCAGGAACCTAGAGGCAGGAGCTGATGCACAGGCCATGGAGAGGTATTGTTTACCGGCTGCTCCCCTTGGCTTGCTCTGCCTGCTTTCCTTTAGAACCTAGATCACCAGACTGGGATGGCCCCACCCAAAGAAGGCTGGGCCCTACCCCCATCAATCACTAATTAAGAAAATGTTCTGCAAGCTTGCCTACAGACCCATGTTATGGAGGCATTTTCTCAACTGAGGCTCCATTCATAATGATGACTTTAACTTGTGTCAAGCTTACAAAAACTAGCTAGCACGGTGATAAGCATTCTGTTCCGACCTGGAAGACACCAAAGTCTACAATTAAACAAGACAACAAGATGAATGACAGAAATGGAATGTATGACTGTGTGTGTGAGCACATGTGCATCAGTGCACACATGCAGATCTGGGGAGGAAATTCAGTTTCCTTTTGTATTCACTCCTTCTCAGAGCATGCTGGAACTTCTTCCCCTTTTCAATTTACAGTGTGAAGGATCTAATCCAGAGCCTAACATATTCGACAAATGTTCTACCTCTGAGCTTCATCCTCAACCCTATGTACTATCCCTGTCTGTAATAAAGTTTTGTAAGTTGAGTGTGGCCCACGTGGTACAGCACTTTGGAGGAAGGAAGTAGGCAGATCAGGAGTTCAAGGTCATTCTCAGCTGCCCAGCAATCCTGAGACCAGTCTAGGCTGAAGGGGACACTTTCTCAAGAAGGGGAGAAGAGGAAACAGAGGAGAGAATCCACTCGAAGATGGAACCTCTAATGCTGGAGTGTTCATTTCCTGTAAACTCATATACAAATTTAGTAGCCACTGTAACTGGATTAAAAGGTGGACCTTTAAGACTTATTAGGCATTGAGGGCTCTGCAGCCATTACAAAGAATAGAAAGATACATAAGTCAAAAAGGGGAAATATCAGAAGTTCAAGCTCATTATTAGCTACATAAAGAATTTAAAGCCAGCTCAAGATAGATTAACCCCACACAGATACAAAAAGAAAGAAAATGTGAAGTCTTAGGGTATATATGTAACTATTTGTATCAAAAATTGTAACACCACAAATATATAATCAACCAAGTATTTCTACATGCTATAATATGCAGTATAAGTTTCTGGTCTGGCCTAGGTCTCCCTCAGTAACGCCTGAACCCACCACAATAATATTTCTAGAAGGAGCCACAGTTTTATGTCCTAGTAGTGAGGTAGCAGTAAAATAGGAAGCTGCTGTTGTCTGTATATTCTTTAGGTTTTTTTCACAAATTTTAACTAGTAAAAATTTAAAACGAGAAGATGGATACAGAGGTATATACTTATAATCTCAATACTATAAATACTAAGACAGGAAGATCAGAGTAAATCCTAGGCCAGCCTGGGCTACAACCCAAGACCTTGTCAAGGGGGGACTTGGGTGGAGGGTGGGGATGTCAGATGGAGGGGAAGAAAGAGACAGCCTATCCCAGAGTCCAGCCAGGCAAGTGCAGCTCTCATCTCTCATCAAGAAAACTCCTCTTTGTAACAGAGAGACATTACAACAACTACACGTCACCAAAATGTAGAGTTGTGGACGCCAGTCCAACTGATACAACAGAATCCTGCTCAGGCTCAGATCACTGCAGAAGGGGGGGGGGGTGGAAAGATCACAGGAGCCAGAGAAGCAGAGAGGAATGTCAGAAGCTACACCCATGAAGTCTCACCGACATGGCTACCTAACATGAGCTGAACACCATACGCATGCTAACGTGATAGCAAGAAGGTCCCAAGGCCTCAGCCCTACACAACAAACCACAGCAAGCAATGCTGTGACTGAGAGAAACAGTTCTCGGAGCAGAGCGCACCAACTGGTTTCCAAAGCAAATGGTCAGCCACGGAAACATGCAGGGGTTATAGTTCTATATTTATAAATAAACATCAAAAAAAAAGGGAAAAAAAGAGGGTGGGAGAAAATGGGGAGGAAGGAAGGAAGGAAGGGAGGGAAGGAAGGACAGAGGGAGGGAGGGAAGGAAGGGAGGGAAAAAGGGAGGGAAGGAGGAAGGGAGAATGAACAAGCAAGTAAGCTAGCCAGCTAGCTCCTCATACCTGTATCCTAGCACTCAGGAAGCTGAAGCAGAGTTACAGGGTCAGGCCACCTTGAACTATTTAGTGAGACTCTGTCTCAGAAACAATCAGACAAGGCTGGAGAGCTGCCTCAGTGGGTGGCCTGCTTGCCATGCAAGTTGGGACCCCAGGACCAACACAAAGCTGCACAGAAGCATGTCTCTATCTACAATTCTCGGGCTCCTGTAGAAGGTAGGAGCTGGAGTCAGGAGAAGCCCAGAAAGCTCAAGGGTTAGACTGGCTCATGAAGCTTCAAGCAATAAGAGACCCTGTCCCAAAGAAAGTGGAGGCCAAGGACTTAGTGCAGCTCCTCCCTTGACCTCCAGAGATGTACCATGATGCCCTTGCTCGTGTGCATCCAGCATGCAGGAGCCACTCTATTCTAACAATAAGTAACTGAGATGCCATCAGCTCTTTTTAGATCCGGACAAGCCAAGTCCCTGAGATGCACAAAGAATCATGTCAACCAAAGAAGTCTTCTAGCAGACACTTTCGCCAGAACCACGGCACTGGATAGGAAATGCATTGACTTGTAATTGACAGACTACTGTCAGTGTGGACAGCTGACAGCTGAAAGCCCTGGGACAGGTGTTGGGGGTTACGGACGGCTCCATTTGTGTGGGTTTTTAAACCTCCTCCAAGGACTCATCTCCTGGCCCTAGGAGAGGGAAAAGGAGCCATTATGAAAAGGAAGGCTGTGTTCTTCCAGAGGCCTGACCTCAGAGGGGCTTCTTCACAACAGTCCATTCAACTGGGAGAAGGCTAACGGCCAGACTCCAGTCCACTTGACGTGGGGAAAACTGAAAAGTGCTAGCTAGCGAGGGGCAGAGGTGGCTCAGCAGTGTGAGAAATCTGAGTTCAAGCCCCAGAACCCCTGTGTGTGAGAGAGAGAGAAACAGAGAAAGGTGGTAGGGAAGGCACTTAGGGAACTTCATAGCCCAGGGGCACAGGAACCCTGAAAGACAGGGGCCAACTCCAGGACTACTGAATGCCTTCCTTCACCCACACATTAGACACATCATTAAAGGCCCCCTAATGAAGTTCTTTTTACCTAGTGTGTCTGTTGTCTCCCGAATAAGTGCCATTCTGGGCCTTATGGCCCATCCTCTTCCCCTAAGGACTAAAACCTTGTTTACAGGGGGAAAAAGGAACTACAAATCTCCTTATCGCTGCCACCTGCTGAGTGCTAGTCTCTTGGGATCCTCTATGACCTTGGGCGTGCCCTGATGAGGAGGCAGGGTGTGTAAGAGAGTTAAGCTGACAGAGAGCTGAGACTAAAGAGACACGAGGAGAGACACAGGCAGAAGCGGCAGGAGAGGCAGAAGCTGGGGACAAGCATGGGTTAGAGTCAGTGTGAGTGGAAGGGGCAGAAGGAATCCAGCATGGCGGGAAGCTAGAGGGGAAAAAGCTAGGCGAGATGCAGTGGCAGGACAGAAGCATGGCTAAGGGACAGACAGGTCTAAGAGATAACATGTACTGAATAAAGCTCAGGTCTCTCAGTGTGTGGAGAGCCTGAATGATGGAACCTAAACGACTCCTGAGTGTAGACTTAATTAATCTTGATGCTCCTCGCCTGGGACAAAACTCGGACCACAAAGAAACTGGACGCGGTAAGTGGAGGTCATAACCGAGACCCACTGGGTAAATGGAGGTTCCACCGAGATCCAGAAAGGACTCGGTATGTGTCAAGACTGAATTTTAACAATTTTAAAAGTCAAGACCCAGTTTTAAAGAAACAGCAAATTTCCAGGTAGTAGCACATGCCTTAAATCCCAGCACTCTGTGAGCTCAAGGCCAGCCTGTCTACAGAGGAGATCCAGGACAGCCAGGGCTGTTACACAGAGAAGCCCTGGGCTGAGAAGGCAGCAAACATCACACTAAAATATGGTGACAATATTGGACTTCCCAAAGCAGGAACTTAAAGTCTGAACCTTATACTGAGGCTGCAGGAAGCTCTGGGAAATCTAAGCAGACAGAGGAACAAATCCTTTGTTCCTGTGGTTGGTTTGAGGTATTGTCCCACTCTGTAGCCCAGAGTGAGACTGGAATTCACAGTAATCCTCCTGCCTCAATGTCCTGCATATAGAGATTGCCAATATGAACTATTCTGCCCAGTTGAGATGGACAAATCTCAGAAATCTTCATTTCTTTTCATTTTTTTTTTAACATTTACTTAATTACTTTGTAAGAGAGAAAGGCCCATGCATGGAGTTCAGAAAAAAACATAGGAGTTGGTTCTCTCCTTTTCCAATGCAGGTTCTGAGGATTGAACTTAAGTTGTCAGACTTGGTAGGCAAATACCTTTGCCTATAATTGACCGTCCCCCACCCCCAACATACCTCACCTCACAGCCCATACCCCAACACACTCCCCAACAACACTCTCATTCCCCCACTCCCCACCCCTGTACACCTTTTTTTAAAAAACAAGGTCTTACTATGTAGGCCTGCCTGGCCTGGAACTCCATCTGTAGACTCACAGAGATCTGCCTGCCTCTGCCTTCTGATTGCTAGGAACAAAGGTGTGTGCTGTCAACAGCTGCCTTCAAGATGGCATTGACTGCTAGCAGCCTTGAGCTAGCTAGCTGCAAGGCAGAGTCCCAAGGTCTCTCAGGGGCAGCAAAACAAAGAGGCTCCGCCCAGCTACTGCCTGCAGGCTTAGGAGCACAGCCACCTGCTTAAAGACAGGGCTGTGCTGCCTAATGACTCAATGTTACCTGTGTCTCGTAGGAAAGCCAAAAGGAATAGAGCCAGTAATCAAAGTCACAGCTTTGCGCAGTTTAGCAACTTAAAAACTCTCCTGGTCAGAAAACAACTAAAGATACACAATAAATCAGAATCAGATGGGAAAAAAAACTCTAAACAGGTTACAATGTGTGTAAAAACGTACACAGGCTTGAAAGACAGAGGAAAAGAATAGCCACATAAAGATGGAAAATACACAGAGTCTGGATTATGTATGTTACTGTGTTTTATTTGGCTTTTTATGACTGTTAATGAGCTAACTGCGGAAAGACATTTGATTATAAAGGCTGAAAAGTTAAACCAACATATATATTTCAAAAGTATCTTGACTTCAGAATTGGGGCCTAAGGATATGTGGCTTTGGAAAAGAGGTTCTGCTTTTGTTTCCACAGAAGATGAGAACCTGTGGCTTGCTTCCAGGCTAATATGGTTTGATCACCCAGACTTCTTGAAGGCAACTGGCTGATGTGATCCAGCCTCACAAACTACTCCAGTCAAGATTTGACCTAATTCTACATTTTGACCTAATTCTACATTTTCTTTTGTGTAGAGAGTTCAATAAGGGGTCTAGGAATAAGGGGTCTTTCCTTTGTAATGGAGGATTGGCCTGATTCTTAGGCCTTAATGAACATAATATTCCCAAAATATTATGAATGCTTGTTTTTATTTAAAGGGGGTGGTTATATATGGCTAATGGGCATAGTCAATCTCTTTTTAAAGAAAAAAGGGGGATGTGATAAAGGAATGATTTAAAAAGATAAGATTATTGAATCTACTTGAATAAAAAAAAAACAACTGTTAATTTCAAAATAATTTACATTGGTATAGATTTTGGTCTATTGATACAAATTTAAAGTCAAATTTGTTATGCTGTGTGTATATTTCTACTCTTGTTTAAGGTAATATGTTTATGTACTCACTTAAACTGTTTTGCTATATGTAATTTCACTATGTAATGCACAATTTAAAAACACAAATTAATAGTCTGTAGTGAGATTCAAGCATTATTGAGAGAGACCTAGAGGCATTAGGGTCTCAGGACCCTGAGGGGCATGGCCAGGCCCCATTGAGAACTCTGTTGTATGCTGTCATTTTTTGTTTGTTTGTTTTTACATTTTTGGGGATAGGATTGACACCATCACTGTGTTTGACAGTTTAATTTTCTAAGAGTTGTCTTAAGGTTTAATTTATATTAGTGAGTGTTTATATAGCCCCTAAATATTAATCATTTATATAATCAATTCTAAATAATCTTGCAATATCTGGTACCAACATGGGTTTTTAAACCTCTGTGCTAAGCCAGGCCAGAAAGTGCTGCTTTAAGATTCAATTTATATCAGTGAGTATTTATATAACCCCTTAATAAATATTAATCCTTTATATAATCAATTACAAATAAATAATTCTGCAATAATAGTCATCTATAATAATCAAACTTATAGCCACATTAGCTGGGTTTCTTTAGGTATACAAAGATCTATTTCCGATAGGTAATCTTCAAACACTATACAATATGGTATTTAGGAACTTAGTTTATGACAGTGAGACATAACTATTTCTGGCAACACCAATTTACTACAAGAGGATGATGGGCATTGAAGAAACATGTTATGGAGTTTGCTTACAATATGGAAAAGGCTATCCATTTAGGCAAGTACCTGCTCTCGCCTGCACTGCTTGACAGTATACTGTATAAACTGGATATACAGGACTTATAGGTAAGTGGCAACTGAACTTTGTCAAAACAAGGTGAGACTGTCCTTCAGGTTCTTGCTTCACAGAGACTGCCAGACATTCTGCAGGGAACAGGGAGAAGCAACTGATAAACCTTGCCAAAATAAATGGAACAGTCCTTCAAATTTCCTGCTTACTAAGTCTGCCAGAGACTCTACGTCTGTAGGCTGAAGATGAATGTCCCAACATTGCAGAGGAACTTTGGGTGACTGTCCAGGCAACCAGATGTCTCTGTCACTTCTAGAATTTCGGAAGTTACTTACAATGCACTTTCTGTTTACTGAGATAATATATCTTACTGGGGTCTTTGATGGAGCTGAAGACTAAATAGTTATAATTACAGTTTTCCTTGGTTATGATAAAAGGTAAATTAGATATAAAATTTTATACTCACAAAAACAGGATAGATGAATGAGCATTTAATTTTGCCAAGTACAAATAGACTAGATATTGTAACTGTAACTCTTGCTTGATAACTGTTTTGTTATATGTCATTTCAGTATGTTAAAGTTAAAAACTTTCTTTTTGATTAGACAGAAAAGGGGAAAGTGCTGTGGGGTGGTCTTTCTGTACGCTGTGAATATATGTTGCTACCACTGGTTAATAAAGAAGATGCTATGGCCTATAGAAAGGCAGAATATAGCCAGAGAGGAGAAAGGTGGGGTCAGATCAGATGCTGAGAGCTGCTATGAGGGAAGCAAGATGTAATGCAGCACAGGTGAGCCACTAGACATGTGGCAATACATAAATAGAAATGTTCATTTGAGATGCAAGAGCTAGTTAGTAATAGCCTAAACCATAGACCAAACAGTTTGTAATTAATGTTAAGCCTCTAAGTAATTACTTTATAAGCAGCTGCAGGACCACAGGTAGGAGAGATTTGTCTGCACCTGGGGCAGGGCAGGACAGAGAATCGGCTACAGGCATGCACTACTACACCCAGTCAACAAATAACTTTTTAAATAAATCATCAAAGGTACAATCTATGAGAAAGATATTTGAAAGAGTTTAAATATTTTGCTTTGCAAAGACACTTTCAAAAGAACAAGAGAAACCAAAGCATGGGCAAGGCAACATATTTGCAAAAGACATGTCTGATAAGGTACTGCTATCTTAACAACTAATTCTTTAAAGCTTAGTAATGAAAGCACTCAAGTTAAAAATAGCCAAGTATCTAATGAGACATTTCACCAGTGAAAATAAACGGATAGCATAAGATGAAAGGGTGAACATCAAACACCAGTAGGGAATAATCATTTAAAGCAAAATGAGACACCACTGCACATCTCTGAAGAAAAAAAAATCCAAACACCACCACTATCATGGCTACTAGGACTGCAAAAAAATAAAAAATAAAAAAAAAAGGTTCTCATTAAAGAAAGTAGTGAAGTAGCAGAGCTGTTTCTTACAAATGTAAACAAATGTGATCTTGCAACGTGGTCAATAACTGTGCTTCTTGGTGTTTATGAAAATGAGCTCAAACTTCACATCAGCCAGGCATGGTGGCACTCACCTTAAGTGTGCGTTCAGGAGGCAGAGGAGTATGGACAGCTATGAGTCTCAGCCCAGACGTCTACAGAGTGAGTTCCAGGACAGCCAGGGTTGTTACGCAGAGAAACCCTGTCTTGAAACACCAGAAGCAAAACAAAGCAAAACAAAATCAACATCAGCAAAACAGCCTGTAGATATTAGTATTAGCTTTGTCCACAACTGCCCAAATATGAAGGCCATTGGTGTCCTTTAGTAGGGGGATCTGTGGTGATATATTTTATATTTAATAAAATCAGCCTGGATTATCAGAGAACAGATCCACCCAGAGTCAAGTCAGGAGGGTCAGAGAGTGGTAACTCACACCTTTAATCTCAACATGAAAATGACCAGTGGTGACCTACACCTTTAATCCCCTAACTCCAGAGACAGAGATCTTTCTGTGTTTGTGTGAGTTCAAAGCCTACCTACCAAATAGTAGCTCACATCTTTAATCCTAACTCTAGAATATGATGCAGAGTTGAACCTGGAAGTGAAGGAACTGGGTGAAGAAGGTATTTAAGGAGGCATAGGCAGACAGTGAGAGACTCTGTAGAAGCAACAGCCAGGCTGAGGACTTTGGAAGATAGCTGGGTGAGAATTGACTGTGGTCTGTTTCCTCTCTCTGATATTCCAGCCCTTTCCCCAATATCTGGCTCTGAGTTTTCATGTAACAACAACTAGAATTTGTGTTTCAGGGATCTCATTATCAGATGTCACATTTATACAGAGAGCTGTGAGTTAGTGTGGAAAGAACTGAATGCCTCAGGCTATGAGAATATTCAAAGGAACAGAATCCAGAAACCAGCCTCCAAAGACAGCATATTGCAATACCAGCTCTACCACATGCAACAGGTAAGATTGTGAAGGCAGTACAGAGATCAGTGTTTGCCAGGGATTGAGAAAGGCAAAAAGTGAGGGGGGGGGGCATGCTGCAGGACATTGTAATGCAGACACGTTACTATGCATTTTCTAAACCTGGTAGAATAAACCACACAAGAATGTGCCCTTCTGTAAGTTCTAGACTTGAGTAGTAAGGAAGTGTCACTGTGCACTCAACAACATAAATAAATGTACTGTTCTGCTGGGAGATGTCAACAGCAGGAAAATTTACCTTGGACACGTGGCCCACCCATCACTCTAGCACTTGGAACTTGGAGGCATGAAGATCAGAAGTTCAGGGTTATCCTCTGACAAAATCAATTTTGAAAACAGCCAAGGATACACAAGACCTATCTCAACAAACAAATAAATACAAGCACAGTATAATTTATTTGGGGGGGATTAGTTAAATTTCTTCCTTGACATTCTCATACATGTATATAATGCATTCTGATTGCTCTTATCTCTCCATGGGGACCATCCTTCTCATCCCTGCCTTTCCTCCTTCCAAATCCTTTGTCCATATCCATGTCTGTTTCTTTTGTTACTAGTTTAAGGAAAGTTCTTTGTGTTTGAAACTATCTGCTGAAGCCTGGTAGAGTCACCAATGGTATGCAACTTAAAACAATGACTCCCTGATCCCTTAATCCACCAGTAGCTAATGGTTCTGCAAGCCTCAGGAACCCATCTCCAATCCATGACTGATGCTGAGAATTGTGGTACTTAAGTTTCCTCAGCTTGGCACAATCTAATGGAAAGGAAATAAAAATAGGGGTTGTCTAGGCCAAGTTGGCCAGTAGGCATGTTGGTGGGGAAGGTCTTGACTGTTAATTGATATGAGAAGGCCCTGCCTGATGTGGGCCATACCATTTCCTGAGGTTGTCCCCTGTGAAAAGTAGAGAAAGCTAATGAACAAGGACACAAATGTAGTAATTTTCTCTGCTCTTACCTATGATATGACTAGCCTTCAATTTCCCCTCAGTGATAGACTATAATTGGAATTGTGAGCTAAAACAGTCTATTTCTCTGTGGGCATATGTTTCATATTTAATAAAAACCAATCTGAAATATCAGAGGGATCTACCCACAGTCAGTCTAGGAGGATCAGAGAGTGGTAACTCACACTTTTAATCCAAGCACAGGGAATATCCTGGAGTGGTGACCTATGCCCTTAATCCCAGCAAATCTGAGTCTGAGGCCTGTTTAGTTTACAAAGGGAGTTTCAGGCTCCCAGGCAGCAGTGGTGGTGCTACACCTCTAATCTTAACCTGGATGTGAAACAACTGGGCAAAGAAGGTATTTAAGGCAGGCATAGAAAGACAGAGGAGGCAGTAGAAGCCAGGAGGAGTGAGGCTGAGGAAGCTGGAAGACAGCTGGGTGAGATCTAACTGTGGTTTTCCTCTCTGATATCTCAGCCTTTCCCTGAGATCTGGCTCTGAGTTTCCTTTATTTGTGCAACATTTCTCCCTCTAAGCTGCTGTTCATAAGGGAGTTTTGTCAACTGGAAAGTGAACAGGACAAAATTTTCAGTACTTCACTTGTTTATAGCGATGCAAACCTAAGCCCCCTTCCCTGTCTGTGTCTGTGGTCTTCACCCCAACCATGCATGCCTGTGTCGTTCCCTGTACAAACAGCTGTGGAAGCCAGAGACAGGCATCAAGTGTTTTCCTCTATTGCTTTACACCTTCTACTTTTTGGGACAAGGTCTTTCACCAAGCTTCTTTCACTTCATCATTGAGCTAGATGGGAGAATCCCCAGAAACTCAAGGGTGCCTGGCCTAAAGTACACAGAAGCCATTAAGAGATGCTGTCTCAAACCAGGAGGAAAGCAAACATCCACACCTGAGATGGTCCTCTGACCTCCCCACACATGCTATGTCATGCATATGCCCACATGCAAACATAAACATGCCCCTCACATAAAAGGTTAAAATAAATATTACATTGATAGAAGAAATGGAAGGTTACAATGTCAACACACAGCAGTTAAAACACATGTGTTTGGTACTTATAAATGAAGAATCACAGAACATAAGGCTGACAGCAGAAAAAACACTAGAGACATTTCCATGCTTGTTGATCTTTCTCATAATAGACCAAGCCTGAAAATGATCACTGTGTGAGGTCTAACATGGAACCAGAAGAACCTGGGACCACGTGGGACCATTGATAAATCCTGAATTCACAATGTGGATACAGTACACAGGAAATCTTGTTTCTAATGTTTTACTTCCCAAATATTAAAATTAGTAAGGTCTGGAGTGTCACTCAGTGGTAGGGGAACTTTCCCAAGGCCCTGGTTCCATCCCCAGGACTACAAACAACAACTATAAAATAAATGAGGGGATGAGCTGATAGGTAGATGGTAGGTGGTGGATGGATGGACAGATGGACGGACGGACAGACGGACGGACGGATGGACGGACGGACGGACGGATGGACGGATGGATGGATGGATGGATGGAACTATATTCTCTTACTATGGGGGCATGAATGTCTGGACACATGCATTGCTGATGTTCAGAGGATGGATAAACATGCTGTGAGAAATTGTTCTTGTATACTGTAAAGAATTGTTGCTCATATCAGTTTAATAAAATGCTGATCAGCCAGTAGGAAGTAGAGGTGGGGCTAGCAGACTAGGGGAATGCTGGGAAGTGGAAGAGCAGAGCAGAGACACCAGAAGACACAGAGGGAAGAAGACATGCTCTGAGATAAGTACCAAGCCACATGCCTAAACAAGATAAGAATCATGGGTTAGCTTAAGAGTAAGCATTAGAACATAATATGTCTGAACTATAGGTCAATTAACTAATTACAGCATGTAATTAATATAAGACTTACTGTGATTTTGGGGGGGAATAAGAGACTGTGGGTCTAGAGCTTGGGCCTAGAATGGGTCAGAAACTTATTACAAACTGTGTTTCAATATGGGGCACATACACCCAAATAGAGCATGAGATAGTTTCTAGAACACAGAAATGCAGCCAAAAAACATCTTTCTAGTTGTTGTCTCTTAAGTGGGTCTTGGTACAGAGAGGCGTGAAGGCTTGAGCTACAAAATGCTAGGCTTGAAGCATGCACCATAAAGCTGCAACAAGGCTAGTTCCTGGAGTCTCACAGGAGCCTCAGTACAAGCATGAGCTGCATATGATGGAATTAAGGTTTCTGTTCTTACAGACAAAAAAGGGAACAAAGTCAAAGACAGCTGCTTAGTAGCAGCATTCTTTTCCAGGATAGCTGTGTTTTCTGAAGGCAAGCAGAGGTGTGACTCCTTAAATAGATATTTCCTGACTCAGCCTTAGCAGCAAAAACTATGTGGCTCTTTAAGAGGTCCCGTTGTAAAATACTTGAATGGGTTTATGGGCTGTGGGGACAATGCTCTACTTGATGGCAGTGTAGACCCTAAAATTCCTCAGAGTTGGGGTGGTCAATGTGGCTCCTGCCGGTGCCTCTATTACAAATCTAAACTTTCTATGAAGCTAGACTAAGGAGCTGGGTAGAGCCAGGCAGCTGCCCTAGCCAAGCCTTTAATTCTAGCTAGGTTTAGCAGATTAAAGGTGTGGTTAAAAAAAAAGAGAGATATAAAGAGTAAAGACAGATTCATACAAACAAACAAACAAACAAAAACTCTAAAAGGTTTACAGTGTGTTTAAAAATATATATAGGTTTAGGAGAGAAAAGGATAAAGTTTTTTAAAAAGCAATATACACACATACATATATGTGTGTATATATATATATATATATGCCATGTGAAGATGGAAATTAAACGACAGTTTGGATACTATATCTTATTGTGTTGTCTTTGAGTTTTTTGACTGCAAAAGAAGGATCAAGAGCCGCTAAGAGACATTTGATCATAAATGCTGCTGGATTAATCCAACCTATGTATTATGTAAATTGCTTAACTTCAAAATTGAAGTCAACAGATGTTACTTTGGAGAAGAGGTTTTGTTTTTATTTCCACAGGAAATGAAAGACTGTGGATTTACTCCAGGTTAAAGAAAATAAGGTTTGATTGAGGAAGACCCCTGAAAAATCTCCAATGGGAACTGATGGCCCAGATGATGCAGCATTTCAGAGCACCTCTGGTGCAGTTTCCTCTGAGCTCTGCATCCAGAACAGCTTAGAGGAGACAGGCCAAGATGACCTAGCTTCACAGAGTACTCCAGTAAGGGCTTGACCATAATCCTGAATTTTCTTAGGATCCCCATAACATTACCAGTGCACTCAATCAGCAGGAAGTAGTCTAAAGAACTACGTCCACATTCCCCAGAAATGGATTATTTGTCTTTGTTTATAGTGTTGGTTACAAGCTGTTATAGGTAATGAAGGGGGGAAAAGCTATACAATGGAGATTAGATTTAGGGTTCTTGTTTTAAAGAAAAAAGGGGGCAAATGCTGTGGGATATGCTCTTATGTACTGTAAAGATTTGTTGTACATATTGGTTTAATAAAATGCTGACTGGCCAGTAGGAAGCGTAGGTAGAGCTAGCAGACTAGGGGAATATGGCGAAGAACAGACACCAGAAGACACAGAGGGAATAAGACAAGAATGCTGCTCTGAGAAAGGTACCAAGCCACATGCCTACACAAGAATCATGGGTTAGTTTAAGAGCAAGCGTTAGAAAGTAATAAGCCTGCACCATAGGCCAAACAGCATGTAATTAATGTAAGACTGTATGTGATCTTTGGGACTAAGAGACTTTGGGTCTGGACCTTGGGCCTATAATGGGCAGGAAACTTCTTACTACATAAACACATCCACATGGCCCTTCAGTCCTGGCTAGAGTTGCTAATGGAACATTTAAAAGAGTGCTTATGCCTCAACAAACAAAGTGACACTATGACAGGAGGAATCTAGAAGGCAGGGGCACTTATGGCAAGACCAGCAGGGACCAGGAGGTAGAGGCTATTAAGAAAGGGACTCTGAAAGTCAAACACAGAGGTTTTTTAAACATTTCATTTTTCTTTATGTCTATGTGTGTGTGCACATGTTCATGGAAACTAGAAAATACGTTGGATCTCTTGGAACTATAGTTAAAAGAAGTTGTGAGCTACTCAACTTGGACACTGGGGATCAAACCCTGATTCTCTGGAAGAGCATTAAATTTGTACAGCAGCAGCATGGGCTAGGGTGGGGTCAGGTCCTGGAGATTATCCTGAAATACCAGACTATCCCTTGGCTTGGCTAAAGGAACCTGACACCTCTCTCTTCCTCAGGGAACACAAAGAGAAGTAGGCAGGAAGCATACGACACCTATCCAGAGAAGAACTCAGGAAGCAGGTAGATGCAGCACAGCCATTTATGCTCAGAGGTGAGGGAGTTGCCCCGCCTTTGGGAGAATCAATGGGAACAGTGATTACAAATTTCAAAAGACTGGAAGTTCCCTGAGTCACTGGGTTACACAAGTGCTGTGGACAGAGTGTGACAGAGAGCGGGAGTATGAGGCAGGGCAGGCTTGGCCAGCAGCAGCCACACCCCTCCGTTCCTCTGAGAAACTAAAGGCAGCTGAGATTGGCTGCATATGTAATGGTGGTACCACATCCCCAGGCTACCTAGAGGGTTTCCAGACCCTGGAAAACAGCTGGCAAGTGTCCAGAGGTGGGAGAGACAGGCGGGAGTCATTTGAAAGCAAATGACACGAGGCTGAGATGCTTTCAGGCTGGGACTCAGGGGGCAAGGAGGCAAGGCTACCCAGAGACCAGAACTGAGTCAACAGTCCCAGTCACATCTGGCTCGGGAATATAAACTTCTGCAGGATCAAGAAGAGAAACGAAGCCCCTAAATATACAAGCTAAAGGTGAAGCAGTACAGAGGGAAGTAAGGAGGGGGCAGGACTTTGGGATGCTTGTGAGGGACCTCCCTATCCAGGGGACATGATGAGGATGTCTGGGACCTCGGGAGACCCCACTCCAGGGAGAAGATATCCTTTTCCCACTGTCCCACTGGACAAGTCAGGGTTGATAACATCCTGAGCCTCTCCCAACATGTAGCACCAGCCAAGCCACTTATAATGAGCTCTGATGACTCAGTGGTTTCATGTTAGCAGTCAGCAACTGCACACAAAACTAATTAGGAGACAGCTAACCTAGTCTGGCAATGGTGATGCATGTTGCCATCTCAGCTCTAGAAGGTGGAGACAGGCCAACTCAGCTAATAGTAAATTCATGGGGCCCCGGACTATAGGACACTCTGCCTCAAAAAAGCAATAACAGACACAAGTATCGACTCACCCTAGCGTGTGACACAGTTTTGGCATTTTCTGATTGAAGACTTGATTATGTATCTCTCTGATAAATGAAATAAAAACAGAGCACAGACGGTTCACAATGGATATTAGGTCTTGCCTTCCTGTGACCAAATCCCCAACAAAAGGCAAGTTATGGGAAAGGTTTCTTTAGCTCACAGTCTGAGGACTGCACTCCATTCAACACAGGAGCCTGAGGCCAGCCTGCCTTTGTAGTCAGGAAGCAGAGCAATGGATGCTGGTGCTTGGCACCCTTCCCTCCTTTTGGCTCAATCCTGAACCCTACCTCATGGAATCATGCAGCCCACATTGGGTGTGTCTTCCTAATCTAGTTAACCCCTGACCGGTGTACCCCACATCTCCAATGTGATTCTAGATTCTATCAAATTGGCCACCAACATAGACCATCACTCGGTGAGACTAAGACAATACAGTCTCTCATACACTGTAGCTTTGTTTTACATGGTTTGAGACAGGATCCTGCTAAGTAAACCTGGCCTGTCTGGAATTTTCAGTGACCATCCTGCCTCTGCTTCCCAAGTGCTGGGATTACAGTCACGGGCCCCCATGCCCAGCTCCCTAGACACTGTAAAGAATTAGCTCATTGGGGGCAAACTTCCTGGGAGAGGACATGGCAATACCTATTAAAACAGGACATGTGAGGAATCTTGGGACGCAGTTCAATAGTGGGGTTCTTGCATACCTTGCTTACCACGATCAAGGTAATGGTTTAATCCCTACTACCATAAAAATAAACAAACAAAACCAAGACAGTAAGCAGATGCCTTCTCATAGGACTTTTCCTGGACATAGGCCAGAGCTTCTATATCTCAACGTTCCTGACACTGCTGTATCAAACACTGCAGATCAGGGTGGGGTGGGGTGTTTATAAACAAAATTGATTTTTCATAATTCCAGGGGCTGAAGTCCAAGATGGAAGACCTGGTGTGCAGGGTTCCTCACAGACAGTACCTACTCTGTGCCCACACTTTGCCCAGAGGGTGAGTAGGCTCCCTCAAGTTTTTCTTAAGGGTACAGGTCTTCCAGACCACAAACTTGATCACTTCTCCAAAGTTCCCATTTCCTAATACTATCACCTTGGGGGTCAGAATTTGAATGCATACGCTTAGGAGGTACAAATATTCACACTGTACTTCATAAAGCAGTGGAGGGACTTCCACCCTCAGCCTGAAGGCCCAAACAAAAACAAAGTCTGAGACAAGGTTATCACTGAATCCTGGGCTTTTCCTGCCCTAGGGCTTGAGCTGAAATGCAGACTCCCACAAAGCTTGCAGCCTTTGGACTGGATACACCTTCAGCTCTCCCCAAACCTGTCACTTCCCACAACTGTATAAGCCACTTCAGACATTAAGCCTCTTATTATATATATGGAGTACAGGGAACAGAGACACAGACAGGGATGATCAGTGAGTGTCCCTGGCATTCATCCACTAGACATAGCAACCACCTCCACACCAGATATGACAATTAAAACTGTATACACCTTCCAGTAAGGAAAATTCAAATCTCTGAGACACAGAGCAAAGAACAGATGCACACTGGCCAGAGCAGAAGGTCAATGAGCTATGAGGGGAATGGAGATCAGAAGTACAGGCCCTTAAGAAAAGGTGAAGAGAAAGACCTTTGGGGAGAGATGAGCAAATGCAAAGGTCCTAAGGAAGGGACAATCATGACCCATGGAGGGAGCTACACAGAGGCCATGAAAGGCCAGGAGGGGAAATTGGAATCTCCATCAAGTATAATGGGAAATAGTTCTCAGACAACAGGTGTGGTGCCAGAGTTGAACCCCTGTACCTTGTTGTATTAAGTTTCTGGCCTGGACTTTCTGGCCTAGCCTCATGGCTCAGACTTTACAGCCTAGCCAGGTGGCCTGGACTTTCAGATCCACAGTCCCATAGTCCCACTGAAACACACAGATGCTTATATTAATTGTACACTGACTGACCTGGACCCAGGCATATAACTTGATAGCTCTTGCTCTTAATCTAATCCATGACTCTTATCCTGTTCAGCCATGCAGCTCAGTACCTTTTCTCAGAGCAACATAGCTGTCCTCTACATCTTCTGGCTTCTCTGTGGCATTTCTGCTCTGTTCTTCCTGTTTCCTGAGTTTTCTTAATCTGGTAGCCCTGTCCACACTTCCTGTCTGCCTTAGGCCAATCAGCATTTTTATTATCAGTAAGTGGGACAATCATTTATAATGGAACATAATCCCACTACATATCCCCTTTTCTCTTTTTAAAACAAGAACCCCAAATCTAATTTATTTTGTATAATTTTTTCACTATTATTTATAACAACTTATAAACAACGTTGTAAACAAACACAAACACCCATAATCCATTTGGGGGGGAATGTAGGCATAGTTTTCTAGGTTACTTCTTGCTGAATGCATGCACTGGCAATTCCATGGGGACCCAAAGAAAAATTTAGGATTATGGACAAGTCCTTAGTGAAGTAGTCTGCAAGGCTAGGTAATCTCAGCCAGTGTCCTTGAAGTTGTTCTGGATGCAGAGCTCAGAGGAAACTGCACCAGAGGTGCTCTGAAATGCTGCATCATCTGGGCCATCTGTTTCCAATGGAGACTTTTCAGGGGGTCTTCCTTAATCAAACTTTATTTTCTTTATCCAGGAATAAATCCACAGCCTCTCATTTTCTGTGGAAAGAACGAGAAAATCTCTTCTCCAAAGTAGCATATCTTTTGATTTCAATTTTAAAGTCAACTCATTTATAAAATATATAGGTTGGATTAATCCAGGAACATTTGTAATCAAATGGCTTTTAGCAACTTTTATTTCTTGATTTTCAGTCAAAAAACTTAAAGACAAGACAGTAACATACAGTATCCACTCTTTGTAACTTCCATCCTTATGTGGTTTATTTTTCTTTACTCTATTTTTTAAAGACTTTCTCTATCCTTTTCCCCTTTACTTTTCTCTCTCAAGCCTACATATATATATGTATTTTTTCACACACTCTAAACCATTTAGACTTTTTTTTTAATCTGTCTTTACTGTATATCTCTTATTTCTTACCTTTTTCTGTTTCTGACCACACCTTTGCTTGGTTAGGGTGGTTGATCTGCCCAGCTCCCTCTATTTCTTTCTGTTTCTGACCACACGTTTAATCTGCCAATGTGTGGCTAAGGATTAAAGGCTTCACTATGTTGGCTGACTGGCTCCACCCAGCTCCTAGTCTAGCTTCATAGGATTTATCTTTTTAGCCGAGGTACTGGTAGGATCCACAGTTACCACTCTGGGTATTTTAGGGTCCATATAATCATCAAGTAAAGCACTGCCATCTGCTGCTCATGAACTCCATTTAAGTGTTTGGTAGCAAGACCTCTTAAAAGACTCACAAGTGTTTTGCCTCTAAGGCTGAATCAGGAAGCTTCTCTTTAAAAAGTCAAGCCTCTGCTTGCCTCCAGCAAACAGAACTGATCCAAGAAAACACCGCCACTAAGAAGCCATCTTTGACTCTGTTCCCTTTTTGTCTTTATTAATAGAAACCTAAAATCCACCATATACAGCTCCTTACTTACATTGATGCTCAGGAACTGGCCTTGTTAAGCTTAAATTGCATGCAGCAAACACGCCATTTTATATTTAATCCAATACACCACTGAGTCTATTTACCACAGCCCACTTGAGAGACACAACTCGGAAGCTGCTTTTGGCTCCGATTTTGTGCTCTAGACTGTTTTAAGCTTTCTATGGCTTTATGTGGGTGTATTTTACCCTTTTTGTGCTGCCATTTGTTATATTAAGTTTCTTCCTGGCCTAACCTCGTGGCCTGGACTTTCAGACCCACAGTTCCATAGTCCCACTGAAACACACAGATGCTTATATTAATTGTACGCTGATTGACCTGGAGCCCAGGCATGTAACTTGCTAACTCTTTATCCTTAAACTAACCCATGATTCTTATACTGTTCAGCCATGTGGTTTGGTACCTTTTCTCAGAGAGGCATAGTTGTCCTGTGCATCTGCTGGCTTCTCTGTGACATCTTTGTGACATTTCTGCTCTGTTCTTCCTGTTCCCAGAGTTTTCTTAATCTGGTAGCCCCACCCACACTTCCTGTCTGCCTTTGGCCAATCAGAGTTTTTATTAAAGCAGGAAGTGGGACAATTATTTACAATGTAACATAATCCCGCTACAGTACCTAGACACATATGCCAAGGAGCATGTCAGGGATGTGCCCAAGCAAACTGGAAACTAACTCCTGGCCATCTGCTAGAAAGAGAGACATTTTACAGCTACTCCAACAGCAGTGGAAACCATGAATGGGGAGAGAAAGCCCTTTAGCCACAGCACAACATACAGAGCTTGGTGCCTGGTGCTTCCTTCTCTCCTCTCCCCTCCAGTTCTCCCCCTCCCTCCCCTCTCTTTCTCTTTTGCTCTCTTTTCTATTCTCCAGAGGTCCCACTAGGTCACCTAGCTTGGCCTTAAATTCTTGTGCTCAAATGATTCTCTTGCCTCAGCATCCCAAGTAGCTGGGACTTGAGGCCCACACCACCACATTGGCTGCACGAACTGCACTAACATAGTATTTCACTTTGTGTTGTCTATGCTAAAACACAACAGATATAACTAATTTTCACAGCAAAACACTGCGGAAATTGGCTGACATTAAAACCCAAGTAATGACAAAAACAGAAAGAACAGGTGACATTGACCTTCAAGAACAAAACTGGTACTAAGTACTTGATTCAAACTCACAAACCATAGTAATCAAGTAGCATGGGTTTGACTTACGGTCAAATGATTGTTTGGGTTTTGCTGTTGTTCATTTGTTTTTGAGATGGGTTCCCAAGATGACCTTAAACTCAATATGTAGTCAAGGATGATCTTGAACTTTGAGGTTACAGGTGTAACTGAAAAAGATACCCAGTATCTACCTCTGGCTTCCACATTCATAAGCACACAGGCATGTGTACACACACACACACACACACACACACACACACACACACACACAGTCCTCCTGCCTCAGCCTCTTGTGCTGGGACAGCTCTGTTCATTTGTTTCAGCCATCCCTCTTTCTCTGGCTTTTCTTCAGCAGTTGTAAAGCCAGCTACGGCCTCTGCAGGTTCTCCTTCCTGGGTGACAGGCTCATTGCCTTTCCTTCTTTAGGCTTCTAAAAATCCCAGTGGGGATTAGCAGAAGTATTTGGTCCTGTGTCAAACAACACCTCTCAATCTGCAAACACAACCCTTCCCCACCAGGTTGATCCGCTTTGAGCCTATGGGGACAGTGGTCTTTGGCCATAAAAGAAACTGCCTCGTGGCAGCTGAAGGGGAGACAAGAAAGTCCCAACTCTATCACTTCAAAGAGATATCCTCCATGGCATAACTTCCTCCTACCAGGCTCTATGTATTTTATTTGAGACAAGGTTTCATAGAGTCAGGCTTGACTCAAATTTACTATATAGTTGAGAATAGCTCTGAATTTCTGATTCTTGCCACCCTACCCCACTTCCAAAATGCTGGGATTACAGGTGTGCATTACTATATCCAGTTGGACCGACGACTGCTCCACAAACACTAGGCAAATGAATCGCATTTCTTGGTCTCAGGTCTCACCTTTTAAAGTTTCCATTTCCCAATAAAGGCTACCGAGCTTTTAACATGGGCTTTGAGGGACAATCCACATCGAAATGACGGAGTTCAGACTCTTCAAGTGAGGCTTGTTCCTTCAAGTGAGGGCATGCAAGGCAGATTGGGACCACAGTACCCTGTAGTCGTAGGGAGGCACAAGAATGGATATATGACTTTGGGCCTGGCCCCTCATGTCTCCACTACCTCTTGATTCCATGTCTTTTATTTGAATTATGAAATTGAGAAAACTCACAATTTCCACAGTAGCAGCAGCACCACATGTCCCTCACAAGGAGGATGCTTCTGTATTGGGCAGGGCAGTCAGGAGACTTTTTGTTGCCTCCTGTGAACTAGAACAGTCCATCTAATAAAACCTGAAGGACTAGGGCATCTGGAGGAAATGTTGGGCTGGTAGCCCCTTCCACATGGGTTGTAGAATAGCCAAGAAAGAGGCAGCATAGGCATAAGCCATCTGTCTAAAACCAGAGAGGTCAGTGAGGGTCTTTCAAGCTGATGGTCAGATCCCAGGTAACCTGGAGGCCTAAAGAGAAAACATGATACTTATAACCCCACCATTGCTTCCCTTGGAACCCACGAGACAGCACTTAAGAAATCTGGGTGAAAATGACGTCATTTCAGCTCCTGGGCAGAGGGGACCCCCCCCCCATTAGCATCATCCAATCAGAGTCCTTCCTCCCCTGGTGATGGCCCATATCATGTACGGCATTTTCTGATAAGTAGGTAAGTGATTAACAAAGTCCAGATGAGAAGCATCATTTCCAGCATCATTTCATGGGTGGAAAGAAAAGAGCTTTGTCTTTGTGGATGATGTGATGGGCCACGCAGAGCCTGCAACAGCTCTCAAAGCTGATTTACAGCTCATCCATTCTCTCAGGATGGAGCTAGAGGGACAGGAGATGGAGAGCTGAAAAACAGGTACGGAAGTGCATTCCTGTGCACTTAGCAGGCTGAGATGGGAGCAGTGAGTTTCAGGCCAGCCTCAACTACCTACAGCAAGATCCTGCCCAAAACAAAATAAACCCCCAAACTGAAAAGCACCAGAGTTGTGTGATAGTGAGCATTTGGTTAATGTGACTGAGTATCTAAGGTAACTAAAAGGGTTTGCTTTTCGTCCATGACTTTCTAGGTTCCAGATCTTGTCTTCTCTGCTTTCTGACCTGCAGTAAGGCAGGGGACATTATCATCAGAACATACGATGAGGAAAAACCTCACCTCATCAGCCAATGACCAAAGGCCAAGACAAAAGAACTGATGTCACCACAAACACCAGGATGGACACATCAGATGACTTAGAATGTTTCCCCTTAAGGTGAAGCCAGCGCTATGTGAGTCAAGTTGTGGAAACCAGTCAACATCACAGGTCAGAAAAGACCAATGAGAAAGCTGGACCAGGGGCAGGCTCTGGAGAGAAAGGGAATAACCTGGACTATAAGGAGCAGTGGGCTGTAGCATCGGAGGAAGATGTCTACTGTGACTCTCCTCAAAGCCACTGCTGCAAAGGGTCCAATCCAAGGGCCATGTGGAGTATCAGCCTGCAGCTAAAACTACAGGAGACTTCCAGCCTGTCTTCAGCTTCATACGGTCCAACTAGCAAGCCTTGGAACAGAATCTTAAGCTCTTGAAACCCAATGAGTTCAGTGTTTTATGAGGTTATTTTTAACTTTGAGCATGTCATCATATATGTGTCCATCAGCTGGCTCATAAACAAATGTATTTTCTTTTTTGGTTATTATAACTAAAGATGGTATAACCAAACATGCATAAGCCTTTGAGTAGATTTCCTATAGTTTTTTGGTAGAATTCTAAGGGTAAGCATGGGGATATACACCTACAATCTCATTATTCAGAATACAGAGGCAGGTGGATTACCATAAGTTCCAGGCAAGCCTGAGCTATAAATAGCAGACTGTATCTTAAAAAAAAAAAGAAGAAAAAAAAATCTAGCTAGCCATGATCACAACACTGGGTCTCAGCACTGGGGAGACAGAAGCAGGAGAATCAGGAGTTCATGGTCTACATATTGAGTCAGAGACCAGACTGGGCTACAATAGAATCTGTTTCAAAACAAAAAAAATCTAGGTATAAAATTTTCTGGGTCTTTTTGTGTATATGGTGTGTATGCATGACATATGTACCAGATGAATGGGTGGGTACCTGTGCTACAATACACTTGGGGGATCCAAAGACAACTTTGAGAGTGTATAATCTGAATGTATTTACATGTGAATGCTGTGTTTGTGTGGACAGTAATGGCACGTAATATATGTGGCATGGTGATGAACTGTGACTCTTTTGTTTCACTCATCCGAGTGCTTATTAACACTCATTCATGCCTTGTTTTCATTTGCATCTTCTTTCTGAAATATCTATTCGAGAATTTCACCCAACTTTAAGTCAGGTTGCTTGTGAGAACTTGATCGACCATATGGACAAGGTTCAGACAGACCATCTATAAAAATGGGACTTTGACCCCACCCACAGTGACCTGTACAGGAAGGCAATCCCCTTATCTGCAGAAACCAGGCAAGGAGGGCAGCATGCGTGGGCAGACTTGCAGGAAGCCGGATGTGATCTCTAGGGACTCCTAGGAAGCTAAATATTAACCTCTGGAACAATCAGTCCCAAACACCAGGACCTGATCAATAACTGACAACTTCTCTAAGGTTTGTCCTGCTTCCAACGTAGGGCCAACCAGAGAGCCAAATATGCTCCTCTCTCTGGTTTTTGAGCTGGTCCCCCGCTAGCCAACCTCCCCATCAGCCTCCCAGAAATTCACCTTCCTTGACATGAAGCTTCCTCCTCTAATTTGCCTTTGGGTCTCTGTTAAGTGCAAGGGCCTGCTGCACTGAGGGTAGACTCTTGAGCAACCGCTGCATTCATCTTCATCTATTTCAATGCCTGTCACCCTACTGTAAGAGTGCTTTGGGGTGCACCAAGATGGCTCTGTGGGGAAGAGCACATGCTACCAAACCTAATGACCCCAGTTAAATTCCCAAGACCTATGCAGGAGAGAACCCCCCCAAGTTGTCCTCTGACCTCCAAATATATACTGTGGGGCACTCACTCACCCATCCACCCACCCACACAAATGTTTAGGACTAGGGAGTGCAGCTCAGCTGGTAGAATGCTTGTAGTATAGAGCCCTGGGTTCAGTCTCCAGCACTACATAAAACAAGTGTGATGAAGCATGCCTGTATCCCAGTACTCAAGAGTTCTCAGAAAAACCATGGGCTACATAAGACTGTCTCAAAAAAAGAAAATAAGAGAGAAACATGCTATATATATTTGAGGACTACTCATCTACTCACTTATCAGATTACAAAAGGATATTTCTCCAGTAATTGCTTTGTAGAAGATATACAAAGTATTTTTTTCTAGCAATTGCTTTGTCTTGATAGCTTCCTTCAAGAAATCTTTAAAAAAAAAAGGTTAAACTTAGATTTATTCATTTTATGTATGAGCGTTTCCCCTGCATATATGTCTATGTATCATATGCATACTTGGTGCACACGAAAGTTAGAACAGGGCTCCAGGAACCACTATGTGGGGCTGGAACTCAAACTTAGGCCCTCGGCAGAAGTAACAAGTGCTCTAACCCCGAGCCACCTCTACAGACCCTCGATTCTTTCTTAAGATGGATTTATTTTTATTTGATTTTTCGAGACAGGGTTTCTGGCTGTCCTGGAACTCGCTTTGTAGACCCAGGCTGGCCTCAAATCCACAAAGATCTGCCTGCCTCTGCCTTCTGAGTGCTGGAATTAGAGGCATGCACCATCGCCAACCAGCTTTAAAGGTTTATTTTTTAATTATGTGCATATGCAGGTCTGTGTGTAGACGTGTGCACATGTGTGCAGTGTCCATGGAGTACAGAAGAGGATAATGGGTTCCCTGGAGCTGGAGTTAGAGATGATTGCAAGTTACCTGATGTGGGTGCGCTAGGAAATGAAGTGAGTATCTGGCAAGGGCAATTAACTCTTAAGTGCTGAGCCATCTCTCTAGCACTCAAGTTTCTGTTGAATCACATTTTAAAAATTTTAATGAAGCTAGTTTGACATTTTCCTTAATAGCTCATAATTTTAACGTCATAACTAAAAATAACTTAAGTGCCTACCCCAGAGTTTTCAATGTACACTGAAAACTAACCCAAGACCATTTTTTGGGTAACACTCTACAACAGCACAGGCAGGAGCGATGCCATGCACCAAATAACTGCACAGGCGGAGACAGGATGGTTTTGGACAAGCCCATAAGTTCCTGCCTCAAACAACACAAAATGTAACCCCAAGGTCGGGGTTAAGACTTACCGGTCCCTTTTTCTCACCCCCATCCTTCTAACAGTGCTGTCCAATCCATGAGCTATCACAATTTAATAGGCCTTTTAATAGGCCATTATTAATTGGGGGCATTCTTCAATCCATTAAGAAAGGATTTTCTTTTCTAAACCTTCATTTATAGGCCGTTGAGATGGCTCAGCAAGCAAAGGCATCTGACTCAGAGTCAAGCCTGATGGTCTGAGTCTGATCCTTGGGATCCACACAACAGAAATTATCCTATGATCTGACATGTGCACCATGACATTTGTGTTCACAAACACCAAAACAGATGTAAAAAATAACACTTCTCCTCATATGCTTCCATTTCTTTAGGAAGATGCAAGTTTTAGAACTAATGCCATTTTTAACATTTTTATTCTCTATAAATAACATTTTTGTGGTACCAAGGGCTTGTTTTCCGTACAGTCGGTAAGCATTTCACCACTGAGCACTGTATCCCCAAACCCCACTCCCAAAGTTAAAATTCACATGAAGAAAATCAGCTGGTGGTTTGGTTTGCAACACCAACTGCCTGTAACTTCAGATCCAGGTGATCCAATACCCTCTTCTGGACTCACACCTGCACACAAGTACACACACACACACACACACACACACACACACACACACACACACACAACTTTTAAAAATAAAATTATTTAAAAATCTAAGGGGCTGGAGAGATGGCTCAGTGTTAAGAGCACCAATAGCTCTTGCAGAGGACCAGGTTCACTTCCCAAGTGCAAGACAGCTCACAACTCTTTAACTCCAGCTCCAGGGGATATGGTGCCCTCTGTTGGCTTCTGTGGGAACTACATGACATGATGCATAGACTTACAAGCAGATAAAATGTGTAAAATGAAAACAGGTTAAAAAATATAGTAAAGGGGGAAAGATTTAATAGAGGCTTAACTTATATTACACATCTATTCTTATGAGAGTCTTGACAGACTGTATTGCAAGGAATGGGTCCATTTCATGTAGGACCGACCTCGTGGGCAGAGTGAATTGTGGTCTTTCAGTACCCTTGGACTCCATGTGGATGCTAATGCTGTTTCCTCTTCCATTCCTAGTATCAGCACTGTGTATTTTCCTCCCTGCCCCCCTGAACTAACGTGGTGAGATGTTTCCCTCATTTTCTGTATCGATTTCCTATTTCCTTTCCCATTGACCTTCAGCTTTAGCTGCATAACACAAAATGTGTTAAGATATATCTTCAACTTCATTTAGTTCAATGCAATTTTACATTTCTGCGGGACCTGTTTTGTTCTTGTGCTCTGCAGAAGGACACTGTTTAAGCTCCAGATATTTGGATACTTTCCAGTTTTCTGTTAATGATTTCTAGTTTAACTTTCCTGTGGACTGAGAGCACACATTACAATCGTATTCTCACAATCTGAGGTGTGCCTTGAGGTCAGAATTGGCTATCTTTGGTGTACATTCCAAGTATCTCCTACATGCACGCATGCGCAAGCACACACACACACACACACACACACACACACACACACACACACACACACGGTCAAATTCAGAGTCCACACACACACACACACACACACACACACACACACACACACACACACACACACACACGGTCAAATTCAGAGTCCCTGTGCATGCAAAGCGACATCCCCAGCTCTTGAGTTTTCTGAAACAAGGTCTTGATATTGGCCTGAAACTCTCTGTGTAACTCGGGCCTAGAATTCACAATCCTCCTGCCTCCACCTTCTCTGTGCTGGGATTCTAGCTGTAGTCCATGATGCTGGATCTGGCCACTTCCTGCTACAGCAGTGCCTAAGTCTCTGGAAAGCACTAAGTTTTTTTCATGTGTTTTGGTGTTCTGTTGTTAAGTAAACACCAAGGACTGTTTTGTCTTCTTGTAGGATCGAAACCACGTTGTTTTTGAAAACACTCTACTTCAGGTTGGCCTTGAATTCCTTATGTAACTAAGCGTTTTTCCCAAAAGTGAGGGTTCTACCTTCATGACCTAAACACCTCCCCATTGACCCATCTCCTATCAGCAACACATTAGAAATTCCTATCAACATAGGGGTGTGGGAGGATAAGAACATACGGACTCAAGCTCATGACTATCTTACATACAAGGTATATTCATTCCACATCAGAAGCCTCCAAACAGGATATTCCAACATCAACCCAGAAACCTAATGTCCAGTGATCAATCCTGGCTCATTCATTCAACCAATTATTCTGTGGTTGTGAATCCAACAGTTTCTTTTTATTTGGTGGGGGGAGCAGTGAGACAGGGTTTCTCTGTGCAACAGCTCTGGCTGTCTTAGAACTCCCTTTGTAGACCCTGGTGGCCTCAAACTCAGAGATCTATCTGTCTCTACCTCCTGATTGCTGGGATTAAAGATGTGTGCCACCACTATCTGGCTCTCAAACAGGTTCTTGCCTCCATATTATGTCTAGGAGGAGGGAGGCAAGACAAGATACCCCCATGATTCCAAACAGGAGGTCCCAGGAAAGTCTGAAACCCAATGAACAAACAGTGACATCCTAAGGTTATCTTGGGATGAACACTCTGCCCTCCAGGCCACAGAGGTGACAGCAGCATCTTCAGGAAGCACTGGGGTTTGGAACATCCCTGCAATGGTTCTCTGCAGTGGCCTCACCTTCACAGGAGCACTGTGCCTGAGTCAGCAGCATAGGCTTTCACTGGAATCAGTCAACAGCATCTCTATTAGGCTAGTCTTGGGGCAGCTCCACTCCTAGGGCTCCGTGGTGGACCTACCTTTGCGCCGTCTTCTTCCTTAGCCTCATGGCTCTCTAGCAGCATCCCCACAGGTGACTTTTTCTTCCTGAATCATCTCTTCTGTGGTGCTGCCTTCTACTACAAGCAGGCCCAAGGAACCAACACTTTGATTAAAACAACTTGATCCTATCTTCATAAAGCACTAGGACATGAACCCAACTCAGCCAAATCCTTTGCCCGTTCCTGACAGTGTGGCACTACCTTCGGTTCCTTTTAGTCTGATTTACGTGAATGTGTGAGTACCTTGGAACTGGAGTTACAGACAGCCATGAACTGCTCAATGTGGCTCTGGGGAACCAGGCTCAGGTCCTCTGAAGTAAAGTGCTCTTAACTGTAGTCATCTCTCCAGCCCCTGCCTCTGGATCTAGTATCTTTCTTATTTCCACTTGAGGCTTCTGCATACCCAGCTGTGTCTCTAACTTTTGGACAACTGTCCTATAAAGTCATTTCTCCTACAGGTCTTAGACCTGCTATTTATCCAGTATTTCATCTTTCACCTTGTTGTTGCAATGAAATTGTGACTTCTAAACTCTGTCTGTACCAGACTCCTGCTGGACTATTTCTATTACCAATTCAATTTCTCCTCAAAAGTCTATTGATCATTTCTTAAGCTAGGGTGTGCCAATTGTTTGTTTGTTTGTTTTTTGTAGTTCTTTCCTTCTCTCCTCTTTTTTCAAAGAATTTTTAAGTCTGTTAATTTTTCCCTTTTTAAATTATATTTATTTATGTGTGTGCACATGAATACAGGCAAGCATTCATCTTGGCGCACCCATAGGGGCCATAGCTTGAACCGGTTCTCTCTTTCTGCAATGTGGGTTCTGGGAACTGAATTTAGGTCCTCTGGTGTGTCAGCATCTTTATCCATGAAGCCATCTTGCTGGCCTGATTTTCCACTTCTGATTGTTTCCTTTGTACCTTTTTAATTTTAATTTGTATCATTCTAATGTGTGTGTGTGTGTGTGTGTGTGTGTGTGTGTGTGTGTGTGTATAAGCTCATGGGAGACCAGAAAAGAGTCTTGAATCCCTGAAGCTGTAGTTATATAAAGTTCTAAACTTCCAGATGTAGGTGCTGGGAACTGAACTAGGGTCCTTTGTAAGCACAGTATGCCCTCCTAACTTCCGAGTCACATCTCTAGCCCTGTCTCACTCTAACTTTTAACCAGTTCTTTCCTTGTTTTGGGCTTAAGGGAGTCACTATTTTTGGTGCATAGTGGTTCACACTCACTCACACACACACACACACACACACACACAGATACATCTCCCTAATATTTCTGTAAAATCAATAGTATAGCTTAGTTTTCATTTCTTGTTTTAGTATTTTGAGTTCTATCTGTCCTGGCCACCTAAATGACTAAAGAATGGAGCAAGGAAGCTTCAAAGATGCAAGGAGATGCTCAGCAGTGGGAAGACGTCTGAAGGTAGACCCTGGCTACAAGAAGTGGAGGCAACCAGAGTGAGTACACTAGTATCTACTGTCCAAGGAGTTGGGACACTGCCCCATATTCACATACCCACACTTGGTGTATCTCTGTACATATCCCTACAGTTAAATACAGCTTTATACTGACAAATGAATCATCCTTGTCCCCTACATCTATTCATGCCCAGGTTTCAAGCAAGACTTGGCCAGCACAGTTTCCCTCCCTCTGAACTGCTGCTTCCTCAACTGGAAATATAGGTGACTCAAAGGCATGAGTTCTGTGAACACTGCAATAAATTCTGATTTTCTTGCTGCTGTTCTTCATAAAGAATGATGTGGGCAACCCTGGAGGCACATCCTTCATCCAAAGAATGAACCCCACGTTGTTTCTGGGCCCCACCCTCAGGGTTCTCCAATAGGACAGCTGTATGAGGCCCCAGACTCACAGTAAACACTGGAAGCAGTCACCTGGCGCAGGGGTGAAAGCAATCACAGAGGGCAAATGTGTGCTTCATTTTTTTATTATTATTATTATTATTCTTTATTGGTCCTACCAATGTGACTCTTTACCCAGGCCCACTTTTCCTATGTGTGCTGGCTATGGAGATGCTTTTGCCACACAATTGCATTAAGTCTCAGCTACTTTCTCCATCCTATGCCTTTTCCTCACTTGGCCTCATTTTCTCAAAACTGAAGGCATCTGCTTATTATTGGTTTTAGGTCTGTGTAAAGGTTTCTTGGCAGGAAAACATGCATATGACTTTTAAAATAAAGACCAACATTCTGACACTAAGGTAACACACAGAAAAAATACAGTACTTAGACATCATTGCAAATAAATACCCCATACAGATGATGTTATCTCAAATGTAACAATATTTGTATGAATCAACACTGTAACAGAAGGCAAAGAGTCCCAACAACTAGGAATAAGAAATTGCTCATTCCAGGAAACAGAATTCTTCAATTCTTAACAATTTATATTATTATAATTTGTCCCTTTTTTTGGAGATCAGAGGACAATTTCTCTTCCTCCACTAGTACCAATTTGACCACACCCTGAACCTCACTTAGCAAGCAGTTAGCTAAGGAGTTTTAGTGACTTCTGTTTCCTGAAATTAACAGTGATTAGTTACACCAAGCAAGAAGATATAATGTCTTGTTTTCACATTTGCAAAGAATACTATGGCTAACCCCCTTCCCTACTCACAGGCCGACTGGGCCGGCTCTCCTGATGCCTCAGTTCTTCACAAACGTGGTGTTTACACAGCTTGCTTGGCTTGTCCCGTGAAGTCCATTTGGTTCCCAAAGCACACTCCAGGTTTCTGTATTGTCTTGTTTCTAAGCCCCTGAATTTGCATGTGAAGAATTACTGACTAACAGAATTTTACACAATCACTGTTCTCTCTCCCTCAGTGAAGATGCCCAGGTACGAAGTGAGTCAGGTACCCGCTCCTACCTGTTGGTCCACACTGGCCTTCAGCATTCCCAACTAGCTCTCCTCTGCCCATTGTAGAGAACTTACTTGGCTGGGACACCTCCCTTAACTGATGAAGGCACTACTGGCAATGGTTACTAACAAAAAGGTGTTGAAATAGAACACCCTAAAAATCGACAACTGTAGAATTTTCTAAGTGTACCACAATTTGGCACAACAACCAGAATAACAGAACAATTCCAATTTGGAATTTCACTGGTGCAGTTTGTATAAAATTCTGTTAGTCAGCCATGCTTTCACAATGTCCTAAAACCCAGAAAATTCTGGAATTTGTAGGTAATACTACTCATTCAATAATTTATGCTTTCAAGTGCCTATTACTGTTTTAACCAGAGCAAAGGTCAAGTTTTCTTCTTGTTACGTTGAACTATTCCTAAGAATAATAATAATACAATATGAAAAACCCCAGAATTGGAATACCCTGGATTTTTTAATGAACATGGCATTGAAAATCTGTAATTTCAAACATGAACCACAATGCCGTGTCCCCTAAAGGCTGCTGAACCACAGCGTGGATACACTAGCCAGCTCCTTGCCGGGTCAAAGCCTCACCTGCAGTCTAGCTACACACTATGGAGCACAGCTCTGCCTTGTGCCGACGCCAGGTCAACAGCCGGAGCTAGGACGGACAGCTACAGGCCCACAAGCCAGACCACGGCATTGGAGGCCGTCTCTACGCGAGGAATTAAGGAAGCAAATATAATATCAAAATATCAAAAGTGCACAGGTTGATCGGATAAAAAAGGAGCATGTGTAATAAGGAGCCCCCATGGCAGGCGGTCCAGCAGGCCTCTAGACAGCCTGGCAGTGGTTGTGGAAGCAGGTTCTTCGGCCGTACACAGGCCTTTCCAAGCAGCAGCTCGCAGCATTCTCAATAGTAAAGCTTTTTTCCTCCCATTAAAAACTTGGGGAATGCTATTTTGAAAAGAATTACAGTGGCATATCCAAACATCTCTAAGTGGACTTTAGGCTGCCCTTCCTCTGCATAGGCCATGGGAGGGGAGGGGGAGGGGCTGCAGTGTGACAGGGCCGGTGGCCACATCCTCCCAGCAGCTACTCTACAGCTGGAAACAGGAGAAAACAAGACAGCATTAGAAATCAGTCACCTGTCACTTCCTGCTCCCTTGACAGCTATAGCTCTTGTTCTGGGAGCGAGCACATTAGTCGGCAGAGAAGGCCTGCATGTGTATTAGGGGATGGGGCTCCAAGTGGCCGCAAAGCCCCACAAAATGTAAGAGAAGCTAAGCTGCGTTCTGGCCCGAAGAAAGGGAAAGGCAGAAAGTGGGAGGGCATGCGGGCAGCCATCCCCAGGACAGACATGCAAGGGACATATGTGGCCTATGCTACCCTCAGTGTACGACTGTGTGGTGCCTAGAATCTGAAGGAGTCTGGAACAACCTAGGCACCAAACAGAGAAGAAAGCTGTCTGAGAGACCACAGCATGAAAGATTACCTTTCCACAGGGAGAGAGGCAAGCAGCTATCACAGGAGATGGCAGTCTGGGAGGAAAATACTGAGCAGAGTTTTGCTTCACCATGCACTAAAGCAAACGCTGATGCCACAGCTCTGCACTGGGAACCTCTGGAAAAGGAGAGCCCTCAGTGGTCTTTTTCCCTTCTGTAGCACCCCTGAATTGCACTGAGAACCACAAGCCTCTTACCTGACCTGCAGGTCCTGAGCACAGCTCTGGGCACACAAAAAGCCCTTCTAGCACACAACTGGGCGCTACTGTACCAGTGCAACTTGGTAGAGCTCACCTGCAGGTCTCAGAACGCTGCTTCTTTGGGTCCTGACAACTTCTAGAAAAAGGCCCAAGCATGGGCTGTGGGTCTCCAAGTGCCAAGGAATAGGCTCTCTACCAAGAACCAGGGTCTAGCCAGGCACTTGGAACACTTTATTAAAAACAAAACCTAGGACTTCATGCCCTAACAATTTGTCACCTCACAGGGCAAAGCAGTATGCAGGTCTTAGAGACGAGACCCTAAGCAGCTCAAGCTTTGTACTCCTGGGCTATGGTTATTTGTGTCTGAAATGTAGGGGTCTCATCGCAGAATGCAGGCTCTCCGGGTCAGTTCTCTCTGGGACTGGGAAGAAGCTCTGCACGTCTGTCCTGAATATGATTGGCAGTGAGATGCTGCACAAAATACAAGGAAACCTTTTTCATGAAACTATGCCAACCACAGAGAGCTAACCTGGGCTGCTCCTACAATGCAGGCTGGAGCCTCATAAAACTGCTTTCAAGTGCTGATATTAGTTAGACACATGCGAGGAACATGCAAGTTTCAACTCAGGTTCTGCCCGTGTGCCCAGGAAGGCTTCTCTCTTGTTCTCCTAGTACCTGGGGACCCTGGGAATACTTTCATCTCACTGTCCTACAAAGGTGTGCAGCTCCACCCCCATCTTCGACACAACCCCAGCAACTGATACAGGATGATATAGGTATCCTTGGGGGGCTGGGGAGTGAGAAGCAACACAAAGCTCAAAGTGTCCTGGTACAGATGTGCCCCATGCCGGCCCTCGCCTGCTGCCCTCCATGAGTTAGTCACATTAAGACCAGCCTAGCCCTGCTGTCCCACTGCAACTGTGTTAGTTGAGGTGAAGCAGACATTAGCGGCGTGCGGCGTCCCACAGCCCTCCCTAATCACAGTATATGCTGTGCTTCTCGCTGCAGAACACCTGGTTGGCCAGCCCGGCGCCCTCCGCCCTCTCGCTGGCACAGGCACAGGTGTGACTTACACTCGGTGTGGCTGGCTTGGCCTTAGGGGTAGCCTTGTTGCGGCCCCTGCGTGTCTGCTCATGGTCCAGCTCCAGCAGCTCCAGCCGCTGGGTGAGTGCCAGCTTCTGTTGGATGGCCATGCGCAACAGGGAATTCAGAGTCTTCTTCTCGTCCTCTGCAGCAGCCAGCTGCCGCTGCATCTCATCCAGCTGTGTGATGTACTCATCACATCTATGGAGACAGAGCACAGCTGAAAGACCCAGACAAGGAAGGCAGGCCCCAGGCATCCCACATCCCATACTTTAGCAAAGGTTCCTTAAGAAAAAAGCCATGACCAGGATCAGAGAGATAGTGCCCAGATAGAGTAGACTGTAAGCTTACCTTTAACTCTGTGTTACTCGGTTTGTTTGTTTCTTTTGGGGGATGGGCTGGCTAGTTTGTACCAACCTGACACAGACTGTGGTCATTTGGAAAGAGGGGAGGAAGTTCAACTGAGAAAATGCTCTCCCCAGACCAGTCTGTAAACACGCCTGTGATGCATTTCCTTAAGTAGTGACTGGGATGGGAAGGCCCAGCTCACCATGGGTGGTACCATCCCTGGGCTGGTGGTCCTAGGTACTATTAAAAAAAAAATCAAGCTGAGGAAGCCATGAGAGCATGTCAGTAAGCAGCACCCTCCATGGCCTCTGGATCATCATCTGCCTCTAGTTCCTGCCCTGGCTTCCCTGCATGATCAACTACAAGCTATAAAATAAAATAAGCACTTTCCTTCTCAAGTTGCTTTGAGTCATGGTGTTTTATTACAGCAACAGAAAACCTCACTAAGCTAGGTATGGTAGGTACACTTTTAATCCCAGCACTTAGGAGAAAGAGTCAGACAGATCTCTGTGAGTTCAAGGCCAGCCTAGTCTACATAGTGAGTTCCAAGTCCACCAGGACTACATAGTGAGACTCTGTCTCAAAAAAGAAAAAAAAAAAATTTTTTTTCTAAGCCCCAGTAGGAGAAACTTCCAGAAACATCCCGGAAGTTCCTCCTTGCCCCTGCTGCCCTGGCAGGGCCTACCTTCAGGGACGCTAAGACACTGGGAGCAGCCAGGCAGAGTGAAGGAGCAGGCCCCAGGGATCATCCTATCTGCCTCTGAACCAAAAGGGCCAGATCTACCAAATTCACTTCTCAGCCTTGCCATACCAATTTAGACCAGCAGGTGGCACCACCACCTGACTTTGGAGAGTGACAGGCCTTAAGACTGTTCTTTCCTACCCTGAGAAGCCTATATACCTTAAGAGGTCCCCAGGCCACAAAGATCCCCATGGGAGAGGAAGGGAAGCTGCACACCTCCCAGGCCTAATGCCCTTTTGTTCCATCCCTGATAGAAAGGCTGAATGAAAATGCATGGCAATTTGCTGAACTGGAACCTCTGACAGGGTCCTGCTTCAGGGAGAGGAATAACAAGCTAGTCTGGATCTTTGTTAGGACTGAACAAATAGTATCCCCATCCCCAAAGCTCTCCTCTTGGCACTTTGCTTCTAAGACTCCTCTCCTCAAAGCACAACAAACTGAGCTTCTGGATTCATTAATAGTGAAATCTGAGCACAGAAACAGAGAAACGGATGCACACCTATGCTGAATCTGCCTACCAGGTCTGCTCCACATTTGGGTACCTTGCCTACATGATGCACAGGAGCCTGAGGATTCTGGGGCTGCACAGTCTTTCCATCTCCTTGTTTTCCCTTGTTACCAACTTGAGTCAAGCAAGGAGGGCAGCCTGACATACATGCTGGGCTGGGCTAGGGGCTGGGCTGGGGCTGGGCTAGGGGCTGGGCTGGGCTGGGCTGGGCTGGGCTGGGCTGGGCTGGGCTGGGCTAGGGGCTGTAATTTCCAATCCTTGAGCTGTGTTGGGACACCTGATGGTGCTACAGCACAGTTGCTGGACCAGCAGGCATACAGGCCTCAGGAAAGAGACTGAAGCCTTCAGGTAAAGGCAACAGGTAGCTTCAGGAGGGGAGAGACTGTGGAAGAGAGATGGTCACTAGTGGTACAGTTACCTGGTGGCAAACATGGCACGCAGGGAGGAGAAGGTAGCTGCATCTTCCTTGAGGGCCTTCAGCTCATTCCGTAGCTTCATCATGGTCTCAGTCACCATGGCCTTCTCATTCTCATATTTGCTCTTCAGGTTGGCAAGGGCCACCTCAGCTGTCTGGGAGACAAAGAGGTTATCAAGTGGTTAGGTAGGAGTGAGCTGCTCAAGGGAAGCTATGGGTTTACAGTGGGAACCGGGAGCCCAGGGTGGTGATGGTGCCCATGAAAATTCTCTGGAAAAGGAAAACTTCACTCAAAAGCAGTCTTGGGGACAAAATGATAGCCAAGCTAACTGGGGTCAGCTTGCTTCAGTGAATCCCACCCTCTGAACCTGATTAGCAGGGGGAAATGATGAACCATAGAGCCTGTCCTAGAGAAGTCATAAAACCCTATACCACACTCCTCAGAGCACTTGAGCATAGCTGTTACTTCAGCATCAGAAACTCTGTAAGGTGATCAGAAGCAGCAGTTCTGGTTAAAGAGAACTCTAATGCCCACAGCCACTCCACTGCTTATCTGGGAGCCAAACCAACAACATAATGGCACAGGCCTGCAGGCTCTAGACAAGGAGAAGGGCACCCTCCCAGGGGCTCTGGTGACCCACCCTCTTTATCTCACCTGCTTGTTGGCCTTGAGCACTGTGCGGAGTGTGGTGATCTGTTCCCGCTTGGTACTCAGCAGTGACTTTAGCTTAAGGATCTCCTCCATGAGTGCTTCCTTGTCCTTGTCCACGGCAGGGCCCAGCTCCTGTGAGGCAATTCGCTGCCGGGACAGCTCAGTTGTACGATCTACGGCTGCCTGCAGGTGCTTGATCTGGTCTCGGATGATGGCGATCAGGTTGTAGATATTCATAGGTTCCCGGCGGGGGTCACTCAATGGTGATGGCAGTGAAGAGCTGGGTGAGGGACTGCTGTCCCCAGTCCCATCTGTTCGGCCCACTTCTGTAGCCAACAGTCCTTTGGTCAAAAGGACAGGTGAACGGCGCCCACGGCCCTCAGGGCTAGTGCGGCCAGCCTTGCCTTGGCCCTCACGGTAATAGTCCAGCATGACACGGTTGGGCGTCTCATTGTTGCACATACACACATGATGGTAGAGGTTGGCCAGCTCCTCACTGAAAGTTACCAGCTCATCTTGAGCCACATTCAGGCTGCCCTGGGTCTCACCAGCCACATCGCTCACCTTCTTCAGCTCCTTCTCTAGCTGGGCTACCAGCTCTCGGTCCTGGTGGCTAGCCTTCTCTAGCAGTGAGACCTTCTCTGTGAGTGCTTGGCCTTCAGCCTCATAGCGGCCTTTCTCTTCTGCATGCTGGGCCTCACAAGCTTCGTGTGTGCTGCGCAATGCCTTGAGCTGCTCCCGGAGTTCACCAGCCTCAGCCACAGCCACATGGTACTTGCAGGCCAGGATCTCAGGCCCATTGATGTCCACCTCATAGTAGTCACCATCTTCATGGCTATCACGGTCCTTCTCGTTATCCAGGGATGTCTGCCGTTCCTTGCCAGCCTGCAGTCGTCGCAGGGCACTAAGGTTCTCAGTGAGACGACTCACCTTCTCATGTTCCTCAGATAGGGTCCCCCGGGCCTGTTCTAGCTGCTTCTGTGTGTCCTGCAGTGTTGCCAGTAGGCCTACCTTCTCCCGCTCCATCTGCAATGGTAGATGTAGCAGGAAAGGGGTCAACAGTCAACAGGCTTAGAGGACTCCAGGATGGGCCATGGGTTATGCAGATTCCCTGGTCATGCCCTAGTGACAGCAGACTATAGACAGAATTCACCACAAAGACCATGAGCATCACCAACAAAAGTGGTCACCCATGAAGGCTGGAGGGAAGCTGGGCTTCAAATGTGGAACCCAGGGCAAACTGGCGGGTCCCTATGTGTCCCAGGTCTCTACCACTTTCCTTTCTTGTGTGTGGAGAGCACTCACTTACTAGATCAACTTAAAGTTCCAGATATGCCAGTCTATAACTCCACTGAGACGCCACTGTAACTCTGTAGGCAAGAGTTACATGAGGGGCCATGTCACCTCACCCTGACATTATATGAGTAGCAAAGGGAGAAACATAGGCACCACGACACTAAACTTTACATAATAATCAGGAACATACTTCTCTGGGACACTAGTCTTCACTAACAGTTTATGGTAAAGATACAGGGCTTAAAACCAGTGAGTGAATTGAAGGAAGCTACACAGTCACAGAAGCACTGCTTACAGGGAACATGCAGTCCTGCCAACATTGCGAAAAGGCCTGGGGATGGGGAAGGACACAACATGACGCCATGCCTACTCACCTGCACCAGCTGCTGCTTCAGCTTCTGGATCTCAGATATGTGGAGCTCACTGAGCAGGTCAGAAACAAGGCTTGGGGAGGGTGGAGCCAGGCCATCCTTCCTGGGTGTGGATGTCTTGTTGTCCAGTGGGGATTTGACCAGGCCACTGTGCTCAAAGCCATTGACCAGGGCTTCAGCGTCATTGTTGGGCTCAGCAGTGACAGCATCATCACTGAACTTGAGGCCATCTAAGGAGACCTGAAGGTGGCTGGTGTAAAAGGAGTCATTGATGCTCATGTAGTGCGACAGCTCCTTGCGTAAGTTGTTCTTCTGCTCCCGCTCTGTCTTCAGAGTCTCCAGCGCTTCCTCCAACTGCCGTTCAGAGATCTCCTTAAGGCGGATGGCATCCTCCAGCTGACTGTTGAGGTACTCGGCCTCCTCCTCCAGGCGCTTGATTTCATGTTTGAGGCCCTCAAATTCCACCTGGGGAATAATACAAACATCCCTGTCAAGGTGTGTGGAGGCTCCATTCAGGTTGGTAAGTCACAACAGTCCAGACACTACCTCCCCAGCCACAGGAACAAGGAAACACCCAGAATGGAATGCCACCTTGTAGAAGAGGGCAGTGACTGCAGTCAAGGCCACTTCCTACATCAAGCAACATAGATGCTAAAAGGGTACTTCTACAGCACCAGAAATAACAGAAACATTCAGCCCACTGTCAGGACCAGTATGCTGTGATGACATGGAATCTGCAATGCCATGGCTGAAGATTCACATAGAGGCTGCCAAGTTCCTGTTATATTTTAAAAATTAGTACCAATGTGCACTTACTTAAAATTACTGTTAACATATCAGATAACCAATTCTCTTTAGAATGTGCATATGCACATATACATGATATGCGGAGGGTGCACATCCCATTGTGCAATGTAAAGATTCTCTCCTTCTATCGGTTCTTGGAATCGGGCTCAGGTCACAAAGTTTGCACGGTCAACACCTTTACCTACTGAGCCACCTCACCAGCTCTAACCAGATATTTTAAGGCATATAAAATAATGCTTTGTTGTGTGCTATGACCATTATTTTGAATCATATTTCAAAACAAAGAAACTGGACTTCCCCTCAAGGCTGAATGCCTCAGCACCAATGTCTCAGAACGCAGGCTTGGAGGAGCTGGAAGATACGTTTGGGAAAGCACAACTGATCCTGTTAAGGTGACACAATCTGAGAGTGGACCAAGAAAAAGCAGATGGAGTTGATGCTTACTGGGAAGCTTAGAGTTTATGGTGAATATGAAAACATTTTACTGTAATATGAAGTAATACATGAATGTCTCTGGGCTTGGGGTAGGAGGAACCTCAGAGTAGGTGTGGCTCCGTTGAGTGCAGGGTCTCTTTGAGATTTGACTTCTCTTCTTAGGGCACTGTGGGCAATAGTACCAATCAATGCCCAATGGCACCTCATGTTTATGAGTCACAGGATGGGGTGTGATCCCTGCTCCTGTAGTTGCCCAGCATCAGAATCCATCCCCCGCCTGCTTTTGCAAACACAAAACACAGACACACAGGCTTCCTCCTACAGGATATAAATACTGGGTCCACTGATGATGAGGCCTGAGCTAGAGGATGATCTGGGTGCTAGAGGGGTTCTGAGGAAAGCAAGACAGCATCCATGACATTTGGAAGTAAGGTCTGGAATTTCCTGAGAGGAAAGATTCCCTGTTGGCTATAGCTCTTAAGAGAATGGAAAGCATGTTCAGATACTGAATGATTCTCACCCTCACCCATCTGGGAGGACCACTTAATCTTTGCCACAGGCAGAGAGGACATCTCCCATCCCTACAACAGACAGAATCCATGGCAATATTTCAGGTCATGGTCAGTCTCTGGAGGTTAGAGAACACCCTCTTCATCTGAGTTCCCCCATACGTTGGTGATGTGGCATTGTCCTCCGGACATGACATGGGCCCTTGCTGTCTCGAAATCAGAGCAGCCATGATTACCCAGCTTGGAGACCCTCACAAGATCAGGCCTATAAACATTCTCTCATAGAAGGAAGGGTTAAAGCACCATTAGACCCTCACCCAAGATCCCAGCCATTCCCTCCCTCCTGTGACCCCAGCTAGACCTAATCCTCTTGCAGTTACTTCAGAGGTTGCTAGAGCAGACAGGAAGCAAAAGGTTAAATAGAGAACTCCATCTAGCAACTGTTGGAGGTCATCACTCATGCTCCTATAACCCCACATCACGATCCTGAAACCCCTCGCCCACGCTCCTGTAAATAAGTTCAACACTGTCACTGGTTCACCAAGGCAGATTTTCTGGTGTGTTACCTGTACCTTATCTGTGCTAAACAGAAACAGACTCCCCAGCAAGAGTCATGTTACACTTGGCTTGGGAAATTGTCACACTAAAGTCGCAGACCTTATTTTGTACTCTCTCTCCCCCAGTCTCCACTGTGGAGGTAGGAAGGACTGAGATGCCCGAGGTGACCCCCCCACACTGGAGACTCGCCTGGTTCTGCTCCTGAGATGCCCAGAGGTGACCCCCCACACACACTGGAGACTCGCCTGTTTCTGCTCCTGAGATGCCCGAGGTGACCCCCCCACACTGGAGACTCGCCTGGTTCTGCTCCTGAGATGCCCAGAGGTGACCCCCCCACACTGGAGACTCGCCTGGTTCTGCCTGAGCACAGACACTTGCTTCTGCAGGCTAATGTTCTCCTCCTCCAGCTCTGAGTAGTCCTGAAGTAGACGGGCTTCCCGGAACTTGTACTCCTTGATGTCATCCCGCAGGCGGCCGCGTTGAATCTCCACATTCTGGTTGATCTGCAGGGCAGAGAAAAAAAGCTGTGTAGGCTGCTTCTATAGCTGGTCCTACCACTTGTGCTTCCAAGTGGCATAAAGGGAAACAGCACTACCAGGCATACTGTGAGCCCTTTGGACAACAGTGTGGCTGCTTGGAGTGGGGTTTGTGCAGACCATTAGACAACCCATAATCAGATATGTGCAATTCACATGGCGACCACTGCTGCCTGACAAAGTTCCAGCATTTCAACATTTGCAGACCACCACACTTCTCCAGAACCTTTTTAAAAATAATAATAATTTATTTAATTTTAATGTTTATTGGTGTGAAGGTGTCAAACCCTCTGGAACTGGAATTACAGACAGTTATGAGCTGACATGTGGGGGTTGGGAATTGAACCTGGGTCCTCTAAAGAGCAGCCAGCGCTCTTAACCACTGAGCCATCTCTTCAACCCCTCTCCAGAACCTTTTAACCTTCATTTTTAATTATTTTCAATGTTAATACCTTTCTTTTCATTTGGAAAATTTTGTTTGAGCTTTGGTAACGGATAAAAATGTGTACAATGGTAGCCTTTCTAAACAAAATAATTCTTTGGGGGGAAAAAAAATCCCTGCCACTGTGGAACTAGGAATTTCAATATGCCCTCCAAATTACACCAAGAACAGGAAAGTTAGAAATTTACTAGCCACACCTGATCCCAAGGATGAAATGACTACAATTCAGATCCAGAGCCTGGGGCCATTAAGGTAGGAGATCAGTTACTAAGTATAGAGAAATCAGAATGATGGAGTATAACAGGAAAAGAATAAGACATCAGGACCTTCCCTTTGGAGAGTGTAGCAAGAGAACAGGCCTGTACAGTAAGACCAAGACACTGTAGTCTCAGGCCTTTGGATAAGGGTCTCCATTCCCAGAACACTTGAAAGTTCCCCCTTGATAAAGCAGTCATTCTTATCTCTAGCAAGTGGAATCTGTGGCCATTCATTAACATATGACTAGTACCTATTATCAAAGTCAATGCTAGAATCCTCAACCCCTGACCTCAAGCCACACCCCAACTCTCAAGCCCCCTAGTCTCTCACTTAATCCTATGCACAACTATAAAGTATAAAAGGTGTAATCTTTTTCAATTAAAGCTGCTGTCAGTCATCCTGATTCTCCCTCAGATCCTGTCTATCTCATCCATCCATCCCCACTATACACACACATACAACACACACACACATGTCCTTTTGGGACCACCAAAGCAGATCTCTGGCACAGATCCCTTCTACTTCTCTTAGGTGTGGAACTTCAGGCAAGAGACTCAACCTGATGGGCTCTACAGGCTCCAGGTATTGGCCTAAGTGGAGCAGTGAGGGAATAAAGAAATGACAAACACAGACACAGAAAGGCTGGGATGTAGTGATCTGGACTCTGAGGAAGAAACCACAGCATTTCAGAAGCTCAGCATGTTTATTATACACAGCTGAACAAGAGGTTTAGCTAATCCAAGGAGGAGCAATCTCTGTAGCGGAGCAGTCTCCAGGCTGCTCCAGGGAGAAACATTTTCTGTACACACTGTCAGCATTCACATCTGGACTAGAGAAGAATTAATTGGCCATCCCTCTAAGCCTCACCTGGGGAAGGATCTGAGTAAGGCATTAGTGTCTCTGATATGGCCATACTCATGTTAAACAAACATATTCACTCAGAACTTCACTCACTCTCTAACACTGACCCTTTTTCTCCACCTGCAAGATGAGGTCATCTGACTGGTAAACATAAGTGGGGCAGCACTATAGCATGTTTACAAATGCTCAAATAGCTAAAAGGTGTCTACACCAGGGAAATAAAACATACCCACACAGAACCCTGCACATCCTTGTTCCCAGTGTTCAAGGTAAATGCAACCCAAGTATGATTGGCCAGTGAATGGATAAACAAAGCAAGGCCTAGCTATATAATGCAGTGTTAGTCAGCTACACTAAAGAATGATGTCTTGACACTTGCTACATGAATGAAGCACGAAGACATTTCACTAAGTTAAAGAAGCCAGTCACACTGCATCATATGATTCCATTTATAAGAAAGGCCTAGGACAGGCAATCCATAGCCATGAAAGTAGACTGGTGGGGCTAAAGAGGGATGTGAGGACAACTGAGAAGCAGGCTTCTTTCTGTAAGTATGGACTGGAAGTGTGTATCAGAAGCAGAAGGCTTGCTTGCCACTGAATACAAAGCCCTGGGTTCAATTCCCAGAACCACAAAAGGATAACTGTAGGATGGTACACATACCTACTAGTGAGGACAGAACTGGGGCCTGGGCTTCTTGCTCAGGGCTCTGGAGCATGTAATGCTCAGATGGTCCCTTGATGTGGGAATGCGTTTATATATGCTGTGAATCTCAATCTTTAAATAAAGGAGCTGTTTTGGGCCATGACAGGCACCAAAGAAGAAGTAGGAGGAGAAATCAGAGCATAGGTAGGAGAAGCAGGGTGGAGTCAGAGGCAGATCAAGCTGAAGCCGCCCAAGAAGAAACATGTAAGAAACACAGGTGAGCCACGGGCCATGTGGCAGACAGATTAATAGAAATGGGTTGATTTAAGATGTAAGAGCTAGCTAGCAATGTGCCTGGGCCATAGGCCAAACAGCATGAAGTAATGTAAGCGTCTGAGTCATTTCTGGGGGCCTGAGCGGCTAAGGGGTCTCGGGCGGCAGGTCTGTGGGTCTCTGGGCCTCTAGCCTCCCGGGACAGAAAAACCCTACTACTACAGTCCCTCAAACCAACAACGTGTTCAGAGCCCTGAACCAGAAGCCCACAGCTCTGTTCTCATAGCACTGTTCTCTCAGTGTCTTCCGGAATTGTTCCAATCACATGTGTGTGTTCATCTGAGGGACACATGCCTCATAAGATGCCATGAAGAGAAATATACAAAAAGTAATGATGGATTAGTAAATTAAAATATCATAAACATGGGGAGATGGTGAGGAAGGGAGCAAAACAGAAAGTGTGAGTGAATGACACCAACAAATGCTGAGGGCCCAAAACTAAGACTCAGTTCCTCATCTATGATGACAGACATGGCCCTCCCTCTCATTAAGTGATTGAAAGAGGTAACAGAGCTGACACCAGAAGAAACAGATACCACAGGAAGAGTAAGACAGGCCAGTGGATGATGAAGCCTCACAAGAAAGGAGGTGGTGAGAGGGACACATGCTAAGATGGAGAGAAACAACTCCAAGCACAGCTACAATGGAGACAGGACCACAGACAGACCTTCTCTTGAAAGCCTGCGGTGCTTTGCAGATGGAAACACATCCAGGCTCTCTACAGCCTACCTGGAGCTCAAAGAAGGGTATGAGAGTAACTACTAAATGTTCTTTCTCTGCCAGAAGTGATCTTAATTCCTGCTCTCTCTCAGCCAGCTGAACAGTGCTTGCCATGTAGAGAGCATTTAAATGTACAAAGGGGGCCATGTGGACACAGCTCTCAGGTAGACTGGTAACTGAGGGCCAAGGTCTAAGTCCCCCCAGCACCCCAAGGCTATTCAGCAGGACTTAAGAGACCTAGAAGGCAGGGGAAGAGAGGACAGCTTATAGGATTGAAGATGGAGGCAGGAAGCCAGGGTAGAAGCTGAAAAGAACCAGGCGGGAGCCATACCAGTAGTGGTGTGCTTGACAACAGCACTCATGTTCTGTTGAGTCCTCAGTGCTTCTATCAACTTGGCCCTTGCTGTGGGATTATGTTCTGGTACATTGTAAATATTTGCCCCTCCTATTGGTTTAATAAAATGCTGATTGGCCAGAAGGCAGACAGGAAGTGTGGGTGGGGCTTCCAGACTAAGAAAACTCTGAGAAGAGTCAGAGAGAGACGCCAGCAGATGCAGAAGTTAAAGGCCACCATGCTGCTCTGAGAGAAGGTACTAAGCCACCTGGTTAATCATGGGCTAGTTTAAGAATTAGGAGTTAGCTATAGGCTGATCAGCATGATATTAATGTAAGCCTTTGGGTGATTATTTGGGGCTTAGCAGTAGCAGGATTGTGAAAAACTTTGAACCTTGGGGCTTTGCTGGAAAGGCTGGGCCAGAAACTTGTTACAAACCTTCGCAAGGCTCTCTAGGAGTTCTGTTCTTACACTGCTAGGGCCAGAATCCAGAGTAATAAAAAGTGTTTCCTTTTGGTGGAGTGTATAGACCTGTATGGGCCTGTGGATGAGTGTCCTTGTGGAAAAACAAGCATAGAGAAATGTGCATACACACAAGTTACATGCTGGTAAAGCAACATCACGTGACAGGTTAGCTGCACCTTCTCTGCTGACAGTGCAGCACTCAGAACACAGAGACTGCTTGCAAACCCAGCCATCAGGCTTAGCAGAGAGGTTCAGTTGGCCTGCTGCCTAGCACCTCCACCCACCACATGCCAAACTCCTAAGAGCCCCAGCAGGCTCCAACTAGCCACAGGGGTTTAGTTTCTCCCAGGAAAGTAGCTCCTCCCAGGCTGAGTGTCTGATGTCCAGGTACAGGCTCTGCTCTGTGCAGGCAACTGCCCACATGTAAACAGTGGACATAGGGCTTAGGTCCATCTGAGCTTCTAGTCACACCTCTCCTTCACCTGGCCCCTGACCAACAACTGACCACCTCAAGAGGCCACTGTGTTGGTGATTGTCAGTCCTCTTTGCTGACCTCTTAAGCTTCCAACCCTTTCCACACAGGGCTTGGTCCTTAATCACATAGAAAGGCACTTTTATCCTTTACTGGGACTACTGGGCCTCAAGTTAATACACCTAAGAAATAGTGTCATGTTGGCAAAAAGCCATTCCTCAAATGCTCAGCTACCAGGAATAATGCCAGCAAGACAGAAACTGACCAAACTGTCCACCACTGGTTCTACACACAGCACAGTGATCCCAAGTTAGGTCCCCAGAGATGTTCCCCATAAGTCTCAGTTTCTTCATATGTGACAGAACACTGAGAGGGTCATTACAATGACTGGGTCTAAGACATGAGAACTACCTGATATGGGCAAAACTGTTTGGTGCTGTACAGTTAGCACTGGCTTTAGCCCTCACTTAGACTAGAGACTAGGACAAAGCCTTGTCTTCAGTCTCTGAAACCCTGTGTAGGAGACATCCTGTCCCTCCACTGCACATTCTAGCTGTGGAAGCCTACCCTCTGCAGTAGATGTCCTCACAGGGAAGTCAGCAGAGCACAGGCCATATCCCTGTGCTGTAATCAGGGCCCTGGAGGGAACTGCATCCCAAGCAGGAAGTCACAGGATAGAAAAAGCAGAAGTGGCTATTAGGAACAGATGTCATAAGGAATCACCAAATGCCAGCAAAACCAAGTCCAACCCAGAGGGGCAAGTGTTGAGCAGTGAGGGACTGTCATGCTAAGCCAGAAGACAGCAGAGGAGAAACCAGACAGCTGTGAGAACAGAATCTCTACCCCAGATAGGTGCGCAGAACATGAAGGCTGAAGGGCTGCCTATGGCTTGACTGCAAAGGCCTCCACAGACCTGTGGACAAAGAAGGGGACACTTAAAAGCAAAGGCAGCTAGGGGTGTGTAAGGAGACACAGGATTTCCTTCTAAAGCATAAACAGGAACAACAGGAACCTCCCCCACCCCAGAACTGCCTGTCTTCAATTCCATGAGCTCATTTCCGGCCCAGGACAGTCATCTAGCCTTCTTGGCTGCCTGGGGGCTGAATGTGGGAGAAAGCCCTACACCGGCCTTTCAGGAAGGAGAGGTAGACAGATGGACTGTCACCAAAGCTGCTTCTCTTCCCTTCCTCAGTGACAGTTCCTCCTCCACACTCACCAGTCATATTTGTGGGAGGAAATGAGATCATGCTCCAGGCGCAGAGGCTGCCCTCCCCAACCCAGAGACCCCACACCAGAGGAAGTGAGTTTCCCTATTGATGGTCCAGGGTCAGAGTCCCTGGGCCTAGCATGCACGGCCCCGACTATAGTACACCCTCGGCCTGTGCTCTGCTGACTTCCCTGTGAGGACATCAACTGCAGAGGGTAGGCTTCCACAGCTGGAATGGGGCCCAAAGGGTTGGAGGATGTGCAGTGGAGGGACAGGATGTCTCCTACACAGGGTTTCAGAGACTGAAGACAAAGCTTTGTCCAAGTCTCTAGTCCAAGTGAGGGCTAAAGCCAGTGTTATCTCAAGGCTTTAGAAGGATCTTGAGGTTAACCTCCAGAACCATGGACAGGTGGACCTCAACCAGGATTGTGGCTCACATGGAGACATTTAGTGATGGGTTGTCAACCTCCTCAGAGTTCCGAAGACTCTCTAAGGCTCTTGGCTTATCTTTGTCCCTGCGGCCACAAGTACAAGTTGGGTCATTCATTGTTTAAGTCTGCAGGACACTCCCTGGCTATTCCTTCCTGCTAGTTCAGGCACAGAAAGATTTGTGTGATCATCTCTGAGAGACAGGAGCAAGATCTGACTCCAAAAGCTGAAGAAGCCACACAGGCCACTGTCACAGTGATAGACAGATGTCACCCCCACCCACCTACCTCTTTCAGCTCCTGGGCCACAGATGTGAGGCGCTCATTCTCAGACTGAGTGTTGGTAAGGACATTGCGCAGCTGCTTCAGCTCTGTCTGTAGTTCCAGCACCTTCCGCACATAGTATTGCTCCTTAGAGGCTGACTCTTGGATTAGGCTTTCCTCACGGCTCTCACCATCAGCTGCTACTTTCTTGTGGTTTGTGTGTGCTTGGCCAAATGCCTGCATGGAGAGAAAAGGCATCCATGAGATGACTGACCTGAGGTCACAAAGCAATGGAGACCCAAGACCACAAGAAACACGAAAGCCCTTGATCTAGAAGCAGTTCTATGATATGCAGGCCTGTATTTCATTACAGTGAAACCAAACTAGTCTTAGGAGCATTATTATGTGGAGTAACAGTAGCAACATGATACAGGGTCACAAACATAGGTTGAACTTCCTTTATAAGGGACAAAGTTTGAGGCCTGATGATGTGTACCAGCTGGAAAGTTCCCAGAACCAGGAAATAAGTGGTCTCTACTGTGAGCCTGAACAAGCTAATGGGAAACAACCCTAGAGCAGCACACCCAACATACATTCCAGGTTCACAAAATGGTGCCAGCCATTATACACATGGGTAAGGAATCACCCCATCCTGCTACCTGATGTCAAATCATCCTTCATCTGTTCTGGGATGAAATAGAGCTGGCCAACCAGAGATGCCAGCCCTAAGGACAAGGCATAGTAACAATGAGCTACAGTTGCTACCTCAAGGTGCATAGGCTCAGAGATGCATGTACCTATGTTTCAGACACAGAGGAAAGGAGCAAATGTAACTCAGGAAGAAAACCTACCAAGTGAGAGCAACAAGTATTAGCCTGACCTACAGCACCATGTCAGTCACATACAGAGGCCAGCAGCTGTGCTGAATCCATGGCCAGCCTGGCCTCCTTTACAAACCCCACTGAGAGACTGTGCCATCTACTCAGCCTTCCTTTCCTGACTTTACAGGACCCATAGCTCTTGGCAAGCAACAATATTAAGAGAAGATTTACTAGAGAACAGTAAAATTTCACTAGTTTTAAAAGAGAAAAGAACTTTTCTTTCATTTATTACTTCCCAAGTCTAGGAACTTAGTCCAAGAAAACAATGGGCCAAACATACAAAGCCATATTATACAGGGATGTTACTGAGCTGGGCAGTTTCTAATACTAATATAAGAAAATGCAAAGCAATTACTTTTCATCCTGACAGGGAACTGGCAGAATGGAGCAGGGTCTAGTTGGAGGCATATGCTTTATCCAGGATACTGTGGGAAGGCCTCACAATGGGCCAGAAGACGCAGAGCCCAGTAGAACCAGGGCAGGCACTGGGAAAGCATGTGGAGGGGTAACTTGGGCTCACAGTGTGATACTCCCGTAGTAGAATGCGCACTCCTTCATGAGGTAGCCAGGCCTTGCCCATATGCTTTTGGTCCTTAGCACAGCATGAAGCAGCTCAGCTCTGAGATTTCTGGTCTGTTTGCCTTCACCCTGATCTTAAGGAACGATCAAGTCACATATTGCTACCTACACAGCAGCTGGCCCATGCTGTCTGATCACTATAAGACACACAAAGGGAACCAAACTGCAAGCTGGCCCCTAACTCAGGGCTCTAAAACTGTGTTGAAGTGTTTAGCACCTGTGGCTGCTTGGGACACACCCATCAACTTGGGAGTTGGAGCAAGGACACCTCAGAAATCCCCCACAGTGTGATGGCTAAGCACTATGATACAATATTCAAGCCCAGGCCTGCCAAACGGAGCCTCAGCTTGCTTCCTCCACCCAAGCTACAGCCTGGGGCACAGGAGCAGCCCTGGCTGGGCAGCTTTTCAAACACACTGTGATGGAGACATCTACCTCCAACCAAGAAGACACACAATCACAGGGACAGACTTCACTTTCTGTGTGGGAAACTAAGAACTGGAAAGCATAGAAACAGCCTCATCTGATGGAGCAGAGCTGGTGAGATGGCTCAGCAGGTAAAAGTATGTGTTACCAACCCTAACAATCTACTAAACTCAAGACCTATGTGGCAAAAGAGAGCTGTTCTATGGTTTCCACCAGTGCATTATGGCATATGCATGCCAGGCATATGGTATGTGCCCCCCCACACACATAATTTCCAATATGATAAAATAATAAGCATCAGTTTTTAAGTGTGTGGTAAAATGATAGGATGAGGGAAATCCTGCATCAACTTTTATTCCTTCAGGAGCTCCGGGGCCTGGCACAGGACAAAGAACCAAGGAGGACGGCAGAGCCTGTGAGAGAAGATGGCTACAGAGAGGAAGTAATGGCAGCCAGAGCTAAGGACTAGAGGGAGTCTTCACTGAGGATGATCTGTGTCGGGCTGAGGAAGCCATGGGAAAGGACTGTACAGAACAGGAACAATCCCTAACACGGTCTGAAAACAAGCCTGTTCCCACTAGCCAGATTCACAGGCTTAGGGAAAGAATCATGCTGGATTACACACTGCTCTAGCACAGCAGAACAAAGCATAAAGACAGACCATGAAAAGACCAATCCATTTCCAAGCCACTACATCCTAGAACAAAGCTCAGAACACATTCAGGAAAGCAAACACATCCAGCCGCCAACAGGTGAGCTCCATGGTGAAGACCTAAGAAAAGGGCTCAGAAGACAGCACCCAGCCCTGAGTGGCCCAGAGGGCAGGCAACTGAGAGTCAGGCACCAGAACCAAATCCCCCACTCAGAAGCCAAGAACAAACACAAGACATAAAAGATGCCAGTAGAACTTCTGGAGAGGAAAGGGAGGGTCAACAGCAGACACCCTGTGCATCTGAAAGTCAACCAGCTCTAAAAAGTAGCCAAAGGGAGGGCCCAAATGAAGCAAACAAACAAACAAAAAATCAAAGCAGAGCCTAGCAAACCTGAAAGAGAGAACAACCATTAATGTGCATCAATTTCAAGGAGCCTATCTATCAACTCTTCATTGCGGTCAAAGGTCCAGCAGCTTTCAGTAGAAAACTGACCAGTTCATCCTAAAATTTGTCCAGCAATTTAAAGAACCCAGAACAGACTAAACGACTTTGAAGGAGCAAGACTATTCCCATCTGCTACCATAACCCAACAGCACTTCATTGCATAAAGAGAATGAGACTGACCTGATTAAGCTTTATGGGCGCGCGCGTGCGCGCGCGCACACACACACACACACACACACAGGGGGAAGGGGTCACCTCAGATCTGAGCATGGTCGTCAGCAATGAATGCACGTAAACACAGCTGTTCAAGAGTCTGAGGCAGGAAGGTGGAACAGCCTGGGCATAGAGATGATCCAATCTTGGGAAAAAGAACAATCACAAGGGGGCTAGGGAGATGGCTCAGTGGGTACAATGCTGGCCATATAATAAGGACCTGAGTTTGAATCACCCAAAGCTACACATAAAGACCAGATGTGGTAGTGTATGCATCTGCAACTCCAGCTCTCTATTATTTTAAAGTATACGGCCTGAGAGATGGCTCAGCAGGTCAATGCATTTGCCATTCAAGACTACTAACTTGAGTTCAATCCCAGAACCCACATAAATAAAGGTGGAAAGAAAAAGTCCATTCTACAAAGTTATCCTCTAACTTCTACACACACACACACACACACACAGAGAGAGAGAGAGAGAGAGAGAGAGAGAGAATACAAAAAAACTTGATATGTCAGCATAGATACACCTCAAAATCACCTTAGTGAAAAACGACTGTTCAATTCCCTTTATATAAAAGTCTAGAAATGCAAACTAAAATAGAGGTGCAATAGATAGGCTGTAGGGGACTACAGAGGGAACAGAAACAACCTGAGAAAAGCTCAACCTTGGTTTGCTGATGGTCCCATGAACGTTTATTCTTACATGAAAATTTATGCCAAACATCCTAACATGCATGAAGCTCACTAACGCTGCCTAAGGAAACAGCATGGACATTTCTTAAGTGTGTACTCCTCACCTGGGGGGGTGTGAACTTAGAGACAGCCCATCCCTGTGGTCACCATCTCCAGCCTTCAGGCTAGGAGGATGGGGGTTAGAGAGGTGGCTATGTCTGTCCGATCACATTTCTTTTGACCCTTTCGGACCCCACTGCATCCAATCACATGCAACCTTTCAAATCCATCAAGTCCTGCTACACCCAGGATCATCCTCCCATCCTATTGGTTGTAGGCTCCCTTCTGCGTTCCCTGAAGTACTCCCTCAAAAGGAGTTCTTGTCTGACCCAGGGGTCAGTGACAGAGAGCTATGGATGTGTCTGGAGATTTCCCTGCCTCATCCTGTGGGCCTTCTAAGTGGTACCCCAGGAGATGGGAGCCTTTGTCTACCACCCTAGTATCAGGATCCATCCACCCATGGGCTCCAGATGCAGCCTCTAACCTGTTCCTTCCATAAACTTCCCCCACTGTTTCAAGGAAGGAAGAAGATATAGGGAAATGGAAGACTAGCTCTCCTCGGGTCTTAACCACAGGATGGTGGATGCTCTGTGCCGTGAGGAACCAACAGTCTCTAGTGATTTCTCTCTCTCTTAGGGACTACTCAGGCAGATTCAGTTCTCAACACAGGCTCTTGGCTCACATCCTGCCCACTGCCTGAAGCTGCCCAGGTTCAGCAAGACCCAACAAGGCAGGGAAAGCTGGAGCATGAGGTCATGGCCAGGCAGGCGCCTTCAAGAGGAACACAGCCAATGTTTGCTTCTGGCCAGCACATAGCCCCCTGGGATGCTGGTTTCAAGGTCAGCCACACCCATGTAGCCATGTAGCCATGGTGCAATCATCTATGCCTACAAGGAACCAGGCCAATCATGATTTCAGCAGTAGGATCATCCTCAGAGATGGGACTTGGGACAGGCTGTAGGCTCCTGGATGGCCAGTCAAATGTGGCTTATATGGGAAAAAGAGAAGCTCTGGGGAGGAGGAAAATTCACAGCAGCCCTAATGGGGAAACCTCAAAACCAAGCACAGTGGGAAGAGTGGCCTTGGGTGAGGGAACAGCAGAAGCAATGAGATGGGTAAAGAGGAAAAAGGGATTGACAGGAAGGGCAGCTGAAAATAATCTGGAAGAGGGTTCAGGGCAGGCGAAGCAGCAAGGCACAGGCTGTGGTCTACCACAAGGGCTCAGTGCTTGCTATCCTTGGAATCTGCCAGGTGACTGCAGCCATAAAACAGGCATGCCCACTGATTGGTGGTGGCGGTGGCACGTGCACACCTTTAATCCCAGCACTCAGGAGGCAGAAACAGGTTTACTCTGTTCATTCTAGGACAGCCTGGTCTACAGAGCAAGTTTCAGGGTAGCCAAGGCTACATAAAGAAATCCTGTCTTGAAAAATCAAATAAAACAAAAAAGGCGTGCCCTTAAGCCTTAGACTGTTTCATGGTGCCACAGTTGGGGGTGGGGGGCGCTGCACAAGCAGCCACTTTGCTATAGACACTGAGGCAAAACAGAGCTTAAGTGCTTTGTTGCAGGTGCTTGAACTGGTTGCACACTGAGGGAGGCCTGAGAGGGCAGAGCTTTGGGGTTACATCCAAGAAGTGTGTCTTTATTCCCCTACTTCTGGAAACCAGAGAGCATAGCAAGGGAGAACAGACCCTGGGTGCATTTGGGAGCATACAAGCCTACCTGTGCCCACAACCTCAGGAAATGACAACTAACATCATATACTGCTTAGCTGATCCACCTCTACACATGGTAAAATAGTACAGACAGAGGCCATGTTGAGAGCAGATTACAGTGTCCCTTAGTTTCCTCACGTATGACCTGGGTTAATAATGCCTCTAGCCTGAGCTCACTGCTAAGAGGATTTAGAATCAACAACCCTCTCATCAGAGACTGACTGAGAAGCCTCTCAACTCTCCGAGACTCACCCAGTTCCCAGTAACTGAAACTTTCAAAGACAACTTCAGGGAGCCTTTCTCTGTTCTCTTCTCCCTTTTCCAGTGGCCCAGATGGAAGCTGACTCAAGACAGAGCATGGAACCTCATCCCTGGATAGTGTCAGCATCTGGATGCTACTCTGCTCCCAACCCCAATGATCTAGAATGTCAGCAACAGGACAAAGACCACGAGGTTTCAGAATGGGCCGCAGTAGTTTGCAACACAGGTAAACTCAGGTCCTTAACACAAAAAACAGACTGAGAGCCAGTGTCAGAAGCAGCAGAGATATGGCCTGGCAGACACTTCCTATGATTTTGAAATTGGAATCTCAATGGCCCTAACTCCATAATACCTCCTGGAGTTTCAAGACAACTAATAAGGCCATCTAATAAGGAGGCAGCGTCATGGTGTTTAGCAGGGAAGGGGTCTGCTGAGACCTCTAGGCAGCACCATCCTCCCGGGAGCAGCACAAGCTCCCTAATGTCACCTGAGCATCAAGTGTTCCTATGGTCTGTTGTAGGAAACCTAAGTTCACTCTGCATCCTAAATCCTGTGCCTGGTACAGAGTGGGAAACAAGCAGCTGGACAGAACACAGAGGATAGAGAAGTATACCAGTTAGAAGCACAAAGTAGGACTAAGTAGATGGGTCCAGGAGACCCAGGTCCCTAGGGCACTGTTATCAGACCCACCACTTCCTGCTTGGTCATGCAGACTTGTCCACAGAGCAGCAGGGCAGAAGGCACTACTCCCAACAACACTTCCTAGCTGCAGAGAAGGAGAGTAAGCAGGCATATGCACATCTGCAACTACGCTGCCTGGGCCCATCTCCTGTGCACTGACAGCCAAATTCAGTGTGAGCACTCATTACTGAAACTTTGAAAACTGGACTACAAAGCTAAGTTCCCAAGGCTGGGTGTGGAGAACATGGTACCAAACCAAGGCTATCCACAACCAGCCTACTAACTACAAGAGTGGGGACTTGAAGACCAGCCCAAATCAGTGCCTACCCCTTCCTAGCTTTCCACATAGTTAGCCAAGTACCATGGATCCCACAAGATCCCTGCTCTAGAGTGAGCCAGACGGGCAAGCCTGGCTCCCTGCCAATGTCTACTGAGGGTTCCCTCACCTACAAAGGAAAGTTCAAGCACTCACCAGAGAGCAATGTGGACATCTCACAATGAGAGCCACTCTTCTGCACCTTCGGTACAGACAGACCCTTCAATCTGGAGAATACATGGAGGGGCTGAGAACAGGTATCATCGGTACTGAACACAAACCTTTGCCTCCCCCTCCCACTATCCACGGGGGCCTGGCTCCCTAGAGAAAGACTACACCAATAAGCCAAAGAAAAGTCCTCCAGATGGTATCCCATGGAATTCTTCCTAAACCAGTTTGATTATTTGATGTAGCAGGCACAACACTTGCCAAACCAGGGGAGCCAGCCTCTTCAATCTAATGAGACAAGGCTTGTTCCAGGAAGCAGATTCCACAACAAAGCCAGGATTCCTCCAATCTTTTGTCTGGGCTGATTCAGTACCGCCTACCCACAGACTGGAGGTTCCACACTTGTTTGAAAGGGCCACCACGCCTGCATCAGGCTGGGCCTGGAATCCCAGGAATTCCTAAGCTATACCAGCTGCCCATCCTGGCATGGCTGGCTGGACAGGGCTCCCTTACCACCTGCTGAAACAGAGACACAGTTTGGTGCCTGGTGAAGGCTGGAGAAGCAGAGAAGGTTTGGTTCTCATCCACCTCTCCCATCCACAACCCCATGAGGACAGTCCCATTACTGCACCTGTCTTTCTATCTAGACTTGTTAGAAATGCCTAGAGGCTAGCACATGCATCCTATCAACCTTTATCAATGGCATTTAGTAGTACCTACTGCATGCCTGGCCTCTGACAGACACCAGTAGTATAAATGTTGTACAGTGTCAGGATTCCCAGGACCCAGCCATTGAAAGACACAGTTAGACTGAAGAATTCACTGCCCATTCATATTTGCAAGGCACAAAGGCAAATCCAATGTCTTAAAGGCCTGGAAAAGAGTTGAGGTGGCTGGAAAGAAAAATGTGGGCCTGGGAGACACTACTCAAATGGGTCTGTGAGTCTTCCTCCATCCTGGGCAGCTCCATGTGAAGGCTCAGAGTCCTACATTACCAGGATTCCAGGACATCAAATGGCATCAAATTTTACTAAATTCAAGATGGGCTCTGGATATTAAGTTGATAAAAAATGCAAGCTCAACACCATTCATTTAGAGATAAAGAACTTCCGGCATTAAGAGATTAAATCTATAATCAAAGTTTGATTAAATCTACACTACAAATTGACAAACAGGTAAAGGAAGCAATCAGGACTGGCAGAGACAGAAGACTCTACAGCAGACAGACACAATCTCCTTCTCAAACACAGTCATTTGCAAATAGTGTAAGAATAATATGAAATAGGAAGAAACTGCTAGCATGCTTGTGTGCCAAAGAGAACAGAGACATTTTTCATATTTTTTTATAATCTAAAACTGTTCTGAAAAAATGTAGCAGAAAACTATGCCAGCCATGTACCCAAACACACAAAAATTTAAAAAATAACCTCTTAATTATGTCTGCAAGAGTTACAGAACCAAACAACAGGAAACAGAGTAAACAAAAATAGAAACATCTTATCAACACTTGGGATAGTCTTGCAGAACTGTACAGGGGAAAGGCTGTCACTAAAAATAAACATGAATGATAAAAAGAGCTGTTCCTTGATTCTAAACTAAACAAAGTAGCAAGCCAAAGCCCCACACAGTAGAGATGGACACAGAAAACAAAAGGCAAAGCAACCATGTCAGTGTATCATTTTACTCAGTAACAACTACTGAGGCTGGCAAATGATAGTTACCACCTCAGACTGAGACCTGAACACTGCTTGTTTCCTGCAGACCTGTGAGAGCTGAGATCCCACATTCATGTACCATCCCACAGAGTTGGACTTGAACCGGGAAGTCCAGGACCAGAGCCCTTTGACTACTGCCGCATCCATTCAAATGAAGGCATTGACAGGGTCTCAGCAGATCTTCCCTTCCAAACAGCAGGTGCACAGAGGCCAATCCTATGCTGATACCAGAAGTGAAAACCCAGCAAACCCAATAAACAGACCCTGCTTTATGAATTATTCAGTCATCAGAAGACCATGCCAGGACTCAAATGTGAGATACGTCAGTCCAATTTTTAATGTGTGCATTCAGCATGCGCTAATGAACAAGATAGGCCTGAAAAGTGTAAGTAAAGCAGAAGATTAACCACTGACTGCTACACATTAACTAATTAATGAAAGGAACTGAAAAAAAGGAATCCCCCCCCAAAATGAATTAAAAGTAGATAAGTAAATAAAAAAATACTAAAGTAGATAGTTCAGTTAGGAATATATCATTTTAAAAATTACACTTAAAACTTTTACCTCAAAGCACATACTCCAGATGCCACTTTCATAAAAATAATACTTATCCAATGAGTTTATACACAGTAACAAGAAAAGCTAAACACTAATAAAATAATCTAATCTCTTAATGTTGTGCGAAGTTCTTTCTATGTAGACACCATAGCTAGAGAGCCTTGGATCCTTTGATAATTTCTTCAGACTGGGGAGAAATCTATCTATAAAATGTTATAAACAAAAAAATCTTTCCTTAATTAAAAATTTCTTTTGTATTTGTTTTTGGTTTATTGGGATAGGATCCCCTATATCCCAGACTAGCCTCTAACTTGCTATGTAGCCAACAAGAATTCTGAATTTCCTGATCCTCCTTTTTCTACCTCCTGGCTGCTGCTGGGCTGTTACACACCTGATTGATGTGGTACTGCAGATGGAGCCTTGGGCTTCTGTGTGTGCTAGACAAGCGCTCTACCAACTGAGCCACATCCTCAGAAGCCAAACGCAATCCAGATTTTAAAAGATAAAAGCCCATCTATGAACACCCATCTTTTGAATTCAGGGAGGTTGAATCCAGTCGGGTTTTTTGGGTACATTTATAGTTGTGAGAAAACTATCATTAACTCCACACTAACACCTTCTTCAAAGAGAAACCTTGTCCCCATTAGCAATAACTCCAGGTCCCCTTCCCCAGTCAGGCAACCAAAAATCTATTTTCTGTTTCTATAAATTTGTCTATTTCTGGACCATGTAACAATACAACATAAAATACTGGTCATATGTGGCTTTTTTTTTTTTTCACTTAGCACATTTTCAGGTCCATGCCTGTTATAATCTTTTATCAGTACTCTCTTTCCTGGCTGCACATTATTCTATAGCACAGGCAGATAACATGTTTACTACTGATCATGTGATGGCCATATATGTTGATTTTTTTTTTTGAGGCTATTAAGAATAACAGTACTATGGTCCTTTATCTAAATCTTCCGGGGATTTTTGTTTTTGTTTGTTTGAGTTTTTGCCTTTTAATAATTTGAGACAGGGTCTCTCTATGTAGCCCAAGCTGGCCTGAACTCACTATATAGCCCAACCTAGTCTTGAACTTGAGATTCTGCCATCTCTTGAGTGCAGGGATCACAGGCACATGTGCCACCATGCCAGGCCCTCACCTATACATTTTTGTGTGGATGTATATTTTAAGTCTCTTGGTTATTGGTCATGATCTGAATGTGAACTGCTCCTACAGGGTCATGTGTTTCAACAAAATGTGTGGGAGATTGTGTTGTTTCATTGTAAATAATTATCCCACCCACTGGTTTAATAAAAAGTGCTGATTGACCAAAGGCAGGCAGGAAGTGTGGGCGGGGCTACCAGACTAAGAAAACTCTGAGAACAGGAAGCACAGAGCAGAATGCCAAAGAGAAGCCGGAAGAAGCAGAGGACAACCGGAAGAAGCAGAGGACAACCGAGCCAGCCACATGGCTGAACAAGATAAGAGCAATGGGTTAGATTAAAGGAAAAGAGTTAGCAAGTTATATGCCTGGGCCTGAGGCCAATCAGCCTAAAACTATTGAAAGTATCTGTGTGTCTCTGCGGGTCTGTGGGCCTAGACCTTGAGGCTAGGCTGGAAAGTCCAAGCCAGAAACCTCCTACTATAAAAATGGCCCTAGATAAGCTATTTGAGGAGGCTGTGGAACTGTAAAAAGGTTCTACACAACTGAAAGAAGAGGATCACTAGGGCAGGGGCTTGGTTATAACTCCCCTCTGCTTCAGGTCAGAGATCTCCCTGCTTCTCAATCTACTAAAATGTGACCAGCTTATGGTACCAGCTCCTGCCACCAAGTGTGAAGCCACAGCTACCATGACTTTCTGCCAGACTGGACTGTATTTCCCGAACCATGAGGCAAAAAATAAATCCCTTCTCCTCTAAACTGTCTAGTCAAGCATTCCACCAGGTAGAGGAAAAAAGGAACACGGCACATGCCTAGAAAGGGGATGACAGGTCAGATAGATATGGGTATATTTTCAAATACAATAAAAACAGCAGGAGATATCAGAGAGATCTACCCACAGTCAGTCTAGGAGGACCAGACAGTGGTAACTCACACCTTTAATCCCAGCACAAGAATGTAGGGGTACTATGTTGATTCATGGTAAATAATTGTCCCACCCACTGGTTTAATAAAAAGCGCTGATTGGCTAAAGGCAGGCAGGAAGTGTGGGCGGGGCTACCAGACTAAGAAAAACTCTGAGAACAGGAAGCCCAGAGCAGAATGCCAGAGAGAAGCCAGAGGAAGCAGAGGACAACCATGCTGCTGTGAGAAAAGGTACCCAGCCCCATGGCTGAACAGGAAGAATCATGGGTTAGATGACGGGTAGAGAGCTAGCAAGTGATATGCCTGAGCCTGAGGCTGATCAGCCAAAACTATCGTATACATCTGTGTGTCTGTGGGTCTAAACTTTGAGGTTAGGCCAGAAAGTCCGGGCCAGAAACCTCCTACTACACAAGGACTATCCGGGAGTGGTGACATATGCATCCAATCTTGAGTTTGAGGTCATCTTAGTTTACAGGAGTTCCAGGCTCCCAGGCAGGCAGTGGTGGTGCCACGGCCTTAACTGAGCAAAGAAAGTATTTAAGGCAGACTTAGAAAGACCAAGCAGGCAGAAAAAACCAGGAGGAGCAGGCTGAGGAAGCTGGAAGACAGCTGGGTGAGATCTGACTGTGGTGTTTACTCTCTCTGATATCTCTGCCTTTCCCGAAGATCTGGCTGAGTTTCCTTTAACCGTGCATCTAGAGCTCCAGGATGGCTTTCTTTCTTCCCTCTTTTCTATCTTCCTTTTTTGGTTATTTTTGAGACATGGTTTCTCTGTGTAATAGCCTTGACTGTCCTAGAACTTGCTCTGTAGGTGAACTGCCCTCAAAGTCACAGAGATATGCCTGCCTCTGTCTCCAAGTCAGCACCCGGCTCAGGGTGGCATTTTTTAAAGGACCCAAACTGTTTCCCAGGGGCCACCCCACTGTAGAGTCCACAAACAGAAAAGCAGCCGTCTAGTCTGTCCACATAAGTGCCACATCTGTTGTCTGTCTATGACAAAAACCACCACAGTGGGTGTGAAGTCTCTTTTCATTTTACTGTAACAGCAGCTATCAAAGTGTAGGACCTTAAGATTCTAAGAACTCATGTTCCCATTTTAGGGAGGGTGAAATCCAAGTGCCCAGATGTCAAGGCTATGACAGGGCCAAAGCACAATTAGATCAGCGCTGTCCCTCTCCCAACTGCCAACTGCTGTCTCCTTCCTCAGCACTGTATCAGAGCTGCTTCCTGATAGGAAAGGATGCATGCACATCTTGATTCCAAGGGATAAGGAAGATGCTCAGAGGGACACCAAATGAAGGTCCTAACAGCTCTTCATGTTCTTCATTTGTCAAAACCATCCATGGAAAAGGCAAACAGCCCAGCAAAGGGCTACTGTACTGATCAGAATGTCTGCATTTAAAGCCAGCAGTAATGCCAAGGGCCTGCAGTGAGGAAAGTGAGGATAGGTGCTCTGTGCACGACTGTGCCAGCTGTGGGATTCCTACCCAGTGTCTAGCCATTCCACCCAGAAGAAACAGGCACCTGCCATCAACTAAGCCTTCCAAAGCCCCATGATGGAAATGACCCAAATGTGGTCTGACACCAGGTGAGGAAGGTATGATACACCCCCAGGCAATCACCATCCAGAAGTGAGAACAACCTACGGGTACTACAAAGAGGATTAACCTCACAATGTAAATGCTGTGAACACATCTAGACAGGCAATGTGTGGGAAACGTAGAAAATGAGCAAGATGAGCCCACAGTATCAGCAACTCCTGAAGACCCAGAGAGCAGCCACAGGAGCCTGACACACATGCCTTCTTGCACTGTAATGAATCACAGAAGTACAACTGCACTCTGGATACTTCCTGTAAGTCTTACATACCAATGAAAGCTCACTTTAACATTAAAAACAAACACAGGCTAGAAAGTAAAGAGATGGCTCAGGAGTTAAGAACATTTGTTCTTGTAGAGGACCTGGGTTCAGTTCCCAGCACCACATGACAACTAGCAACTGTCTGTGTAAATACAGTTCCAGAGTATCTGGCACTCTCTTCTGACCTCCACAGGCACTACATGCATGTGCACATACCTACACACATATACAAAAATAAATTCTTAAAAGGTCTTTTAAAACTACCATGAATAAAGCTTTAAAATAATTAGAAAGTCAATTACATTTCAATAAAAATAACCTGGGCCAGTGGGATGGCTTAGTGAGTAAGAGTACCAGCCAACAAAACTGATGACCTGAGTTTAATCCCCAGAACCTACATGATAGGAACACCAGCTCCCAAGTTGTCCTCCTACCTCCACATACATGCATATACATGTGCATTCTATGTGAATACCCACACACACATACACAAATGTAAAAAAGAATTTCTTTAATTAAAAAGAATAACCTGCCAGGCAGTGGTGGCTCATGCCTTTAATCCAGCACTTGGGAGGCAGAGGCAGGCAGATCTCTGTGAGTTCAAGGTCAGCCTGGTCTATAGAGCAAGTTCCAGGGCTACATAGTGAGACCCTGTCTCAAAAATATAAATAAAAGATAATAATAGAATAATAAAAGAATAACCCATGGACTAGAGAGATGGCTCAGTGATTAAGACCATGAACTGCTCTTCCAAAGGTCCTGAGTTCAATTCTCAGCATTGACATCAGGCAGCTCAGAACTTCCTATAACTCAGTTCCAAGGAGATTTGACACTGTTGGCCTACACGAGCTCCTGTACACACTTACACACATATACAAAGATTAAAAAATAATTTAAAAAATTAAAAAGGAATAAGCCAACAATAGGAACTGGGTATCTAAAGTGTTACTGGAACACACATCAGACACACACGGAGCACAGAGCTGTGGTCACTCTAGCTCTGAAGGGTTGAAAATAGGGAGCAGAAGTGCAGGTGACAAGCAGTGGTACCAACACACACACACACACACACACACACACACACACACACACACACATTTGAATGTCTGTATACTATGTAATTATAGTTTAAAAGTTAATAAAACCCCAAGCCAAACATACTTACGGTCTGAATCTACTCCATAGAGTTCAATTACCCATGATGAAACACAGATGGCATCACAGACAAAATGAAAGATCACATGTTCATAAATGTACTTCAACAAAAGTCTGATATAAGAACATAGAACCAGCTAGTTGTAGTGGTGCAGAGCTTTAATCCCAGAACTCGAAAGGCAGAGTTTGGGGCCAGCCTGGTCAATATAGCAAGTTCAAAGACAGTCAGAACTAACGATGACACTCCATCTCAAAAACAGCACAGAACCAGGCATGCGAGGCAGAAAAAGGGCTTCAAGCTCAGAGCCACCCCCCCACACACACACACAAATCAGACTAGACAAAAAACAGGTCTACGGGTTTATAGTACACAATGTGCACAAACTCACCCCACTACAGATGCACAGACGGCTATAAAGCACCAGCAGGAAGCCTCTCGGTTACCTCCACACAGATCTGGATGGGGCACAGAGTTAGAGGACAAAGTTCCTACCTCGTCCATCCCAGTAATGACCTGGATCCAAGACAGGAAGGCCTGAGGCTGGACACTGGTGGGCAGAAAGTACAGTGGGAGGTGGGACTCTCTAACATCATGAGGCACCTTTCCTGAGTTTATAAATTGAGATGCTCTGGTCATTCAAGCCCAGCAGCCTTGGGCTACTACATATGAAGACAACTCAGGCCATAAGTACGGCTTGTGCCAGCTCTGGTGAAGGCCCAGAAGACAATGACAGTAGCTGTTAAAAGGTAAGCAAGAATGGTCCCAAAGAAGGAAAACAATCATCTTCAAGGTCTCTGCACTTTACAGTTTGCCCTGACAGAGCTTACTAGCTTCTCACAGGAATACCAGCTCCTTCTAGAACTGAGAAAAGTTTCCCCAAGAGAGTCTGACAGAAAAGAGCAAAAGTCTGAGACTATGAGGCAGAAGTCAAGTCTAACCAGCTCCTGCTTGTTTCCCAGAACCCACTGGGGAATAGGAAATGTCTATTCCCAGAGCAGGCACACCTGTGGAAGCTTGGACTTAGCAGCAGGAAGGCCTATTTCAGATGAATCAAAACAAGTCCTGAGGGTCCTGAGCCTCACCCTACTACACACACACACACACACACACACACACACACACACACACACACACACACGCACACACGCACGCACGCACGCACGCACGCACGCACGCACGCACACACACGCACACGCGCGCGCGCGCGCACACACACACACATGCACACACACACAAAATCAATGCCCTCTGGGCACCTAACCTGCCTCCCTAGACACAAGGTAATAGGCGATAGCAGGAAGTAAAGGCACCTCCTCACTGGCAGCCTGTCTTGCATGTGTGGAGGGGGAAAGAGCTGCAGGAGCCCTTAAGGAAGATGGGACACATGCAAACATCACCACCAAGCCTGCTACGTGGTCCACAGGGGCTGCTGTTCATGTCAACATGCACCACATGGGGCTGAGAAGAAGCACACTGGGAGTCTTCCTCTGGCCACTGCAGCAGAGCAGTGTACCAGGTAAAACCTTCACAAAAGTGAGTCCTAACTACTCGTGTACCGCTGTGTGTCTCAACTTTGAAAATGAGAACACAGGCTGAAGAGATGGCTCAATGAATGTACTGCTCTTGCAAAAAACCCAAGTTCTGTTCTCCGTACCCACATCAAGCAGCTCACAACTACCTGTAACTCCAACTCCAGAGAATTCACTCTCTTCTTGTTTCCAAGATTATCTATGTTTATATACACATACCCCCCCCAAAAAAAAACAGAGAGAAAGGGGGGAGACACACAGAGACATAATTTTTGTTTTTTAAGGCAGTGTTTCTCTGTGTAACCCTGCTGTCCTGGAACTCGCTCTAGGACCATGCTGGCCTTGAACTCACATATCCACCTGCTTCTGCCTCCTAAGTACCTGAATTTAAGGTGTGTGCCACCACTGTCTACACATCATTAAAAAACAAAATCTTTAAATTTTATTTGTTTATTTGGTGTGCATGGGTGCGTACAACATGTATACTTGGTGCCCTCAGAGGCCAGGAAAGAGCAGCAGAGCCCCTGGGACTGGAGTAACAAACTGTTGTGAGCTTCATGTGGCTGCTGGAAACTAAAACTGAGTCTCTAGAAGAGCTCTTACCCAAAAGCCACCTCTCCAACACCAATAAAATAAATCTTTTTAGACAATGAAGGCTAACAGTCATCTGAACAGCAGTCCACTATAGGACAGACACCCTTTGGGGTCAAAGGCTGCACGAAAAATACAGCCTCGTTTAAAACTAGTTCTCTCTCACAGTGACTCACACTCGTCCTAACAGCTAGCAGCCTCTAAGAAAGGCCTACCAAGATCATAGATGAAGAAAGAGCTATCTGAATGGCTGGAAAGAGCACCACGACTTCCCTCCTGCATTACAACCAGGCCACATCTCAGTATGGTGTCAATGCAGTCCAAAGGGGACATGATACAATTCCTGTCAAAAGCAGTATCTTGGCCAGTATGAAGAGTAAGGCAGTTCTAAAAAGAAGCACTTGTCCTCAGACCCTCCTCCAGGAAGTGGATCTGCATGCTGAAGCCCCTTCCCAAGCCCCTTCCCAAGCCCCTGTACACTCCTCTACCTTCCTCTTGGGAACCTGTATGTGAGGAGCTTCTGAGCATAGTTCCGGACACAGGATTGGCCCAGGGTCAGTAATGAGGGCTAGACCTGCTTAGGCAGTGACAAAAGTCCAGCAGCAACCCCAAACAGCAGAATGCCCTCTAGGCCAACACCACCCTCAACCAGTGCAAGAAGCAAGAGAGGCAGGACCATCCCAACAAAATATACTGAGGTGGGGCAGTTGCCCTGGCAAGACAGGGTGGCCAGACTGCCTAGTGCACTATAATGCAAGAAGTTTGTACCTCCTCTCAGCAGATACAAAAATGGAGGGGATGCCTGTGACAATAGGTTAAAGTCAGGAAGGATACAGGTAACGAATGGGTAACAGATATGAGGACACAGCTGAATGACAGACCTCATACTCAGTGGCAGGTGGAGATAAAAGCACACAGGGTCACAGAGTGGGGCTGAGTAGTCCGACCTCTTTCTTTCCTACCCCATCACTAAGCATTCACCCTAGTGACTGAGTAGCAGGAGTAACTCAGACTAGGCCTCTCCTAGGTCTCCCTCTTTTCCACCCAGCATGTCCTAGGCTCATTGGTATCCACAGGCCAATTCACAACCAATGGATAATGCTGGCAAGTTTCAGATACCCAGCAATTGAATTCCCACTGGGATCGCTAGGATTATTTCAGAGGCATTAATACTACTGAAGATTTAACCAGCCTGAGTATGGTCTGAGTTCTGAATATTTAAAGCCCCACCTGATCTGTGTGTAGGCAATTTTAGGCAAACAGACCTGCCAATACCCTTAAAGGGACCCCAGAAACATCATGGGAGACGCTACCCCATCCCACCTCAGCAGCTGTTCACCCAATTCCTACTGTGTGAGAAGGCTCTAAGGAGGACTCCCCAGATCAACTCCCTCCACCACTGTTTAAAGAACTTCCTGAGGGGGCATGGGCAATGCAGGGCACAAGGCCCCAAAGACAGAAAAAGGGGAAGGGGCTTCACCAGATGCCTTGCACAAGAGAACCTTTACCTCCCCATCTCACAAGTAAGCAAATTAGGGCTTGGAAAGTCCAGGCAATGCACCTCAGGGCATCCCCAGGGGTGGTTTTTGCTGTCAACGCCCATCTGTCTTTGAAGCAAAGTCCCTAAGAAAAAGAGGAAGGGCTTCCAGGAAGTCAGGAGCCATGTGGGTCAATGACCACCTACCTCTGCCTAATTCCACAGCCTAGTAAGCCTCAACCATCTATCACATAGCCCACCAAACTCAGGCCTCTCCAAAAACATATCATCCTGCCTACAGCAAGAAACTGAGGCAGCCACCAAATGGTTTCCTTTCTCTAAGGAGCCCTCCTTTTGCTTACAACTGTGAGGATCACTAGGACCGGGGCCCCTGGAGGCATCTCAAAACAGCATATGCCTGCAGGGGTTGTCTCTGGTTTGTTTTGGTCTCCCTCCATTCTCCCTGAGGCCTGTGTCAATCCACAAGGGCCATTCCATTGCCAACTGAGAACCCCAGCTGCCCTGGGCTGCGTCCAAATGTTAAGCTGCTTTTAGAAAACTGGGGATTCATCCCTGAGCAGAAGGGATTTAGCCAGAATTGGGTGCCATTTAGAGAAGATTACACCCTAATTGCCCTGGTGTCAGCAGGCAGCCTCCTGCCAGCTGAGCTCTGGGACTGGCAGAAATCCCTAGAGACCCTGGCCCCAGCACTGGGGCCATCATCTTCCACAGCAGCTGGCTCAACACAAGACTTCCATTTGATGGCTTGTGGTCAGGACAAAGGGAGGGGCCTAGAGGTCCCATAGGCAGCTTCCAGCTCCCATCTGTTCTAGGCCAGAGGAAGACAACTCAACAGGCAGGCAGAGCAGCCTGAGCCAGGCTAGGCTACAGACCACAGGTACGTTTGGCAGCAGCCCACTTTTCTTACTGTTCTAGCCCTCACCACATTCCTTCACCTCACTAGCCTGTTTTAGCAAGAGAAATCAGAGAGGTTCATGGTCAAAAAATGAGAAGAGAATCTCAAGTATAGGCCATCTCCACCCAGACCCTAAAGAGTTTCTTACCACAGGACCAATAACAAGAAAAGAGCCCAAGGAGAGTTGAGAGACCATCACAAGCTATGAGGACAGATATGCTTAGTTTTTAGTTCTGAAGGCTCTAGACAGTGGTTAAGCCTATGAAAAAACACTGAAGCACTGTAGTACCATTCCAGGATGCAGTGGTGACAAATACCTTGAGTGTACCTCCAACCCTGGTCCTCTATGGGCAAATCCCTGCCATAAGGAACTTACATACCTTGAAATGATATTAGGCCCAGACTAAAGGATGCTGGGACTATGTGTCCTGAAAGTTAGAGTGACTACAGCTGTCTGATCTCCGATCCCAGCTCGGAGATTGTGGTCTCCACATGCCTTGGCCTTGACAAGTAACCCTGGGGGTTACTTGATTCCTTCTTATGCTGTCACATGACCCTCTCATGCAGTCATCCTGGACATCTTCTTTTGGAGACTACCACCGGCTATGTCATCACCGTGCTTTAGCTTGACTAATTTGTACCCCACAATACAGCAGTGCTGGGAGGTGGGGTCAACGGGAGACCTAAAAGTCACAGGAGGGGAGCCTTCATGAATGAATGCCTTCTTGTGCAGCCACACACACCTGTTTTCCCTCTGCTTTCCACCCTGAGTTGAGCTGCATGAGGCCCTCAGCAGGTGCTATGCTCTTGGACATCCCAGCCTCCAGAACCATATGCTCAAATACACCCTTTCCTTTAGATGTTCTGTTATAGCAATAGAAGAATAAGATGCAGCCCAACTATAACAGCAAGATCCTAGCTGCAGCTGCAGCCATAATGCAAACCACAGCTGATTTCTGGGAAAAATAAATAAATAAAAAGCCATCCTTATAACCCCTCACCAAGAATTTACAGTATGGGGCTGTATGTGGGGTCCTTAAAGGAGGGGAGACACTAAGGGAGGGTACACAGAAGCTCAAGTCACCAAACCAAGATGACTTCTTGGAGGAGTAGGGGAGAGACCCCTGACCTTCACTCACCCTTGGCATTTCTTCATAACAGGCAGAGAGAAAGGCAATGGTGAAAACTGAGGCACAGCCAGAGGATGAGAAGAAAGGAAGTATGGCCAAGAACAGCTGTGCTCCTGAGCAAGAAGGCTCGGGCATCCCAAGACTTGGGATAATCTGGTCTGGAGTTCAGAGTGCCACTCAAATAACCAAAAATCCTTATGCAAGCATACATACAACTGCCCCAATGTAAGAAGGGAGAGGCACAGGAGAGGGCAAGGAGTGGCTGAGCCCTAGGACATCAGTGGGGATGAGACAAGAAACCACTCAAGGGGCGAGAAAGGACTCCCAGAGGAAGTGACAGCAAGTACCAGCAGGCGCTCAATGAAGATGGGGTTGACAATGAAATGAGAGTCAGGCATCTGACTCAAATGCATAGTAATCTGACACCCTTCACGAGGGGCCCAGCATCAGCGCCTACTTGTGTGAATGCCTAAGAACTGGAACCAAACAGCTGATCCCTCCCTTAAAAGCTTTATCAAAATACACATGACTCAGGAGATAGGCTGCTTACAGGAGTGAGGGTCATCCTGAGCTGGGGTTAGGAAAGAAGAAATGACACAGAAACCTCCTGTGCACAGATTTAGAAGCAAGAGCATAGAGACACACTAGAAGAGAAATGTCATATTCATTGCTTATGAAAATCTATCCATTGTCTATTTTTTCTCAAGATTAAAAACCAAGCAAGACTATCATTGTCAGTAACCAAAGGTAAGCACACTATTCCAGGAACTGGCAAGCCTCAGTCAGGAAGGCAGGGAAGAGCCTAGACTTAGTTTGCACTACTACAAAGGTGTTCCTAAAACTAACTACACTGTACATAAAGAAAGACTACAGGGTTTAGAGGACAGAGATTGAACATAACATAAAAATAAATAAAGAGGGGCTGGGATGGTAGCCCAGCAAATAGCAGCACTTCGCCATCAAGTCTGATGACCTGAGCTTAATTCTTAGAACCCACATGGTGGGAAGAGGACTGGCTCCTCTAAGTTGTCCTCTGAGCTTCAAGCACACAAACATGACGTGTGTGTGTGTGTGTGTGTGTGTGTGTGCACAAAATTAGAAAGTGGAAAGAAACATAAAGAGGAGATGGGTCAGTGGGTAGGAATGCCTACCATGCAAGCTTGAAGAGCTGAGTTCATATCCAAAGAACTCACATAAAAGTCAGGCATGGCAATGCTTTCTGTAACCCTAGTGATGGGTGGAGGTAGAGTAAGGCAGAGGTGAAGGGCCACTGTGACGTGCTGGACACCAGCCTGGCTCCAGGTTCAGTCAGAGACTCTGTCTCAAAAAATAAGGTGAGACACAGGACACTCAATATCTTCTTCTGGCCTCTGCACAAGTAAAGCTTCTTTCATGTACACATATATGAATATATACATACTAACTTAAAAAGATATAAGCCCAATAAAGTGGCTAACATACCGCTAAAACAGCATTGTATTGACAAAAGGAAAATCACACAGCTCAATGGAACAGAACAGGGGCCCAGAGAGCCACACAAATAGTACCAAATGAGTTTGACAAGGAGCAAAGCCACCTAGCCATAGTAAACCAACTGCATGCCCATACACAAAGTAATCACACACGGGCCCAAACTCTTAAAAAATTTATTTATTAGGAACAGACCTCACATGAAAAATGCAAAATTATAAAGGTAGCTAAAATAAAAGAAACATCTACATGACCTTAAGTTTGGTTATAAAGTTCAAAACATTAGAAACATGACCTACAGACCCAAGTGCAGCATAAAATAAATAAATAAGCTTTAAAAGCCTGTCTGTCAAAGACACTACTAAGATACTGAAAAGATCAGTATGATCTGGAACTTAAACTCAAAACAGCTAAGTGTTTGCTGTGGCTCCACTTGAATAATAAAGCAAGAAACTGCATTGAAAAAGATCAAAAGACCAGGAAAGGTATCAAATCATACTGATGGTAAAGGAGCACACATTGCCATAATAATGATGATGAAATGAAGGGTAGAAAGGTGTCCAGGGCCAGGCATCCTCAGAGAACTGCACATTACACAGCAACCACGTTCCAACAGCAGTAGGAAATGCTACCAAGGTGGGGACAGCAGGAGCTCTCTCTCCGCTACTGCTGATGGACTAGCCGTTTGGAAGACAGCTTTGCTTTTATACAGCTAAACACAGGTTAAACCTCACTCATATTTACCTAAATCATGTGAAAAATTGTCTATGATAACTTTATTCATAACTGAAAAAGATAAAGCAACCAAAATACTCTTCAATGGGTGAATAGTTGATCACAGATGAAAGCATAGACTCAATCTTACACAGCTTCAATTGTACGGCATTTTGATAAAAACAAAATTATAAAGATGGCAAAACACCAGTGAATGGCAGAGACTTGGTGGAGGTGAAGGTAAGTAAGTGAACTGCAAGGGATTTTTTTCAAGGTGGTGAGTAATTCTGTATGACACTGGAAGGGTACACACATAATACCATGAACACCGGGGGGGGGGGGGGGGGGGGGGGGTCAGCTTTCTGAGGCCCTGTCTCATATACCAATGAGGAAATCTGAATATAAGTGAATGTTTTAAAAAATTATATTGAGGATCTTAGGATGGAATGCAGAATGTGGCCAAACAATGTAAATTGCAAATGAGGGGTGCAGAAATATCACAATGGGTAAGTGTGGGGAGAAGGGAAATCTGTAAAATTAAAGGCAAAAGACTGCTGGAGTAGCCTACTGGGGCACAAATGAACCATCTGGACACCTGCACTGTGATCTAGGAGCAGTCAGTACAGTGTGGCAGATGGTGGCTGCCAGGTGTCTCACTGCTGGAGTGACCCATGCATGTGGTGACAGATGAAGCTGGATGTAGTAATATGAATTCATATCTGCAGGTATGTGTGTCCATAACTGAGGAGACATACTCCTTGCTCTGTAGCTCAAAGAGCCTAGCACTAGCCATACCTTGGTACAATGAGCAACTAGATCTTTGTTTCTAGTACCTTTCTCATCTAAAGCCACTAGAGCTTCTTGGGAGAAATAGCTGGTTCCAGACTTATATATAGAACATAGGTCTGTAAGTTTAAAGTTTAAAAAGGGACTTAACAGGGGGCTGGCGAGATGGCTGAATTAGGAAAGTTCAAATCAAAGGCACCTATAGACCCAGCACTAGGGAGGCAGATGGGAGAATGGTGGGAAGGGGTCTTGCTAGGCAGCCAGGCTAGACAAATTAGTAAACTGTAGGTTCAGTGAAACACCGTCCCCAAAAATATGGTGGGGAGCAACTGAAAAAAATACAACATTACCCCTTGCCTTTGTACATATGTGCACCTACATACCAATCCCCCACAATATATGAAATGCTTAATAACAAAAAAGTCACATTGATGGAGTATGTCAGAATTATAAGAGGCAAAGCTATAGAAATTTTTATCGGCCAAGTTAAGTGTTATTTTAAGCCGCAGAATAGAGTAAAAGTCCAATGTTCATATGTATAAAGTAATAAAGGAAGGCTGAGAGCTAAGGACTAACCCAAGCTCTGTGCTGACTCCTTCTGCAGAGCACGGAGTGGAAGAGAGCGAAAGGAGCAACCGTAACGCAGGGAAATCTGCGAATCTGTGAAGACTGATACGTGAGTCACTGTCTCAAACTTCACTGGTTTTGACAAATGCATAAAATCATTTTATACCCTTCCAATGTCATCAAGAATTGTTTTACCATCTTGTGAAACAATCCCTTGCACTTCACACCATTGGGTCTCAACCAAGTGATCACAGTCAACAACAGCCATAATAAAGCACAGACCTGACATGTTGACAAGACAGAGCTATAATTGTTCTTCTATGATCCCGTAACTCCTACTCAATAAACAAATAAAATAACAAATGTCTCCAGTGACTTTGTACAAAACACCTGACCAATTGTCCTTAAAACTGTCAAAGTCACCAAAAATAAGGAATGTCTGAGAAGCTGTCACACCCTCACGTAGCCTGAGAAGTCATAGTGACCAAATGAAATGTGATATCCCAGATGAGACCCAGGGTTAGAAGAAGGACACCAGGTAAAAGCAAAGGCAGCCTAGACAGAGCACAGGCCTTATGACAATGTCCTGGTATTGGTACGTCAGCTTTAACAAATATATCACACTAATATACTACAAGAATGAGGGAGACCAGGGACATGTCACACCACAACTCTCTGCACTATCTGCAATTTTTCTATAAATCTAGAATAGTCCTAAAAATTAACTTAAATGATAAAAAGGCAGCACGGTTTCACAGAGTCAATGGTTGAAACACAGAAATCCCAGCACACAACACTTGGTTTTAACCAGGTGCTGAGGGGCTGGTGTGGATGTGGTGTCATAGGCTGACAGTTCTGGGGTATCTATGAGGCAGATTTTTCTCTTGGTATAGGAAGTGTCCAATCAGACATGCAAGTGTGTTCTCACATGGCTTAGGTCAGCTGTGCCCTGGGCTCTGTGTTCACTAGTGCTGAGAGAGAGTCTCGTGTAGTTCAGTCTGGCCTTGAACTTGCATTTGAGGATAACCTTGACCTTTGGATCCTCCTGCCTACGCTACACAAGAGCTGAGATTATAGATGTGCACCATCTCACCCTGTTTATGAGACACAGAGGATCAAACTCAGAAATTCATGCATTCTAGTTAAGCACACTACCAACTTAGCTATCTCTCCAAGTCCTTTGGTGTGTCTTACAAATGAAATTACACACAGGCAAATGTAAAATTCCCATTATTCTCATATCTTCTTTCCACATATCAATCACTTTGAAACAAATAACTATAGAAATCTCAGTTGACCCAAGCGGAAAAAGTGAAGTGATGGTTAACATTAAGGAATTATTAGGTTTCAGATGTGAAAACTCAATAAATCCTGTTCTGTAGGAAAATATTCATTTTCCACCCAAGCCACTGCTACAGAAGTAACAAAGCAAGATGAACTGAGGTACAGAAGGAAGACTGGCCAAAGCCAGAAACTGCATGTGCAGGCAGGAGTATGAGCATGCATGGGTTCACTGCATCCCTCTCTCTACTTTTGCTTTGCGTAAATCTAAACCTTCAGCCTAGAATGATAGTCAATGCCTTTAATACCAGCACTCAAGAGGCAGAGGCAGGTGGAGCTGTGAGTTCAAGACCAATCTGGTAAGTGAATTCCAGGACAGCCAGAACTATACACAGAAACCCTGTCTCAAAACATTAAAAAAAAAAAAAAAAAAAAAAAAAAAAAGCCAAACAAACAAACAAACAAACAAAAAAACCTCATCTACTTTTTGAAAACTGTGACAGATACACCATGTATCATGGTGTCTGTCTGTCACATACCCATGGGAAGAGAAACCAGCAAGGAGAAACACCCAGTATTCCTCCCTCCTCTTCCTCAGTGCAAGGTTCTACAACAGACTCTGGTTGCTCTGCTCTATATTCTGAAGCTCCTAAAATATACAATTTTAAACACAGTGATTTCTAAATAGTGAAGAAGCCCTCCACTCCTGCTCTATGCAATATCATCATCCACCTGAGCAGGGGGTTACAGGGCTTCAGGGAAGCTGAGGGGCCCTGGCCCTGAGCCTCCACCTCTGTCACCTCCAGGCTTGATCTAGAGAGGAAGGAGAGCAGTCACACTGTTTTTCTGTTTCAAGAGTGGGCTTGAGGAACTACTTTGAACACTAAACCAGAAGGGGCCTGGAACCCAAACCTCACCCATCTGAGCTTGCATGGTCATGAGTCTTTCTCACATGCTGTCATCACAACATGACAGAAAATGCCAAGAAGAAATGAAATCATTCTTTACCCTACATGCAGAACAGAACACATGGGGGGGGGGCTGACTATTGACTGTTGGCAATTAGCAAGAACGTATCTACTCTCCACACTCAAATAAAGACCTAGGTCTCTGAGTGGACCCTGCAGGGCCAGGGCTCTTGCTGAGGGTGGCTGTTCAGACCTAAAGAAAGGACAGTGACCATCCAAGTGTTCATAGTGTGCAAGACTGTAGTGACAGGCACGATTATTAAGCCACTAAGCCTAGACAAAGGAGTGGCTCACTTAAGGCCACACAGTTTTTGAGATCCCAGGCAGGGTCCCAAAACACCCCTCTGGCATCACAGGACTGGGCACCACATGCAACTAGCCTCCTCTCTTGCTCAGGCAATGATTTCTCTGAGGCCTGCTGGCTCTCCTGAGAGACCTGGGCTCTCAGCTCGGGGCCTGGGCCTCCCTTTTCCCCACCTGCTAAGCCTCAAAGTATGCTTGGCATCTCTTAAGACAGGCTTCCTCCATCACAGCTGTGCCAGCCCTGTGCCCAGTGGAAGGTAGCCAAGGCCACACCTCCACATGCTGGCAGAGCTGGCCTACAGCAGCAATTCACATGCCTGGGACAGATTCTCTGCCAGGTACAGGTATCTGATTCCCATACCCCCTCAGAACAGCAGGGTCTGATGTAGCAGTTAAAGCCATTGTTAAAACAGAAGAACCCTATCAAATTCCTTCATGAGTCCCTGGCCCACATTTGTTGGTTAGAAAGGCAGGCCCAGAGGAAGGGAGGTCACCTAGCAGTCAGTGGCAGAAGTGAGGGGACCACAAGGTCACTGTCTAGATGCCTACAGCTGCCTTTCTTCGACTGCTCAAGGATCTTCATGACTCTCAAGTTGATCACCTTCACACAAACAGTAGATTACTGACACCCAACTGGCCCCACAAAACACATCTGTGGCTCCTGTGCCTGCTCAAGAAATAGATAAACTATCAGTCTAAGAATGTCAGAGAACGGGGGCAGCCAGGGCTTTGCCCTCTCTGGAAGCAAGCCCTATAGGAGGTGCCTTGAAGAGCTTCCTCTGCCAATCCCTTTATCACTTCTGCCTCAACCGGTACAAATGCTGGAAACAGCAGCTCAAGAAAACACAAAGACCCACCAGAAAGTGTCTAAGCTTGAGAGGGAGAAGCAGGTGGTCCCACAAACTAGAAAGGCATGATGCAACAGGGCAGCCATCAGAGAGGCACTGGGAGACAGTCAAGCAAAGACAAACAGGAATAGGGAGGTGCTATGTACCACTCAAAGAGCTTGAGGCCTGGATGAGGTGGAGCTAGGCTGACAAAGCATTTACTGGGTGCCAGGTACTGTGCCCAGCCTGACGCTGGATTCCACCCACATGGGCATGATGATGCATAGAACTCAGCACCACCAAAAGGGACAGGGGACAGCACAGAGGGTGTGTTCAGGTTTGTTCTTGGGCCAAGCCCAGGTAGAGCAAAAACTGCTTCTGGGAATCTCTCTTGACAGATGGGGAACCCGAACTCAGCCCCTTCACCTACAATAACTACCCTGCTCTGCCAACCCAACATACCTGTATCCTCAAAACTGCAGATAAGAACAGAGAAAGCTTTTTCATGACCACTTGGGACCATGACACCATGGGGCTAGAAAATTCTCTATCCCACCATGCTAAGTAAGGAAAGAAGCCACAGCATGACTTGGGACAGATGTGCCCCTTACTGACTCACCACTGGACATCCTTTCTACTTCTAGCCTCAGTCAACACTCAGGCCATGGTTGTCAGTAGGACACAGCCATTCACCCAGAAATAAAGACAGCAAGGCCAACACTGAGTCAGCTCACCTACCACAAGCCTCTCCTTAACTCTGGTTCATAAACCCTTTCACCCGAGTCAGCCAGCTTCCTCACCTCAAAGACTTTCATCATTAAATGCAGGCAGGAATACAAGCAACTTAACCACAGCATGACTTGTTATGGTTCATCTCTCTATGGGAGAAAACTTCCCACATACTCCATCTCCTTAAATCTTGACTTGTTTTTCAAGAAGTGTATTTTCAAATACAATACTGACCAAAATTAAGGAGTCTGACAAGGGCTTGCTCTGGCCTGGATGTGAGGAACAAACACAATGCTGACAGGAGGAAAATTGACACAAACTTTTGGCAACACCCTCTAAGGCTGATGCACTTCTAGACTCTACCAGGAACTTCTGGAAGAAACCTTATCCACCTTACCAAGGGGAGAGGAGCAGTCTGTCCAAACCTATACAGTCCATGCGGGGACGAGCCATGAGCTGACTTAGGCTAAACAGATACCTACAGAACACCTAGAGAACAGATCACACCTTCTTTCTCTTCTCCTAAGGGTTTTCCCTCCAGATAAAGACGAGGCTTTATGCTGTGCCATATAATGATTGTGCCCATAACAATAACTACAGAGAGCAGACAAATGGAAGTCAGAGGTGGCGAACAGATAGGTCACCAACAGCCAAATGCCGCTGAAGGAAACCTGTTAATTCAGAAGAGGACAGTGAGTGTCCCAGGAAGTGGTATTTCCCCAGGAGTAGGAAGGCAACCTATCTGGATGTGAAAAGGGAGTGGTACTATAATAAATGGTTGCTACCTGCCTGGGGGACCAGGGAAGTGGGAGGGGGAGGCCAAGACAGAAGACCAGGTATGAGTTGAAGGCACATCCACTCTCTATTTTCACAGTCCCAACCTTCATCTGTCACATCACTTTACCCTAAAAAAAGGAGTTCATGGTCCATTCTCCCCGTCAATCCACTGCCAGTGGAGTCCAGCTTGGATTAGTTACTGACATCCTCTGATAGACGATGGATTTGAGGCTCTGTGTGAGGATCCAAGTCCTGTCCACCCAAAGAAGCAGTCACTTCTCTCCCAGCCCTGCTCTACCTAGACCTTAAGGATTCATTCCCCAGACAAGTAACAAAGGCTCTGAAGAGTTGAGGCCTATCCAAAGATGGCTGGGAGCAGAAGTACCAGAGGAGATCTGAAGGAAAAGGTTTAGATTATCCAACAAGCTACCTGCCTGGCCCAATGCCAGGTCTTTCCTAATATAAAATACTAACAGCAATACTTTTGGGTTGGCAAAGCTGCACCCCTATTCTGCAGAGGTGGAAGCTAAGGCCTGAGGAGAGCTTACACCCACAGCCACATCATAAGCAACAAGAAGGGTTGGTCCAAACTCAAGTGTGTCTTCTCCCAAAGAGCATTTTTCCAGTTTCCAGAACAAGGTTGGGGCGTCAAGAAGAATGTGGAGACACTACTTTAACTATCCCATAAAGTCTCCCCAGGTCAGTCCCACTGCTTTCCCCACACTGGGATGACACAAAGCACCATGTTTCCTATAGAAGAAACACAAACACCACGGTGACAGGCAGGGCCCAAGAAGCAGAGCAAGACAGGAAATGGTCGCTGGAAGCCGTGCATCCCAACGGTGGGAGCATCACTAAGAAGAGATAAGGAAAAAGCAGCTAGCTGACCCAGAGCTAAGTCACAGATGAGATGGATACGGGGAAATCCAGCCTGTCAAAGGCCACAAGCAACAGGAGCCACGACTCACTCAGCCCTGAATCCACCCCTTCCCAGCCTCAGGCAGTCATGAAACCAGATGAAATGCACAGAGGAGAAATGATTTGCTTGAAGGTGACTAACAGTGGCCAACCAGACCCAGGCCCAGGCTCAGAATTTCCCAGAGGGTCAGCCTTGCATCGATGGCCTCATCTGCTCGACCCCCATCTACACAGACACACCCAAGGCAGCAAGAGCAGGGAGGGCTTCAGACCTTAAGCGAAAGGGCCGTCAAGGCCTGCAGAGAAAGCTAGCGGATGCGTGGGGCTGCAGGGGAGTCTGGATTCCCTCAGCCGGACACTGGCCGCCGAAGGAGGCCGAGCTCGTTCACTCTCCCCCACTGCCCTGGGCCTCAACTCTGGGTTCCCTGCCCCACCCCTGGTACCTCCCACTACTGGGCAGGGTGACCTTAGCGCCCCAGGCGGGGGTCGCAGCCAGCCACTCACCTCTTTGAGCTGCTCCATCTCGCTGCGGATGGCCTCATAGTCCACCTCGAGCTCCTCAAACTGCAGCTTGAGCTGGTGCTTCTCCTCGAGCACCGCCAGCCCATACTCGGCCGCCTGGATCTTCTCACGCGTGGTCTCGGCCAGTTCGTGGGACAGCCGCTTCACCTCGGCGCGCAGCCACTCCGGCTGTGCCTCCATCACGAGACGCGCGTACTCCTCCTCTTCCGACGGCGCGGACATGGTGGCCGCGCGCCGAGGCTGGCTCCCACCTTAGCTCCCACAAGCCGGGGCCCTCTTAGCTGCCACCGCCGCCGCCCAGCCCCGACGGCTGCCCGCGCCGCCGCACTGCTCCTCCCTGACGCGCGAGGAACACTGGGGGCTGCAGTCTCACTGCGCATGGACTACACAACCCGAAGTCCCTTACGCTCGCCTGGCCTGCGACTGTGATTGGTCTAAATCATAAGGGGGCGGGGTCTTAGCATGACGCAAGCCTACGTCTCCTTAGCATTGTGGGAGATGTAGTCCCGCTTCGTGCTCACTCCATGGCCCGCTGTGAGTAGCGCCGGCTTGGCTCCAGTTGGTGATTGGCGGGTAACGCTGACGTGACAGATGTTGGGGTGCCACCGACTCGAGCCCTGGGACGGGGCAGCCACCCAGAGAACCTTCAGCCTCGCCCTCCCAGCCTTTGTAGAATAGAGCGAGGCGAGCAGTGGCTACCACAAGTAAGATCCGTGTCCTACGACGTCAGAGCATCGCTTGTGAGACGATGGCGCGCGCTTTATGCGGGATTTGAAATGACTTGTGGCGCGCCACGGGCACTGCCAAAAGGATGTGGACAACCCTACGTTAAGGGCTGAGAGGGCGCCCAAACCCGGACACTACTTTCTCTTGTCCTACAGTCCATTAGGATATTCTTTCATGAAAGGTGAAGGCATTTCTGTGAGCACCTTGTCATACGTGTGATTAAATGTTATCTATTCCCCGTTTACGGTGTGACAGATTATTTCAAGCATATCTGTACTCTTCACTATAAGTCTAAATAAAACTTCTCTTCTCCCTTGGTGGTTTGGATATAACACGCTTGTTCTCACTGCCTCCCACCCACCCCCCCCCCCCCCCCCCGCAACCGCAAACACCACACCCTACAGCTGCCGACCACCATAAAACATAGAGGTCAGCTGGAGATATGGCTCAGAGGATAAAGCGATTGCTGAGCAAGCGCAAGGATCTAAATTTGCATCCCCAGAGCCCACATAAAGCACAGTCTATAATCGCAGTGTTCCTAAGCCAAGATGGGAGGTAGAAACTGGAGATTCTCCTGAAACTAGCCAGGTGCATGCATGCGTGTGTGTATGTGTGTGTATAAGATACCTGTCCCAAACAAATTGAAAACAAAAAACTGACAACTTGATGTTATCTTCTGACTCCCATCTGCATGTAAGGCCTTTGGCCTTTGTGCACACACAGGGACACAAACCCACTTCACACACATGCAAAAGATTAAAAGATGATCTAGGGTCAACACAAGAGTGGTGTATAAATAAACTGTATATAGTGGAACGCACCCTTTAATCTCAATGTTTAGGAGGCAGAGATAGGAGAATCTCTGAATTCAAGGCCAGCCTGGTGTACTAAAGAGGCCCTGTTTCAAGAACAAGAAGAGTTGTGTAAAAAAAAAGTGCATCATTCCTTCTTTAAACAACCATCCAGTTGTCTAGGACAGTCCCGGCTCTACATTGAAAGGCCCGCCACATATCAGGCCCCTGCAAGCTGTTGACACTAAGGAAGGATCTAGAAGGAACAAACCTTGCTCCAACAAGTCTGGAGCTCTACAGTAGATGCACACCTGTCTTGGCTGGCCTGACTGAGAACCTCCCCACCCAGACCCACACCTATCTATGAGGCAAGTGTGAGGAGAGTGGGAGAGAGCCATGAGCATCTGATGTAGAAACTGACCAGGGAACTTGAAACATAAAAACAGGGTGATGGCAGGCATGTTGAGATACAGAGAATGGATGGGTCACTGCCAGTATTGGCTTCCTTCAGTGCTGACTAGCAAGGTTAGAGCGAAAAGGAAGTATTCTAGGATCCAGTTTGCCACTGGTAGGAGTTGGGGAACCAGGAAATACTTCACTGAGGAGGTGAGACCAGAGAGAGATCCGAAGGACACATCAAGGATGTACAAGTATGGAAACCACAAAAATAAAACTAGATGAATCTCCCCAACCACAGATGATGGGCCACATCTTGAGGTCTCCCTGGGTCACAAATCTTGGCAAGTCTTTGACCTGCATTAGCTCACTCAGTGCTCTCAGAACTTCAGTTCACACCATCTGTTTTATGAATAAGGACACTGAGGTCTGCCACCAAACCCTAGGTATTGACCCTGACTTCCCACTCCTTCATTTATTCATGCTGCCAGCCAAGGCTGACACCCTGTGTGGTGGTTTGAATGTAATTGGTTCCCATAAACTCATGGGGAGTGGCACTATTGGGCATCCCAGACAAAGCTGAGCAGTCCTGCACAAAGATGTTGTGACTGGGACTTGATCTATATGGGGCAGGTTGTCGGGCTCTGCCTACTTGCTGTTGCCTAGAGAGCTGTCCTTGCCCATGTGACACCTCCTCGATGGCCCAGGAGCAAAGTGCTCTCATCTTCAGACAGCATCCTGCATGGGTATGCTTGACTAACCTAGAAGAATGGTACATGACATAGTATTCCTGAGTAATCATGCTGTATGACAGCAAACAGTCATTGACTTAAATCTAAATGTTAGTCATTCAACAAACTCCTCTGTGTCGGGCCTTGAGGGACTCAGATACATCACCAGCAGTAGTCCTGGTGACTGTAACAGCCTTTTTAACTTTTATCCTGTGCCAAGGCTTGTGCCTCAGTATTAATTTATGGGCTAGTGAGATGGTTCTGTGGGTAAAGGCACTTGCTCCAAAACTGATGACCTGATTCGATCCCCAGACCCACAGGATGAAAGGAGAAAACTGACTTCCACAAGTTGTTCTTGGGGGCACACACACGGCACATGGTCACTCAGTGACGGAGCCTTGGATGGGAGCTGGTTTTCATACCACACACACACAGAGCATATGGTCACTCAATGATGGAGCCTTGGATGGGAGCTGGCTTTCACACTTCCTCTCCTCTCACTCCTGGCTGATGAGTAAATGGATATTCCTCTCCCTTGGGTGTTTCTGCCCTGACCTCCAGTGCTTTGCTCATGTATCTGGGGGCATGGGGTCTTGTGTCTTGAGCCAAGACAGCTCTGGATGAGACAGCCCTTTGGGACTATCACCCAACAGTTAGGCTATCTGCCAGTGCCTCTCCTAACTCCACAGAGAACCTTTTGTCCTGCAAAACTCTGACCTACTCCTTAACTGATCCACAGATTCAGTGTTCAACTCTGCTTGTTTTCTGGAACTCTTATCAACCAACAGGATAGAGTTGAGGGCCTAGGAACGAACCCATGGTGAGCAAATGCTCCAGAAAGAGTACCAAAGAGTAAAGTCAAAACCACCTTATGGTCAGATGCAAATGAAGCCCCTCTAGGATTCAAGACTTAATTAGTACTATAATACTCCAGAAGAAAACAGAGGTGTAGATTTTTGTGTCCTTGGATTAAACGGTGGGTTCTTAGATATGACATCAAAGCCTAAGGTACTGGGGGGAGGGGCAAAGTGAGAGCTCCCAAATTTAAAATCTTTTCTTCAAAGGATGATTTAAAAAAAAAAAAAATGGAAGAAATTCTGCGACTGGGGTTCAGCCCCTTAGCACAGAGGTGTCAGTCACAAGTCCCAACCTCAGAGCCCTTGCTCAGGGCATCTTGGGCCTCTGCAGGCCATGTGTTATGAGGATCCTATCTGGGAAGGGCTGGAAGTGAAGGGTTGACAAGATTTTCTTTCTTTCTTTCTTTCTTTCTTTCTTTCTTTCTTTCTTTCCTTCCTTCCTTCCTTCCTTCCTTCTTTCCTTCTTTCTTTCTTTCTTTCTTTCTTTCTCTTTCTTACTTTTTATTTGTCAGTCTCTCTACCACGAATCTGTGGGACTCACTCTGTAGTCCGTGCTGGCCTCGAACTCACAGAGCTTGGCCTGCTTCTGCCTCCCAAGTGCTATTGTAATGAAACATTTTCTTCTGAGGTGAGGGATGAGGTGGTAGCCTGGGGGGGGGGGGTTAAAAGAGTTGAGAACGTAAGAGAAGCCTCTTGTGCACTCACATTGACCTTTTGTAACACCAACACCAGCAAGGGCATTTGTGCTAATGCTGTCCTAACAACCGTAGACAGAGGGGTCCAGATAACAGAAATCATTTCCTCACAGTCCTGGATCACCCAGGTACCAGCATGACCCAGGGTTTGGTAAAGTCTTCCTTCCTGGTTCACAGACAGCAATCTTCTGGATCTGGTTTTATGCTTACATGGTAGAGACAAATCTCTGTTACCTCTATCTTATTAAAAAGGTGTGTGTGTGCCTGTCTATCTGTCTGTCTATGTGTCTGTGCATCTGTGCCTGTGGAGGTCAGAAGAAGGTATTAAGTAGCCTCCTCCTTTAACCCTCCTCTGACCTGTTCCTTTGAGGCAGGGTCTCTCCCTGAAACTGGAGCTCACATTTTCTAGGCTATATTAGAAGCCATCAAGCTCCAGTAATTCTCCCATCTCTGCTCTCCTTAAAGCTGGGATTACAGATGTTCCTGGAGCACCTGGCTTGTTATATGTGGGTACTAGGATCAAAACTCTTATCATTATGATTGTGCATCAAGCTTTTTTAACCACAAAGCTACCTATCTCTCCAGCTCCCCATTCTCTTCCTAGAGGGACACCAGCCCTGTTATATCAGCCCCTCCCAACATATGAGTTCATTTAATATTATTACATCCTCACAGGCCCCATGAGAGATTGAAGCCTCTACATGACTGGGGGAGGGGTACCCAATTCAATCCATAGCAACAGGAATAATACTTATCAATTTATAATTGTAGATATGTAATAATGCCCTGCTTAAAAAGTAAAGTCCCAGGGCCTTGAGAGATGATTAATAGAGCATGTTGCTCTTTCAGAAGACCTAAGTTTGGTTACTAACACCCTCCTGGTGGCTCACAAACATCTGTAACTCCAGATTTAGAGGATTCGACACTGTCTGGCCTCCATGGGCACCAGGCACACATGTAATGCATTCATATACATACAGGCAAAATGCTCACACAAATAAAAAATAAAATAGTCTAAAGAAGTAAAGTCCCAATTCAAACAGTTTTACAGTTTCTTTAAATACTTCACCCACTGCCAGTTTAAAGCTACCAATGCCAACTAAAATGGTGCTTGAAGAAGATACAGTAGCAGCTATTGCCTGATGATTCCACTCAGATGCACAGACTGAGACAACCTCAAGAGGATGGTCATAAAACAGGAGTTAGAAAATGATGAGGCTTTGAGTAGCATATAACTGGAAGCATCCGTAATTAAACTTAATAAGAGCTATTAGTAAAAAAGTATTTGTAGATTTAACAGCCTGCTTTCTCAAGTTCCCTGTGTTCTGAACCTCAAAGTTCCCATTGTGTACCAAGTGCTTTGTTACTGTTATTTTCTTTTATTGATATATTTATATATTTTAAATTATCCAAGCTATCTTTTAGAATCTGCCAGTCTCTCTCTTCAAGGCTGGGGTAATAGGCACATGCAGTCCTGTCTATCTCTTTTAATAGGTGCTGAAGATTCATGCTCCAGTTCTCATGCTTACATAGCAAGCGTTTTACCCACAAAACCAACCATCCCAAGAGAATATGAGAATAACAAACCAGGCATGGGAGACTCAGGCAGGACTTTGAGACCAGCTTGGACCACTTAGCGAATTGTAAGCCACGTTGGATAAATAGCAAGCACTGACCTTGCAAGTAAGAAGGTTCCAGTGGCATCTTTAGAACACAAGTAAAAGGCAGAGCAGGAAGCTGGGCAGCAGTGGAGCAGGCCATTAATCCCAGCACTCGAGAGGGAGAGGCAGGCTGATCTCTTGTGAGTTTGAGGACAGCCTGGTCTGCTGGTCTGCAGAGCTAGTTCTAGGACAGCTAAGCCTAGACAAAGAAATCCTGTCTCAAAAAAAAAAAAAAAAAAAAAAAAAGGCAGAGCACAGTGGGATATTTGCAAATTAGTAAACCCAGAGACAACAAGAGGGGAGGTAGAGGCAGCTGGATCTTGGAGCTCGCTGGCCAGTGTAGGCAACTTGGCAAAGTTCCAGGCCAATGAGAGATGTTATTTCAAACAAAAGTTAGGAGTCATCTGAGGGACAACAGCCAAGGTTGGCCTCTGACTTTAATTTGTAATGGATGCATAGATAGTTACACATCTGCCAACCTTATTTGATAGGTGTTACTCCTGTTGCTATGGACTCAAGTGGGTACCTCTAGCCCTGTCATGTAGATGCTCCAGTCCCTAATGGGCTCTGTGAGAAGGTGTGTTAGTTTGCATGTAATTAGCTCCCATAATCTCATAGGGAGTGGCACTATTAAGAGGTGTGGCTTTGTTGGAGTAGGTGTGGCCTTGTTGGAGGAAGTGTGTCACTGTGGAGGAGGGCTTTGAGCTTTCTTTGCTCAGTGTGACACACACTTCCTGTTGCCTGAAGGTCCAGATGTAGGACTCTCAGCTCCAGCATTACATCCATCTGCACGCAGCCATGTCCCACCATGATGACTATGGACTAAACCTCTGAAACTATAAGTCACCTCATTAAATATTTTCCTTTATAAAAGTTGAAGTGGTCTCTTCACAGCAATAGAAACCCTAATTAAGACCAGAAGTAATAAAAACTAAATGAGCTCATATGCATGGAGGGGCAGGTGTAACAGAGCTGGTATCTACATGGACATGTGTACCTGTAACACACACACTAAAAATACAAAAAAAAAAAATTGTATCTGCTGTTTGTTGAGAATCTACTTTGTCTCAGATTTTGCTCAAGCCATAAGTATTTACCTTTGTTAGTCCTTACTGAAGGTTAATGAGTGTGTCAGCTTTCTATCACCTTAACGAATGCTTGAGGCAGCTTAAAAAGTGAAAGGCTTTTGGAGGTTTCAAACCATGATTGGTTGAGCCCTTTGCTTCCAGGGTCTGTGGTGAGGTAATACTTCACATAGAGTGAAACTATTCGTCTGGTGACCAGAAGTATAAAAGGAGCCAGGAAGGGGCAAGAGCCCACTGTCCCCTTCAATGGCATGCCTCCCAGAGACTCAAATACTTTCTACCTGGCTAACTAACACACTCCTATAAAGTATACAGCTGTCGTGACAGGCTTAGTAAAAACCATCCAGACAGAAGGCCTGAGAGTCTCTTACTGGCAGTACCTGGTACTTCCAGGAAGTGCCCATAACAGATACCACCCAGAGAGGGTTCAGCACCTGAAGGGAAATATCTGATATTTCAAACATTTCAATCCTTATAGTCCTTGAACCCAGTGCACACCTATTTCCCTTAATCTCACTAAGATACCCCTAGACAAATGTCAGCCAATCAGGGTCCTGAACATTGGAAATCCCCTCACACCAACCTCTACTATGACAAAAACCCTACCCTGCCAGGCCTGGCACTCTCTGCTCTAAGCTGCATCAAACAGACAGAGAGGCCAAGTTTAAGCTTGAATAAAGGCTCTTTGCTTTTATCTATGGGATTTAGTCTCCATGGTGGTCTTTTGGAGGTCCCCTAGATCTGGGTATTATTAGGATTCTGTTCTAGCCTCTGAAGACCTGCCCCACCCTGAGTTCTGATATCAAGCTCCATTTAAGAAGAATTCCTACCGCCTGTGTGTGTGTGTGTGTGTGTGTGTGTGCATGTCAGTGTGCACCTATGAATGTGTGAGTATGCAAGTGTGTGGATGTGAGTGTGTGCACATGCATGCGTGTGTGCACGTGAGTGTGTGCACGTGTGGGCACATGCACGCATGCGAATTTGTGTGCACATGTGTGCATGTGTGTGTGTGCATGTGTGTGTACTGCGGTATGTGTTCATATGGACTGTGGGGGTATATGTGGAAGCCAGAGGTCAATATGGAGTGTCTTCCTTGACAACCCTCCACCTTATTTTTGGCAGTGAACTGACAGTGCAAGAATTCAGCCAGACTGGCTGCTTAGCAAGCCACAGGATCCTGATGTATCTGCCTCCTCAGGGCTGAGACTGTAGGGCTCACACTGGGGATCCAAACTTGGTTCCTCGTGTTTATATAGTAAGCCCTTTACTGACAGAGTCACCTTTTTAGCCCTGTAATTATCAATTTTGGTGCAATATAGTTATATGATCAGTAAGTTCCCCCCCCTCCCCCCAAAGAGCACCTATGAATCTGGAGAAAATAATCGAAACGGTGGGGGGGAAAAAAAAAAAAGAAAAGAAAAAGCCCATGCACTCAGTGCACTGGAAATTTCCCAACTGCATAAATCAAACTAAATATTTATGGAAATTGCCAATGTTGGATACAAAGAGCCTCTGCTGCTCTTGACTAGTGAAATTGCTGTCCATCTCTGTTTCTCTTTGTTTTCAGATTGGCCAGTTTTTATTGATCTGTTTTAAGGTTTGCAATTGTCTGTTCTGCCTTTGATGTCTCTAGCAAGTGTTCCTCTTCTGTTACTGTGCTTTTCAGTTCCCAAATCAGAATTTCCACTTGGCATTTCTGTATAACCTGTCTGTGTTGGTTTCCTTATTTGTTGAATCATTGCTGTCATGATCATCTTTTAGCTACTTAACTTTTCTAAAGCTTAATGTTTGAACATTAGAATAGCAGCTTTGAAGGCTTTGTCTGATAAACCCAGTGTCTGGGAACAATAGGACACAATTCTTTCTGAATTTCTTTTTTCCGAGTGTTTGTTAAATACTTGGCCTTTGAGGTACAGTATTGTAACAACTCACATAGTGTTTTCATTTTCCTTTGTGTGTTTATTTGCTCCCAAACTCTGTCTCCCTGACAATATGGAGCTGTTTTGTTTTATTTTTATGCATGAGCCTCGCGTCCAAGCTTTTGCCTCTGCGACTTCATAGTTGAACATTCACCAAAGACTTGCCAGTTTATACTCAGAGCCAAAATGGCTTCTATACTTGTCAAAGAATAGATGCTGAGCAGAAGAATGTGTCGCACGAATGAATGAGACTCAGGGAGAGATCTCTGAAGAATTAGAGATAGTAGAGGGAATAAACACCACAGTCAGATCTTACCCAGCTGTCTTCCAGCTTCCTCAGCCTAGCTTCCCTTGGAATGGCTCCCTCTGTGTTTCTATCCTGTCTCAAGTACACTTTCATAAATTAAAGCATGGCCCCACCACTGCCTGCTTGGGAGCCTGGAATTCCTTCTGTAATCTGAAGTGACTTCGACTCAGTTGGGATTAAGGGTGTAGGTCACCACTCCCAGGATACTCCCTGTGCTGGGATTAAAGGTTTGAATCACCACTGTCTGATTCTCCTAGACTGACTGTGGTTAGAGCTCTGGAACTTCTGGAGCTTCTATTAACTCCCTACAAAGACTATGATGGATTCCCTCTGATATCTCCAAAACTTCTGAAACTTTTATTGAATCCCCACATATCCCCTTTTGTGTCAAATTAAAAAAAAGAAGGTGATAGCTAACATAAGAAAAACAATATACAATAGGTACAATAATTATATACAATATATACAAACAATAATTGAGTAATGTCCAGTCCATTAACAATTGACAATCCCAAGAAAGTATTTCATTAATTATCCTGTTTTGATGAATCCAAAGAATTATACCTAATTCATTTCTTTTCTAACTAAGAGCTATTATTTTGATGTCTCTTTAACTTATACACTTTAACTTCAAAGTTTCTCTTCTAAAACTGTCATTAGAAAACTGTAACTATACCTATCTCATCTTCAACTACCTCAGAGACCCAAGAAGGAAATAATATTTACACAAATAACTAGGAAGTGCAAGCAACTTCCAAAAACTAGAAATGACAGAGATGACACCTATCTGCCTGGACAGTCACCCAAAGTTCCTTTATAACGTTGGGGCATCCATCTTCAGCCTATAGGCCCAGAGTCTCTTTTCATCTCAGTGAAGCAGAAAATCTGCTCTGTCCATTTTGGAATAGTTCAGTCACTTCTCCTTGTGTCCTGAAGATTGAAGTCTCTCTTCAAAGTTTTTTTCAATTTTCCTTTGCGGTACTTGTTGGTTATCGGTCTCGTGCTGGTATTTAGCCTTAGATGAAGTCTACCACCCGCTTTGGGCTGCATTCTGAAGCAACCCAACTCCAAGAAGATCCAGGCCCAGAGTGCCAGGGGCCGCTACTGGCCTCATACCATCCATGGGCCATCTCTGACAGTTTTCTCTGAAAAGCAGGAACCTGAAAGACTATCTCAGCTTGTTCTGTCAAAGTTCAAAGGTCACTTTCTGAGGGAACCTATGCAGTTCAAATAGCATACTGTCAAGCAGTCAATACAGGGACAGGTTCTTGTCCAATGACTAACTGTTGCCACAAGGAAAGTAGACTCCATATGGAGTTTCTTCAATGCCCTTTTTTCTCTTGAAGTAGATTGGGGCTGTCAGGAGCAGACCTGTCTCACTGTCCAGAAAAGTCTTTAAGTTCTAAAAGTACTTTAAATGCCATATTCTATGGATCTCTGAAGTTTTTGAAGAAGACCTATTTATCTAAAATATATTTGTTTGACCTTGAAAACATATCTAACATGACTATGTCTGAATGTAATGTCTAACTACTAACTTGCATTGCTTTATATTCTAATTAATTGGAAATAAAAGCTAGCAACTTGTATTACAATTTTAGATAAACTGATTAAGTATACTATCTCAAACAAGCATAGAAATATTTGTACAATGACACAATTAATCTCAATATACACAATTTGTATACAGAAAACCGATGCAATGTAAAATATTTAAAGCTAGTAAATCCTTGTAAAAGAAGATTCCATAATCTATCCTTATATCCTATATATCTGTATCCCCTTTTTCTTTCTATTTTTTTAACACAAATCTTGAATCTAATCATTCTTGTTTAACTTTTTTCTAACCATAACCATGAACAATTTTTAACCAATTAACCCAAACAATGACAATCATCCATGACCCATTGAACAACCAACACCAAACCACCCCACTACTTGGGAACCAAAACCAACCCACCCCACCACTTGGGAGTGTGGGCACTGTGTTCTTAAGTTTACTTCCTGCTGACTGGGGGCGATAGTATCTTTTGGGGATCCTGAAAAGAAAAGTTTTGTTAAATGTCAAAGTCCTGAAATAAGTAGCTGTGTCATTTGTTGTCCAGCCTCTGTATAACAGGAAAGCACACAGCTTGTCTCAAGTCCTGGCCATAGTAGTCTGTGAAGCTGGTTCATCTCAGCGAGCTGCCTCAAAATTATCGTGATCAGATTTGTAGTCCAAATCTGATCTTTGATTGGTGTTTGTCAGCCTAGTGGCTTTGTCAGAGTTCATGTGAAACCATCTTTGTGGGACCCCATCTTCCTTTTGGATACTTCAAGTTCGTAATTAGGCCTTGTTCTGGATCACTACAGAAAACTGATAAGAGACTAAAAACCAACACAATGTACAGGAAACTAAACATATAACAATTTATTGAGCATAGGATTAGTAACAATAGAATAGTCCCTTATTTTTTTTTTGTTATTCTTCTGTCCAATATCAGGTGGCTCTTCTGATATGATAGAGATTTTTTTTCCTTTAACAAGTATGCTTGAGTTTAGAGGAGAGAGCCACAATCCAACTCTAAAACCAGCTTTAAATTATAATTAAACTGGGACTTTAACTAACAAAAAAATTTTGTAAAGGTTAAGCAATGATATTTTTACCCTATGAAGTATACTGTACCAATAGTTACCATATTCTTTTGTTTGCAAATTTTCCTGGATAGCCTCCCTTTTGCTTTAGGTATTTAGATGTCCAAGGCCTTTTAACTTCTTGAAGATGGGTATTTCCAGTTTCCTGTAAAGACAAGAACAGAAACCTGCCCCAACCCTTTGCTTTTTCTTACAACTGAAAGAATTGTAATATGGGTGGATGAGCTATCGATTCTTAGTTTCATGAAGTTTCTCTGGTTCAGTTTGAGTCTTTATTAATTTTGATGGTATCCATATCTTTTCTTCACCTGTGGAAATAAAAGCAAAACCCCTTCCCCAACGTAGCACATACCCTGGCTTCCATTCAGAGGTTAGAACATCTTTGAAGTAAACTGGCTGATTCAGTTCAGCTGTTTTTTCTGTAGTCCAATGCCTTTCAGTAGCTGTTGTTCCTTTCTCATTAGCACTGAGAAAATTCAAAGTTAATAAAGCACTATGTATTCTATCTCTGGGGGTCTTTGTTATTCCTTTCTGTTTATTTAACATATCCTTTAGAGTTCTATTTGCCCTGTAGGATTATGTGGTATTCCTGTAAGATGCTTTATATTATAATAAGCAAAAAATTGTTTCATTTTAGTAGAGACATATGCTGGAGCATTGTCAGTCTTTATTTGTACAGGTATTCCCATGATGGCCATAACTTCTAACAAATGTGTGATTACAGAATCAGCCTTTTCTGAACTCAAACCAGTTGCCCATTGAAATCCTGAAAACGTATCTATTGTATGATGGACATATCTTAACTTTCCAAATTCTGTAAAATGAAATACATCCATCTGCCAGATTTAATTTCTATGTATACCTTTAGGATTACTTCCTGCTGGCAATGGAGTTCGGTTATAGAAAGAACAGGTGGGACACCTTTTTACAATTTCTTTGGCTTGTTGCCAAGTGATAGAGAAATCTTTTTTTTAATTCTTTGCAATTAACATGATGCTTTTTATGAAATTCTGAGGCCTCTAGTACATTTCCTATTAATAATTTATCAATTTCATCATTATCTTGTGCCCTGACCCACGGTACTCGTAATTTGTGGGTCTCAAGGGGGTTCCACCTGAAATATCAATGGGGGGTGAGAGAGAGATGAAGACCAAGCGTGCAAAGAATGACAGAGTCAGTCTGAATCGTGTCAAGGTCTCGTTTATTGAACAAAAGGCAGCATTATTTATAGGCATGCCCATGCAAATTAGGTGTAAATGTGCATGGACCAATAGGGATTGAGGCTCTAACCTCATAGGTTCAGTAAAATATGTAAGCAAGGCATCATCTAACAGGTCTTACCCGCGGGACTTTTACCTAGCATCCTATCATCGCGTGAGGCTTCAGAGCAGCTGATGGCAAGGCGGGGAAGGGAAGCAGGGAAAAGAAGAGAAAAAATAGGGAAAGGGGGGGCAACCTTTTAGCCGTTGTGCTTGGCAATACACTTTATGGTTCTTTATGGAACATTTGTTTTTGCATAAATAAGAAAGAATAGGCTGCGGTTAGAACATCTTGTAACATGTCAAAAGCTGCTGCTTAAGTCAATATTAGAGCACCCTGTAGGTACCTGTTATGAGGCAGAAAAGGGTCTTTTTCTCAATTATGCTCCCAACAATCTTGGGCTAAAGGACCTGGCAGACCTGTATGGGATCGAATGTGTGTTATATAGAAGGGATGATTTCTAGTCCTGATTATTCCTTGTAACTGAATAAATAATGAAGTTAATTCTGATTCATCATTAATAAAATCAGCTGTTTCAATGTGTAGAACAACTCTTTCTGCATATTGAGAGTCAGTGACTATGTTAAGTGGTTCTGTAAAATCCATTAACACCATCATGATGGCATAGAATTCTGACTTTTGAACACTTTACTTATATGTTCTGATTTGTAACCAGCCTTTCCTGATTTGTTTGCATCGGTATAAAATGTAGGAGCTCCATAAATTGATTTATCTCATACAATACAAGGGAGAATCCAATTAGTTTTCTTTATAAATTCAATTCTTTTGCTTTTAGGATATTTGTTGTTAATATCTCCCAAAAAATTACTGCAGGCTCTTTGCCAAGGTTCACTTTCTACCCATAATTGATCAATTTCTTCATTAGTTAAAGGTACAACAATTTCTGCTGGGTCCATTCCTGTCAATTGACAAAGTCTTAATTTTCCTTTAAAAATAAGTTCGGAAATCTTTTCTACATATGTCTTTAACTTCTTGCTTGGTTTATGTGGAAGAAATATCCATTTCCCTTTGCATTAAAATTCCTGTAGGAGAATGCTTAGAGGGCAAGATAACTAGAATGCAATTGAAGTCTGGATCTACACTATCCACATGTGCATCCTGTAATTTCTTTTCCACCAAAACCAGTTCTTTCTCAGCTTCAGGTGACAGTTCTCTCAGTTTAAGTCCTTGTGACCATTTAACGTTTTGAACAGATTATCTAGTTCATCATTTTTAATTCTAATAGATGGTCATAAGTTGGCAATGTCTCCTAGTAGTCTTTGAAAATCATTGTGTCTTTAATCTATTTCTCCTGATCTGTACCTTTTGGGGTCTAATTTTTTTGGGCCTGTTTTATATCCTAAATAATTAATGGAATCCCCTCTTTGTATTTTTTTCTGGGGCAATCTGTAATCCCCAAGCAGGAAAAATTCTTTTTACTTCTTCAAAAAGTTTTTCCAACGTATCAATATTTGAATCGGCCAACAAGCTGTCATCCATGTAATGATAAATTATAGATTGTGGGAATTTCTTGTGTATTTGTTCTATTGGTTTTTGTACAAAATACTGGCACAGAGTAGGACTATTCGGCATTCCTTGAAGGAGGACCCTCCACTGGAATCTCTTTACAGACTGAGAATTATTATAAGTGGGCACTGTAAAGGTGAATTTTTCTTTGTCTTGCTCTTGTAAAGGTATTGTTAAAAAAAACAAACAAACAAAAAAAAAAACCAACAACAACAACAGTCTTTTAAATCAATAACTATAATAGGCCATTCTTTAGGTAACAGAGAAGGCAAAGGAATCCCAGATTGTAGAGAGCCCATTGGCTGGATCACCTTGTTTATTGCCCTTAGGTCTGTTACCATTCTCCACTTTCCAGATTTCTTCTTAATAACAAATACAGGAGAATTCCAAGGGCTGCTTGATTCTTCTATATTCTGAGCATTTAACTGTTCCTGTACCAGCTGCTCTAAGGCCTGTAATTTCTCCTTTGTTAGAGGCCATTGATGAACCCATATAGGCTTCTCTGTTAGCCATTTTAGCGGTAGTGCTGTGGGTGTTTTTGAAAGATCACCAGCTGTTTTGCCTTGTTTCTATATAACCTGAATGGTCTGTGACTGTTTCTCATAATACCTTCTGATATTTCTTCGGGAACCATGTGCTAGTTCATGGCTTATTTCTGTATTTGGAGGAATAATCTGTGTGTTCCACTGTTGCAGTAAATCTCTTCCCCATAAATTTATAGCAATAACAGCCACATATGGCTTTAATATTCCTCTCTGTCCTTCTGGCCCTATACATTCAAGCCACCTTGCACTCTGCTTTACCTGGGATATCGACCCAATACCCAAAAACTGAACATTTACTTCCTGAAGGGGCCAACTTGGATGCCATGACTCTGGTGAAATTAAGGATACATCCGCGTCCATGTCCAATAAGCTTTCAATAATAACATCATTTATTTGTACTTTTAATTTTGGGCCTTTACTCATTTGCCAAAATATTTGCTTTTTATTTTTTCCTGATTTTTTTCTTTTCCTGTAAGTTTTCTATCATTCTGTGTAGTATGTCTTTTTAAAATAGATTTTAACCTTTTTAATTGTTCTGAGAAGGTGTTTCCTTCACAATGGCAGGGTAAGACTGGATTGGACTTGATATGGGGGCTTTTGAAAGCCCCCTTGGGGCATTTCCCAAGGGCAGAAGGATACCTGACCTGGGGGTTTTTGAAAGTCCCCTTGGGGCATTTCCCAAGGGCAGAAAGTTCCCTTGTCTGTCCCTTGTTGACCTGCATTCATTAGTCCAATGCCTTCCTTTTCCACACCTTCTGCATATTCCAGAAGGGAGGGGTGTTCTCTTGGGATTATTCCTATCAAAGCATTGTTTCTGAGAATGCCTTGTTTACAATCTCTTTTTATATGACCTTCCCTTCCACAATTGTAACATTTGATATTTTGATTTTTTCTTATACCTCTTGAAATAAGCTCTCCCTCCTACCCAGTTATCATCACTCTCATAAGACTCCATATTAATTGTCTCACGAATCCAATCCTCCAAAGGTGCTGACCTTGCTTTTAAAGATCTAAGTATTTTTCTACATTGTGCATTGGCATTCTTAAAAGCCAGTGATTCAATGATTACTCACCTGGCCTCCGAGTCAGGTACCATTCTGTTTACTGCTGTGGTTAATCTGTGCAAAAAGTCTGTAAAAGTTTCTTTGGGACTTTGAATTACTTTTGTAAATGTTTCACTTTTTTTCCCTATTTCTTCAATCCTGTCCCATGCATTTAAAGCTGCCATGCGACATAAATCCAGAATATGGTCACTGTATGATGACTGCCTGTCAATATCAGCATAATCTCCCTCCCTAAGAAGTTGGTCTTGGGAGACTTCTATGCCTCTGGCCCTGTTTCGTTGTTCTATTGTTTTAGCCTCCTCCCTCCACCATGATTTCCATTGCATGAGTGTCCCTGCCCCAAGAACGGCTGTAACCATATCTAACCAATCTTTAGGAGTGACCTGGTTACAGCATGACCAGGAGTTCAGTATTTGTTTAACAAATGGTGAATGTATCCCATATGATACAATTGCTTCCTTTACTCTCCATAATTCTAATATTTTTACTGGAGCCCAGCTAGCTTCTCTTTCATCTTTATCATCCTTCATTTTTTTAAAGGTTACTGGGTATACTAATGTTGCCTGCTTTTGTCTAATTTTAGATGACCTTGCTGAAATTGGTTCTTCATATTCCTCTGTTTGAATTTGAGCATCTTTGTATTCTCTCTCAACAGGCTTTTTAAAGACCTTTTTCTTTGGATTTACATTAGTCAACTTTTTCTGTGATATCAAACAATAAATATTCATAGTAAATAGTATGATAAACATTATGATATTTCCATCTATCTTATCTATGTTTTCCTTCACTGTTTTAATATCAAATCATCTAATGAGAGGTTACAGTATGACCAATCACCCTCCATTGCTTTAAACAAATTCCCTCTTTAAAAAAAAAAATTGAGTTACTTACTGTTATTGTCCATTGATGATTGTGAAGTGGGGCAGCTACCTGGTGTGATAGCAACCCAAGGAGGGGTCCAAAAAGGAAGAAGAAACAACCCACCAGAAGAAAGAGGCCACTGTCTGAAAGACTTACCCAGATGAGAGTGAAACATAAACATGTGTGACCGGTCTGCCTAAGGCTGGAGGCTAACCCGGAACAGAAAGCCTAGCTGCTAGTAATTACTCCTCCGGCCACGTGTTGTTCTGGCCGGCAAGTGCAGTTTTTTGGGTAGGGAGGAGAGAAATTCGTGCCCCAAAGTTGGATGCCAATTGTCGCATGAATGAATGAGACTCAGGGAGAGATCTCTGAAGAAGTTAGAGATAGTAGAGGGAATAAACACCACAGTCAGATCTTACCCAGCTGTCTTCCAGCTTCCTCAGCCTAGCTTCCCTTGGAATGGCTCCCTCTGTGTTTCTATCCTGTCTCAAGTACACTTTCATAAATTAAGGCATGGCCCCACCACTGCCTGCTTGGGAGCCTGGAATTCCTTCTGTAATCTGAAGTGACTTCTACTCAGTTGGGATTAAGGGTGTAGGTCACCACTCCCAGGATACTCCCTGTGCTGGGATTAAAGGTTTGAATCACCACTGTCTGATTCTCCTAGACTGACTGTGGTTAGAGCTCTGGGACTTCTGGAGCTTCTATTAACTCCCCACATAGACTATGGGTAGATTCCTTCTGATATCTCCAAAACTTCTGAAACTTTTATTGAATCCCCACAAGAATGGGTTCTAATCATGACTACATTCAAGTCTTCTCTGGCTTCTATAGTAGGCAAGAAATAAATCTCAACAAAATGATCACTCAATCCAAAATATTTTATCAAGGTAAAGGGTTTTATTTTGCAGAAGGGTGAGTACCTGTGCTAGATGAAGCAGTCAAGCACTCCCAGCAGGGGATCCACTGGGTTTTTAATCCTAATGTGAATCAGTCTTATGCCTCCCTTTTAGTAGTCAGGGTCTAGACTTCACATCCTTATATGGTTGGCTTATTTAAAATACCACAGCCGGTAAGTAGAATGAAGTTTTCAGTACTGAGCGTAACCTTGCACATATATTTTAATTTTAAAAAGTACTGACCCTCGAGGAATTTGAATTTCTGCCAAGTAGCTTCTTTACAATTTTTTTTAAAACAGTTTTGTCTTACTTAACCTTTTGATAGAAAAAATATTACAACATGAGAAATAAATGGGGGAAGCACACATTTCTTTTACATATCTTGTAATTGGAAGAGGGAAAGGGAGGAGACGGGGAGAAAGGAAGAGTGGATGTAGATGAAGTTTTCTGATCCATCTGGGCCCAGTGTCCTGACAAATCTCTCCTAGCTGCAGATTCTGCAGCTGCTTATAACATAATTACCTAGAGGCTTATATTGAATACAAACTGTTTGGCCTCTGGCCCTGAATCATTACCAACTAGCTCTTATAACTTAACTCAACCCATTTCTGTTAATCTATGTATTGTCACGCGCTCCAGGCTTTACCTTTGTCTATTACATCCTGCTTCCTGGTCAGCAGCCTGAAGCTTCTCTCTGACTCTGCTTGCTATTGTTTTTGTTTGGATTTCCTGCCTGCCTCTAAGCGACCTTGCCATAGGCCAAAACAGCTTCTTTATTAACAAAAGGCAATAAAGCATATCCACAGTGTACAGAAAGCCATCCCACATCAGGAGTAAGGAGCAAACTCTCCAGGAGTCCCTGACTTCAAGCCCCACACTCATGATCTCCCAAAGGTTCCTCAAGTACTCCCAACTGTGTAAGTTCTCAAGGGCTAGAAAAAAAAAAAAATCTTTCTGGCATACTTGGACCTGGAACCCCTATAAACTGAAATTCCAACAGCCTGTTGGTGAAGTTCTGACTGGGGATCCAGTTATATGGGAAAGATATGAGGAAGTAATGGCTATTGGGTGGAGGAGACCACACTGAGAATATACAGGAACTCTTGAATGGATTTCTGTGGTGAATGTGTTCATGGCATGGACACTACTTAGATTAGAGAGCTTCTTTCTCCCTATTGTGAGAAGGTGAGCATGTAAGTTTGCTCTTTAGCCCATATTCATTGACTACACTCCATGAGGTCGTACAGAGTTACCTACTCCCATATACAACTTTCCTATCCTTAATTTTAAACAACGTACAGTACCTGCTGAATAAAGAGACAATCACTTTAAGTAATGATAATGTTAAACATTGCCATCTTATCCCAACAAATTCTCTTCAGACCATCATGAGGTTCTCTTATATACACAAATGCGACAATTGGGAGATTTTAGATTGAGGTTGATGGCATTGAGGTCCTTGAGTGCCACCCAGTGGTGAGTATTGGGATTTTAGACAAGGACCTTGTCAGTTGCTATGTATATCTATTGTTAGAGAAAAAAAAAATTACTTACTGGCTTACAAGTGATCAATTAATGGAACTCCACTAAGCCTGAGGGACCTAAAGTAATATTGAAATCTGAAATTCTCACAATGCGTGAGTGATAGCAGAGGCACACGCCAAGGAAGACAGTGTCAAGAAGAGTTCTACAATGAGCTGGAGCATCAATTTGAGGGATGTACACCCATAAGATGACTAGAGAACCACCTGGAGGTCTTCCAGGTTTATAGCCACAATGACGGTGCCCTATGAGCATTCCCCCATTTTGCTGCAGAGATGCTTAATTCACAGACAGCTATTTTAAAGTGAATGACTAACATCTGATCCCAAGGCCACCATAACATGACCTACTACTAATAAAGAAACTTAGAGCCAAGGCAGTAAAAACAAATCCACCCAGTGGAATGACCTGTGGGCTATTTTCCTTACAGTGTGGAAGGATATCACAATGCTAAGAGCCCTCGTGTTAAGATATCACTGACTCATGAGCAGTGATCAGTGGCTTAGCCATGTGGCAAATAGCAGTGGTGAGGTGGGTTACTGAAAAGATACCAAGTTGTGTGTGGCCCTGTGGAACTCACTGAAGAGCCTTTCTAAAATCAATGATCGAGTAGATCTAGCAGATGTGTGAGGTGCCACGGGTGACAAATGGGTAGACTTGAGGACCTGCAGCTAAGCAGAGGTGCGCTGCTTGTGAGTCTCTTGCTCATTCTAGGGTATAAAATGCCCTTAATAACTGCTGTGGGATGGTCTTTCTATATGCTGTGAATATGTGTTGCTACCACTGGTTAATAAAGAAGATGTTTTGGCCTGTGGTAAGACAGTTTATATCCAGGCAGGAAATCCAAGAGAGAGAGGAAGAAGAAAGGCAGAGTTAGAGGAGATTCTGAGAATGGCCAGGGGAGCAAGGTGTAATAAAACACAGCCGTAAGACACAATACATAGATTAAAAATTAAGGGTTAATTTAAGATGTGAGAGTTAGCTAGCAAGAAGCCTGAGCCATAGACCAAACAGTTTGTGATTAATATAAACAGCTGCAGGACACAGAAAAACTTCCAGTTACAAGTGGCTGTGAGGCTTCAGGGGAAGGGTGAGACAGAGAAAAACTTCTGGCTACAGATAACTCTCTTGTCAAGCCAGACATGACAGTGCATACCTGTAATCCCAATGCTGGGGAGACAGACAGGAGAATCCCCGGGGCTTGTTGGCTAGCCAGTCTAGAAGAACTAGTCAATTCGAGGTTTAGTAAGAAATCTTGTTTCAAAAAAATAAGGTGGGATTGGGGACAGAGATTAGTGATAGAACATTCACCAAGCACGCTCGGGGCTTTAGGTTCAATCTCCAGCACCACCAAAATCACAATCATATGGAAAAATGAAGGCATTTAACACTGATGTCATACAAGTGCATGCACATGTACACACACATGAACACACACACAAGAACTCTCTTTTCTGATAGCAGAGACAGAAACTACCATGAGATATATAGGACAAATTCCCAGGGGAAACCCCTTACCACAGCTGGAAATTGAATACATGGAGGCCATGCCAGTAACCCCTTGCTATAAGGTGGTTCTGGCAGGAATAAATATCTTGCACTGGACTTTTCATAGTGAGGCATACTTGAAAATGTTAAAAGTATGATAAAATGCACCCAACAGAAGAGAACTGTGTAATTTTAAACTGTGAAGTTACATTTCTACAGACCCAGGGGCACACTTCACAAGTCACATAAAGCAAAAGATATCTTATCAAATGGGTATGTCCTGTGCATATAATCCTCAGAGTGGTAATTCATTAGAGATTTGAAAAGAAAATGGAAAATGTTGTTCTCTATTTTTATTACACATTTATTTATTTTGTGTGCATGTCAAAGGGGGAGGCACATAGGCAATGTCACCTATGTGGCAGCCAGAGGATAACTTGTAAGAGTCGGTTCTCCCCTTCCACCTTGTGAGTCCTAGGGATCAAACTCGGTCTCAGGTTTGACAGCAAGCATCTTAACCCTCTGAGCCACCTCACTGGCTTATGAGGTGGGTTTTTCTTCTTTGATTTACCTCCTTTCTCCTGTTAGGGGTTGTGGTGGTTTGAATGTAATTGGTCCCCATAGGCTCATGGGGACTGATAGATACTGTTAGGAGGTGTAGCTTTGTTAGAGTAGGTGTACCCTTATTGGAGGAAGGATGTCACTGTGGGGGTGGGCTTTGGGGTCTCCAATGCACAAAATATGCCCAGGGTCTCAGACCACTCCCTGTTGCCTGCAAGTTGAGACATGTAGGACTTTTAACTCCTTCTCCAGAACCAGGCCTTATGCAAGCCACCGTGTCCCACCATGATAACAATGGGCTAAACCTCTGGAAATGTAAGCTATTAAAAAATTACATGCTTTTCCTTTATAGGAGTTGTCATGGTCATGGTGTCTCTTCACAGCAATAGAAACCCTAACTAAGACAGGGGCTAAGGACTGGCCAATTTATTGAATCTATCCAAACGGCCAACCATTGGTTTTTATCGATTTTTCTCTAATTCTCAGAGGCCTGCTGTAATCTTCACTGATTCCCCCTGTCCGTTTTTAAGGTTCTTTTGTTCCTTTGTTTCTCCAGTTAGATGCTTAGGTTGCTATGCATATTTTCTTCTCTTTAATCGTTCTCACAAACATCCAGTGCCAACATGGTTTTACCCACCTCCAACAAATTTTAACATGTATCTTTTATTTCAGCCTGAAGTATTTTCTAATCTGGGCATGAAGGTCCTTTCTTCAGAGCTCAGCATAAGCAGGTAGAGGAAAGAGGCTCAGGAGTTCAAGGTCATCTTCAGCTACAGAGTGAGTCTAAGGCCAGTTACACAGACCTTGTCTCGGGTTCCAATCACCATTATTTTGATTTCTCTTGAGGTTTTTTTTCCCCTTGGCCAAATAATTAACTAGAAGTGCATTGCCTGAGAACAGGAGCCAATCTGGCTATGGGGAGAGTGACTGAGTTCCTGAATTGCAGTGACCAGCCCAGGACAGGTGTAGCCCACATGATATCCGAGTATAGCTGGTATTGACATCTGTTATTTCCTGACAGAGGGAATCACTGAGCATCACGTATTGATGATACATTTGGATGTTGGCAATGGTGTCTGATCTAGCCTGATACCTTTTTGGTCTTTGGAAGCAATGCTGGATTGTACGCTTCCAGTCTCCTTCCCTGGGCTTTGCATGGGTCTGGAACTCACAGAGTTCAAACTTGAAGCATTTGGAGTGGCCTGGAGGGAGGAGGAGGAGCAGAAACTTGGGCTGAGGAAATAGCAGGACATTGGTTTGGGGCCTGAATAATGTACCCAAAATATTGGACACAGTGTTGTCATCCAATATGAGCACTGTGCCATGCTATAAGCAATCTTGGGTTCAGGGGACCACATTTAGGCTCAAGCCAGGAGACTCTGAGCATTTATGAATAGATAAGGACACTGAAGCAGAAGGACCAAGTCTCTTTTAACACAGAGAACGAACACTGTCCTCCAGGCAGCAGCTGATTCCCTGAGCACAGTTCAGTTCCAGCAAATAGGATGAAAAATATCCAGATATTCAGGACCCAACCGAGTGGTTATGGAAGGTCTGGGACATCAGCCTCAGAACTCATCGACAGCTGATCACAATACATCATGATCCAGAAGCTTCCCACTTCCTGTCTCACAGCCCATTGGTTGCCCACTCTGGTCCCAGAATCATATTAAGGAGGCATCTCACCATTTCTTCCTTACCCTGTGCACATGACAGACAACTGAAAACTGATCCCTTCACAGCCACAGCTGTGAAGAGTGGCAGAGTATCTCTTGCAGCCGTCAAGGCAGTTAGTACCCACCTAAAGTCTGACTGAAGCAACCTTTACACCTTCCATTTCCACACCTAGAATGTTGCTCCAGCCTTCTAGAGATTTCCCACTTATCTTTCAAGATCCCTGAGCTCCTATTAAGGAAACTTTCACTACTCTGTCCAATTCTGTGTTCCAGTTGCTTACACAGCCTCACCCACCTCTGCTGCGCCTGTCTTATCATTGTTTTAGCTCTTGGAATTCACAGCTTCCTGCTCTGTTAGACCAAGGTACTGAGATAGGACCTTCCATCTCTCCACTCTGCAATCAGGGCAGCTTCATGGGTCCATGACTATGCAATCTCAGGGCCTGACACGCAAAAGGGCCCTGCGCTTAGTACAATGCTATACCTATGACTCTAAATCTTTTTTTTTTTTAATCATTGAGCATGTGTTTGTGGGTAAAATCCAATAGGATAATGATCATTCACCAGGAGTGCACAGGGGTCCTATTGCTGCCGCCCTCCGGCCTTTTTCCTCAGCGGTCCTTTACCTTTCTTCCTGCTGTCTCAGATCCTGCCCCCTCCTGCCTCCCAGCTTCACAATATCCGCAACCCTTTGCCTGGTGCTGTGAGCAGATCCCTTTAGGCTAAAGGAGGCTCATGTGGGTGCTGAGGAGTCAGACTCAAGGCTTTAGGGGATATCTAGCAGTGAGGAAAAACACTGTGCGGTCACTTAAACTCTGAGTCTATGGGGTCACCTACGTACCACAGAATGGGGTGACGGCTGTGGGAAGCAAGAGGCTAGCTCAACTGCTTCAGAGTCTGCAAATCAGTCAAAGGGATTCCAGCAGCTGTGGAGCATGAGCCACAGGTGAGTGTCCACGCTGCCGGTGTCTAAGAGCTGAGGGCCTTCTCCTCCTTCCTCCAGCCTACTAGTCAGCTAGAATTTGCTTCTCTGCCTGGCTTGCAGCTCCTCCACCCTGAAGCAGCTACAAAGTACAGCTTATTTAACTGGCGATCCTGCCTACAAGTTAGATGCATTTATATTTGCATTCGAGGTGTGTATATGAGTGTGGGTTTGTATGTGTGTGTGTATCCATGCGAGCATTTGGTAGTAGAGATTGAGCTTCAGGTTTTGTGCATATGAAACAAGTGTTCTAAAGGAAGGGGAAAGATGCATCCTACAAGTTGACCTCTGACCTCCTTGTGGACGCCATAGTGCACACATGAACACACATACACACTAAATAACTAAATGCCTTAAAAAAGGAAAAACAAAAGACAACTATTACAAGATGTAAAAAAAAGACCATACAAATTATGCTAATGATTAAAACTTTTTTTTAAGAATTATTTTTATTTTAAATTGTCTATATATGTATCTATATGTGGGTTTGTGCACATGAGTGCGGTGACCAAGGAGTCTAGAATATGGCCATGGATCCTCTGGATCTAGAGTTGCAGAGTTCTAGAAACCAAATTTGGGTCCTCTGTAAGGGTAGCAGGGGTAGCCGGTGCTCTTAACTGCTGAACCATCCCTCTAGCCCCATGTTTAAAATTTAAAATTTTCTGGGTGGTGGTGGCATCTTTAATCACAACACTTGGGAGTCAGAGGCAGGTAGATCTCTGAGTCTGAGGCTAGCCTGGTCTTCAGAGAGAGTTCCAGAGCAACCAGGGATATGCGGAGAAACCCTGTCTCAAAAAAAGCCAGCCATCAAAACAAATAAACAAAAAAGCCCAAACTTTGAATTTTCTGAGTGATGTTAGTTGCAGATGTGAGAAACCATAAAGAATCAGAAGGCCTCGGGAGACAGGAAAGGAGCAGAGCATCTTCTGCTATGCACACAGCCTGGCCAGTATTCACGAGTCACAGGGCCCATTGAGTTACAACAGTTGCCCTTAGCACCGGGCAGAGAAGGGTCTCTAAAGGCCAAAGGTCATTTGTACAACTAAGTTAAACCTAGAGAGCAGGTTTTAATCCAGCCCTTTGTGAGGACATCTGGCCCCTGGTCTAGGAACAGGCTGCCTCCCTGACCCAGCCAGTATGGTCAGGGTTCAGATGCCCTGGCTCGGGGTGCCTGTTTCACAGGAAAAAGAGAGGTAAATAGGGGACACCTTTGGGGGAGTTTGAACAAGTAGGGTATGAGCTTCTAGAATGGTGTCATCTCTAAGACAACCCTTGCAAAAATCCAGGCCCAGGAGGCAAACTCCAAAGTGCTTGCCACACAATGTTCTTGCAATGTTCCAGCAAGAGCCGGGAAAAGCCCTTTGTACTTATTTATTTTTCATCAAGGGAAACATAAAACCTGGACAAACAAACAAACAAAACCCCACTGGCCAGTTCTTATTATGGATAAAAGTCTTCAGGTGAAAAACAGCCCATCATGGAAAGTATGGGGCCTGAGTGGAAAGCGTTTGTTCCCATAAATGACTGTCCTGCTGAGCTTTGCCTCTCTCAACACTGAGTCATTTTTACTGTAGGCTTTAAGAACAATGAATGTCTCTACTCTGCCTCTCTCTTCTGCCCCAGAGAAAAACCTCCGTCTTGAATTTGCCTTTTCCTACAGTTCACGTTTTCTTAATCTTTCAGCCTGTTTGTCTATGTGTTAGTTTCTAGGTTGGCATGCATGCTCTCCATACCACAGGGAATTTGTAATGCAGATGTGTGCTACCATATCTAGCTTTTTATGTGGCTTCGGGGGATCCAAATTCTCTTCATCGGGCTTATGCTTTAAGTACTCTTACTCATTAAGCCATTTGCCTGGACTTCTTGCTCATTTATGTCTGAGGCAAGCTGGCCTCAAACTTAGGCAGCTGAGTGTGACCTTGATCTGCCAGTTCTCCTATATTCTACCTCCCAAGATCTGAAGTTACCACCGTGACTGATCTGTTTGGTACCTGGGATGATACAGGGGCTTTGTGTATGCTAGACAACTACTCTACCAGGTGAGCTATAGCTCCTTCCCAGAATCTCTTTCTCTGTAGAATTTGCCTTTCTTGTAACACTTACAGGATGGATGGGAACTTGGTGTTGCTTAGCACACTTGACCCAGGTCCTCTCCTTGGGTCACCACCTGTGTCTCTGATTCAGAGGAGAAAGAGAATGGTAGAATCAACTCCTCCCCAAGCCCCAAGCTAGTCTGCTGAGCTGGGAGCAACCCTCAGCACGGGGTAGCACCATGAAATACATAATGTACCAGTCCTGCCAAGACCCACAGGCCAGAAATGGCATCTCAGGTTATCTCAGCCTGTGTCAACACAAGACGGAATGAGCAATATCCTGGAAAGGAAAACCCACCTCAAAAGAGAATTTGGGAGTGTGATAGTACATCCATGGAATCTTATTACCCAGGAAGTTGAGGCAGGAGGAAACTGAGCTACATTAAAAAGAAAGTCTATCCAGAATTTGTGTTCTATTTGAGATCAAAAGACAGAAATAATATATTACCATATATATTGAATAAAAATTTAAGTTAGAATTGCTTACTAAATATTTACAAAATAAGTGATAAATGAATCGCTGTGAACACTTGGAGTGCACCTGGCCCTCACATCTCTAATCCTAGAACTCTCATGTGGTGATGGAAGGTTGAGTGGTAAAGGGGCCTAGGAACTCAAGGCCAGCTATCCTGAAGTTCACAACCCAGTCCTAGAAAGGAGAGACTGTCTCAATGGGGTGAAATGTGAGAACTGACTATTAAAGTTGTCCACAGACTTCTACTCCTGCACTGTGGTACCTGTGTGCCTACAGACACACATTACACACACACACACACACATATCACACACACACACACATCACACATACACACACATGCACACACATATACACACACATACACATATATACACACACATCTCACACACATGCACGCATACACCACACACGCACACACATGCACACACATACACACACATGCACACACATACATACATGCACACACACACACCACACACATGCACACACACACACACACACATATAACACACATACACACATCACACACACATACACACATGCACACACATACACACATGCACACACATACATGCATACACACATACACACACATATACTACACACACACACACAGACAGATTGGAGGGGTTGTCACAGAGCTCTTTAGCTTTCCTTCCCCTCTGTAGCAAAGGAGAAATGTCCCACAGGCATAGCCAGCTGTGAGGGTCTCTTCAAACCCTGCCGATGAAGCTCAGAGTTAAAATGTGGCCCACATTTTTCTTTGTGCCACTGGGAAACTCACAATCCTCAAAGCTCAAATTTAGATTTTGAAGTACAAAGTCCACTCTAGGCTCAGGTCCTCTGGGGATAAGTTCTGTGTGACACATGGTTAGCATCACTGGCAGAATTTGGAGTGAATCCTGAAAATGAGACAGCCCCCCCACAGTGTTTTAGGAATTACAAAGCAGGCTTTTTCTTATTTTTTTATTCAGGGTCCCATGAAGGCCAGGCTAGCCTTCAACTTACTATCCAGCCAAAAATGATTTTGAACTTCTGATCCTGGTGTCTTCACCAAACACTAGGATAATAGGAATGTGCCACCAGTCCTGGTTTGTGTAGTGCCGGTGTTTGCATGCTTGGCAAGTACCAACTGAGCTACATCCAGCAGCCTTTTTTTTTTTTTTTTTTTTTTCTTCTCAGGAGATGGGTTACTTGGGGGCAACATGATCTAAATTTAGACAAATTAAATGAAACCATTTATGGATGGATTATTTGAGGGGGCAAAATGATCTGAATTTAGACAATTAAATGAAGCCATTTATGAAGAATACCAGTACCATAATGAATGCTCCAGAAACAAAGGAAATTCCCCCTCTGTTCTATATTTTATTTGTGTTCCGACAAATAAAGCTTGCCTGGAGATCAGAGGGCAGAGTCAGCCACTAGTTAACTACAGAGCCCAGGCAGCAGTGGCTCATACCTTTAATCCCAGCCCTTGGGAGGAGGAAGCAGGAAGATCAGGAGTTCAAGGCCTAAAAGAGAAACATAGCAGGGGGTGGAGGTGCACACCTTTAATCCTGGCACTAGGGAGGTAGAGACAGGAATATAAGGGTCTGAGGATTCTTAGAGGCTAAGAAATCTATAGTGGCTGCTGCTCTGCTACTCTGATCTTTCTCCATAATATCTGACTCTGAGTTTTTATTAGTTAGACTAATCAGGACCACCCTTCATTTCTCCCCTGCTTTTTGTTTCCTGTTTGTCATGGGGGGGGGGAGAAGGGAACATTTTCCATTGTCCCCCCACAAACTCTGCCCGCCCCACATTTCCAGAAATAGTTTTTTTTTTTTCCAAGTGCTAGCCACAGCTCTGCCGCGCTGCCTATTTTGAGTGACTTTCTGTGTGACTCCCTGTGTTGCTGTGTCACTGGCTATTCTGGTGACCACATGACAAGCGGTGCCTCCTCAGGAGACAGAAACATTCAGCCCAGACCTCAAGCCAACGCTGTTATTTTCAGGGATTTTCCCGACATCTTGGAGGCCAGATGGGGACATTTACAGTTTCGAAGCCAGAGCAGCCTCCAAGCGGGAAGGGTTGAGAGGTAAGCAGCTTCTGGGTACCAAGCAGCTTCTGGGTACCAAGCAGCTTCTCTGATCATAGTCTCTTCTGCCTAACACTGCACGCAGGGTCACAATGAGATCCCATCACCTTGTGGGCAGCTGCAGCTGTGGGCTTGAGGGGCAGGTCATTACATCACTGTTTTTCCTCCCCTAACCTGACACTCAAGAACATATCAGAAATGTGGTTACAAAGACAAGCGATTCGGGATCTGGATGTGGGGGTGTAGTTCGATGTTTGCCCAGGATGCAGGGAGTGCTAAGTTGGATCCCCAGTACCACATTAACTAGATGTGGTGACACATACCTATGATCCAGTACTTGGGAGGTGGAGGCAGAAGCATCAGTGTTTAGGGTCATCCTCAGCTACATGGTGAGTTCAAGGCCAGCCAGAGATGTATGTCTTGAACAAACAAAAACCATGAGCTAAATAAGCCTCTGCACAAACAAATAGAACTTGAGATCTGGAGCGGTGTAGGCCTCCATGTTCTGGGTAGTGTGAGGCAAAAAGTTCTCCATCCATCTTTAAAACGGACATGTAGAAATGAGTCACTCTCTGTGGTCATCACTGTGGTTGGCAGCTGAAGCTGGGTGGGCCTGTGGTTCAGGGCTAGAGAAGAGAATCTGGCACACTGGGAAGAAAAAAGAGCCTCATTACTGGTTTCCACCCCTTTCCAACCTCTGTCAGGGTTTGAATTGGGAGAAGGCAGAGAAAGCTGAGGCCAGGAATCAGAGAGATGGGGTGGAAAGGGTCTCCGTAGTGGAGAGTCAGAGTCAACAGAATAGTATCTATATAGTTGGTTGCAGAGGGGGGAAATTCTACTAAACATGGGGTAGATTCTGGTTAAAGAAAAAAAAATACATGCAAATACTGACTGCATCGGAGACACAGGCTGTGGTACCCACAGACTCCTCCAGCACTGAGGAATGAGAACTCAGAGATCTTCACAGGGAGGTGGAAGCAGCACCCAGCCCTCCATGTGAGGATTGAGCTCAGGCCCCCACTGATGCTGCTCATAGGGACAACCTTTTCCTTTAGAATAGATTCTCTTCACTGCACTTAATTTTAATTTCACAAGTAGCATCTTAGATATCCAAGTTCTGACTTCCTCTGTTCCTACCACTAACATGTGAAGGGTACTTTAGGAATATCTGCAGGACTTTGGTCTTGTTCTAATGAATTCCACATGTGTAATGAGATGGTGGGGATATAGACAAATGAATGAAACGCGAGAAGCTCTGGGCTCGGAGGCAGATGGCTGGACAGGACTGGCCACACAGAGCCACTGATTCGTGACTTCTGATCAGCCGGTGGGCACTCAGGACTCTGGGGTTCTTCAGGGCTTACTCTATCTTCCCCATTTATAACAAGTAAACACCACGGTAAAAACTGTCCAGACTTCTTAGATCCCTTACTCATAAAACATAACACCATATATCTACCACATACCTACAATGCAGATAGATACTTACCACACACGTCACATACCCAGCTCTACATGGATATCACATATGTGCCCTACACACACACATTGTGCACACATGAATATCAATATGTGCCCTACACACCACACATTGTGTACACCACACACTCTTTATACTGTACATATGAATATACATTCTGGCACAGCATCCATACAAGGATCTCTTTTTAAAAAAATGCACACCTTTAACATCAGCACTTGGGAGGCAAAGACAGGTAGATCTCTGTGACTTCAAGGACAGCCTAGTCTATGATAGTTTCAGGCAGCCAGGGCTCTCAAAAAACAAACAAAAAACCCAAAACAAAATAAAGCAAAAACAACAATCACAAAAGCGTAGAAAAGAAAGTGCACACTTATTTTTTTACTATAGCCTCCTTATACACAGAGTAAAGTGTCCCACACCACCTAAAGGAGTTCTCTGTGATATTAGAGTATTTAAAGATCTCCGCAGCTTCAGGACCCCATGTCAGACGTGGTAAGTGGGTAATGGTGTCAGGAAAAATAGTAAGCCCTTCCTTCCTCCTGTGCCCTCCTGGAGCCCAAACCCACACGGATTCCTGCTCGCCTAGGCCACCGTCCCCACTCATTACCAGCTCTGCACCACCAGGCTCGCTCCTTGCCGCGTTGCTATGGGGACCAGTCTGTGGCATCCTGGGCTGAGCCCCGCCTGCCTGCCTCCCTAGCGCTCCACGTGCGGGCTTTGTCAGGGTTCAGTCTCTGCAGCTGTGGCCAGCTGAAGACAAGGACGCTGCCAGGAGGCAGGACCACACACAGGACCCCAGGGGGAGCTGATCAGGGCCTGGAAGCACTGCTCAGTTCTTGACATCTGCTTGCTGCCCTCTGGGACCCAGTTGAGCTCCTCCGGAAGCTGTCTCTCTGAAGGTGTGCCAGCCTCCAAGGTTGCCTGCTAGGGGCCACGGAAAGCACGAACGAACTCCTCTTTTTGTTTTAAAACGACTTTCACTCCCAAAGGAAGAGTCTGTAAGTACCTTGGATTTCAAGTGGCTTTGGGACCTGGTTTGGGGGGGTCTGTCTGTGTGGCTGATTTCCAAGAGGTGGAGCTGGTGTAGGACTCTTTCTGAAGAGGAGGAGGAGGTGTAACTTGAAGTCACCCAGTGAGGCTGTTAGGAGGTCACTGGGGCTGTCAGCTGTGATTCTGGAGTCCCCGGCTCCTAGACAGGATTAATTATCTAGGTGTTTATTGAATAATATGTAGTAAGTTTTGATGAGATTTCCCCACCCTTGGTCCACTCTTCCAATCTTGTTTTCAAATGGACAGGACGGGAAAATAGCGTGCTTAAATAATAGCATGCCATTGCCTGTAAGGTCCCCTTGATGGTGGGACCCCGTGTCAGGGGACAAGCATCTTTCCACCCCTCTTTCTTTTTCTTAGTATAACTGCCGCTGCTCTCCCTGAGAGTCACCTCTAGTGAAAGTGAAATCAGCAGGAAACTGGGTCTTTGGCTTTTCTGTGGGGAACTGGAGAAACATTGAAAGAAACTTGCTCTTTACATGAACAGGGGGAGGAAGCTTTATCAAAGGGCCGTGCAGTGTGGTCTGTCTGCACTTTCTGCTGCAGGCTTCCAGACACTCCAGGTCGTCTCAGGTACAGTCACCCACCCACCCTTCCTTCCTTCCTTCCTTCCTCCCTCCCTCCCTTCCTTCCTTCCTTCCTTCCTTCCTTCCCACCTCTCCCCTCCTTCCTCCATTCCTCCCTCCTTTCTCTTGTCTCAGACAACTCAGTCACTGTAGCCTAGGCTAGCCTAGCCTCATGAAGTTGACTTAGAACTCTAAATCTTCTACCTTCCAAGGGCTAAGATTATGGACATACACTACATTATCCAGTATCCAGCTCAGTTGTATGAAACTTATGCTCTATATCAATGGTTCTCAATCTGTGAGTTGTGACTCCTTTATGGGTTGAAACCCCCTTCTGTTGGGGGATGCCTAAGGCCATCTGCACCAGATTTTTACATTATATAATACAATAGTTCATTCATTACTGTCGTGAAGCGGCAACAATAATAATTTTATGGTGGGGTGTCACCACAACATGAAGAGTTATATTAAGGGGTCACGGCATTAGAAAGGCTGCGGACCATTGCTCCATATCAATCTGTAAACTAAGACAGCTAGAGAGTTCTCATTTTCCAGAGCAACTGGGAACATTGGCATTGTGGGCTGAAATTAGCCTGAGGTGAAAAGAATGTGTGTTTAGCTGTATGGGGGTGGGGTGGGGTGAACTAGAGATTTGAATGGGTTGTAATGGGCTTATCTTGCACACGGAAGTCAAGGATGTCTGTAGTGGTGAACCCGGCTGCTCTTGTCCACACACAGCTCACAGTCTTCTTTCCCTGACCTTGCTCTGGGGCACACTGAAGGGTATCTAGCTTTGAGGCTTGAAAATCAGGGTTATCTAGGGCAAGCAACTGGTTTCTAGTCCCTCTGCACCAGAGTTAGGCTGAGTCTCAAGGCATCTCTTCATTCTTGAGCCCAGGGATTTGGAGCGCAGGTTTGGGAAAGACGTTTCCTTAACTGCTAAGTAGGGGCTTGCTTCTCAGGCTTTTGGTGAGAGTTAGCCTGTTGTTGGCCTGGCACTGTTCCAGAAGAGTAGTTTACACACATGTGACCTTGGGGTCAGAGCACCCACTGTAACAGGATCAGGTATCACTTACTGGAAGTTTTCTATGGCGTAGAAGAGCCAAGGGTACATTTGTGCCATGAGTGGCTGGTAGCTGGATCTGATAAGAGCTCCCCACCTCCAGGCTTGGGGGAGACCATACACATCTGCACCCATTAGCTAAGTTAATGGATGCAATTAATGGATCATTTCATCTTTGCAGCTTCAGATTGGTTCTGGGCATACACTGTCTCTCAGGGAGGGAGGCTGCACAGAGACCACCAGATACACAATGAGTTGGGGTGGAGACTCAGCTCAGCATTCTAGAAGCATCGTAGGCCCCATATGTGTCTTCGTGGCCAATGGTCTCAAGAGAGGTAAGAAGCTTGCTTGCAGAAATGTGTTCAAGAAGAAGGAAGAGACTGATGCCTGCCCGGGTGCCAGCTAAGGTGGAGCCATCTATGCCTGTCATAGATCTGTGTAAGCCATTGAGGGTGTAGCCAGCTACACACCCACAGTCTACTGAGGAGTTCTGTTAGAGTCAGTCTCATGGAGTTCAGCTTGTTCTCAAACTTGCTTTGTAGCCAAAGATGATTTTGAATTACTGATCCTCCCGCCTCCAACTTTCAGGAACTGGGATTTCATGCCACCATGCCCAGTTAATACAGTCCTGGGATTTGAACTCAGTGCTTGATGCATGATGTTCCTTGGAAACACTGTACCAGCTGAACCACATTCCTAACCCAGCTGAGGAACTTTTACTTTCTTCACGTTCAGAAAGCTCTGGGCCTACTGCAGTGACTTAACTAACCAACTGCTGACCAGCAAAATAATTAAGGAATAGAATCCATCCGTTCTTTCTCCTTGTCTCCTTCTCTTCTCTTTTCCTTCTCTCTCCCCAGCTCCCTCCTTCTAAATAGCTCGTACACCACTGCTTTGGATAGCCTCGGTTGCTGACAGCTCTGTACACTCATAGCTTCCCAGCTCAGCTTCATCCTGTTAAAAGCAACCTTCTAAGTATACACCTGCTATTGAACCCCGAACAGTTTTTGCTTAGGGAGGAGCTGGGAATAAAGACCAAGGAGTGAAAGTTGGGTCCAAGCCGTGTAAAAATAACCATTTGGCATGATTTAAAGTCTGGATTGGATACTGGGAGAAGAGGCAGCATCACTAAGTCTTCAGAGTGTGTTCCTGGCTAACACAGAGCAGCTGCACCAGAACAATGCTGGAATTATGGCCTATTCAGAATCTGATTGAGTAGGGGCGTGACCACTTCTTCAGTGCCTTAGTTTTTATGGATCACTATCTATTTATCTTCGATGTTTTTTTCTTAAGGAGGGGTACTAGTCATAGACTTCGCATGAAGGGCACACACATCAGAGCTTTTTGTTATAAGTAGGAAGAAGCAATTGCTTTCACTTCAGGCTCAAATGTTATTGGAACGACTGCCAGAGTCACCCTGTAATTATGCTCCTTGTCTGGGAAGCTCTCTGAGCTGATGTTGCCTCTTTAGTTTAGTGCTAAATGCTCTGTGGGCTAAGGTGACTAAGCTGTCAAATATTTGAAAAAAGGATTTTTTGTTGTTGTTTTTTTTTTTAAAGATCAAGAGGTAAAGAGAACCCTGATTAATTAGCTACTCTCTGTTCCCAGCATTTTACATGCATGACCTAGTTGGAGTGAAGGACCCATCCAAGGTCAATGAGCTTGGCTGACTTCTCACACAGACCTTTGCATACAGGTTTGAGCACCCTGAGTCTATTTCCCGAGACAGAGGCAAGCAGGAGTGAAATTATGTGAAAATTATGGGAAATATTGTTCACTCCTGACCTGAATGCCACTGCAGTTTAATATGACCTAGAAAGCTTTCTGAAACAAAAGAAAAGGGACTTGCCCTCAGCTTCCCTCTCTTTGTTTCTTGGCTACATTTTTCCTTAGGAAAATTTAAGAGTAGTAAACTAAGAATTAAAATCTCCACACATAAACAGAGAGGGACACAGCTGGTTCTCATTTCACAGGCGCTCTGGGCTGGGAATCACGGAGGAGCCAACCAGAAGTTTTGTACTCTTGTTTCTAAATGGATTGGCTTTTCTCTTGATTACAAAAATTGTGAATTAATCTCTGTAAAATTTATGAGTTATTGAAGAACTTTGAGAAGAAAATGAAAATTACCGGATGCTCGTCACCCTATCACAGCCACAAAAGTGACCCTCTGGAAGCCTTTTTCTTCCCAAGTCTAGACTATCATTCAGTAGGAGTTTAGCTGTTGGACTGGGAAGCTGACGAGGGTGTCTGGGGACTGAGAGAATAGTTCAGTCTGTAAGGGCTTACATTTACAAGGAACTGAGCACAATCCTCAGATCTTACATAAAAGGAGCTGGGCATGAGCTGGGGATTGTGCAAGCCTGAGGTTCTGAGTTTACATCCCTAACACTCAGGTAAGAAGATTGGGGGAGGGCAGAGAGGCGGGGGGGGGGGGGGGCGGGCAGAGAGAGAGAGAGAGAGAGAGAGAGAGAGAGAGAGAGAGAGAGAGAGAGAGAGAGAGAGAGAGAGAGAGAGAGAGAGAGAGAGAGAGAGAAAGGTAGAGGCTAGAGAGAAGTGGTTAAGAGCACTTGCTGCTCTTCCAGAGGACTAGAGTTCAGTTCCCAGAATCCACATAGTGGCTCCCAACCATCTGTAACTCCAGCTCCAGAAGGCTAATACCTTCTTCTGGCCTCTGAGGGCACAATGTTTACATGGTACATACATACACGCATAAAGGCAAAACACTCAGACACAGAAATTGAGAAGCTTACCTGATCTTGACCGATAGCTTTCCCACATGTGTACACACACACACACACACACACACACACACACACACACACACACACACACACACACACACACACACACACACACACATACGGGCACGAAGTTGATGTCAGTATTTTGTAATCCCAGTGTTGGAGAGGTGGAGACAGGTGGATCCTTGGAGTTCAATAGCCAGCCATTCTAGCCTAGTTGACAAATTCTAAACCAGAAAGAGACTGTGTCAGAACAAAAAAAAAGGTGATCTGGGCATGACAGCACATACCTTTAATCCCAGATCTCAGGGGGTGGGTGTGGTGATTAAAAAACAATGTATCAACACAGGTGGGGGAAGGGTAGGGCACAGAATAGGTGGTTCACTGCAAATTCAAGGTTAGCCTGGTCTACCTAGAGAGTTCCAGGCCAACTGGACTACACAGTGAGACTTTGTATCAAAAAAGAGGGGGAGAGAGAGACAAAGTGTTCAACACCTAAGAAATGAACCTTGAAGTTGACATCTGGCCTCCACATGCATATATGCACATAGATGCAGCCACACAGTACATGAACACACAGGTACACACACATAAATGTATAACATGCAAAGATGCTCCCTGTGCAAGCCTCTTGGAAGTAACAGGAGGGTCTCCAGGCTTATGCTTTTTGGTGTGGTGCTTATTTGTCTTTATGGAAAGATAAGCACTTGGACATTTTGCCCAACACTTGGATCCTGAAGGGTTCCAGGAAGGGTTTGGGATTTGTGACTCTCAGTTCCCAAAAATAGACAGGTAATTGAAGATCACCATTCCCTCATGGCTAGAGTGACTGGTTGTGACTCCATCAAATGAGCAGAAGGGTCAATGTGGGGGTTTCTTTGCTTAGAAAGGTCTCAATGTCTTTCCTTCTCCAGGAACTGCCTTTGGAACTTGCTATATGCTCCGTGTCGAGCAGTTGATTAGTAAAGGTTATTGACTAATCAGGTAATGGCATTTGGTTCCCAGTCAGAACCCGGGGTTCTGTTCTGGCAAGTGGACCTTCCCTATGGGGATTCCTGGAAAGTGACATTTTCCCACGTGCATTTCCTGTTGACAGGTCTCTGATCCATTGCCCTCTTATTCAAGGTCCCTTTGAGTCCCCCATGTTTATAGCTCCTTGGCTTTTGACCTTTGCAGAGGAGCCTGGCTAGGGCCCTCGCTCCCCCTAAGTCACTGCTAACTTTCCTAGAAGTAAGGCTTAGGGATCCCACTGGAAGATAGGGACCCTGGAAAGGGAGTCTTTTTCTTGGGAGCTGCCTGGCCAAAAAGGGAAACACTTCTGATGGGCATCTGAGGGGGAACCTGGAGCCCATGTGGCCTTCCTCCAAGAGCCTCTGATTCCAGGAAGTTATTCAGGGTCCTTGAGATTGAATAGTATGCGTAGGCCTTCATGTCAATGGTGCTATGGTTTGAATCTGAAAAGTTTCACAAATTCATGTATATGTTTCAGTTTTTGAGACAGGGTTCCATGTAGTCCAGGCTGGCCTCAAACTCAATACGTAGCCAAGGACAACCCTGAACTAATCTTTTTTTCTCAACATCTACAGAGATGGGATTACAGGCATATGTCACCATGCCTGACTGGTTAGTGTTAAATTCCTATTTCATAGCTGGTGGAGTTATTTGTGGCAAACCTTTAGCAGGTGGGTCCTAGGTGGAAGAAGTACATGAGTTACCGGGGGCATCCCTTAGATGTGTATTATCCTTGGCTCTTTCTAGTCACACCCTCTCTGATTCCTGTTCAGCCACTATGTGAAGCATTCTAACACATTGCCACTGCCATGATGGATTGATAGACTGTGGACCTTGAAACCTTTGGCCTAGATAGGTCCCTCCTGTCTTAAACTGTTTCTGTCAGGTACTGTGTTTCAGTGATACACAATTAACACATGAGGAACACTGCAGGGTTCTGAATCTGGGTTGGACCATTATTCTCATGTACTCCAGGCTAAAATGATTAGAAAAATTGGAATATGTGCCTTTTCTTCCCAGTGAACACTCTTCTTCCTTGCGAGGAACTTCTCTTCTTCCGACCTTGGGTCACCTTCTTGTTCTTTTCCTGATGAAAATATTGTCCTATGTGTCTATTGCTGCCTAACAAATCACCCAGAATTTAGTGGCTTAAAAAAAGTAGTAGGGGCTGAGAGATGACTCAGTGGATGATTTGGATCCCATATACAAGCCAGTTTGGGCGGTTCTCAATCTGTAGCCTCTGTGCTGAAGGATGAAGTAAGTGCATGTCTGGAGCTCACTGGCCAGCTAGTCCAGCTGAAAGAGTGAGTTCCAAGGTCATTGTCAGACCCTGTCTGGAAAAATAATGTGAAAGGCCAGAAAGACGGCTATGGGATGTTTGTGTGATGTCCCTTCAGGTGAGACTTCCAAGCAAAAGAACAAAGAGCAACACAGAGAAATGGCAACATGGAATCCATGGCTCACAATATCCGGCAGACATGGCTGGGCAAGCGGAGGCAGGCCGAATTCCTGGTTCTCTTCACGTCTGAGCTCCTGGTTTCTCTTTTACGTTTCTGGCATTTTTCTGTTATATGATAGACAATATGACCTGTTGGAAAGACTGTGCATTCTAACTGTTCTCAAGGGCACAGTGTTTTTATTCTCAGGCTGTTTTGCTGTCCTCTATTACTTGTCCCAGAGTGGTTTTTTTTTGTGTGTGGGGGGGGGGGAGGTCAGTTCATCCCCAAACAAGAAACCTTGAAGGACACTTGACATAAACATACTTGGGTCTAAGTGGGAACTGACTTCCTCTCAAGCCCGATGAATGTCTAGGATGGTAGAAGTAGAGAACTGACCCCCATAAGTTGTCTTATGGCCTCTACATGCACACTATGGCATATGTGCACCCACACACAAGCACATAAATAAACAAAAACGTACTATAAGAGGTTAGGTGGAGAGTGATAAAGGAAGACACCCTATATTGATCAGTGGCTTCCACATACACATATGTATGCATGCACCCATTCACAAACAGGTGAACACACATACATGCATATACTCCCATACACACACACACACACACACACACACACACACACACACACACACACACAGAGTAGTGAATCTATTACCTCTGCTTAGTTTGACTGACCAGGAATTTGGGTATGACTTGGTTCTGGATACAGCCAAATGGAGGTTGAAATGAACATCTTCCAAGGTAGCTCATTCATTCATTCCGAGCAAGTTGGCTGGGTCTCAGTTTTTTCCCACATTCTTGGCACCTGGGGCCTGCTTGAATACCCTTCCAACATGGAGATCAAGTCTACCCTGCTCAAATAAAAATTGCAGTACTGTGTATGACCTAGCCTAGTAAGTCACCTGGTCACTTATACAGGCTTAATTGAGCACTAGTATTTATGGGTGGTTCATAGTGGGAGGGGCTATGTAAGAGTTATCAGGATATGGTCATCGATGGACATCATAGGGGTTCTTTTTAGAGGTGTTACCCCAAGTAGAGGCATTGTTTCTGCCCAGCCAGGAACCAGAGGGAGAGTCTGATTTTGTGGCCCTGGCAGGCTTAGAAATGGATATGTAGATAAGGCTGGCTGCCTCTGCCTCCTGAGTGCTGGGATTAAGGGCAAGCGCCATCACACCTGGCCTCTACTTTTTAAGCTTTGGGGTTCTACCTCACTTTCTTCCCTTGCTCTGAAGCACTTCTCTCCAGTCTTCACGCCTGGCCGGCTGTACAGCCACTCATCTCGACTTCCTCCAGCTGATTCTGTATTCCTGATGGAATGATTCCCAGCCATGGTGAAATTCCACCATTGGCCTCCAGGCTTAGGATGAGGCAGCAAGGTGACAATTGTCCTGCGATGGAGGGCAGGTGTTGTGCTTCCTGGCTGGAGTTGGAAGCATCTGGATGGACCAGGCTGTCTCCTCAGAGGACACAGTGCTTCAGGGAGTGTGAAGCAAAGGCCTCTGGGCCAGACACAGGCAGCACAACAACAGAGATTCAGACAGGGACTAAGGTTCTTCAGGTACTTGATTGGGCTAGGCCTCTTTCGTCTCAACACCTCCATCTTATGAAAGAAGAATTGAAGTTCCATCCCACCAAGGACATACCTTGGGTGAATCAAGGTTTGAACTCCTGGAGATGTTGACCACTCCAGCATATCACTTCTGCATAGGGCAGCTTTATGTCAAGTTCTCTCCCTCTACTCTCCCATCCCTCCATAGTAAGTCAGAAGGAACCTGTAAAAGCTCTGCATCACATCAGTCTTCAGCTTCTGGAAGGGTACAATACTCACCTTGCAAGCCTAAGGACCTGAGTTTGACCCCAGAGCCCACCTGGGTGTGGTGAATGTACTTTTAACCCCGGCACTGGGGAGGCACAGACAGGCAGATCCCTGGGGCTTGCTGGCCAGCCAGCCTAGCTTTTACTTTCAGTTCCAGTTCAGTGAGAAACCCTGCTTTTAAAAAATGGCTGGACAGCATCTGCAGAATGATGCTGGGGCTTGTCCTCTGGCTTCCAGATGCAAGTGCATACAGATGCATGTACACCCATGCATACACATGCATATTTATATACACACACACACAAATTTAGTTGAATAAAAGAGTTTAGAGGAGACTAATCAGTGCAAGCATGAGGACCTGAGTTTAGTCCCCAGTACCCATGGGGTAAATCTGGTTCAGTAGCACGCACCTTTAATACCAACCCAAGGGAGGCAGAGACAGAAGGAACCCAGGGGGTTGTTGGCTGGCCAACCTAGCCATGTTGATTGATCCCAGGTTGAGTTAGAGAATAAATGCCAGGAAATAAGGTGGAGAGCAATGGAGGAAGACAGTGAGCTTTGACTTTTGGGTTCCACACACACATGCACACATATGTGTACCTGAACACACACATAGACACAAAGAGAATTTAAGATGAGCTGATGCTGTGGTGCACAATAGCAATCCCAGCATTAGAAAAATTGAAGCAGTGTAAATTCAAATCTGTTTGGACCACCTGGTGATTTCAAGGTCATTTTGGACTACTTGGTGAGATTGTCTCAGCAAAATTCAAAACAAACAAAAATTTAGCATAGATTAAAAAATTTTATGTTGTATTATGTTTCTGGCCAAGACTTGAGCCTAGCCTCAAGGTTTGGATCCACAGACCAGCAGTCACACAGAAATATACAGATGCTTACATTAATTTTATGCTAATTGACCTGAGCCCAGGCATGTAACTGGCTAGTTCTTGCTCTTAATCTAACCCATGATTCTAATCCTGTTCAGCCATGCGGGCTTGGTACCTTTTCTCAGAGCAGCATAGTTGTCCTCTGTATCTTCTGGCTTCTCTGTGGCATTTCTGTCCTGTTCTTTCTGTTCTCAGAGTTTTCTTAATCTGGTAGCCCTGCCCATACTTCCTGTGTGCCTTTGGCTAACCAGCATTTTTTATTAAACCAGTAGGCAGGAGAATTATTTACAACATAACAACATAATCCCCCTACAGTCTTTACTAATGTAAACTTGGTGGTACACGCCTTTAATCCCAGGCAGAGGCAGGCAGATCTCTAAATTTAAGGCTAGCCTGGTCTGCAGAGTAAGTTCCAGGACAGCCAAGGCTATGTAGAGAAACTCTGTCTTGGAAAACACAAAATAACAGCAAAACATTTTACTGAAAGGGAGGTAAATGCCTCCATTGTTTATTGACTTCCTAAAATAATGAGGGAGCCTTGCCCTTAGGGCTGACTGGAAAAGGCCATACCCAGCTCTGCCTGGGCAGTCTTCATCATCTAGGTCACCAAAGGTTCTCCAGATATCTTGGAGTTATCTTGAAACAACCTTTCAGTGATGAGGTCTGCCTCTTCCAACCTTCCGTATCCATTTTGCTGTTCCATCCACCAAGGTTTGAAGAAGACCAAGTAGGGTTTCTAAGTCTGTCTGGCCTGGGTCACCTGTCTCTTGGTGCGTCCTCTTTTGGCAGGCCTCAGCCATCAGTTCTGCTCAGAGGATTCCACCAAGCCAGAGGCAGGAGGGAGATTGTAGTGGCCCTTGCCCAGCAACTTGTTAGACTTGAATTCAGCCCTGACTGCTGCTGTGGAGCCAGGAGCCCGGTATGGTTGTGACTAAGGATTACGCTTTCGAAGTCATCCCCACCACAAGCAGATCAGGCCCTTCAAAAAGAGCAAACCAACCTCCTCTCACGTTGCGTCATTGCTACGGAAATGCAAATACGCCACTGTTTTGTGACCAATATTGCAAAAATTAGAAAGAGGAAGTTGGGTTTTGTTCTTGAGTGAGTTCAGTCCTTAAGGAGACACAGACTGGTCTTGGAAGAACGGTGAGTGGAGATTAGCTCCTGGGATCTTTGCTGAACCCTAAAATATTGTCTGGTGTTGTGGGGGGGATACATGGGGTGGGTAGTGGGGGAATAGCAGAAGTCAAACAGGAACTGTTCAAGGGAGACAGATGTTTTCTAGGCAGGAAGTTGCTGCAGAGTGCTAGCGGCATCTCATTTCATGCTGTTGCCTTTCAGTGGCTCACATCGGTGAAAAGACAAAGTTGCTATAGGCAAGAGAAGTTTCTAGAACTACAGAGTAATGGACATGGTGTTAGCAGATGGGGCACAGCTCAAACTTATGAGACAGTCTGTCAGTGAAGCTCAGGAGGGGCCCTGATCTAAGGCTGACCCCTTGCAGTGATGACCACATTCAGGGTGCTTCAGGTCTCTCTCCTGTCTTCCTGGCTTGGTAGGAAAGAAAGCAGGTCTTTCTCTGTCTAAGCTGAGGAGGTGGTCACAGATGAGTCCTTAGTGAGTGATAGGCCTTTCCATCCCAGGTGGCTCTGGAATTGTCTAGAATCTACAGTTTAAATATTAACAAATGTATCTGTCTAGCAGGGCAATACTAGAAAAGACAGCTGAACCTATCAAAGACTCCTTGGGACTCCACGCTATGCCTGGGCAGCTCTGGGCAGTGGTACCTTAGGAGGCTGGCAGCCCTAGGGCAGACAAGATTACAGCAGCAGAGATGGAAGAATATGATTACGTTAACATTGTAATACTACATGCCATTCAGAGGGCACAGAGGGTGGAGAGTCGGGCATATTTGAAATGCCTGGCTCTGGGACCTGTGGGGAGTGTAGGGCAGGAGTCACTGTCATTGTGGATGACCAGCCTGTTTCCGTTTTTCTGGGCGTCAGTGAATGTAATAGGAGATGAGCAGCCAAATGGGGACAGGGAGAGGACCCTGACGGAGCAAGAGAGCCAGGAACAGGGTAGAGCCCTAGAACTGTGACTTGGGGCAGCTTTTCAGACTCTGCCTCAATTTCCAGCTGTAAAATGGGATCTGAATGATACCAAGCTCACCGAGGTTTAGAACTTATGCAGTCCTGTCTCAACTGAGACTGGTTCTTCTTGACACCCAGGGTAGTCATTGCTAATCATTCCTCTGTGTGTGTGTGTGTGTGTGTCTGTAAGCCAGAAGACAATCTCAGGTGTTATTCTCCAGGACCTGTCTACCTTGCTTATGAGTTTCTCTTATTGGTCTGGGTAGGCTGACTGGCCAGCAGGTTTCCAATTTGTCTTTACACTTATAGCACTGGAATTACCAGAGCCTGCCATTGTTCTCTGCTGTTTCCTGTTCTTAACCTGAGTTCTAGGATCAAACTACAGTCCTTATTCTTGCAAAGCAAGTAGTTTACTGATAGAGATACCCCCCCCCCAACCCTACTTTTGTGAGCGATGAAACAGGCACAGAGTACTACTCTGTTAGCTCATCCTGGGCTCTAAGCCTGTAAAGGGACTCATTGGTCCCCACATAAACTCTCTGAGCTGATAATTCACAAAGTCCTTAGAGGGATGGGTGTGGCCAGACCCAGCAAGGACAGGAGGAAGTGGTTTGTCTTGACTGGGCTGCTAAAGGTCCCATGAAGCCTGCTTCTGCTCCTGGGGGTAGGAGTGGAGGCTGACTTCTGTTTCTAGAGGGATCATTACTTCCCAATGTGAAGAGACCCCAGAGCCACACTGGACTCTGAGTACAGAGGTCAAGAGCACATTTTGAGATTAGCACTGAAATGAGCTTGTCTTCTGTAGCCTGACTGATGAGTGAGAAGCATGGCCCTGCTGCCTGTGATGAAGCCAACTCCATGGGCTACGACAGGGACTTTGGGTATCTTGATGCATGTTCAGGAAGTTTCCATTGTACCCCACCATCTTACAGGCCATAGGTAGGCTAGTTGTGATCCCCCATGTACAGATAGAAAAGCTGAGGCTCCTTTGTAAAGCGAATGGGAAGGAAATGAAAAGCAGCATTGGGCAGATGACGCTGGGTCCGTGGACTGTTCTCATGGCTACAAGAAGGCTCTGAGATGAGCGTGTGCTAAAACAATGAACAGAGGCAGAAGAAGGGACAGAGGTGATTACAGCTGTGATGGCCTGACTCTGCCTGCCTCTGGGCAGGATGACCAGCGGGGGCAGGGGGCAGGGAACAAGCTAGGAAGGAAATGAGAAATGAGAAGGCCCTTTATTCATTGTGGTCACTTCCCTCTGTGTGCCAGATCCTCTGTGTCCCAGATATCTACCAGATGGATAAGACAGGTCTGTGCGGGTGCGGAGGAATGCAATTGGGCAGATGCTGTGTAAAATGGAATCAGCAACATGGTGACCTCAGGGCAAGCCAACTACAGCACAGTGACATATCTTACACCCATAGTGAAGCAGACACTCGGATCATCTCGAGGTCTAGCCTGCTCTTCCTCTGGTGCTGTGACTCAGGTGCAGGACAACCTCTGACTAGGACTGCCTTATCCATGACCATTAACAGGTCTGGGCCTCACATTTGACTTTCCTTTAAGAAAAATATTTGGTGAAACCTGTTTCAATAGCTCCCCAAATGGGGTGGGGCCCACTGGCTGCCATCTACATTGGCACTGAACTTATTTTACTGGTCTCAAGTCCTTCTCACAACACCCACCCCAGTGATCCCTACCATGGAGACTATACCCCACATGACCTGGTTTGTTACCTCCATACTTGCCGCCTCTCCCCTACTACAATGTTGTTTCCCAACTCTGAACCCCTAAGGATGAGGGTTAATTAGATGCTCAGGTTCTATAAAGCAGGGTGATCTGGACATTTAGATCCTATGAGGTGGGGTGACCTATGCTGGGAATAAAATTTGGAATTCAAGGACCCCACCAATTCTGCACAGAGAACACACAGACAAAGTGAAAGGGAATTTACAGGGCAGATTTTACTTTTGCAAAAGAGTACATTGCTAGGTGGCAAAGCACACAGAGCAGGTTTTTATTTGATAAGTTTTTATCCTAATACAGAGGTATCGTGTCTTTTCCCAGCTTGCTGGGGTTCAGCCTTACAATCTTTCTTGCTATTGTCTAGTTTAAAATTTGGTGCAAGTTTATGGAGCCTATATGTTAACTGCTACCTACTACAGTAGAAACTTCTCTGATGAGGGTTAAAGGGCACATTAATCTATGGGTCTAGTAAATCATAGGAGTATGTTTAATACAATGTCTACTTGGCAGAATAGTAAATAGAAATGGGTTCTTCCCTAAGGCCTAAGGTCTAGTCACAGGTTCTTGGCCTGATAATGGTGCTATAGGTTTCATCTTATGGACTGGGCCTTAAATCCAAGCAGACAGTAATTGTTTGCTCCTATGATGTGCATGCCACTAATATAATAGTGAGCATGTCTTTCCAGGCCAGTCATTATAGAAGCTCACAGGGCACGGCTGGGTATGATTAATGATCCCTTTTTCCTCTGGTAGCACACTTAGCAACTTACAGCATTATGAAAGCTAGCTAGTAGGGATGAACAGTCAATATTAGTCTTATTTCTTCCATGTTTTACGATTCAAATATGTGGTGTTTTCAGCAATTGGGTCTAACCATCAAATTCTGTAGGGTAACCAATAACATTGGCTTGTAATGTTTGGGGGCTCTATGGGGCCCCGTTGGCCAACAACTCCAAAAGAGGTAACCCATTCCTGGTACAGATTATCTTATTTGTTAGCCTGTGGTGTTTAGTAGGGGTATTGTTATCCCATCATAGGGTAGCTTCATTTTAACACACATACGCACACATACTCTCTCTCCCTCCTTCCCTCCCCCCCTCTGTGTATGTGTGTGTGTGTGTTTTAAAGAAGCTTTCTAGTAGGCTTTCATATGAGTATTTTTTTAAGTTCTTCAGTGTTATTTATCCCTTCCTGTCCTCCCTCTTCTACCCTGCCCTCTCATCCCCACCCCAGTTTAACCCTTCCATTATACACAGTCCTGAATGGGACATCTATATCACACCCCCTCCTTCCAAGGCTCAGGAATCATTGCAAAAGAGGGAGCAGAACAATGGTTAGAGCCAAAGGCAACAGGTGACAAGGAAAGAGTGCCTTCTGGACACAGCAGGACAGGTGTGAACTCACAAGGGTTGTCACAACATATGTAAGATCTGTGCAAGTTCAAGTCAGACAAAATCCCAGAGCCGAGAGCGGAGATGGGCAGAGTCTCACTCCTAGTGGATGAGCTGTTGGTAACTGACAGCCACTGGGAGGGAGAGTAGGCTTCCCTAAGACTGTAGCCCCTGATACAGTTCCAGGGCCACACATCTAAGAATACATGAGCAGAACAAACCGGGCTTAACCGGTTAAACATAAAAAGATACAAATTTGAGTGGGTAGCGAAGGGAGTGGATGTGGGAGGGCCGGGGAGAGGAATGACTATGATTAGAACATATCCTGTGAAACTCTCAAAGAACTAATATAAAATGAGTAAAAAAATTAGTGCAAAGAAAATGAATGAGGTAAGAAAGGGGGTCTTCTACCCTGGCCATTAATTTTTGGGAATAAGGTAGGGCCTTTAAGTAAACAAAAAGTTTTTAAAGGTGGAGGTAAATTACAAAATAGCATTGCAAAGGTTGCATTCCTGTGATCATTCTTTTGATAGAAAGTATTTACATTTCTTGTAATTATTACCCTAACATTGGCACTCAGCTCTTGTGAAGTGGGATGACCTGGGCAATCACGTCCTGTAAATGGAATGACAGAGACTCTCAGGTTCTGTAGGTCGGTTAACCTGCACTCACAGGTCCTCTGAGATGGTATGACCTGGTCCCGTGTCTTATGACGTAGATATACTGGGCTCTTGGGTTCTAAAAAGTGGATGACATGGTTACTCATGTCCTGTGAGGTTACCTGGATACTCAGATCTTGTGGAGTGTGGTAACATGGCGACTTGGGTCCTGTGAGGTGGTGTGGAGATATGTTTCAAATTTAATAAAACCAGTCTGAAATATCTTACACCTTTAATCTTAACCTGGATGTGAAACTGGGTGAAGAGGGTATTTAAGGCAGGAGGAGCGAGGCTGAGGAAGCTGGAAGACAGCTGGGTGAGCTCTGACTGTGGTGTTTCCTCTCTTTGACATCTCTGCCTTTCCCTGAGATCTGGCTCTGAGTTTCCTTCCTTCGTGCAATAAGGTGGAATGCACCTCTCAGAACACCCAGGTCCTGAGAGGTAGAGCAGCCTTTATGCACTATATACAGAATACACCCAGACCCTATATTCTACCTCATGACTGTCCTCCAAAGTCCTCCAAGACTTGGTTCTCAGCTTATATCTCCTGACAGTTGACCTTGTAAGGTTGAGTCATGGTCTGGACATCCTGTCCCAGCTATTCGTTACCTGCATGGTGTCTGTTGAGCCTAGTCTAGTAAGATATGCTTTCTGATGGATTGCTTCCTTCTATGATCTCCGTTTTAGTTTTATGTTCTCAAAGTGTGCATGCAGTCAAAGCATATTTCTCTGTGTGGATATAGACATATTAGAAGGATTCTAAGCGTTCACTGGCATGCTGATTCCAATTCCACCATGTATTTGTTCACCCAAAATATCTTTTGAGTCTTACATGTCTCGCCACGTGACGAGAGGATGAGGAAGACAGTGAAGCATAGGGAAGCAAAGCCCTAGGGGAGAGGAAGGCAGGATGGAGCATAGGGGAGCTGTGGGGTGTCTTCTTGGGTGGGGGAACCCGTTGAAAGCCAGATAAAGAGGGGATGAGCAGTCCCATCCCTAATGAGGAAGGGTTTGTGTGGAAGCTCTAGGGGCCTCCTAGGAGACCACCAGAGCTAAGGGAGTGGTCAGATTGGACAGTGATGTGGACAAGGTCAGTGTCAGCTTCAGGTTGAAATTGCCAAACATAATTCCAAATAGAGAGAATTATATAATGAGCCTTGTTATGAGGGAAACTTGAACTTGCAGAAGGAATGGAATTCGGGGGGGGGGGCTGTAAGACGGCTCAACACATAAAGGCACTTACTGCCAAGCCTGAAGACCTGAGTTCTAGCCTCGGGACCCTCACAGTGGAAGGACAGAACACACCAGAAGCTGTTCTCTGACCTCCATACTCATGCTGTGGCATATTCATAGACCCGTAACACACATGCATGTGCACACAGGAAACAGAAATATGTAGTAAACATCGGTGTAAGAAGACAGAAGGAGGTCAGCAGGCAAAGGTGCCTTCCACCAAGACTGACATAGCTGGGCCAGTTATGTAGCCCTGCAGCCTGCATGGAGGAAGGTGGGAATCGACTCCACAGAGTTGCCCTCTGACTACCACGTGGTGGCTATGGCTCTTTCACACACACACACAACACAAACATAAAAGTAGACATAAAAGAAACTTTACTTTGTTTTAAGATTAAATGAGCCAGGCATGGCAGTGCTTACCTTTAATCCCAGCATTCAAGCAGAGGTATGTAGATCATCTCTGTCTTGATCTTAAGGTCAGCTTACTGTTTATAGCAAGTTTCAGACAAGCCAGGGCTGCAGACTAAGACCTTGTCTCAAAAAAAAAAAAAAAATCAGATGAAAAAGTTTCCAGATTTGACTTCCCAAACACAGCCACCATGTGCCATAGGTAGCTCTATCCTTATGTTCTCTAGCCCTGGTGGCCAACCTTCATGAGTTCTGGACTGGTAACCTGTGATTTTCTGTTAATCTAGTTTCAAGCCAAAATTATTGCTGTGTTTGGCACTGACTCTCCTGGGTCCTGCCATAGCTGAGTGGGCCAGAGCCTGCTGCTTGTTACAGTGGCCTAGAGTTGTAGCCCATAAGATGGATGTGCCACACTGTCTATTAGGGCTTCCAAAAATGAACAAAATGGCTAATCTAGGTGTGGGGTTGTTGTATGTTGTTCCAGGTTTCAGGAATCTGTTTAGGGCCATACTGTGTCCCTTCTGAGCTGAGTGTAGCCCTCGTTTTCTAGGAAATAAGGCATATAAACAGGATCTTGCTACATGCAAAACCCTAGGGCTAACAAGGGCCACACAGCTTCAAAGATGGATATATTGTCTGGAGATATACCACAGAAGTAAAATGACTACCTAGATACACAAGGCCTTGGATTCTAGCTTGGGATGAGAGGAGAGGGTGTCTACACAGACCTTCCTATGAGATGAGGCTGCTGGAACCTCTGGGAACTTGATATGCAGGGAGCTTCTCTTTCCCCTTCATGTCTCTGGATCTGACATCCAGTGAGGTGTCTGACCTAGAAATGTAGCCCATGAAAAAGTCATTCCTGCCCTTCCCTAAAGTCATGTGATGAAATTGTATTAATACCAGGGACACCAGGATGGTCCTCCGTGTGGTACCAATACTCATTTTCCCTAGGCCCAGCCCTAGGTGGCAGGATATACAGTTGGGCCATGATCTCACGGGGAAGACTGGGAAAAGAGGGCGGTGGCACAGGGAACCAAAGCTGTGTGTTAAGGCTTCAAAAACAGGCTGGTGAGTCCTCTCCACATGGCTCAGATCTCTGTGGGCCATGCTCCCCCAAGAGCCCCCCTTGGCCAGGAGTAAGCTGAGGTGTTTGGAGACCTTGGTGTCTTGATGTGAATTCTCAGAGCTTTATCACTCTTGGTTCAAAAGAAATTGTTCCCTCTGAGCACGGTGGCTTGTGCCTGCGATGCCAGTCCTGAGGAGGTTGAGGCAGGAGGATGCTAAGTTTGAAGTCAACCTAAACAATAGCAAGATCCTGTCTCCAAAAGGAGGAGGAGATGAAGAAGAAACTGCGCTGTCTTCTTTTTTCTCCATTTGGCTTACCTTTATACCCCACCCCGACGCTGCTCTGTGGTGCCCTCTAATCCCACCCCCAATTCCAAAGCCTGAGGCACCCCGCTGTATTCTCAGAAGATGGGGGTCCTTGGACATAGCAGCTGCTACTAGAGCCTTGCTAGGCTGAGAACTCACAATGAGTACTGATCACTCCAAGGCTCTTCTGTGTCGCGAGGTGACATTAATTATGGTGGGCGCTAGTTATCCTACCTGGTCTGAGTGTGATAGAGGCTCCCTGGGGCTTGCCCCTTGATGATATAGGCTTGGTGACACTCCCTCCCTCCGGCCCCCACCCAAAACAAGTTTTCTCTATGTAGCCCTGGCTGTCCTGGAACTGGCTCTGTAGACCAGACTGGCCTTGAACTCCCTGAACTCATGCCTCTGCTAGGACTTGCTAGGACATGCCTCTGCTTGCACCTCACCATTGCCACCACCTGGCCATGGTGGGTTTTCAGTGTGAAGCCACTAAGTTAAGCCAAGGAGAAACTAAGCAAGGGCCCAAACTGGCTTGCCCACAGCCATTCTGTCATTATCCTTAGATTCAGGCCTAAGTTTAATAATAATAAGTCTGATGTTCCTGTCTGATATTTCCAACATCCTTGTCAGTTATGAGTCAGTTTCAACTGATTGGGGTTTGGCTTTTTTCCATTGTGACTGGTTATACATGTGTCTGGTATTTGGGAGGAGAGATTGTTTTCTTCCTCCTACCTAAGTTCTATGTAGCTTAGACTAGCCTCTACTCTCACATATAGCCTAGGACGACCTTGAACTTCTGACCCTCTAGCCTTCTCATCTGAATGATTACAGGGGAGCACCACCATATAAAGTTTAGTAGTGCTGGGAAATTGAACCCAGGGCATGTATACCACGTAAGCCCTCCACCAATTGAGCTGCCTTCCTAGCCTTGCCTGGTAATTTTTGATTAGATCTGGTATTGTGGTTTTTAACCTCGCTGGGTACTAGATATTTTGGAGTTTTCTTCAAGGACAAAATTAAATTATAACTAGTTTGGCCTAACAAAGCCTAAGATTTGTTAAGTGTGATGGCATAGGTGGACCACTGGAAGGTCAATGATCTCCCACCACTGAGGCAAGGCCCTCCTGAGTACTGGACCCAACACCTTGCAGATCTGGTTGGACAGTGGTCACAAGAACCTTGTGCTGTGTAGGTGTTGCAAATGCTTTTTTTTTTTTTTTTTTTTTTTTTGGTCCTCTGAGGGGCTGTTCTTTGTCCAGACTTCTGAAGTTTCTTCAGATGTATATTCAACAGTCCTTGGGGGGCATCTCTGGAGATCTCTGGGTCTTTTTGTGAGGGTCTCTTCTTTGTAAGGTTTTGTCCTGTCAGCACCAGTTATCCTTTGTAGTCAACTGGACATTTTCTCACTCAGAGAGCACACTGGGTTCTACATCCTGCTCCCTGACTCACAATAGTCCTTGTAATATACGACAAGAGGCCTCATCCACTGGTTCCTATATTTCAAGGCTCTGCTGTCTGCTCTATGCTGTCATGTAAATTAGATAGAAAAGGGGAAGTGATATGGGATGTCTTTCTGTATGCCGTGAATACCATTGGTTAATAAAGAGGCTGTCTTGGCCTATGGCAAGACAGTTTATAGGCAGGCAGGAAATCTAAGCATAGATAAAAGGGAAGGAGGAGGGCGGATTCACACAGAGATGCTGCAAGCTATCACCCAAGGAAGTAAGATGTAAAGAAACACAGGTAAGTCATGAGCCACATGGCAAGACATAGATTAATAGAAATAGGTTAAGTTTTAAGACCTGATAATGAGCCTAAGCCATAAGCCAAACAGTTTGTAATCAATATAAGCATTTGAGTGATTATTTGAGCCAAGTGGCTGGCTGGCAGGTCTGGACCTTTCTCCAAGAGCACAAGGGAGCAAACATGCATCCAGTCTTAAATTGTCCTGGCCATGACCTGTACATGGGTCCTCAAGGCCCAAAGGCCACAACTCTAGGTCAAGGTGATAATTTCTAATTCCAACTACATATTTTTTTGTATGGTATATAGTAGCGTACAGTAGATAACTTGTAATGGGCATTTTCTTCTCTATTTGGTGTTGATTCCACTAAAAATAAATCTGGTTTCTGAGCTGGACATTATAGTATACATCCAGAATCCCAAAACTTGGAAGGCAGAAGAAGAAGGGAGTCAAGGGTTAATGAATAGACTTGGCTACTTAGCAGGTTTGGTGCCAGTCTAAACTACATGAGACCCTATCTTAAAACAAGATGGGCAGATGGCTCAGTTAGTAAAGTGCTCTCTGTACAATATGAGAATCTGAGTTTGGGTCCACAACACCCACATAAAGAGTGGCATGGTAGCAATTCCTGCAATCCCAGTGCTGGGTAGAGAAAAAAACAGTCCCTGGGCTTGCTAGCTAGCCAGTCTAGCCAAACTTAGCTTCAGGTTTAGTGAGAGGCCATGTCTAAGCAAAACACTCAGTGTTGACTTCTGGCACGCACACAAATAGATGCACATGTCATAACCAGAAGCACAACTCCCCTGAATTGGGGACCAGCCAGGCTCTACTCTGCCAGATTGCAGCCTCTGACCACACTCAACTCGCATTCCTTACAGAACGTTTTATAGCTGTATCGTGTTTGACTTCTGGAAATGTTCCATTTATCTCCCATGCTATGACAAGAATGCAGCAAAACATGTATTTTCTGTTTGGAAGTCTAGTATTTCTGTTCAAAAAGCCTGCTAAGAATGTAACATGAAATTAGTTACTGTTTAGCTTGCTACCATCTTGGAGCATGCTCAACAAACTTCTTTCTGATTGAATTTGACAGGTAAATTCACTTACGGTCCAGGTGTTTGGACACCAAAGACTCATTAGCCTTCAGGCACTGTTATATAGTAACCTGAATAATAAAGCTATTTCCTTTAAAGAAAAAAAAAAAGAATGTGACAATAGCCAATAAAAACTGTCTTCCTGAAGTGACTTTCCAGTCACTGACGGGGAAAAGTCCAACCCAAGGTAGTTTAGCCACAGGAAGGTGAGAGCTCAGGAGCGTAAGTGGATGGGAGGGACTCCGTTCAACGGCCTATTGGCTCGTAGGGATAGAGGAACGCCATTGACTCTGTGCATGTCTAGAGACAAGGCAATCAAGTGTTGCTCCAGGACAAGGACAGACATATTCTCCTTGTGTGCGCAAGAGCGTGTTAAGACTGGCGTCTGCACTAATGCTTCTGCTCTCTGGAGAAGAAGGAAATGAGGAAAGAAGCTTCAGGCCAGGGGAGATCTGAAAGTGAGTGTGGGAGAGCCAGCATGTGCACCAAACTACCGAGTATCCAGTGTAGGAACAGTGTGAGTATGTTGACTGTGGGTGTCTGGTAGGGCCACTGCATGTGTGAATGTGTTACTCAGTGGGTCTGGTAGAGTGTGAGTTTCTGTGTGAACAGCAGTGCTACTGTGTGTCATGTTTAGGATCACCACTGTGTGTACGTGTGGGGATTCTACAGTGAGTTATTAGGAGTGTATCTGGTGACAGTGTGACCTAGGGAGGACCATGAAGTGCCAGCTCTCCTAAACCTGGGTGTTGCCTACACATTCCAGATGATCCCTGGCTTCAGAACACTGCTCACACATGGGCACTGACCCTGGTACCATTCCAGTCTTCTTGGGTCATATGAGTGGTCTTAGAAGCTGACAGTGAGCCTTTCTGCCCTGAGGAATCCTGTCTTCTGCCCTGGGTCTGCATTGGTGGGGGGAAGGGCCTAAGATGTCTTTCTTCAGCTTCTTCCTTTAGAACTGGGCTTTGGCTCCTCTGAACAACTTTCTCTTTTGTGTTTTTCCAGTACTTTCAAAACAGTCCCACTTCCAATGGTCTGGGCAAGAGATTCTCAATAGACTGTTCTAACCTCTGTTGGGCAACCCCAAAGCCCAGGAGAAGCAGGCACCTGCCCATCAATCTCTGATAGCCTCATTGGGTAACAGGTAAGTGACTGTTGTCTATAGCCCCTGTTCCTCTGAAGCTGCACTTTAGCATTAACAAGATTTCAGGGACTGTCTATCTCCCTCTAGTTGAGTCCCACTTTTGACCCTCCTCAGAGCTGTTGAAGAATTCCTTGAGCTCTAAGAATTAACACTTGACTCTGTCTCTTGTCTGGTGTGCAAATGTCAGATGAACTCCCTGTAGTGCCCAGGTCATTGGCTTCATATTCTGAGAATGTCATGGTTCAAAAAGCTGTGTGGACACAGTAGTGTGTTATAAATGGAAACCACCACCTTTCTGCCGGCTTATGTCATCATTTCCTGCATGTATTTCAAATATATTAAATAGCCAGTAGTTTCTATCCTAGAAACGTCACATACAGGATTACTTCTGTGTGGATGGGAGTGGGGTGTGTGTGTGTGCGTGTGTGCCAGAGGTTACATCAGTGTCTCCCTCTGATGGGAATGGTATGTGTGTGTGTGTGTGTGTGTGTGTGTGTGTGTGTGTGTGTGTGTGTGTGCCAGAGGTTACATCAGTGTCTCCCTTTGATGGGAGTGGTGTGTGTGTGTGTGTGTGTGTGTGTGTGTGTGTGTGTGTGTGTAGGCCAGAGGTAACATCAGTGTCTCCCTCTTATTTTTTAAGGCAGGGTTTCTCCATAGAACTCACTCTTTAGGCTGGCCATTGAGTTTTGAGGATCCAACTGTCTTCATAGCCCCCATCCCTGGCATATGGATTCCAGGCACAGCCATGAACCACCACACCCAGCTTTTAACTCTGGTGCTGTGTGTTTGAACTCAGATCCTCATGCTTGCACAGTAATAAGAACTTTACCCACTGACTCCCTGGGACCAGGATTACTTTTTTTTTTATGTAGGTGAAAATCTTACTTTTCAGATAGAACATGTTCCATTTGCCATTTTTCAAAGCCTGTCTGGATAAGACCCAACTGAAGCCAATGGGGTGTTGTGAAGTAATATTTTCCACACAGCCCCAGCTTGTCCTGACTGAGGCTGACTTTCTGGGGTTACTTTCAGAGACTGTACTGAACAGACTTCTTTCTCCCCAACAGGAAGTTCCCGGCCAGCCTCCTAGCAGAGCCCAGTGAGTTTGGCTGTGAAGATGGACTTGGGTAGGATCTCATCAACTCCTCAAGAAGCCATTACCCCTCTTGGGGTACTTGGTGCCAGGCCCAGAAGCTCCCCACTGGTGAAGCTTCAAGCACTTCCCATTGGGCCAGGTGCCCACAGAGGAGCTCCAGGCAGCCCAGCTTCAGCCGGGGACAGCTCCTTGGGGGAGCTAAGTGGTGCCATGAAGATCCCCAACAGGGACAGTGGGATTGACAGCCCATCCTCCAGTGTGGCTAGTGAGAACTTCCCCTGTGAAGAGGGCAGTGAGGGCTCCCCATGCCCTGCCGTACTGGGGCTACATCCTGAGACTACTGTGGACAGCCAGGTCCCACAAGACACCCCCCAGGAGGAGGAAGATAGTGGTGTGGGTGAGGAGCCTGATCCTAAGGTCACCCCTTCCGGGCCAGAGGATAATGTCGGCTTGACTCAGGTAATTCTCCCTTCCTCTACACCCAACACAGGGTGCCTGGCCAGCGCTAGAAAACTGTAGCGTGTAACACCCACACCTGTGCTTAGGAAATGTACTCACACACTTATTCCACACAAGGGGAAATGCCTGGGATGGAATCTACCAGAAAAGGCCAGGTAGACTCCTAATACCTTGGGTGTGCTCATCTGTAACACTTGAATGTGGTTTTTTCCTCATTGGTGCCTCTCTCTCTCTCTCTCTCTCTCTCTCTCTCTCTCTCTCTCTCTCTCTCTCTCTCTCTCTCTCTCTGTGTGTGTGTGTGTGTGTGTGTGTGTGTGTGTGTGTGTGTGTGTGTGTGTGTGAGGGAGAAAGAGAGAGGTTTCATAGATAGTCATCAATTCTCCTTTAAAAGTTTGGTAGAATTCATAAGTAAAACACCCATCCCTTATCCTTTGTCGGGAAGTTTTGAATTATTGATCCAGTGTTCTCATTCACTGCTGTTTTCCCAGATATTTTTATTTCTTCATGATTCAGTAGTCTTATAGCCAAGTATTTCTGAGGGTTCATTTTTTTTCTAGGTTGGACAACTTGTTATCACATAATTGCTCATTTTCTTATAGCATTTTTATCTCCCCATCACCAATTGTGACAATACCACCCCGTCTTTCATTTCTGACTTTTGTACCCAGAAAACCAACTTTGGCTTGCTTACTCTTTTGAAATTGTTTCAACTCTCTGTCTTTTATCTGTGTTCTGATCTTTCTTACTTCCTTCCTTATCTAGCCTGGGGCTTAGCCTGCTCCCTCTTCTCCGTTCTCAAAGAGTACAGTTCACTCATTTGAGATTGTGTGTGTGTGTGTGTGTGTGTGTGTGTGTGTGTGTGTGTGTATTTCTGCTGCTGATAATGGAACCTAGGACTTTGTACATCACAGAATCACAGATAAGTACTATGCTGCTGAGCTATGTTCTCAGCATTTTCTGTTTGTTTGTTTTTTGAGTATCTGTATTCATGTGTGTGGGGCATACTTAGGGGTGCAGGTGCATGTGGAGGCCCCAAGTTGCACTGGGTATCTTCCTGGACCACTCCCCACTGCGTTTATGGAGGCAGGGCCTCTCCTTGAATCTACAGTGCTCCCATTTGGTTAGTGTAGCTAACCAGCTTGCCCTGGGTCCCCGTTCCTGCCTCCTGAATGCATCAGCGTTACTTAATTTGCCTGTATCATCTGCATTTTCTGGCTTTATTCCATGGGACTGAAAAGGATATTTTGAATTAACATCAGCTTTCTTGAACTTGTTAAGGCTTGTTTTATACAGCACGTGGCCTATCCCCAGCAATGTTCACCATATGCTGCACTGTTATCAGGTGAACCATTGTGTATGGTGTTGTCCAAGGTCTTGGTTTGCCTACTGAATCTTCTTTCTAGATGTTCTGTCCATTACAGGAAGATGGGTTTGAGGCTTCTATGTATTAATTTATTGCTGGTTAGTTCTCCATCCAATGTAGTCACAGTTTACTTCATATATTGTTGTGTTTTTTTAAAATCATTTTATTATGTTTTTATAGTTATTTTTAATTTTTTAAACCATGGTTATTTAGTATGTGAAGAACAGCTTTATGGGATGTGTTCTTTTCCTTTCCATACGCAGGTCCCTCAGGCCATCAGGTTTAGTGGCAAACACATTATTCTGTTCACTATAAATAAGGCCACTGATTTTTGGTGGGGGTGGGTGAGTGGAGTGAGGGGGAGTTGCTATTTATGTAGGCTATCTTCTCTCATCTTTCTACACTTTCATTCTCTGTGTTTTTATATGCAAATTTACAAAAATGATTCTCTTGTGAATAACATATGTAGGTGGATTTTTCTGTCCCTCCTTCCAGCTCCCAAACCACGACACAGAGACTTATTAATTACAAAAACTCAGCTGATAGCTTAGGCTTGTTTCTAATTAGCTCTTATAACATAAATGAACTCATTTCCACTTATTTACTTTCTGGCTCATGGCTTTATTATCTTTACTCTGTACAGCCCATGCTGCTTTCCTGCTGCCTCCATCTCTGGCTGGCAACTCTCCAAATCTCCACCCTTCTTCTTCCCAGCGTCCTTTCTGCCCTGAAGATCCTGCCTAGCTATTGGCTGTCAAGCTTTTTATTAAGCCCGACTTAGTGACAAATCTAACCGTGTATAAAAAGATTATTCCACAATGACATATTTAAGGAAAAGAGAGTGTGATAACGCACACCTGCAGTCCTAGGATTAAGTCACTTTCAGCTACACAGGGATTTGAGTCCTGCTGACTTACAGGAGATCCTGTCTCAAAACCAAACCAAACCAAGCCATAATTAATTGTTTTCTTGCTTCTTAGTGCTCCAGGATCTCCTCACCTTGGTTTTATGGGGTGGGAAGAGAGAGAGGGATTGACGCACTTTTATACCTCAGGCTGGCCTGGAACTTGCCTCACAGCCTAGCTGCATTCTCACGTGTCCCACCGCACCCAATTCTCACGCATCCCACCACACCCTATTCTCAAGTGTCCCACCACACCCTGCTTCAGTTGTCTAGTTCATTTGACCTATGTATTTTTTTCTGAAGACTTTAACATGACTGCATGTGAAGTCAATACACCGGGAAGGACATGAAGCCTGTCCCTAAGGTTGCTGCCTGGACCCCGTCACTTTCTTGCTCCCCCCTTTTTCCCTTTCCGTTTATCTCATTGACTTTTGTAGTGACCTACTTCAATTCCTTTTGGCTTCCTGTTGTGCCTGTTCACAGATATTTTACTTCTAGCTACCATTGTTCCCAAGATATTTTAAATTTACAGCGTCTCCTTTGATGCTGACAAAGCTCTAGTCATTTCCACCTCTGTGCTGATGCCACAAATTCACCTGTATACATTACAGACCATCGAAGTACATTTAACATTTTTCTTATTAATATTTCTGGGCTGTATAATCCAGGATGACCCCCAAACTAATAATTCTCCTGCCTTAGACTACTAAGTGATAGGATTGAAGACGTGTGCTAGCACACCCACACCCAGCTTATGCGGTGCCGGAATCGAATCCAGAGATTCCTGCACACCAGGCCAGGGCTCTGCCAACAGAGCTCCATCAGTATCCCCACCCTGTCATCTCTACTTGAAAGACTCCTTTTGCTGTTCTTTTTGTGGCCCAAAGATGTATCTTCTTATTTATTATTAATTAGTATGTGTTTTATTTAGGGTTTCTATTGCTGTGAAGAGACGCCATGACCATGGCAAGTCTTATAAAAAACAAAACAACAAAAAAAAAAAACCCATTTAGTTGGGGCTGGCTTACAGTTTCAGAGATTTAGTCTGTCATGGCGGGAAGCATGATAGCACGCAGGCTGGAGAAGGAGCTGAGAGTTCTCCATCTTGAGCCACAGGCAGAAGGAGACTGTGTACCACAATGAGCATAGTTTAAGCACGGGAGACCTCAAAGCTCACCCCCCTGGCGACACACTTCCTCTACTCCAAGGAGTCCACATCTCCTAATACTGCCACTCCCTATGGGCCAAGCACATGAGTCTATTGGGGTCATACCTATTCAAACCACCACAGTATGTATGAGTCTGGGTTGTGTGTGGGGGGGGGGGGGTCAGAACAAGACACAGGGGTCCTTCTCTATCACTCTTTGCTTTTTCCTTTTAGTTGGGGCCTTTCCCTGAAACTAGGGCTCGTATTTTCTCCATCAGGCTTGAAGCCAGAAAACCCCAATGGCCCTTCTGTCTCCATCCCCCTCGGATCTGGTTATAGGGTGGGCAAGACACCCAGCCTTGTACATTCATGAAGCTATCTGAACTCGGTCTTCATGTTTGCACTCATCCTTAGCTGATGAAGCATCTCCCTGGTCCCAGGACCCATCCCATCCTTTTCTATAGTGTGGGTCTAGTAATAATAAACTCTCTCCACCTCTACTTTTCTAGGAAAGTCATTAAAATTCCTTGAATATTTATTTTATGAATTTAGGTGTTTTTTCTACAGTGTATCTATGAGTACCACATGCATGCTTGGTGCTCACAGAGGCCAGAAGACAGTGTTTCAAACGGTTAGGAGCCGCCATGTGGGGCTGGGAGTCACACCTGGTTCTTCTGGAAGAGTAACAAGTGTTCCTAACTGCTGAGCCATCTGTCCAGCTCCTTTGTGAGAAATTCTTAATTTCTATGTCTTAGAAGGACAGTTTCATCTATTATTATAACCTTCGCTGGCAGTACCTTCTCTCAGTATTCCTAACGTATCAGTCCATTCTCTCTGGCCCACGAAGGTTCCCCTGAGGAAGCATCTGGCAATCTCATGGAAGCCCGTGTACTTGAGACTGACCACGCACATCTTTCCTGCTGCTGCCTTTAATACGTCTTTGACTTTTAGATCTTTTTATCATAGGGTGCCTTGGTGAGGCCCCTCCTCTGTTATTGTCAAAGGGTCTATGCGTAACCGAGGCTGACCTTGACCTCACCATTCTCCTGCCTCAGCCTCCTGAGTGCGAGGATTATAAGCATGAACTAGGTGGCTGATTTCTTATTCCCGTTGGGGTTTTTTGAGTTTCTTGGATTTGTGTTGTTCATTTATTTCCTAAGATTGGGAAGTCTTCAGTTATCATTTCTGTAATGATTTTTGCCTTTTATTGAGACTCCCACTTGGGGGATCTTGATCTACCACATGTCCTGAAAGTCCTTAAGAATCCTGCTGATTTCTTCACTCTTTCTTGGTTTTCTGCACTGATTTTAAGTGACTTCTTTGGGAGCAGTAGAGATGGTTTGTAGGTTAGGAGCACTGGTTGCTCTTGCAGAAGACCTGGGTTCGGCTCCCATTACCCAAAGCCATCTATAACTCCAATTTCCAAGACATATGATGCCCCCTTCTAGCCTCTTCAGGCACCAGGCACACACCCAGTACACATGTATGCATGCAGGAAAAACATTTAGATACAAAAAACAAAAATAAATAAATCTTGAAAAAAGGCACAGTGTGGCACTGGCAAGATAGCTCAGCAGTTAAGGACCCAGGTTGGTTCCCAGCACCCACATGGTGGCTTGCAGTTTCGGGGGATCTTCTGCCCTCTTCCGGCCACCAGGGGAACTGCATGCACAAATGCACAGACACAGCGGGCAAAACCACCCATATATATATATATATATATATATATATATATATATATATATATATATATATATATATATATATATATATATATATATTAGATAAAAGGTGGACAATTACAGCAATTTTGTGTATTCAAATGACTTCTCTTCAAGTTTTCTGTCTCTTTCACCTGTTCGTGAGCTTTGCAAGCCATTCAACTCCAGAACATCTATCTGCTTCATTCTTTTTAAAGGTTTTGTTTTTATCTCTGTTGATTTTGTTTCTTGGTGTCATGTTTTTTATATTTAGCATATTTATGACAGATTTTTTTCCATCTGCTTGATCATAAATCTCTCCCCCCCCCCCCCCCCCCGTGTGTGTGTAGACGTGTGTTTGTGTTTTTCTTCAGCTGCTATTCACCTTGGCTTTTTGAGGCAGTGTTTCCCACTGGGGTCTAGTGTCACTGATTAGTCTGGGTAGGCTGGCCAGAGAGCCTCAGTCTGCCTCTCTCTCTCTCTCTCTCTCTCTCTCTCTCTCTCTCTCTCTCCAGTACTGGTATTACAAGTGCTTGCCACCATGCTTGGCTCTTTTATAAATACCAAGGACTGGACTCAGGCTCTTGTGCTTATGTGGCAAGGACTTTGCTAACTGAATCGACCCCCTCAAACCCCAAATTTTATTTCCTTAGGGTCGATTTTGCGGTGTCAGGGAAAAAAACATTTCCCATCAATGGTTTATAAGTTTTGCTTGTTGCTTTTAGCTTTGGCTGAATGGGAGCATTTGGAGAAGCCTTCCCTCCAGATTGTGTGGAGCTTTGGGTGGAGGAAAACTTTACCCATCACCACAGCTGGGGGGGGGGTGTCTCAGAGCCTCTGCCTGTGGAACCAGAATTCTTATGTGCTTCTGGCCTTTGTTTTCACACTCCGATCCTGGGTTCATCCGCTCTCTACTCATTCAAGACAGAGTCCACAGTCCCAAGTCCCCTGGGTAGAGCTCTGAGGAATCAGTGCTTGGCTGAGTTTCTTGTTTCTGACCTGGAGGCCTAGCCCTGGTGTGGGCGGGGCCCTGGTGTGTGTGGAGGTTCCCTCCCATTTGTTCCATGCCATATTGCATAGGGGGAGAAATGCTGGAGTGCATTGCTATAGACTGATTATGCACCCCAAAACTCACCTGCAAGAGTCTTGTCACAATGTACTAATACTAATATTATAGGCTGTTTCATGGTTAAGCCTTTAGGAGGTGATAAATAATGAGGATAGAGTCAGTGTCCCCACAGGAGGTAGTGGGGACAGCCTGGGGAGGTAGCCCAGCTGCAGAGTGCTTGCCTTGGGGTGTGTTCAGGGCAGGGTTCAGTTCCCAGCACCGTCCAATAAAATAGGCGTTTGTGGGTTCCTTTTCTTCTGGTCTTCTGTCGCCTGAGGAGGCAGCGTTCATTTCTCTTCACCTCCCCACCTGTACACACTGTGAGCCTCGAGCATTAGCATTGAAGCAGAGACTTCACCACACACCAGTCTGCCAGTGCCTCGATCTTGAAATTCCAGCCTGCTTGACTGTGGAATACATTTCAGTGATTTAGGAGCTATTTACCCACAGATACTTTGTTATCTGCCAAACAACTAGACCGAGACAAGACAGGCACATCCAGTGCCACCAATTTTTCCACATTTCCATTCCCTTCTTGGCACACACTGGTAGGTGCAGGGTTGCTCAGTTTGTGTCTCCAATTCTCATAGGTGTTCTGATCCATATATTGTTAGACCCGTGTCTCTGCTGAGGACCTGCAGCTTGCTGGGCCACTGTCTCACTGATGTCGCTTTGCAGTAATGCAGCAGGCTTTCTTTTGGGCCACCAAGCAACTCGCAAGTCGTGACACAGAGAAATCATTAGTTTTGAAAGCTCGACCTTAGCTCTTATTTTAGGCTGTTTCTCTTTACCTCCGTTTTGCCTTAGCTTCTTACCTTCCTTTTTTCTGTATATCTTACTTTCCTGCTGTCTCCATGCAGCTGCCTGGCTTCTGGCCCGGGCGTGACCCTCCATTTCTCCCTCATTCCCTCCTTTTTCTCCTTCGCTTGGATTTCTCCTATTTTATTCTCTACTGCCCACCAGCCCTGCCTGTCCCTCTCCAGCCAGTCAGCTCTTTATTAGACCAATCAGGCCCTTAGGCCGACAAGGTGAAACAAATGTAACACATCTTTACATCATTAACAATTAGCAAAGGTAGCAGAAATAAATATAACACACCTTTATGTAGCATGAATTCTATTTGATCTTAATAATAAAAATCCGGAGTCAGATATAGGGGTAAATGCTGAAAGATCAGAGAGACAAAGGAGCCAGCCACAGCCACCTCTTACCTCACCAACTCCTCACCCTGAAAGGGGTCAAGATCCTGTCTCTACCTGCTTTATAAACCTCTCTCTGCCCAGCCATATCACCCCCTGCTTTCTCCTCCCAAGTGCTGGGATTATGGGTGTGTGCCACCACTGCCTGGCTTTTATGGTTAAGTAGTGGCTGGCTCTGTCTGATCTCCAGGCAAGCTTTATTTGTTAGAGCACAAACAAAATATCACCACACCTTTACATAGTTAAATTAATATTCTGCATAAACAAATGTAATGTATCTTTACATAGTTAACTATATTCCACAACATGGTAGGGTGTGTGTGTGTGTGTGTGTGTGTGTGTGTGTGTGTGTGTGTGTGTGTGTGTGTGTGTGTGTTGTTAGTAATGGAATCCCGGGTTTTGTAAGCAAATTTTCTTTCACTGAACTGCACCCCAGCTGTACATTGGATTGTGATGTGCTCCCTAGTTAGAGGTCCGGAAACATAACAGTTTGGGAAGATTGACAGAAACTGTTGTACTTTATCTAGAACTCTCCATGGAATAGTATCTAAGAGAACCAAGTACCACAGCTGAGACCCACGAACCTCCTTCTGCTCTCTCTGTACCTGGGTATCCTGGTGTATTGTGGGTATCCTTGTTAGCTGCACCCCTGCCCCAAGTAAATGACTTTTTTTTCTCTCTGCAGTGCTCTGACCCACAGAAGCTGTTGCACATTGCCCAGGAGCTCCTGAACACAGAGGAAGCCTACGTGAGGCGGCTGCACTTGCTGGACCAGGTAGCCCATAGGGCTGGGAGTCCACAGAATTCAAATTATATATCTCTTCACAGTGTTTAGGCATTATGCTTACAAGAAGATCAACAAATTCTAGAATTCAGATAAAGTCTGGCCTGAAAATATATTTTTGTTTTAAGCATTTGTGGCTCTGGGGTAAAGGCTCAGTATGTTCCCTTTGAGGGACATTTCTTCATGGAGGATGCTTCATTTGAACACATGAACGAATGTTGAGGTCTAAGGAGATGTCTCAGTCAGTAAAGTGCTTGCCTTGCATGCACAAGGGCCTGAGTTTGATTTTTAGAATTCTTGTAAAAAATGCCAGGTTAATAATGGCAGCTAATGCTCATAATCCCAGCACCGGGGAAGTGGAGAGAGGGAGATACCAGAAATGCCGACCACAGTTTAGTCTTACTACTTAGCAAGATTAAGGTTCAGTGAAAAGACCCTGTCAAACAAAACAAAACAAACAAGATAAATGATGCCCAAGGAATGACACCTGAAATTGTTCTCTAGCCTCCACAGGCATGCGCATACCTATGCCATGTACACATGGACATACACACATGTACACACAGGAAACATCCATAGCTGGGCCAATGTGTGCTATGCATCCCTGCCCACGAGAAATGTGAGAATCCTTAGCACAGAGAAGACAGCACCTAGGAAAACAAGGTTTGCTCAGTGTGTGGCTCCTGCCTGTGCCTCAAAAGCCAGGGAGCCTCTCCTCCTATTTCTCCTGAGAGGGTTATGACAAAAGATGTTGCACCCCATCCCCCACACAGTACTCCTACCTTAACCCTGACCCAAGTTTTCTTTCTTTTCTAAGAGTTTTATTTATTATATATGCGCTATTCTGCCTGCATGCCAGAAGAGGGCACCAGATCTCACTATAGATGGTTCTGAGCCGTTACATGGTGGCTGGGAATGGAAGACCATCTAGTGCTCTTAACCTCTGAGCAATCTCCCCAGCCCCTGTAAATAAGCTTTCAATAAGACTTAAAGCTGGAGGATTCTGACTCTGACATTCACTAAAACCTAACTGGGGCTAGAGAGATGGTCCAGCATTAAGAGTGTGCCGTAGTTAGAGTCACTATGACTGTTTTGAAACACCATGACCAAGGGAAAACCGAAAAGGAAAGGGTTTATTTGCTTTATGCTTCCACATCATAGTCCATCCTTCACGGAAGTTGGGAGAAACTCAAACAGGGCAGGAACCTGGAGGCAGGAGCTGATTCCTAGTTTGCTCTTCAAAGCTCCCCAGCCTGCTTGCTTACAGCAGCCCAGGGATGGCACCACTCACAATGGGCTGGGCACTCTCCCATCAATCACTGATTAAGAAATTCAGCAGGATCTTATGGAGGCATTTTTTCCAACTGAGGTTGAAATCCTTTCAGGTGACTCTAGCTGTGTGAAGTTGACATAAAGCCGCCACAGAGTGTTTACTGTGCAAGCATGAAGCCTTGTGTTTGAATCCCAACACCCAAGTAAAAAGTGCACACTTAGGGCTGGAGCAGTTGGGGGCACTGGTTGCTTTTCCAGAGGACCTGGGTTTGGTCCCTAGCACCGATGTAGGGCCCTCACAGCCACCTGTAACAATATCTGGTTCCAGAGGCTCCGACACACAAGGCCCACACGTGGTATAAAAACATAACTCAGACAAAGCGCTTATAAACATAAAATAGATCCTTGCAGAGTGCACACCTGCAACCCCAACACCATGCAGGTACAAAGACAAGAGAGATGTTGGGATTTGCTGACTGCTGATATAGCTCCAGACCCTGCTCAGGAGAGTGTGGTGGGGATCGACAACAGGACACAGATGTCTCCTCTGGCCTCTGCACACACACACACACACACACACACACACACACACACACACACACACACACACACACACAGAGTAAATTTTTGTTTGGTTGGTTGGCTGGTTGGCTTTTAGTTTTGTTTTTGAGAAAGAATTTCTCTGAGTAGCCCTGGCTGTCCTGGAACTAGCTCTGTAGATCTGGCTGGCCTCAAACCACCTTCCTCTGCCTCCCAAGTGCTGGGGTTGGAGGCATGCCACCTATTTTTTTTTTTAATTAAAAAGCAAACCAAGTAGTTGAAGGGAACCCAAGAATGCACTCCTGTGGCAGGTGTCTAGCTGGTTGACATTCTGTTGTGGGCTCTCTGTGTTCAGGTTTTCTGCACCAAGCTGACAGAAGCAGGGATCCCTCCAGAAGTCACCACTGGCATTTTCTCTAACATCTCTTCCATCTACCGATTCCATGGACAGTTCCTCCTGCCTGAGTTGCAGAAGAGGATCACAGGGGAGTGGTGAGTATGGTCCATGGCCACCCATGGGGTCCTTAAACCTGAGTTCATCTGCCTAGAAGCCTGACAGGTTCTAGGGGGTAGGGGACTGTCTCATGGACGCCTGGGTGCCTCCTTTCCCTGAGATTCTGGTTCCAATCCCAGCCCTGCCTCTTCTAGGGTGGTGGCTTTGACTGGGTCTTGGGTATCTTGTAGCTTGTGGATCTAGATAGGATTTGACATCTGGAAGCAACACAGTGAACAGTGCCGATGGCTGTATTTTCCTTCTAAGCCGGTTTCTACCATTGCTTTTAAAAAGGACTTTCTCCTCAGGAGTGATTCCAAGTCCTCTGCTTTCTGTGCCCCTCAGCTTTTGGCTATTTTTTAGCAAAATCTGCAAGCCTCTAGTAATGCAATGATATGCCAGGTTTTTGTTTTTAACCATATATTCCTTGCATTTGGAGAGGCTTGAAGTTTGCCTGTCTCCCTTTGCAGGGCTTGCAAAGTTTCCTGACGTCTCGAGTGGTTGTGGGGTGAGGGGAATCTTGTCATCTTTGTCTCAGTGTGTGTCTGGGTCACTTTGCGACTCTTCAGAAGACATAGAGCAAGTTGCACTGTATCCTGAAGGTGTTTAGAGAGGGACATAGACTTCTGGTAACAAAATCCATGCCTGACAGATTCAGCCCAGGCTTTCTCCTTCCATGTTCTGGAATTCCTGAGTCCACAGGTATCTCCTCAGTGTTGTAATGATGATGACACAGGGCCACTTGCCTTGCATCCCCAGCTGCTTAATTTTATAAAAATCAAAACTTTGTGCACAGTGTCATAGGAGTACCACACATGTGGTGGCTTGGTGCCTGTTCCTTTTTCCTTTGGTTTTGGTAATTACCAACGATAAATCTCCAAAAGAGAACTCTAAGGTAAAAAATTACTATGTTAATTTTTCCTGTGGATATGTGAACAACATCTACTTATCCAAGACAGGGCACCAATGATAGACCAAAAAATAAAAATTAAAAATGGATTTCACCCAATCCCAGCTTAGTTGAAGCAGTGAATTTATTGGGGTTACTCTGGAAGCATGGATGACTTCAAAGTGGCTGCAGCAGCGGATTTCTCATGAACACTGCATCCCTGAGTGCTTCCACAGCTTGATGGCAGCTTGGCAGAGTGAAACAGCTCTCCCAAGCAATTGCTGCCGATTATATGACCTTGGGTGAGGCCTTCTAAATCGTGTAAGTTTTAGGAGCTTCCTGAAGTTTTGATCACTTCCTGAGCCTGGTAAATTTTACTGAGTTCTTACAGAGTTTCCCTTTTCTAGAGGGGATGTTAAATGCAGAGGAAATAACTACACAAGTGTAATTACAGTGTTTTCTGTCTAGAATTTATTTGTTTATTCAATGCACTCAGAAGTTTTCACCATTAGTCCTCTTCTCTCTGTGGCTTTGGTGGAAGTATATAGAGTCATCGTTTCTAACCTGTGTTCACTTAGAATGGCACTAATGTCTAGCAACACTATTTCTTACTCCACAATCTGGGAGGAAACATGCTCAGAGACAGTGACCAGCAGGCTTACCATCAGAGAGAGCACTGCTCACCAGCACCATTCCACCTAGACTGTTCATCTGACGATTGTGCTTCTCCACACAGGGACACAAACCCTCGCCTTGGAGACATCCTGCAGAAACTGGCTCCATTTCTGAAGATGTATGGCGAATATGTGAAGAACTTTGACAGGGCAATGGGGCTGGTGAGCACATGGACCCAGCGTTCCCTGCAGTTTAAAGATGTCATCCACAGCATCCAGGTAGGTGGCTGCAGGACTGTGACATATATACTTTTTTTTTTTTTTTTTTTTTTAAGACAGAGTCTCAGGCCAGGCACGTGCCTTTAATCTCAGCTCTCAGGAGACAAGTGAATCTTTTTGAGTCTGAGGCCAGCCTGGTCTACACAGCAAATTCTAGGACAAATAACACTATATATTAAGACCATATCCAAAACAAACAACCACCAACAACAAAATCAAAACCAAACCAACCAAACAAACAAACAAAAAACCTCCACAACAAAACAAAGTTTCTATACCTAGCTGGTTTGAACTCTCTATGTAGCCAAGGATGACCTTCGACTTCAAACTTTTATTCCTTTCTGAGTGCTGGGATTACAAGTGTGTACCAACACACCTGGTTTATGCAGTGCTGGGATTACAAGCCTACATGAGCATGCCTGTTTTGGGGGGGGGTGTTTTTTTTTACATGGGTTCTGGGGTTGGATTCAGGTCTTCATGCTTGAGCAGCTACACCATCCCTCAATCCCAGCCCTCTGGAGAAGCTGTGCCACTACATTCTCACATAAGACTGTAAGTGCAAGACTCAGTGGTGCTGTGAGCTCCACCCACATCTCCTTCTAAAAGGCAAGGCAGTGTTCAGCCCAGAGTACAGCCCACTGTTCCTGTCCAGCAGGTCCTCAGGTGACAGGACACCTCCAGGATTGGGATGACACTGTCTGCATTGGCTGCCTCAGCACTACGTTGTCCCTGAACAGTGGGTACTGTCTAAGGCTACTTCCTGCTGGACACAGCCATGGTTCTGCCCCTCCGCCTCAGCATAATTCAGCCATTTTTGGACTGTGTCTGCTGATGCTGATGTTGCTTCTGGTATCTGGAGGGTAGAATCTGCGGCAGGTCTACTGTGCACAGGATGGCTCACAACAACAAATTCTCCTGTGCAAAATGTCCATGGCCAAGGCCAAAGAGCTTTGACCTGGACAAAATGGAATCAAATAGCCATCAGATTTCCCTCGGTCTCAGGAGAGGTTTTTTGCTTGATCCAAAGCATATTTTAAATTATAAGCCTTTTAAAACTCCAAACATTTACCAAGAACTTGTAAAATGACCAACTTCAAGCTAGAGAAAGAGCCAAAAACCCGTGTTTGGATCTCCAGCATCAGGTAAAGGCAGACATGGTGGTGTGTGCCTGAACACTGGTGCCAGGGCCCAAGAGTAGGGTCCTGAGACAGGATTCTGGGGCTGATCAGCAAGCCTAGAACAAACTCAGTTGTCAGCCAGAGATATGCATGCACACAGCATGCCCAGGCATGGCCACAAAAGGACAGGCATACAGACATCACAGACATTTTGTGCTCGTTACCCTGATCTCGAAGCACACATGATTATTGCCTTTTGAAACTCATCTGCAGCCAGTACTGTAGATTCATCCCTTAGTGAAGGAGGGTGTCTCCCTCCCCCACATAGTGGTGACTGAAGTCAAGGACCTCAGGTGGCTCTCACAGCCTACACAGTCACCAGCTATCCCAATGATGTACTTTGTGGCTCATAAGTCAAACAAGGACCATACACCATTCTCATCAGCTTGAGCCTTCCCTTTAGGACAGGCTTTATCCTTGTCCTCTTGAGAGAACTGGCTGCCTCTCCCGTTTGGGCTTATCTGAAGTTTTCCCATAATTCGGTTTGGGCTGTGTGCCTCTATGTTTCACTAGAGCAGAGCGTCTCTCTCTCTCTCTCTCTCTCTCTCTCTCTCTCTCTCTCTCTCTCTCTCTCTCTCTCTCCATAAGTTCTAGCAGGGAGATAATTTGAAGCCCTATGAATATCCTTTCTTCATCTTTTCTTGCTTCTTGCTTGAAATAATGTGTGTACGTTCATATGTGTGTGTATGTGTGGTGTATGCCTGTGAACATGTGTGTGGGTATGCTCATACATGTATGTGCATGTAGAGGTCAGGCTGAGGCTGAAGGCCTTCTGTAACTCCCATCGTATGTTTTGAGGCAGGGTCTCTCACTGGACCCAGAACTCACTGATTCTGCCAGGCAGGCTGGCCAATGCTATCTGCTTATCTCTGCCTCCCCAGCACTGGAATCACAAGGAAGCACATGACACTTAGACTTTTTTTTTTTAAGATTTTTTTTTTAAAAAACTTATTTTTATGTAGATGAGTGTTTTGCCTGCATGAAGTCTGGAATCCTTTGCATGTTTGGTTCTCAAGGTCAGAAGAGTATTTCAGATACCCTGAAACTAGGGTTACAGGAGATTGTTAGCCGTGTAGCTGCTAGGATTGTACCCAGGGCCTCTGCAAGAGCAGTAAGTCTCTTAACCTTTGAACCATCTCTCACTGTACCAGTACTCAGATTTTTTTTTTTTTGATAAGTACAATCTTCATTTAAAAAACAAAGACATAGAGATGCACACCTTTAATTCCAGCACTCAGGAGGCAGAGGTAAGTGGATCTCCAAGCTTGAGGCCAGGGCAGCCAGGGCTACACAGAGAAATCTTAAAATCTTGAAATCTTGAAAAACTAGCAGCACCCAAACCAAACCAAAACCATCCCACCCCCCAAAACCTATTTGTTTTATGGGCTGAGAAGATGGCTTGGTGGGTAAAGCACTTACCCACATCAAAGCACAGGGACCGAGTTCAGATACCCCAAACCTGGCATACCCAATAGAGTTTTAAGCCCGCCTCTACTATAAGTTTTGTTCTGGAGCCCGAGGAAGGTGTGGGTGGCTGGGACCTGAAGTTTCTAGGGATAGGGCAGTGGACAGGGGAAGGGAACCAACAGGCTCTCTCAGCTGTCAACATGTCAGAGGCAGATGAACCAGGCATTATATCAGGAGAGTCCAAAGTGAGCAGAAGCAATAGTGTACTGGTGGTCATTGCTGGTAGGCTTGTGTGTAGGGTCAAGGATGAAGACTCCGCCTGCGCCAAGAAGGCACTAAGGTGTGATCTGGAGGGAGAGGGGAGGTGTGGAGAGTGGGGACTTCCTGCACCCACCTGCACTCTCCTTCCTTCATTTACCAGGCAGGCCTCTCATCAGCCTCTGGGCATGAGGGCTGATACCGATGGCCTCCACCTAAAGAGAGAAAGTGGACCTGAGGGTGACCAGGGTTAAGGGTCCAGCAGAAGTGGGAGTCACTTTTGTGGGGGGAGGTGTGGCCCTGACACATGTTTTCTTCAACCCAGACCTGCCCACCCAGAGAGTTCAGTTCTCCCTCCATCATTAGGCATCTTCCAGCCTCAGTTTCTTTAGCTATAAAGTGTGGTCTGTGCCAATTGTGTCTTGAAAAGCAGGCAGCTCCAGGAAACCTCTAAGGAGTGTGGTGTCAGAAGCAGGGGCTAGAATGGTGACCCCGTGTGTGTTCTCTGTTCCCCCAGAAGCAGGAGGTGTGCGGGAACTTGACACTGCAGCATCACATGCTGGAGCCTGTGCAGAGGATCCCCCGCTACGAGCTACTGCTCAAAGACTACCTGAAGAGGCTCCCCAGGGATGCCCCAGACCGCAAGGATGCTGAGAGTAAGTGGAGGTGATTGAAAGACTGTGTGTAGGGTCAAGGGTGAAGGAAGGGGAGGGGAGGGGAGGAGGGAGGGAAGGGAAGGAGAGGAGAAGGGTGACTGGAGGGGGGTGGGAAGGGGAGGAGAGGGGGGAGGGAAGGGGAGGGAGAGGAGATAGGAGGGGAGGGGGGAGGGGAGACACTAATAACTAGCAAAGTGACTTAGTCTTTTCCTGTCACATCAGAGAATTCTATCTCTAGGGGAGATACTGCCAAACACCGCTCCATTCAGAGCCTGGGATCCAGCTATGGCCCCACAGTGAGGGCATTCTTACTTCAAGAGTCATGAATAATGTAACTGGTGGGCAGCACAGGGTAGGGGACCGTGCAAGAGAGTCAGGAGTCCCACTTGTGTTGACCCTGGCAGTCTTAGCAAGTGGCTCTGGGCTTTGCATCTTCTGAGTCAGACCCTGAAGCAGTCTGGTCAAGGCCAAGTGCAGTACAAAAGGCCTCCCACTGGGAGCCATGCCTACATTTTTAATGTCAGTCTCTCCAGTGAGAGCCTGTGAAGTTACCACATGCCCAGGCTCACTCAGTTCTCCTCATTCAGGGTCCCTGGAGCTCATCTCCACAGCTGCTGACCATTCCAATGCTGCCATCAGGAAGATGGTGAGTTCAGACTGCTGTAGGGAAGCAAAGTATATGCGGGGGGGCGGGGGGGGGGGTTGTTGGGGTGGGGGGGGTGGCACAACCATATAAGTAAGCACCTTTACCCCTGATTCCAGGTAGGCCCCATCAGTGAGCACATATACACCCAGTCTTCCCAGGACATGCCAGGTGCACATCCTAGTACCCCCTAGTAATACCAAGTGAATGTCAGCCTCTCTCTGTATAAACCAGCTGGGCATTTGTCCACTGTCTTAGTTAGGGTTTCTATTGCTGTGAAGAGGCACCATGACTATGGCAACTCTTATAAGGAAAGAACTGGGGCGGCTCCCATACCATCTCAGAGGTTCTGTCCATTATCATCATGGTGGGAGCATGGTGGTGTGCAGACAGACATTGTGTTGGCTATGTCTTGATCAGCAGACAGTAAGAAGTGGTCTCAGCATCACACTGAACAAAGTTTGAGCAAGAGAGACTTCAAAGCCTGCCCACACAGTGACACACTTTCTCCAACTTTACAAAAAAGATTTCTCCTACGCTGACAAAGCCATGCCTTCTAATGGTGCCATTCCCTATGACATTATAGGGGCCAATTACATTCAAACTACCAAACCCACCTTTCCAATGCAAACCAGGACATGCCATGATTTCACTTGATTCCTCTATGTACCTACTAGCTCCTGTGTGGTCACGGACTCTTTCCTGCCCTCGAGGGTCCCATGCATCCTGTGCTGTTTGATTCACTAGCATCTAAGGCATCCATACAAGAGAGAGAAGGGCCGGCCTGACCCGCCACTTCTCGGTACATAGATAGAAATTACAAGTACAAGGGCAGGACAGCTGAGGCTTAGCAGATTCTGCCTCAGCCATTGTTGCTATTATCTAAGTCCCTACAAGATCGATTTTACTTTGAGTAGTATTGAATTCTAACCAATGGCTAGGGCCATGAGTCATTATCTTGTTCCCATTGTGCCCTTTGTGCATTGTGACTTCCCAACTAGGCTGGGGAACATGATATGTAGATTGGCCCCATCTGGGTCATCGCCACTCAACTGACTCCTACATTCCTCAATCCCCTTGTCTGAAAACTAGGAATAGCAATGCCACTCACCTCATACAGTTTGTGTCAATAATTAAAATATGAATGGTATAGAATAGTCCCTGGCACATAGCAGGGGGTCTGTGATTTATCATTCTCCGAATGATGAGTTTCTAGTCACCTTTTAATACTCAGCTCAAATGTCATCCTGGGTTTCCTTCCATTTTTGCTGGTAGTCATTTTGCTAAGCGGACTCCGGTCACGATTGCAAGAGCATGGCTTTGCTCACCTCTGGGTCCAAAGCAGGTCCCGAGGCGTTTGTGACCTTGCAGCTGCCTGAGCTTCCTGTCTGTTGCAGGAGAAAATGCATAAACTCCTGGAGGTGTATGAGCAGCTGGGTGGGGAAGAGGACATCGTCAACCCAGCCAATGAGCTGATCAAAGAAGGCAACATCCAGAAATTGTCAGCCAAGAATGGCACCACTCAGGACCGACACCTCTTCCTGGTGAGCCAGGCTACCTTTCCAACCACAGAACTCCCCCATCTGCCTTCTAGGCTCCGGGCGGTCCTAGCAAGGCTCAAGCGCAAGGAGGAGGTTCTTCTGTGGCCTCTCCTGATAGTTTGTTGGGCTGTCTCTTGGTAATGGCTCTGCCCTGGTTTCTACAAGTATCTAATATTGATGTTCCTCAGGTCCAGCATTTCTGTTTTCTTTGATCTATCTCTGCTACAAGAGTCTCCAGAAACCAGAAATATAAAGAATTGTAGTCAAGGTCCCGATTGTCCCAGAACCAAACTCTTGTTTACGGGGAGGGAGAAGAGTCAGAAAGGGTTTATAGTAAGGGATCCACTCCAAGTACCTGATGTACAGAAGGGGCCATGATTCTTCTTTCCATTTTTCTGTAGCTACTTCTCTTCTTCCTCTATCCCCTCTTCCTCTTCTTCCTCCTCCTCTTCCTGTTTATTCTTCCTCCCTCTCATCACACTACCTTCCACCTGCAGCCCTGGATCTATTCTTGAATAAGTAACTGTATCTTTGAAAGCACCCTTTTTTAAAACCTAAGGCCTGTGACATGTCTAGTCACATGTTACTGGCTAATAATGCTAGTTATGGGCTTCATCTTGTGGAGTGGACCTTAGTGATTGGTTACTCCCACGATATTTGTGCCGCTATTGTACCAGTAGGCATTTCTTGCCGGGCCAGTTGGTATTGTAGCTTACAGGGCTTATAGCTGAGTATGATTGATGCCTACATCTCTCCTCTGATGAAGTGCACAGCATCTTTCAGTAGTCACGAAGCTTCCAGGTCAGTAATGACTCAATTTCTCCATGTTCTGTGACTCAAGTACATGATGTTTACAGCAGCAATCGTACTATCAAGTCCTTGAGGGTAACCTAGAGCATTGGCAGTAACCTGTACTGTGGGGGTTCATGGGACATCACCGGCCAACAACTCCAAAAGAAGTAACTGTGCCTTTTGTTTGTCAGTCTCTGGTATTTAGTAGGGCCACTGCTGTCCGTTATAGACTCAGAGTCTGTCTCTTCAATATTGTGCTTAAAGGTATATGTGCCTCTTTAAATAGATATACACTTACATATTATAATATATATGTATATGTGTGTGTGTATATATATATATATATTACTTTAAGACATTAAAAAATACTTATATGGGTTTCCTCTGAGGGGACCCCTGTGACCACCTCTCCCCATGACATCTTTCTTGCAGTTCAACAATGTGATGCTCTACTGTGTACCCAAACTAAGGCTCATGGGCCAGAAGTTCAGTGTACGGGAGAAGATGGACATCTCTGATCTCCAGGTGGGCGGACAGTTTCCTCTTTCTCCTCCTATGCCCTGGATGCTAGGCTTTGATGGCCGCTTCTCTGACTCAGGTGCTTCTGAGACAGCATCTTGGTCCTGGTATACTAGCCTTGGGTGGGTAGTGTTCCCCATGGTCTTGGATTCTACTTTCTGTCAGGTTCCCGATGGTCTCATGTTGAAGGGGACAGAAGGCTGGGACTAAAAGTTCACAGCTATGGAGGTCACATAGACACAGGTATGCTGTCACTTTGTGAGGACAGGACTCAGGACTCCAACCGCAGATTCAGAAGTGGAACTCAGGTCACAAATTCAGAATGGAGTGTGGGCCTACTTGCCTAGCTTGTACCTCAGGCTACAAGTTGTCTCATTCTGTGAACTATCTCAAAGCCTTTCTGTCTTTTCTCTTCTTGATACAAATGCCTGTTCCATATGCTTTGACATTCAGGACTGATATAGTTTCTATCTGCTGTTGAGGGAGATTTGAATTAATATTTGCTCCAAAAATATTTTCTAATTAAATAAATTTAACTATCCGAAAAAGCAAAGATTTGATTAAACAGCTACCTACTCTGTAGGAATTCCTTGGGAGTCTCTGGATCCAGGCTAAGAAATAATTATAAGCAATGTAATACAGGAAGAAAAAATGCTCCTTCCATAGTTAGAAGGCACCACTTTCACAGTGTTGCTTTATGAGAAATCAATCCTGGAGTAGAGAGATGACTCAGTAGTCAAGAGTGTTTGCTGCTCTGTCAAAAGACCCGACTTCATTCCCAGAACCCAAACTGAGTGGCTCACAACTGTCTGGTATTCTGGCTCCAGGGGATCCGGTTCCTTCCTCTGGCCTCCGGCACTTGTACTGTGTACATAACAACACAGACGCACAGACACATAAGTCTTTTAAAAAATCGTCCTGTTTTAGTGGCTTTTATATGTGAATAACATTTTTCAACATGTAGTGGGAAAGTCCAGAGGTTTCTCGCTGGGTCCAGGTTTGTATATCTGTGATGCCTCCAACTGGCTGACTGAAGTCAGGGGCTCTTACAGAGACCAGCCCAAGGGCTGTCAGGAACAACCGTGCTCTGTGCTTTTCTGCTAATGGACAAGGGTGAAATCTGAGCGCCTCCAAGGAAATGACACTACTCCATCAGTTCTGTCTTGTTGCACTCCTTTAAATTCATAATGCACCTGCCCAGATAGGCTCAAGCACACGGGTTCTAAGACTTTCCTCCCTCTGGAGGGGGTGCAGCTCTGCTGGAAGGGAAAGAATTGGCCAGGGGTGCCTGGAAACAATTACCAAAGAAGCCCTGATGGACAGGTGTCTCTGCCAAGCAGCTATCTAAACACAGAGACTGAGGTCCAGCTCCATGTGGGCAAGACTTATGATCTCCCTCCTCCTGAGCCTCGGTATCTTCATCTTGTAGATCTGAGAGCCCATGGGGTCACCCTAACACTTCCACGGAAAAAATAAATAAGATAAAAACCTCTGAATCACAGAACAGGCTCTATGTTAAGGGACAGCTAAAACAGCAGCTTTCATTCATTTGCTCTCTTCTGTGATTTTGTTCCTGCAGGTGCAAGATATTGTGAAACCAAATTCAGCACACACATTCATCATAACAGGAAGGAAAAGGTCCCTGGAGCTTCAGACTCGGTATGGCACTAACATCTGCAGCCACACGAATATCTTTGACCTGAGATCATGGCAAATGAGATAGATAACCTTTCGATATGTTCTTACTTACAGCGTGTGCAGGTGTATGTGTGTGTGTGCATGTGTATGTGTGTGTGTATGTGTGTATGTGCACGTGTGTGCATGTGCGTGTGTGCATGTGTGTGCATGCACGTATGCATGCATGTATGCGTGTGTGAATGTGTGTGTGCACATGTGCATGCGTGTGTGCATGTATGCATGTGCATGTATGTGTGTGTGTGCATTTTTAAATTAAAGATGGGAAGATGTCTCAGTGGGTAAAATGCTTGCCATATAGCATGAGTACCTGAGTTTAGATTCTTCACATAAAAAGCAGACACAGCAGTGTCTTGTGGAGGTGGTTGCTCTCTAGCCACCCTCGTGGAATCAGTAAGCTCCAAGTTCAGTAACAAGTCCTTTATCAAAAAGTAAGGTGGATAGTGACTGAGGAGGGCACACAATACCGGCTTCTGTCCTCGACACACAATACCGGCTTCTGTCCTCTACACACGTGCACATTCAAAGGTGGCTTAACAAACAGTATGTGTCTAAGGATTCCTTTTTTCCTTCCATCTGTGAAGTGCAAGCGCCAGATCCCTTGGAACTGAAGTCACAGACAGTTGTGAGCTGCCATGTGGGTACCGGGAATTGAACCCGGGTCCTCTGGAAGAGCAGCCACTGCTCTTAACCACTGAGCCGTCTCTCCAGACCCTCTGTTAAGATTTCTATTGCTGTGATAAAACACTATGACTAAAATCGATTTACGGAGAAAAAGGTTTATTTCGCTTACACTCCCAGGTCATATCCACCACTGAAGGAAGTCAAGGCAGGAACTGAAATAGAGGATTTTGTTTACCAGCTTGTTCCCCATGGCTTGCTCAGTCTGCTTTCCTATATGACCCAGGACCACCTGCGAAGAGCTGGTACCACCCACAGTGGGCTGAACCCACCCACATTAGTCATTAATGAAAAAAATGCCCCCAAAGACTTGCCTACAGGACATCCCTCAATGACATTCCTCTTCCCAGATAACTCCACCTCTGTCAGTTTGACAAAAACAAACCAGGTCCTTCATCTTGTTTTATTCAGTTAATGTGTCCAGACTCATCCTATAATCTTACATAATTTCCCAGAATAGCATAGTCCCCATCAATACTATTAACTGGTACCAGTGAGCTGGCTTAGTGGATAAAAGTACCACTGCCCAGCCTGATGAATTGAGTGCCAACCTTCATGGTGTGACCTGCATGGTAGAAAGAAAAAGCCAACTCCTGCAAGATGTTCTCTAAACTTCCATGGGTGGTACCAACACCCATACATAGGCACAAAAAAAAAAATTAAGCTGTAATTTAAAAAAAAAATCTTCCACAGAGTCCCATGTTAATATTCTGAGTCTCATTTCTGCAACTGTGCCGAGGCCAGAGTCCTCATACCTGGGATTTTGTGCACTTGTGTTTCTGTCTCTATGAGATGTTCCTCTCAGGGGGAACTACCGGTCAGCATGTGGCTGCTGTTTCTGGTCACACTGGCCTCCAAGGCCAAGCTTGAGCTCTTACTGGAAATCACCTACCAGGGCCCAGGGTGCTGTTTGTCTGCAACACGAGCCTGGCCCCACTGGGTCACATGTGTTCTGAACACTGAAACTACCTTTCCAGCCTTGAGTCACAGTTACCAGGCAGAGAGCGGCTAGGTAGGCACACAGTGGGTATCCGTGGGTGGACCTGATAAACTACTGGTTTTGTCTTTATAGGACAGAAGAGGAGAAGAAAGAATGGATTCAGGTGAAGCTTCTCAAGTTTGCTCTCTCTGTCTCTCCCTCCTGTGAGGAAGCCTGGGGCCTGCTCAGCAAATACTCTTGTGTTTGGGAGTTGGGTTTCATTAGGGAACAACACAGGCCGCAAACCCTTAACCTTCCTGCCTTGGTATCCTGGAGGCTAGGATTTCAGACATGCATACCCATGTATGGCTTACACCTCATGGTATTGTAGTATGGCCATTTCATGTTGGACCATACGATCGAGGAACTCTTTCCTAATATTAACACTGCCTGTCCTCATGTCTGAAGGGACTGGGGTGCCTCTGTGTGTGCTTTCAGGTACCATAAGCCTTTCAATCCATTTGCTTGTTTGAACCCCTTCTCCACAAGTAAGGAACAGGACAGGGCCAGGAAGGGCTTTGGGCTAGGTGTTGTCTTTGTGGAGCTGGTCTCTTTGGTCTTTTTGGCTCCAAGGCATGAGTCATGGATCAGGATAAGATGATCAGGAATGGTCAGTGGATACCGGGACCCTGGGCTCTCTGACAGCCCTGTGCCTTTGCTGTGTGTCCAGGTCATTCAGGCCACTGTGGAGAAGCACAAGGAGAAGACAGAGACCTTCAGAGCCTTCAGCGGTGCTTGTAGCCAGGATGAGGAGTCCAGCCTGTCTCCAGACCAGCCTGTAAGTCAGCAGTCTGTTGTCAGGGGGAAGTGAGAGTCAGCTCTGGGCAGGGGAGGAGTCCTAGGAGCATTATGCAGGCAGCTTGAACACACATTTCCCTGCTTGCTCTGTACTGAGTGCCACTGTAACCCACTGGACCTGCTGCCTTGCAGGCTAGCGGTTATGTGGAGGAAGAGCTCCTTTAGTTCTGTTTTGTCTTCTCCATGCCTTCAGCAAGGCAGCCATGAGCATCAGGGGACCTTATCTTACTCCTATGGGACCTGAGTCTCAGAGGCTCAATGACACTCCCAGGCCACTGCAGTGGTAGGAGCATCCTCAGGTCACGGTGCCCTTCTTAGACTTTGAATAACAAGTGGATATCCTTTTGTGTTTATATTTCCCCTCCAAACTCCCCTGTACCCTTGAGTCAGCTCAAAGCCCTCTGCCAGTAGTACCAGGGTATATGGTTCCCCATCCCCTGTGAAGTGGGTACAGTAAGAAGACACAACTGGAGCTAGGGACTAGGGATTGCCATCCTTCCCTTGTGTTGGGGCCTCCCCAGAATTAGAAAGAGCATATTGATGTGGAAGATGATCTCTGCCCTGTGGAAGGACAGCCCTAGAGGCTACACCAGAGGTTGTAGCAAAAACTCCTAGGAAGAGACACTTTGGAACAGGGATGCATGCCCCTCTCCTTCACATACTCCTCCACCTTCATGGGCGTCTTTGCTCACACTCACCAGGTACATCTGGAGGGAACAGCTGGACTATCCTAACTCCTCAATCTATACCCACCTCCAGCTGGCTGGCCTCCTGCCTTCAGCGGGTCTGCCTATTCCTTATTATTTGCATAAATCTGCTCCCATTTTTTTTTCTTGGCCATATTTTGAGGAAATGTTAGCACTCTTTGAAAGAAGCATCCTGTGAGCTTGAGGGCAAGTGACTTAGAGGCAAAGGGTACAGAGCAGACTCTTGTTAGTCAGCTGGGCCTGGAGTATTGGAAAGCCCGCAGACCCTCTCCACAGACCACAAGGACAAGGAGAGTATCCTCAGGGACCACTTCATACTTTTCATAACTCAGGATGTTTTTCAAGTATCAGGATTAGAGTGGGTCAAGTCAGCCTCACCTGCCGGTACCCAGGTGCCTCAGTTCAGAGAAGAGTGTGGCTCCTGGAGTTCCAGCATTTATTAGACCAGTTGTCTCATACACACTAACCCTTGATGCAGAAAGATGTTAGGTGGAAGAAATGTCTTCTGCTGCCCATGCTACTTCACACTGGTCTCTGTTCTCTTCCAGATTATGGGTGCCAACTCTGTGGAAACTGCAGGGGTAGCTGACAACAATACTGCAGGGGTGAGTGACTGACATCCAGGGATTAGCAGGAGTGGGTGGGGGTGTGTGTGGTCTGACCAATGCATCCTGGAGGGTGAGGATCCAGGAGTCAGTTTGCCCTCTCCTGTGTTGGAGGAGTGCTGGGTGTGCAGATGTGAGGCTGTGCCTGAAGCATGATACTGGTGACTTAATTACCAGAGGTGGAGGCACAGGGAACCTGTGGATGGATGATACACAACTATATGTGCCGTTTGATCTCTATGAATACTTACAGGCTTGCTATGTGTAAATTTCACCTTGATAACATGTGCAGGAAAGAAGTGCCAGCTCCCTATGACAGCAATGTAAAGGCAGGCTTTTCATACCGAGCGGGATTTCTAGAAGCTCCCTATCTCTCTCTTTTTGTGTTCTCAGGGCCTGGAAGCTAGGCCCATGTGCCTGTCTACTAGGGACTGACAGTGGGAACTTGGGGGGGGGGGTCTTTATTTTAATTTGAGGGTGTCTGAGAAGCTGAGGTGCACACATGTCTGCTGTGGATCAAGTACCAGCCGCTGAGCCACATCATTACTTTGGGGCATGACAGTCACAAACACCCGTGACAGCAGTAGTTGGGACAACTCTGGCCATAGCTTCACATGTTGCCCGGAGTGATAATTCTACCTGGCATCTTGCTCGGTCCTGATGGACTACTGCATTAGAAGAGTGACTGGTGCCACCTGGTGTCTCCAGCCCATCCCAGACATGGGCTCTTCTCCCTGAGCCCCTAGACACTTCCATGGGGCACAGACCTGCACACCTACCTCCTCTCCCACTGTGCCTGCCTACTCTTTACCTCCCCCTCTTTCTCTCTGTCTCTCATTCTGTCTCTGTCTTTCACACTGTCTGTGTCTCTCCATGTCTCTCCTGCGCCTCCTGTTTCTTTCTGTCTCTCAATTGCTCTTGCATATCTTGGATCTCCTTGCATTGGAAACAGGAAAGAGCTACCTGGATGGGGCTCAGAACAGCTGGTACCTTAGCCCTGAAACCATGGCCTTGTTGGGTTATGACTGCTGGGTTTTCCTTCCCATGAAGAGAAGGATATAGGCTCAGGTTAGTCAGGTGAGCTACCCTGAATGAAGCCAGTAAGGGACGAGCTGTGGGTAGAGCCACCTGGGATTGAGAGCAGAGGAGGGCTGGTGTGTGACAATGATTCCTGTGTACAGACAGTATGGAGCCATGGCCTGTCAAGGTGAGCCTGAATAATACTGTTCCCCTTTCTTTTTGACCACAGCTTCCCTAAACCCCACAGATGTGAGCTCATGCTGGCCATTTGTCAGACAACCTTGAGAACACTTGTGAGGCATGGGGAGGGCCAAAACATTTCAGAAGTATGATGAGGAAAAAGAACAAGGTGGACCCCGAGATAAAAAGGGGAACTGGACAAGAGGAAAGACCCTCGTTAAAATAACTGCTGCTACCTGGCCTCTGCAGCAGAGACAGGCACCCAAGGATGAGCTCTGTTGAAACTGGAAGTCAGGAAGTCTAAATGTGTTGCATATAGCCAAGAGAGAGACAAACATCTAGACACCTCAGTGGCTTCCTGTGCTAGTCTGCCTGCTCCTGCTTCCTGCCATCAATGTTCTGGGCCTTTGTACCCACTATCAGCTGAGCCTACATCCAGGAAGTCCTGTGGGTTGTCCCAGGGTTCCTGATAAATACTTCTCATTCTCATGCCACCTAACCTAGAGTCAACCTTCTGAGTAACTACTGTGTGTGTGTGTGTGTGTGTGTGTGTGTGTGTGTGTGTGTGTGTGGTTGGCCTTACACAGAGCCATGCAATCTTGTTAGTCTCTTTCCAGAATCTTGTGGTTATATGGCTACATGCCACAGTTGAGCTTCCAGAGGGACAGTGATTAAGTCACCTGGTCAAGCCAGGCTCAGCAGTTCATGAACTTGTAGTCTGAGATGCTCCCAAACCAGCCCCACATCTTTCAGCCATGATGGGTATCCATGACTATCTCTCTAATGATGCCTTGGACTCTATTCCTGCACTTTTCAGTACTCAGCCCTGGGGTGGGCTTGTGGGGGAGTTTCTGGTGATCGGCTGATAGCTAAGGCAACCAGGCCCAGGAAATCCACCGGTTCTTTGTTCATGTAATCTCTAGGGCTAAGCCTACAGGTGCTGTTGGTAAAGGAACCCTCAGCCTCCAGGAGTTGCAGACAGGCAGAGGTTCAGGGTGGGGATGGGGACTGTTTATAGGACCAGTGGTACCTGGGACTGCCCTGAGGACATTAGCAGTGCTGCCTGCAAGTGAGATGCCTCACAGCTTGAGCACAGCTTGGTTCGGTCCTAAGATTAGGAGGATGCAGCTGGAAGGAAGTAGAGCTAGTGCTGGATTGAAGCTTCTGCTAAGTGTTTGGTGCCTACTCGGGCCTTACTGTCTTCTGAGAGAGAGAGAGATAGGGAAGCTATAGGGTGCTCTTGCTAGCTGCCCATGTCCCTTGATTGAGAAGGGAAATCTGGAAAGAGAAAAAGCCTCAAGCCATACCCAGGGCTTGCCTGCATCAGGACATGGTCACCACACTGCTGGGCACCACGGCTATACTTGATGACTGGTTGGTGCCATATGCTTTTCCTGCTTCTGCCCCAGGACAGAGCCTTTTAAGGTTCACAACATTCACCCCACACCATCCCAGTGTCCAGTTCTGATGTCCTTGTCCATTTTTCCTCACTAAACTAAGCTGAGGCCAACCCTTTCTCTGACAAACAGGTCCACAACAGCAGATACTCCAGTAGAATATGGCCATATGCTTCCCACTCGACTCCTTCCCTGAACTGAGCTGAGCTGAGCTGAGCTGAGATTTTGGTGATCTCAGGATGGTTCGGAGGCATCTGTGGCGCTACATTAAACAACATGATAGGGTATACCACAGAGGAAACCTACAAGATGCTCAAAAGCAAGGTTTCATTTTTAATCATTAAAATGAAAACATGGGTACCACATTTGGCCATGGGTACCACATTTATACTTATTCTTGGCATGTTTGGAGAGGAAAGCAAATCCCTTCAATGTACTGGGCTTTGTGTCCTGTGCCTAGGCATCTTCTGATGTACAGCTCCCTGTCAGCCTCTCTTTCTTTTTCCTAAGAGAAGCCAAACCCCATCCAGGAAGTTTTGCAAGTACTCTTGCAAAATTCAAAGGCTTCCTCATTCTGTTAAGAGTAGAAGTCCAGTTGCTCTTAACAAAGCATGTGCACACGCACGCACACACACATACACACACAGTCTAAAGTCCCCCTCCACAGCTCCAAGTCTACTCTAAATGACACACAGACCCATCTGAGATGCCATCAAAGCACTGTTCTTGATCACCCACAAACCCATGGCTTCTCTGTGATACTGGAACTGCCTTTTCCCTATTCTATACTTGCCATTAGGCCCCAGAACAGAATTGCTGTTAGAGGGATCAGGCTTAGCTTCAGCTGAGCCTGACCATCTCCTTTTGGAATGACTTCCAACAGGACCTGATGTCCTTAGCCTGTGTCCAAATGGACTGCTGAGTCATCTTATGACTTCATACAAGCCAAAGCAGAGACCCCGAGGAAATCATTCTGTTGACTCTCAGTGGAGAATGGCTTCTGGGTTGATGCTGTAGATGCTTTTATCTGGAGCTGCTTTGCTAGTTAACTTCCCGGCAGCCTTGAGCCTAGACTTCCTATCATGCACCACCTGTACAGGAAATCTGGCCCTGGTCTTTTGGTCAGCCCTGCCTGATGAGCTCATCCATGAAGGAAGTGTACTTGGCTGGGAGATCTGTTCTTGGTTATACGTGTGTGTCAGCATGCCTTGGTTATCAGATCTGCGATCTGCAAATCCAACCAGGCCTCTTGTGTTGTGGATGGCATGGTTTGAGATAAAGTCACATGAAGGGTGAGCCACAGTAGACCTCAGCACCATGGGATCCATGGAGGGCTAACTCTCCTGGCCAAGTAAAACTTACAAGATAAAAGAAGCTGAGAGACATCTGTCATCTAGTAAGTCGGTAACTCTTAATGCCCTTTGCCTCAGAAACTTCCCTTTGTCTGAATTGGTCCCAGGGCCTGAACTCTTGGTCAACACCCCTGCTCACTTCAACCTTTCCTCCATCCCCAAATGCCCCACTAATATACTTTGGTGGCCTCCAGAGCCTCCTGCATTCTCAACTACCTTGTAGGACTAACAGCTGGGGCCTTGGCCTGAGGTTCCCGAGAGCCACCGCCTGTCAAGTCTATTTGGTCACCAATTATTCTTATCACCTTGACTTTTAGATTTCTATCAGGAAAAATAGGGCTGGACATCCCAGGGCTGCAGCAGTCCTGGGGATGGTATCCTTCTGTAGTGCTATCTTCTTTCAGCTGCTTCTCTCCTGCCCTACCACCCCCCCCCCATCTGAGTGAACACTTGGACCCTTCAGCAGTCCTGAGAGGAGGCCACAATGGGAAAGTCTTCTATAGGGCAGTGAGGGACACACTTCCAGGTGCAGGAAGACTCAGAGCCCTTGGGAGTGAGGGTTTTGCATGTCAGGTCTGGAATGCCTGCCTTCCACCTACTGGGCACAAAGCCTTGACAGTGGACTTGAGAACGAGGTACACTGTAGAGGGATGAGTCAAGGCCATTTTCTACCTTTGTCCTTGGAACAAGGACTCACAAAATGGAAGAAGTCGGTGCTATAGAAGATAGAGCAATAGGTCAAGTCTGAACACAGCCTCAGCTGGCTTGGTTTCCTCACATGACCTGCTTCTGAAGGATTGGCACACAGGCCTGTGGATGCACATGTATATTTATGCATATAGTATGCTTGTCTACAAATGTTCAACACAAACTAGGCATGCGACAGGGTGAAGGATGACCCTCAGGATCTAGGGGTCACATGATCTCTCTGGACTACATTTAAGAGGACACCCCAGGCTCTAGCAGGGGGTGCCATCGGTGTAGACTCCTGTCCATACCACTCTCCTCTACTTTCCTCACAACATTTTCTCAGACACACTAGATAAATCCACTGGCCAAGCTGTCTTGACCTCCTGGAACCTTATGTGATGTGTGATGCACTGGGGTGGTCTCTGGGAAAAGGGCTGGGAAGGAGGGTGCAGCTGTTTTACCTCGGCCTATTCCCTTCTACAATATCCACTTTTTCTCTGGGCATGGCCACTTGTATAATCCTTAGCCAACTACCCCACCCCATCCCCACAGTAGGTCATCATGTATTCGTACTCTGAAGCTGATGATTGCCACTTGCTTCCTTGTAGATCGAGTCCAGAAAGTTGTCCTCTAAAACAAGACGTGACAAAGAGAAGCCTGGATGTAAGAGCTGCGGTGAGACCTTCAACTCCATCACCAAGAGGAGGCATCGTTGCAAGCTGTGTGGGAAGGTAAGCATGGGGGAGGGGCGGGAGTGGATTGGACAGGGCCCAGCTGGCTACTCACTGAATCTTCACAGGTCCTCATGGGCAGGCAGCAGCTACTACTAGCAGGGTGGCATGAACTTCTTGAGAGTTGTCATGAGCACAGCTGGTAGGCTCTGTGAGCCCCATGAGCCCCATGAGGCTACCTCCTCCAGATCCTGTATTTGTTAGTTACTTTACTCATTGCTATGACATGTGATACCTGATAGGAACTAACTTGATAGAAAGAGGCTTTATTTTAGCTCACAGTGTGAGGGTTCACTATCCACAGTTGCAGGGAAGGTGTGGCAACCAGGGATATGAAGTACCTAGTCATGTTGTGTCTGCAGTCAGGAAGCAGAAAGTAGACTATCTTTCTACAGGAAGTGAAAATAGACTATCAAACATTAAGCCCTACCCTCTCCCCAGTGGCTCACTTCCTCTAACAATGTTTTCTACAATCTTCCAAAAACAGTACCAGCCACCCAGTGTTCTCACATATGAGCCTGTGAGAGACATTTCACATTTACACCAGAACACTGTCCCTTTGAGCTTGAGCCTCTGAAGTAAAAGCTAATTTCTGGGCAGCTCAGATGTCTGACAACATTCCTTCTAGCTGGAAAACTGCTAGGATTAGAGCCTCAGTGTCCCAACTGGGAGTGAGTAAGATGTAGTGTTCTGTCCTGTGATGGAGAGGTGATGATAGTGTCCTTATGTAAGGTGTCCAGGAGGCAGGAGAAGGTGGGGGGCTTCGCCATAGTGGGAGTGCTCCAATGGTGAAGAAAGTCTCATAGGATCACGCAATAAGGGGCTATCACTGCCTGTGTCCCCCAAATATACCAGTTCCAGTCCTTCTCACTCAACCCCAAAGCCCTTGCTCCTGAGAATGAGAAACTGACTCACTACTTAATACCAAATATCCTTGAAGAAAGAACTGATAGTTTAAATACTTTTAGACTTAGATATTAAAGTTGCATCTGGAGGAAGGATTGAAATGGAAAGAGAGAAACAGACAGACAGATGGACAGAAAAAAACCTACGTGTTTCACAGACTTACTTGAAGCTGTTTTTTTCAAAGGCTGTGAGGACTGGTGTTCTCTGATTCACATTTTCATAAAATTTCCCCATGATGGCTGGGGTGAAGAAAGGAAAGAATAAAAGAATGAGTTTTGGGATGGATGATAGATAGATAGATAGATAGATAGATAGATAGATAGATAGATAGATAGATAGATAATAGGTGGGCGAGTGGGTGGATGGATGGGCAGGTGATGGGTATACAGTAGATGGTGGATAAATATCTAAACACTGAATGGGTAGATAGGATGGGAGATTGATGGATAGATGGTAGATGGATGGTCAAGATGGATAATGAATGCACATTAAAAGGGTAGGTGGATAGATGGATGGGTGGTTGGTTGAGTGGATGGATTGATGGATGAATGGTAGATGGATGTTCAATGGATAGATAGATGTGGATGGGTGTGGTTTGGTGAGTGGTGGTGAATGCATGGCAGATGGAGAGAAGGTTGGATGGTGAGTGGATGAGTACAAGAGGAATTTGGAGAGCACAGGATACCCTGTAGGCTGGGGCTCTAGCCCAAGTGCATGGGCTTAAAGACATCATTAATACCAGGAGGAACATGGTGTTCCTGGAAGGTTGGCAGTGGGTTTTAGTGACTGCATCTGAGGCAGGAGCACCTTGAAGACAATTGGAGTTTGTGGTCTCTTATTATGAGAGGAATGGGCTGGTGGTGTTGGTGTACACCTTTAGTCCCAGCGCTCAGGAGGAGGGTGGGCCTCTATGAGTTCGAAGTCAGCTGGGTCTACAGAGTGAGTTCCAGGACAACCAGGGCTGCACAAAGAAACCCTGTCTCAAACAAACAAAACAAATAAAAGAAATAGAAGGGGTATGAGGGCCGTATTACCCAGAACCTGGGCTTCAGTTGACAGGAGGAAAGATCCCAGGCTGGCTGGCTAATTTGGAGTTCAGAGAGGGCCAGCATGTTCTGTGTGAGATTGTCCAGTATAAAATGGAGTCAGGAGGGTATCAGAGGCCATTCAGAGAGGAGTGAGTATCCAGAAAGCACCCATGTTTCAGATAATCCTTGCATTTGGCCACAAGAAAGCCAAGGTTGGTGTGACCCAGGCAATGCCAGTTGACGGCATAAAAACAACCAGGACAAGGGAAAGAAAGGAATGTTGTAAGGAGGTATGGTAGTGCTAAGACAAAAGAAAGCCATGTGCTTGGAGAAAGCTTCAGCAGAGGAAGGGAGACCAAGGCAGAAGAGAGAACGGGTAGCTTGGAGTGAAGCTCTGAGGAACAGTGGTCTGCAGTGGGTGGGGAGGGATAGGGTTCAGGGTCTCCCATTGAGTCCAGAGCTCATCAGTTCAGCTAGGCTGGTCAGTGAGCTCTATTTCCCAAGCACTGGGATTGTAGAGGCAAGCCACTATACCCAGCTTTTACATGGGCCCTGGGGATCTGAACTCAGGTCCTCGTGCTTGAACAGCAAACACATTACCAACCGAGTCATACCCCCATGGCTTTAATTTTCTTAATGGCAATGTCTTAGATCTTCTTATGTGAATTAGCTATGCTTTTTTCTTCTTACACACAGGTTTCTGAACTCTGGGTGGTCCTGGAAGGCAACTGGGTCCTTGGAACTTAGGGAGACTAAAGTCATTCTCTGCCCTTAGATGTGGTTTCCACCATTCTGGGACAAGCATTGCTCCCTCCCTCTATGGCTCTTTCTTCTTCGTTGGCTCAGAATTCATGCATGGTCAAAGGCACCCTCTTGTCTTGCAGGTCATCTGTAGAAAGTGCTCAGAGTTCAAGGCTGAGAGCAGTAAGCAGAGCCGTGTCTGCCGAGAGTGTTTTCTGGAAGAGCCCTTGGTCCCTGCAAGCCCTAGCTCCGAGACTCCCACTGAGCTCAAACAGAATGCAGAGGTGAGTGTTGCTGGTTCCTGAGCCCAGGATGGATGCATGGGGCATCTCAATGTGGTCCTCAGGTCTGGAATTAGGGAAAGATGCTTGGAGCATGTGCTAAAGACTTCTTGGGACTAGTCAGGACCGGAACCTGGGACCCACTTGCACCTAAGAGTTAGATGAAAATGTGTCAGCTTTACTCAGGGACTGATTCAAGGTACGTCATGAAACTGCCCCCCTGTAGTAATAAGTTTCTGGCCAGGACTAGCCCCAAGATCTGGACCAGCAGCCCTAAAGTAACACACAGAAGCTTGTATTAATTTTATGCTGATTGGCTCAGTCATATAACTTGCTAGCTAGCTCTTTCATCTTAATTCAACCTATTTCCATTAATCTGTTTAGCCATGCGGCTTGGTACCTTTACTCAGAGCTAAGAAAAGAAACTTCTTTCCTCTGTATCTACTGGCATCTCATTGTGGTGCCTCCGTGGTGTCTCTCTGGCATCTCTGCTCTGTTCTTCATGTTCCCAGAGTTTTCTTAGTCTGATAGCCCTGCCAACACTTCCTGTCTGCCTTCAGCCAATCAGCGTTTTTATTAAACCAGTAGGCAGGACAATTATTTACAATGTAACAGAACATAGTTCCACTACAGCCCCCAAATTGAGGCATTGAAGTTCCTGGAGCATCTCCTTCACCTTAGGGCAGGCAGAGCCTTGGATGTGCTGTGTTTGCTGGTGGTTAAGGATGGGAGGGGAGGTGTCATCTCCTCCATTACTGCCTCTGCTTCCTGAGCATGGCCACTACTTTTCTAGCCTTCCTTCTTAAAGGACAGGGTACCTTTTATAGAGTAGCTGGACATCTCTGAAAAGGAAGCCTTTGTTTCCCAGGAGTGCCACTGTGGTCTCCTGGGAGTTCTCTCAAATGTCAGTCTCCCTCCAAAGGGTGTGTGGGATGGTCCAAGAGGGTCAGCAACCATTGAAGCTTCTGCCACCCTGGCTGGTGGATCTGTCTGGGAAGTTAAGGACATAAAGCTATTAAGGACTGAAGCTACAATGGCCTTGGTGAGACTCTGGCCCCACCTGTTCATATGCCTTCACTCTGCACACTCAGTCTGGAGAGGTATTTGGGGAGTCCCAAGGATGTGCCCTAAGCCTTGGTTGGGCACTGAGTCTTGGGGGAACCATCTCCAGTGAGAGGTGTCAGAACCATTTTTGTGTGGCTCAATATTCCCACACCAGAAGGGAATTAGGGTCTACAGGAGGTATATTTGAGATGTGTGTACACACACGTGTGATGCGGAAAGTATGCATGTATATGGTGAATAGGAGTATATAGTCCATGTATGGTAGAGGGTATAATGTGTTTGGTCCCTTCACCCTGTGACACACTCTTGTACTTACTTGATTTTCCCTCATTTATTTAATTTATTGATTGATTGATTGATTGATTGATTGTCTTATTATGTAGCCCAGGACAGCCTGAGGCTTACAATCCTCCTTCCTCAGCCTCTCAAGTGCTGAGATTATAAACACATAGCACCATGTCTGGCTTTCCCTTGATCCTTTGATATTGTCTAGAATGGTCTCCTAAGAGGGCCCAGCTCCAAACCCTACTTGAGACCACATATACCCTCCTACTGAGCCCTAGTGACCCTTAGATAAAGCTGGTCTCAGCCTGTGTCCTGGTCTAAGCTGTGTCCCTGTGGTCACTTCCTTCTAAGCATGGGCCCAGGTCCCTCAGACAACAAAGAGATTACTACAGGTGAGACCACCCTCAACCTACTGCTCTGTCTCCAGAAACCTCCCTCTGTGGATCCAAGGCCCAGCCTGCTCTGCAGCACCCTGCATCTGTCAGACAATGGTACAGCCTGGCATGAAGTGTGGGCAGACATCCCCGAGTCAGATCCCCAGGTGCTAGACCTGCTGGAAGGCAGCCAGGTATGTGCCCCTGTTCTTATTTATGCCCAGGGCCATGTGCTATGAAGTGGGCTCTGCTAACACAGGGCAGAGCCTCAAGCCTGAAGTGCCCATAGCAGGTCTGGGCCACTTCTTTGAACTCTTCAGCAATGTGACCAGGGCCTCAACTTCTCCCAATGCCAGAATAACATTCTGCTCCCCTCTCATGGAAGACAGGTCCCTGTAATGTCAAAATTCCAAAGATAGCCAGAGTAAGAGCAGACATAGTTAAGAGACACAGAGGCAGGCCCCTCCTCCCCACACATAGTCACTCATTCAATCCTTTGTTCATTCATACATCTTGGGCAGACACATCCTTTGAGCTTTGTCCTGTTACTCTCAACTCCCATTGCTAAGTCCTAAGAGTTAACCTGCCTCATATACCCTGAAACAGGGGTTCTGAGGGAAGCCATGGACCTGGAAAGGTCTGTTGAAGTAGACAACACCTCCTCCCAGCAACTACTTGAAAACCTGTTGGGCAGCCTGTTTGCAATTTTCCTGGTGACAGGCTGCACGATGTGGGCCTGGGCATGGTTGTCTGCTTGGGTGCCCACTGGCATGAGCTGGAGGCCCCACTGACCCTCTGTTTTTCCTGCAGGCTGGCAGACTGCTGCATACCATCCCTCTCTCTGGCTGTATTATAACGGTGCCTGACCCTGAGGAGGGACTGGAGGCAGGATGTGTGTGGAAGCTGCATCAAGGTCCACAGACCTGGTGGCTGAGTGCCCCCAACACAAAGCTTCAGCAGCACTGGCTGGAAGTTCTGCGCACTGCTGCCTGCGGGGACACAGCTGGGGACAGACCAGGTACCTCGCAGCCCCAAGCCTCAGCAAGCACCGATACTCCATGAACAGAGGCCCCTACTGTCATTTCCACTATTGTGTTTGGCCTTCTCAGAAGTCACACGAAGGAATGAGGAACTTCTGGGACTACTGAGGATGGACTAGTGGCCCAGAGAACAGTAGCAGTGGGTCCAAAATCACTCAACAAGTCTTAGACAAGAGTTGGGCTTCTGGCTCCAGCTCCGGCATTGTGGTCAGAGCAGGGAAGAATGGCCACCACAAAGAAAATGTCATCTGAGCAGGCTGACTGGTGATACCAGTCCTCAAAGGCACAAGGAGGCAAGGTGGGCACTGCCCAGGCATGATTGTGTCTAACCTGGTGTGATATCACTCTGGGAAAAACAGAGATGTCTGTGGCCTGACCTAGCCTTCGTCCATCTATACATTATGTGAGCTGGACCATGACCTGGGCTTCACTCCTCTGGTCTCCTTTCCAGTCTATACTGTCACTTACTATTCTGGCTGAGCCTTTGAAGGGAAAGGAAAAAGGCCTTCTTATCCTACCGTTCCCAAACAGTCACACTCAAACTCTGGAGAGGCCGTGTGGTGGGTTTATGAAATTTCAGATTGGCTCCTCTGGAGGCAGGTACCATGTCTGTCAGTATAAATAAATGCTGGCTGTCAGCCTCAGGACCTTCAAATCCACTCTTCCTAGGATTCCCCTCAAGCCAGGTGACTAGCAGGGGGATGATGTGTAAAGGTAACAAACTGGCATGGACCACACATTTGTCTGGGAGAGCAGTTCTGTATCCCAGATGCTGTAGGGAGTGGGTGAGCAGCTAAGCCATGTGGTAGGATGGGGGTGCTAGCAGTCAAGATGTGGGGATGTGACAAAGGTCATGGGGTTTAGGGTGCTGCCTCTCAAGGAGTAGGAACAATGGTGGAGTTTGGGTCCTTCTAGATTCTGGCATCAGCACAGCACTGTGTGGAGACAGCTAGGCAGCCATAAGGGCAACTACCTGGTCTGGAGAGGGATGTAGAACCTAAAATGGGTACTCGTTATAGGTAACATTGGGAAGCACAGGTGGGACCTCAGGTAAGATGAGGTAAAAGGAAAGTGGGTTGGAGCAGAGGTGAGGTGGAAGGGGCAGAGGTGAGGTGGACAGGATACGAGGGTACAGGTGAGGAGTCGGAACACAGCTGAATCTCTGCAAGAGCCAGCTGGACTGGGCATGAGTTGCCCGGGCATTGCTTCCAAACACCTGGTCCTCTGCCTTGTACTCACAATGTTTGAGCTGAATGGTCCCACTTCACCCTAAGGAAACAGCAAAAACAGAAGACTTCCACACTTGGAGGAATTAGCTACTACTCAAGGAAATGCAGCGAAGTCCTCGCCCAATTCTGGATGGGTCAGTGGTGAAAGTGGGCCAGGTGTAATAAGAAATTAAGGGGGCGCCTTCCTTGGCTCAGCACTCCATGTGGCGGCTGCACCAGATGGACACAAGCCTCTAGCCTCTTGCCATCCTCTGCAGCTTTTTTCTGCTCAAAGAAATTCTCACCTTTGCATTTTAAGGATTCCAAGTGCCCACCATCTAAAGGAGAGCTTGAGGAGGATGCCTCTGTGTATCCTGCCCTCAAGATGTAGACTAGTCAGCTAGTTTGGGGGCCCCTGGTGCCCTGAACAGAAAGATGTATAAGTTACTTTCCTTGTTGCTGTAACAAGATATAGGCAAGAGCACCTTACAGAAGAAAGGGTTTGGCTCACAGTGTGAGTGAATGGTCCATCGCATCGAGGAATGTGTGCAGCTGGGTGCTGGTTGCATCCCATCCACTGTCAGAGGGCAGAAAGGGATGAACGCCAGGCTGGCTGCATGCCATCCACTGTCAAAGGGCAGAAAGAACCATGCTACCCGATGCTCTCCTTTTTACTCATCTCGGGCCCCTAAGCTGTGGGGTGCTGCTGTTCACATTTGGGGTCAGTTTTCTCTTCTTAAATAAACCTTTCTGGAAACATCCTAATGACATGGCCAGAATTTTGTCATCTTAGTAATTCTGAATCCTACCAGATTGGCAATACCAACCATCATGAGTCTACCCCTTGTCAATTTGACATTCAAGCATATCACTTTTAAACCGTAACATTCCACCCTTGGAAGCCTCATGTTCATTTCATAAAGCATTTGCAAACTCTTCCTGGTTTCACATTTTTCCCAAGGTGTAAGTGCTGAGTATCTACTGCATCTCAGGCAATCTCTTAACTTCTAGGCTCTGTAAAATACAAAACAAGTTACATACTCCTACTGTGCAATGGTGCAGAATAAGTATTTCCATTTCAAAAGTGAGAATTGGGGCAGGGAAAAGAGACTCAGTGGTTAAACTGCTCTTACAGAGGACCACAGTTCAGTTTCCAGCACCCCGTCAGTCAGATGATTCACGGTTGCCTGTAGCTTCAGCTCCAGGGGATCTGATGCCCTCTTTTGGGCTCTGTAAGTACTGCATGTGAAAGCATAGGCACAAATAAAACAAAGCTTCAAAACCGAGGATTAGAGGTGCAACCAAGTAAGACGGAATCAAAGGAAAGCTGTAACCAGCAAGCTAAACATCAAACCTCCATCCAGCACATGGGCTACAGTGACAGCATCTAGGCTCCAACAACCTGGGCTATCCCCTCCCCTCTGCTTCTGCTTCCTGCAGCTCACTTAGCCTGCCTTATCATTCAGTTGCACCCCATACCTGCAGCTTTCCTCAAGAGACATCTCATAGTCCTGGCATCTTCAAAGAAACTCCAGGCTCTACCTTCACAGCTTTACACAATGGTCTTGCAAATCTCTTTGAGGAGAATCTGACTATATGATACATTGTCCAGCCTCAGCTACTTTCTAAGATTTTAGTGCAAAATCCCAAACATTGAAAACTCTTACATCTTGCATGCCTATAACCAGCACTAACTTCTGCTTCTGCCTCCAGATGTGGTCTGGCTCCCTTCTACCCTAGCTGTGGTGGTTCACGTGTTCCAGGGTGGCCCAGTCAGAGGAAACACTTCTCTAGATGGTTGTTTTCAAGCAGGAAACCTCAGTGGCATCCACAGGCCAAGGTCTCCCCTTTCAAATGGATTGTGGTCTACAGGTTGGAGCCTTCCAGGAGCAGGCTCCCCATTGCACTGCTGGTGAGCCGAGGTTTCTCTTTAAGGGTGTTAATGTTTCTAACAACGCCAGCCTCTTTCCAGGCAAGGCTTCACATGGACTTCACACTTCCTCACACTCCTGCTCACTTCATATTCTCCTGCTTCAGTTTCTTTGTTTTACTGTGGACAGGGACCATGCCACAGGCCAAATGCTATACTGTCTCGAAACATCCTCCACCGAGCCAATTATCTATTACCTGTGAATCCAGCCTCACTCAAGTGTTTGGAACAAGGACAGACAGAATTTCACACACCTGGCCTGGTTTCCCCATGGAATCCATGTTCCCCTCTGGCGCCTCATGAGCCAGGTTCTCTTCAGTTTCTCTCCGCATTTTGGTCCTCTAAACGCCCACCAGAGGGCCCATTAAGCTCTAGTTACGTGGAGAATTCTAGGGCTTCTCTAGCCTGCCGCTCTGAATTCTGACACTCACGTTCCTCTGGATGGTTCATTCCAAAGTCCCAAGGACCACATGGTCAGGTTCATCACAGAAGCCTCACTCCTTGGTGCCAATTTTCTGTATCATTTACTTTTGCCTTTGCTCTGGCAAAAGCAACTAAAGGAAGGAAGGATTTTTTTTTTTTTCCTCACAATTTGAAGATATGATCTGTTGGGGTAACGAAGGCATAGCAGCAGGAACATGGGCAGCTGGGTCACATTGCACCCAGAGTCCGGCAACAGAGCAAGGAGTGCTGGAACCTGCTCAGCTCTATTCTCTCTCTCTCTCTCTCTCTCTCTCTCTCTCTCTCTCTCTCTCTCTCTCTCTCTCTCTCTCTCTCTCTCTCTGATTCAGTCCTGGACCCAAGTTGTGGGATAGTGCCACCCTCAATCAGGGTGGGCCCTTCCTGTTCAGTCAATCCTCTCAGGAAATACCCTCAGACAGGCACATTTGTCTTCTTGGTGATTATAAATCCGTCAAGGTGACAACAGTAGGGCAACATCAGAATAGACTTCTCCACCCAGATGCATAGGTGATAGTGTAAAAGGACTGGAGAGATGGCTCAGAGGTTATGAGCACTTGTTGCCCATCCAGGGGATCCTGGTTTGATTCCCCCCAAACGGTTCACAAGCATCTACAGCTCCACATGAAGGAAAGAGTATAAAATCATGGAGAGGAAGGTCCAACATAGAGGGCAAAACCCAGCTGCTGAATCAGCGCTCAGCCCACTGACCACCTCACCTGGTACACCATCCCCATCATGCCCAGAACACTGGCTTTCCTCACTGTTCCAGGGGAAAGAGGCCAGCTTCTGAGACAGGCCAGGCTGGGCTGGGTGTCAGAACCACAGTTGATCTTGCATAGGGCAAACTAAGACGCAGAGAGGGAGTACACCTTCCTGAAGTCACGTAGTGAATGAAAGGGTCAGCTGGGGTTCACTCCCTGGTCATCATTTGTTCATATATCATCACTGCTGCCACACACCCTGAGTGCCATCCTCAGGGGGCGGGGGTGTACCTGATGCCACTTGGGCTATTGGGAGCAGAGGTATTGGATACTGCCTATGACTCCTGGCCCTGTCACACTTTCACCCCTGTTTTCTCCTGCTGACACTGCTGGCCTCCCTCCACACCACCCTAAGTGCGTGCTCTACCTACCAGCCTGCAGAAGCATCTGGCCCCCTGCCTCCTCAGGGCCTTTGCACCTGTTGCTGCCTGTGCTGGGGCATTGGCAGGACTCTTCCTGTGAGACCTTGTATGGCTGCCTGTGAGAGCCTGGTCTTTCTCCTGTCATGTTTAACTCTTAGTTTTCTTATTTATTCTATTGCCCCCTGTGATGCTGGAACACCAAGAGCAGGCTGGGATGGCTTGGTAGGTAAAGTGTCCTTTCGGCAAGTATGAGGACCTGAGCTTGGATCTCCAGATCCCACAGAAGAGCCAGATACAGCAGAACACCGAGTGCATCTGTAATCACAGTGTAATCCACATGGAAGGACAGATTAATGGCAAAGGGTTGAGTTAAGATGAAGGAGCTAGCAATGTGCCTGAGTCATAGGCCAAACAGCATGAACTCAATATAAGTGTCTGAGTCATTTTTGTGGCCTAAGCAGTGGTGGGTGGCTAAGCAGTCTGGGACTGACTGCAGGTCTGAGGGTCTGGACATGTGGCTGGAGGGGGCCAGGAAATTTATTGTAACAGGTAAGTTTGGACCCAGTGGGTCAGATTCTAAATGTGCTTGTCTCTCACTCTCCCACGGAGGCAGTAGGGCCAGCTCAAAGCCTAGAGTTGCCAAATTCTAGGTTATCTGGCATGCTAGCCACCAGCCCTCTCTGTCACCTGTGTGGTCTCTGGGGTTTGAGCATTAAGTGTCAGTTGCTCCAAGACCTCTCTCTTGCTGCCCGTTAGCAACCAGTCCAGGCACTGGGTGTCCAGAGAAGGGAGATACTCACTGATGCTCGCTAGACAGATCTCAGGGGTATGGCAGGGAGAAGTCTGGGCCCAACCCTCAGTCATGGAGGCTGCCGCATTGTGATTCCATGGCTAGATCCTTCAGGGGCTGCCTTGAATTGTCTTTCTTGCAGAGTTCTCATGGGTGTGGCTAAGGCCAAATGTCCACAGGTGAGGTCTAAGCCTGTCTACCTTCTTAGCATTTCCAAGCAGCTCCCCCCATGCTTTTTCCATGGTCACCCATCACTATAGGTGGAACATTCCTGGGGAGAAGACTTCTGAGAAGATCCAAGGAGACCACAGTTTCCTTCTTTCAGACCAGGACTCCACCTCTGGTTGCTGGAGTGTACAATGCCAGGGCTGCGGGTTTGGGTGAGACAAGGTGGGAGGCAGCAGATCAGGGCAGGCTTTGGGAAAGCAGCAGCAGCAGCCACCAACATTCTACACATTCCAGGTATCCTTGGCTCACCCAGGCCATGGGTGTCTGAGTTGGGTGCCGCTACCAGGTAGGAGCTCTAACCCAGCCTCCAAAAATCTCCAGAAATCTGCTTCGTAGCCACCAGTGGGACAGGATGTAGTCACACGGCAACCCTGCTTCACCACCCAATCTATCAGTTTGCCTTGGATCCTGAGGACTTCCAGACCTCTTCCTGCTGGGCCATAGGAAACACATCCAGAAGTTGCCCTGGACAGGAGCATTCCCAGAGGTCTCTAAGGATGGTGCCTATGCTCTCTGCCATCTTTGCTCCTCCTGTGCTGTATTTCCCTGCTTGCAAAGTCAAGGATGTTCTAGCCAGGGACTGGACTCTGACCAGTCGGGGCAAAATGCAGGATGACAGGAGACTGCCAACAGGTCTCAGGAACACAAATCATCTCAGAGAAGCATTGGAGGCTGGGAATGCATCGTTGCAGCTCTGAATTCTGGGAAAGTCAAGGGTATGCTAAGAAGTGGGCTTCCCATTCTGCATCCATGACATGGGTGAGACTAGAAAGTACCCAGTTCCTTCAGTCCCAGGGATTGGCTCAGGGTGGCACTGTGACCCAACATGGAGGGTACTGTGACCGCAGGAGGAACAAGTTACCCATGAGTTCAGGTCATTCTGGAGCTGGAAGAAAAAAGCTTTTACTGAGTGCCAGACAGAGGCAAGGGAGACAGACTGAGCTTGGATAGCAACTCAGGAAAAGACACTATTAGGTCAGACCTACAAACAGATGACCTGCCCACACAGCAGTGGCCAACAGTGCCCAGCCCATGTCTGTTAGACTCTCTTGCCTTGCCCATGTCTTCCACACCCAGAACCCAGGCTCACAACACTTCAGTGAGGGATGAGACACTTTTTCTCCTGCCAGGGACATACCTTCCCTCTAGGAAGCTTAGTCTTTGGGGTCTAGTCAACCCACACAAACACTACAACCCCTTTCCTCATGAATCTCTATCCCAAAAAAGAGCTCAGCTTTTCTTCCTTTATCAAAACTCTCAAGATGTAAATTATTGCCCATTTTCAAGAAAAGCAACTCCTGTCTCTAAAAGACAATTGAAAAATTATTGACATCCCCCAAACCCATCCATTTCTAGGGGAGATAGTTTCTCATCTCAAAGCAGCCACTATAGCCAGGAATTTTCTGACTTGTTTGGGCCCACAGTCCTGACAAAGGTCTTCCACCCTCAGTCCTGCAGCTGCTTATAAAATAGTTACTCAGAGGTTTATACTAATTACAAACTATTTAGCCTCTGGTGCAGGCTCATTACCAGCTAGTTCTTTAACTCAACTTGGTCTATGTCTTGCCATGTGACTAGTGGCTTACAGTATTTTCACATCTTGCTTCTTGGAAGCCTAGATTGTATCTCCCAAACTCTGCCCTTTTTCTCCTGTCTCTCTGCTTGGATTTCCCACCTGCCTCTAAGCTGCCTTGCCATAGGCCAAAACAGCTTCTTTATGAACCAGTGGTAATAAGGTATATTCACAGCGTACAGAAAGACATCCTACATCAAGCCATCTCTGAGAGTCAAGGAAGCTCTGAGTCCTCATCCTTGCACAGCTTCATGGGAAATCTTCTGACCTTCCCCACTTACAGAGGAGGACACAGTTGTTCCCCACTAGGAGCAGACCCTACAATATGGGTTTCCACTCAATGAATTTATTTGGAAGGCAATTAAGGAGCAAGGTTGAGAAGGGCCAGTGCTAACACAGGTATAAAGGGTTGAATGGTGCCCTCTGGTTTCTGTCTTCCTGGAACCTAGATGAAGTCATTGTTGTGATTTGTGAGGTGTGGGGCTTCAGAGAGGCCTGGGATGATTGGGATAGTTGAACTAGAATGGCAAAAGGACAAAGTTTATTATAGAGCCCAGAGAGTAGTGTGTCTCACGGGGCCAGGGAAGGAGAGAAAAGAGCATTTGGGACCTGTGTCTTTGCTGGGGCCCACAGTGCTGCAGAGGTGAGGCTCCTGGCACACTAGGGGCTCATCTGAAGGTTGAATAGGGCTAAGTGCCAGGGACTGGGGTGAGGCTGTCCCATTTGTGTCAAAATACCTGACAGAGCAAGTTAAAAGAGAGAGGGTCTGACTCGGCCTTTGAGGGTACAGCTGGGAAATCATGGGGCTCAACTCACTTTCTCCTTTTTTATTGAGTTCAGGACCCCAGGCCATGGGATGGTGTGACTGACATGCAAGGTGGGTCTTTCTGGTTCTGAAATTGCCTGCACAGACTCATCAGAGGTGTGTTTCCATGGTGATTCCTCAGCCAGTCAAGCTGATGGTGAAGTGGCCTAAGGACTCAAGGGATGGAGCCTCATCTGTCTAACAGGAACGGAGGGAAGGATGCCTCAACGGTGCAGGTGAGCCTGGGGCAGGGCAAAGGATGGCTACCAGCACTGGGGGGGACCATGCCAGGAACCCCAACCACACTCAGGAAGGCAGAGGCAAGAGAATAAGAAGTTCAGTGTCAGTTTCTATTGAGTAATTCAAAGCTAGGTTGGGCTATTTAAAATTACCAAGAGACGGGGAGAAAGACAAGGGGGGGGTGGAGCCATACTGATTAGAAGGATCCTAAAATCCAATGGTTTGTGTTTTTCAAAAGGAGGACACCATCACCTTACTGCAGCCAGGATCTGTGTTGATGTTTATGGCTCCTGTTGCCACTGAGGGCCATGTGGATACCCAGGGTCAGGTCAGCCACCTGAGTCCATGTTGGTGTCCAAGGGCCGTGCTACAGCCAGAACCATCAGAGCCATACAGATTTCAGTGGAATGCCATGTCGAGGTCCAGGCCAGATCTGAAGCTGTGGGCTATATCTGGGTCTATGTTGATTTCCGAAGCTTCTGATACCATCTAAGGCCATGTGGATGCCTGAGGTCTGGAGTCAAAAGTGCAAGTGAGCCTGGGACAGGGCAAAGGATGGCTACCAGCACTGGGGGGACTAAGGGCTTCACTGCCCTGGGGCCATGCCCATCTGAGTGGCCTACACTGCCACCTGTGGCAATGGTGACATCCAGACCCAGCTACTGCCAAAGTCTATATCTGGGTATGTGGTCTTACCACAATTGGGGTCTGTGTTGAAGTCCAAGGCCTGTGCTGTGACCAAAGGTCAAATGGAAGCCCCAGGGTAGGGGCCTTTTTGGTATCTAGGCCATGCTGACACCAAAGCCATCATGGTCTGAGTGGCCAGTGCTTCTACCCAGAAGCAGGATGTCATCTGGGCCCAAGCTGCTGCTGAGTGCCATGTCTAGGTCCATGATCCAGCTGCAATTGGGGTCTGTGTTGACATCTGTGGCCTGTGTCATCCCAGGAGGACATAGGAACCATGCATGATGAAGTCAGAGGTCCATGCTGAGCTGGCCCCATCTTTTGCTGGCCCTGCCTCTCACTGAACACTGGCGCGAAGATCTAGCTCTAACCCTTATGAAAGAGCCTTATGAGGGAGAGATGGCCCCATCCCTTGCCACAGGTGAGGGAAAACTGACCCTGATGGCTAGGACTGACCAGCTCAGCTACCACCTAGGCCCACAGCCAGGTCTTAGGTTGGTCCACTCATACATCTACTCCATCTAGGACCTTCTGGAGTTCCTGACGGGACTGGTCCTGTGTAGCAATTCCTACAGATCTCTGTGACTCAGAGCAACCTCAAGATATCCCAGAGGAGTTTTGATGAAGATCCAGTGATGATGGTGTACCAGAAACCAGCGGCCTTGAGCCAGACCAATGACTCATTGCCTTGACATGTGCTAGTAATGTTGAATGAACAAAAGGGTATATACCATGTGACACAGCACCCCAAATGCCACCAAATAGAGAAGTGTTGGAGAAGCAACAAGATTTTTTGTTTTGTTCTTGTTTTTGTTTGTTTGCTTGCTTATTAAGTTTTGTTTTGGTTTGATTTTTTTTTTTTTTTTTTTTTTTTTTTTTTTAGTTTTCTTTGGTGGGGGTTGCCAGTGGCCAGGTGCAGCAGGTGGCAATTGAAATTCAAGGTGTCAGCCCACTAGGAAGCACCTCCTTGATGGATGAATCTTGGAAAGGCAAGGCCCAGAGACCACAGATCTGGAGTGTCTTTTGCTGCTGTTATGTCTTCACATGTTGACCATCTTTCTCTGGTATCTGGCATGGTGTGAATGGGTATAAGGAGATCCCCACTGCCTGTAATATGGGATGTTTATCTCATGGAAACATCCTGTCCTGCTGGGCATTTTTACCTATGGATTATTATGAAGCTGATTTCTTCTTCAGCTGTACTGTCTAATTGATAATGATGTTAGTTTAAATAGAGCTTTGATGATAAAAACATAAACAAGGAAATGTCACACAGAGAGGACACTTGAGTTTCTATTGAGGAACCATATAGACTGTTGCTTAGGCTGATGATTAAGAAAAGCAACTGAGTACCAATAGCCCAGCTAGCTTACATTCTTTTAACCTTAATGTTGGAAGATGTGTTACACAGGTTTTGGGGTACCACATAACTGAAACAACGCTCTAAATGTAACTTAAAGTTAGATTAAGATGCTTTTGTCAAATAGCTTTGAGGTTGAAGAAGTCACTCTATAGTTTTAGAAAGACAGGTAGTTGAATGAGGAAAAGAATAAACAGCCCAATTATTATTAGCTGGTGTGCCTTTCTTGTTAGGACTGTTGGTGACCAAAGGTGATGATTAATTCTTTATACCCACTTCTGCCTTCCATCTCCTGATATTGAGTGGATATGCACCCTAAAGATTTAAAGCAGAGATAACTTATTCTTTTTCATATGCAAAAGTTTTGATTTGTGATTCCTTTAAGATTCCTTATAAGATCACCTTTCAAGATAAGTAATAAAGTAACTGGCTCTTTGTAATTGCAAAACTGGGTGGAGTTATCCTATAGTGCCAGGCAGGAGTAAAGTATAACTCATCAGCAGTGAAGCTGGGCGTCTAACCAAGGAATGCTTGCTTCAGGAAAGGTGTGGATGATGTAGCCTAGTTCTCCTGGGTGCTTGTAGTAATCACTGAGCAGTAACCACACTGATGTGTGGTAAAACTTTATGGGGAGATGCAACATAAGGTTTTCTCCGCACAAATAGGGATCCCATGACAGACCAGCAAAGTTTAACTTAGTGAACCAGTGAGATTTACTGGGGTTACTTACAGGAGAAGAAATGACTCAAAGAGAGCTGCATCACCAAGGCCCACCCCAGTGTGGTGACAGCTCACAAAAGCTAGGAAAACTGGAGTATAGTGCACAGCCTGTAGGAACTTAATAGAGTAAGAGAGCATCCTTTCTGAGTGACTCTGATCTAAACTTCTTCCAGACATCTGGTCTGGTCTGAGACTTTGCAGCTCCTCTGCGAGTCTTTGTAGCCCAGCTTCCTTAGAGCTGAAGGGACTCTCAGATTTTACTCCTTACTTTGACAGAGAGAGGACTGGTGAGTCTGATCAGTTTCATGGACTTCCTGAAGCTATTTTGAGTTGTGTATTTACCTGCTTGAGGAGCTTTCAATCTCAGAGGAAACTGTTAGACAAAGAGAGAGAGAGATTGAGGAAAGGGGTGATTGGGCAGGTCCACAGCCTGTTTAGTTTGCTAAAATTAGGAAATGCATTATTGAGAAAGAGTGGTGTATGTCTTTAATCCTGGCACTGGAGTATCAGAGGTTAGTGGATTTCTGTGAGGCCAGCCTGGTCTACAGAGCAATTTCCAGGACAGCCAGAGCTACACTGAGAAACGCTGTCTTGAGTAAATAGAAAACAATAGAAAAGAGAAAGAGTAGTCTGAACACCTTGCTGAAAGTGTTATTGGACATTATTTATTGAAGAAATTAGGGTGTGGCCCATGGGTTATGGTTCCTCTCAGAGTCCTAGAACAGAGAGGAGATCCAGAAATATCTAGAGACAGAGGTTCTTGGTGAATGGCATCCATGAGTTACTTGGGTCACTGATAGGTTTCCTGAGATTGTCCCAACAGGAGAAACATAGCTAGCTTGGACTGGGATGCTGTGGGATGATCCTTCTGTACCCTCTGAATATGTATTACTCTCATTGGCTAGAAATAAAGCTGTTTTGCCAATAGCAAGGCAGGCTAAAGTTAGGCGGGACAATTAAACTGAAGACTGGGATAAAGAAGGGCAGAGTCCGGGGAGACATGACCAAGCCTCCCAAGATGCAAGATGCCAAAGGACTAGTAAAGCCATGGCCATGTGGCAATACATAAATAAATAGGAAACTGGTTAATTTAAATGTAAGAAATTGTTAGTAATAAGTTTGAGCTATGGGCTGAGCATTCTGTAATTAATATAAGCCTTTGTGTGCTTATTGGGGACTGGGCAGTTGGGCCAGAAAAACTCTGCCTCTGTTTACACTGGGAGGCATAGATGGGTGAGGTGAAAAAGCCAGAGCCTGGAGGTCTGCAGGGGCAGTTGAGAACGTAGGCTGCTGGCTGCTACCGAGGCCCCCGTGAGCTGGGCCAATACCACGGGCTCAGGAAACAGAGTATCAGGACCATAGCTCCTAATGGAACTGTTGCTGAAGTTCAGATTTACCTTGGCCCAAATCACTCTCCAACCATCCTCTCTTCTACAACTATAACAAAAGACCCAAGGTAGTTAACTTAGGAAGACTACAAGGTTATTTTGGCCTGCCATTTTGGAGGATCTGGGATGAACTGTGCTGTTCAGGGCAGACCCTCACCAGTGCTTCAAGGCCTCGGTAGAGTGGGAGATCTTCAAGCAACTTCCAGGGTCAGGGTCGTGCTTATGTGCCCATTTGGATGAGCCCTGGCCAGTCTTAAAGGATACTGAGACACCCGTGTGGAATCCCTACCCTGCAGGACTCAAGGATCATCCCCCTCACTAGAAGGGGAGGAGTTACTGCCCCCCCCCCCCCCATCGAGAAACATCTTCTTCTGTGAGGTAGCCATTAGGTATGTGCCCGCGCTCCTGTAAGCAAATCCTAAGGGAACTCACTGGGTCACAAAAAGGAATTCCTTCACTGAGGTGCCTGGCACCCCATAAACTGTCACTCCTTTTTACTGAGACTTGGAGAAGACAGAAGCCCCCAAAGAGGTGGAGGCTTACCCAGGGCCCCAGAGCCCAGGCCCAGCAGAGACAGGAAGAGTCAGAATTGAGGCACAGTAACCCCACAGTTGATGAAGACTAATCAGCTGCTGGTCTAGCCTGTGTGACGACATTATGGTGGAGGGAGGGAGGACAGGGCTGTCACACTTGTCTGGATCCCAGGCCCTAGAGGCCTGCTCTTCTCACTGTGTGGGTGCTCAGTATCAAAGAAGCTTAACAGGCCCCTGGGTATTAAGCGTCTGGTCACCCTTGAGCTACCAGGTCACAGTCTTACCTCCCAGCTTATCTGGAGCAGCCTCTTGCTAATGAAAACACAAGGCTGCCTCTGGAAAGCTATGCTTACAGGGAACTCTTGAGAGCATCTTAATGAGGCTAATTTTAACAGCTAACCGACCTTGGGCCAGGTGGATCCTTCTCTAAGGCCTGGTTTCCCTCAGCTGTAGAGCGAGAATGAGTGTAATCTCATATCTTTTTTTTCCCCCCTCTTCCTTTCCTGTTTCTTTTGCTTCTGGCTTTAGTTTTCAGTTCGGACAAGGTCTCAGGTATAGGCTGGCTTAGACCTCCTTAACCTACCCAGTGTTGGGTGACCAGCATGGGCCACCATGATCTAGTCTGCATCTTTTCTGACAACTACAAAGCACAACAGCCTTGGGCATGTCTCAGATTGTTTACAAGTATGAAGCTTTGAAAAAAACATCTGTTATCTGGAGCTGGAGTGATGGTTCAGCAATCTAGAGCACTTGCTCCCTTCCAGAGTCTGGTTTCCAATGTAAAGCAGCTCACAACTGCCTGTGACTCCAGCTTCCAGAGATCTGACATCTTCTTTACAGTTTTATTCCCTGCCCCCCTCCTCAAATACTTATTTCTTGCTTTTTCTCTTCCTCAAATATGTTTCCTGTTTTTTATTTTAGTTTAGTTTATGGATATGTATGTGCATGCATGCATGTGTGTGAAGGCAGAGGGTAGCTCTGTGGAGTTGGCACTCTTTCATCTTTGGTAGATTCTGGGGGCCTAACTCAGCTTACCAGGCCTGCAGAGCAAGCATCTTTACTCACTGAGACATCTTGCTGGCCCTATTTCCTGTTTTCTGATGAGATACACTCACTCATTGTAGCAAATTCAGAAAATACAGGAAAGCATAAAAAGGCCAGACAGAAGAATGCCTGAAACCTCACTGCCCCCGCCCCCCAGCAGCCAGGTGTAAAGGAGGAGATGCCAGCTTCCTAATAGACAGTGTCTCCCTTGTACCCCATTGTGTCCTTGGCTCCTGAACACACATATCCTCAAGGCGTCTCCAAGCCACCATTTCTGAACGTGGGGTTGGTGCTAGTTGTTGGTATGCCAGCTCATCTGCCAGGTAGGACTGTGAAGTGGTCATAACCCCAAGCGTAACTCATCTCCTTCCCTAACCTACCACCAGGAAGCTTACCCTAGTGGTTCCCATGGAAGTCTCCAAGGGTTCTGGCAGGAACATTTTAAGGGAAGTTCTGGTTTTTCCCTAATATCTAGTTAGTTGAAGATACAAATTTGGGTTATTTAAAAATTGCTTTTATTCTTAAAAAGCAGAGCATCTTTTAAAAGAGCAGAAGCCCATGAATCTTTATGCTTTTCTGAATCTTCCTAGCCTTTGACGATGGAACTTTAGGGGCTTGGTTCATTGAAAATGAAATTCTCTCTCTCTTTCTAGTAGAAACTAGAATAAAGAATTAAGAAAACAGCTGAAAGAATAGCTGTTTTGGGGATGTGATTGAGTTAGTTCCCACCACCCACATGGTGACAAAATCCAACACTGGCATAAGGTGTACATACATGCAGGCCAAACACTGATGAAGTAAAGTAAGTCTGGAGAAAAAAGTAACATGCTCCCTGAAGACTTTGGAGAACTCTGGCCCTGCCCAGACTCCATCTCTGGCTTCTCACCTCCTGTATGATGAAATAACACCGTTCTGTTGTTCTGTGTGGAGCTCTATCTGGAGCACTTTGTTCTGCAGGCCTAGGAAATTTCCCCACCTAAATAGTCTGTAGGCCAGCCCTGCTGAACACCTAGAGGCCTGAGCTACACATGGTGGTGGGTGGTGTTTTCACATCTGTCACAGCTCCTACCCACAAATCAGGGGCACTTTAGATCCTTGTAAGTCCCATCCATGATCCTACAGGCAGTTCCCTCTACTGGCGGAGAGGGGGCCACACAGGGCAGTGGGATCTCTGGCTTTTTGGCCGAGTGTGCTCCTGTAGAAGGTGGGAGGGAGGGAGGTTGGTATCACGGTGGGGTCTTTGGATGGACCTGACTTTCACAATGTAGCACAACGGATGTAAGCTAGATTTTGATGTAAGGAAATTGTAGAAAGCCACCATCTGTGATCCACAAGTTCAAGTGGAAAGGGGATATTAGTGGGTGTATCCAACTCTGACTCCAGAGAAGGAGGAGGTATCTCCTCTTTGAGCCTGCATGTCTGGACCCCGGTTCTGTGATCTACCAGGACATACACTCTCTAAGGTCACCTGCCTGGCCCTCCTGTCCAGAGGAGGGTTGGGAGAGAAAAAGATTGCCAACAGACTCCTTTAGCTCAAAGGCTGACTTCTTAGCCACCGGCCTGGAACTCCTTAAAATCCGCCCCACGAAGTGTCCAGTCCCCACCTCAGTCAGTCAGACCTCACCCTAAGGCGTAGGCAGGACCTGACTAAAGTTCAACTACAGAGTCTCGGAGGGCGTGTCCGGTTTGTAGCTAGAGACAGCCCCGCCTTCTAATGACCCGCCCCCTCCGTTAGGCTCCGCCTCCACCTAGGAAGGCTCCGCTGACCGCTGCAGAGCGCTCAGGATGCGCCGGGTTCCTGCGACCCTCCGCGGCAGGGCGAGGCCCCGAGGGCGAACGGGGAATGCGACGCCGGTCCCAGGGAATCAGACAGGTGAGGGCTGGGGCTGCGGGTCTCAGCGTCCTTTTCGTAGACAGAGAAGCGGAGGGGCGAGGGGCTGCCGTACTGGGGACCGTGTCCAGGAAGGGGGCGTGCGCTGCACCGCCAAGGTCTCCTCGAGAACGAACTTTGCAGACTCCCCAACTGAGCCGAAACCCGGCGGCAGCACCTCTTAGCGTTTGCAGGAGTTTGGCGATAGTCGCTCCGCCGCCGTCCCCGGACGCCTACGGAAGTCGGAACCGGCTTCACCTGGCGGGGTGTGGGTCCCAGGGTGGAGGGAGTTCTTCGGGTGACTACTCCAGCCAGCCTCACTTTACAAAACGGAAAAGTGAGGCTGTGAGAGCGGAGAGGCTGAGACAGCCGGGACCCGGGTTGCACCTAGTCTGGCAAAAGTCAGAAGTCTCTGGAAGGAGGGAAAGTGACGTTTAAGTGTGTCTTTTCTAAAATGTGCTAAAGAAGGTTCTAATGTCAACTTTGGTAACTCTTAGAAACACAACCAAAACTGAACCCGCATGCATTTCTCCCAAGAGCTCCATCTTGCTCCGCCAGGACGTGTCTCAGAGGAGGGCTTGTCCCCCTTGCACCGGAGGTAGCATTGCCCTGCGCGCAGTGCAGTGAGTGGTTCTCACCCTTCCAATGCCACAACCCTTTAATACAGTTCCTTATGTGAAGGTGGATGCCACAACCATAAAATTATTTTGTTGCTACTTTGTATCTGTAATTTTGTTAATGTTATGAATTGTAATGCAAATATCTCTATTTTCTGATAATCTTAGGCAACCCCTGTGAAAGAGTCAGTCATTGGACCCCCAAAGATGTTCTGACTGACACAGGCTGAGAATTACTGCCCCAGTGGGTTTGATTTGTTTGGTACCATCCCATCTGTGTTGGCCCCACAGGTGTAGCTAGTTTTAGCTTCCCAATTGTTACTCCACAGGAGCGTCTTCACGTTTGAGGAGGCCAACCCTGGGCCTGGTAATGCTGCAGAAAGGAGTTACTCCTGTGAGCACCTTCTGCTTAGCAGCCTGGAGGAATAGATGTCACTCACTAGAAGAGATGGCTGGCATAGCCCAAGGTTGGCCCATGGCCCTAGGGTAGCCTGAGGCAAGCTGGGTTTGCATACAAAAGGCTATTTGCATTGGAATCTCAGGTGAAGGTCTGAGAGTCCTGTGTCTTGGTCATCCCTTTCCCTGCTCGACTTCAGGAAAGATTAGTGTTCTTTGGGCCCAGTGTCCAAGCGGATCCCAGATACAAGACCCCTTGTTGGAGTTCTGTATGTAGTCCCCTCAAACTTGGGATGAGCCCTACCTCAGTGCCTTAGTTCCCTTATGAAATACAAGGTGAGTGTTCCTGCCTTCAGGCTGTGGGCCGGACTAGTGGAGTACAAAGAAAGTCCTTGTCTTTGAATAATGCAGTATGTAGGGCTTCCGGCCTGTCCTGTTTTGTTAAATAGGCTGGGAAAGCCAAAAGGGGGCCTGAAAGCCACGTGGAGATAGTTTGGTGGTGTTGGAAACAAACAAAACAAAAATTGTGATGTAAAATAGTAATTGCAGATGTGTGGTTCTCACAATCTGTAGAATGGGCCCGTGACTGAGTAGGCCAGAGGCATTCTGGAGGCCTGTGGTCTCCTGTGGGTAGGAGAGGCTGACTCTGGGCAGGACTAAGAGTGCTGTCATCATCTACCCCCCCACACCCCCAGCCCAGCCAGGGCCTCCTATCTGGATGGAAGGTTTTGGCTCTGTGAACTCTCTGGTCTGGGAGGTTTTCCAGGAACACAGGGTTCCAGTGGCTGGAAGCCACCTCCTGATAAGGGACCTTGAAAAGTGCAAAAAGAAAATCTGCTCAATGAATAGGTGCAGGTGGGCCTTTTGAGTGTGCTCTTGGCTTCATCTTTGAAGCCTGTTGTGGCCACATTCCATAGGGTAAACTGAGGCCCAGCGATAGCCAGTGCGAATCAGCATGAGGCTCCTTTCCCCTTGCCATATATGCCCCCAGAAGGTTCAGGGATACATTTTCCTTGGTTAGAATAATCTCTGCCCCACCATGGAAGGGAGCACATAGCTGAAGTGGAACCCAGCCTACTTAGCCCACGGTTTCAGGGATGTGAGAGGCTCTGAAGGGACCGACGGCTTCCCAGGGGATGCACAGCCAGGCTGTTGGCCTTACATACTCAGCGTTAGATGGTGTCTTGGCTGCTGGTGTCTCAGGGCCCCTGCTCTCCAGAGCCTTTGTATGTGTAAGTCAGTCATCTCTAAGAACTTTGAAACCACCCCCCCTCCACCATGATTCACATTTGGCATTTAGAGAGACAGAGATTCAGACCCAGAGCAGAGTTACATAAGGATTCACTGGCAGGTGGGAACAGAAGCCTGGCTACCAAATCCTGGTAAGGCTGTGTCCAAGGCCTGCCTTCCCTTTGCCTGTACTCACGCAGCCTCTGCCAACATAAAAGGGACCTTATTAAGAAGCTCAGAGTGAGGGGGGCCGTGGGCCCCAGGAAGGACAGAAGATGCTGGCCCCTGCCTGTGGTACAAGGTTCCAGATAAAAGATTAACAAACAAGGCTCCCAGCTGGCCTCAAGGTCTTGGGGGAGGAGAAGGGATCCTCCCAGATCCAGCCATGTGCACCTCAGGGTGAAAGGACCCGGGAACACAAGTTACTGCAAGTGGACTGGGTTAAGATGTCAGGTGGGACAGGCTAGGGATAAGGTCACTTTGCTGTGCCCATCTGCCCTCTGCTCTTTCCCGAGAGGACCAGGCTGCGTCGTGTGTGTTTTTCATGTCCGCATTAATATCCGATTTGCTTCATTTTTTTTTCTGTTGCTTTTCACTCTTGAAGATTTACTTTCACATGGAGCAGAAGAGTGGCCCCAGGGTTACTGAAGTAAAGCTGAAGCAGAACTGCCCAGAGGAGAAGGGGCCAGATGTATGGACACAATGAAGGACTGTGGGACGTGCTATGTCCAGTGTCCAGAGGCAATGCACAGAGAGGGCTGAAAGCCACCTGTTGTCACTTAGCTGGTGCTTTCCTGTCTTCAAGTTCAGTTAGGAAGTAGAGTGTGACCGCTGGGCCTGGGTTCAATGGGATGTTTTTGAGTAGTGGAGGGCAGATGGGCTTCATTCTTAGACACCAGGCATGGGAGCCTGTGGAGTGTCACGACAGCTTATCTCTGCCTGCCCACTGCTGTCTGTGGATTCATTTAAAGGCCGTTGGAGGCTTTGGACACCAGGTACTCCCACCCTGGTGTTTGCCTTGAACAGAACTGTACCCCTCAGCCTCCTCATCTAGAAGATGAGCTCACCCCAGAGTAGAATCTACTGGCCGTACAGGCCCAGGGATGGGTCAGAGAGATCTCTGTCAGGGAATGGAGGTCCCTTGTGCTGTGGACTTGGGAGAATGGAGACAGTGTGTGCGTGTACGAGTGTGCGCGCACACGTGTACACACACACACACACAGAGTCTGGAGTGCTTGAGACATGGCTTAAAGTCCTACCTGAATGATGTAGTTCCATTGATGGAATACTTACACAGCATTCATGAAACCTCCTTGAATTCTGACCCTGGCATGGGATAGACCCAATGTGGTGTCATACACCTGTAATCCTCCCACTGGGGAGGTGGAGACAAAAGGTTAGGAGTTGATTAGCTATGTAGTAAATTCATGGTAGTCTGGAGTACATGAGGCATTGGCTCAATTTCCACCTAGGCACTAATTCTGTGAACCAGCCCTGCCTTGGTGTCTCTACCACAAAACCCCACCTTCCCTGTGACCCAGTGGGTCAGAATACCCGTTTTGCAAATGGGGAAGTCTGAGGCTAGTATGGAATAGGGGCTGGAGCTTGCTGATGGATCAGATCCAGGAGCCCATGTGTTTCCCTGTCCTAGTTTAGGGGGAAAGTCTGGTAAGGGCTTGTATTGGGGAGACACTTGTAGCCAGGGCCAATTTCTCTGTGCTTCCTTTAGCTCTGTTTAAAGGAAGTTGGGCCTCCCTGGCTGTCTCTTTGAATGACACAAGGAGGAAGGCCTATCCCCAATGTCCACCTCGGTCCTTTGCCCAAACTCCTTTATTTAACTTTTAATATGGAAGATCAATAGTTAGGAAGCGGGCTCTACACCCTGCGAGTTTCCTAGAGGGCTGGCTAGAAATGCCATGTTTGGGACCAGGACTGCACAGAAGGCCCTCCATCCCCAGTCTTTCCAAGTCTGCCACTAAGCTGTTCTCTCCACTCTGCCTTCTTCCCCCTTCTGTTCTCAGGCTGCCATCCCTCTAGTTGGGCTTGAACTAAAAGAATTGCTCTGCTTTTGTTTGGCTCTTTAGTTTGATGGAAGCTCTTGGGCTTCTGACAGCCCGTGTGTCAGAGCTGGCTGGTCCTCTTTCCTTGATAGTTGTTGGTGACCCCCACAATTATGAGGCTCAATGACAGGGCAGGAAATCTGTCCTTTAAGATTCGTGACTGCCTGGCTGCGAGGTATACCAAGGCCTATAGTTACTATTTGAGGACAGGCACCCAGCCCCGGCAGAGCCATCCTCAGAGCACCGGATGTGGCTGTTGACAGACATAGTGTGAGCCAAGTGGGGACATTGTGGTGCCCCGCCCGCTCTGCAGTTAAGGCATATTTAGGGGAAGTGGACCACGGGTGGTTTCCTTGATGGGCCACAGCGCTTCTTCATCCAGTCCTCTTGCATCGCTGCCTGGTGTTCCATTTGCAGGTGATGACACAAGCCCAGGGTAAGAAGTCCTCAGGCATTAAAGGCAATCCTGAACAAGGTCCTCTGGCTGCACAGCTGGGGCTGACCCAACTTGGGTGCCTAGAAGGCTGCAGTCTGTCATGGCCATCCTGTGTGGCAGATATTTCCAGCCAGGACCCTTTGTGATGAAGACTGTAGTTTAGTAAAGACCTGTGCTGATGGGTCACTCTGGGTATTACTAACCCCTACCTCCTCTGTGTCTGTCTCTCTTTCTATGACCAGACTAGTGGCAGGTGGTGAGGGTGGGCCTCTGCTCTGCTAGCTCAGCTGCACCAGAATGCAGAAGTTGTCACTCTAAATTGAGGACTGGGAAGTGTTGACTGCCTGGCATCCTGGGGATAAGCCCTAGGGCTGGGCAATGTTTGCTCTAAACCCCCATGTCTACTTCACTGGCCAGGGGGATAGTGTGTTTCCACATTTTCGAGACTCTGAAAAGGCCAAGGGGGGGGGGAGTGTAAACCATGGATAGTCTGTGGAGTCAGTTTCTTTCAGTCCTACCCTGATGTCTGTGGAGACAGACCTGATGCTTCATGGAGACAGATGAGATCCTGGAATCAAGAGTTCAAATTATGGCCAGGTGGCACACACCAATCACAACACTTGGGAGGCAGAGGCAGGCAGATCTCTGTGAGTTTGAGGCCAGCCTGGTCTACAGAGTGAGTTCCAGGACAAACCAGGGCTACAAAGAGAAACCATCTCTCAAACACCACCCCCCACCAAAAAAAAATCAAATTATGGCTGTACCTATGACAGCTAGTGGCCCAAAGGCAGTGAGAGCTAGATATCTCAGGGTCACCAGTCTTCATGCTTTTATGACAAGCATTTTCACCAACTGAGCCAGCTTCTCACCTTTTTGTGTCTCTATTTAAGGACAACACTGCTTCCCCTGCTTCATAGCTTTTTGCCATAATTTGTGGCTCTGCGTTAGCACATTTGTTTATACATTGGGTGAATCCATGCTTCTTGCTAGAGATGTGGAAACTTTCCAGATTCTTGTTCTGCCAGGCTCCAAGGTGAACACTCTGCTTACAGAAATGGAAGCGGCATCATGGTAGGTACCATGTAAGCCCTCACACTCACTAGCCTCCATCCAAGAAGGGTTGGCTATCACTACAACCTGGGGAGTACTTTTCTACACCAAGGGATACTGGTTTTCATCATCATCATTTAGTTGTTTCATGCTGTGATGGAACCCAGAGCCTTGGTGTTAATTAGACATATGCTATACCACAGAGTAACACCCTCATCTCGGTTTTGTTTTTTTTTTTTCTTTTAATCTAAGCCACCTTGGTGCTGGAGAGGTGACACCATGATTAACAGCACTGGCTCACACTTTTAATCCCAGCACTTAAGAGGCAGGTAAATCTTTGTGAATTAAAGGCCAAGATGATCTACAGGGTGAGTTCCAGGACAGCCAAGGCTACCCAGAAAAACAAAAGGATTTCTTAAAAATAAGATAAATTTAGCCACCTTGCTGAGGAAAATATCAGCTGTCGTTCAAGTTTCTTGGCTTACTGTGCACTGTGCATGTCTGTCTGTGGCTGGTAACTATTACATCTGTTGTATTCCTTGCTTACAAAGCTCAATTTAAGAAGGAAATGGCATGTTTAGCGCTCATCTCTTTGCATTTAACTCTCACTTGTAAAATCGCTTTGCTAATCAAAGATCTGAGTTTTTACTTTCTGAATATCTTTCCGACTTTTATACATCTGAGGCAATGTTTATCTTTCTGTTATTAGGAGGTAACAAACCTATTACTTTCCATGTCCAGTCTCCCTCCCTCCCTCCCTCTCTCCCTCCCTCCCTCTTTGGGAACAATGCTTATCTAAGCTTTGTGTATTGTCATTATTTTGCCACAATTGTCAGACCCTGTAGATTTTATTCACTTTATGGTCAGCCCAGCTCTGGAGGGCCTCCTCTTGGGGGGCTGTGGTAGCACCTCCTTTGCCCTCTGCTGACTGCACCCCAGCCTTATAGCCTCCTTTTTCTCCAGGCACCTGTACTCAGCTCCGTCCGCCCCCTCGAGGCACTTTGCAAGTTGTCCGAGGAGATGGCACTTCGCTGGGGACTGTGCTCATGTTCCACTGCCCCTCTGGACATCAGATGGTGGGATCTGGCCTCCTCACTTGTACCTGGAATGGGACCGTTGCTGACTGGTCTTCAGGAAGCCCTGTGTGCAAAGGTAAGAGCCCCCCCCCCCACCCCAGATGTCCCAGCTCAGCTCTTGGTGGCGTGGTGAGATGGGGACCCCAAATAATGTCACATTGAAGGTAATTGATGTCCAGTCATAAGCTACTCCACATTGAGGGTTCTCTTCCCACTGTTACCTGCTACCATGACTGAGTATAGATATCAGACCCAGGGCTGGATTCAGTTCTGCTGCTGCCTTGACCCTTGACTGGTCACTCTCACCCGCAAGGTAGGGAAGAAACAAACCCTACCCACTTCTTTACCCAGTCTCCCTTCCTTCATGACTGCCTCAGGCAACCCCTGAAGGGTGCTCTAGGTGCCAAGAATTCTAGGAATTGAGAGTGCAGAGGACCAAGATTGTGCCAGCCCTGAATCCCTTATCTCAGGGAAGGAAGGCACACTTTCTAGTTATCTAGTTATATGTGTAGAGCAAACAGAACCTGTCTTAACTGTCCAGTGTCCTGTGTGGTCTTTTCCAAAGTGAAGGCTGGTATGTTCCATTAGTGCAGAGTTAAGTTAGTTTGGTGCTTGCGTGTGTATATGCCACAGGACTTCTCTGAGCCTTAACCTCCTGGTATTGGCTTAGTCTCCTGAGATGAGGGTACCTGGAAGGGCGAGGTCCTAAGAGACTGAGAACCCAAAATGGCAGGGATAACCTGTCAACCTCATAACCCAGGTGGTGACAAATGTCTCAGGAGTGAGCCCTGTGGGGTTAGGTCCCCAGGGCAAAGGGCACACACTTGCGTCTTGCGAGTGATTCTTAGCGGTTATCCCATATCGCATCCCTTTATTTACCATTGACTAGAACATGTACTATCTGGAGAGCTGGAGTCTTAACTCCGGATGGTCAACATCCAATCAGGGAGCTCAGAATATCCTGGGAGCCTGGGCTATACCTTCTGTAGGTGTATTATGCATATACAGTTTATACAATATTTTTGTTTGTTCAAATTATCATCTTGGGGTCTTTTTCAAAGGATATTCCTGATAATCTAGTGGATCATGTTCTCAGTGACAGCTGAGGTCATGCAGCTGCTCCTGTGCAAGGGTAGCCATTTCCACTGTTCTTTTCCCTTCCTCGGGAAGATGACCTGAGAAGGCCCCTGCTGAAGAGTGTTGCATTGGGCATTGTAAAAACTGATGCTGCTGCCTCTGCTGGTGCAGTCTGTAGTCAAGGCTGCAGTGGTCAAAGCCAAGAACCTCCATGTTATACTTCTTGTTAGAACTTACCAGTTTTCTATTCTGTGAACGTCTGTCCACCCTGCCAAACCCAGCTCAAATACTCTTTCTTCCCTAATAAACCCCTTTAAATATTCTTTGTAAATCTTTGCCTTAGTCAATGGAGCCTTGAATGCTTTCCCCCTAAAATGGAGCTCACTGTGCCCTTCCCCAACAACCCTGGGCCTCGCAGGTCAGGGTCAACTGTGCCAAGTGCTGGTGTTTTTTTTCCTCTAGCCATCCCACCACATGAGACCCTTGGTTTCAAGGTGGCAGTGATCGCCTCCATAGTGAGCTGTGCCATCATTCTGCTGATGTCCATGGCCTTCCTCACCTGCTGCCTCCTCAAGTGCGTGAAGAAGAATGAGCAGCGACATGCTGACAGGTACAGTGGCAGGTGTCCCTCCAAGAGGTGAGTATGGCTGTAGGGTTGCTTACTATACCTGCCAAGCACCCTGGGCAGTGTCTGAGGGTCCCGAAGGCCCCCTCTGTCCTCATGGGTACAGTCATAGTATGTAGCTCTTGGGATTCTGAGGCATATAGCTGGACTGTGAAGACACAGGACATTGTGTGTGTGTGGGGGGGTGTTGTGTGGTCTTTCTGTGTCTGTGTGCATGTGCACATTATTTATGAGCATAGATGCGTGCATGTGAAAGTCATAAGACAACCTTGGTGTCTGTCAGGGATTCTCCCTTTCTCTACCTCTGGTCTTCCCATAGGAATACACTGGGATTACAGACGCTCACATTATGTGTCTAGCTTTTTACATGAGTTCTGGGGATTTGAACTCATGTCCCCATGTTGCACAGCAAGTGTTTTTCCCCACTGAGCCATTTCCTTGTCCACATACAGGGAACACAGTGAACCTGCACACACATACAGCAGGTTGTTTCAGTGACGTTTGCACTGCCACAAATGGATGCTCCACACATCAGATGGGCATCACTGCCTTTGCAGACTATGGGTCTAGAATTACAGGTGTGTATTACCACACCTGGCAGTAATTGACTCCTTATTCACATTGTTTCATTGTGTTAAAACATACACACATAAACTCACCATGTTACTCACTGTTGAAGGTGCTATTGGAGCAGGTGCAATGGCTCATGGGTAAAAGCCCCTACTGTCCAGTCTGAGGATCTGAGTTCTATTCCCAGAACCCACACAGTGGACGGAGAGAACTGACCCACAAATTGTCCTCTGACCTCCACATGTACCCTGTGGTACATGGACCTCCCATCACAGAATAAAAACATAATTTAAAAAACTAAAACCCTCTATATGCTGTTCAGCACTGCAAGAAATAATCTTTTTAAAGCAGCACCATTTTTTCTGTGATTAACAGCATGCAGTATTCAGCAGTCAACACTGCTTCATGCTAGAAAAATTTCCTCCACTTATTTGCTAAGTTGATAGTTATTGGAGCCTACATGCTTTTCCCCATCCCTGGCAATTAGATTGAACAGCACAGGTGTCCCATTCCCACGCCTAACGGGTCCTACTTCTGTTCACTGGGCCACTGTCACTCAGAGCAACGATGGGCTGTGTAGAGGTATTTCTGTATGTGCACATCTGGGAGCCAAGGGTCCCTCAAGGCCCTTCATCCTGAACTCTCTCCTCCAGGACGGCACAGCTTTGGTACCAGCTGAGAGGCGAGGACCTGGAGACAGTACAAGCTGCCTACCTGGGTCTCAAGGGACATAACTACAACAGTAGCAACAGCGGTGGCGTTGGTGGTCGTGGTGGCTCCGGCAACGGTGGCAACAAGCCAGGGATTCAGCACAGCCAGGCCCATGACAACCACAGCTTCACCACGTGGGTTACCCGGGTCACAGGCTGCGGGTGTGCTAGGGGTGCCCTTTCCCCAGCCCAAGCTCTGCCAGGTCCTGGGACACTGGCCACTCCAAATTCTGGGGACCCAGGTGCACCTACTTATCTGGTGCCTCAGCTCCCAGTCCCGAAGCTATTCCAGTGCTCTGCTCTGACTGACATCCTAGCCTCCCAATTGCTCTATCTAGTGTGATCACTTTGAGCTTAAACTCAATGGGAGAGGTAGCTGGTAAAGCTCCTGGCCCTCCCACCGCCGTCAGCTCTGTCAGTTACTTGCCTTCCTCTCTTTCAGGTCTCAGCATCCCTCATTTTCTCTTTCTCCTAGTGCTGGGGAGGCAGCAGCTATATGTCTCTTTCTCTCTTGATACACTATATTTTTTAATGAACTAGTAAAAGCACGGCCCCCGCCCCTCAGAGTCTCATGTAGCTGAGGCTGACATCAGGCTTCCTACGTAGCTAAGAATGACCTTGAATGCCTAGTCTGCCCATCTTCACCTTCCAAGTGTTGGAATTACTTGGTCTGGGCAGTGCTGGGGTTGAATTCAGGGCACTGAGCATGCTAAGTGAGTACCCTTATCCACTTAGCCCTTAGCCATGTGTTTTCTGACTCTAGAATCTGGATAACTTGGTGGTAGATGGAGTAGAAAACACCTCTCCCCCAGTTGCTGTTGACATTGGTGTGTCTGCCTTTGCGTTCAGCATCTGAGCTCTTTCTAGGAGACAGGTTTCTGTCTTTTGTGCTGTGGACTCCTGAGGTTCAGGCTAGAGGTCTCCTATAGACATCCTGTCCTAATTAGGGTTTGTTACTGTGGTGAAATATGCTCAGAAAGCAAGTTGTGGAGGAAAGGGGGTTTTTGGTTTACACTTTCATATTATAGTCTATCACTGAAGGAAGTCAGGACAGAAATTCAAATAGGGCCCGAACCTGGAGGCAGGAGCTGATGCACAGGCTGTGGAGGGGAGCCACTTTCTGGTTTCTTTGCTCTGATTTGCTCAGCCTGTTTGAACCAGAACCACCAGTCCAGGGATGGCACCACCCACAATGGTCTGGGCCCTCCTACATTAATTACTAATTTTTAAAAAATGACTTACCACCAAGATCTTACAGAAGAATTTTTTCAATTGAGGCTGATAATTCCAGCTTATGTCAAATTGTCATAAAATTAGGTAATACAAGCCTAGCATAATGATGTACACCCTTATCTCAGCACTTAGGAGGCAGAGGCCAGCCTGGTCTACAATGTACAAAATGAGTACCAGGTCAGCTAGGACTAAACAGAGAAACCCTGGATGGAAAAACCAAACCAACCCACAATGAACCAGTACAGACACATTGTGTCTGGTGTCTCCACACTCCCCATTGAACTGCGAATTCTCACCAGAGGTCTTCTGTGCAGGGTTATCTCAGTTATTTTTCTGTGGCTGTGATAAAAGTGCCATGATCAAAAAGCAACTTCCAAAAGAAAGTTTATTTTGACACCAGACGCAGCCAGAATAAGAAGCTGAGAGATCACTTCTCAACTGCACATGGCAAGCAGAGAACAGACTGGAAGTGGAGAGAGGCTGTAAACCGTTAGAGCTCACCCCAAGTTATATGCTTCTTCAAGGCTGCACCTCCAAAGGTTCCATAACTTTCAAACAGCACCACCTACTGGGCACTAAGTGTTCAAATATATGAGCCTATGGGGGACATTGCTCATTCAAACCACCAGAACAGCCCTTCTCAACCTGTGGGTTATAACACCTCTGGGGGTCCAATGAGCATTTCATGGGGGTGGTTTCTTAAGACCATCAGAACCACAGATACTTTTACAGTTCACAACAGTAGCAAAATTATAGATAGGAAGTCGCAATGAAAATAATCTTGTGGTTGGCGGTCACCACAACATGACAAAAGGGTGAAGCATTAGGAAGGCTGAAGACCACTGCAGCAGAGGGATTTAGACTTCCAGGGAGAATCTGTGGTCTCTGTGCTAAGGCTGAGTCCTCAAGATCCCTCTATCAGGGCACGAGGGGGTTCTGACCTATGAGCTCAGAGTCCAAAGTGATCCCCTTGGATATACTATGATTTGGGGGTCAACAGAAGAGTAACTTTGCTTATTGACTTAGGATTCCAGTGTGTCTTGCAGAGGAGCCACAATCCTTTTTTTCTGTGTTATTTTGTTGCTATAGTTTCATAGAAAACTCATGTTCTTTTTGAGAAAAAGAAATAGTTTTTTGAGTCAGGGCTGCCTTGTATAACCCAAGCTACCCTCAAATTCACTGTGCGGCTGAACTCCGGATTCATTTGCCTTTACCTTCCAAGTGCAAGGATGATAGGCATTTAGCACCATATTCAACAAAAAAAATTCATGAAAACATGAAATGTCTCAGAGGGCCACCATCTTCACTTTTTGGCTCTGTGTTCAGTTTCTTCTGGTGTTCTTTGAACTTGAGCTCATCTGCACTATGGGCCCCTTGTCCCACCAGCTCACATGAGGCAGCAGAGCCTCAGCTTTCCGCCTCTTGGTTCCCCTGTGGAGTCTTCACCACACCTCAGCTACCTTGTTTGTCCTGCAGGAACCAAGGGATCTTGTATCCCACACTGTTGAGATGACCTGATTCCAGGTCTGTGACTCTGCCCTGGGCTCATTTGAGAGCTCAGTGAATACTGGTCATCATTGTTGTTATTATACCATTCTTCTTGCGTAGGAGAGGAAACTGAGGCATGGAGATGGCCATGTGTGGCGTGTATGGTTCCATATGATGTATCAAGCCTGATGCTTGCAAAGAAAGTATCCATTTTCCCATCTTGTCACATATATTAGAAACTGGCTGCGCCTTCAGGCTCTCTACCTGATAACATGCCCTGTTGACCACGGTGTTCTGGGGACTCTGATTCTTATTCTTGATTGTTTGACAGGCTTGGAGTTCTGCTGTTTCACGGGCTGTTTTTGAATTTTTGTGTTTAAGGGATCCTCCTGCCTCAGGCTCCTGAGTAGCCAGGATTGTAGATATGTGCCTGGTTGGTTGTCTTTCTGAGGCAGTCTTTGGGCTAATCCTAGGAGTGGGTTATTTCGGTCAAGAAGTCTGAATAGTTTGATTCTTTGTCCCTCACAAGTTAATTCAACCAATTCTAAAGAGGAATGTAGACCTCAGGAACTAATGATATGTGGTTTGGTTAAGACCGTTAGGACTACTGCATTTCCTTTTATATAGTCAGGTTGTCTAATCTGGCTTCCAAACTTTGTTGTCCATACCTTATGGTACCTCCTCTGCATTGTAGTTAAAGGAGACCCCCAACAGTGGGGGCTTCCTCCTGGACCCCCAGATTGGGCACAGACCACACCCAAACACCTGTTTTCACAGAGAGATCCTTTATTGAAGAAAAGTTAAAGTGTCTGCTTTCTGACTCAGGCAGAAAACAGCAGCAAATGATTTTTCAGGTGTAATTTTTAAAAGGAGGAAAAGGGGGGCTCTGTGTAAGATTGGGTTAGGATGTGGTGGTAAAGGAGACGGGATGAGGAAAGGCTGCTGGTCTGGTCTTCACAATCATCTTTGTAGTGTTTCTTCTCTGAGAGTCTTTGCGGCACCCTTCTATCTGAGGGGAGCTCTCAACTTTTGTTTACTCTGGCAGAGAGTAGCCTCGTGGATCTTATCAGTTTCAGGGACTTCCTGAAGCTCTTTTGAGTTGTTTACCTTCCTGTTTAAGGACTTCCCTGCAGGATGGAACACTTCAATCTCAGAAGCAACTGTTAAACAACATTCCCAGGGAGTGAGAAAGCTCTGGGTGGTGTGAATGCCCTATATAGCGGCAACCATCATGAGATAGAGGATGCTGGCTTGGGACTTCCAAGAGTCAGCTCTAGTGATGCTGAGGTGGATGGGACTTTACTGGAGCTCTCATCTCAATAGTGGGGGCTCAGAAAGTGTTGTATCTGCCCAGGTCTGCGTAGCATGGCGGAGGCTCAAAGCCCCTGGCCTTGGGTTTCTAAGAAGAAGGGGGCTCTAGGCTTGGGACTCTCTGCCCCTTAGACAAGGCCTTCATTGCCTGGGTATTGAGCCTGTCCTAATTCTTGCTGTTGGTGTGTACATGCTAAGCAGCCATGTCAATATATGTAGTACTGTCCTAAATTCTTCCAGATGCTTGCTGCCTCCCTAAGTGAGGGTACTGAATTTTTCCTATTTATTATAAGGTTAAAAAACTTATGCTAGCTGGGCATGGTGTTACACACCATTAATCCTAGCACTTCTTAGACAAAAGGATCTTTCTGAGTTTGAAGCCAGCCTAGTCCATCTAACTCCAAAATAGCCTGAGCTACATAGGGAGGCCCTGTCCTGCAGAGGAAGAAAAAAGAACATGGCCTAGTGATTGGGAATATAATAGCTCAGCTGGCAGAGGGCTTGCCTAGCATACGTGAAGCCCTGGGTTCAATTCCCGTTACTGTGTAAACTGAGCTTGACATGACTATAATCCTAGCACCTACTCATTATTTCATTCACTTATTCACAAAGTCACTAGACCATTGCTTGATTTCTCTCCCTTTAGTTTTCCAGGTAGGGAGGGATGAGCAGTAGCATTAATCTGGAAATGTTTCCAAGAGATTATGCTGGAAATAACCACTCAGGAGAATCCATCTATGGGGAGGAGAGACAGCACCTTAGGAAAGGGTCATATGTGAGAAGAGGCTGCAGTCTGGCAGCCTGAAGAGAACAGAGTATAGAAGCTGGAAATGGGAACGGGCCAACAAGTGGGCAGGGTCAGCTCTAATTAGCCTAGAGAATTGGCTTGTGTTTGGGGAATGATGAGGGAGCTGAAGGGCACTGGGGGCACAGAAGGTAGGTGGCCCAGCTCCAGGCTCCCAAAAGGGAAAAGCCCAGAAGGAGAGGTAGCATCTTCTTCCTGCCTGGAATGTCCCCAGTTCCTGGCCAGGCAGCTGAGCTCCTGTGGTTCTCCATGCTCTGATACAGCCCCAGAAAGTTTCCTTTCCCTGGGAGCTGGGCATAAGAGCTGAGGTCCAGGAAGAACTTGCTCCTGTTGCAGGGCTTTGGGGATGGAGAACGACACGGGATGAGGGACCTTCAAGTAGAAGGAGATGGCCCCTTGGGCAATGGTCTAGCCTAAGTCTGTTAAAGTCCTGGATGAGTCTAGAAAAAAAATCCTTCTCTTCCCCCAGCTCATGCCTCTTCTTCCCACAGAGACCTCAGCGACATCAGAGACCAGGCTGGTGTGACCCGCAGTGTGGACAAAGACCCCTGGACTTTTGGGATAGGAACTCCAAGCCCTGGTGGTCCCTCCAGCTCTCCATGCACTTACGTGATGGTCCACTCAATGAACTCTGCAGGGCCAGCCTCTGGAATGCCCTTGAGGCCCAAAGTGTACCTTCCAGGGTGACCCTACCAACCAGAGGCCTGCAACTCAACACTTGCTCAGCTGGAGAAGGACCAGGGCAGTCACATCCATGTATAGGGAGCCCTTGGGAACCTAGCTGACATTAAAGGCTGGGGTCCCAGCAGGGAACTGTCTGTCCTGGAGGAGACCTCTGTGGCTGTTACAGGACCTGCTCAATGGACTGCTACAGGAGTTAGATTCCAAAGAAGCTGCACTGTGACCAGAGTTCTTTTAAAGAGACTGATAAATTTTAAACATAGTTTTGCATAGTAGAATATGAAAATGTTAATAAAGTACTTTGAGCAATATAGGTAGCCATGTCATCATGGCCTGGAAGCAGGGACCCTCAGGATTTTCATTACAGGTGAGAGAAATAAATGGGTATGGCTCAAAAGGCAGAACAAGGCTCCAACCCCCAGCACCATGCAAACCAGGCAGGGAGGAAGGAGGAGGATGTGAATTTCAGGGTCATCTTCAACCACATCCTAGTTCAAGGCTAACCTGGGCTACAGGAGACCCTGTCTAAATAAATTATAAATAAATTCACTTTAAGGACACCGCTGTCTCAGGTGCCCATCCCAACAGAGCCTCAAACTCAGCTATCATAAAATCTAGCATGGACTCTCACCCTCCTGGGGCTCTGAGCCTGTTGAAGATCCTAGAATACACTGAATGCTAGTTAGTTACTCACAGTCTGGGTTTTGCAGCTAGCTGCAGTCAGCAGGGACCTGTCTCCCTTACACAGCCATCCCCCTCCCCTCCAGTTTCCTCAGGCTGGTTTCCAAAGTGAGATGTAGGGTGAGCTCCAAGTGGAGGCTGTCACTTTTTCAGCCTTCTGCCTTGAAGGTCACTTTCCTGGTTCTCTTTGGCAATTGCACTCATATGCATCATTAAAAAAAATTTGAGTAATATTTAAGAAATTTTTATTCATTTTACATACCAACCACAGTTCCCCACTCCCACCTCTCTTCTCAGCCTCCCTAGCTTCACTCTCTCCCATTCACCCCTTACAAATTTTTTTTATACATACTTGTAGCCTTCCATGATTTCTCTAGCCATTGAGAAAAGTTACCTTTGTTTTTTATATTCTTCCTGGTGTAACAAAGGCATGTTGGGGCCATGAGTAAGAACCTGAAGAAGTCAGGAGGAGGAAGCTGGAGCTGCTGTTCTGGGAACTAGTTGTTCCTTGCCTGCTGAAACCATGGTTATATTTTCTTACATAAATACTAATATATATACCTGATAGGAGCCACACTGTCCTGATGAATGGCCCATAATCTACATTTTATAATGTAAGTTATAGATCCCTGCTAAAAAGACACACTGGATGTTTTACATTCTGAGGTGCATCTGTGGATACCTTTGTCCGGATGCCCTTATGTTCTGTATATTTCCAGATCAGAATTCAAGCTAGCAAAGTCAGAACCACTCACCCAATTTCATTGGTTGTGAAGAGGAGTGTTTTGAGGATCCTGTGGCCTTGGCTTCAGGTCAGGTCTGCTTTGCTACAGTGGATCTTGATCTTGGTCAGAAACAGTTTAGCACTTCCCAGTACTTCAGTTCACCAACCCAGCTTTAGATGGACAGCAAAAGGCTCTGGATCCCGCTAAATTCCAATCTCAATCTCCTGACAGTAATAAAGATGGCAGGGGCTGAACATCCCTGCAATTTGATGCATAAAAAAAAAAGATTTAGGTTTCTTTTTTTATATGAATCAGTGTTTTGTCTTCATGTATGTGAATGTGCCATATGTGTATCTGGTGCCCACAGAAACCAGAAGAGGACATTGTATCCCCCTGGAGCGTAACTTACAGTTGTGAACTATGTGGGTGCCAGGAACTGAACCCAGGTCTCTGCAAGAGCAGCAAGTGCTTTAACTGCTGGGCTTTAACCATATGGTAGCTCTGGTGCCATCCTCTTTTTACTTTTTAAGTTGAAAACATTGTTTCCTTAAGTGGTTTATTAGCCTTGCATTTAAATTCTTCTGCCTCAGTTTCCCAAATGACTGGGATGATAGACATGAGTCACCAGGGACTCTACTGTTTGGTTTTTAGTTTATTTTTGAGATGGGGCTCTTACCACCTTGTCCAGGCTAGCTTCCATTTTGTGTGGTCAAGAGACTGTCCTGCTTCAATCTACAAAGTAGCTGGTACTACTACCCTCACTTATGTGCCAACACAGCCCAGCTCTTTCCCTTCCTCCTTTTTAAAAATCTATTTACTTTTTTTTTTTTTTCTTTTTTGGGACTGGGTTTCCTGAAGTCCCAGGCAGCCCTGTATTGAAGGTGATCCTGAACTCCTGATCTTTCTCTCCACCTTCCAAATGCCACAATCACAGGCACACTACCACATCCAGTTCATGTATTGCTAGGGATCAAACCCAGGGTCTCGCTGGGCAGACACTCTATTAATGAGCCACATCCTCGGGTCTCTGCTTCAGGACTGAAAAGTAGCTCACCATCTGGATGGGCTTCTTTCTTCCACTGGCAAACCTGTGAACGGCTCAGCCTCTCTGTTCCTGTATGTGATGCTGCTATGAACACTGGTGTGTTCATCTTTAAGGCTCAGCTTTAAGTTCTTTTGTTTATCCAGAGAACTGATAAACCAGAGTAGATTACCCTAACCCCAAGACCATGTCCCTCAAACTTTGAATTCACAGTTGCCCACTTGCACACCCCTTCACGATCTTCCAGTTACTTTCTGACCTCACGCCTGTTGCTGGTCTCCTCACAGCTACACAGGCTGTCCCACGGATAGAGAAAGGCTGCTTGTGGGTCCTGCATATGCTGTAGGGCACACACTTTAGCTAGCTCCATACTTTGATGTAGTCCAGTGGGAGAGCGCTTGTGAGCCTACACAAGACCGTGTTTGATTCTTAGTACCATGTTTGCATGCACACACAAGACAATCGTCTATCTCTGCTGGTTTGTGGGCATATAAACTGACAATATGACCATTCCATGGTATGGTTAAAGGGAAAGTTTTTATTGTTGATATGAGAACAGCCAGACACATCCGGGAGAGCCTAAAGCAGAGAGAGAAAGAAGATGACCAAACATAGTCAGAAAACTGGACCTGGCCAGGGCTATCTGTGAGAAAGGAGGAAACAGTGGGAGAGAGAATATAAAAAAAATACACGGAGAGAAGAAGGAGCAGAGTAATAGGAAGCAGGGTTATAAAGAGAATGAGTAGCTGTGCAAAGGGAAGCCCATGAGTTCGAAGGAGTTTTGGGTAGAGATGGAGGTGAGAAAGGCAAGGATGGACTTTGAAATGTGTACCAGGTACCTGTGATTCTGAAGAAGCCTGGAGGCCAGTACCGGCTTTGATGGCCATATTTTTCTTCTGCCAGAGGTAACGGAAATTGACTCCTTTTGGTACATGGGTACTAGTTTCACAAGTTCTTGAGGAATTCTGCCTTTTATCTAAGGATCAGAAATCCTCCTGTAGTCCAGCTTAAACTCGTTGGGCTGCCTTTTGGAGTCTGGGGAACAGCGGTTTCCTTTGGAACAACCATTCCAGCCTTTTGTTAATGAAAAGGACTGATGTAGCCTCTTCTGTCACAGCTGAAATTAGGATGTTGGGGCCCAAGAAGACTAGAATGGAGTCAAAAGCCAGTAGGGGGAGGGGATTCAGGCTATGACATTTGTAGTCTGAAGTTTCTGGCCTAGCCTTGCCTGGAGATCTGGACCCACAGTTCCACAGCTGTTTAGTCCCAAATAATGACACAAAGGCTTATATTAATTACCAACTGTTTGGCCTTTGGCGCACACTCATTACTAACTAGCTCTTACAACTTAACCCATTTTTATTAATCTGTGCATTGTCACGTGGCTCCATGGCTTTACCTGAGTTCCGTTATACCTTGCTTTCTGGCTGCCGCCTACAGTATCCCTGATTTCACCCTTTTATCTCTGCTTGGATTTCCCACCTGCCTCTAAGCTGCCTTGCCATAGACCAAACAGCTTCTTTATTAACAAATGATAATAAAATATATTCACATCTTACAGAAAAACATCTGCATCAGACATTTGTCAAATTATCTCATTTGCTGATCCAGCCTGAAGACAGCAGTCTCATTGGCCCTACTGGCTTACATAGGCTTTTAGGAAGTTTTGTCAGCTCAACCTTGGATTGACATGTTACAGCCTTGGGTTGACATGTTACAGGCAGGCCAAGGTCATAGTTGATTCCTGCAGCTGCTGGGGCAGATATACACTGGGGACTGAAGGTAAAGTTAAGGAGCTTAGGGGGGAATTTTTTTTTTTAATTTACTTATTTTTATTGTATTTGCATTGCTGATTTGCCTCCCTGTATGTCTGTGTCTGTGAGAGGATGTCATGTCTTAGAGTTAGTTACAGACTGGTTGTTAGATGCCATTGTGGGTGCTGGGAATTGAACCTGGGCCCTCTGGGAGAGCAGTCAGTGCTCTTAACCACTGAGCCATCTCTTCAGCCCAGTAAGGGAAAATCTTTATCTTGGGTATATACTGTTAGTCTCAGTAGTTGGAGGTATGAAAATTTCCAAAGACCAGGGGATGGAAAGAGTCCACCCCAGGAGTACGCAATAGTCGGGAAAGCTTAGTTGTTGACCGACAGGAGTACTTACCTGGAGTCAGTTTGACCTGTGACAGGTGGATCCAAGTCACGACTCCCTGAAGCTTAATGTTTACAAAGGGAGATAACAGTTTTAAATATATTAGCATGACTGCCATCTGAAATCTGCATTGAAATCCTCATTGTAGAAAAAGCAGTTAACAATGTCTGTAAACAGCTGGAGGAGATTGACTATTAACTTGCATGCTAAGGATTTACAAATTGGTATCTTTTATAAGATTAGGATTTTACAGTTTTATCTCAGTTAGGAGCTTTAAAAATTTGAGTTGAAGATCCTTTAGCATGGAGATAAAGCTTTAAACCATAACTACAGTCCACCAAATATCTAAAGCTTAACAGAGTTAGCAAAGACAAACAACCTAAACATGTATCTTCAAGTCAATTTCTGCTCGCTCTGAATAGACCTGAGGAATTTACAAACTTCAAACATTTGTTATAAGTTCTATTTTTCATAAACAAGAATTAAACCCAAGTTCATATATGGTATCTGTAGCAAATTAAGATTGCCTATGTGTAGATTAAAAAAAAAAAACTATCAATATTTTTGTTAGAACTTTTAAGCTGACTTTTTTTGTTACAGATTTTTGAAATCCGCACCTAGTCCATTTACAAACTCTGATATAACGAGAATTGACAAGTCTCGAGATACAGGTTGTACGTTAACAAACGTTTTAGAGTTTTAAGGGGGGGGGGGTATTTAGAGAATTAGACAAAACCAAGAAGGGAGCGTCAGCTGTGATCCCTTGGGGGAAAGTTTGCTTTGAGCTCTTTGAAGTAATACTGATTTTTCCTGTGTTGTTACATTTTGTTCTTCTCCCTGTCACAGAGTCAGGTAAACTCACCGAAGGCAGGAGAGAGACTTTGGAGGAGACTTTGAAACAAGCCTGCTTCGTCCCTTAAGAGGGAAGGCCTTAACCCAACTTTTTATAGAGTAGAACAACATAAAACAAAATTTAAATATTATCTACACCCCAAAGTCATTTGAATCTCTGTAGAACTGAATTTAACAATCAGAGGGAGAGATGGACAAGCAGAGCAAAGGAGACTTAGAGATGGGGGGGGGCGGCGTTTGAGAGTGGAGAGCAGATACAATTTAAAGCTAAGAGTCTTTGGGATCACTTGCACAGAAGTTGTTACAGTCTGTGAGAATTTGGAAATCAAGTATGCCATCTTTGGCCACTGGGCAGTACTGAGGTGGAGCCATTTGCATAAGACAGTGAGACTTAATGGAACCTCCGAGTCCCAGGATGAAAGGGGATTAGAGAAGGCAGGTGAGTATGTGAATGGGAAGAGCCCATGGTTAGAGACAGGAGCCAGCAGGAATCACAGACAGGAACTCTGCCCAAGGGAGGAATCCACCATTTTAGAGACCCAGGAGGGTGTAGAGACTTGCCTGATGCACCCTGGGGTCTTAAACATCAGGCTCCAGCAAGCCATTTAGAGGGACAAGTGCAGGCAGCTTCTAGAGGGATGTGAAGAGAAACTTGTAGTTAGCCTGGTTAGAGACAGAGAAAGTTCCAGAGGGACGTGAGACTATCGAGGAGGGAGCCAAGAGCAGAGTGAGCTCCAGGGATGAACTGAGCACATGTGGGGAGGAAGATTAAGAAGAGAGAGAAGAGTAAGTGTCCTGGTGACAATAATTTCAATCTGGGATGTCCCCATGCAGACCAAGGGACTTGTCAGAAAGCGGTATCTCAAGTCACAAAGGAGAGGCTGCCCTTTCCATATGGTGGGTACTGTCTGCTGAACCAGGGAAACTTCTATAGGTTGCAGAAGCCAACAGAGACAGAGCAGGCAACTCCAAGGGGACACTCCAGGGCCAGGGGGAAAAAGAAGGTGGATGGAAGAAGCAGCTGAAAAGACAGACTCTCACATCGGAGCTGAATGTGGTGGGAGGCAGAAACAAAGGATCTATACCTTAGGAGAGTTAAATCAGCTGTGCGGCTCAGTTAGAAGCGGCTGAGTCCCTCACCCCTGGGCTATCTGATCACCCTGGCCTGCCCTCAGCTAGAATGCTGCAGGTCAAGGTCTTAGCCCACTTTCTCTTGCTGTAACTGAATACCATAGATGGAAGGGCTGGTGAAGAATGAATTTAGTTTACGTGTCTAGAGCATGGTGCCAGCATCTCCTGGGCCCCTCCTGGGCAAGGGTCTTCCTGCTGGGCGGCTCAGTGGAGGACACAGAGAGAGGCAGAAAGCTTTCCTTCATTACAAAGCCATTTCTCATAACCCACAAATCCCCTAATCCATTAATTCACAGATGGATTAATCCATTTGAGAGGGCAGAGCCCTAATCACCTCCTGGCAGTCCAACCCATCGTGTGAATTAATCTGTTTGAGCCGTGAAATTCAAACCCTAGCAGTTGGTTTAGCCAGCTTCCCTTATACTTTGCTTGGTACATGAGTCTATGCGTGCATGTGGAGACCAGAATTTGCATTCAGATTTTAGGCACAGTTGCTGTTCCCAGCTTTTTATATGTGTCCTGTGGATCTGAACTCATGTGGGTCCTCATGCTTGTTGCCTTTCTTTTTACTATAATCGTTGAGAGTCTTATCTATCCCAGGCTAACCTTGAACTATGTAGTCGAGAATGACTTTGAATTTCTAATCCACCTACCTCTGCCCCGAGTACTGGGATTACAGGTGTGCAGTGCTATGCCTACTTTATTTGGGGCTGGAGATCTAACCCAGGGCTTCATGTGTGCACATACTTTACCAACTGAACCTCAGTCTCTTGATGTCTCTTAACTTTGCATCTGCCAAGCCTCCACCACCAGCTCCTTGGTTGTAAACACCATAATGTTCTTACTGTATTCAGAATTAGAGTTACTATCTACACCTAGCTTTTATTCTTTCCATCCATGGTCCTAAATAAGTCTGGTCTGTGACTCTGGCCAGCTCTGGCTTTCCTTTGGCTATGTCTAAGAAAAAGGGCTTCTGGCTGCTTTACTGGAGGTCAGGTATAACATCAGTTGGCACCGTGGGAGTCTGCACAGACATTCCACATTCAAATAGCTTAAGTCAGGTCCTGCCAGCAGGGGAGCTGCAGCCTGTGCCCACCTTCCCATCCCTGCTCTAGGGAAGAGGTGGGAGCACCCAGGGCCTATCCCTAGACCTAGGGAGTGCCTTACACCTCTTATAGATCTTGGTGTGGGCATCGGGTGTGGTGTGTAGCCCCTTGTGTGCCTGTAGCTGTCCTGCCGTACACTAAAGCCCTCTGTCCCTGCAGGCTTGGAGTTGGGGGGGGGGTGTGCTTTCTTGTATGGTCTAGAGTGTAGAATTCCTGTGAGCTGATAGTGTCCTTTGACCAAATATCGTATTTTGTACAAACTCTGGAGTGCCAAGGAGCACACAGCCTGCAGTTTGAAGGTCATAACAGTCTGCTAGACCTGGGGTGAGGAACTCAGCTCCAGGCCTTAGTTTCCCTCATGGGACCACGTGAGCTTGGGTGCAGAAGATGTAAAGGTGCATTGCTGGCCTTTCTAATGGATGGTATGGGGAGCCCTTAGTCTCACCCTACTGCTATAACAGAGATAGATAGGGAATAATTGTGTCAAGCTGTATCCCAGAGACCCTTCAAAATGGTCCAGATGTGGTCCAAGCGGGCTTCTGCAGAATATAGCCCTGGATCAACCCACACTGGCCCAGGAACACATGTAGGTCAGGTGCACACTATCCCCTGCCCTGTACATGCTGTCTGCCCCACAACCTACACAGACTGGTGCTGTGGGCAGCTGCCTACAAGCTCTCTATCTGCCTTGCCTGGGGAATCTGAGCAAACCTCACTTTCTGCAGTGTTTAGCAAGGGGCAGGAAGTGTAGAGATCACTACCACTGAGTCCAAGAATTTGGAATTCCCAGTGACCTTGAAAGTCAATTTCTAGAGGCATTTTAAACCTCTCATCTCCAAGATGAGAGGGAGAGGTTGCAGTCCAGGGGAGAACTGAGGCTCAGGGACCCAGGGATTCCTGAGCTGTCAGGGAGCAGGGTAGGGGGGTGGGGGATTGTCATTTTTGGTCTTGGTCCTTCCTGTTTTGTTCCAGTGTCTCAAGTTACAGTTCTAAAATTTTCTGCATTAGCAGCACCAGCAGAGACTGGTAAAACCTGCTGGCTGCCACCACTGCTGGCTGTGAGAGTCTTGCCTCCCTCCCACCCACCACTCCCCTCGACCTCCATTTCCGTAGCTGGGCCTGGGGGCTTCCTGTGGTGAGCACCATAGCTGGAAGGGCCATGCCTGCCTATGACAGAAGAAAACAAGTGAGGAGGTGGAAAGATTTGCCTGAGGGCACGCATTTTATAATTAGGAAAACGGAGGCTCAGTCAGACTAAATGACTTCCCTAACTACGTTGCTATGCCAGGCAAGTGTTCCCTTTTGTAATTAGGGGACCTGATAGATGGTCCGGATGTCCCATCAAGCTCCCTCTTAAATCTCAATTACTGGTATTTTTTTTTTTTTTTTTTTTTGCCAAGTCACGACCTGCTTTGGGTAATTTACTCTTTTATTTAAGACTCAGTTTCTTCATCCGGGCGATGGGGGTGGGGTGACCAGGGCGTAACAGCGGAAAACTGAACCGAGAAGCACACACCCACCTCCCTAACCTCCTAGAGCAGCAGACACCAGCCCAGGAGGAGGGGCGGGGCCTAAAAGAAGGGGCGGGGGCTCCGCTGAGTAGCTAAAACTGGGTGTGGGGGGGGGGAAGGGGCGGGACTCTGGTTACTGCTAAGGCCTAAAGGGGCGTGGCTCACTGGGGCGTGGTTGGATCTCCGGTGGAAGCCTGAGCCTAGAATGACAGGGGCGGGCTTAGGTGAGGGGCGTGGTTGGATCTCCGGTGGAAGCCTGAGCCTAGAATGACAGGGGCGGGCTTAGGTGAGGGGCGTGGTTTAGAACCCCGGACAGTGTTTAGCCCCGGTCCCTCCTGCTGCTTCCGCAGCCTTAGAGCAGCCTACTGAGAGGGGGCGTGGCTAGTTGGAGGGAGGGGCTTGGGGCTGGAGACGTGGTCGCCGTCGCTGGGCGGGGCCTAGAGGGAAGAGGCGGGGATTAGGGCCGGGTCAGCTGCTGCAGTTACGGGAGCCCTCCGGCCCCGAGGCGGACGGCCGAGGACCGCGGGGCGGTGCCGTGTCCTCCGCCATGACAGGTGGGCGCAGGGCCAGGAGGGCGACGGGAGCCGAGTGACCTTGGCGTTAGCTGGCGCCGACGACTCGGGAGTAGCGGCGCGCCGTGGCGGGGTGTCCTGGGCTCTGCGCGGCGGGCCGGGGGCGTCGGGGGTCTCGGGTGCAGAGTGGGGGCCCGTCGCGGGCCAAGGAGACAGAGAGCAGGTGAGCGCCTACTCGGTGCACTGCACCGGCTGCACCTGAGGAGCGGGGCGGTGTCCTGGGATGGGATGCAACTGAGAGAGGGAAGTGGTGCTCACCGCTGAGACTCTAGAACGGCGATTGCACTTACCCCCACGGAGGCGGGACCAGCGCTGCGCTTTTGGGCTGCTTTGTGGTACCAGCAAGACGCCCCGTGCTACGGGGACTCACCCACTTTATTTCTGATCCCAACAGTGGACAGTGATGTTGCTGTCCTGATTTTTCCCTGTAAAGGAATGCCATGAGGATGAGTCAGAGAAGGACCCCCTCTGACAGAGAGCCCGGGAATGTGGTGACTCCCAGATGCCATATTTTGTTTCTGAAAGTCTCACTCTTATGCTTCATGTGGCAGAGGTCACCGGGGATGGCCCAGGGAGTTAGGGTAGCCCCAGAAGTACCCAAGGGTCTTTGAACTGGAGTCAGCATTGGTGGAGCGCAAAAATAAGAACTTCCGAGCTAGAACCTGGTGACTTCCAAAGCAGCTACTATTCTCTTTTTTCATCCCTCCAGGCCCTCTTGTTTGGGACTGAAATTTCTGAGCACTGTCTATATGTAGAACCCTGCTTGAGCCCCTAATATTCACTCCTGTTCAGAATGTCTGTGTAGGGACATAAGGAATATTATACTTGTGTAGGGATTGGGAGATAAAATTTTAGTTTGGGTAGTTCTGTATGTTGTCCCCCTCCACTCCCCACCACTCTGCTGATCAGTGGTAGGAGCAGAATGGGAAGCCTGGTCTTAGCCCTGCCTGTGGTTTTTCAGATCTTCTAGTAAGATCATTAGGATGTGTAGGACAGAGCTTAGCTGTGTTGGTCTCCAAGGGTCCATTGCAAAGACAGGATACCCATGGAGAATGAGACATCCCACCTCCTGGAGAACAGGCAGTAGGGGGCAGGTGGTGGTAGTGGTGGCTTTTAGCTGGGGGGACACAGCCAGCCCCTGTGACAACAACAGACACTTTTTTTTTCCTGCCATCTACTTGCTGGGTTTCTGCCACCTCACCACCCTTCCTTCAGAGATGGAGACTGAAGGACAGAAGACTGGCAGGGTTGGATGGGCAGCCCTGAGGCCACTGATCTGTTGTTCTTGGCTCAGTGCCCTAGTGCACCAGCTGGGGGTCTGCCATACAGATTAATCTTGCTGTCTCTGTGTGTGTTTGTGTGTTGATGGCGATAGAGCACTGAGAATTGTGTCTTCACAGAGGGTAGGTATCCCGTGGAATGACAAGAGCTTCTGAGAGCGATTGGGGGGGGGGGGAGTTGATGCCCAAGTTGTAGATCCCAATAGAGTAATTGGTGAATTCTTAAAAGGGGGCTAAATAAGCTGGGCATGAATCAACCAGGTTTTCCCAGCTGCCTGGGCCCTGACTCTGTGGTTGTGAGCTGCAGACAAGAAAGCTTTGAACCTCTATGGGCAGAGTAAGGACAGCTGCTTCAGGGTCCCAAATGCCAGAATGAGGACTAAGGTCTGGGCTGCAGAAGTTCAAAATGAGGTGACAGGGCCATGTTCTTGGTACCAGCTGGCAGGGAGGGAAAATACAGGCAGAGGCTTGTGAATCCTGCACAGAGTAATCCATCTTCTTTTATCTAGTAAAGGCATCCCTGGCCTTGTTTACAAGGGCCTGCTATCCAGTCTCCATGATACCCAGTGGCTGTGCCTGTATGTGGTTGCATGTATAGCTTACAAGAGCCACAGGAAGCACAGGAAGTGCCTTGCTTTGGAGATGTTGGCTTCAGCCCCTGGGCTGAGCCACCCATGGCAGGTGACTCAGGTCTCCTGTGACTCATGCCTTGTGGGCAGCAGAGGCCCATCTTGGCTAGCGGCTCACAGGGTGGGAGGAGGCCACTATGAGGCATTGGGCTTGTCCTACCAGCAGACCTTGCCTTTGGACTTTGGACTGGAACCCTCTCATTTCAGAACTCTTTAATGAGTCCCTACTGTGTGTGCAGCCTTGTACACATTGGCACACTGTGGAGACAGACTGCCTTGGCCTGCTCCTTTCTGAAAGAGAACAGACCCCTGAATTCACGGTGAACAGAATGTATTATAGATGTCAACAGGCAGCCCCAGCATGGCTGTGTTACCTTCAGGCTGACTGCAGTCTTTTAACCTTATTGTACCTTCATTTTCCTGTCCGAAAGGGGGTAGTGGCCAAGCTAGTTGGAGGATGGAGATTATAGGTAGGTAGGTGTAAAGAGAACCAAAAAATGTGGGTTGTTTTGTGAGTTGGCATCTGAACTCTTTAATGAGATGCTGCAGGCACCGGAGCCAGCCTACCTAATGCACCAGGTAATGTGGCAAGTCACTGGGTGTCCCTGGGCTGTTGGTAATTCTGTCTTCTATATAGATTGTCAGGCTCGGCCAATATTCCCAGTCTTCAGATGCCATGATGGGGTGGTACTGATGGCCTCAGACAGGGATGGAATGGCTGATGAGCCAAAGTGTGGGCCTTGGGAGAGCAGGACAGACCTAGTCTCTGAGATCAGGGTTCTGGGCTGAGGATGTGTTCATGGGGTTCTTGGTCAATGCAGCCTCCACTGTTACACTGTGAACTCCTGAAAGACACCCCCAAGTTCCTGGCCTAAGGTTGGTAGACTGATGGGCTGTGCCCACCTCGGTAAGAAAGGACCCCCACCTCCCCATCCCCCCACCCCCGCCCACTGAAAGCCACCATCAGGGATGGGAGGGTGCAGGAGTCAAAAGACAGACCAGCCAGGAGGAGGTAGCAGGGGAACAGAGGTGTGAGGAAGGCAGCCAGTTGATTCCATACCCAAGGATGAAACCAAGGATAGAGTTCACTTTTCCCAACATGGTGACCCTATTTTGTAAAAAGCCAACCTACCTTTTAGAGGTCTAATATAAGTAAATATACTTGCTTTTAGATTTATTTTTTTGTCTACAAGTATTTTGTATACATGCAGGTATGTGTACCACATGTGTGCCTAGTGCCAAAAAGGCCAGAAGAAGCTGTCAGACCCCTTGGAAGTGGAGTTGTAGACCATTGTGAGTTCACCATGTGTTTTCCAAAAGCAACATGTGCTCTTAGCCACTGAGCCACCTCTCCAGCTCCTGCACTTGCTTTTAAAGAACAGTGTGATACATTCTGACAAATGCCTGCACCTGTGTGACTCAGACACTTTCTAGACATTCCTGTGACACCAAAGATCTTTTGGGCTCCTTCTTAATCTATTTCTACCTAAGGTTGCTATGCTTTCCATGACTCCCCCTCCTGCCCCAGTTTTTCCATAAACATCAACAAGGGAAATCTCCAAATAAGTTTTCTTAATTGACTTTACTTATTTGTTTAATTTATTTTGAGTCAAAGTCTCTCTTTGTTGTCTGGGCTGCTGCAGCCTCTCAGGTAGCTAGGACTGCAAGTGTATACGGCCTGGCTCTGGCCTTTAGATTGACTGTAGATTGAGCAGATAGTGCAGAGATTGAGGAAATGGACTCCCCTTCCCTCCCTTATATCATTACTGTTTTCTGTCAGTTTGTTTTTAGCTGAAGCCCAGAACCAGCATTACCATTCCCTCCATGCACTGGACATTCGGTGGGCTTTGGCAAATGCTTTATGCCATCATACAGAATAGTTTCACTGCCTAACACTCCCCTGTGTCCTGCCTACTCATCCTTCCCTCCCTCCACAGGCCTGGCAACATGATTTTATTGTCTCCTGGGTATTGCCTTTTCTGCAGTGTGGTGTAATCTGAGCCATAAGGTATGGGATTTTTCCTGGCAGGCTCTTTCACTTAGTAATGTGTTTAAGGCTCCTCCACACCTTTTCAGGTCACTAGTTTATTTATCCTTTGCGGTACTGAGGACTGAACCCAGCACCTTGTGCATTCTGGGAAAGATACCACTGAAATGTATCTTTAAATAATTTATTTTGTCTTTGTGAATTTGAGGTCAGCCTGGTCTACAGAGTGAGTTCTAAAGCAAACTTTTTTAAAATTTTGACACAAGGCCTCACTAAGTTGCCCAAGCAGGTCTTGAAGTTGGGGTCCTTCTGTCTCAGCTTAGCTCCTTTATCTTGTGGTGTGTGTGCATGTATGTGTGAGGGTGAGTATATGCTATAGCACCGGCATGGAAGTTGGAACAGCCTCAGGTGTTGGTCCTCACCTTCTGCCTTGGTTGAGATGAGTTCTTTCTTATCTGCCTCACTGATATGCATGCCAAGCTGCAGGCACTCCCCTGTCTCCACCTTAGTTTTAGGGCAGGGTCCCTAGAGTTCAGCCAAACACTGCTAGGAAACTCTAGGGATCTGCCTATCTTAACCCCTTCAGTGCTGGGATTGCAGGGATATGTCGATTTTGTGTGAGTTCAGAGGATATTTATTTATTTATTATCTGGAGCCTGTCCTGGAACTCACTCTGTAGACCAGACTGGCCTTAAACTCACAGAGATCCACCTGCCTCTGCCTCCTGAGTGCTGGGATTACAGGCACATGCCACCACCTGTAATCTGAGTTCAGAGGAATTTAACTCGGGTCCCCATACCTGTGCACAGCTAGATTTGCCTTGAGTTTACTCTGCTGAAGCTACAGACGCATTACCATACTTGGCCACCCTGTCGTCATTTCTGATGTTAGTAATCTGAGTCTTTTTTGTCAGTCTGTTTAAATATGTTGATTTTGTTGTCTTTTCAATGAAAAAAACCTTTGGTTTTGATGTTTTCCTCTTTTATAAATGTTCTCTGGTGTCTTCACTCTAATTTTCTTCTTTCCCTCCATTCTGTTAGCTTTGTGTTCATCTGGTTGTTCTAGCCCCAATATGTAACTCTAGCTATCCCAGACTCTACATAGTTCAAGGGGGCTTCAAACCCATAGAAATCTACCCGTTTCTGCCTCCAGAGTGGTAGGTGCCACACCTAACCCTAGCTCTTTGTTTTTAAAATGTGTGAATTTATGGCTGTTGCTTCTCCTTCTCAGAGGTGTGCTTGCTCCGTCTGTCCATCCGTCTGTCTGTCCATCTGGTAGGCTTTAGTGTGTGTTTCTCCTTCAACTCAAGGTTGCTTTGGATTTATTTTGTGGTTTCACTTTTACCTGTTCAGTGCTGGTGACCCCTTGAGAGTCGAACGGCCCTTTCACAGGGGTCGCCTACAATAATCAGAAAACACAGGTATCTATATTACTATTTATAACAGTAACAAAATTACAATTATAAAACAGCAATGGAAACAATTTCATGGTTGCGGTCAGCCACAAAATGAGCAACTGTGTTAAAGGGTCATAGCATTCGGAAGTTTGAGAACCACTGTATTCTGTGTTCATTGTTTAATTCCTGCAGAGATTTGTGAACTCTGGTGGTACTGATCTCTAGCTTCACGTCACATGATCCAAAAAGAGCCTATGATTGAAATGCTTTTAAATACATTGAGCTTTATTTGTGGCTTAGAATCTGCATGTTTGTGTATATTCCATGTGCACTTGGGAAAGATGCGAGGTGTTTTTTTTTTTTTTTTTCTCTAAACTGGATAGTGTGATTTATGTATGACTTTCAGAGTATTGCTTAAAGTATGTTCCCATCTTCTATTTCCTTATTAATGTTTTATGTGGTTGTCTGGTCTGTTGTTTAAAGCGTTATATTAGCATCTTTAAATATTATAGAGCTGTCTATTTCTCTACCAATATTCTACCAATATTTCCTCATTTAGGGCTCTGATTCTTGGTGCATATGTGTTTATAGTTGTTACATATTCCTGATGAATTAACCCTTTACTTACATATGCTGGGTTTTGATTTTGTTTTTTTTAAATCTCTTGTACCGGTTTTTACTTAAAGTCTGTTTTGTGTAGTACTAATCCAGTCACTCCTGTCCCTGGTTTGGTTTCTGTTTACAATTAAGTATGTCCAACTTATGAATGTGATGGAGGACAGCTGTGCATGTAGCCCAACACAAAACTGCAAACTTACTTAAAACCTTATGAAATTGTTCTTGAGCATAACACTTGTAGATGACAACTTCCATGTTAAAATGTCAAAGGGCTGGACATGCCTAAGTGGAAATATCTTTCTTCTCCTTTCACTTTTGACTTACTTGTGTCTTTAGCTCTTTAGTGAGCAACTTGTCAGGATTTAGCTGGAGCACATGTTTTTAAGGCCATTCTGACAGTCTTTGCCTTTTGATTAGAGAGTTTATCCTATTTACATTTAAAGTAATTGGTGAGAATGAACAATTGCTGTTATTTGTGCTTTGCAGGTCTTTTTTCGCTTTTTCAGCCCTTGTTCCTACCTTTGCTGATTTCCTTTGTGTTTAGTTAATATTTTTGTGGTAACAGTTTGTTTCTCTTGTTTATTTTATGTGAATTCTATAGATATCTTCTTTGTGGTTAACATGCAACTTGTAGATGCACCCTCCAGAGAAACTGTTGCCCTTCCAGCGGGTGTGGGCCACCTGTGGTTAGTGCTAGGGGTGCCATCTTTGCTCCCTCTTGAGGCTGTGCTGGTTCATCCCTCATGCTATCCACATGTGTTCCAGATCAGACCTACTGTGACCGGCTGGTACAGGACACACCTTTCCTGACAGGACAGGGTCGCCTGAGTGAGCAACAAGTGGACAGGATCATCCTCCAGCTGAACCGCTACTACCCTCAAATCCTTACCAACAAGGAGGCTGAAAAGGTGCTGAGGGGCGAGCAGGGCCAGGGTACCTGTTGGGCATCTCTCCTCTGTAATGAGTCTTTCTCTGTCCCTCCAACCAGCTCTCAAATAATGAATGATATGGAGACTTTTTATTAATTATGAAAGCTTGGCCTTAGCTTAGGCTTGTTTCTAGCTAGCTCTTATAACTTAAATTAACTCATTTCTATTCTTCTACATTCTGCCATGTGGCGCATGGCTTTTACCTCTCCTGCATGTCCTGCTTCTTCTGTGTCCAGCTGGTAACTCCCCCTGTCTTCTTCCCAGGATGCTCTCTGTCCAGAAATCCCACCTGTACCTCCCGCCTAGCTATTGGCCTCCTAGCTAGCTCTTTATTAAACTGACCACAATGACACACCTTTACACAGTATAATCAAATATCTCACAACACCCCTGTCTGAGCTGGAGAAGCTGGCATAGGCCTTGAGTTGTCTTCTTAGGAATGGGAGTCACAACTGAACTTGGTAGATCCACTTCATCTCATATCATCAGATCTTTATGCCTCAGTTTCTTCAAATGTTCTTGTGGCTGCTGGCCACTTCCAGAATTATGAGAAGGTTTGTAGGGGGTGACACATGGTGTCTTAGAATTATTATTGATATGATAAAATACTATGACAAAAAGCATTTTGGGGAGGAAAGGGTTTATTTGGCTTCTGCTTCAGCATCCATAGTCTGTAACTGAAAGAGGTCAGGACAGAAACCCAAACAGGGCAGGGACCTAGAAGCTGGAGCTGATACAGAGTCCATGGAGGAATGCTGATAATTGGCTTCTTCAGCCTGCTTTCTTATAGAACCCAGGACCACCAGCCCACAGATGGCAGCACCCACAATAGGCAGGGGCCCCTCCCCCATCGGTGCTCCACAGGCTTGCCTACAGCCTGATCTTATGGAGGCATTTTCTCAGCTGGGGTTCCCTCCTCTCTGATGACTCTAGCATGCATCAAGTTGACATAGAATTAGCCATCACACATGACAACACCCAACAATATAAGAATAGGAGGAGGGCTGAGGAATGAGGGATCGGAAGTCTGGACCTGGGATTGGGCACATAGTTCAGTTGGTAAAATGCTTTCTGTGTGAATATGAGAACTTGAGTTTGGATCTCAAACCTGTAACCCCAGCAGACACAGAAATAGAAGATACCAGGGGCTTGCTGGCCAAGTTTAGTCAAAATGGTGAATTCCAGGTTCAATGAGAGACTCTGTCTCAAAAAAGTAAGGTGTTGAGCCACTGAGGAAAGAATCTTGTTATCAGCCCCTGGCCTCTACATACATTCACATGGGTGGGCACATACATGCACATATAGACACACAAACACACACATCCATACCACACTCACACAGACACACAGATACAGACACACACAGACAGACACGCACACACACCAGAGGTCTGGACCTGCGGTACCCTGGAGCCAGACCGTGGCTCTTCCAAAGGTTTAAAGTAAGTGAAGACCCACTGCTCTTCTTTCTTCCCTGCATCTATGGGGCCAAAGACTCAGCCTATAATAGGTGGGTAATGGAGGCTGACGCCAAATCACAGCAGGCTTGAGGGAGGCTGGTCCCACTGGGAGCTTCAGTGTTTGTGAAACAAGCATGCTATCCCACTTAACTCAGAGACTGGAATGTGACCTGGTCTACCTGAGCCAGGTGAATACACTCTCTCTGAACCATCCTTGGTTCTCACTCACAGCTGTACAAATAGCTGAAGTCATCACCCCATTTTACAGAGGGGATTACTGAGGCCTAAGAGGCCTCACAGCTGCAGACACCATAACAGTTCTGCCGAAGATGGCACTTCAGATGCAGTCTCTGGGCTTTGTGTTGCAAGGGTTCATCCTGCCTAATTTCTCCAGGCCTGAGAAGGCACAGGCCCCAGGTTTGGGGGATTAAGGTTGAGAGTTGGGCCTGGCCTTCCCTAAGTTTCAGCCCATGCCCTTGGCAGTATCACCAAGATCAGAGGAACCAGATAGGACAGTGAATGACAGACAGCCACTAGACCTTTGAGTGTCCCTTCCAGATCCTGCTCCTGGTTACCCTTTCTAGGTAACCACAGATGATTCCCTTTCTGGGAGGCTGTCCAGCCAGAGCTAGCAAAGTTGAGCGATGGGACAGAAGCAGAGTCAACTCAAACACACAGTGTGAGCCACACGGCATTATTTTTAAAAAGTAATAGGCTCAAATTTGTCTCATTGTTGTAATAAGTCTAGTACATAAATGTCAGATGTTTATACCCCAAAGAGGGAGGCTCCTTCTCACAGGCCTCCAGGCGCCTGTTATCTCTGGTCAGTTTTCAGCTGTAGCCACCAGGGAGCAGCACCAGACCACAGCCTTCTGGTCCTGGACTCCTAAGCGATCTGTCCACTGACCTTCACAACCACATCAGAAGAAACTTCTTTTCGCAACTGGCTTTTAAAATACTAGACTCATGTTCCTGCAGACTGAAAATTGCAACTGTCATGCATATGCCGTTCATTCTGTAGCAACCCCACCACGAGGGATTGCTTCCTTTCTACAAAAACTAAGTTTCAGAGGGTTGAAGTGACTCACTGAGGCCACATGAGGGGAAGCTACACTGTGTCATTGCTTAGGGTGAGGTCCTTCACACCTTCCTTCGTTGGTGACCTCTCCCAGCCTGTTGCCCTGGAGACACAAGTATTAATCAAGACATAGCCGTCAACTGACTGCTCCAATGTTGGCTGCACTCATGGTGTGATAGGTTGTGAGGGTTCTGAAGTCTGTGGCTAGGGACCTGAGTACACCACCACCTCACAGCTGCCCCCTCCATTCCACCCTTTCTTCTACCCCCAGTTCCGGAACCCCAAGGCATCCCTCCGTGTGCGGCTCTGTGACCTCCTGAGCCACTTACAGCAGCGTGGGGAGCGACACTGTCAGGAATTCTACCGAGCGTTGTACATCCATGCCCAGCCCCTGCACAGCCACTTGCCCAGCCGCTACACTCGTAAGTCCTGTCCCCATATCCTTACCGGCAGCACTCCACACCCACCAGGGAGGGCGCTAACTGCTAGCAGCATGGTGGTCCTCAGTGCCCATTTGAGTCTGCAGCAGCCAAGTCTGGGTGGGCATCTCTTCTCTCCCTGGTCCCTCCTCAGAGACTACCCAGAGAGAATAACACAGACTGGCATGTCAATCTCTCTCTCTCTCTCTCTCTCTCTCTCTCTCTCTCTCTCTCTCTCTCTCTCTCTCTCTCTCATTCCTTTCCACTGTACCAGTTTTCGTACAGAAGGCAGTGCCCCATGCATCCTGCCTGCCTCCTCTTGTTTACCATACTGTGTCTTCATTTCTCAGTTCATAGCAGCTCTATGCTCACAGCCCTATGCTGCTCCTTGGTCATCCCAGTGGGGAGCTGCCAAGCCCACAGTAGACCTCAAAGCTGTATCTATTTTTTATATCCACCAGTCGGCTTGTGTGGGGTTCTTACAGGGCATCCGTGGGTAGGTATGGATGACTGGTGAGAGAAAATGTGATCTCAGAGCTCTAGGTGATAGGTAGGGCTCAAAGGTCACTGGAGCTTCTGGGACCTGAAAGGTCACAGTGGTGTGGCGACTCAGTTCCCAGGTTCTATGCTTAGGGGCCTGAGTGGAGGTTCTGCTGCTCCAGACAGAAAGACAAGGTGACTCTGCCTATGTACTCAGCTGGGACTCTGGGCTAGTATCTATCTCTGATCCCAAGGAGTCTTCCCTAAACCTCACATGATAACAGTATGGACAGTTGAGGACAGAGTGAATAGACTTTCTCTCTCATTTCTACAGAAACTGTGTCACTGGGTCCTTTAGAACCCAGCTGGATCCAAGCCACATCCCTACTGGAAATGAAGCACTTTCTGTGGTTTGTAGGTGCCCCGGGGTCTGTGTGGCACATCATCTGCCTGCTAACCCCATGGGGAAGTCTAGGGAAAGGCTCTGCCCTTCTTTCCTGGCATGGCAGCCCTATGATACTAGCAGTTGGCTCTTGATAGTGGTTCTTTGTCCTGCATTTGATGACTTGTGGCAAACAGGACACACTGGCCTACTTCCACACCTATGATGTCACAGTAACTGGACCAAAAGAAACCCAAATTTATGCAGTGTTTTCTGGAGAGCTGACCTCATTGTGTGAGCAACTGGCCTGCCCATGGCACCAGTGCAGTGGCCATTGAAGAAACGTGTGAGCCCAGCACCTTCAGGAGGCAAAGGCACTGTCTTGGGTTTCTCTGGGGGACAATCCCGCTCCCAGTTCAGCCCTCTACTAACCATGCTCTATAATTTTGTTTTCAGAAAACTCAGATTGCAGAGAGCTGGACTGGGGCAGCGAGAGCCATGAGCTGAGTGACAGGGGTAACGCCCCCGCCACCTCCTTTCTTTCCCTTTTCCCTCAGGGCTCTGTCTGTGTGTCCCAGGGCCTTCTCCATCCCACACTGGGCTTTATTCCTGGCTTTCTTTTGGGGGACAGGCCCCCTGTAGTACTCACCAACTGCTACAGGCCATTCATACTCCTTTCTTCCCAGGACCCATGAGCTTCCTGGCAGGCCTAGGCCTGGCAGCGGGCCTGGCTCTCCTCCTGTACTGCTGCCCTCCAGGTGAGTGCAGGCTGCCCCAACGCCCTAAGCATTATGGGAATTGGAGAGTGTCAATCATTAGTGAGCAGCCAGCAAAGTTGAAAGTCAGAGAGTCCTGCCATGTGTATCATCTTGGTGTCGTCTCTCCTGAGACTTGGTTTTTCCCCACCTGTTTCACACTGAGGTCTGCAGCTTGCAGTTAGCCTGGCCTGCTCTACTTCTCCTCCCCTGTGATGCCCGAGTCTGTCATCTGGGAAGGCCTTTGGGGACAGGGACAAGTATGGGCTTGTACAGCCTTATACACAGAAGGCTTTGGGGGGGGGTTACCCAGGCAGGAGCTAGTGGGCTCTGGGGTCAGACCCAGTTCTGATCTTTCAATCTGAGAACGAAGACCATGTGTGAGTAGGAGGTGGGGACAGGGCCAGTGTCCAGCCTGTCTCAACTCTTCCAGAACTGAGTTCTCCTTCGTGGCTGGTCTCTGAATTGTCACTTCTCCCCTTTGCCTTCTAGACCCCAAAGTGCTGCCTGGGACCCGTCGCATCCTTGCCTTCTCTCCCGTCATCATTGACAGGCATGTCAGCCGCTACCTGTTGGCCTTCCTGGCAGATGACCTCGCAAGGTTCTGAGGAACTCAGACCCTGGGCCTTACCTGCTGCTTAACCAAAGTATCCCCTGGCTGCCCACCATGGGCTCTGCACTTCTTTTTCTAAATACTTCTTTTTCATTATTTATAATGTCTACAAGAACACATCACCTTCACACTATAAGGTGCTTAATATTAAATGTCCCAGCTGTCTTTGCCTGTCTCATGTTCTCTTCTTGAGGTGTGTGTGTGTGTGTGTGTGTGTGTGTGTGTGTGTGTGTGTGTGTGTTCACCTAGGACTGGCCCAGGTGCTCCTGACTTTAGTGCCTCCTCCAGGTCCCCTCACCATCCCTCCTACATCAGATGTCCTGCCATTGTGCTCTCTCTTTCATCATCCATATACTGGAGAAGTCCCCCCATCCCCACCATTCCCTCTCAGACGACCATCATCATCTTGAGATATGCCACACCACCCTAACCCTTTACCACATATGCCCCTCTGCACAGTCCTGCCCAGATGCCCTTGGTGGCCCCATCACCTGATCTTGCTATCTAGCCTGGCAGGCTAGTGTGGGGAGAATGACCATCCCTCTCTGTTGCTGACTGAATCACAGGCCTAGGCACTGGTAGTTGGGATAGCAGTAGGTGTCAGAAGTCCAGGAGCACCGGCACTCAGAAATGCCATTTCCCTTGAAAGCCTCAGAAGGTGTGGCCCTTTCTCCTCACTTTCCCTTAAGGAAGTGAGCCGCTGACCACTGCAACCCAACGAGGAAAACGGGCTGTGAGCATTAGGTCAGGTCTGACTGAGGAAAGCTTCATAGTCTTACCCTGTCCTCTGCCTGCTGGTCACTGTCCAGCTACCGAGTCTCAGCTTCTCCACACCCTGTTCAGCCACTCTGCCCTGGAAGTAAAGTCCTAATGGAGTCGGGCACTTGAGCCCAGAACCTGGTCAGTATCAAGTGTGGGGACAGGGTCAGTACTGCCACAGATGGGTTGGGTGTGGCTGGAGACCAGGCCTCAGCTGCGTGTGACACTATAAGAAACAGTCCTTGTCACTGACCCACAGGAGCCACTATGCCCAGGTGGGACGGCATCTCGGCTGAGAACAAGCAGTTCACAGAACCTTCTAGGTCCTTTAGAGATGAAAAAAGTCATGGTACATCCGAGGTCCTCAGAACTGGTCTCCAGCCACACTCAGCCTATCTGGGACCACCTGCAATTAGGCAGAATTGTCTACGTTTAGTTGGCGGGGTGGCCGTATACTTGGGTGGGCACATGACTCTCAACCCTTCCTTCTGTGAGGGAAGTCAACAGCCAACAAGCCCAGCTGATCTTGTGTGAGCAGGCTCAGCGGAGCCACTGAAGATAGTCCTGCACAGCAACATACATACAAACGTACACACATGTACACAGTACTCTAAACGTACATACATACTCATGCTGTGTACATGTACATATTCACTCACATGTATGCCATGTTTACAGATACATAGGTCTATTTGCGTGCATACTCACACATGTACCAGACACAGGCTACCAGTCAGGACATCTGATGGGCCCTGGTCAGGGTGCCTGAAGGGTTTGTTTTTGAGAGTCTCCCCACCCAGCTCCCCCCAACGGGGATTTTTTGAGGAAACAACATTGTCAACTCACAGAGTCATCATGAGTCTGTGTTTTCTGGAGCCACTGAACTTCCGGAGTCACATGCTGTTTTGGAAGTTACTCAGGCAGGCTCAGACCGAGATGACCCAAACGTGAGATGAGGTGGATATGGCTCCTATGGAGAGGATCCATTTGAGTCCCAGGCTCACAGAGCACGTGAGGGCAGCAAACACCACCCTCTGGTGGCCACCCTGTTCACCGGCTACTCAGGCCCTTAGGCTGGTGCCTTGCAGACATAGTGCATATACTCCATTGGAGAACTGTGGGCCGAGGCAAAGGAAGGCTGTTTCTTCAGGGCCTTCTCATCTTCCAGGACATACTGTGCCCAGTGAGAACATGTAGCTTTGGGGACAGTTCCAATTACTATCTCGCTGCTTCACCTCAGAACTGCAGGAGCAGGGAAAGTAGTCACTAGTGTCCAAGCCTTCATTTGTACCTCTAACGCAGGAGCCCTACTCTGGACATTCAACTTATGAGCACAGCTCCAGGAATGAATCCTCTGCTAGAGAACCAGGGCCACAGAGTGTTGGGTGAACTGACCACAAAGTTGGTGGGCTGCCCAATACATGATACAGTAAAGGTGACAGACACCTGAGTAGAAGTGGCAGACACGTGTCAATTGTGTGGAAAGGCTCTAGAAAGTGAAGGAGGGTCTCAAGGGGCACAGAAATCCTAACTTCTGTCAGTCAAAGGCCGAGAATGGTATCTGGGAAGGCCTGGGCCTGGTCCCCATTTGACACCACTGCTGATGTCCTTCCTTAGAGATGCCTCAAAGACCTGTGAGCCCTGGTTCTCTGGATGTACAGGAGTGTGATACCCTAGTGTAGACCTGCTCAGCCTCCCTGGATTGCTGACTTCTTCCTTCTACCCAGGACCTTCTAAGGGTCTACCCCGAGGCCCTTAGCCTGACAACCCCTGGACACAGGCTGTCCTTAAATGCCCCTCCAAGAGTGTCCCAGCCACCTGAGCTCCATTCTGTAGCTGGTTCAGCCAAGCTGGTTCTCCACAGAACTTTTCCCTCAAGCTGAATCCTATGGAGGAGAGTACAGGAATTCCTTGCCTGGACCTCAGTATCCCTATAAGACCCTGCCCTTCCTTCCAGCCGTCTTGTCACTTGGTGCTTGTGACCTGGAATGAGTTAAGTCCACAAGGAGCAACTGACCATTTACTCACAGATGCTCCTTGCAACACAGGACAGTTGGGGTCTCATGCCAGCACACCATAGTGCTAGAGGCTCCTGTAAGGAATAAGTCATTCTCTCTGTGGCTGCTCCTTGTTATCTATCCTCCAGCACATCCTTTGCATCCTGGGTAGGATGTCACTGACTCCAAGAGTCTTGGACACTCAAGTGAAAAGGGCCTGCTCCTTGGGCAGTGTTCCCAGAAGGGAAGGGGCTATAAGGGGGTGGTGGAGAATGGAGGACCCTTCCAAACACATGGAGTTCGAGGTGAAGGAGCCAGTGGAGGGGTTCTGGAGTAGAGTGGATGGAATGTGATGGAATGCTAAGCAAGCTATGCACAGGTCAGTGGCGATGGGGACACATACGATCGGTGCCCAGAAATGCATCTACATCTTACACAACCCAAGTTGATGATTTGGGGGTGCGCTGACTCTGCTTTGTGTGGTATTACTATTTCTAGTTACTGCTGGGTCAGCACCTGCGGGTTAGGCCATCTCCCCTTTGCAGATGGCTTATGGTGCCCTGCCAAGGTCCCCTAGCCACAAGTTCAATCAGCCACAGACCATGGCTCACTTGGATGGGTGCTGAGTACTTACCCTCTTCTAGACCAGATGAGATTCTGGAACAGGTAGACCAGTTGTACTTCCCACTGACTTTAGCACCTGAAGGGCCCTCAGGGAGATGGAAAACTGAGGGACACTGTTCTGTCCCATCACTGCTCAATTCTGTCTCTCACCTATATGGTGGGTGAGAGAATGGGCCCCATTTAGACAACAGGAGGATATGCACAACGTGGTCTCACTGAAGGCGACACTAATTAAACCACTGTGGGGCCCCCTCCCAAGGTTGGCTTGTGTGTATGTGTGTTGGTTTTGTGTTATTGTTTTTTGGTATTTTGAGACAAGGTCTCACTGTGTAGGCCTGGAATTTGTTATGTAGACCAGGTTGGCCTTGAACTCACAGAGATCTTCCTGCCCCTGCCTCCAAAGTACTGGCTTAATCCAACAACAAATCAAGATTCTGATGCTATCTTGCTGAGTATCCAGGGCATCAAGGGGAGTTTGTGAAGGCAACAATGAGCGATCTTATGTTCCAAGGATCCTCAAGTCCCATTCTGCAGTTGATCTGGCAAGTACTATAGATGTGATGGAGGCTTACCCTGGCCTGAGAGTGGGTGGTGGCACCCATTGGCTAGGGTGCAGAAGACAGCAGCTGGGGTCCTTCCTGGAGCCCCTCCCAGATTAGTGGCACCGGAGTCAGTGTTTTTCCAAAATTAAGTATTTTGGAAGGAACAACAGAAAGCCACGGAAGCAGGGAAGTGGGAAATGGAATTATGCTCTTAATGAAATCAGAAGGGGAGAAGGTATTTGGGAAACTGGCCATAGGGTAGGCTGAGTGTGGCAGGTATGGGAAGAGATGCATGTAATCCAGCTATCCAGGACCACCTCAACATAGCCCAGCCCCACTACCCACAGTGGCTCTAAAGGACACGTGTTAAAGGCAGAAATGCTGCAGCAACAGCTTGTAAACCTAGCAATGCTTAGGCACAAGCAGCATTTGCACTGGCTCTGGGGGGCAATGGTGGGTGGAGGGCTGGGCCAGGCCAAGGCTTCAACAAGAGAAGCAAGAGAGCTGGAGAGATGCTCAGCTGTGCAAGCCTGAGGACCCAGCCCTTAACACCCCATGCAAAGTTTGGCATGGCTGTGTGTGCCTATGACTCCAGTACCAAGGAGGTGGAGACAGGAGGATCCCTGGAGCTTGCTGGCCAGCAAGTCTAACCGAGTCAGTGAGTTCTGGGATCATTGAGGAACCCTGCCTCAAAAACTAAGGTGGAGAGTGGTTGAGAAAGACACCTGATGTTGCCTTCTGACCTCCATGTGCACACATGCACATACATATGCAGAGTGAAAAATCACAAAACTGGGTGTGCCCATTTTTTTTTCAGCTCCAGCAGAGCCCCCTGGTCCTCAGGAGACCCAGCAGGCAGCAGGACTCTGACATGGGTATCTGAATGTGAGAAAGTCACCTGAAGACAGAGCTGTGGGGAACAAGAAGCACACACCAAGAGATGGGGGCTGGGAAAACAGAGACACATCCACTGGGTGATGGGGTTGGGGGACAGGGACATACACATCAGGAGATTGGACATTGAGAGTGTCCTCTTCTTGCCATGGGCATCAAGGTGGTAAAGGTCAGCTTTCAGCACAGGTCCATGGTGAAGAAAGCTACATGCTCACTCTGAGGTAGTCTAATCAGGAAATCTGGCTTGGACAGCAGCCTAGCCTCAGTGAAGCCGCTTCAGAGACCCTCTAGTGCCCTCTGGGTGTTTCCTCTTAGGAAGAAGGAACTAAACCATGTGTTGGTCAATATCCGGCTCCTGAGTTCAGGCATGCAAGTGGCTGCTGGCCAGTCCACATGTTGGAGGGCACACTAGGGACAGTGCCAGGAGGTATGGCCCTAAGCCAGGTCTAGTCAGACCCAGGCCATCTGCACAGGGCTCTGCTGTCTACACTTGGCAGCCCTTTCCTTTATGTGCCCCACAGTTTTGAGTTTAAGTCTGGACTCAATCAATCCTCCTGCCTCAGCTTCTCAAGTAGCTGTGACGAGACCTGTACCCCTACAACCAGATTTCCCCCTGGAACTTTTTTTTTTTTAAGACAGGCTTTCCTGTAGCTCAAGCTGACCTCAAATTTACTAGGTAGCTGAGGATAACCTTGAACTTCTGACCTGCTTCCACTTCCTGAGTGGAATTACAGGCATGCATCATAACACTGTTTTTCCTTAAGTGTTTCAAAGATATCTATTTCCTCCATAGGTGTTTTCTCTCATCCATCACTTTGGGTATTGACTGGTCAGCTGCACTCAAGGTTTCAGGGGCTTCTGGGGTGTCTTAGGCCCTCAGTTCCTAAAGGAGCTTAAGGGAAGCCCTGGTCCCTCACTCTGAATTGGGAAGGATGCTTAGAGAGGGCAGAGGCTGGCTGGAGGGGATCAGGTACAGGTGGGTCTTATGCCTCAGAGCACAGGGCCAATATTAAGAAAGTGGGACAGGTGGAGGGCTGGGGCTGTGAGGTATAGTGAGAAGAACACAGCAGAGGAGAGAACGGCCTGGGAACCAGCCAGCTTCTGCTAGGTGAGGGAGACCGCTAGGTAAGACAGACTTTCAGGCCATCTCCTCCCAAGGAGAGGGTCCCTGCTGACTGGGGCAATGCTGATGCCACTTTCGGGAAAATGTCCCAACAGTCAGTACACAGATGTGTCACATGTGTAAGTGCTAGCACAAGGTGGGCCAGCATCAATGAGTGCTAGAGTGGGTAGAGAGCACATGTGACCCCACTGAGGCCATAGCTTGCCACTAGAGAGAAGAGCTGGCCACTAGAGAGAAGAGCATGGCTGTTTACCAGGCTCACACAAGCTATCTTTCCCCACTACAGCACAACCAGAGACAGCCTCAAAGATGCCAGTTAACAAATGCCCAGGCAGCCATGGTGCATGCTGCCCTCAAGCCCTGTGACCCCAGGTACCAGGTGACCCATCCTTGAGTTCCTTTTCTTCAGCAGGCCTGAGGGACACCTCCTTGAACCTAGAGATGTAGTAAGAGGTATGTGGAGTCCTAAGGAGGGTTTTGTCTTATTTTGCTACAAATGACACAGGCCCTGGACATGAAACTGAGGTCTACAGTGCAGTCATTGGGTATATCAGGCTGATGTGCAGTTCTGAGAAGGCCAGCAGTTTCTAGTACTTGGTATGCCAACACTGGGCAGTCAAAGTGCAGAGAGTTGCAGTGTCCTTGTACCCAGGAGACTGGCACACTCCAGTCCCTGATCATGTAGCAGCTGGGGCCCAGGAACCTGTTGTATTCCTCCTAAATCCTGAGGCCAGCAGAGTAGGTTCTAGAACAGCACACGATACGCCTGGTAAGACATTCAGTGTGTGAGGAAGTTCTACAAACTATTTTCGCACTTTGTGTGAGAGCGTGTGCAATACATACGTATAGCATTGTATGGCAAGCATGTGTAGAGGCAGGAGGTCAAAACCAGGTGTTACTTGTAGCTGGCTGACCAATGAGCAACAGGGCTCCTCAAGCTACCACCCCAGCACTGATTCTACACATGCCACTGCACCTAGAATTTTACACTGGTGTTGGGGATTTAAACTTGGGTCCTCAGATTTGTCTAGTAAGCACACTTTACCACTGAGCCACCTTGCTAGCCTCTCCTGAAACTTCTCTGTGCATAAAGGCTATTAAAACTCAGATCCCAACTTCTGCCTCAAAAACCTATCCCTAGACAGGAAAAAAGGCCGAGAGTTCAAAGAGGTATTCCAAAGAGGACACCCTGACTAGAATGTGCTGACCTGCAGGGAGGACCTGTCGCCCCGGGAGTGGAGGGTGGCACATGGAACCCAGCAGGGAAGCACATGAGCTTTATTGTCATTCTTGATTAGAAAAGAGGGGTCTAAACCCCTGAGTAGGGAGCTAGGGCTCTTCCCAAGTCACTGCTGGGAGAAGGCACCAGCATGACTTGTAGCCCCCACAGGCACGGCTGCCTCTTAATGGCCATCAAGCCCAGGCACTGAGGCTGGAACCAGTGGCCGCTACTGGAGCTGACAGGTACTGATGGCTGTCCAAGGTCCCTGGGTTAAGAACAGCAGAGGCGAGCTGTTTCCAGGACGACCTGTGCAGGCTCCATAGGAAATAGGGACACTGATGTATCAGCACAGGGAGGGGCATATCCTGGTCCTTCTGGAATGTCCTGAGACAAAGGCTAGTGTTGGCCCCTTGTAGAGCCCAATTATGGACTTGTAGCATGTCCGTTGGGCATGGGTTTCTGTGGGGCTGTCCAGTTCTAACCTCCATGCCTTGCATCCAGTTCCTACATGCCTTAGGCGGCCATCCACGCAGCAGTCACAATTGGATGAAAGTCCATCCCTGACCGTGGTTAAGCGGTGGCCAGCTTGGGCATTGGTGGTTTAGGGGAGTGATGCACCCAAGGAGAGAGATGCCTTGCAGGGGTCTGGACATCTGGGCTGTGGGTCAGGTACCTTTCGGGACTCTGGAAAAACAAAAATAGAAATAAGTGTGAATGCTGTTAGGCCAACAGTGCCCCGGGCTGGAGGGGCAGAGTCCATGCCAGTGACCAGCTCGTGGGCATCAGGCTACACAGTCTTGGGTGTAAGGACCTGTTCACCATGGACAAAGTACTGTAGCCCCTTTCACACTAAATACAATATCCCTGGATCTTTGTCAGGACTTAAAAGGCCATGGTCACAAGAGCCAGACAGTAGTGACCACAGCCACCCACCTAGAAAGAATCACTAATCCAGTTGTCAGCAGCTGACCATACCATCACCAAATATTTGAAGCCTCTGGAGTCAGCTCTGGAGATACCCAAGAAGAGTAGAGGCCAGAAGGACTGGAACTATGTTCCCACAGGCCCCAGTACTCTCTTCCTGGCCAGATGACCTACACACTCAGGAAGCACCAAGGCCTACATTCAGGTGATTAATAACTGGGCTGGTCAGGCCACATGTGAGGGGACTGCCAGCCAACAAGCCTCTCATGGTAGTGATAGCAGCAAGTACCAACTCACCTGAGTATCCTATTGCCGGGGTGCCACGTCCATTACAGGCTTCTGGACCCCAAAGGCCGTAATGAAGATGTTGACCACCACGATGATGAATACCAGTCCTGTGGCCAGGTTGTTAAGGAAGTCCAGCTTGGCATGCTTGGCTGGGTTGTTAAGGTCGTACTTGACTGTGGGCGAGAGGGAGTAGATGCTGCCCAGGAAAGCCTAGACTGGATGAAAGTGTCTATGGAGTGTGTTGAGTGAACAGTATAGTGTTCCTGGCCATATTTAGGGATTTTTTTCTCCATTGAAAAACTGCCTGTTTTGTTAAAATTAGGCATGGGTGTCTCTACCTCCTATATTTCCCAACTTTCTCCACGGGGTAAAGAAGCCCAGGCAGGTTATGTGCAGAGGTGATAACACTTTTCAATGCCACCAAGCTAGGTTTCGTTTCAAAGGCAAAAGCGCTGAACTCCCCAAGAGCTCTGATCTACCTTAGGCTCTGCTACTATACCCATTTCATGGGTACAGAAATGAAGTTCCAAAAGGTCCCCTCATTAGTTCAAGGTCACATTGCCAGAAAGAAAATCTGAGCCCTCCCTGTTCCTGATGACATCTTCTGCTCAGGACAGGGACTAAGGTTGCCCTGGCAACTCCAGCCCACTTTCCTATGTGCTATCCATCTGTGCCTATCAAAGGAAGTGGGTCATCTGCTGAGGGGACATTCAGAGATTAAGTTTGGGAATTAGTGGTTATATCCTACATTCTGAATTTTCATTCAGAACTAGAAGGAAGACTGGGCATCCTGTCCATACAGACAGCGATTCAGGTTCAAGGTCACCTCGGCCCAGAATCATCTTATCTCCAGAATCACAGACTCTTCATTCTCTATTCCAGAGCCCCAGCTTCCCCCTCCTCACCTCCCAAGCCAGAGTCCCCTCCAGAACTTCACTGTTGTTTGTTACTGGACATAGGGAGCAGAGTCAGGCCTGAACTGGTCTGAGCAGGGAGGACTGGATGGCAGAAGCTAGCTTGTGGCAGAGGCACAGAGACCAATTCCTCGTTCCCCTGCACTATCCCACCTTTCAGACCCAAGGACCTTAAGCTCACTGTGCTTTCAGAGAGCAGAGTCAGAGAGGGGCAGCCACAGCCTGAATCACAAGCCTGGTCACCTGAGGGCCAAGTATTGGAGGTGAAACCCCCACGCCCCACCCTTACCCCTCACCACCCCCCTACACCCTGCCTTCTCCCTACCCACCCCTAGGGCTGTGCGAGCAGCCATGGGCCCTACCAAGGAAGATGAGTAGCACGCCCACGCCGATCTGCAGCACGAGAGAAATGGAGATGAGGACGATGAGGGGCACGAAGAAGGCGAAGTCATGGCCCTGTTCCACCACGGCCTTCAGCTGCGATGCATTGGCCATGAGCAGCGCGATGTCTAGCATGCTCTCAGCTGCGCTCTTCTTATTGGCATAGTGGTTTACATTGATGGGCCGGTTCCTCCAACCCCAGCGGGGGGGCTGTGGGGAGCAAGGTGGTCAGCGGGGCAGGGTCAACTGGCCAGGAAAAGGTCTGGGTCTCCCTGGTGCTGCAGGGACTTGCCAAGGGCCACTACAGGTAGGCCTTCTGATGCCCCAACCTTGGCAAGTGCTCATCACTCTAAGGAAATTCCCTGGAGTAAGGTTCTGGAGAGGAGGAAACCAGAACACCAATCTCAGCACATAAACAAGCCTCCAGCTGGAAAGGACCATGGCCCTTACTATGCAGCAGATAGTCCACTTCGCCTGTAAATCCTGGGCCCCCACACCCACCCCAGGGTCTAGGTACCTGCCTGGTATCAGGAAGAGAAATAAAAAGGGAGCTGGCCCAGGCTTGAACTAACCTTTCCTGGGCTGAGCCCAAAGGTCTGGCCAATCCCACCTAGGTTCACCTCCCAGCCCTAGCCTCAACCCCCTTAGTTTGACTACACACACAGACAACACCTCCAGCTTCAGTATCACCCTACGTGATGGTCTGGTCACCCTGCTTAGTTGCAGCTACTCACGGATATGTGGCATGAAGAGCACACAGCAGATGCTCAGTAGATGCCCCTACCATCCTGCATGCAGTAGAGCAGGATGTCTGTCTCCTGAACTTGCACAGCAATGACAGAGAGATAGTTCCAAGCTCCTTTCAGGGTAGGCAACAATTGGTAGCATCTTCTTCTCTCTTAGGGCTAGACCCAGGAAGCCCCTTCCCAGGTCACCTCCCACTTCTTTTACATTGCCAGTCACAAGGGACCTTGTAGCTCTCTATCCATAGTGACTTCCCCCACTTCTAGAAACCTCCATGATCTGAGGTTGTCTCTGGAGGATCCTGCTTACCTCCCCTAGCCCCCCTGGTAGAACCCAGCCCCTCCTGTCATAAGAAGTCATCTCTCTAGCTGGCTTGCTTCATCCTAAGGCACCTTTAAGAGGCTGGTTTTCTCTTTCCACTGAGCCAGTCAGCTCTCTCAAGCTGCCCTGGTTAGGCCCGTTCTCAGCTACCTAGGAAAAATCTCACTACACTTAGCTTAGCCCTTTGTCCACTGGAGCCCCTGAGCCATCAAGTCATGCAATATAGCCTCCAGGGAGTGGGTATGGAGCTGAAAGAACCGGCTAGGGCCCCACTGCTGGCAGCCAGCCACCTGGGGCCACCCTGAAAGATCCTGTTTCTAGACTCATGAAAGATGCAGGGAAGGGAGGCTGTGCTGTAGGGCTGTGGAGAAGGCCTCCACTGCACTCGGGTGACTATTTTCTTGCAGGCTGGAGAGCCCAGAGCAGATGGCACTGAACTGACAGAGAACAGGCCTTCGATTGGACAGTGTGCTTATTTTTAACCTGAAATTCCTTCTGAAGTCATGTATTCAAGAAAGAAGGCCGTGTGGGTGGGGGGAGGCACCGGTGGGCTCTACTGCCTGAACCTGGGCTAGAACATACCGACTCCCTACTTTCAACATCAGCTGCACTTTGAATAGCAAGCTCCCTTCAGTCTAAATTCTTCCTGGAGCACATTCTTTGTGTATGAGTCTGTGTATGGGTATTTGTGTACACTTGTATGTGTATATGCATGTGTATGTACTGTAGAAATTTACAAATGCATTGATGTACACAGGTTTGCATATGTGCTCAAAGTACTCTGTATGTGTGTGTGCATGCACACAAGTCCATATCATATAACAAATATATATAACATATAAGTATCTTCACATAAACACATACAAATAGATATGCCTACATGTTTGCATATATAAATAAACACAGAGAGTTGAACTTTTGATAGCTTAATGGAGGAGAAAACTCTACCAACCCCAGAGAATGTAAGAGGGGAAGCAATAAACAGCCCCAGGCTAAGCTTGCTGGCCACTGGGCAGCAGAAAGAATTTGATTCTGAACCATTTAAATACTTTGTGACCACATGGTCACAAGGAACAGATACATGAATAAACTGCCTCATGTCCCTAACCTCACCCTCTGCTCTCAGCACACTCAGTCACAAATGCCTATGCCCTGCTGGTGTCACTCAAGGGGCTCTGCACTGGCACTCCTTCCCAAAGTCATAAGCAAGTGGGGCCCAGAGCTCTGGCAGCTGAGACTCTAAGGAGACAGTTCTCTAGGGGCTCTCTTTCTCCAGTTCAGGACAGCAAGTACTGCACAGTCTCTGTCTTGCATATGCCACAGGGTTTGTGGACTTAGTACCCTGAGATGGCTCAGAGCCCTTGAGACCAAGAGAGGCTACAACCCATTAGCCATCTGCTTTCCTCTCACCTTGCAAGATGATGATAAGGGCCTTAGGCTGAGGGACAGGCCCAAAGGCAAAGTATGCCTGTACTTCATGTTACTCTACTTCCCAAAGCCTGGCTACGTGTGTCCCCCCTCCCCCCCCCCACCATGCTGCAGGTCTCCCGTCTGGGGATGCCCTCTGGAAACTTGACTGCCACTGTGTAATAGGACACACTACTCTCCTCTAGGCATCAGGAGATAGGGGTCTCAGGGGACCTTGTAGGACACCTCCAGGGAGAAAGAGATACCAATTCAAACCCAAGATGTGAGCTCCACACCTATGGCTGCACCTACGCACATACCACTGGTGCCTACCCTGACAGGGGCCTCTGGGCTTCATGAAGTTGGGAAGGCGCTCACTTCTGGGGTCTGATCCTGAGTCATGCTGGTGACTGCCACATAGGCCTCTCCCAAGATGCATAGTAGGATGGACCCAAGGGTGGCTGTGCCACCCAACCACAGATCAGGGAGTCCTGTGGCCCTAACTAGCTGCCTGAGCATGCTAGGAAACCCTTCCACGCATGTTCCAGTGACCTGGGTAGATCAGGGGGAAAGCACACTGGTTAATATGTCCCAGGGCTGGCAGGAGTTCCCTGAAACCTCAGCGGCAGCTGGGAACTGACATAAAGTAGCCTGTTTCCCTCTAAAACCAAGAAGAAACATTGTGGAATAGTCAACACACACAGGGAGCTGCATTTGTGAGAGCTTGGTCATATGGCCTCGGGCCACCTGCTTGTTCAAGGCTGAGGTAGGAGGGGAATGAGTGCCTAAGGGCAGGCTTAGTCATAGCACAATGGATGCTATAAACCTCTGCCACCCCAAAGCTTGGATGGGGATCTCTGCTCATCCTTTATACACACACCCTGCCATTCCCACTCTCCCACCCCAATAGCCAGCAGTGTGACTGCTTATCAGTAAAATAGGAAAATTGAGGAGATTTCGTACCATGATTTCTGAGACCCATGACCTGTTGAGTCATGTTGCATTAAGTGCTAAGGCCAGAATGTATCTTTACTCAATGTGTGGCTTTCCCCAGTGACAGACTTGATTTCAGTTAATGAGCAATACCAGCATGAACAAAAAACAGAAAGAAAAAGAAAGGCCAGGCCAAGCATACTGGCCCTCCATGGGGCCAAAAGGCTGTCCTAGGTGACCCAGAGGTCCAAGTCTAGATAAATCCTGGATGGCTGCAACCTGGACTGCTCAGAGGCCCTATCACACACATCAGTAGATGGGGGTATGGGAGTGGGATGGGTGTGTTACTGTGGCATAGGGGCAGGAGCTGCGGGCCCACCCCTAAGCCAGATCTGACAGTAAGTCACTGGTCTCTGTCTGAATCTAAAGCCTTTGCGTCCCTGGCTACACTGCCTTTGCCCAGGGAGCCTAAGCATCTCCTGGTTCCACACATGCACTCCAGGCAGGAAACCCCAGTGAGGCAGCAGGAAGAATGGGAGGTGGGGTCCGCACAGCAGACTCACTTCCTGTGGTTCAGAACTGAGGAGTGACCCTGAGGTCTACTAGGGTGGCCTTTAGAACTTGGCTAAGATCTGACTGTCCCAAGATCTGCCAGGCAAGCAGAAATGAGGAAAATAGGAAGCTTCTGGCAGCTGAGGCCAGGCAGAGGGAATGGCAGTGTATAGGCTACAATGTCATGGCCTGGAGAACAAAAATATGGCCATTGATACCTCGGCCTAGGTTCAGTGAGGGGCAAGAGATGAGGGCAGGCCCCATGGGGCTACGGCCCAGCTCCATCTCAGCCACCTCTCTCCTGCAGCATCTAACATAAAGCTGCCCCCAGCGTCATAGCATGGACATGTCATTTCCACACTGAACTGGTGTTTACTGTTTTTCAACTGCCAGCTAAAAATGAGCTAACTCACAGAAATTGCCTCAGTCTGTGAACATTAATGAAGCCTTTAGGTAATTGGCTCTGGGGCACCAGAGGGCATAGGCAGGGCTTCCCTAATGCTGTACTTAAGAAGACCAGGGCAGCTTTACTGAGTATCAGCGACCTGGGAGGTTGTGGCACCCCTTTTTCCAGAGGGGTGAATTTCCCCTGGGGTCCCACCCTGAGGACAGTGCTGTCCTTCCTAAACCTCTATGGGTGTCACCATGAGTGTCTCCATTGCCAACACCACCATGTACTGTACTCTGTTGCATTTCCTTTGTATCGCCATACAGTTCTTGCCTAGAAGCACTGTTGCTACAGCATGTCATAGATGATAAACTGAGGCAGAGAGTGCTGACATTCCATGCCATGCCATGCACATTTAGAGATAAGATCCTGAGGTTGGGAAGGGACACAGGGTGTTGAGCAAGGCAGTCTTCAAGGCTGATCACACCTCAAGGAAGCATCCTGTTCCCAATGACCCTAGACAAACCCTCCCACGCAGCCCTGTATGTTCTTAGTAATCTATTTAGCCTCTGGTCTCCACTTGTACTGTTCCCTCTGCCTGGGTGCTCTTCCACTCAACCAGAGGGCCAGATCAGTGTCTCTCCAGCAAGCCAATGCAAACAACTCCACCACATAGGAGTCTTCCCTGGTCCCTGTGCTCCCTACCAACCTCGTCAGATGACCCCACATACCCTTGAGAAGCCTACACGGTTCCTTTTTATTCTCCCACCTGTGGTCTTCAGAGAAGTGGATGTATCTCCCTCTCTCTTGTTCCCAGGGCCAAGACAGTGAGTCCTGAGACCCAACCCAATCTCTCTTGTGCATATGCTCAGACTTCCCTAGGGAGGTACAGCTTATCGGGCTGTCTGCAGAGCTTAAGAGACGTAGCACTGAAGGGAAGACACAGCAAGACAAGGCCAAAGGTTGGAGACAGGCAGAGTCCCCCTTCAGACCAGCTTCTAAACCACTTGTCCACCTGCACACCCTGTCCTTAAAGGCAGAGAGAGCTCATTGGTTCTTCCGTTTAAATGACATTTAAAAAGGCCCAGAGATGGAGGACCCTCCCTAAGAACACAGCCAGGGTGTCCCTTGCCCACTGCTTCAGTGATGACAGATTTTGGCAGAGTCCACCGGTTTCAGGTGGCACACCTGAATGAGTCCTAGAGTTCTTACAGTCCCGATGTCACCTCTCATCCAGGGACAGAAGGCTATGTATGCTTCCACCTCTTGCTCCTCTGGTTCCTCCTCCCTGAACAACCCTGTTCCCACGGTATGGGCCTGAACCTAGGCAGAAAGTCTCCAATCCAGTTTATTTTGCACCGTGAAGACTTGTGGAAAATCCCAGCCTGGTGCAATTCCTCGCCTCCACCCTCCCCGCCTCCGGGGTTGGGGGACGGAAAAAAAAGAGGCAGCATGTCCAAAGTCAACAAGTCACAGATCGCCAGAGTGCCATGCCGGGTGGTACTAGTGAAGGCTGGCCCTGAAAGGCTCAGGCTTTGCTCTGGAGGTAGACTATGAGGTGAGGCGCGAGGAAGGATGATCTCTCAACATGGGCATCTGACCACTACTGTGGTCTTGGCAGAGCAAACTCTGGGCAGGTTCTTTCAGTGTTAGAGTGGACACCCTGAAGGCCGAGAGGGTGAGGTTCTGGTTTTCATAGGTAAGTGACTGCAGTAGGGACGTAAGCCTCGGGTTTCCTCTTATCACAGCTGCAGGCGACCCTGTGGTCACCGTGTGGTGACGTAGCTGTCTGCCTGGTGCTAGCCTCAAACCAGGAGGCGGTGACTCCCTCTCCCGCCCACCCCAGGGCACGCAAGAGGAGACAGCTCGCAGGCGCTGGAAGTTGGAAGGCGGTGTGGGAGGGAGGAAAGTCCGGGAGAGCGGGATGCCAGCCTCCTCCACCCGGGGAGTGGGTGCCAGCCAGACGCGGGGCACTGCACAGCGGCGCAACGGCAGCACGCTAGACAGCCTGGCGTCTCTGCCCACCTGCTGTGCTGGCCCCAGACTCACCACTTGTGCTCGGGACAGGTCAAGCACTTTTCCCGGGAGCAGTGGTCACCACCACCACTCCGCAGTGCGGACTCCGCGCACACCGGGCCCGACACCCACAGGTGCCCGCTGCTGAACCGGGCCCAGAGAGGGCGGCGCCGGCCAAGGTCACACAGCAGCCGGGGCAGGGAGTATTGCGGTCTTACCGAGGCGTCGGGGGAACCGGGGGAACCTGGGTGCACATCCCCGTTGAGCTCGTACTCCTCGGTGCCCGACTCCATGGTGCGGCCGCCTGGGCCGCCTAGCACACGGCCTGAGCGCGCCGGCGCTTCTGCCGCGGGCTACCGCTGTGCGCCCGCCCCCGGGCCCGTCCCCGACACGCCTCCCCGCTCGCGGCCGCCCCCAGACTCCGCCTCCACCCGGGGCGGGCCCGGGCCTAGAGGCCGGATGCTGGGATCCCGACGGTCCAGCATAGTTCCACTCGGTCTGGAAGTCCCCAATTCTCAGACTCCTCCTCCATGGGTGGGGCAAGTAGCCCCGACGCCTGGCATCGCGATGGCATCCGAGTGTCCCCAGGGACCCCGTCTCACCGTCGCCGAGCAAGCGGGTCCCCCCTCTGAGCTTTGAACGTGAGCACTTAATCTTTATAAAGTGAGGCCAAGGACGTGCCCGTTGCTGCCCCCTCGTGAGGTTTTCCCTTGGGCAGGGCGCGTCTTGGGGCTGTAAAACCCAGTATTTGCTAAGCACTCTACCCAGGGGAAAAGGGTGTCAACAGTTACCCTGAGCTTCCTTAGCACGTGGCTTTCCACTCAGCTTTTTTGCCTGGATCATGGAGATATGAATGAGAGTCTCCTGCTCGTTCTAGATTCCCGAGAGAAGCAGAGAGTGTCTCGGTAATGTAGCAGCTTCAGTGTCCAGAGGGAGCTGGCATCAAGGTCCTGCTTGGACGTGGCACTATGTACTCCAAGGGTATAAGGAGTTGTTTGACTGCTTCAGGCTTTGGCTCAGTGGATCTTTGTGTCTCAGTAACATGTCCCGAGAGTTCTCCTAGCCAAAGAAGCCAGGAGGAATATAGAGGTGAGGGAATAATGTCTTCCAGGGAGACACCTGATAATGACCAACGTTTCCTCCTGACCTGACCTAGCCTTCAGGCCCCACTTCTCTCTGAATTCTCTCCTTCTGTTTGCTGATACCTCTCTCCCCTAGCGTCTCAGAAAGAGTAAGGCAGACTATGGAACTCTTGGAAAGATTAGGTGAGCTCAGGCTAGCTTTCTGTGGCAGAGTGGCCCACCCTCTCTCTATGCACCCTTTTTTCCAGCTTGTGTTGTAGCATAAGGCTGGAGTTTGCTCAAGGCCAGGTAAGCCTATTTGTCATTGTTGTCTGACACCCCCCCCCCCCCATGCACCACCAGAAGGAAGATGAGGATTAGAGAAGTTAAGAAATGGTGCCTGGGCTGTGGTGGAGATGGCACAGGACTTTAATCCCTGCACTTGGGAGGCAGAGGCAGGCAGATCACTGTTGAATTCAAGACCAGCCTGATTTACAGAGTGAGTTCCAGGACAACAAGGGTTACATAAAGAAACCCTGTCTCGAAAAGAAAAAGATATTTGTGCTGAAGAGTTGAGTCAGTAGTTAAGAGTGCTGGCTGCTCTTCCAGAGGACCAGAGTTTGATTACCAGCACACATGTAGCAGCTCACAGCCATCTATAACACCTGTTCCAAGGGATCCAACATTCTCTTCTGGCTTCTGTGGGTACCAGGCACACATGTGATGCACAGACATACACGCAGGCAAAAAACCCATCCACATAAAATATGATTAAAAACTTAAAAAAAAATGTTTAAGAAGCAGGAAAGAAATGGTGTCCAAGGATTCCAGGTCCTGTTTCAGGTGTAGTGGAAGCCCACCCCATGGAGCAGATGGACAGTCAGACACTAAGATATAGAGGACAGCATTTTCTGAAGCCTGGTGCCTTTACATCTTAAGAACAGGACTATTGATGTGGGAATGTCTTTCTGTATGTTGTGAATAGCGATCTTTAAATAAAGGAGCTGTTTTGGCCCATGACAGGCACCATAGGAAAAGTAGGAGGAGGCATCAGAGTAGGTAGGAGGAGCAGGGTGGAGTCAGACAGAAGGAGCCAGAAGCCCAAAGGATCAACATGTAAGGAGAGACAGACTGAGTCAGAAGCCCAAAGGAGCAACACATAAGGAACACAGGTGAGCCACAGGCCACGTTGCAGGAAAGATTAATAGAAATGGGTTGATTTAAGATGTAAGAGCAAGCTAGCAATGTGCCTGAGCCATAGGCCAAACAGCATAAAGTTAACATAAGAGTTTGAGTCATTTCTGGGGCTGTAGGGTCTGTGAGTCTGGGCCTCTGGCCACCCGGGACAGAGAAACCACATTGCAACGGATGACACCCAACATGGGGCGAATATCCACTTAAAGCCTGAAAAAGTTTTAAAAAGGGTTTTAGCACAGAGACTGAGCCAAAGAAGCTTCCAAATTGTGTACATGAAGCAGGTCATTGTACAAAAAAAGCATGATGTCCAGGTCACATTCAAAATAGTGCCGGCAGACTGGCTGCAGGCTGTGTAAGCTGCAACCAGACCAGTTCCTGAAATCTCACAGAAGACTCAGTAGCATGTTATTGGTTTAAGATTTCTGTTTATTTTGACCAAAAAAGAAACAAAGATGGATACTTAGTAGCAGCATTTTCTTGGGTCGGCTCTGCTTGCTGGCCACAAACAGACGTGGTCCCATTAAAAGAACTTACCGATCCACTATGCAGCTCTTTAAGAGAGTATATTTTAAAAGCTCTTATGGTTGGAAGATGATTAAGGATTCACAATAAAACAGATTCAGATGAAAAGAAAAGCCTGTAAACGGGTTACAATGTGTGTAAAAGGTACATGGGCTTGAGAGAGAAAAGAAAGAGGATAGAAAAAGTCTTTAAAAAGAGAAATAGAGTAATAAAAATATAATAAATAAGCCACGTAAAGATGGAAAAGAGACACAAAATCTGGATTTTGGTTGTTATTGTGTTTTCTTTTAATTTTTTAACTTAATGAGCTAACTGCAGAAAGACAATGGATTGCAAATGCAAAGGCTACTAAGTTAAACAAGAATATATATTTTAAAGGTGTCTTGATTTTGAAATTTGTGTCTAAGGATTTATTGCTTTGGAAGAGTTCTGCTTTTGTTTCCACAGAAGATGACAACCTGAGGATTGCTTCCAGGCAAATATGGTTTCATCAACCAAGACCACCTGAAAAAAATCACTGATGAGAAGAGATGTCCATATCAGATACAGGGGTGTAGACTATGATCCAGTCTCAAGAACCCATGAGATTTTCAACGCCCCTTAATCAGCAGGAAGTAGTAATGGAAAACTACGCCCAAATTCCCAAAATATTGTTTCTAAATGTTTGTTTTCATTTTAACTGGTTAATGGTCATAATTAATCTCTTTGTAAGAAGAAAAAGGGGATATAGTATATAAATAAATTTTTAAAATTCAATTATTGAATTTACTTAGATCAGGAAATCAGTTGTTAATCTCAAAATGTTTTACATTGCTATTAGATTTTGGTTTATTGATACAAATGTAAGGTCAATTCTCTTATGCTGTATATATTTTTCTACTCTTGTTTAAGATATGTTTATGTAACTGATTTAAAATTGTAATGTATAATTAATAAATGCATGTTAGTTAGATTTTTAGGTATACAAAGATATATTTCAATTAGGTAGGTAATCTTCAAAGACTTCTAAGACCTACAGAATATGTAATTTAAATGTTTTAAGAACTTAAACTTCACTAACAGTGAGACAGGTCTGTTCCTGGCAGCACCAATTTACTTCAAGAGAAAAATGGGCATCAAAAAAACACCATATGGAAATTAGCTTCTTTGTGGCATCAGTTAGCCACTGGACATGAACCTGTTATATTGACTGCTTGACAATATGCTGTTAAAAGTGGACATGCAAGTTCCATAGGAAGGTGACCTCTGAACTTTGGCAGAACAAGCCGAGATGATCATTCAGGTTCTTGCTTTGCAGAGAAAACTGTCAGACATTCTTCAGGACTCGAGGAAAAGTGACTGATGAACTGTATCAGAATGGGCAGAGCAGATTTTCTGCTTCACTGAAATAAAAAGAGACTCTGGGCCTGTAGGCTGAAGATGGATGCCCCAACTTTATAAAGGAACTTTGGGTGACTGTCCAGGCAGATAGGTATAATCTCTGTCATTTCTGTATTTTGGAAGTTGCTTGCACTTCCAGTTTACTTAGGTAAATATATCCTTCTGTGGTCTTTGATATAGTTAAAGATTAGATAGTCATAGGTATGGTTTTTCTTGGTTATTTTAAGGTATATATGAAACTTTAGATTCATAAGGATAAGGTTGATAAGAGTATTTTCTTTATGTTTGCTAAATACAAATAGACTATATGTTGTAACTGTAATTCTTGCTTGATAGCTGTTTTGTTATATGTAATTTTGCTATGTTAAAATTGAAACTTTCCTTTTTGATTAGACAGAAAGGGGAAGGTGATGTGGGAATGTCTTTCTGTATGTTGTGAATAGCAATCTTTAAATAGAGGAGCTGTTTTGGCCCATGACAGGCACCATAGGAAAAGTAGGAGGAGGCATCAGAGTAGGTAGGAGGAGCAGGGTGGAGTCAGACAGAAGGAGCCAGAAGCCCAAAGGATCAGCATGTAAGGAGAGACAGATCGAGCCAGCCACCCAAGAAGAAACATGTAAGGAGCACAGGTGAGCCACGGGCCATGTGGCAGACAGATTAATAGAAATGGGTTGAGTTAAGATGTAAGAGCTAGCTAGCAATGTGCCTGAGCCATAAGCCAAACAGCATAAACTTAATATAAGCGTCTGAGTCATTTCTGGGGGCCTGAGCCGTGGTGGTGGGTGGCTAAGGGGTCTGGAGCTGCAGGTATGTAGGTCTGGACTTCCGGCAGCCCGGGACCAAGAAACCCTTTTGCAACAGACTATGAACTGAGGAGGCAAGATATAGATGGCTCAGCAGTTAAGAGCCCTTCTCAGAGAATGAGTTTGGTTTCCAGCACCGCATTGTGTGGCTCACAAACACCTATAATCCTAACTCCAGTGGATCCAACACCTTCTTTTGCACATTCACTGATGTGTGATTTATTTATTTAAAAATATCAATTATTTAACAATTTATTTACTTTTTGACACAGACTTTCACTATGTAGCTCTGTCAGCCCTGGAACACACTATATATCACATTGGCTTCAAACTCAGAGACCCACTTGCCTCCTGAGTGCTAGCATTAAAGGCATGGGCCGTCATGCCCCGCACAGTTGTATACATACATACACACATACATATATATATCGAAAAGACTACAAAGACGTCTCAGTTGGGGAAGTGGTCGCTTCGGTGTGAGGACCTGATTTTGATCCCCAAAATCCACCTAAAATGCCTGGCACTCTTTTGTGTGTTTATAATTCTAGTGGTGGCAAGATAGGCCCAGAGAAACAGTGTAGAAAGAGGTTTCTGACCGTGATTAGCCCCACGGTTTACACCTGCTGCCACTACTTATCTGGACCAGCAATCCCAAAGTCCCAAAGAAACACACAGATGTTTACATTAATTTCATCCTCAAGCACATTGCTATCTACTTCTCCATCTTAACTCAACCCACTTCCATTAATCTGTCCGGCCACGTGGCCCGTGGCTCACCTGTGTTCCTTACATGTTTCTTCTTTGGGCCTCTGGCTCAATCTGTCTGTGACCCGGCCCTCCTTTTCCTGTGCTCTGATTTCCCTGCCTATTTTTTCCATGGTGCCTGCCATGACCAACACAGTCTTTTATTTAAAGAATGATATTAACAGTATATAGAAAGACATTCCTACATTAAAGCAGTGTATCGCTGGAGCTCGTGGTTGACTAACCTAACCTTCTTGATGGATTTCCAGGCAAATGAGAGCCCCTGTCTCAAACAAAAGGTGTATGTTGCCTGAGGAGTAACACATACCCTATTCTTTTGTCTTTCTCATACATGTGCATCTTTACACACAAGACAGCCCAGGAAGTAGGCCTACTTCCTCCACACCTGGGAAAGCCTCCATCAAGAGTCTTTGTGCCAGTAGGCCATACTTGGAATCCCTGGAGACACAAATGTAGTGGCCTGTTTCTCTGTCCCTTGCCTCAGTGAATATTTCCAAGCTGAACAGGTAGTCTTCCCAAGGACACTGGAGACTAGGGCTTGCTCTACAAGCATGAACCTGAATGCTCAACTCTTCAGATTAGCTTTAGAAGTGCAGCTGAGGCCACCCAAAGTACAAGTCAGCCTAAGGTGTTTATTAGATTTTCCACTCACCCAGCCTCAGGTCCCGCTCTTGACTGTGTCACCTGAGGTCACAGGGGCCTGAGGGCAGCAAGGAAGCCAGATTCTAACTTGGCCCTCTTTGGTTCCATGACTGAGACTGGTTCCATGGCTTCTGGCTCTCTCATATGTCCTCTCCTCAATGCTTTGCCCATTTGGGAGTCCCGGAGGTTCAAGACCACAGGCACCCTACCCTAGGAGGCAAGGGAATCTTACACTAACTACAGCTTATAAGTTTCTCAGCCCACAGGTCAGCCTTACCAAGTCCCCATTGGGCTGGACCCAACACTGGATCAGGAGGTAGAAAGGAATGCATGGAAAGGCAGCCATGAAAATGCTAGCCTGTGATACCCTAGCCAGGGGCCTGGCATGTCTCATGGGGCAAAACCATGGCGGGTATCTTGGCCCATTATGTTAGTTTGTTTCTATGACAGCATAACCAAGCAAAGCTACTTAAAGGTGGGGTTATGTAGGGTCACTGTTTCAGAGTGTGTGGTAAGCTGGCTTCATTCGGTTCTCTCGCCATAGACCTGAAGTGAGGCTAAAACATGGCAGAGGGGTATGGCACGGGAAAACTTCTCACCTTATAGTAGCCAGGAAGCAGGCAGACAGACAAATGAAGGGTCCAGGGAAATGTATAACTTTCAGAGGCATACTCCAGAGACCCATCTCTCCTAACTAGGCCTCATATAATTTCTGCCACCTCCAAGTAAAGCCCTCAGATTATGAATCTATTGATTAAATCAGAGCCCTTGGGATCCAGTCACCTCTCTCTGCTTAGATCCACTAGCTGCGGACCAATACTTCAACAATGGAGTTCCTGAGGGACAATTCATTTCAAATCATAGTACCTACTTTGTAGCTCAGGACACTAAGGTCTGGAGAGATTATTATAGCCTCAGTATTGCCTGAGGTGTTCCCTCAGGTCACTGTTCACCCCTGAGGTCACTGATACTGCCAAAATGTGTGCTAATACTGAAAATCTGCAGTGTGCGCACACACACACTGGACCAAACCCGCGGTCTTCTATTCTGCATGTTAGGGCAAGTACTCTGCCATTGGACTATATTGCCAGCCCTGCTGGAAATCCAGATCTATAATGTGGACATCAGCCATGGGCAGCCATCTCTAGTCAGTGTATGCGACCAGCCCCTTCCTACCTTTGTGGTACTTGAGGAGGAACAGTGTGGGTGGCAGGGGGTATGTGTTCTGACAGGCTACAGATGGCAGGCAGGCAAGCAGGGCTCTGAAGCACCACTAGAACCTGTTCTGCCCTTAGAGCCCCAGGGCAACTCCAGCCGAGGGTTCTTAATTCTATTTCAGAGGAATACATGAGGACTGTGGTGGAGCAAAGTTTGTGCAATTACTCTGTACTCCACCCATGGCATTGAGCCTTGGATGCTTCTTCTCCCACAGCCCCAGTTTTCTCATCTGTCAGTGAGACACAGGAAAGCTGGAGACATGTAGAGCTTTGTTATCCGGCTGCCCTTCTTAGTGATTCTGAAGAAGGGTTTTCATGTCTGCTGTGTCATCCGTTCTTGCCTAGAACATGTCGCTCTCCCCTCTGGGCTCAGGGATGTTTACTAGACTTTTCTCTGCTGGATCTGACCCAGGATAAGTCTTAAAGGGACAGCACCCACTGTGTTCCTGCTCATCTGCTTTTAAGGTCTGCTGGAAATACAAGCTGATAAGAAATCCACAGCCATCTCCTAGATGCTGGCCCTGAGCTGATGGTTCATATGAAAGTGGCCACTGGTAGTATCTTCAGGAGAGAATCAGAACAGGAAAAGGACCCAGAGAATTGTGGCCAAGTCCTGTATTTACACAAGCCTCACATAGAAACACATCTGCATTTGTTTGCATGAGGGCACTGAGTCTCAGTAGCTCATGGCCAGTGTCTCAGGCTGTATCCTTAATACTGGGAGACTCTCTCATGTGTCTGATGGAAGGAGAGTCTGTGTTGCTTCCAGTTCAGACACCCCCACTCTGACCTGTGGAGTTTGGAGTTGTGTCCTTGTCTGTAAAGCAGAAATGTTCTGAGGAGGGCATGTGTGGGCCCTGAAGGTTTTGTTTTCATCCCCTCCCAAAGGTACTACTTCCGGCAAGCGGCTCTACCGCCTAGCTAAAAAAAAGGGGGGGAGCCTCTGGGTTGGGGGTGATAGTTCATTCAATAAAAATGCTCTCTTCGCCAACATGAGGATTTGAGTTCAGTTCCCAGAATCCACATTTAAAAAGCTGGGCACAGTTATACATGTAATCCCAGCTCTGGAAATGCGGATTCCTGGGGCTTCCTAAGTAGCCTGTCAGCCAAGCCTACCTGGTGAGCTCTAGGCTGGTGAGAAATCCTGTCTCAACACAAAGGTTGCTGGCACCTGAGGCCCTAGGCACAGGTATTGGCACAATAAACAAGCCCAGGGGTGACACTTCAATGTGGAATTGGGGTGACTGTTAACCTTGGTGGTTCAGAGACCAAGATCCAACCATGCTAGCTTTGGGGGAGATGAGTAGTCCACACACAGTTCTTACACGTCATTGTACTATGCCACAGAGACCTTTGCAAGGAAAGTTGGCACCTTCCCTCTTATCCACATGCCTGAGGAATCTGGGTGAAATACTGAGCAGCATAGAGATGTGACTTGACTAATGAGGGCCAGGTGAAGACTTTAAGTAGTTAGATATCAGTGGGACAGACCACGTCCTCACAGCAGGGAGACTTGGGAAGCACCCCACGCTCCTGTCCTCAAGAGGCCAGGCGTGACACTGTTCCTGTCCCCGCGAAGGCTGTCAGGGCACAGGAACAGGCGAGTATTGTTCAGTCCTCAGTTCCACACTCCTGAGTTTAGCTTCATTCATGAATTCTTCCTTTCTGCTGACTGGGAAATGAATGTCTTAACAGCCAGGTTGGAACCTAGAGGTTATCTTGAGCATGGGAGCCTTGGATACCAGAGGCCAAAAAACAGAAGCAACACGGGGCAGTCATGGCACATATCTCAGCACTCAGGAGGCAGAGGTAGGTGGATCTCTGTGAGTTCACGGATAACCTGGTCAACAGAGTGAGTTCCAGGACAGCCAAAGCTACACAGAGTAACCCTGCCTCAAAAAAAAAAAAAACCCCAAAAAACAAAAAACAAAAAACAAAAACAAAAACAAATTATCTTCTTTTGTAATTTATTCATCTTTTGATACTCATTGGCTGAACTCAACAATAGCTTTAAAATCTTCCCATGCCCCTGAATAGGCCCTGTCCTGCCTGTGCTCTGCCCATTTTTTGTTCCTTTGAGATCTTTTAACCTGAGGGCCATTGTGCTCCTGCCCAGTCTCCAACAGCTGGCTGGCTGTCACCTGATGGCCATGCACCTGTTCCCTGGGGACCTCCCTGCACCTGGGTATGGGCCTTAAAACACTGAATTTGCGTGTTTGTGCAAGTGTTGGGTACCCCAAACTGACCCAGACAGTCTGGAAGGGAAGGCACCTGAGTGTTCCCATGCAGACTGTTGTCTGGTGTCTGCCTGGGGCGTGGCCTGGCTATATCCTCCATCCAGCCCCCCAGGCACGGCGCCAGGTGTCCCTTGGCCTAGGCTGTGATCAGCAAACCACTAATGACAGGGGCCACCTGGGCTCTTTATTCTTGGCTCTGACATGGCCTGTGCTCAGGTCACCAAGCGGCTGGTCAGAAAGTGTGGGTGTGAGGGCGGCAGGCCGATGGAGGTAGGTGGCCTGTGGCTTGGCAAAGAATATCTGCAGGCAGGTCATCTCTCCCTATCCCTCCAGCTTCTCTTCCAATGGTGATAGTTGAGCTGGGCTTTAGCTATTGGACTCAGTCTGTCTGAGTTGGCCAGGTTGGGGGCCCAGCTGGGCCATGAGGAGCAGTGTCTCCTTAGTATACAGGTCTAAGTGCTCAGGATGATCAGTCACTGGGAACCCACAGGAACTGTCAGACACCAATAGGGAACACTTAGCCAGCTGTCCCCAAAAACATTAGAGAGAAGCCTGGGTACCTGGGCTTGCCTCTCTGTATACTGTACTTCCCCCAAACTCAGGTCCTTCAGGATTCAAAGCACCTATTTACCCATCAACCCTGTATCACCGAGACTCCTTCCACAGATGATGCAGGAGGGTAAAGGGTCACATTTTTGACTGGCTGCAGCTATAAGTGTTTATATTATCATGGCTTGTCTCTCAAAGAGATAAAGAAAGCAATACTTCTCGCTGAGAAATGAATGAGAGATGAGGGGTGTGGGGCTGGCCTGCATCCCTCACCATGGAGAGACTGGAATGATCACAAGGTCAGATCCAGGCTACATTCTTTCCTTGGGATAGTTGTGCCTATAAAAAGAAGGAAACCGGGGCTTGAGACTGAGATTGAGTTCAGTGCCTTCAGTCTATTCTGGGCACGCCCTGCCTACCATATTCAGTTGCTTGGATTCATCTCTGCCTGGTTTTATGCGTTTACAGAGCCCCTGGTAAGACAGGGCTTTGATCCAAGGCTGTGGACCCCCCTCCTGCCACCTCTCTTTCCCTGTGCTGTGGCAAGGACAAGATAAGGGTCACCTGTGTGGTTTATGTACCATGGGAACACCATCAGCCCTTTGCCTGCAAAGTGTATCTTTCTTAACCTGCCTCTGACTTGGTATGTAGTTTTTAAACTCAGACATACCTCAGAAGCAGAAGACCCTACCCCAGGGCTCGGGCTGCACACCAGGCCCAGCCCTGCAGTCATACTTAATCCAGGTTGAAACAGCCACTTTGAGTATATGCAAGGCTTCAGCAACCCCAAAGTGGAGGCAGACCTAGGGAACAGATTGGGTGAAGGGTTCTCTCTCTGGTTCTATGGCTGTGGACAGGACCATGCTCCATGCAGCAGACCATCCCTGCCTGATGCTTTACAGGAGCAGGTGTCCCTCTGTGGTGGACAGTCAGGATTCATGGGTGTGGCCTGTTCTAGATGAATAGCTGTGAAAGAGCCATTTTTGACTCTCTTGAAGGGGAAAGGGCCTAGGAGAGGTCCCCATCCTACACTACACTGGCTCCCTTGAACATAAGTTGATGTAACTGGGACACGTCTGTGATGGTGTTAAGTCTCAGGCTGATGGGACATTTAGTCTAATCAACAGACAATGACTACTTTGTCGTGGACGTTGGGGTGGGGGGCATCCTAGAACTATTAAGAACATAACTACCAGGTGAGGAGAGGGGCAGGGAGCTTGGTCTTCAGTGTGTCCCATGACCTTGGTATCAGCACTGGCCTGCTAACTATAATCTGGATGTTCATACCTCAGTAGATCCTGTCTCATTTCTTTTCCTCACCCCAAGGCTGGGGGTTGAAGCCCAGAAGAAGTGAATAGGGAGGCTTTGGGGCCTCAGGCCTTAAGAAAGAGTTCCCAGAGAAGTGGCCAGATGCACTCCTACAGCTCAAGTACTGTCCATCCAGCCTGTGGGTTTTGCCTGTGTTCTGCAAAGCCTGCTGCCTCTGGGCGGCTCCCCAAAGACCATGTTTCCTGTCCTTGGCTCAGATGGCGTCAGCTGGCAGGGAGCCTGGCCCAGCAGGCCTGTTGCTGGGCATCTCCCGAGTGGATAAGAACCTTCTAGCACAAAGGGGCATTTATGGACAGGGATGGCATGTCTCCATGTGAACACAGAGAGGACAGAAATAGCCTTTCACAGAGCACCAGCAGTGCTGGGCTTGCCTGCCCTGGACAGGGGCAGATTTCCAGCTTCTTCTTTAGGCTGAACAGCATGTCTGGGGTCACTCGTGAGATACCTGGCCCTGGGCAGGCGACTCCAGGACACCATCTGCTGAAATGAGGGAGAATGCAAATATGTAGGGCAGAGGGGAGAAGGGGAGATAGAGGAAATAAATGAAAGAAGGGGGAGGGCAGAGACCCAGGTGACATCTTGGCTGAGACACTGTGCTGCAGTGATTCCTCATGGCACAGATCACTTAGGTCTGGCCCGTGACAGAGGGCCTCTGCCCTATTTTACCTCTCCTTGTCTCACACTCTGGGTGTGACTTCTAAGTCTCTTATGGTGCCAGCTTCCCTAGATGTCTGACTTGGTCTGTGTTGTTTCTTCTGTTAACGCTCTGAGCATCCCCTTTGACGCCATCTATTGGTAACAGTGCCACAGACTTGGAAAGCCTGGAAGAAATGGGGCTCAAAAAAGGGGTTCAGGGTTCCGGTTCAAGGTCATAGGGATGCCTCTGGGGGTGGCTTTCTTGCTAGTAGAATTCTGAGGTGGCTGGGGCATCACAGTAGAGGCAGGAAGCGTGTGTGTGTGTGTGTGTGTGTATTCTGTCCTCTGTCTCCTTAGAAACTACCGAGATTATTTGGTTAGAAGGACTCCACTCTGATGAACTTCCAGAATGATCATCACTTCTCAAAGGCCATACCTTTAGCCACTAGGGTTGGAGTGAGTTTCCACCCTTTGTGTGCATATTAATGTGGATGGTTGTTTGTACATGTGTGCATATGTGTGAACATGCCTATGGAAGCCAGAGGCCAAATTCATGTGTCATTGCTCAGGAGCTAGCTGTCCACCTTATTATTTTGAGAGAGATCTCTCACTTGCTTTGACTTTGCTGAATAGGCCATTGAACCAGGGATCCATCTGTTTCTACCTCCCCAATGCTGGGATTATAAATCCACTCCACCATCACTGGTTTTTAAAATTGGGGCTCTGGGGATCAAACTCAGGTTCTGGTTTTCACAAGGCAAGCATTTTACCATCTGAGCTATGTCTCCAGGCTCCTTTCTATTTTTAATAATACCACACAATTACAGTTAGATCTCAACACACACAATCTGGGAACCATCTCAATCATAGCCAGAGTCCATCTGTAAGAATTTAATAGCATCTGTGTGATGATACAGGTCCTGAGGCAGTATTCTGATACAGTGTGTGTCCTGATGCAGTGTGTGTCCTGATACAGTGTGTGTCCTGATGTAGTGTGTGTCCTGGTACAGTGTGTGTCCTGATGCAGTGTGTCCTGATGCAGTGTGTGTCCTGATGCAGTGTGTGTCCTGATGCAGTGTCCTAATATAGTGTGTGTCCTGATGCAGTGTGTGCCCTGATGCAGTCTGTGTCCTGATGCAGTGTGTGCCCTGATGCAGTGTGTGTCCTGATGCAGTGTGTGTCCTGATGCTGTGTGTGTCCTGATGTAGTGTTCTGGGCACAGTGTGTGTCCTGGTACAGTACCCTGGTACAACACCCTGAGAAATGAATAAGTCACCACCGAGTTGTTAGAAACAGAGATCGAAAACCTAAAGGTTAGCTAGTACAGAATTTCTTTTTCTTCAGCATAAACATAGGTTTGTGAAAGCCTCTGTCTTCTTTTGTAGAGTCTTTAACTTCTGCCCTCAAGATAGCCTTGGGCATAATAACTAAGAAATAATTTAGGTTTACAGGAGTGGGAGTGAGTGACACAGCACACTGAATTATATATAATATTCACTTGGTGGGATGTTGTGAAAGTCACTATAAATGCTGGCCATTGACTGTAAGGACCAATGTAGAGGACTGTTTACAAAAGACTCCAGAGAAAAGACAGGTTATCCAAGTTCCTGTTGTTGGTGCATTACAGAATGTCTGTATGAGGCTGAGAATGGACAGGACAAGGGTTTGTTTTCAATATATCATCCATCTATCTGTTTGTCTATATATCCTTTCACCTAGCATCCATATATCTATCTGTCTGTCTGTCTATCATCTCTATCATCTATCTTGTATCAGTGTACCTATGTATCTATGTATCTATCATCTCTATTATTTGTCTGTCTATCTCTTTATCTCCCTATCTACCTACTTACCTATCTACCCTACCTCCCTATCTATCCATTCATTACCTATCACCTATTTATATGTTCCATTCATCTATTATCTAACTATTAATCAACCATTTATTCATCTATCTGTTTTAAAATGTGATCTCATTATGTAGCCTAGGCTGGCCTGAAACTCACTCAGCCTCTTGCCATCAAACCAGGTCAGGTTTTCTTTCTTTATATATATGTGTGTGTGTGTGTGTGTGTGTGTGTGTGTGTGTGTGTGTGTGTGTGTGTGTGTGTGTGTGTGTGTGTTTGTGTGTGTGTGTGTTGTGTGTGTGTGTGTTTGAGGGGCACATGTACACAGAGCATAAGTGGAGGTAAGAGGGAAACCTTGAGTGTTTGTTGGTCTTCACCTTCTAACTTGCTTGAGATGTTTATTGCTGCGTAATCTGTTTAGCTGGCTCTTGACCTTCCTGGGATTCTCACCTCTGCCTGTCATCTTGCCATAGGAGCATTAGGATCATAGATGTGAGCTACAGCCTACTGACTGTAAATGGGGCCTGGGGTCCAAACCCAGAACCTGATACTTGTGAGTGAAGTGCTTCTGCTCATCAACTCCCACCCCTACCTTCTCTTCTTCATAAACTTCCCCAGAGCTTGATTCATATTTAGAAAACAAAAATGAATGAGGGAAAAAGACTACTCCTGCCCAGAAATAACAAATGTCCTCATTTAGTAACCACCACCTGTGCCTGGAAGGCATCCGGCATCCTCAGCAATGTTTACGACTGACTCCTGCGCTGTGGCTTGGCCAGGATGGGGCTGCTTGGTGCAGCAGGCCCCACGATTGCTTGGCTGCTGCTTTTCAGGTGTCTCCTCCTGCCTCTGGGACCACAGCATCCCAGACATGTTCTTCCTATGGTGGGTAACGGAAGCTCCCAGAAACATGAGCAGAGCATGTGTGTAGTCACAGCTGGGAAGCAGCCACAAATACTGCTGCCCACTTTAGGCGGATAGAGAAAAGACCAGTGAGCGGAGAAAGCCTTCCCCACAGGGAAAGAGACCAGGTATAGATACCTGATGATCTGCCACCAAACCCAGAAACACATTTTCTCACCCGTTTTGTATGAGGCTCATTGCAGCACAAGGGTCCTTCCATCCTTACCTCTGTCTCCTAAACCACATCATATGGCTCATCTTTCCAAGCGTAGTTGGAGACAGGATCTCACCGTGTAGCCAAAGCAGACTTCAAACTCAAGATCCAACCCACTGGCCTCATCCTTTCAGAGGGATGCTGGGAATACCAGGGTGTTTCCATATGTCAGAACCACAGGGACCTCTATTTTATGGTCATTTTCTGGCTCATCCAACCTGATTATCATTTTCAGAGTCTCTTTGTACCTTACTTGTCTTCTAAAAATGATGTGGTGGCCATCTTCTGGTGTCTCTGTGCACATGCTTGACCGTTTGAAGAATTAATTTCTGAAAGCATGTTTTTGAATGGGTGGTCAGTGATCCTTATTACACCCAGTGGCATCTCCCCTTGGGGTAACCTGGGGCTGGTCTGTGTGGCCAAGACATTACAGCAGCGGTGACACTGAGTGACCCATGAGGCTGGACTATGAAAATGTCTGCTTTCCCTTCCTGAGTCACTGGTGCTGGCAGGATGAGGAGACTCGGGCAGCCTTGAGGAGACACCCTTGTGGGAAGAACAGGGCCCAGCAGCAGTGCTAACTTCTCCTGAGGAAGACTTCCTGAGGAGGCAGGTGCTCAACCCAACGCTGTTTGACTTCGGCCTCCGTGGGACTCCAGCCAAAGCCATTGGACTGAGTCTCTCCAAATCTCCCAGCCCACAGGAAGGGTTGGAGGTGGTAATTGATTATGGTTTTAAAGGATTGTACAGCAAAAATAATGAGAGCAGCAGGTAACTGGGTGGAATGCCACCAGGCCAGCTGCCATGCCAGCCAATCTAGACTCTTGGAGAGTGAAACCCCAAGGACCATGTGACCCATGGGGTTTGTATGCTTCAACTTGGGTATGTATGCTCCCTCAGTAGTCTGGAGCCCAGGCACTCGCTACTGCTCTGTGACTGCAGTGATAGTGAGACACCCACCATTGCAGCATCCTGTGAAGGACTCACAGAGACAGGTGAAGGTCTGTCTGTGGTAGCTGAGGGTGGGAGCAGATGCAGACTGGTGACTGTGCAACAGCACTCTGAATTTGCTCCCATCCCCAGTGGAAGCTAGAGGCAGAGGTGAGCCTCCTGCTCAGGGCCTTCCATAACTGGCTTGGACCCTTTCTTGATGGTCTGTGTCTGTAACCTACTCATTGCATAGGTGGGTATATATGTGTCCCTTACACACACACACACACACACACACACACACACACACACACACACATACCCTGTCTTTTACCACTTCTGCTACTACCTACATTTGCTGTCAAGGACACTAAGAAAATAGATCTCTAATTTGTTTCGTGTGGTGATTTGAAGAAAATGTCCCCATAGGATTATAGGGAGTGGTACTGTTAGGAGGTGTGGCCTTGTTAGAGGAAGTGTGTCACTGGTGGGTGGCCTTTGAGGTCTCAGATACTCAAGCCCAGCCAGTGTGTCTCTGTCTCTTCCTGCTGCCTGCCAGTCAGGATGTAGAATTTTCAGTTCTTTCTACAGCGCCATAACCGCCTGCATGCCACCACGCTTCCGGCCGTGATGATAATGGACTAAACCTCTGGGACTGTAAGCCAGCACCAGTTAAATGTTTTCTTTTGTAAGAGTTTCTATGGTTATGGTGTCTCTTCACAGCAATAAAACCCCAAGACACATATCTATCTGTATGTCTGTCTGTCTGTCTGTCTGTCTGTCGGTGCATGTGCACCTGTTTACTATGCTCATACCACAGAATGGTTGTGGAGATCAGAAGACAACTATGGAGTCCATTTTCTCCTCCCATTGTTTAAGCGCTGGGGATTGAACTTAACCCATCAGGTTTGATGATAAGCATCTCCACCTACTGAGCCATCTTGTTGGTCCAAGAAAAAAAAAATAAAAAGATATATAAAGTTTTTGTGGAGGAAGATGAAAATAAGAAAATGTGGTGTAGGGAAAGGAGAGAGGGGAGAGAAAAGGACGGGGGGATCTAAGTCACTTCCTCCTTCAGCAGGGGCCCATTGCTCCATAGAATAGTGTTCGCCTCCTTCCTGTGGCCACAAACTCCCAAGCAAGTGAGGCATCCTGGACTGGTCCATTGCCCTCCACAGTGAAGGGCTGGAAATGGCTTCTGCAGACACTCCTGTGGCAAGTGGATTCTCCCACAACCCCTTGGGCATCTTTTTAGATGGCCTCTCAATTTTAGTAACTGAATTCTAAAATTTTGTCTGTGTTGATGGTCGCCCCAAATTCATACTACAGATCTTTGCCTCTTTTTGAGCCAGGCATGTCCATGTGACTAAATTCTGCTAATAGATGTGAGCAGAAACAAGGCGCCACCTTCATTTTCCTTCTCTCTTCCTTGAAGATGCAGTGGCAGGGTCAGACAGAGGCAGCCATCTTGGACAATGAGATAGAAGCTGTGTGTTAGGAGGCAGAGCAATAAGATGGAAGGAACCTGGGATCCGTTGACTTCCTGGGAGATGGCTGCTATTCTTACTCAGAGCTCCATGTGAGCAAGAGTGTGTGCTACCATGTTCAGCTTTTTACATGCATTCTGGAAACAAAGTTCAGATCATCATGCATGTAAGGTAAACAGAGCTACCTCCCCAGTCCCAACAGCATGTTTTAAGACACCTGTGTGTAAATGCTAAATGCAAACAGTATATTAGTACCTGACAAGAGAGAGAGGGTTAATTTAAATTTACAGCTTAATTATACAGTCCACTGCACTTAGATAGCATGGGCACATGCAGAGAATGGGCAGGAAGTGAGGCCTGGTTAACATACCTTAAGACCTGCCCCTGGTGATACTACTCCCTTAGCTGCCTAAAGGTTTCATGTCCCAGGAGGGGGGGGGGAGGGCATTTCACAATCACATTACATAGGTTTCCATTTATCCTGGGTAAATGAATAACATTTCTTGGTTAAATAGGAAACATATCTTTAGTTTTATATATATAAAAAAAATGTCAGGCCACTTTCCAATGTGGCTGCACCATTGTAAACCTTCAAGGAAGGAGTGTCCGGTTGATCTGCATGGCATTGACATCTCCTTAGAATGTGGTTGCCATGAGGAGATGAGCATCACTTAGCATTTCCCTGATGGCAGGTGACACCAAGTCTTAGTCATTAGATCTTGGTTTTTTTGCTCGTTTGTTAGTTTTAGTATTTATGAATGTTTTGTCTGTATGCAAGTCTTTGTAACATGTGCATTGCTGGTGCCTACAGAGCTCACCAGACGGCATTAAATCCCCTGGAACTGAGTGATAGAGATAGTTGTGAGCTGCTATGTGGCTGCTGGGAATTGAACCTGGGTCCTCTGGAAGAACAGCCTGTGCTCTTAACCCCTGAGCCATCTCTCAGCCCCCTTAGCTGTTCTTACAGCTGCTGCACCTCCTCTTCCTCTTCCTCCCTCTCCTCCCCCTCCTTACTTCTCCCCCCATTCTCTCCTTCCTTTTGGTACTAGGGGTTGAACCCATGGTCTCATACATACTAGACTAGGGCTGTATCACTGAGCTATATTCCCAATCCATCCCCCACGGCCGCCCCCTCCCCCGGCCTCTTGTTTTGAAGCACCTCTTGTTAAGTTGTCAGGGTCTCTCTTGAGCTTATGGCCTTCCTACATTTTTGGAGTAGCTGGGATTATAGATGTTTTCCACAGGCCTAACTTTCACTCTTTGTGATGTATAAGTCTAAAACTTTGGTTTTCATCTTTTCTGTGTTGGTGGGTTTTATTCCCCCAAGATTTTACATTACTGACATCTTTTTCTAGTTCTGTATCCTACCATCCGACCCTCCGTTCCCCAGAGGCTGACAAGGGATTGCTTCCCTTCTCTCCTTTCTTAATGGTGGCTTTTGATAACTCGAGCCTTGAATTTTATGAGGTCCAGCTAACCACAGTTGATAGTTGCACTTTCCAGAGGCCTCTTTCCCCTCCTGGCGGCTCAGTTCCAGGTCTGCTGGCCCAAGTCCCTCCTAGAGGCACGAGGGTACCACAATTCCTTCCTGCTAAGCGCTTCGCCAGGCTCGACCAGAAGAGGGCGCTGCGGGACGCCAGACTGAGACCTTTCCCAAGTCCTCCATGCTTAGCGATGCTCTGCGCCTTCCTGGCTGGTTGCAGCTTCCTCCTGTTGGGAACCATAGTAGACACCTTCCCAGCCTGCCTGCCCCTTGAGTGGCCTCTCTGTGAAACTCTGTGTCTTGTGTGCTTACCACTTACCTGTTTCTTTCTTTCTTTTTAAAACCATTTTAACTAATTTTTATAAAGCCAATCCCTTTCATCTTCCCATTATTCAAAAACAGGCAACAGCTCCAATCTGCTTTCTGTTTCCTTCGTTCTGACCTCTCTGTGTTTCACATCAGCGTGGTCCTCCTGGAACTGACTTTTTCTGTGTCTTCATAGCCATTCACGTTAGGGAAGATGCCTGAGCTTCCTGCCTTTTCAGGGCTGAATAGCATTCTGTCACATGGATAGACATGTTACTCACCTCATCATCTTCTGATAGACATGTGAGTTGTACCCATTTCCTGACTCTGTCATGAGTATGGGTGGACAAGACATGCTATTTCAGTGACTGTGGGGTGACAATGAAGGGTTACTCCCTGGCACCTGCTCGGTGTTAAGTGACTGGGAATGGAACCTTCCAGAGCCTGCACACAGACTTTGATACCATGGGCATTGGTATGAAGGTTGCTGGTGCTGACCTGGAGATGGCATCAAGCAATGACTCTGTGCTCCTGGCTCCCCTCGCCATCAAATGTCTCTTCATTCCTGGTTGGCATAAACCTGCTTTTGCAAAGAACACACTCTGAGAGCCAAAGACTAAGGCTCAACCTTGAGCTGGGAATCTGGGGGCTGTAATCCCCACACTGTCTACTCTGGAGGCTGCAGTCTAACGTTGGGCCTCCCACACACAACCCATTTTCCCGTAGAGCTGTTCCTGTCACTGGCTGCCATTCTGTTGGCACCCAGAGGGCTTGCCTGCCACCCAAACAGCAGATGGCCAGGAAAAGAGGGATGGCTCACATCACCCAGAGGAAAAAACGAAGGCAGTTGGCAGACTCTGTGGTCAGAAAGGCGTGTGGCTGACACATGGCATCTTGGTAGGTGATGCCCTGTGCCAGCTGAGACAGTTATCGATTGTGTGGACAGCATGGCATTTGAAGGTCATTAGCCCATGTTCCCACAAGGTCTGGGCTGCCACTAGGGCCACGTAGGATTTTATGTTTCCTTGTCATTTTGTTTCCTAGGGTCCTAGGAGTTCTAGAGGTGCAGCCTAGATCCAACCCTCCCCAGCCCTGGTCATAGCTGTGTGACTTTGCCAGATGCTCAGCTGTCACACTAGACAAGCCAGACCCCAGCCCAGGAATACATTGCGCTGCATACATTTGGCCATTCAGGGCCAAGTGTGACTATAGTTCCCACAGAATTGAAGCACCAGTTTTTAATATGACAGGTGTTTCTTTCCCAGCATAAAAATCATGCTTAGGTCCAGAACAGGCCTGAGGTTGGACCTCCACATCCTTATAAACCCACTTCTCTCTCTCTTTTCTTCCTGATTGGTTAGTCTCAATACATAGCCCCCACCTCCTGCCCCCACCTCCTGCCAGCTTCCATCCCAGCCAGCAGGAAGGAATGAGAAGCATATTAACACTCTTGGAGCTTCTTGGAACTTTCTAGATGACTTTACTTACATCCAGTGGCCAGACTGTCCCCTGGTGGTTCTAGCTAGCTAGCTACAGGAGAATTTGGGAGATGTAATTTCTGTTACAGTCCTGTTTTTAACTAAAGTTTAGGTTTTCTATGTCTTGGGAAGAATCAAGATTCGGGACGTCAAGCCACTGAATAATCTCTATGACAAAGACCTGTTCTTAACAAGTTCTAGTAACTTCTGAAGCTCACATCTTACATTCATATTATAACTATACAGCATGAAATTCAGTGGCATATTGTAAAATTGTCACCTAGCTCCCGATGTCCCCAGTGCTATCAGACGCCGTGAAGGGCAGTGGATCACAAAGTGGGCCGAGGGATACCATCACTGGGAGTGTGTTCAAAATGTGTTCTGTCCCAGAACTTTGGATTTGGAAATCTGGGTTTGTGTTCAACATTGGTCTCCAGGGGCCCCAGACCTGAAGGACACTTCAGAGCCCCGGTCTACCCAGGCCAACCTAATCCATCCTTCACCACGGAGATCCATTGCTCATACCATCAGCCTCAACTGTCCCATTAAACAAGCCCAAAGGAGGTCTCCTCTCCCTCCCCTCCTCCTCCCTTCTTTCTCTTTTTCTTCCTTCTTTTTTCTGATCGCAGTGTTGGGGACCCAGTGCTGCATACTAGACAAGCACTCTACTGCTGAACCAAACCCCAAGCCCTCACTGAGTGATTCTAGGTAGGTGCTCTACCACTGAACTCCCACCCCAATTACTCCGGGGTGGGGTGTTCTGGGCAGATGCCCTATTGCCAAGGCACACCCAGCCCCTCACTGGGGGACTTTTAAGCAGGTGCTCTACAACCGAGCCATGCTCCTACCCCTTTCCTGTTCTCTAATAGCCAGGTTGCAGTAGAATTCACATGGCACACAGTCCTCCCACACAGATCGTCCATTTTAATGGTTTTTCAGTGTTCACACGGAGATGCGCCTGTCACCACGTGTTTGGCATCCTCCGATTCTGTTTCATTTTTGAAATAGCCATATCAAGTGACTGTTCTGATTCTAAAACAACTCCACCTGCTCAGCACCCCCCCTCCTCCACACAAACATCTTTATTTTTGTATTCAGGTCTATTTCTTCCCAGAGTCCTCTCTGTGCAAATGTGTGAACCAAACACCAGAGCAATGTTCTTTCCATGTGTATGCATGAAGGGAAGGCCTTTCTCACACTCCCGAATCTTACATCCTCCCTGAGTGCCCTGTCTGGTTAGAAGGCTACCTTGGTGGTCTCTGCAGGTCCTGCTCACTAGGATGGGACCAGGCAGCTCATGGTCCCCTCAGCTAGTTTTCTTAGGCTTCAGTTCCCAGCTGGCTGCTATAGAAGGGTGATTTCCATTTCCTCTCCCTTCCTGCTTCAAACCCCTGACCCACATGTCAGGGTGAGGACCTCAGGCACTTAACTGGAGTCTGACTCAGCCCGGGCTCCATCTTTCCTTCCTAAGCAGAGGTGTGTCTATGTGTGTACATCCTCATAAACATTTGTTGGGTGAATAAATGAATGAAACCCTCAGTCCCATTTAGTGCTTCTGGGACCTTAGGCATTTAAACCTCCTGAACCTTATTAGCTTCCTCTGTAAGATTGGGACATGACATGTGAAATGACCTGGGGGGGGGTTGGGCTCATCGTATAGAGTTCATACTGCTTTTCTTTCCCATCTGGGAGCACAGAGGCCACATTGTCAAGTCGTAACCTGAATGGCCTTGAGCTAGGCAGCTAAGCTGCCTAGTTATAGACAGGCTTGGGGCAGGAGGCCAGGCCCCGCCTCCAAGGATGGGACGGCAGGATCTGCGATACCCGTAGCTGCCAGCAGGGGTCGCCGGAGGTCTCAGCCTAAGGTTGAAAAGGAGGGAGGGCAGGGGACTAGACCTCAGGGGCGGGAGAAATCAGACCAAAGGCTTACAAGGCACAAGCAGTCAAAGGGGGTGAGAGAGGGCGAATAAACTGGACTCCATAAAAATTCAGAACATTTGAAAATGAAACCCACAGAAGGGTGACGGTATTAGCAGATCTAATAAGATCTGATAAGGCATTCATAGCAGGATTTACAAGGAACTCAGAAAACTCAACATTTAAGACACCTGGACTGCCTGTGTCTCCAGGCAGGGGTGGAGCGGCAGAGGTGAAGGCCTGCAACGTTACAAAGTTTCCTCGCTATTTGACCGAGTATTGGTTGAAAAAGAGCACAGCAGAAATTTTGGCCAAGCTGGCTTTGGGGTTCCAGGAAAATCGCTAGTTACATATCACAAGCAACATTGTAAAGGTGGGTCAACCTCGCAGGAAAGCCGAGCAAGTTAACCTGTTACTGTGAGAGCTGGAAACAAAGTTTTTCCAAAACGGAGAGGTGCCAGGGTGTTTCTAAATGAAAAAAAATTGTTTTTAAAATTAAAATGATATTTCTTTTCGGGGGGGGGGATGGATTGGTGACCCATTGCATGTTACTTGGTACACATATGACTGTCAGAAGACAATTCGCAGGAGCCACTTCACTCTTTTCAACCACGTGGGTCCTGGGGATCGAACTCAGGTTTTTATGTTTAGCCACAATCACTTTTCCCTGCTGAGCCATCTGGCCAACCCTACAAGGATTATCTCTCCTTTAGAGGTCGGGATATTGTTGGACAGTATGTAGACTGAGTTCACTACTGAAACGGGCTCATGGGAAGATGCTCATCCCGCTGATATTCTGAAATCTTTCACCATGTAAATAACTTCATGCCTCCCTCTTATATTAAGATGATGGTATCTAAAATACTAAAACATGCATTTATGCAGGGCGGGGACACACACATCTTAAGAACTAAATCTACTTATGGACAAAGGATCTGAATAAAAATGGTTCCAATAAAGATATGCAAATTGAATCAACTTGGGGTATCTTGGGGAGAAACTGGGTATCAGTCACAGAACAAACAACAAAAAAACATAGTGCTACCACTTCACAGACGGCAGAATGACCAGAATAAAAATGTAAATGAAGTTGGACAGTGGTGGCACCCGTCTTTAATCTCAGCACTCAGGAGGCAGGGGCAGGTGGATCTCTGTGAGTTTCAGGCCAACCTGGTCAACAAAGGGAGTCCCAGGATAGCCATGCCTGTTACACAGAGGAACCCTGTCTCAAAAAACAACCAATAACATCAAGAAGAAAGAAAATAAAAGCAAATTCTGGTGAGAGTTGGAAGAAACAGAGCCTTTGGCATTGCTGGGGGGGCATAACATGGTGCAACTTCACCGTATTTAATGCAGCCTGCAGGTTCCTCAAATGGTTAAATGTAGAAGCATCTACTCACATTTCCACAAAAACAAGGTCTGAAAACATTTATTGCAGCTGGTCAGTGGTGGCACACGCCTTAATCCCAGCACTTGGGAAGCAGAGTCGGGTGGTCTTTGAGTTGGAAACCAGCTTGGTCTGCTGGGCAAGTTATAGGACAGCCAGGTCTACACAGAGAAGCCTCATCTCGAAAAATGAAAATTATTGCAGCTTTATTTATAAGGCATCCAAAAAGGAATAGAAACAATTGAAAATCTTCATCGTCAGGTGAGTGGATGCACAAAATGCGGAATATCCAGTCACTGTAATAGTATTCAGCCATGAAAAGCATTGACATTCTGAAGGTTTATTGGTGAATATGGGTGTCCTGGAACCATGTGAGCCGAAAGAAACTGAATTAAAAATAATAAGAAATAAAAAAGGAGGGATGTAACCGCTCCTAGGTATGGTGGAGGAGGTTTATTGTAGATAAAAGGGAGCCCATAGCCAGAGACAGAGATGACTGGGTGACCCTGATCCGTGTGAGGAGACTGGGAAAGCAAGAGAGAACAGGTAAGGAAGGGTAGGCAAAGGCCAGGTAACCAAAACAGCTGGATTATGTAGGGAAGGGCAGCCCAGCTCCTGGGCTGGAGAAGTTTAGGGCAGGGGGCAGGCATGTATGCCAGCCATACCCTGTAACAGGTAGGGGCTGAGGGATGCTGGGAGAACCTGGTGGACAGTATTAACTTTGATATGTTAGTGGGTACTTCAGTTAACCGTTTGTCCCAAATCTGAGACCTAACAGACACCAGATACAAATAACTGTGTCGTGTGGTCTATTTCCACAAACGTTCAAACTGGGAGTTCCATTAAGGAAGTAGGAAAGTGTCTATCGGAGGTCACAGGTGGGGAGGGGTACCTACTGATTACACAGTCTTCTTTTGGGGTGATGACATGTTTTGGTCTTAGATAGTGGTGATGGTTGCTCAACCTTGTGAATATCGTATAATCCAGTGAATTACTTTATTTGAAAAGACACATCCTGTCAGGTGTGGTGGTGCCTGTTTGTAATCCCAGGGATAGGGAGACAAGAAGAGTATTTTGGTTGAGAGACCAGCCTGGCCTACATAGCAAGCCCTCACTGTCAGGTATTTTATGACGTCTGAATTATGTCACAATCCTAAAAAGACTTGTTTAATGGGAGAGCATGTTGGCTCATTTCCTGGCCACGCTGGACTTCTGGCAAACTCCAGTACAATGGTCAGCATTTCTGCTCAGTTTCCAGACACGTTCCTTTTTCTGGCTGAAGCCTGTTCTCTGCAATATGCAGGCCTCTGCAGAGGCTGACAGGACCATTCACTGTCTTAGGGCTGTGATGTGGGATAGTCACACTGAAAGAACATCCAGGAAGTTGTGTGTTAGGGTTTGGGAAGGGCTTCACACACCTGTTAAAACAATGATTCTCAACCTTCCTAATGCTGTGACCTTTTAACACGGGTCTCATGTTGTGGTGACCCCCAACCATAAAATTATTTTATTGCTACTCCATAACTGTAATTTTGCTATGGTTGTGAATCATAATGTAAATATCTGTGTTTTCCAATGGTCTTAAATGACCCCCGTGAAAGGTTATTTGACCCTCAAAGGGGTCATGACCCACAATTGAGAATTGCTTTGCTAGAGGCTAGACCCCGCCATGTTCACACGACACAGGCAATTCTCTCTCTCTCCCCCTCCCTCCCTCTCCCCTCTGTGTGTGTGTGTGTGTGTGTTTAGGGATTCTCCTGTTTTTGCCTAACATTTCCATGCATGGGTGCTTAGATCCGATACATGCTTCAGTACCCAGCTTTTATGTGTTTCCAAGGATTCGAGCTCACACTCTCACAGAAAGTTCTTCTACTTACTGAACCATCTCCTCGCCCAACATGGGCAGGTTCTTAGAACTTCTAAGTTTTGGAGTACGAGTATATTCCACCGAGTAACAGCCTGGGGGCTCAGTGGCAGAGTACATATTCATACATGAGCAGTTCAGGAAAAAACAAAACCCAAAAAGGAAAGAAGCCCCATGTTGCAGCCTGCCCTTCTGCAGGCCCACCCAAGATACCAGCTTTCAGCAGCTTTGCTGGGTTTTGCCTCATTGCTGGCATGGCCCTCTCCAGGGCAAAGAGAAGCCTGTGAAGACTAGTCCTGGCCATGAAGAGAGCATGTTGTGGTAGTGTGCCAGTTCTGGAGCCTCACAGGTGGCATAGGAGATGAGAGAAGTTGCTGGCATCTGGGCTTGGCCCCCGGCATTATCTCAGTATGTCACCCATGGTGCCCTGGTGGTCCCTTTTTTCTCCTCCCCTCCTCCTCCCCTCCTCTCTCTGTCTGCCTCTCAGCAGCCTGCTGATCCCTTTTATTCTGGGATCTTTTTGGTTTTTTATTTTAGTCCTGCAGATGAGGAGGGGTCTCCCCATTGTGTGTGAGGCCTCCCCACTGATGTGAGGTATGATACAGGGCTTGGTCAGCTTTCCCATTTTGTTTCAGAGTGGTCAGTCAGCAAGTTGGGAACATAGACTATGAGATAGCCTGGGCTACATGATCAGACAGCTTTTTATAACTGAACCCCTGTGTCTCTTTGAGGGCAGCACCCTCAGCCATCCCCCAGCCCCCGAGCTTACACAAAGCTAGAGTTTCTGATACTAGGACCAGACACCATGACCCAAAAGCAAGTTGGGGAGGAAAGGGTTTATTCAGCAGGAACTCACACAGGGCAGGAACCTGGAGACAGGAGCTGATGCAGAAGCCTTGGAGGGAAGCTGCTCACTGGCTTGCTTCACATAGCCTGCTCAGCCTGCTTTTTTATAGAATGCAGGACTACCAGCCCAGGGACAGCTCCATCCACCATGGGCAGGGCTCACCCCCATTGATCGTTAGTTGAGAAAATGCCTTACAGCTGGAAAACATGGAGGCATTTTCTTAACTGAGACTCCTTACTCTGATGACTCTGGCTTGTGTCTAGTTGACACACAAAACCAGCCAGTACACTGTCACCGGTGCGTTGTCTAGGATAGTTAGCTGCTCATTTCCTATGGGGCAATAATGTCTGCCCTTCTTGCCTCCCCCCCACCTCCACTTTAAAGGCCACCATAAGAGGACAGTTACAGACCATGCGTTCTGGGAACTGTGGCATTATTGCACCATGACACCAGGCTGGCCACAGCACCTGTGGGAGCCTTGAGGTACACTGAAAATACCCGGACTCATATGTACTTTTCATTGACATTGGTTCTTAAGATGGGAGAGAACCTGTAGTCTCTGCCACTAGTGATGGCCTTGAAACACTCTGAGTGGGATGCAGGCAGGCTTGGATCCCCTGCTGCTTGCTGCTTGCTGTGGACCCCTTAGAAAGTGCCTGGTAACCATTAGAGTAGGGAGGTGGCCGATGGGGACTAAAAGGCCATCAAGCCCTCTCCCATCACTATGGCCCAGAGGACCATAAAGAGTGGTCACCACAGCTCTATACTCAGCTGTCTGGGCACAGCAGGGGAAGGCTTGAGGACCTGGGGTCCTGGCTCCATGGAGATGCAATGGCTGAGGCTACATCCTGGCCTGAGTCACTGGCTCCAATTCTGCAGACATTGCTTTGTTCTCTGTGTGTGAGCAGAGTCCAGGCCCTGTACACAGAAGGTAAACTGATGCTCCGTGGCATCTCTTCCTTAGGCAGAGGCAGCTAGCCTAGCCTGGTTCCAAGTTAGAATTAAATCAGGAACACTGGGCCCAGAGGGAACACACGATGGATGGTCACCACTTGCCCCTGACTTAGGCTCAGATGCCATCTGAAGAGCCAGCCACGTCTCTGAGATCCAGGAAGGTGGAGCCAGAGCGATTTATCTCTGGTTGGCCCAGCTACCTGGGTTTAGGGGCTCTGTCTGACTTGGTTTGGCCTGGACTTTGTAATGTTTCTGTGGTACTGGTGAGGGGATGGGATCGAGGCTTTGTCCAAAGAGATGACAGGGATCATCAAGGGAACTTCTGTGTAGGAGGTAGCTTTTGAGGTGACAGTCAGGGAGAGAAGAGGGAGGGAGGGGTTCAACACTGTGTCTAGCTTCTCTATACACCTGCAGGAACTAACGGGCAAGAAAGGGGCCCATCCATATGTACTCCAAAACCTCTCTTTTCTCTATCCTCCCAATCAGGAGTGGCCACAGACTGCATAAGGAGTGTTCCATTCACTTTCCAGCTGTCACCCGTCCTGTGGGAAGGTGCTACGTCCAGTGTGAACTCCCGTGGTCTATTGTTGCCCTTTTCTGACATGGCCGGGACTTTAGCTGGAATCCGGAGCTCAGGGCAGAGTGGAAACAGGTCAGTTTGTATGAGCAGTTGACTCATGATGGGAAGGGATGTAGGAACAGTCCCAACTTGGAAATCGCCTGCCGTGGATCCTGACATGGAAATTGCCATTCCCCTAATCCCAAATTCAATTATCGCATTCGGTGGGCAGTTCTGTGGGGACGGATACACCCTGCCTAGCTGGTACAAGTGCCAATTGGTGTAACCTTTCCCAAAGGGCAATTTGGGAAAATCTATCAAAATTACAGATGCATCAAGCTTTCAGCTCAATAGCCCCACTTCTGAGAACTCTTCAGACAGGCACAACACAAGAAGCCACAGACTCACTGCAGACAGGCTGCTGACTTAAAACCACGGTCTTTCTGGACAGTACAATGTTCTCAGCCATCCAGAGAACTGGGATCCACAGTGGAGAATATAGCATGAGGACAAGCAGAGGGTTCTGTCTGCTCCCTCAAATCAGCAAAAGGAGGCAGTTAAGAACCAGAGGTTGGGGCTGAAAAGAGAGCTTGCTACCCTTGCAGAGACTCCAGTTCAGTTCCTGGCATCAGTGTAAGACAGCTCTCCAGGTCTGTAACTCCTGTTTCTGGGAATCTGATACTCTCTTCTGGAAAAAAAATAAATAACGTAGTAAGTCCTGGTAGGCACTCAGGTGGCAGAGGTAAGCAGGTCATTGTGAGTTCAAGTCCAGCCAGGTCTACATGGAAAGTTTTAGCACAGGTAGCCTACAAAGTGAGACCCCAATGATGACCAAAAAATTCTTTAACAAGCAAACAAAACAACAAAACCAGAATTGGTGATATCTGTCAATGGACATAGAGTGGCAAACTGGGTGGAGGATGCCAGAATGAAATCTTGATTATATTTCTTTACACTTTGCCTCTGAGTCATAGGAGATACCAATGTCTATTAGAAATTTAGCAGCAGTGACAATATTCATTGGAAGCTTTCTCCCAGCTTCTCTTGGACTCTGGGAAAATTTTATAGCAGATGTTCAGTGCTGTTTATTAGCACACAGCACAAGATGCAGCTGTGGCAGTCTGTCTGTAAATACCAGAATAGCACACAGGAGGAAAATAGAATCCACACAAACAGGAATAAGTCTTGCTGGCATTCAGTGCGTTGTCCTATAGCTCTTTTCTCTGGGATCAATTTTTAAAATATTCATTTTATTTTATCTGTGTGTATGTGTGTGTGTGTGTGGGGGGGTGTTACATGTGAGACAAGCAATGGCTTCCCTGGGAGCCCAGGGAAGCCAGAAGAGTGTGTCAGATCCCCGAAGCAGGATTTACAGTCATCTGTAAACCTGATGTGAATGCTGGGGTCTGTGCTCCTCTGAAAGGGCAGTAAGCACCTGTAACAGGCAAGCAATCTTTCTAGCCCGAGATCATTTCATTTCTTTTCTTTCTTGTTTTTTCAGAGTCTCACTATGTAGCCCTGGCTGTCCTAGAACTCCCTCTGTAGACCAGGCTGGCCTTGAACTCAGCAATCCACCTGTCTCTGCCTCCTGAGTGCTGGGATGAATGGTGTGCACCACTACACCTGGCCTGAATTGTTCTTTTCATCTGCCCCTTTGATTTTTCTTCCCCCACGGAGTTTTCGTGTCATGCCAGGAGCCCAACTCAGAGTGTATCAGCTAGTACTTGCTGTGTAATAAATGTCACACATACACACACACACACACACACACACACACACACACACACACACACACACACCTGTGACTTAGGACGCAAACAGTTTACTTCTGGTACACTTTACAAAAGGGCCATGTGACAGCAACCCTCTGTCCCTATACCGTCCCATCCCAGAGCCCAGTCTGATCTCAGAAGCTGTTGGAGGCTAAGTGCACAGCCTCCTACACTCAGATCACTGGGGACAGAGAAGGTCTTTGCTGTGGGGTTTATGCTTTGTACACTGTAAATATTTGTCATTGTAAATACTGGTTTAATAAAATACTGATTGGCTGAAGGCAGACAGGAAGTATGGGCAGGGCTACGAGACTAAGGAAACTCTGGGAAGAGGAAGAGGAGGAAACACCAGCAGACACAGAGGAAAGAGGACAAGAAAAGGTACCAAGATACGTGGCTAAACAAGATAGAATCATGGGTTAGTGTAAGAGTAAGAGTTAGCAAGTAATAAGCCTGAGCCACAGGCCAAATAGTATTTAATTAATATAAGACTGTGTGTGATTGTTTGGGACTGCTGGTCCAGATCTCAGGGCTAGGCCGGGCCAGAATCTTCTTACTCCAGGTTTTCATTATTTCTTTTGGTGAGTTGAGGAACATCTGCTCAGAGAGGTGCATCTTAGGGATAGATGACTAGTAGAGTAAATACCCGCTGGAGGCAGGGCAGTCAGTGACTCTATGACCTTCCTTAGCGAGCAGAAAGTACACATATCACCTCTCAATTGAGCTTTGACCATTTCTCCCTTAGAACTTCTCAAAGAGGTCCAGTGTTCCAGCTACGAAATGTGACAACCTGCTCTCTCCCTGGAGCCTGGAACAACTCCCCCACTCCCAGCCTTGTGAATAACTTAGGTTTCACCACCCTATGATTACATCTTTGTTTTCTCTGAGGTAAATTTCTAGAGATGGAGAAAAGAGCAGAGAGTGTGGCTGTTGCCAAAGGCTTTCCTAATAAACTTGCATGCCTGAGGTAGCTTCTGGCCCTGTTAGAACAAGAAGCTGAGCTCATATACGAAGACACTGAGGAGCTGCCTAGCCTCAGAGCAGCACCTGGTGAAACCATAGGGCTGTGAGACCCTAAGTGCTGTCTCCAGGACACTGTGACTGTGGGACATGTCTGTTCACATCCTCCATCGGGCACTCCAAGCTCCCCTACTCACATGAACTACAGACCTGTAGATTGTGCCTACCCCTTCCTTTGCTTGCAGAGGCCAGAAAGGAGCATCAGATCCCTCTGGAACTGAAGTTACATGTGAGACAAGCAATGGCTTCAGAGAACCATATTTGGGTCCTCTACAAGAGCAGTATCCACTTTTGAGTCCATTCTTCCAATCAAAGCAGTGGAGACTTGCCTATTGTGATTGGCTCAGGGATGGTCACTTAACGTCAGTAGTCAGGGCTACTCTGCTTCGTGGCCAGTTGAGGGGCATGTGTGAGACTTGTCTCTAGGAAGAGACAATGGGACATAACCCCTTTGCAAAAGAAACTGGGGCAGAGAGAAGGAAAGGCAGAGTCTTATAGGAGTTACACTTAGGTGTCTGGACCCAGCTATTCTGAAAGTGCAGCCTCCTGGAGTCTTTACAAGTCAATAAGCTCCCCTTTTAGCTTCAGCTGGTTTGAGCCAGTATTTTGTCATATGCAAATGATATCCTGAGATGCAAGCCTTTTGAAGGAGGGCACAATATTGACTCAGCCATGTCACCATTGGAGGAGCTACTGAGGCCAGCTGGAGACACAGTGGACAGAAGCAGGGACACCCAAAGACAGTCATGATATTGTTACAGGGTTCCTGAAGAGAAAACCTCCCAAGAGGCCTGAATAAGTTGAATGGAGTCTTTATTAACCTCCACAGAGGGACTATTCCAAGCAGATTAGCAGGAAGTAGCTTGGACCTCTAGTTTGTTGTACTTTTTAAGGGGGTGGGGAAAGCGATTGTGACATACACAGAAAGGCAGCTCTGGACAACTGCAATAGGCAAGTGTTATTTACTGAAGCTGAGAGATAACACTTATATGGATAGGCAGTTAACCTTTAGCTCAGGGTCGCATTGTATAGCAATTAGACCAGTTTCCCTTAGGAATTTTGGACTGGTCTAAGTGGCCAGAGACCAGTTTTACCCAAGATAGTTTTATTACTTACAGTATTCTTAGGAATACTTTCAAAAGATGGCACAGCTACAGCTTAGTAGCCTACTACAGTATTGTAGGATACAGAGTAACCTGGGAAAAGAGAGCAAAAGGCCTAAATGTCTTGCAATATCTCATTAAAAGGAATTTATTATTATTATATGTAGCAGACTTTCTTTGGGCTTCCAAATCATAACGTGGAAGCTTATTATTAGTTATGAATGCTCAGCCCTATCTTAGGCTTGCCCCATTAGCTCTTATAACTTAATCTAACCTGTTTCTCTTTATGTACATTTTACTTTTTTACTTTGGGGTGTAGTAGGAGGTTTCTAGCCCAGACTTTTGAGCCTAACCTCAAGGTTTAGGCCCACAGACCCTCAGACCCGCAGACCCTCAGACCCGCAGACCCACAGAGACACACAGATGCTTACAATTAGTTTTAGGCTGATCGACCTAAGGCCCAGGCATACAACTTGCTAACTCTTTACCCTTCCTCTAACCCATGACTCTTATCCTGTTCAGCCATGTGGCTGAGTACCTTTCTTTAGAGCAGCATAGTTGTCCTCTGCTTCTTCCGGCTTCTCTCTGGCATTCTGCTCTGGGCTTCCTGTTCTCAGAGTTTTTCTTAGTCTGGTAGCCCCACCCAAACTTTCCGCCTGCCTTTGGCCAATCAGCACTTTTTATTAAACCAGTGGGTGGGACAATTATTTACCATGAAACAACACAGTCCCCTACATTGGGGCTTTTTATCTTTCTTGTATTCTGTATGTCCTGCTTTTCTTCTCCCTCTGTGTCTGTCTGTCTGCCTGGCTCCTGAAGTCTCCTTGGCCCTTCTCTCTCTCTCTCTCTCTCTCTCTCTCTCTCTCTCTCTCTCTCTCTCTCTCTCTCTCTCTCTCTCTCTCTCTCTCTCTCTCTCTCTCTCTCTCTCTCTCGTTCTTCCCTCCTGAGCCCAGGTTTCTCCTATTTATTTTCCCTGCCAGCCAGCCCAGCCTAACCCTCTACTGCCTAGCTATTGGCCAGTCAGTTTTTTATTAGGCTAATCAGGTGCCTGAGGCAGGCAAAGCAACACATCTTTACATAGTTAAACAAATGTAGCACACACAAATATAACACATCTTTGCCTAGTTCAAGTAATATTCCACAACAACAATCATTATTATTATCCCTCTGTGTGTGTATGTGTTTGTGTGTGTGTGTACCTGTAGGTATCTGCAGGGGCCAGAAGATGGCATTGAATCTCTTGGAGCTGGAGTTGCAAACAGTTGGAAGCAACCTAAATGGATGCTAGGAAACAAGAGCTGGGAGCTCAACCTGCAACTCTCTCTCCCTACCCTGCAACTGTTCTTGTGGGTTTGAAACTATTCAAAATGAAGGCTGAGGAAAACCAAAACAAAAGCATTGGTACTGTGGGGTGGTGGGCTTCTACTTTAGCAGCCCTGCTCCACAACTTTCAGCCACCCTTAGGCAGCCTTGGCTTGTCAGAGCTCAATTCCCCCTAGTCTGTGAGGCTCAAGGAGCTAGGTGACCTGTATTGCCTGGCCTAGAGCCACACACACCCTCGTCTTTTGTAGGCTCTCTGGGCCCAGCATGTGACCTGGGTGGTGCAGAGATGAGGTTCTACTTCATGTGGGTTTTATGGGACTTTAGGTCAGCCCAGGAACCACATATGGGCTGCTCTGGGCCACGGTGCTGGTCAGGACCTGTTGGACACTAGAATACCTCCTACAGCATGGCATCTGACTGAGACCTCTGGGTTGAGTGGCAGAACACCTGTTCCAGCTCTCCGTGATCTACATTCAGAGTTAGGTGGGAGGAGTTGGATCTTATCTGCATTTGCTTGGAAAAGGGCGCACCCTACCCTGGCCTCAGGGCCATGAGCTCATAGTAAAAAAAAGCCTCTTTCTGGAATCAGTCCCTCTTCCCATCTGTGGTTCCCTCAGGGTTATTGACCCTACTCTCTACTAGAGACTCCCAGGTGGATGGGTAAGGCTACCTGAGGGTAATGTGTTGGCTCCACCCCACAAGCCAAATGCTGAGGACCTTACTGTCCAGACATCAAAATTAGCATTTATTTCCCAAAGTCTGTGAGCTGGGAACAGTCTCCAGTGTAGCAGGAAGAATGGAGCTTTCTGGATGGAATGGGTCCCAAGGGCTCTGCTTTACATGAAGTTTAATCACTCAGGGATTAATGAGACTGGGTTGCCAGAGTTGTGGCTTTGTTAGAAAAGCACTCTCTCTCTTGCTAGCTTGCTCAGTCTTGCCACATATCATGACACAGCAAGGCCAACTTCTGTGGATCCTCTAAGATCCCTGCTTCCAAAACTATGAGGCAAGAATACTTCTTTTTAAAATACCCCAATTTGGGTATTTTGTTACAGCCACTGGAAATGAAGCAGAGCTCGGGAAGAGTGATATGGAGATCATCTAAGCCCCGAAGGTAGAACTCAAAGATTAGGCAGGGAAAGATTTGAAGTGGAATATTCTAAGCTCAGATATACAGTTTCCAGAACACACTTTTAAATGACGGGAGCCTGGAAGGCCAGGTGCATTTGTGACTTCCAAGGGGTGACTGCTGCCCCTTGGATTGGTGTCTCCCAGGCAAGTCTCCCAATGTGCTCCCATTCTGACCAGCACTGCAGTTAGACCACAGCATCACGGAGACACCCACTGTAGTCGAGTGTGTTACTTTCCTGTAATGACTTAAGTCATACTTTTTAAAACGTCCACATGTAGGAACCTCTCATGCCCTATCAATTCTCTCTCCATATCTCTGTGTCTCTCTGAGACAGTGTTAATCGTACTGGGTGAGAATAAGACAACTATCATAATTTTTGAGTCAAATTTGAAGCAAGCTTTATTAGAAACCTGGCCAGGCCCATAGTTGGGATTCCCAGAGAATGGTCATGAATTACATTAGTCCGGTGCTTATAAAAGTAAAACCTACAAGGCTATGTATTTCCTGCCTCTGTCCAATTGGGGGCAAGTATACACCCTGACATACTTCCTGCCTATGGACTTCCCAAGCCTATTTGAGACCAAGCACATCTTGTGCAGTTGGTTGGAGCAACCAACCTTGTTTACAGAAGTGAAAACTCTTGGTTTGTTCATCTCTCAAGAACCACAGCTGCCAACATTCTAGGAAGTTATCTGTCTTGGGCCAGTGGGGCTGACACAGTAGAGGCATTTTCCTCTTACAAATTTCTTAAGCTTTTTAAGTAATTAAACTTAAATACAACTTTAACCATAGTCCAGACTGGCCTAAAACTACCTGTGTAGCTGAGGATGACCTTGAATTCTTGGTTCTTCTGTCTCTCCCAAATGCCGTATAATAGCCGTGCGCTATCCCCATTTACCCTGTGCATTTACCCAGGAATCAAACTCCGGGCTTCACGTGTGCTAGTAAAATACTCTTCTGACTGAGTTACATCCTCCACCTCATTTGTCTATTTTTTTAAAACTATTATTTATTGTATTAGTGTTTGCCTACATGTATGCCTGTGAACCATATGTGTGTAGTGCCCTTGGTGGCTAGAACTGAAGTTTCAAATGATTAGGAGCTGCCATGTGGGTGCCAGATCCTCCGGAAGAGCAGCCAGTGCTTGTAAATGCTGAGCCCCTTTCTCCATCTTCCCACTTGGATCCTTAAGGAAAGGACAACTCTTTGTATCTTTGATGCCACCTAATCTGAGGTCCCAAGGTCTCCTCTGGGCAGCATCCCTGTTGCCCCAGGCAAAGATGCCCACCAAGTAATCAGTCATGTGACCAATTTGTTTACTTTTGTGAGCTCTCTGGGTCAGGTGCATAGGAGGCCTGTTGATGTCTGACAAGGGCCTCATGTTCACACATCTTTTGGTGAGTGAGCCGAGTGCTTCCAGAGACTGGCACAGATACTTCGGACTGAGCCTGCTGGAAAAACACTAGAAGCCAGACAAACTGTACACGTGCTAAGTGGAAAAAAACCCTCTGCTTCCTTCAGGAGGAGGTTGTAGCCCTTAGAGATCACGTGGGGATTTTAGACAGCCCAGGACCTTGCTGGATGCAAATTGGAAAGTTGGGCTGAGAGACCCCTGCTGGCACAGGTCTGAATCAGCCTCTCACAGCTGGGGTGACAGCTTCTCTGTGGCCCTGGGTAAAATTGCCCTGGACAGTAAACACAGGCTATGCATAGAGGGCTAAAGTTATGTTTTAAATTTAGTTACTGTGCTTAAGAGATTTGTAAGACAAGAATGCCTCTAACCTGTAAGCCCCACTGGCCCAAGACAGGTAACTTCCTAGAATGTTGGCAGCTGTGGTTCTCGAGAGATTAACAAGCCAAGTGTTTTCACTTCTGTAAATAAGGTTGGTTGTTCCAACCAACTGCACAGGATGTGCTTGATCTCAAGTAGGGTTGGGAAGTACATAGGCAGGAAGTATGTCAGGGTGTATGCTTGCCCCAATTGGACGAAGGCAGCAAATATATAGTATTGTGGGCTTTACCTTTATAAGCACCAGAATAATGTGATTCGTGATCATTCTCTGAGAATCCCAGGTATGGACCTGGCCAGTGTCCATCATTCTGGCCAGTTTCTAATAAAAGTTGCTTAAAATTTGCCTCAAAACCTGTGGTAGTGATCTTATTCTTTCCCAGTGGGATTAACAGATCTGGCATAACTATCCAGCATGTGCCAAGACCAGCTGTTGTCTGGCCTTTTCTGCTTTGTGCATAGACTCTGCTGGCTTTGTGATGACCACGCCTACCACGGAGTCTGTGGACCTTCACGTCTTCTAGAAACAGGGAGATAAAAACTTGTTCCTAGATAGCTCTTTGGGATTGGTGACTAATCCTCTGTTTGAGAATAGATCTGGCCAGCACGGTGAGAGCAAGAGAAGCAGTGTGCCCTGGCCAAGGTGAGACTTCCATCAGTGCCAAATGAGTCCAGCTCAGTAAGTACAGCCTCCTGTGTAAGACGTGATACGTTTGTTTAATTGTGTAAGGATGTGTTACATTTGTTTCACCTTGCCTGCCTAAGGAACCTGATTGGTCTACTAAGAAGACGGATGACAAATAACTAGGCAGTAGGGGGATACGTGGGGCTTGCTGGCAGAGAGAATAGAGAATGAGAATGGGGGGGGGGAGAGGGAGAGGGAGAGAGGGGGAGGGGAAGGGGAGGGGGAGAGAGATGCCTGGGGCCAGAAGTCAAGCAGCCGCCAGCAAGTTAGACCCTGAGGAAACAGGAAAGTAAGATATACTGATTGGAGAAAAGGCAAAAAGCCCTGAGGCAAAATGTAGATAAAGAGAAATAGGTTGAAACAAGAGCTAAGATAAGGCTGAGCATTCATAACTAATAATGTCTCTGTGTTATGATTTCGGAGCTGGTTAGTGTTCAAAAGAAAGCCTGCTACACTGACCCTTCATGCTGTCCCCATCACACAGGATGCCATCTCAGCAGCAGTAAAAAGCATTATTTCTTTATTTGTTTTGTGTGTAAGGGGGGGCTTAGAATGAGTAGACACGTATGTGTTTGCACATGTGTGTTTTTGCACATGTAGAGATCAGAGATCCAATTCTGAAGAAACACTGCCCATCTCTTTGAGAAAGGATCTCTCATTGGCCTGGAGCTCAGCAATTAGACTAGACTGATGGCCTGTGAGTTCCAGGGATGCTCTTCCCTCTACCTTTCCAGCACTGGGATGATAAAAACCACCATGCCTGGCATGTTATGGGGGTATTGGGGACCTAAACGCAAGTGCTTGCTTTTACCAACAGAGCTGCACACCCTAGTCAGTTTCTTCATCATGTTTTGACCACTTTACGAGCTGCTCAGAATTCCAGGGTTGGAGTAGGATCATTCTCAACTCTGTAAGGCAGGAACCTCAGCTATCCTGTTGATTAATGAGAAAACAGAAATTGAGAGAAGTTAATAAATATATCCAGAGTCACAGCCGATGGGAGGTGCCAGGATCTGATTCATGAGCCCTGCTCCAGTTTTCTGTGCATCTGCTGCTCATTATAGACGATCCTACCTCATCTCACATTTGGTGAGAGGTAAAACCCTCCTTTTCTTAGACACAGACTGGTGTGCTGCTTTGGCCCAATGTATGGAAAGTTGCAATGATTGGAAGCATGGGTGGGCAGTGTGCTGCTGTAAAATCCATCCTAGCTTCCTATCCCATGCTGGTCACTTCCCAGCTTCTCTTGCCATCGCAAAACTCCACAGATTTATAGGGCTTGGACATACTTAATTGTGTGAACCATTTTCCAATTGTGGCTCCTGGCAATTTCTAGTGCTTATTATAAATAATCCTCCTGTGAATACCTTCATACATCACTGTGCATCACTGGTCACTCCATTGGAGCAAATTCTGCAAAAGGAATTACTGACTTAAACGGTAAGAGCTGTATTTGGATGGACTGCTGCCCCAGCTATAAACTGTTCTCCAGAAAGCCTGTGGCAGTCTACACTGCTGCCTCCATTTAAGGGCAGTGGGACAAGACACAGGCCACATGACAAGCTAGGACTGCATAAGGCATCAGGGACAAGGAAACTTACACAAAATCAGTGCTTTACTCTCAAGGGCAGCGAGTGGATGGAGTTGCCCTTGGGGTAAGGGTGGGACTGGGGGAGGTCCAGAATTCATCTGCCTGCCTGCTGGACAGAGCACCAAATATGAAACCTTCAGGGAACTAAGGGTTTCTCTTAGAGGCTAAGGAATGGCCTGTGGCAGCTTCAGGGTGGTGTGGCAGCCCTCAACCTTGATCTCCTCATACCTGTGTCATTTCTAAGTGACCCTCAGGGTGACATTAGGGCTTCCCTGAAAAACTAGCTCCTCATCTGGTATATCTGAGTGCCCAGGGAGTGTTTGTATTTATTTATTCCTACAGCAAGACCCACTGGGTTCTTAGCACTCCCCTATGTGCAAGCTCTCTGGATTCAGAGAAAAGAAGCTGCCTGTTGCATCCTGGGAACAGTAAGTGGGGAATAGGTGCCCTTTCAGCAGGGGCTGTGGGTAGGAACTTCAAATGTCTGCTCATCCCATGCATGGCATTTGGGGGCTAAGGTCCTTCACTCTGGACTGTGGGGGTGGGGCAGCTTGGGCATTTGTAGAATTCTAGATCTAATGTGTGCTTCATCAGCTCAAATGAAATAAATCTATGCTTGAGTAAAAAAAAAAAAAAAAAAAAAAAAAAGATATCAATTGCATTTGCTTGTTTGATAGGCACTTGCCGAGCATCTCCCCTGGGGACATGCTGTCTGCAGATAGAGTGTGGCCACCAGAGCCCACACAGTGGGAATCACTTTAGGTAGTGACACTGTGCACATGTAAATGGTTTTTTATTTTGGAAGTGCTAGGAATGGAGGCCAGAACTTCATGCTAATAGTCTACCACTGTACTTCACCCCAGCCCCCGAAACATTTTCATTTTATTTTCTATAAACGAGCATGTGCTTTTTAAAACATCCAGATAAGGGCTGGAGGGGTGTCTCAGTGTTTAAGAGTGCTCACTAATATTCCCAGCGTCCTCTTGGGGTTGCTTGACAGCTCCAGGGTACCTGACATTCCTTTCTTGCCCCTGAGGGTACATTCACACATGTGTATATACTCCCACATGGGCATACACACATCTATTAAAATATTAAAAACACATATTTTGAATTTTTAAAAAATCAACACAAGAGCTGGTGAGGTGGCTCAGCAGGCACTTAAACAATCTTGGGAACCCGAGTTCCATCTCTGGAACACATATAGTGGGAAAAATGGCTTCCATAAATTGTTCCCAGACCCTTACATGTGTGCCATTGTGGGTGCACACACAAATAAGCATAATAAAAATTTAAGGGTAAAGACACTGCCACCAAATCTGACAACCAAATTGCATCTCTGGAATCCACATAAAGGTGGAAAGAGAGAAAGGACTTCACAAGTGGTCCCCTGACCACTTTGGCACGTGAGCTTCCACACACAGTATATGTGTGTGTACACACATACACAATAATAATAAATAAAACTTTAAAAATCAACATGTTCCTAGTTAATACTATCCTGGATATTGTTCAAGCGGGAAGGAAAGAGGTGCTCATGAGAACTACAAAACCAATGAGGCTGACGACTTTGTGCTCAGTGAGGAAGAAGAGTCCAAATGCTGTGACTCCATGTAAAGTCCCTTGAGACAGCCTTTGCTGAGGTTTCTGAGGGCTGGGGGAAGCATAGGACAGAGTACTACTAACAGAGTGTGGCTTCTTTGTGGGGCAGTGACACTTCCTGGAGCCAGAGGTGATAGTTCCACCATGTTGTAAATGTACTAAGAGCCACTGAAGCATGAAGAATGAACCTATAGTATCTGAATGATATCTCAATGGTGCTATTTCAAATTACTGATGTATTTACTTTTACTTACTTTATGTGTTTTCCTGTATGTATGCATATGCATCGTGTGTGTTGTCAATGATGCTATTGTCTTAAAAGTCTTTTGCTTTTACAATTTCATATATATAAACAATGCATCTTCATTAAATGTACTCTAAAGCCTCTTCCAACTCTCCTAGACCCCCCAACAGCTCCCTCCTGCTCATCTCAGGAAACCCAACACATATTCTTTCCCCTTCACATTCTCTCTCTTTCCCCTGAATAATATTTTAAAAATGAATGTGTTAAGATGAATTCTTTCTAGATTTATCTGTTTTATGAGTGAGTCTTTATGTATGTATGTGTAGCCTGTGCACACTGGATGCCCTCAGAGGTCTAGAAGAGGGCAAGAGATTCCCTAGAACTAAATTTACAGATGATTATGAACCACTACGTAAATGCTGGGAATGGAGTCTGGGTTCTCTGTGAGAAGAACAAATTCTTTAACCACTGAACCATTTTCCCAGCTCCCTAGACATTTATTTGGGAGGAGGATGGCAGCTAATTTAGCCTCCAACTCATTATGTAGCAGAGGATGACCTTGAACTACTGATCCTCCTGAATGCTGGGATCTCAGGTGTGCACCACTACGCCCAGTCCATGCACTGCTGGGGATCAGACTTGTGTACACTAGACATTAGACAACTACTCTACCGACCTTTCCATTTTCTTTTTCAATTACATTTTAAAAGATAAAATTAATCCCTGTTCTAGAATGTTCTCCCTCCCTCTGGACTCTAGCCACTGGCTCCACCCACAGTTCACCCCCCCCCCCCACTGCTATAGTCTAGAGTTTTCCCTCTTTTGGGCTCACTCTTTCCTCCAGGCTCAGACACTGGTTCTGGAATGCTGGGATTACAGGCGTGCACACTGCTCTTGGCGTATGCATGGATCTGGAAGTGCTTTCCCCATACTTTCCAGCAGTAGTTTCAAAGTTTCACATCTCAGAGTAAGGTCTTTGATCCATTTTGAGTTGGTTTTGTTGTTGTTGTTTTTTTTAAATGCAGGATGAAAGATAAAGATCTAGTCTTCGTCTTTTGCAGGCAGCTCTCCAGTTTCCCCAGCATCTTTTGCTGAAGAGGCTGTTTTTCCTCTAGAGTATGCCTTTGACAACTTTGCAGACGAACGGGTGGCTGTGACTGTGTGGGCTTGTTTCTTGGTCCTCTATTCCATTGGTCTGCATGCCTAATTTTATGTCAGCTCTGCAGGTTTTTGTTGTTGTGTCGTTACTCTGGCTCTATGGCATAGCTTGAAATCAAGTCTGATATCCCTGTTATTATTTTTGCTTAGGATTGCTTTGTCTTGTGTGTATGCTTCTAGATGAACTTTAAAGATTCTTCAACTTCTGTAAACTTCATTAGAACCTTGATGAGGATCATATTGAGACTATAAATGTCTTTTGATAATATAGCAAGCATCTTTCAATGTTCTAAAGCCTCCACTATAGAATCCTTTACCTCTTTTGGTTGGGTTCATTTCTAGGTGTTTTATTTCTTTGGGGCTACTGTGAACTTCCTCTATTTCTTTCTCATCATGTTCAATACACTTCAATGTTTATTTTTTGCAGTGCTATAGAGCAAGCCCAGGTCCCTGAGCTTATTAACTAAGCGAACACCACACCATGCCTGACAGCTATACTTTAAACATATCACCTTCCCACAACTGTCATCTGAAACTCATTTGCCCCTTGGATCTCAAAGAGAGCTTGATCTGGTAATCAGTGTTTACTCAGAAGACTTTAGGGTCATTTCCTGATTTATGTCTCTTCTTCTAGAACTTTATTTTTCTTTGTCTCCTTTTCTTTTGGATTTTTGAAAAAGGGTCTTATGTAACCCACACTGCTTTCCAACTTGCTACGTTCATTAAGGATAGCCTTGAACTTGTGATGCTCTGCGCCTCCATCTCCTGAATGCTAAGATTACAGGTATGCATTACCTAGTTAATGTGATCCTAGTTTGCTTTCTGCGACTGCCATCAACACTGATCAAAGGCAACTTGGGGCAGAAACGGGTTATCTGGTTTACAGGTCACTGTTGAGATTGAGGGAAACCACCACAGGAACTCAAGGTAGAGACCTAGAGGAGGAGCCAAGGCAGAGGCCACAGAGGAACACTTCTTGTTTGCTCAGTCTGATTTTTTATACAACCCAGGACTACGTGCTCAAGAATGGCACTGCCCACAGTGGACTATCAAAATGAACCATCATTGTCATACTTCTTCACATACACCTTTGAGTATGTGTGGGCATCAGCTGTAGGTATGGCAAAGTTCTCTCTGTGTAGTCTGGGCTGGCTTCAAACTTGCAGTGATCTTCCTGTCTCTGCCTTCTGAGTGCTAGGGTTAGAGGCATGCTTCTTCCACTGCATGTTGCAAGTGGCTGGTTGTTTTAATCACAGGCTTTCACTGTGTTCCGTTGGAGGCAGGAGACAGGCAGACTAGTGGGCACTGACCCTGGCATGTGCTGAGCTCCTTCTACCATGATTTCCTTTACACAGTCCTTGCATATACCTCCTACACACAGGCCAGGACCCAGAGGGATTTTGCTGGATGAATACAGTTCAGGAGGAATTGGCTAGTCCATTCTGCAGACTCGGGTTAGGAGAGGCAATGCTGGGGTCTTTAACCTCCTTAGGGAAGATGCAAAGGTCCTCACCCACCCTCTGCCCCAGGCTGGGAAGTGAAGCTTGAATCTCAGTCTCTAGGGACACTCAAACTGCAGAATTTGCACCTGCTGCTCTGCTTCCACTTGGCTTGAGTGGGCTTTGTGTTCATGCCTGACTCCCAAGGAAGACAAGAAATGAGATAATATAAATTAACAGACACCCACCAAATTCTTAGCCTAGTGCCAAGCACATGATTTAGCAAGTGGGCCTCTGGGGTGTACGTGTGGAGTTCTGACTTTAGATGGCTCCCAGTTTTCACAATGTAAGTACTTCCAATACTCCCCATTTCCAGAGACAGTGTGCCACCATCCAACTCAGCGAAGAGGAGATTTGATCATCAACTTTTCTAAGTTACCTTCTACTGGCTTCAGCACCCACTACCCAGCCCCCGGCAGGGCCCTGGAAATCCTGCCCTGGATAACAGTATTGTCAGCATTTGCTTCCTTATCATTGTGAAGGCTGATGCTGCCTCTGTTGACTTTCATGTTACATGAATTGTTAGCGCCAAAGGTTCCAGGGCCAGCAGCTTTTGGGCATCCCTTCATATTTGTAACATGCATCTCTGACAGGATACCACACCAGAAGGGTGAAGACAGAGGGCAGAACATTCTGGTGTCTTCCTTTGTACTGGCTTCCTCAGGTGAAGTGGGCCCAATGACTGATCACAGGAAGTAGGCACAGGTGAGATGTGGGTTCAAGCAGGTGGCTACCGAGCTCAGAAATCAGGTCATTCTTTGTGCCCCCTACGGTCATGTTTAGAGGTTCCCAGGAGAGGGGCTTGTCTGTGGGATTTGAGTAGTTCAGGTTGTTGAGAAAGAAGCACCACACTTCTCAGGAAAGGAGGCAACCATTGAGGTAAGTCAGGGGATTTCTGGAAACCTTCATGTCTCCATCTGAGGCATGTCAGGATGGTCTCTGGATCTGTGAGATTTAGGACAGGGAAGTCTCTCTCTCTCCCGCTACCTACCTACCTACCTACCTACCTACCTACCTACCTACCTACCTACCTACCTACCTACCTACCTACCTACCTACCTATCTATCTATCTATCTATCTATCTATCTATCTATCTATCTATCTATCTTTGAGACAGGTTCTTTGTTGCTCAAGGTGGTCCAACTCCTGGATCAAAAATCCTCTTGCCTCCTCCTCTTCCTGGTGTTGGGATTATAGGTTTGGGTCACCACACTGGTTAGGGCAGAGGACTTCTGATTTTGGGACCCTGCTGGGTTTGCTTAATTAAAATAAAGAATGGACAGTGTTTATTGGCACCAACCTCCATGGGTGATACTTGCGGTTCTCCCATATCTTGGCAATACAGAAAGGCCAGGAAGACACTCCAATTTTGTGACCGCACTTAGCAGAGGCTTGGGCACCTGAGAGTAGGGTACCCTGGAGCCTGTCTGTTCTGTCGTGGTATAGGTTCCAGGGTTCAGAGCTCTGGTTAAGTCATGGTGCCTGTTGTCTGACATCTCCAGGGATAATAGGGCCCCTCAAGGCCCACAGCCCTGCGGACCATTTTCAAAGATCTCCAGGGCCAGGCTTAGGTAGAGACCCTGGGGAGCGTCCCTCAGGTGGCCTCTATCAGCCGCAGCCAGGTGGGCGTGTCAGGCCCCGCCCCGCGCGCTGGTCTTGGGGAGGGTGGGACGAACGGAAGCCCCGCCCTCCCCGCGCTCTTGGTCGGAGCCGGTGCGGGAGCGGAGGCGCGCGGAGCCGGCAGGAGCACGCGGGAGCGCGGCCCCGCAGTTGCCCGGCCCGAGGGAGCAGCACGCAGGAGCAGAGCGGCCTGGCGACCCCCGCCCTAGCGACGACCCCGCCCCAGCGCAACGCGGTCTCGAGAGCGGACTCCGGCCCCGGAGCGCGGCCTCGCCCGCCTAGCTCGCCTCGCTAGCCCGGATCCTCGGGCTGCGGGCATGGACAGCGCCCGCTCGCCCTGTGAGTATAGAGCCCTCCCGCCCGCCGCCTTTGTGTGCGCGCCGCGCCGCCGCAGCCCCCTCCCCGCGCGCCCCGGGCCCGCGTCCTTTGTGGAGTCGGCTCTTATCCGGTGTTTCCCCCCACCCCGGGCCTCCCTGTCCCCCCCTTAGCCGCCCGCAGGACAGCACAGCGGGGTCGCTCCCAGGCTGGCCTTGACCCCTTTCTCCAGCCTCCGTAGCCCTTCTGTAGCCCCTGTGGGCCCTCAGGGACACCTAGCAGGTCGTCCCTCCTGGAGTCCCCGGGGTAGCCCGAAACAGGCCGTGTTCGCGGCTCGGGGCTGGGAAGAGCAGGGCATCCCCTGGCCATCTGCTCCTTAGGGTCCCGTCTGCAGCCCCTGTCCTGGGAGCCCGCGGAGACCGCCCGGCAGGCCACTTCTGCGGCGGGGCAGGGCAGGGCTCGGGCCCAGGGGCGGCGCTGTCTCATCCCGCGGCCCAGGCAGGTGCGGCGGGGTTGGCGCTCACGCGGGGCCCGTGTGTCCTTGGCCCGCAGAGATGGACGGCGATGGCGGCCGCCCAGACGCCCCCGGAGCGCTGATGGAGGCCGGGCGCAGCACGGGGTCGGCGGGCATGGCGGAGCCGCGGGCGAGGGCGGCGCGGCTCGGGCCCCAGCGCTTCCTGCGGCGCAGCGTGGTGGAGTCGGACCAGGAGGAGCCGCCGGGCCTGGAGGCGGCCGAGACGCCAAGTGCGCAGCCCCCACAGCCCCTGCAGCGCCGGGTGCTTCTACTCTGCAAGACGCGCCGCCTCATCGCGGAGCGCGCCCGGGGCCGCCCCGCCGCGCCCGCGCTTGCCGCACCCGCAGCGCCTCCCGGCTCTCCGGGTGCCCCCTCGGACCCCGGTCCAGAGCGAGCCGGCGCGAAGGAGCCCAGCCCGGATCCCACCACCGCCTCAGCCAAAGCCGAACCGATCCCCGACGGCGGCCCGCGGCAGGAGGAAGCGCCAGCCCCGACACAGGAGGACGCTGGTGCCACCGAGGCGAAGCCCGAGCCCGGGCGCGCACGCAAGGATGAGCCTGAGGTGGAGGAGGACGATGAGGATGACCTTAAGGCCGTGGCCACCTCCCTGGACGGCCGCTTCCTCAAGTTCGACATCGAGCTGGGCAGAGGCTCCTTCAAGACCGTCTACAAGGGGCTAGACACGGAGACCTGGGTGGAGGTGGCATGGTGTGAACTGCAGGTGAGGGTTGGTGCCCACAGGTGGGCTGTTAGCAAATGCGTCCTTGGGTGTGTCCTTGCTCTTGCGCAGGGCTTTAGGCAGCCCTGGAGATAGTGGTGGCTGGTATGTGTCACCCTCTGTGTGGGTGTCCCTCAGGACGTATGCTATGTGCGTGGATACCCCATTGGTGCTGTTTCTGGACCTATATGCACAGGTTGAGGCTTGTCATCTTGGAGGTCAAAGCTGGGTATGTGCTGTGCCCAATTGTACTCACGGTGACAAAGGCACTGGAGTAGGCAGTGGAGGTTTGTTCTGTCAACCCTTGCTCCTTGTAGGTCCTCCGAACCCACTTTTATTGACTCAGTAGAGACTGGAGATAGTGAGAGAGAAGGTTGTGTTTGAGCCCTTTTCTAGGTGGCCTGGAAGCGCCTGGCTGTCCTCAAATCATCATCTTCCTGTGCCCTGTAAGATGTAGGTGTGATGGCTGCAGGTGCTTGCAAGGGCTTCCTCTGGCTAGGAGTGATGCTTGGTGGGCCCTCGGGGCTCTGCTGACCAAGGCCACGAAGCCGTGTCAGCAGCCTCCTTGTGTTCTAAGAGTCTGGTGTGAGTGAAAACCATGAGAAAACACCCCTTCCCCTTCTCCCCCTACTTCCTCTTCCTCTCTCCCATCTTCCCCGCTCCCTTTATTCCTCCCGTTTCTATCTCTGTCTCTTTTTTCCTTTCATTTTGGAAGCAGAGGCTCAGCATGCATTTTTCATAACCTTGCCCTCACGTTAGCTGTGTCCGCTTGAAGATTATATAAACCGCAACCCTAGCCGTCCTGGGGCCAGCCTTGGAAGAGGAGGCAGCTCCTGTCACAAGGGGTGTTTACAGGCCCTCCCTTACTGGGAGGGAGGGGCAGCTGTCAGGCAGGGGCCAACTGGGAGAGTGCTGGCTGGAGGTGTAAGCCTACCCCGTTGGCCTGTAAAGTTAGCTGGCCTTCCAGGGCTGATGCATCCTGGGCAAGCCTGGGTGAACTGGGTGCCAGGGCTGTCATCCACTGCAGGGTACTTGCACTTTTGGCCCAGAGCTTGGATTCAGGTGCTGTGTCCTCAGCACCTGCAGGGTGCTCTACATGTGTGTACAAACTAGACTTATTTCAGTGGATTATCATCAGTACTTCTGAGACCCCCCCCCCAAAAAAACCAAAAAACCAAAAAACAAACAAACAAAAAAAACCCTTCAAAGGTCTTATCTCCTCACTGCCCTTTGGTTCTACTATGAAAATATAGAGGGTCAGTCTTTTGGGGACTTTGAACAGGAGCTGAGTTTCTTTCTCCTTCCTGTCTTTTGCCTGGCGTGTCCTAGACCTTGCAGAGAGGCAACCTTGATGGTGCAGATGGGTGTGGATGGCGGGGAGCAAGGTCTATGGCCTAGGATCCTGGAGTGTGCCCAGTGCCCCTGCTACCTGAAGATGATCCAAGAAGGGAGATTTTGGAGAACAGCATGATTCTTGGCTCCCTACTTTTCTGCTCTTGCCAGATGACCAGTGTGGTTCTCTGAGCACCTGCTGGTGCTGCTACTATGGAATGTTGCTAAGGGTAGAGGACAGAGCTGGGGTGTTACGACAGGCTGGATCTGAGATAGACGTCCATAGTTCAAGCCTGCCTATCTGGCTGAGGCATTGCAGAAGCACTGAACTATTGTTAATTCTCCTTCCCTTTAAGGCAAGACAAGTCAGTCTGACCTTGTTGTGGGTGGGAAAGCAGAGGGTGGGACCTAGCTTGTGGCCATGGGTCTTTGGATGCTTGGTTGTAGGTGAAAATGAGGTAGCTTCTAGACTTTAGTCCTTTGGAAGATTGGAACCCTCCAGTATGTAGGGAAACTGTCCTCATACCTCCTCCAGTGAGAAGTGTTCATATTTGGCTCAGGTTGCCATGTATTATATGAGGTTACCTTCTTCTCTCTTGCCCACCCTGAGAAAGTTTGACAGGGGCCTGAACCAACTTAGAGCCCTCATATTGATGATGGGACCATTGAGTGACTGCCTGATACCAACCAGGATGTGGCTAGATGTCACAGGATCTGGAGGATGGCAGAAGCCTGACTGGGCTATGTGAGAAGCCCACTCAGAGGCCCTTGTGTGGTGTCCTGGGCTGAAGAGATAGTGGGTCAGCGGGGATTCTGTAGACACCCAGATGAGGGCACAGGCTGGAGAGGGGAACCAGAGTGCTTGACTGTAGTAGAAAGTTTCTGGCCTGCCTGGCCTGTGTGGTGCAGACCCGCAGACCCACAGAAACACAGATGCTTGTATTAATTTCATGCTGATCAGCCTATGGCTCTGGCATATTGCTGGCTAGCTCTTGCTCTTTAACCCATGATTCTTATCCTGTTCTGCCATGCTCAGAACCCTTTCTCTGAGCAGCGTAGTCGTCCTCTATCTGCTGGCTCCTCAGGCGGCATCTCTGCCCGTTCTCATCTCTGCCCCATTCTCATCCCTGCCTGGTTCTCGTCTCTGCCCGGTTCTTCCTGTATTCAGTTTTGTTCTGTCTGGTAGCCCCACCCACGCTTCCTGTCTGCCTTTAGCCAATCAACATTTTTATTAAACCAGTAGGTGGGACAATTATTTACAATGTAACAACATAAACCTGTCCTGGCGGAGGTGGTGAGGGTGGGGGTGGGGTGGAGGGGGTGTTGGAATCCCCATCCATCTTTATGCAGAGGACCCCAGCAGGGTATGAACCAACTGTTGGAGAGGGTCCTTGGATTCTGGGTGGCATAGTAAAGGGAGGGCTTACCAAGACCTTGTCTTCTTCCTGGGGAGGTTGGTCTCCACTGCTCTCTCTGGACGCCCTGAGGGTTTTGGTCTGTTTACTCAGGCGCTTGCTGAGTGGCTGCTTCTTTTTCTCACTCGGGTAGTGGGCCTAGTGTGGCTTCCACAGTGGTAAACTGCTTGAAGTCTCTTTCCAGGCTTCTCTGCCAAGGGGCGGACTCAGCACAGTCGCAGGCCTTGTGAGTAGCTTAGAGGACACTGGGTTCCCTTTAGTGACTTCGTGTTGAAAGGGTTTGACAGGGAGAGCGGTATGTGCTTGTTCCACATCAAGGGCAGGAAGGTGGTCAACCTTCTTAACTGTAGACACACGGAGTCGGAGCTTAAGTTTTTCTTTTTCTTTTTCTTTTTAACTAGGGGTGAGGGGAACATTTAAAAATATTTCATCCTGTCACCTATCCTTTGAATGTGCTTTTACTCTTGCTAGCAAGAGACAGTGGCAACAGAGGAAGCAAAAACATGCCCAGAATCCTCCTTCCTCATCCCTTGTCCCTGCTTTCAGGGAACCCAGTGTCCCCTGCTTGCTCTCTGCCTCTGCCTGCTATGGAAGTTCTGCTGCCTCCTGCTATTGCATGGAGGGAATCGTCCTGAGCCCTGTATAGGTCCATGCATGAGGTGGGGGTGTTCATCCTTGGTCCTGGCAAGCCCAGCTTGCCCCAAGCAGAATGGTGAGGCCTAAGGAGGAAGTGTGGAGGCAGAGGCTTTGTATCTCAGCCTTGCCTGAGCCTTGCTTACTAAGAAGCATAGAGGAGACAGCTTCAGGGTCCTCCAGTCATTAAGTGGGTCTTGTGCTGTGTCATGGGCAAATCTTCTAGAAGAGCTGTGTGTTCCCACCTCATGCTCTAGCCAGATGTACAGTGGCCTATCAGTACTGGGAGCAGCTGTTACCCATCCTGTATGGCTTATGCCTTGGAAGACAGCTCAAGTGCCTCTGAGGCATTTCAAAAGGTCCTCTCTGCCTTCATGGCATCTAGGTGAGGTGGAGGTCCCAGGCCTAGGGCAGGAAGAGCCCCCAGGATCATGCTGTGATAACCTTGTGCAGCAAACCTGGCTTGCTACCTTATCTGCTCTTGTCCCTAGCCCAGTGATGTGGGGACAGGAGGCAGTGAGCCACGGTCCCAGCAGGCAATGTGCTTGTAGGGAGAGGACACTCTGAGACAGCATGGCCTGATTTGGCTGGCGGTCACCTGGCTTGCTTCCTCTCTTTTTGTTTTTTAGTCCCCTGAGTGCCTAATTTCGTTCAAAGACCTATAATTGACAACTGGTCTGTGTTAGTGCTGAGCACGTCTCCTTCATGCATACTGACCGCAGTCTTGGTTTGGTTGGTGGGAAAGGTTGGCTCTGGCTGCCTGAATGGCCTGTGGGTATGGCTTTTCCCATCAGGTATAGAAGTGTGGGCACCTGCACTTGGGCTGCTCCCCCATCCTCTTCACTCCTGAGTGCTGCCATGAGGTGTGTGTGGTGAGCCATGTGGTCAGCTAGCGTGGGTAGCTTTGGCTGTCATTCCTGGGTATAGGGGAGGTCAGGCATCCATAGAGACAGTGCTTCTACAGATGTGTCTAAGCCTGGAGGGTGTTCCTAGAGGCCCAGGCCTTTGGAGGTGCCCAGCTGAGTCTGATTTAAGGCCAGATCTCCAAATGACTCAGGCACGACGGCTGTTAATCTTTTTAGTCTTTTCAGTTCCCATTGAGGACCCACCTCACACTTTAGGGTAAAATGGTTCATGCAGTTTGTTTGACCTTGTGTTTCTATAGCTCTGGTTACCCAGGTGCCTCTGAGGAAGCTAGATCCACTTCCCATGGCATTGGCCTGGAACTTTCTGTGAAGATAGCCACATTGCTCTCCATGTTCTATCTGCATGTGCCCTACAGGCATTTGCTAAGCACTCACACCCTGGATTTTCCTCATGTTAAACATGGGCAGGGTGTCCAGAGCATAAGACTGATGTCCAGGCAACCTGAAGGTAGTTACTGGGATAGCAGGCAGACCAGATGAGGACTTGGAGAAGGGCATTGAGGTGGATGAGTTCAAGGTAATATATGGTTGGTTGGGCCCTGAACTGGGAACAGCCGCAGCGCCTGGGTAGGGGTGTGCTTGGGGAGAGGATCAGGCTGGTGACTTCAGGGTCAAGAGACATCTTAGGCAAGAATGGCTCCTGAGTAGTTGGCTGAGTGAGGACTGGGCAGGCTTTGAAGCTCTGTGTTTCTGCGGTGTCAGGTAGAGCAGGGCTCTGGATGAATTGCTACCCAGAAAATAATCTCAAGAAAAAGGAAAGTAATGGTCTAGAACAATGTTCTCACTTGTGGGTCGTGACCCCTGTGAGGTCACATATCAGATACTTACATTACAATTCATAGCAGTAGCAAAATTACAGTTATGAAGTAGCAATGAAATAATTTTATAGTTGGGGTTCAGCACAACATGTATCTTTAACTATATTAAAGGGTCACAGCATTAGGAAGGTTGAGAGCCATTGTTATTTAAAAAAAAAAAATCTAGATGAACCTGGTCAGCAGTACAGGCTACCAGGCTCATTGGTCAGATGAGCCTTTGTTCAGCCTGGCCCCTGATTCTAGGCCTGGGAGGACCCTAGTGAACAGTCGTGAGCCCAGGAGACACAGAGAAATGTCTGCAGGCTGAGAATACTGTGGTAGGGACTTAGAAGATTTGTGGGAGAGAGAAGCGAATCATTTGGATTGAACACGTGTAAAGGCCCTGAGGTTGGAGCCAGAACAGCATGAAGGAGCCCTTGTATAGATAGATAGTGAGGCAGTTGGATGGGCCTCAAGGGTGCCCTGGAGGTGTGGTCAGGACTTTTGTCTGGAGCGCTATGAGCAGGGGAGAGGGTAAGAGTACATGGCAGGGAGCCAGCTGGGAGAGCAGGGTGGAAAGAAGGGTCAGCTCCGGTGTGCTTGATTGTCTTAGTGCACGATCTGGAGGTGGAGAAGGTGAGAGTGTAGCATGGCAGGGACTTGGACCAGCAGGACACAGAACAGAACCTGACTTTGGGAGCTTTAGGTGTGAAAGCAGCCGTGGAGCTTGAGGCTGGGGATCTGAGCTCTAGTGGAAGCCAAGCCAGAGGGGAGGTTCCTAGAGTCCCAGCCTTACCTGGTAGGTCCCCAGGTCAGGTGTCAGTTCTGTCCGTTGAGTTATACATGTAAGGAAAAGTGTTTCCTCTTTTTATGTGCGAAGTCACAATAAGGAAGTATACTGTGACCTCTGTTGTCATTCTCCCGTCTTCCATTTTGCCAGCCAGCTATCCAAGACAAGTTCACAGTCTGAGCAGTGCTGGGCTGTTTGGCGTGTGCAGAGCTGGCTGCTTTCTTTCCAGAACACTCAGTCTTACTTGTGGTTCTGAGCCCTGTGGGTGCCTCTCAGGGCTTGTGGCTTGGACCTGGCTATGGGCCAAGGCTGCGATGTGTCCATTGTGAGAGCACAGGGCCCAGGTTACTGCAGTAATGGAGGAGAACTTGACTTGGTCGAGTGGAAGTTTATTTAGGCTGTGTGTCTGGTCTCCTTTGTCGTCTTTCTGGGCCAGCAGCTGTGGTGAAACCTTTCTGTCTTTCTGCAGAGCTGAGATGGATTGATCCTAGGGTCTCAGCCAGTGCTGTACTGAGCAGTGGTAGAAAGGGGTTTGGGAACGTATAGTCAGGTAAGATATACCACCAAGGATTCTGGCTCTATACACATGGATACTGTGTGGTGTGTGTGTGTGTGTGTGGGGGGGTGCCATCTTGTGTGTTCCTGCTACTGAGAGCTTTAGTGTTTTTACCCTGGGGTAGGGGGATGATGCTGGCCAACTCTCAGAATTACATTCCATAGAGTATATGGATGGACCAGCAGTGGCCCTCCCCACACTTACATAGTAAACAACAGTTTGTAGCTGGAGAGAGTGAGTTGATCCTGGCAGGGCTGAGTCCTTGGGAGCAGCAGAGCCTGGGGCGCTGGGCTGTATCAGCCTCATCATCCACATTGCAGATAAGAGAGAGACTGGGCATGAAGCACAGCAGCTGAAGTTTCAAAAGGCAAGTCAGGACCTGGCTATGGCCACTGATACCCCAGGGCTGAACGTTTTTCCCTAAGAGGGTGGGCAGCAGGCTTTAATGACTAGGGGATGGCTATAAACTCCCTGCTTCCCAGAATTTTGAAATCCAGTTTTGTTCCTGGTTCCCAGACTATTGGATTACTACTTCCAAGCTAGTGTTCATTAAATATTTGTAGCAAGTCTTTCTCTGTCCTACCAGCCAGTTTCCAAATAATAACACAGAGACTTATTATTAGTTTTGAAAGCTTGGCCTTAGCCTAGGCTTGTCCCACTAGCTGCTTCTATTAATCTACGTTTTACTGTGTGGCTTTTGGCTTTTCTTTCATTCTGTATGTCTATCTCCCATGACCTGTTGGCGTCTCGCTGCTGTAATTCTTTTGCTTAGATGATTCTTCCCCATTTCTTTCTCTGCCTGGAAGTCCTGCCTAGCTATTGGCCATTTAGCTTTTTATGACACCAATCACAACAATACATCTTCACGCAGTGTACAAATGTCCCACAACAACTATTTATTAGAACTGTGGAAATGAATAGAAGAGAAGTGATCAAGGTAGTGTGGTATTGGGGGGAAGGGTAGACAGATGCAGGAATGGAAGAGAGAGCTTAGAAGACCCACTCAAAGAAAGATGGAGGAGTAGTGAGAGGCTTTTCAGCAAGTGGTGCTGGGGCAGGCGAACTGTCAAACCCAGGCTGTGGCTCAGTACAGCACTTGCTGAGTGAGGTGCGAGGATCCATCTCAGCTCTTATAATACACAAATAATCAAAACAAAAGGTAAAGAACACACACATTTCAGACCAACAGCGAACCACACTGGACCCAGAGTGCATGCCCTTGTGAAGAATAACCCAAAAGGGGTCACATCTAAGTCTTAAGTGCTCAGAAGCCCAGAAGACCTTTTAGATGCAACGCCGAAGGCACAACCCATGCCAAATAATTGATATGCCCGAGCTTCATTAAAATTAAAATCCTGTCTGTGAAAGACACAATTGGGAATGAAGAGAGCAGTCACAGAAGGAAAGAAAATACTGACCAATACCTCTGATCAAAGAATCCAGAACAAAGACGTTTTCAGAACTCAGCAGTAAGAAAATAACCAGGTTAAAGAAAATAATAGTTGGGTGTTGGTGATATACTCAGGAAGCAGAGACAGGCTGGTATCTAAGTTCTGAGTGAGTTCCAGGGCAGTCAAGGCTATACAGAGAAAGTCCGTCTCAAAAAGCCAAAAATTAAATGTTTAAAGCATTAATTTTTAAAAAGTAGGCTAAAGGCCTAAGTAGACACCTTGCCTGAGAGGATGTTCATTTAGACAATAAACATGGAATTACGCTTAGCTTTATATGTTGCCAGGGAGATATAAACTTAAGCCCCAGTGAGAACATACTGAACCCCTTTAGAATGGCCAAGGCCAGAACAGCTGACAACAGACAACATCACATACTAATGAGGACATGGAGCAGTCAGAGGGCTCCCTTATCACGCCTGGGAATGGACAGAGGTGACCCAGCAATCGTCTGCTTAATATTTACTCTGTCTCAGAGCATTGAAAGTCCCACATTAAAACTGTTCATGAATATTGGTAACAGCTTCATTTGTAAGTGTTAAAACACAGAAGCACCCAAGATGTCCTCTAGTAGATGATTTTGTGGTATATCCAGAAAATGGAGTATTACTCAGCAGTAAAAGGAGCAGAGCTGTCAAGCCAGCCGTAATGACAAGGAAGAATCTTAAATGCATATGGGTAATGAAGAGACTGACTTATGATGAATACACCACACCAGTGTAGATGCGATTGTGCTAAGGATCATTTTGTGCATTATCTAAAAGGCAAAACCAAGGCTGGCAAGATGGCTCAGTAGGCGAAGGTATCCAAATGTAGAGAGATAACTGACCCCTGAAAGTTCTGATCTCTGACCTCTTCATGTCTGCCTCCTCCTAGTAAATAAATAAATATAATTAAAAAAATAAATTTAACAGAAAAAGGCAAAGTCGTGGAGGTAAAGTAAAAATGTAAAGCAGAGATGGGAAGGGACAGCCGGAGCACAGTGAGGCCATTGTGTATGATGACAGTGATAGTTGCAGGTAACGCTCACTTCTCTGAGGGTACAAGGTGTACAGCACCACGTGAACTGCCAGTCTTGACCATTGTCTTCAGGAAATAATGACATGTCTATTTTGGCTTGTCTTATAAAAAGTGTGTCATACCTGTGGAAATTTTCCAGCACAGAGAACTTCATCCTTCTAGAACCCAGAGCTTCTCCACAAAACGGGGCTTATGAAGAGAGAGGAGCCGTATTCCACCAAAAATGGTCCCAGAAACAAAACACAGCCGCCTTGATTGTGTGTTCTACCTTCCTGCACTACACACACACACACACAGGGTGTGACAGCTGTCAAATCTGTCTTGAGTTGTTCACCTGAATGAGGGCCAGCATGTCTCTGGACATCAAGGATGTTATGGCTAGGAACATGGTCCTCACTGGAGGGTAAGGGCAGGTGGTGAGAGACTCGATGCATGCGGTCCTGGAGGCTTTGCTCAGGGTGGCTCCTATGATTTCTTCAGCAGGGAGCTCTTGGCCCAGACCTCAGCCCTACAGGACCTGGACACATCAGCTAGGCAGGAAGGAAAGGAAAGAGACTTGGGTTTGATGGGAACTTCCTTGGGCGCTGAGACCCACCTATGAGCCCATCAACCATGAAAACTCTATTCTCAGAGATGAGAAAAGCTCAGTTGGAAGGATCCTGTGAAAGGTCATTTGGCAGAGCAGTGTTGGATGGAACAGCCCACAGTGTATCTCTCTGTTGCTTAAATGTATTGCATGTGTTCAAAGTGTAGCTGCAGAGCGAGGCCTGAGAAGTGCTGAGTCAGCCAGGCATTATTATTACAGAGCTTCTTGGAGCCTTTAAGATGCCCATTGTGCCGTGAAGTACTGGGCTGTATGGAAGATGTGGCTTACCTCCAGCTTTCTTTTGTAGGGTGTCTCCTGGACAGGGTGGAAAAGTATGCAGTGGTGGAGGGGGGTTGATGTTGGAAGTATTTTTGTGATATTTCCCTGCATCTTTGCAAGTGTGGGTTGCCTGCATGAGTCAGTGGTGCTGTTGACAGCAAGTGAAGCTGGATGTGGAAAGCTGGTCTTGGCCCTGTGTCCCCTGCATGTCTCAGTACCTGCCTCCACTGTCTCTTTGTACCTGACTCTCAGTGCGTATGCTTGTGAATGGGTTGGGAAGAATTTCAACTGTGAGCTACCTGTGGTGAGCCATGCCAATCCTAGGTCATGCCCAGAATCTGAAATCTAGAGATAGCCACATCAAGAGCCCCAGGGGCAGCTCACTGATGTTGGAAGGGGACATAAGACATGTCTTCCTTCTCTTTAATTCTTCTTTTTCCTGTTGACATTTGGCCTTATTTTTTTCTTCTCAAGACATGGTTTCTCTGTGTAACAGCCCTGGCTGTCCTAGAACTCACTTTGTAGACCAAGCTGGCCTGGAACTCACAGAGATCCACCTGCCTCTGCTCCTGAGTGCTGGGATGAAAGGCCTGTGCTTTCACCTGGCTAGTGTTTTAATTCTCAAAGGAAACTGTTTATAGGTATCTTCTTTGATCTTTCTGGCAGCAAGAGGAGCTGTGGCCTTCGCTGCTACAGGGGTGCCTGGGAAAGACTTGATTTGCATACTGTTTTGATCTGTTACCTCAGGCTGAGTATCCTGGATGCCCAGGATGGGGTAACAGACTGTAGTGGAATCTTTCCCTTAGGGGAGTGTTGGGTTTGCAAAGGAGCCCTTGTCTGGGTAGGTCCCAAACAGAATAGCCCGTGACAGGTGCTAGCTTGCCTGTCTGGCCTTATCCACACCAGACCACTGTGGGCACCTGTAGGCCCTGAGGCTGCTGCTCTCCCCCAAATGTCCTGCTCCTTGCTTTTTACCCCCATCTGGGCCTCATTACAGCCTTTTCTCCTCCGAGCTGTCAGTTTTCATTTCTCTCAGACTTTTAACTTTTGAAAATTCCTAGCTACTGGCAGTTGAGTGCTTAGAGTCTCCAATGCTGCATTTGTATGCCTTTTATCTGACCCACTTTGGGTTCCTCCCTGACTGACAGGAACAGGGACAGGTCCCCACAGAGCCTCTGCAGGTCACACCCAGAGCCCAGGTGGGTGGATCTGTTGGATGTGTCTGATGTGTGGCTTTGTGATTCCCATGATTGTTCCCTTTGGGTTCCCTCTTTGCATCTGTATTGTAATTATTTACTGGCAATGGATTATATATTTATTAGGGGGTTTATATAAACACTCACTGACATACAATGGAACTTTAAGGAGGGCTAGACAGGGCCAAGCCAGGCCAAAAACTTCATATTACACACCTGGAACCTTGTCAGTGAAGAAACTAGTGTTTGCTTGTTATATCTATTTTAATCTAGAACAGTGGTTCTCAATCTTCCTGATGCTACGACCCTTTAATAATACAGTTCTTCATGTTGTAGCAACCCCCAACCATTAAATTATTTTGTTGCTACTTAATAACTGTAATTTTGTCACTGCTATAAATCAAATATAAATGTTTGATAAGCATGATATCCAATATGTGACCCTTTATGAAAGGGTCATTTGACCCCCAAAGAGCCTCGACCTAGAACAGAGCCTCAACTAGAACAGCCTTTGCCCCTTTACTGCCATCAGTTAGCCTCTTAGTGTTGTCTTCCAAGACTGGACAGTGGTCTGTATGAACTCCACTGGTTCTGTCTTGTGTTTCTGCCCAGTGGGATTGGATTGTATGTCTCTGGAGCAGCTGCCACGGGGTACTGCACGTGCAGGTCACAGGGCTGGCCAAGCTGCTGTCCCTGTAGAGACAAGAGTACCTTCTAGCCCAGAAATAGCCGTGTTGACACCCATGGACGCCCTGTACTCTGGAGACTGAGCCCATCAGGGAGGCTTCCATTTTCCTTTCTGAGGAGGAAGCAGAGGGATGTCAGGATGGTGTTCAGTTTTACTTCAGGCACCTGCCTTGAGCCCAGGACTTTGATACTGAAGATACTGGGCAGTAGGCTGCCACTCACTGTTCTAAGTTGACTTAGTGTTCCTAAGGACTCTCCAGACTCCTGACACTCTGAGCTCCTGGTTAGGAGGCCTGGATAAGACATCCACCTATCCCCACCCACTGACTACTGTGACTTCACAGGATGTCTGCCTACCCGAATCAGGGCCCAGTATGTCTGAGCTGGTCCTTCCCCAGTCACCCCTGACTTGCAGGAGCAACAAGCAAGAGGAGCTCTCTCTAGGGAGGGGATATGGTATGGAGCCTACTACCTCCTTTCTTGCTCCGATGTCATCCTCCGGGGAGTCTTTCAGGTCATGCATAGTGCATCTTTGCTGACTACACAGAGGCCTCACCAACTACCCAGGGCCATCTCCACTGTAGCAAACTTCCTACCTGAGGTTGGCTGAGCAATGTGGGCACAGGTCTACCACACTGTAAATTGTGCCTGGGCTAGCCCTACCTATTGTCATCTTACTGGAGGCCCAGGGTGGGCAGAAATTCTGCTTAGTCCCTACCTTCCTCTGCCCTTCCAATTGGCCCAGCTTCTGTACTCTTTCAGGCTTGGGCCGAGACACTAGAATTTCCTCATGTTCTGGGGTATGGTCTCCATCTGGCTGTGCCTCCAAGAAGGTGGCTAATGTCTAGAGTTTGGGGTAGGGTTTCTCCCAGTGTCCTCATGCCTTCGGGATCTCAATGCATCTCCTGTTGTCTAGCCTTAACCTAACCCTTGGACCTCATCACCTTTTCTGGTAGCATTTGTGTCTCTGACAGTTGGGGTGTTTTGGGGTACCATTTCATCTTTACACCGGTCAGCAGCGACCTGCCAGCATTACCTCAGACAAGCTTGGGTGTTTCTTTTCTTTAGTACTTAGTTTCGGCAGAGGAGAGAATTGGGCCTTTTTGGAAAAGTATGGAAAACATAAGACTGTGTAGGAGAGTGAGGATGGGGGCAGGGGCATCTGTCACTGTCCCCCTCACCCTTGGCATAGGGTTCCAGAAGCTTTGTGGTCCACAAGCCTTTGGCACAGTGTCAGGGGCTGGCCAGGTGCCAGAGCTGACAGGTCATTTCTGAGTGAGGTTGCTTCAGCTATTGAGAGACTGTTGAGCTAAGAAAGCATGCTGAGAACTGCTACCTGCTGTGCTCACGTGGGCACCTTTGTCTCCAGAAAGCCAAGATCCATAATACTGTGCTTGGAGGTCAGAAGCGAGTCCCCTTTCTGCTTGCTGGCTTGCTGGCTTGCTGTACTGGCCCAGTGGGTGTGGTGGGTGCTGTGTGTGGACCTCCGTCCCAGGAGCAGAGGTGATATTGCATTTTACAAGAAGTCTCATGTGGACAAGTTAAGGTGGTATGAGTGGGTATTAGGAGGTATTATTCGCTGTGATACCATCGGGTTTGAAGTTTGCCCATCTTTATGGAGTTGGGGACAGGCGTGGTGGTGACCCGTAGCCTATTCCATCTAGAAGTGAAGATTCATCTTCAGAAGTTCAAGGTGAAAGTGAATGGAAGGTGTTGGGGCTGTAATTCAGTTGTTAGAGTGTTTGGCTAGTATGAGAAGTCCTGGGCTCATTCCTTGGCATAGAATAAACCAGGTGTGGTGTGTATACCTGTAATCCTAGCACCCAATAGGGGGAAGCAGGTGGATCAGAAGTTCAAGATTATTCTTGGCTACATGATAAGCTTGAGACCAACCTGGGATACACAAGACCCTGCCCCCCCCCCCAAGTGTTCCTAAGGTGGTCCTCCCTAGAACAGAAAGGGCATCTGTAACAGATTGGGGAACAAGTGCTGCAGGATCCTTTGGGGGAGATGCTCCCCCTGAGTGCTCTCGGAAGTGGCCCATGCTCTTGTCACTTCCTTTCTGTGGCAGAACTCATGGGAACAGGGCCAGAGTACCTGCCCAGCTGGCTGATAGCCCCGGTACCTTTTCCTGATAGCTAGGACCTGTAAGCCCTAGGTGAGATGTTGGCTGAGACCCAGAGAGAGCACCTGTTGGCATCTCCCCCTTCTCCTCCCAGTGGCTGCCTGCATCTCTGTGTTTACTGCTGCTGCCTCCCCCAGCTCTGTCTCCCCTTGCCCTAGGAAGAGCCTGAGAGGTTCACTTCTGGCCTGTCTGAAATGGCCTGTCAGCCTCTGTAAATATTTGATGACCACAGTGATAGAAAGACAAAGACCTGCTCTGTTCCCTGCAGGGGAGTGAGACGGTGACATTGGAATGATCCAGCCCTGCTGGCTGTTTCCCTGATGGCTTGTGGATGGTTTTCAGGCAGGCCCTTTGTGTCTGTTCACCCCAGGCCAGAGAAGAACCCCTCTGCCTGCCAGAGTGAACAGTGGCAGCTGCCAGCTTCCCACCTGGAGTGCTGACTGGGTGGTGAGGGGCTGGGTTTGGCTCGGGGTCTCATTCTTCTGATTGTACTTGGCCTTGGCCACTGGGCCAGACTTAGGAAAAGAAGTGGTGACCTGATATACAGGGGCCCCGGTGCCTTGCTCTGTGGCCTAGCCTCTGCAGCTCTGTGTGTGGATAACCCTGCTTGGGCATAAGTGCACACATGTATTTATACATCCTCTGCTTAGCTTCCTTGGGAACAGTCCTGCCTTGGGGTGCTTCCATGGTACTGAGGAGCCCTTTGAGGAGGTATTATGGGCCCAGGGGACACTATGTGTTTGGGAGGAACAGGAACTACTTGGGGGCCTTCGGGCTCTGTGATGGGAGGGTGAACATTTGCACAGCTGACAGCCTTTAGACAAAGCCTCTGCATACTTTGTCTCTTCTACGGGTGGGGCTTTGGCTTCCTGGTGGAGTCTGAATCACTAGGGTCAAAGCTGTGATTGTGAATGGTTACTGCAGCCAGCATGTCCTCTCTGTCCAGCAGGAAGATTGTTCCAGGGTTTGGTGACATCAAGGTGTGTGCAAACTATTCTTGGCAGATACTCACAGTTGGAGGTGGTGCTGCAATTCTTCAAGCTCAGTAGTGTTGAGGCTCATGATAGGGGCAGTTCTTGGCTGGTCTGCCCTTGTGGGTTTCCTATGGGGACTGTGTGCCCTTGTCTCCAAGGACTATGTCTGATGGCATTTGCCAGGTGTCCAAGATCGCATTCAAATGGCAGCTGTCGGGGCTGTGTCCTGGTGCACAGTGCTAGATAGAGTAGGGATTGAAGCTTGAGTCTTTCCAGCCTGTGTCCCTGGGTAGGTTAGGTACAGGGCTTCCATCTGATTCGGATTGGGAACCTAGAGTGTCCTCTATTGACTTAGCTCCCTGAGGATTCAGGGCTCTACATAAATGTGCAGAAAGTCCTGTTTGTCCAGCAAGTATGTGGGAAATGCCAGAGCCTTGGCACAGGGGAACTGTAAGAACAAGGAACCTCCCAGAAAGGTACCTTCCCCAAGCCTGAGGCCTGAGTATAGTAGAGGAGATGATGGTGGGTGACAGTATGTGTTCTGTGACATGAGCTGGGAGTGGCAGCATGTCTGGACCCAGAGAGTGCCACCAGGAGGGCATGACATGTGCCGGATATGTCTGGGCAGTATAGCAGGGCTGAGGAAGCTGGCTGGCTTACCCCACCTTCCTCCACCTCTCTCAGGACTTCGAGCTGTGATCCTACCTTAGGCTAAGGTCAAATCAGAGCAAGTCAGGACAGGTTAGGCCAGGCTTGGTGGGTAAGGGAGCAGGACTGTCTGAGAGAAGCCTGACCTGCTAGGCTACAGTCTAAAGTGTGCCCACAAATGAGCTTTGTGCTGACCCCTCTACCCCCAGATCCTGTCTCTCCTGCTGCTTGGCCATCAGAGTCAGTGCTAATTCCTCACAGCTTCATTAGCTGATCATTTATACTAGTGTTTAGGTGATAGATATGAGCAGTGGTGGAGAGGGCTCTGTGAGGACGACCCTTTCCAAGGCCAGGGGCTCTCAGCTGACTATTGCACCCTTTGGCTTTGCCAGGGCTTGGGCGGCAAGGGGGGGGAGGGTGGGGGGGTGATGAAGATTGATGGACCAAGGTTGATACTCAGGCTCTACCTAAAACCCTTGTCACTTGAGACTGCCTGGAGGCCAGCCTCCTTTTCACCCTTTCCGTATAGTGCCCCATTGACTTCCTCTCTGAGTCCTTCAGCTGTGGGGTCCAGGCCTCTCCCACCCATGTCAAGCCCACTGGCTCCCCTCCCCCTCTATTCCCTAGCTGCTCTGACCAGCTCTCCTCTGGCCCTCTGGCCCTCCCTGCGGCCTGTCTGGAGCCTGGTCTCCATAGCAACAGTTGCTGCTGTGGAAGCTGGCGCCCGCTGAGTCTCATCCCGTGGGGAGGTATTTTTGGCACTGCTGAGGGATTTTATTTTATCTTTGGTGTTGACTTTTACTCTGAGTGGCACAGAGCTGAGGCAGTGCTGGAGAAGTCTTGATTTTGGGACACCTGGTCTTAGAGCCTCCCCTCACCTTTTTGTGTGGCACCTGTCAAGGTCTGGCCTTTAGGGTTGCTATGAGTGTATTTTGGAGAGCAGGTTATGTCAGAGGACCTGGGTGACACTAGAAATAGGTGCACATTCACGAAAAGAGGCACCAGAGTCTGTCTGATCCCTGGAGTAACCAGAGCCTTGGTTCATGGCCCATTTCACGGATAAGGATATAGATACTATGGAGAATGGTGTCCTGCAGGGAAGGCAGGTCTTAGAGCTGCTTTGATGTCTCCCTGCTCTTTTGCAGGGCTCCTCTAGGCAGTGCTGTGTATGGTGCTGCTGTTTGTCCCCTATGAGGAGGTCATTGCTGTAGGGCTGCTCCTCTGAGATCCTGGTGGAAGTTTTGACAGATGAACCAAGGAGAAAATGTCATGTGGTGCCTTTGAGCCACCAACAAGTGTCTGAGTGTATGTCAGCCTGGGGGACTCATCTGAGGTAGTGACCGCCCAACTTTGGCTTCTGGTTCTTTCTCCAAGGTCCTAGGTGGCTGCCTGCCTACCTAAGAAACTGCTACTATGCCCTTTGGTGAGCCCCTGGATGGAAGGTGTACAAAAGGGGTTGTACCTCCTAGAGAGACATGAAGAGTTTGATCTGGGTCCCCCCTTTGCCTCTCCCTCATCTCTCTGGGAGATGTGTATGGCAGTACATCACTGTTATAGAAGTCTGGGAGGGAAAGAACTGTGCATCCTGGGATAGGGGGCTGGGAGCAGCCAAGAGTTGTTCTATGGCTCTGCTAGACTTCGGAGAGGCGAGATATCTCCTAGGCCTCTCTATCTCTTATTCTGCTGGAATGGAGGACACAGAGATGTTCACAGTGCCAAATCAACCATTTCCAGACCCTCCCTAGATGTCTACTGAGAAGCTGACCATATGTGGATTATTTAAATCGGACAGACTAGCCAAATGAGCTAATTGAGAGCCCGGGCAACAAGTTTCTGAGGGCAGACTCAAACAGATGAGAAAGCAGAAATATCTAGCAGAGCTCACATTTACCCCTTGTTGGCAACTAGGGCCTGTAAACCTTTATCTGGTCCTAAGACCCTTAGCTCAGATAGCACACTCTGGTTGTAGAGTGATGGGTTCAGCCTGTCTTTGCTTGTAATTTCTCCATAGGGAAGGGATCCCCAGCTCAGTACCCTCACAGGACACGTTCCCTGCCTTTCACAACCCATTCAGTATGAAGCAGGTGCTGTCTATGCTCATGGCAGATGAGGCCAGCCTCTCCTTTTCAGCTCCTCCAGGAGTAGCCTGACAGGTGGCAGAAACTTTGGGAGAGAGGCAGTCACGCTTCACAGAAATGGCAATTCTCTCTCCAGTGAGTATATTGGTACAAACCCGGAGCCATTTATAGAGCAGATGCCAAAGGGAGCACTTGAGGAATTAAACTCCATGGTAACCTTGCCGTGGAAATGAAAATAGTCTTGTTGTAAACAGTCCTCTGCTGCCTGGGTCATGGCCCGGGTCCTCACACTCCTGAGGCACTGGAGGATACTTGCTTCTCTGCTTACCAGGTGCTGTCATAGATTTCACCAAACTTTGCAGATGGTAGAGAATTGGTGAGATGTGGGGAGAAGCCCCATGTATTCAGGGAAACTCAGCTGTGACTTTGCTTTTATGTATGAGGCTTGCATTGCTCCTTTGTGCTTGCTGTCTGCCTCCCCATCCAGGGGCATCCTGAACGTCCCATGATCCTCTTTCAGTTCTCTGCTGGGCCCTCTTGAGTTTCTGGTTCATTCTGCTATTGTAAGTATCACTATGGGGACAGTTCCCAGGCAAGACACAGAATGGCGTGGTGCCTGAAGGTTCCCCCACCCCTCAAGAGCCTGGAGCTGAGAGTCTCAGGTGAGTGTATGGTTTGGAGATGTCTTATGTCTGTCCAAGTCACCCCCACCCCATGCTAGGAGGGGAAGTTTTCTCCTGCAGGTGGCATTTTTGTATTAACATTACCTGATACTTTATAATTTTCTGAGAAATACTTTTGAAAACAGTAGAGGAAATACACTGTCCCCATTGTCGAAAGTGAGGACTTCTGCCCTCATGTCTGGCCATTGAGCTGGTTCCTCTCCCTGAGGTGTATGCTCTTATTCTTCTTCACACATGTTTGATGTGCTGCCCTGCACTCTCTGAGTATGCAGTGGTTATGGTTCTAGAGGAGCCTGGTGCCAGGGATGACAGCCTGCTTCTGGAGTTTTCCCAATGTCACCTGCCCAAGGCTGCAGCAGCCTGACTGCAAAGTGTCGCCCTTTGGAAATAGCTCCCTCCCCCCACAATGCTCTCCAGGGAAAAGCCCTGGAGAGCTGGCAGGTGCATGAAGACCTTTGATCTGGGGAGACTGGCCATGGGGCCAGGTCTGTCTCAGGTGGGATGAGACTGAGCAGCTGTTGGACGTGCATTTGTTACCACAGTTGAGTTTGCCCTGCATTGGAGGATGAACCTGAGCCTGGGTCAGGACGTGCTGGTTCTCATGCTCATTGCCCACTTGGAATGTGGACAGATGATGAGCTGACTGAACCCTACTGTGTAGGCGGAGTTTACTTAGAAGGCACCAGTACCAGATAGATATTTATTAAAATATAAATCAGAACTCACGGTACAGTTAACAGATTACAGTAGCACCTGAACAGGGACTGGAGTCTGGAACGGTGAGGACAGACGGTGGAGTCGATCCTATCCCCAATCATCCAGGAACCAGGAAGAGAGCGTCTTGTGTTCCAGAAGCCCCTTTTCAATGGGCTTTTTCCCCCGCCCCCTTCAGGGGCCCCCTGTATAAGTGTCTTTTGACCTTATCAGCTGACACCTGAATCCCACAACACTACTGTACTTTGCTGCCTGGGGAATGTGGTGGGTCATGGTGGCCTCAGGGCCACCCTTGGGCTTCTCTCCCTGGAAGCAGACTTTGTATCAACTTTAAGCCTTGAGGAGGCCTGGGGTCCTTTTGGTAATTGGCTTATTCCTATCAATGGGTAGTGCTTAGGTCAAGGGATAACTTGCATTGTGACGGTGTGTGTGTGTGTGTGTGTGTGTGTGTGTGTGTGTGTGTGTGTGTGTGTGTGTGTGTGTGTGTGTGGTGTCCAAGTACAAAGTCTACAGCTAGCTTGGATAGTGTGGTCTCCCCCTGAATCTGTGTGTGTGTGTGTGTGTGTGTGTGTGTGTGTGTGTGTGTGTGTGTGTGTGTGGTGTCCAAGTACAAAGTCTACAGCTAGCTTGGATAGTGTGGTCTCCCCCTGAATCCCTTAGGTGAAGGTGGAGTGGAGTGTGTGCCTATTGTACCAAGTCTTTAAATTCTTTAAAATTATACTTATACATTTACTTATTTATTTTGTAAGTGTGTGTGCACATGGCATAGCATATAGAGGTCAGATGACAATTTACAGGAGTTGATTATAGGGTAGGGCCTTGAACTCGGGTCATCAGGCTTGGCAACGAGTGACTTTACCTCTCCAGCTCTAATTTATACCATATCTTATCAAAGATTTGATTTTACCATAAGGGTGAACTAACTGTGGTTGAGGAGGTGGTAACTGTGACCTGATGTGTGATATGTAACCTAGGACCGAAGCCAGACATATGCTGATATAGGCTGTGTGACATGAAATGTATTGTAATGTAACATAGAGTAGAAGCATGTGACATGTGGTATTTGATCCAGCTTCTTAAGCTGGGTAGTGGCCTCATGTAGATGTCACTGACTAGACCGGGAAAAATTTGGCAACAACAAAAGGTTTCTGAACATGAAGTGACAGAAAATTCAAAGTCAGACACATGAGTCCCAGTGTTTCTGGCAGTCCTTGCCTGTGTATCGGGCAGCTCTGCACTGTTCATGCCGGGAAACAAGCAAACCCTGCCTGAAATCCCATACTTGAGAACTGTGGTCATGAGCTTCAGTTTTTTGCCCGTGGTACAAAGTCTTGTTCTCATAGGGACACAGTGTAGCATAGGCTGCAGGAGACCTTGTTACATGTACACACATACACACACACTTCAATGAATTTTGGCTTTAGACTGAGGTAGAATTTCCAATAGTTTTCTGAAAGGGTTTTAAACATACTTCTGTCATGTTGCACCGTGGAGTTTTATGAACTGGCGGCATTCTCAGCACTGACAATTATAAAACCAAAATAATCTGCTATGAAAAATCCTGTAGCATAGGATTTTCAGCCAAGATTTAATTCTGTATATAAAAATAAACAAGCACCCATCTTGTTAGTATGAAAATTTGCCTTTTTGAATAAATAGTATATATGTATACACATACATATATGCACATATATGTACACACATACCAACTAAAGAAATTGGGGTCTGCCTCTTATATACAAGTTCATGTGTGTGGGGAGTGTTGTGATATATTATGGTTTTCGTTGTTGAGACAGAGTCTTCTGTGTAACAGTCCTGGCTGTCCTGGGTTTTGCTTTTAGATCAGGCTGGCCTTGAACTCACAGAGATCCTCTTCTGCCTCTCAAGTGCTGGGACTAACAGCATATGTCACCACTGCCTAGCTGTTAGGTCTTGAACTTACAGAGATCCAGACTGATCTCTCTCTCCCTAGTGATTAGATTAAAAGTGTGGGTCACCACTACCTGACCCTCATGGCTTGGATGTGGGCGAGTCTCTCCTCTGATATAGCAGAAGCATTTTATTAAATATACAATATATTACCACAGTTTGTACAAGCGGTCATATATGTGTCTGCATGTATGTAGGCCAGAGGTCCACATCAGGAATCTTACTCTCCACCTTATATTTTGAGACCAGGCCACTCGCTGAATCTGGAGCTCACTGACTGGGTAGGCTAACCAGTGAGCACCAGGGATTTTTCTGTTGCAGTCTCCCAAGCACTGGGATTACAGATATTCACTGCCATGCCTGGCTTTTACTTGGCTTCTGGGAATTCAAACTCATGTCCTCTAGCCTATGCAAGCAGATACTTTACCAACTGGACTATCTCTCTGGCCTCCAAAGAATTATTTTAAGATACAAATTTTTGTGACTTATTTTCAGTAAATGTAAAAGAGTTGTAGATCTATTTTATATACCTACATTCCTGGAGTCACATAATTTCTCAGGTAGAAGTGGGCTAAGAAGCCCTGGCATATGACATGCCATAAGGTGTGAGCTGTGATATGTGTAGAATGGAACTTGGGATGCAGGACTGGTAGAAAGCTGTGGAGGCTCCACACTGTACCACTGCCTAGTGTTCTAAAACCTTCATTTGCAGGCTTTGGGAAATCCAAAGAAGAGTCTAGGTGCTGACCCTAAACCATGCTCATTCTGGGCTTTTCTGAGGGTACTTACTTGGGGAGGGGGCTAGGCTCCACAGCTTCTCAGTCACCCATGTCCTCACTACTCGGTTATTCCTTTGTTTACTCTTCACTCACTCACTCACTCACTCACTCACTCACTCACTCACTCACTCACTCATCTGTTCCTCAGCCGTCCATTCCCTCATTCTCCATTCACTTACTCAGCCACTTTGGCATTCAGTTACCCATCTCATTTTTTTATCCGTTCTTTGTTCCATCATGTCTTGCTCTTCACTGGCTCATTCACCCACTGGTTCGTGTTTATCCTCACGCTGCAGTTGTGAGAGGCACCCGAGACCCCGCAGCAAGCGAGGAAGGGGGGAAGATCACGGACTCTTCGTCCCGGCTTCATGTAACATCAGTGAAGTCAAGTAGGTTAAAGAAAGTCTCTCCTTATTCATTCACTGGGCCTGGCGTGGCATTCCCTTCTGTCTGATGAGTCTTAATAACTGAGGATGGCCCCAGAGACACTGCCCGCCCGTGCTGACAGTGCGGACGGTGTGCCCTATATGTAAGGCTGCTGTGCTCTTGTGTTTATACTTGATGATGGCCCCTGGCCGTGACATTCCAGCTTGGAACGCCCCTCTAACTAAGCCCCAGAGAGCGTAGTGCACACAGGGCTCTGGACTGTCTGTCTTGTTACACGTGTGGTGCAGACAGCTGGAGTGAGTTTGCAGGGGTTCAGGTTCTGACCTGACACGTGCTGTTGAGTCTGACTGAATCTTGTTTCTCAAAGGGGGACCGGCATCAGCTTGCACATGCTGCAAAGCCTTGAAGGCAGAACTGCAGTCTCCAGGTCATGACCTTAAATAACTGACTAAAGAGAGAATAAGGTGTACGGAAGGGACATTGAGTGTAAAAGAGTCCCCAAACCCAGGTTCCACCGTGCAGTCACGGTGTGTTTAGACTGAGAGTTTGCTTCGGGATATCAGAATGTGAAATGTCCTAGCCAAAGGAGCAGCACTGCTTTGCAGAGTCTCAGATCCAGGTGGAGACAAGAGGTGGGAGGTCTGTAGATCCCCGCTCTACATCACATACGCAGTTACTGTTACTCTGCATCTCAAGGAGGGAATCCCGCAGCTTTCCAGAGATGACTGCAGCAATACAGATGTCCGTATTTCTGCTGTGGTTGTGCCCTGGGGAAGGTGGGTGCCAAAACTGGGCAGTTGGCATGGTGGCTGTGAGAGGCAATGCTGATTTCATCTGTTGTCTTATCATTCATTGTGTCTGTGCAATTTGGAGGTCATTATTTCATCACATGCTTGCACACACTTGCAGCGGCGATCTCCACAACCACTTTGTTTTCACAGGCCTTGATGCCCTTTAATTAAACAAGCAGTTCTTGGGGCGTTGGGCTCCAGGAAGATAGGAGTGTGCACTTAGTTTGTGCATCAGTCATTACTTTGTATTTTTGTAGTTATACTGGAGATTACACTGCGTTTCCAGGACCACCTAAGGCTTGGTATAAGCTCACTTTCTGGGTACCTCCCAGGCTTTTTGGGATATTGTTAGATAATTTAATATGCCTTTTAAAAAAAAGTGTACATTTGTGCACACTTGCAAGTGTGTGCACCTGTGTGTACATGCACCTATGTGTACATGCATGTGGAAGCCAGAAGTTTACCTTGGGTCTCATTCCTGAGTTCCTTGGGAGCCATCTTGGTACATGTTTGTTGTACCTGCACATGTGTGTCATGTGCCGCTTCTGCATGCAGAGGCCAGAGGAGGATTTCACGAATTCTGCTCTGTTACTCTTTGAGACAGCCCCGAGCTAGGCTGGCAGCCAGTAAGCCCCAGTGATCTTCTGTCTCTGTCCTACACAACACTAGGTCCAGGCATACTTATGACCACACAGGGCTTTCTACACAGGTTCTGGGGATCCAAACTCAGCTCCATAGACTTGAGAAGCGGGGGCTCTTACTGAGCTGTGCCCCCATCCCTGTCTTATTTTTCTACAACAGGGTCTCATTAGCCCAGAGCTTTCCCTACAGGGTAGGCTGGCTGGCTGGAGAGACTTAGACAGCCCCTGTCTCTTGCCTGCCCTGTCTATGTCTAAAAGCATCTTTATTCTTCCTTGTTTGTTTTTTGAGACAGAATTTCTCTACGAAGCCCTGGCTGTCCTAGACCTTGTTCCATAGACCAGGTTGTCCTCAAACTCAGAGATCTGCCTGCTTCTGCCTTCCCAGTGCTGGGATTAAAGGTGTGCATCACCACTGCCTGGCCAAAGATTATCTTTCTTTGATTCCATTCTTTATGCTTCCTACTTCCAAAAGCCCATTTACAAATAGGCATGTGTGCGCATACACACACACACACACACACACACACACACACACACACACACACACACACACACGGTGTGTGCATATATGTATGCAGGTTCATGTATGCGGATGCATGTATGTGTATGCGTGTGTGAAGGCCTGAGCTGATGTTGAATGCCTTTTTTGATTGCCCTCCACCTTATACCTTATTCTGTTTCAGATAGTCTGGTGCTGTGAAGAGACACCATGACCACTGCAACTCTTATAAAGGAAAACATTTAACTGGGGTTGGGTTTAGTCTATTATTGCCATGGTGGGAAGCATGGCAGCAGCAGGCAGACATAGTGCTGAGTTCTACATCTGGAGCCACAGGCAGCAGACAGACACTGGGCCTGGTTTGAGCCTTTGAAACATTAAAGCCCACTCCTAGAGACACACTTTATCTAACAGGCCACACCCACTCCAACATGGCCACACCCCCAAATAGTGCCACTCCCTATGAGCCCTTGGGGACCATTTCATTCAAATCACCACATTTGGAAAGTCAGCTTGCTTTGGGGTCCCCCTGGTCTCTGCTTCCCACACTCTGGGATTTCAGACAGGTCACCATGCCCACCAACTTTTATGTGGGTTCTGGGGACTCTGTTTTCCATGCTCCTGGAGCCAGCGCTTTTCCTGCTGAACCATCGCCTCATCCCAGTCCGTATTTTCTGTGGCTCACCTTCCAGTTCCCTAGTTCTGTCCTCACCTGTATCTGTGTAGAACCCGTGTATTAAGTTCCCGATTGCAGTTTTTAGTTCTAGGATTTTAGATTATTTTTTTAATAGGTCTAAGTTCTGATGAAATGGTTCATCTGATATATTAAATATATTAATCCCATATATACAGGTCCGCCCCCCCCCCGGGGGGCATACAGTGCTTGAAGCCAGAAGACAGTATTCATAGCTTGAAACTGTAATATAAGCCACTGTGTGGGTGCTGAGAATCAAATCACAGTCATTTAGAAGAGCAAGAAGGGCTCTTAGCCACGGAGCCGCCTCTCCAGCCCCGCCTCCATTACCTGGGATTTACTGTCTTTTCCTTCCTTTTTGTCATTTGGTCTTGTTCCTCTGTACGGTCACTTACTGATGTTTAAAAATGGTGGACAAATGAAAGCTCTGGGCGATGCATCCCCCAAGCCCTCTCTTTGAGACAGGGTCTCCTGTGCCCCAGGCTGGCTGTGCACTGTTTTGGTAGTGAGGGTGACCTTGAGCTCCTGATGCCTCGGTTTTCTACTTTCAGTGAACTGAGATTGCAGGCCTGTCCCACCAGGGCTGGCCGACTGTGGGTTTTTTGTTTTTTGTTTTTGTTTTTCTTTTAAGAGATTTCCTTTTGCTTCTAGAAGCAGTTAGAATAAGAAACTATCATCTTAATCCAGTTGGAATTGAACTGTTGAAGGCTGTAGCTCAGCCTCTGTGGGCTGCTCTGTTCTGTTGTACACACTTTAGAAGGGCAGATCTGAAAGCCTGCATGTTTACCAAGGCCTCCATTCTTTGAGAGGTCCTGGGTTCTGGCTTTGTCTTCTCAGCACCAGTAGGCTGTTTCAAACAGAGCACCTCAGCCTCCACCTGCTGCCTTGTGTTAAAGCTCTGATGTGGCACCATCCTGTGGAACTGGAGTATGAGCTGTGTGATTTTCAGTTTAATGACGACATTAAAGGCATAAAAAGAATATGTAGAAAGCTTTTAGTTATATATACCCCAAATACTCTCTTCTAAACATAGGATCAACATGAAATTATTAAGTGGAGTTAAGACGTTATCCCCTCCCTCCCTGCTTCTGTGATGCTGGGCATCACACTAGGGCCTTGTACACTTATGGCAAGTTCTCCGCCAGGGAACCATATCTCCAGTCCAAGAGCTTCTTTTGAAACCACACTATTGCTATCTGCTGCATAGTTAGAATGCCTCTTGGTTTGTCTAGCCTCCCTTTCAAGTGTCATTATCCATGTGTATCTATTTTATTTTGGGCCATCCTTCCATTCAGTACTCAAGATGATGGAGCTGATCGCTTATCCTCTGTGCATCTGCTGTTTGGATTCTGGACCTCACAGCTCTTACTGTAAATATTAGAGGCCATAAACTAGGGAGCAGCTGTGGATAGTGGGTCCTTCCCTGCCCAGGAGGACTTCCTGTTAATCCTGATTAATGTCGCTGGTGGCATCTGCCCATGTCTCTGCCACTCTGCCTACACTTTAGACATTGTCTGGCCTAGAGGGGCACCCTGGATGTTCATGCTCAAAGCATAACTTCTAAGACAGCCATCTGGAAGCCATTCTTTGGTCTTAAGTTCTTGCAGCCTGACCTCCAAAGGCCATCTTAGATAAGGTGGAACCACTCAGACCACTCAGGATCAACTTCATTCTGGGGTGTTTCTGAACGAAGCTTATTAAACTTTGTATACTTGTTACCCTGGATGCATAGATATATAAGATAAGTCTATGAATCATATAATAATTTATAAAGAAATTTATTCTAGCTGGGTCATGGTGGTGCATGCCTTTAATCCTAGCACTTGGGAGGTAGACTTAGGTGGATCTTTGCGAGCTTGAGGACAGCCTGGTCTACAGAGTGAGTTTCCAGACAGCTAGAGTTGTTACACCAAGAGTCCCTGTTTTGAAAAACCAAAAGGAAAAAAAAAGAGAAACTTATTCTAGAACAAATCTCTGGCATACCTATAATTTTGTCATTCATCAAAGACAAATCAAACTTCTAATTGATTAGATGGATGTGATTGATTATTTTTACATAAATAATTAAATCTTAGCGAATATTTGGTACTGCAAGACACAGAGCTCCTTCAACACTTCTCAGACTTGACCTATACTATGATTTTATAATTTTGATAGCACCATTTTACAAAAATATGTAGTAAAAAATTATGGAAATACATCTATTGCCTTTTCAGAAATTTCAGAAAATCTTTCTTAACTGCAATCCAGAATTCATTGAATAACAGTTTCAATTTAAAATGTTTTATTATTTCTTTTATTTTTGAGATTATAATTATATCATATCCCCCTACTCTTTTTCTTTCTCCAAATTCTCCCCTGTACCCATCCTTGCTCACTTTCAAATACATAGCCTCTTTTTTACATTAATGGTTATTACATATGTGTGTGTGTGTGTGTGTGTGTGTGTGTGTGTGTGTAAATTTCAGAAAATCTTTCTTAACTGCAATCCAGAATTCATTGAATAACAGTTTCAATTTAAAATGTTTTATTATTTCTTTTATTTTTGAGATTATAATTATATCATATCCCCCTACTCTTTTTCTTTCTCCAAATTCTCCCCTGTACCCATCCTTGCTCACTTTCAAATACATAGCCTCTTTTTTACATTAATGGTTATTACATATGTGTGTGTGTGTGTGTGTGTGTGTGTGTGTGTGTGTGTGTGTGTGTGTGTGTGTGTGTGTGTGTGTGTGTGTATGTGCTCAGCCTGTATAATGGGACTTGTTTGTGTGTTTTGGGGGCTGACCATTTGGTATTGGATAACTAGCTGGTGGCTCTTCCCTGAGGAAGACCATATGTCACTGTCTTAGGATTCTTTATCTGCCTGTAGCTCTTTGTGTGGGCTCTTTTCCCTAAAGCCTGATGCGTCTCTCGTCCTTGTTCAGCTCATGCTTGGGAGGCCGTGCTGGTGAGACTTCTTGGGTGCAGCTTCTGATATCACTAGGAGACACAGTCTCACAGCAAACCCCTTCATCCTCTGGCTCTTATAGTCTTGAAAAGAAGGAGAGAGAGAGAGAGAGAGAGAGAGAGAGAGAGAGAGAGAGAGAGAGAGAGAGAGAGAGAGAGAGAGAGGGGAGAGGAGAGGAGAGGAGAGGAGAGGAGAGAGAGAAAGACAGTCAACAACTCAAACAAATTTAAAATCAAACATTCAAATACAACGTGGTCCAAAGGGATGCTATTTTGATACTACTTGTATGCAGAAGACTGACAGAGAACATTTAAAGTCTCTATTTTCCATAATTAAACCTTCATGTTTCTGTAAGAGCAGAAAATTTTGTATGTACAGTAAAAACATTGTAGTTCAAAGCATACTAGAGTCTGTAATCTGCACAGAATTTGTTGGTGTGACAGCAGGCTCAATGCATAGTGCTTACGTAGTGTGTTCAGGACCAAGGCTGCAGCGAAGTCTTGTGATTTAATACCAGCATATTCTGTCAGAAACATTATGGATTTATTGGGCATTTGGTTTTGAATCAATATATGACCAGTGCATTTTCATAAGCCTTTAAAAATTATTTTCCTATTTTTAAATTGTACTTACTTGTGTGTGTGTGTGTGTGTGTGTGTGTGTGTGTGTTAAATACAGGCACACACGTGCCAGAGCGTGACTGTGCAGGTCAGAAGTCAACTTTGAGTAGTTGGTTTGCTTCTTATGGGTTTCAGGGATCAAACTTGCTGAGCCATCTTGCCAGCCTCCTAAACCTTTTTACCAACTTGATCCATCTTCAGCTGCCCCATTTGGAGATGTAGCGCAGTTTAAGAAGTGGGGTCTTAGAGAGTGAGCTAAGTGAGCTGTGCTTGATAAAACAGATACCAGCTTTTTTTATTGACCAGAGCCTTGCAGATGGCCGTCAGCTAGTACAGAATGATGGTGGGGATGTTCTGCAGTCTGTGAGGAGCTCCACAGCTTCCCACAGAATGTTAAGACCCTATTTCCCTCACTTTGAGATGCCTGAAGTTTGGAACCTAGTATAAGGATGGGGCACCTGCCTGATAAGGTAGGCTGCCAGAATCCAACCCCCAAGGAAGTAGTGGCCCATCCTGCCAGCCTGGCATCTGAAACTGGTTGAGCAGAATTCCACAGCCTCACCCTGAGGGAGCTGTCCCTGCTGACTGAGCTGTGCTAATCCTGCTGACCCGTGGCTGTGATGCTGTCCAAATCTATCTTTAGGTGACCCCACAGGGAAGAGGCTGTGAGATGGGGCCTACCCTTTCTAGAAATCAGATATGTGGTATGGTCAGCTTTAGGGGACTGAGCCCCCCAGGTATTTATCAGCGAGATGCAGGATAGGCCTCAGGAGGGGTTTCCAGGGCAGGGGGCTTCTGTGAGATTTTTCTCCATGACTTGCATGTACTCTGAAGTCCTTATCTTTATGACCTTCTGGTCTAGGCAGTGTCCAAGGGTTCCAGGCTGCTTCCTTACATAAAAGTAATGCTGACATTGTCTTAAGTTCTCTTCTTTGAGTGCCCTCTTCTGTGATGGCCCCCTTCACAATTGTCCTCTTTTGAAGTGCCCCCCTTTGCTGTGACCTCCCTTTAGAGTGGCTCACAATGTATAGTGTCTGTCTCTGTTGTCAGCTGCCTGTCCTCAGCAGGGGCTCCAGTCAGAGCCAGGGCAGTTTATACTTGACATTCAGGATGGGACGGCTATGCTGGCCTTCAGTCTAGCTTTGAAGAGCACTGAGCCTTATATTGGGATCAGGGTGGTGTTAGAGGACAGTGCCCTCAATCCCTCTCTCACAATAGCCTGGATAGGAAGGGTTCCTAGATGTCCCTTTAGAGGCTGGGGTATATGTGTGTGTCCCTTTCATCTGCAGGCAGATACTCTGGGATAGGTGGTTTCCAGAGAGGTGGCTTTAGTGGACTTCTTCAAACATGTTTATGTTATCTGTTCCCACCAAACATGGATTCTTATGTTCCCCACTGTGAACACACTGCAGGTGGGGCTAGCTACTACTGGAGAGCCCGAGGAGGCACGTGGAGCTCTTGGCAACTTTTTCTAAGTGTAGCAGAGAGGTCTTCTTCCATAAAGAATGACCATGAAAGGCAGTCACCCTTCACTTCTCCTGAGGCGTTTGTCACTCCAAGGCTTTGCTCTTGGCTTTCTGCTTGTATTTGTCACTGATGATGCCAGTCCATGGGAAGGTGGCCAGGTGACATTGCTGAGGAGTGAAGTGTGGGCTGTGGCTTATATTCTCCTATAGGGTTTCCACAGGGTGGAGAGGAAGCCCTTTGCTGCCATCCTAAGGAGAGGCTGCATGTGAATGCGGTCTAGTGTTCCCCCTCCCCCAGAGGTTGACTCTGTTGGTTGTAGGTTGACTCTGTAAACTTTAACACCTTTACCTGGAAATGAAACACCTACGTGTTCTGTCCCTTGCTCCACCTGTTGTTCCTGGCGTGTCCACTTGTTTCTTTGCTCAGCTGCTCTGTTGTATCCGAAGCACAGGTGCACAAACTCCCCACTGGTATCTGTTCTCCCTCCCCCAAGAGTGGCCCCATCCCAGCTAACAGCACGCTCTTCCTGGGTATGGTGTCACTGACCACCTCTTGGTATCGAGGGGACTGGGCTAAAGGTTCATCATAGCCCCTTCTCCCTCCTGACTGCAGAACTAAGGGTCTCTATTGTTTAATGGAGCTGTCAGCAGGGTCAGGTATCTTGGTTTCTTTGGTGAAGGAGAAACCTGGTCCAAAACCCATGGGTTATACTGAGCTATGTGCTATTAGATGGGGTCTTTGATCTGACAGAGTACCCCATGATGATGTATACACACTTACTTCTAAAGAAGGCAGTGAGTCTCTGGAACTCTGGCCTGCTGGGTGCATCTCAGGTTAGCCACCTTACCCTCCCTTCACCAAGCTCACTGGAGCCCTAGGATCAGGAGTTTGGCCTTAGAGAAAGCAGGGACTTGAATTACCCAACACCTGTCAGCTTCTCTTTGCCCCATCCCTTTCCTCCTGAAAAAATAGCATTATCTTCAAAGGCAGCAAGGCGCCAGACATTCAAGTACAAGTCTCTGCCTCAGATAGCTGAACCTCTTGGTGCTCTTGACAAAGAAGGTTAAATGGGAAGTGCCTGTTGGTGCCTTTTCGGAATCTTGAGCTCTCAATTTGGGCACATGCTAGACTCACGGGGTGGACAGTGGGAGACAGCATTGAGAGCTGGCATCTCTGCAAAGATTGACTGTAGGTACATATCACCCACTATCTGGATTTCTGGGTCATATCCTATATCCGCTGCTTTTTGCCTGGTAGCTGTGAAGAGCACTTTGACCTTGAAGACCGTGTCATTTTTTTAAAAGATGGATTGGTAGGTTCACCCTGGCTCTTCGGTGATACATATGACTGTTGCCAGGATGAGACTAAGAGGGGCCGGTGTTCACTCTTGGCAGCTGGGATAGGAAGGGACAGAACCAGGAGCTTTTCCCCCCTGGCTATAGGGGTACCAGATACAGACCGCCAATTCCTGGCAGCATGAGACCAGCTTCCTGAGCCATCCAGAAGCTGTCACCCATTCCTGTCCAGGGCCTGCTCACCACCTGCTTGCAGTGTACCTTTTGTGACCTCATTTCGTTTTGTCTTCCCAGAGGCCTCTTCCTGCAGAGACACTGGCTCTGTGCCTTGCATAGAGTGAGGATCATAGTTCTTCCAGGCTGCCTGCAGAGAGGGTTCTATCTGGGGGCTGGGTGCCCTGGTTGGCATATTTCCTCTATACTCCCTTCCCCTTTGGGGCCCTGCCTCTTCCCAGTGGGTTCCCTTTGTTTTGCTAGACAGTTTCACTTCTCCTTCTGTGTAACCTGTATGTGCATGGTTTTATGAGTCTGCGTGAATTTGAACACCCATAAATGAGAGCACACCTGGAATGCTGTCTTTCTGTGAAGACATAATTCTCATAGTTCTATTTTGGTTACATCAGTTTTCTACAAATAACATATCTTCATTTTTCTTTATGGCTTAAAAGAATCCTCATGTTCCTTTGGTTTGACTCAGACCACAAGCACATCCTCTGGAAAGAGACTTGCCACCAGTTGCACTGTGCCAGTACTAGCCAGCACCCTGCCTCTGCAGCCTGAGTGTGACTCTCACCCTCTCTTGGTCCTCTGAAAGCTTGGTTGTCTTCCCTTGTACAGAAAAATGCTGAACTCTTCCAGGAACAGCAGACGTGTCCCTCTTAGGCCGGACTCCCCTCAGGATCACCCACTGGGGCTGTTGTGATGGCACTGTGGCTGCTATAGGAGTCACCCTGCAGACACTTGGAACTTTCTAGACAGCAACCTCCAAGACAGGGTTTCTCTGTAGAGCCCTGGCTATCCTTGAACTTGTTCTGTCGACTAGGCTGGTCTCAAATTCAGAGAGATCTACCTGGCTCTGCCTCCCTAGTGCTGGGATATTAAGGATGTATGTGCACCACCACTGCCGGGCAACCTCTGACTTTATTAATACCAAAAGCCTGGTGTGTGTCTCTGTATTTCCCTGGAGCATGGGTTAAGCCCATCAGACTTGAATATCCCAGATGGCTCTTTTCTTACCTTGGAGGCTGCCATTTTGTTCCCCTTTTGCATAACCAACCAGTGGTGGAGCATTAGATGATGATGATTTGCATAACCAAATGAGAGTGAGCCATGCTCAGAAGAGCATGTGAGATGCACTGTCAAATGACCAAGGGACATGGCACTTTGGTAAAACATCCTGGTGGCATGGAACATATAATAAGGTCTCTGCCCCACTTCCTTTTACACCCCAGAGACACCATGGCTAATAACCTTTGACCTACGTGTCTTTAATTTATTGCTTCTAGCTATTTGGCATCAATAACAGTGTGACAGGCCCTGGGTTCTATACTAACATAAGCATACACACACATGCATATACACCCATACATGCATGCATGCACACGTACATGGGGAAGACAACAATGGACTCTAGCCTATGTAAGATGCCAGTTCTCACTTCCTGTTTGTGTTGGCTTTGTTATTTACAACGTGGACATTGCACTTTGAGCCACGTGCTACTGTTGGTTGATGCTGAATACTGTAAAATAACTTAGACTTTAATGGTGCTCTGAGGCTTCTCTCAAGTCACTGACTAGACACATGGGAAAGGAATTAGAAACAGACTATCACTGCACTCCCAGTGCAGACAGCCATACCTGCCCTTTTACATAGGTACTGGGGATTTGAACTCATGCTTACACAACAAGCTCCTTTGCCTGTTGAGCTATTTTCCCAATCCTTACACATCCATTTCTGTTTTCAGTAGCATAGTTGCTCATCTAGAGGACATGGGAAGTCACCTTTGAGTTCCTGCATCTGGGAAAATGAGTCTGGTCAGCCCGGAGAGGTGTGTGTTTGGCTGGGTATAGAATTCCTAGTCGGCACTTTGAGGATGTTACTGGCTTCCCTGCAACCAGTATTGCTGATTCCACTCGCTATCACTTGAGCCATTTCTTTGCAGATAGGACATTTTTTCAGGCCTCAGGATTCTGAAGTTTCACTGGGACAGATCTGGAGGGTGGGTCAGTTTTCATTTACTGACTTGACCTCAGTAGACTCTTTCATCCTAAATCATCCTCCTTTTGATTCAGGGAAATGCTATTCTGCTGTGTATATCTCAGGGTGCCTCTCTCTTCTTAGAGCCACAGTTCTTTTATGTCTCTTGATAAACTTTTTTTGCCCTTTTAGACTTAATCTTTCTCATTTGGTCTTTGGATGGTTTGAATTTTTTTGGGGGTACATTTTAAGAATTGAAGTGTAATTTATAAACAGTGAAATGCGCATTTGAAAAATTCAAGGTGGTGTCTGGGGAGATGGCTCAGTTTTTTAAACACTCTTCATGAAAGCATCAGGACAAGAATGTACATCTGTAGGATAGTGGGCAGGTAAACTGGGTGGGTTGAGCAAACTACTTAGCTAAACTAGGCAAATCCGAATGAGAAGGAGAGCCAAGGCCAGGTGGATGTGGTAACTCACTCCTTAAATCCAGTGCTCGCAGAGGCAGAGGCAGGCAGATCTGTGTGTGTTTGAAGCCGGTCAGGGCTACATAGAGAGACCTTGTCTCAACCCACACCATCCCCAAAAGAAAGCAAATGTCAATCTCTGACTTTCACAAGCATGAGTTGGACTGTACCTGTAGCTAACTGCTAGGGCATTTGAGTAGTAAATACAAGGCTTTCTACTTGGGAAGGATTCCATTTCCAGTTCTTCCCAAACTAACAAAAACCATCTTTCATCCCCACCCCCAACCCACCAGGTTCTCAGTTCCAGATCCTGCCCACTCCAGAGGCAGCCTCTGTTATGAAGGTGACCCCTTGTTATTAGTCTGTCTAATAACAGTTTCGTATCAAAATGGGTTCCCACTAGACACATGCTTATGTCTGGCTTCTTTAGTTCAGACATATGCTTTTGAGATTTCACGTAGAATGTTTTTAGGCCAAGAGGTGTTTTTTTTGTTGTTGTTGTTTTTTGTTTTTTTGTTTTTTTTCCTTTCCAGTGCTGAGATATATATTGTTTTTATGGGAGTACCACCAAAGTGTTTCTTACCTGGTGGGATCCTTCAGCTGAGTCTAGGTGGAGCTGTAGTGGAGCTGCCTGAATGCCCGTCTTTTGAGGACTTATGTTTCCTTTATTTTTATGGATTTTCTCTAGGAAGGGATTAGTGGGACCCAGAGCTGATAGGAAGCTGCTGAAGGATCTTGGCCATATCTGTAGGCTATTTGGTGAAACATCTGTCTATCTGCATCAATTATAGAAGCTCTCTCTCCATTCAGGGGCCAGGTCCTTTGTGCATATTAGGAATGGTTTCTACTAGTGTGTGTAGCTTTCCTTTTATTATCTTAAACAGTAATTTTAAATGAGCAAAACATATTACCAATTTAATGTCTACACCAGAGATTAACTTTTTTGTACTTACTATTTCATTATACTTTTCATTGTGGAATGTTATATGCATTAAACAGGGCCTGTTCAGCTTTCAAAATGTGTAAGAACTCTTTTTCTGGATATAGATGTTTGCTCTTACATACACAGGTCCACATTCTGGGTCTTCATGGGAAGAACATTAATTAGATGTTTCTCAAGTCTCTGAATGAATGTCTTTCTGGCTTGGCTGTTTGGCTACTGTCTAGTTCCACTGATGAGCAAAGGGTCAGGCAGGGGTCTGGCCTGAAGGGTACAGCTGCTATGTGGGGCATCATTTCTTAACACAGTGACCCTTGTCCATGGCTCTACGGGCCACTGTTCTTATTGGGCTCTGGCTTGACATTGTAGGACCTTCCAAAAGGATCCCTGGGATCTTTGCTTATATTTCCTTTCAGCTCTGATTTTTTCCTGGTCTATCTCAAACCACCTGATTCTGTTTCCTGGAATGCTTCCAAGTTTCTTTGTTTAGTTGAATTAACAGTTTCCTTTGGAAATATAAACACTTCTCTTCTCATACTCCTGTGGCTCTGGGGTGAAGGTGACTTTGGGCACCACTTAGGTGGAGCTAAGAAGGTCTCACTGTGCTTAGAGTGGGGAGAGGTCACCCTGTAAGATGAGCTTGGATGCATAAAGGAGCATTTTGAGGGCCTATGAACGTTTTGGGTTTATTTTGAGTGTTCCAGAGTGAGAATCCATTGATGGATTTGGGAACTGGAAGGGCCAGTGTCTGGGTAGGCTGCAGGGGTTAATGAGGCATGGGCTAAGGCAGATAGGGCAGGGCTCTTGCACCTGATGAAAAGTTCCAAGATAGCAATGAGGCTTTGCTTTTTGGTTTTTCCTCTTGAATTTGAGACAGGCTCTCATGGAGCTCAGACTAGCCTCCGACTTGATATATAACTGAAGATATCTTTGACTTTGAACTTCTAATTCTTCTGCCTCTACCTCCCAAGTACTGTGTGGGCTACCAGATCTCGTCCATTGAGTGCTGAGGGCTTTGCGCATAGTAGGCTAGCACTATGTGCACTCAGCTACATCCCTAGACCCACAATGATATGTGTTTTTACTGTTCTGTTGTAAACTTTGGGACAGCAGATTAGTTCTGGTGCCTTGGCTAGGCACAGTGGCCCAAGGCCAGCTGAAGCATGTTTTTTCTTGCTCCAAGGGCCAGGCTGCCTGCTCTCAGGATTGGCTTTGCCAAGTCGATCCTCCAGCATCTCAGTGTTGGTCTCTGGCATGTATCATCTCCCCTCTTCTGGGTCTTGAGCACCTCCCCCCACTGTGTATACTTAGAAGCAAACTGACATTTCATTCCCTTAACAAGTACTGAGAGTGAATGATCACTGGAGAAAGCAGAGGCCGCCAAGTTGTTTGAAAGGAAAAAGTGCAAAATGTTGGCAGCATGAGTCATGAGCTGCTTCTGGCTTCCTGAAGCCATTTCTAACAAAGGGGTCCCAGGCAAGGGCTGCATCTGGGGTTGTGGCGCCCAGGGGGTAGAAAGAAAGGGTGGGGAATGCCATGCCTCTGAGGCTTCTTCTGCTGGCCCCTGCACCTGCTGCACTCTCCCGGAAGAAGGGAAAGTGGCAGACAAGGCCCAGAGCACCGCCCACCCAGTCCACCTGTCTCTGCCTCTAGGACCGGAAGCTCACCAAGCTGGAAAGGCAGCGGTTCAAGGAGGAGGCAGAGATGCTGAAAGGCCTGCAGCACCCCAACATTGTACGCTTCTATGACTTCTGGGAGTCCAGTGCCAAGGGCAAGCGATGTATCGTGCTGGTAACGGAACTGATGACCTCGGGGACACTGAAGACGTAAGTGATACACACGTGTGGGCTGGGGTAGCCTCGGGTTCAGGGCTGTGTCAGCTAGAGTAACAGATGTTGGAATGCTTGGGTCAGTCTGGCTGGTGTCTGTCCAGTGTCTATTCAGAATATCTCTTTTGAGTGATATTCTTTCTCCAGGCCACGGGAAGCCCATTCTCCAAGTGAGAAGAATCATACCTAGTTGTCTTCCTGGCATGTGGCTCCCTCTGGCTTCTTATGACAAATGAGATTGGTTCTTGTGGCCACATGACTGTTCCCACTCTCCCTTCCTGTGTGAGATACTGGAAGGCTGTTTACTTTCCATTGACATGATTCCTTTGTCTGCTCTGACTGGGACCTTATTTCTTATGGCCAATGTCTGTTTGCCTAAAGGCCAGCCTGGTTGTTCTAGTGTCCTGGAAGCATAATGCTTACATTAATGGCCAAACAACACAGCAAGGGGTTGGGAGCTAGATGACCATGGCATTTGTTTGCCACTCTTCCCTGTGGTCTGTCCTATGGGGGTCGGGGAATATCCTCTTTGGATGGCCATAGCTTGGCTTCCTCTGAATCATTTTAGCCCTGAGGCCCTAATTAGGACCTTGATATCCCCTGTTTCTGGATAGCTTCACTTTCATGTGAAGATTCCGTGAGGGAAATCCTAGTTTCCATCCTCACCTCTCACTTCCTGAGTAAACCAGGGCTCACCTGAGTAAGCAGGTGGCTTGTTGCATGGATAGCCTGGCCTTCTTGATCGGCTGTATATATTCTTCTGGCACTCATATTTTAGTCTGGGACCCTGCCCTGTTTGGTGGCTTCCTAACACATCCAGAAGATTAAGGTTGTGCTTGGATAGGTTTGGTGTCAAGGTCTCTAGTGCAAAGAGCCAGTGGAAGGCTGTGGTCCTGTCTCAACTGCCTGCACCAGGCCTGGGTCCAGCTGAGACACCCTGGGTAGGGAAGGCATCTTCCTTTCTCTTCACTCCCTGTCCATGTAGCTGCCAAATGCATGTGGCTTAGCTTTGCCAGACAGGAGCTTCCCAGGGGCAGCAGCCCGTGAGCTGCTTAGTGAGCTCTGTCTTTCCCCCAGGTACCTGAAACGGTTCAAAGTGATGAAGCCCAAGGTCCTAAGAAGCTGGTGCCGGCAGATCCTGAAAGGCCTGTTGTTCCTGCATACAAGGACACCCCCCATCATTCACCGAGACCTCAAGTGTGATAACATCTTCATCACTGGACCCACTGGCTCTGTGAAGATTGGTGACTTAGGCCTGGCCACCCTTAAAAGAGCATCATTTGCCAAAAGTGTGATAGGTGAGCCTATTTCTTCTCCCTGGGCCCAGAGGCGAGAACTACATGGCATTCAAGGAGCCACTAATACCTGGTTTTGTTCAACTATCTTAGACCTGGACATTCAAATAATCCTTGTATTCTGGTAACTCAGTCAGAGGACCTGCCGAGTGGGGAGTTCGCTTCCAGCTTACCCGGAGATACTGAATTTGTTTCCCACTGAGACCCCGTCTGTCAGAATTAGGGGTGGGGTGGTCTTTGTATCAGATCCCTGGCAGTGTTAGGTACCACCTATGATTGTCTGCCAAGGGTGATGGACTAGATGCTAAGTTCAGAGCTGTGGTGGATACTATGGCTGCTCAGGAGGAGGAAGTAGTATTGCCACAGAGGAATTACACTGTTTGTGGCAGGTGGCATTGGAACTGTTCCCAGTAGTTAGGGAGAGGAGTATCCCAAGGCTGTGGGACACAAAGAAATGAGAACTTGGAGTGTCTGAGCAGAAAAATGGATCAGAGGCCCAGCATGGTAGCTACATGGTGTTGGAAGGTGGTTGGGGGTTTGGATTCTATCTTGTCCTTAGGCCTGACTCCAGACCTCTCCTCCTCTGACAGATGCCTATGGGGATATTTTCAAATATAATAAAAACAGTTGGAGATGTCAGAGGGATCTACCCACAGTCAGTCTAGGAGGATCAGACAGTGGTAACTCACACTTTTAATCCCAGAACAGGGAATATCTCGAGAGTGGTGACCTACGCTCTTATTCCAATCTGAGTTTGAGGTCGTCTTAGTTTACAGAAGGAGTTCTAGGCTCCCAGGCAGGCAGTGGTGGTGCCACGCCTTAACTGAGCGAAGAAAGTATTTAAGGCAGATATGGAAAGACAGAGCAGGCAGAAGAAGCTACGGCTCACACTATTAGTCCCAGCACTTGGGGAGCAGAGGCAAGAGAATCTCTGAGTTCAAAGCCAACCTGGTCTTCAAAGCAAGTTCCAGGACAGCCAGGACTGTTAGACAGAAAACTCTGTCTGGAAAAAACAAACAAACAAACAAAGACAGGAGGAGGTGGATCTGTCCTCTGATATCTTAGACTGTTTTTATTATATTTGAAAATATCCCCACAGATCCCCCTGGCCAATTTTTGGGGATGGTGCTTTGGGTCCTGGGGATAATACCTGCAGCTATGTAGAAGGATAAGGGGATCTGGATGGATTATGTGTGCCCAGTCTTGAAGTAACTAGCATAGCACTATGTCGCCCACATGAACAAGACAAGAAGTAGTTGGCCTCAGGCTCCTGTGAATTGTGTGGGGAATAATCTTGGAGAACTGTTTTATTTGTAATACTGTCTTTGGGGCAGCTGTCTGGGGAGTAGCCCTTTAGAACTTAAATCTCTGGTCTACTTATCCCGGTAGACTAGAGTGGTGGGGAGCAGGCACTGACCTAAGCCTCAGTTTCCTATCTGTGAAAAAGATGAAACTAGGCTGGAAAGATAGCTAGTAAGAGCACTTGCAGTGAAAACCATAAGGACCTGAGTTCAAATCCCCAGGAGGACCTAGGTTTAACAAGCCAGGCATTGGGGCTGAAGAGATGACTCAGCAGTTAAGAGTATGTATTGCAGTTCTAGAGGACCCAAGTTTAATTTCCAGCACCCACATTAGGTGGCTCACAACTGACTGTAAACAATAGTTCCAAAGGATATGGCTTCTGTTAGCACCTAAACACACACACACACACACACACACACACACAATTTAAGTAATATATGTATTTTTAAGCTAACATGGTTACATGTATGTCTATAACACTAGCACTGCATGAATGCAAGATGATTTTTGGGAGTTTCTGGCCAACAGTCTAGTTCCAGGTTCAGTGAGAGAGTCTGTCTCAAGGGTGGAGACTGATAGGGCAGGACACCCGGAGTCATCCGATGCATGCACATACACACACCTCTTCACATAAAAAAATGAGAAATGGGTGGAGGCTCAGGGCTATAGGGAGGATTCCTCGGGGGTCACCTACCTTAGAAATAAATGTTCAGAGCAAGATTCATTCTGCTTAAGGAAGCTGAGGCTTTGTGTTCCGCAGCTGTGAGCTTGTTACCAATAAGGTTTCATGTTTCTGGCTTGGAATTGAAGGCTGGGTATTTCCAGCAGATAGAAAGATGCTGAACCCTCATGAGTACCCCGCTCTGTGGAGTGTTCCTTGCCACCCTGGCTTTTGCTTATTGAAGCCCAGGAAGTTAAATTAGAGAGGCTGGGATCAGGAGTGTCTTCAGATGCTTCTGGGTGACTTACTTGAGGAATTCCCGTGAGCACTGGATGAAGAGTCCTTTTCCAAACAAGTGCCAGCGTCTGGGTAGGCTAAGGCCTGATGGGGGCTCCCCCAGTCTTGTTACTCAGTATCCCCAGGTCCTACAAATGGGGATATATATTTTTCCCCATTTAAATTATATATTTTAAAAAGCTAGACATGGTTACATGCACATTTGTAAACCCAGCACTTCAGGCTTTATGGGCCTCACACTCTTATAGTACATTAGTAGGTGTTTGTGTGGTGTCCAAGGCCTCTAGAGACCTGGGGGCTGTGGAGATGTCTGACCCACAGGGGCCTTCTTGGAGGAGGTAGGGAGCAGGGACTAATTGAGACCTTGCTTTACTGGTCTCTGAAATAGTGGATCCAGGTGAAGGCCTATGTGTTCCACCCTGGCGATCAGGACAACACCCCGGTCCTGAGCTCTGGGCAGTAGTTTCCAAGCAAGCTTTGTAAATTTGTCCTTGAAGACTGAAATGGGAAAGAGGTCAGGGTGAATTGAGGATAGCTATTCTGGAAAGAGCTACAAGTCAGTCCTCGATGAGCTTGGCATGACAGGGAGAGAGTAGGAGGCGGCTGTTGGGAACCATGCCGATTTAACAGGTTAAGTATTTAGGAGTTCTAGACAGGGTAGGGTCCATCTAGGAGATGGGAGATGGATTTTGCCTGCCCAGTGAGGAGGTGGGCAAGGGCCAATTGTTAATTTGTTCTTGTTATAACAAAAATCTTAGAGATGAGGGAAGAAAATAATTTGTCTTTCATTATAGACTTGGTGTAATTCTCATGGGTTATAGGGTTATTATTATAGTGTTAAATTGGAGTGGGTCCCTGCCTACTCCATTCCTGACAGGGTTCAGCACGTGTTCTTTTTATTATGGGACAGAGATCCCTGGTAGCCACAAGCTAAAGTTAATTCTCCATTAGAAAGGAGAAGGTATCCAGAGCCTCTAACCCCAGAAGTGTTACCCGATTCTGGCATTAGGAGCTTTGAGAACAGTGTTGTGAGGAAAGTTCCCTAGCACCTGGTAAGACAACTGGGCCTAGGGTAGGGGTCGGAAACTCCCACTTTTACCTTCCAGAGACCTGGGGATGCCAGGCAGATATGTCAGGTAGCCTTGGGCCCAGGGTGAGGGACTCAGCAGCTGACTGCAGAACATGAAATGTGTCAGTGGGAAGGACAGCCACCTGGACAATTACATGTGTGCATGTGCGTGAACACATGTACATGTTATTTCTAAAATTCAGATTTAATTGGTAAGATAGAAAGGAAAAATGAGTCAAGCTCACCCATGTTCAGGAATAATTAGGGCCTCCTATCCTGGATCAGAGCTAGTTCCAGCTCAACCCATTTCCCAGAGTTAGGCTGTCTGGGATACTTCTTGCTTCTCACAGAGCAGGGTCCTTTGTTCTTGCCAGTTCCTGCAGAGTTCAAGCCCAGCATTACTTCTGTCTGTCCATCCTAATGCCATGTGCCAGCTAGTGAGTAGAGCCTTTGCTGGAAGAGTGTGTGTGTGTGTGTGTGGGGGGGTCCCTGCATGTGCTAAGGAGTGGCTGGCCCAGTTCCAAGTCTTGGGAGCCTGGCTTTTGTCACAGTCCTCTTTAGGGCCCAGGATGTACCCCTAGAGTTTTATTGTTGGCCCCTCGAGCAGGAAAGGGCTTTGTGGTTTCTCTTTGTTATCAGAGGAGGTCATCATGGGGTAGCATTGTGGGCAACAGAGGTAGCCCTTGGAAGGGAGCCCTTTCTTCTTGCAACTTGTGGTTTCTGGACAAGCCAGCTGTCCTGTTCACTGTTCCAGTTGCCGCCGTGGTGGACCCTCCTGAGTGGCCATTGTGCTCTAGATCCATGTAACCCCTCAGGATTTACTGGGGTTATACGAAGGGCTGGGAACAGCTCTCACCCCTGCCTGAGACCTCTCTGCCATGCATCATGTGGCCTAAGAAGTATATCCACTAGTCTGTGATGAGGGACAAAACTCAAAAATACTAAAAATGAGCAGTACCAAAGAATTTCAAGAGCACAAAAGGATAAAAGTTCTTGGAATGAAGTCTTTCCTTGTCTCTGATGGACTTTTTCTACAGTTCTATGTTCTTTTACATAAGTCCAAACATGTATTTTTATATTTCTTCAGCTGAAATGATGGGCAAGAGACCCCAACATGGGGCTGCTTAGAGGTCAAAGCACTTGCCACCCAAGCTTCAGGACTGGTGTTCAGGTCCCCAGCACTTACCTGAAAGTGACAGCCAGGTATAGTGGCAGTCTATCGGTAATGCCATTGGTTATGAGATAGAGATTGGGTTCTCAGAGCAAGGAGGCTAGCCAGACTAGCTAAATTTTAATAAAAAGATTTTTTTCAATGTTTTTTGGGGGATATTAAGCAAAATTTTAGTTACTGTCTATTCCTGGGTCCCCTGGCTAGCTAGCTTATCTCACTCAGCTCCAGGGAAGTAACAGACCCTGACCCTGACTTAAAGGAAAAGGAGAGAAACAGATGCAGGAGACCGGGGGGGGGGGGGGGGGGGGGGGGGGAGAACAACACATAAGATTATCCTCCGGGTTCCACATGCATGTGCATACATGTTCATGCTCAGAGTGGCCCCGGCAAGCATCCTTTCACTTATTTTGTATTTTATGTGTCATGAGCAGTCCTACACACACACACAAATGCACACACACACAAATGCACATGCACACACCCCAAAGTGATAGTTGGATGTCACATTCATTGTTAGTTATTCCCAGAAAACCTCTTGGGGGACACTCAGGGCCTTCCTGGGTTTTTGCAGTTAGAGGCAGCTTTGTTGTAACCAAAGGTTTGTGTCATCTCTGGGAAGACTTGAGGACTGGCTGATGCTGACCTGTTTTCAGAGCTACAATATCTACAAATAAGCCAGGGTATGCTCAGAGAATAGGTATGTCCGTCTCTCCCCCCATCCTCCCAGACTTGAAATGGCACTGAAAACTGGTGGCTAGACCTGGAGCCATAAGGTGAGGTTTTGGACACTTCAGTGTGTAGAGAACATCTGCTTGAATCCTGGGGTCTGTTGACCTTACTGGTGTCCTGAATGTGCCACGGGACAGATATGGAGGAGACTGGGAGCATCTATAGGCCAAGGGGCCATGATCAGTAATAGTTGTGTGTGCTCCTCCTGATGCAGGTACCCCTGAGTTCATGGCACCTGAAATGTATGAGGAGCACTATGACGAGTCAGTTGATGTCTACGCCTTCGGGATGTGCATGCTGGAGATGGCCACCTCAGAGTACCCTTATTCGGAGTGCCAGAATGCTGCCCAGATCTATCGCAAAGTCACCTGTGTGAGTCCACTCAGCCACCTTGTTAGTAAGGACACAGCCTTGGTTAGTCCTTTGGGCAGTTGTGTAGGAAAAGGAGCGAGCATGACTACCTTACAGTGGGGACCCTGCAGCTTGCCTAGGTGAGAGGTCTAGAAAAGTAGTGATCCTGTGGGTAGTGGTTAGCCTGGAGGCTGCTACCTGCGTGGAACCAGGAGACCCAGAAAGAAGGAAACTGAGGCTTGAGAGACTAGCTCTGCTGAGGCTTCCCACAGGAAGTGTGCCCAGGCTGGCTGTCAGGGAGTCCCCGTCTTCTTTATCTTAGAACCCTACTTTGTTTTTCTTCCTGCCAGTCCGTCATCTTAGCCAAGCACATCTCTGGGCAGCTGTCAGCACCAGGCAGCCTAGGAACCTCAATCTCTGTTTTCAGTCATTGTGATTTTTTGAGTTGATTCGAAGGCTTCAGCTGTGCAAACAGTTTGGGCTGCCCTTTCTCTCTCTGCGGTGGCCCCTGTGCTGGTGGAACAGCATAGCATGGGGGGGGGGGGGGGGGCAGCTGGCCAGGGCTCTTCTGTGCTGTTGTCATGATGCATTATCATTGCTCTTGTGGGGAGACTGACAGGCTCTCGGCGTGTTCTCTGACCTTGGTTGTTGTGACCCCCAGTCCTTCCCGCAGCCTCCCTAGGAGCCTAGTGGGACCTTGTGCCTTGTCTGTACTTCTCTACTCCCAGGTGCCTGTGGCAGAGCTCACCTCCGCAGGTGTGTGTGGAGCCATGCATGGCCTAGGCTCCCATGTAGCTCCACCCTAGGCCCATCTGCCCTAAAGAGCTCTTTTGTAGATGGTATGTAACTCTTCTTTTTTCTGTTAAATCCAAATTATATCACTTAGTTGCCATGAGCCTCTCCTGTGTGGACTATAGATATGTGGTGACAGGCAAGAGTTGTTGGCTGGTACCCTGGCCCAGAACCCCACACAGGTGTAAAGTTACTTGGCAGGGCTATCTGCCAAGCATGGTGTTGAAGGCCTGAGATCTTGGTGCTATCAGTGTGGCATATGGGAAAGGAACCTGAAGGCTTGTCCTGTACATGGTAGGTGGTGGTTTGTCGTCTGGGCCGGGGACAGAAAGGGGCATCTTAGGCAGAAGACTGGACATGTCTCTCATTTTAGAAAGCAGACAGCACAAGGCTGGTCTTTCTGGGGTTCTTTACTCTTGTCTGCCCCAAGTGGGGGCAGGCTCAGCGGGTGTATTTCTCTCTCTCCTTCCCTTCTTTATGCTGTACGTTTACAGATAAAATGAAAAGGATAGGAATTTAAAGGCTGAATCTTGCTGCAGAATAAAACATAGAAAGATTGAAGCCTTCAGTGTATTTTATTTTTTGCAATTAATTGCCCCCCCCCACTACTGAGCAGATTATAAATGAACCCTTCCAACTTCTGCTTCTGATATGTGAGATATCTGTGCTCTCTGAGTGGCCAATGGTTCTTTCTCCCTCACAAGTCTCTTCCTGGCCTGTAGCCATAAGTAGTGACCACAAACAGTGTTCTTGACTCCCTGGAGAGGGGGTGGTATAGGGAAGAAGCCCAGGTGTGGGCTAAAAGGCTTGACTCTGTGGGAAGTGTGGCTGAGGCTTTTCACCTGGATGAGGGGCAGCTTGTATAAGAGACCCTGGGGGCTCTGCAGTCAAGTCGAGGGACAGCTTTGTGGACACTCACAGCTGGATCTGAAGTCTCAGCGTCAGTGTCTATAGCATAGGTGGAGGCGGAGAGTGTCACACGGTGATTTTTGTGGCTGCATGAATGGTGGGGGGGCTCGGCCTTAGTTTGAGCTGGTGATGCATTACACACCCAAGATGTCCTTTGTTCAGACCTGAGTGGAGAGGAATATCGGCTACTGGCCTTGTGCTGAAGGGAAGAGCTTAGAGGTCACAAGGCTTCCTGTCACTGCCCTGCTTCTTCTCTTTCTGCTTTCAAGCCTAGGGCTTGAGTGTGATACATCCACAGACCTGGAGTTTTTATTCAAGTTGGAAACATCAGTTCTCTATTATGTTCATGTGTGTTCTCTCTCTCTCTCTCTCTCTCTCTCTCTCTCTCTCTCTCTCTCTCTCTCTCTCTCTCTCTCTGTGTGTGTGTGTGTGTGTGTGTGTGTGTGTGTGTGTGTATGTTTACTCATGCAGGCATGTGTGTGAGGACCAGAAGTTATCAAAGAGTCTTTCTCGATTGACTCTCCACATTATTTTTGAGGCAGGGTCTCTTACTGAACCTAGAGCTGTAGACCGGTTGGCTCATGAGTCTTCAGGATCTGCCTGTCTCTACCTCTCCCAGTGCTGGGGTTATAGGCATGTGCCAACAAGCCTGGTTTTTTCAGTGCTGGGCATCTGAACTCTGGTCCATTGTTTACATAGCAATCATTTACTGCCTAAGTCATCATCTATCTTGAAGTATGAATCATTTTCCTTCCTGGCTCCCCATCCTGTCTTCTGGGACCTGCTTTTATATGTATTATTTGCCAGCCTGCACCTCGTTAGTGTCACAAATTCTGAAGCAAAAGGACCAGAGCTGTGTGTTGCTCCATGCCCAGCAGCTCCAGTTGTCCCATCTTTTCTTCTGTGGTTTCCAGCTCTAGTAGTTTCTTTGTATCTATAAACTCTGCTTGTCACCAGAAGTAGTTTTTTTTTCTTTTTTGACTACTGAACAGCTTTGAGTTTTACCCCTGCCCCTTGCCTCCCCCCTTGTAGCATGGGCTCATTTCTGTTGCCTGTTTTTTCCTGTCTTCTCACCCCCTAGCATTTCTAGTCAATTTCTGTTTGATCAGCACACACTGTACCATTACAGCCTTCCTGCCCTGTGTAAGCTCTAAGAATGGCTCAGCCTGAAGGTCCTTAATGTTTCTTTGCCAAGATCTGTGGTGCTGACTAGGTCCTCACCTTTTAAGCAAAGGCTTGAGAGGATTGTAGAGATGTGGGCTTTTTATTACTCTTTCCCTTCTAGAACTCTGCCTCATAGCCAGATATAGCTCCACCTCAACTCAATGAGGCCCCAGGCTCTGCTGGGTCCCAGGACTCAGACTGGGAAGTATCCTGGGTAACAAGCTGAGGTGTTGATGGTGCCTGCAGCTCTGGGTGGTGCCAGATAACTCTGCTCTGTTCTCAGGGCATCAAACCAGCCAGCTTCGAGAAGGTGCATGATCCTGAGATTAAGGAGATCATCGGAGAGTGTATCTGCAAGAACAAAGAGGAAAGGTGAGCTCCAGCACCCAGGGCTCGGGTGCTCTCCAGCTGATGTTGGTCCAGCTGGCATTTCGGGCCGGATTCTCCATGCAAATTCCCAGGTCAGGCTGACTGGCTAAGCTTGTGAGTTGCTGTGAGCAGTGTAGCACTCACATCCTTCCCCGCCTTCCGAATAGGCTCCTAACCCAGCCTGAAGTGCTGGGGCACCCAGACCTTTGCTCTGTCCTTCTTTGCTTTTTTCCCAGTTGTCCCCATTTCCATGACCTTGCGGAACATCTCCATACTCAGGTTCTTCACGTGTCTCAGCCCTGTCAGCTCTTCTGAACAGCAGGCTGTACATAGGAAAGTACTTGTTTGAGCCATCTTTCAGGCCACAGATTTCAGCTCTGCCAGTTGCTCTACAAAGGCAATTCCTCTTAAAAACAGGACTGGCCTTTCAAGCTGGACAGCCAGGAAGCCTTCCTAGCCCTCAAAACAATCTGAGATATATTCACTCATCCACATGACATTCTCAGAATAGATGGGAATGGTAGCTGTTGTTCACTGCCATTGACATGATGCCCAGAGGATGCTGCATGATAAATTGCATTTGTAATAGAGAGCAGTTCAGACAAGTAGTTAAGGACCTGTCTTTGGGAGGACTTTCTGGAATTGGAAGTGATCATATAGCAACAGCTAGCCACCAGATGACCTGCCCCCTGAGTGGAGTCTCCCGTAGCTGGCTTCTGGCTCCTAACCCCTACATCTAGGAAGTCTTTGTTTATTTCAGTCTGTCTGTCTTATTCTTCCATGTCCCTTCCTTTGTAGAGAGGCTCCTTACTAACCTCTGTGCTGCAGCAAGGCCCAGGGACCCTGAGTTCTTCATGTGTTTAGGATCCTATTTCCTATTTCCTCACATTCACCTTCTTTCAGCCAGGAGTCTCTGATGAGGACTGAACACTCACCTTACTACAGCAGGGTCCATTTCTATATGCCTAGCAGGTGGCCTGGCACAGAGTGTAACTTCTTTTTATAATGGGGGGTGTGTGTCTTAAAACATTGCAATAAGAAGCAAGAGCATATCAGGCCATAATTTCTCAGCATCTCCTGAGAATTAAGAAATGCCAGTGTGCACACCTGCATTCTACCCCTAGGGGCAGAGCCTGCCCACTAGGAATGAAGTAGGAGAGCTTTCTAGCATAACCTGCTCAGCTTGTGGGTGGTGACCCTCTATTGTACATGTAGAGGGTGTGGGAGCCCCTTGTCCCTGAGCACTGCCTGGTAACCTCTCTCCCCTTAGGTATGAGATCAAGGACCTTCTGAGCCATGCCTTCTTCGCGGAAGACACAGGTGTCCGGGTGGAGCTTGCAGAGGAAGACCATGGCAGGAAGTCTACCATAGCCCTGCGACTTTGGGTGGAAGACCCCAAGAAGCTGAAGGGCAAGCCCAAAGACAATGGAGCCATAGAGTTTACCTTTGATCTGGAGAAGGAGACCCCTGACGAGGTGGCCCAGGAAATGGTAATGTGCACATAAAGGGACTCAGACTACTCATGCGTGAATTTGGGTAAAAAGATAAATAAAAATCATAAACCAATTGCTTTTCCAAAAGGGCATGTGCCTCAGAGAGATGGCCAGCATACATGAGAGGGTTGGGGGCAGTCCTGAGAAAGGGCTTGGGTTCTTGCTGTGTGGTCAGGTGTGTACAGCTAAGGATCTCCACTGCACAGGGCCTGGGAGGCAAGGTGAACGTCTGGGGCATAGTTCAGGAAGGGGTCTGATGGAAAAGGGGAAAGCGTGAAGGGCCCTACTTGCCTTAACCAGATTCTTCTCTGTTTGCCCAGGCTGTGGCTTTGAACATGGGATTGATCCCTTCTGTTTTGGAGATGCTCTTGTGTTGTTTTGGGTTCTGATACTTTAACATCTTGAGGGGTGATGGAAGAGCCTGTATGTGGGTGAGGCGCAAAGCCCCTTTCTGCTTGGGATGTCAGACTGGACCTCAGGAGGGGACGTTGAATCTGGTAGGGTAACCAGGCTAGGAGAAGGAACAGAACAGCCTTTACGGGGCATTTACAGGACAAGGAGTGGCCCAGGCCTAGGCCCTGGATCTGCAGCACTGCTGTGGTGTCCTACCATCACGATAGGTGAATGGCCAGGGCATAGGAATTTCTAGAGCCTGGATGCCAGACTAGATTATTCTACTCAGTTCTCTAGGCCAGCACCATCCAAAATGGTAGACATGACCCACAAGTACTAAGATTTAGGTAGTTTAAAATTTTAATTACAGTATAAAATTTAGTCTCACTGGCTACATTTCAGGTGTTTAATACCATACAAGATGAGTAACTCTTTAACAACCTGAAATGTTTTCAGTATGAACTTGTTCTACTGACATACTACTCTGGGTCTGAGGGAGGGAGAGAGGGAGGGACAGTGAGTGAGAATGAATCCGTGTGTGCCCCTATCAGGTTAGGGAATGTGTTTATGTGTTTGCTGGCCATGAAGCCAAGCACAGAGGTGAAAGCCTGGTCTGGGGCTACAACAGGCTGAGGGCACCATGCTTGGCTGTAACTAACCTGTGCTGTTAGTTACGAAGGATGAATCAACTTACTTAAGAGTAGAAGGATGCAGGCACGAAGAGCTGCATGGGGACAGTGGAAGCACAAGTCACACCACAGGGGACAGCAGTCCAGAAAGGCCTCCATGTCACAGTGAAGGAGGTGGTAAATACAGGTCATGATGCTTCTAATATCCAGAGAAAAGACATCAGGAATGAGCCGGCACCTGACCCTTGGTTGTCATGGAGGTGGTGTTCTTTAAATTTATTTTAAAATAAGCTTTTTTCTTTTCTTTTTTTTTTTTTTTTTTTGGTGGTACTGGGGACTGAACCTAGAGCCATTCTGCCTCTAAAGTGTATTTCAGCTCCCTCTTTTACCGTGCCTCCCCTCCCCCACGCCTCCCCTACCCCAAGTAGGGATTGAACCTAGGGTCTTAGAATCAAGTGTTCTACTACAGAGCCTGTCTTTGGCATTGTTTTGAGACTATTATCACTAAATTACCTAGGCTGGCCTTGAACTCACTTTTGTATCTCAGACAAGCCTTGACTTTTGGTCCATTTGTCTCACATTCAGGGTTATAGGCTTGCACCACTCTGCCCAGCTCCTAAATGAGTTTTCCACTGAACAGAAAATATCTGTTGAAAATGTAAGTTCCAAGTGCACAGAATGGTGTGTTCCTTGGTTCTCCTGTGAGAAGTGGACAGGTCCCTACAGGGCTGCATAGTGATGCATTGGAATCTGTGAGTTCTCAGAGTCAGGAGAAAGGGGCTCCGTGAGCCTTCTGTCCCCCTTAAGACTATATTTCTACAACATGTGGCCCACAGTACATACTGGGTTTAGCTTTTGTATAGAGGTCATTTCAGGAAGGGAGAAGTAGCCTGCCATCAGGGCCTCAGCATCCATGACTCCTAGGCAGCAGGGGTGGAAAAGAGACACTCAGGGCGAGTGTAGGTTCTGCTAGGGTAAAGCTGTTGCATGGTCCTGATGCACAGCTGCAGGATGGAATGTTCCTGGTGAACCCTCTCTATATGGCCTTCTGAACTGAGTGTAGGGTCTCACCTCCAGCTTCTGGAAGAAACCTCCAAGGGCTGCCAGTGTGCTAGACGGGGCTGCATCTTCCCTGTGCAGCAGCTATGTGGTGTAGTAAGGATAGGATGGTTGTGACATACTATTGCTGAGCTGAAGTCTAGGCTAGCTTTTCTGGGACAGGCAATACCATCGTCCCAAGATGCACAAAGTGGTCACCTATGTGACCAGGCTGATCCACTCTCAAAAACTTGCTTCCAATCTCATCCCAGCCAGAAGAGCTTCTGCTGTGAACACAACTCATGGGACTCTAGCTTCATGCTCCTTAGAGGGCCTTACATGACTCACAGTGGTGGCTGGTAGAAACTATGTGTGGTATACCATGTTTCTCCAATTCAGTCACACAGAGTGACTATATACACTCAGCTGGTTACCAGCACACAAGTTTCTATTCACTGATGTTAACAGCTGTCTTTCCATGCTTTTTATTGAGAATAGTAAGCATTGTGTGAAGTACCATGCCAATTGCAGTGTGGCAGCTGGAGTTTAGTATCAACCACTTCTGAGAGCATACTGTGGACTCTATGCTGGTCATTAGTACTGGCCTGGAAAATGATAGACGTGGGAAGGAGGACTAGAGGGAGAGTCTTCTGTGTGTGTCAGGTGAACGAATCCTAGGGAAACCAGGCTGTTCTGACTTCTTGCAAGGAGTGTCTTTTGGGGCTGCCACAGGTAAGAATGGAGATCATGATTGGTCATTGTGGTTTCAGCATGGCAGAATGTCCTCAGGTAAAGTAACATTTCTTGCCTTAATGAATGAGGCCAGAGATGCATGACAAATGTGGATCTGCCTGCTCTGTACTGGGCCAGGCAGGTCATGAGGGATTTGGGAGTTGAGCCTTGGGATCAGGGGCCAGAGGATGGCTAAAATGTGATAAGGGGATATTGGGGCTCAGTATGAGTGATGGCAGCATGGGTGGTGCTTCCAGAATGATGCCCAGGATCCCTGACAGGTAGATTGTGAGTGTCTGGGCTTTACCTAGACCTCAAATTTCCAATTTCTTTTAGTTTTCTGAATGATACAGTGTCCTAAACCTAATCATACATTGTACACCATTCCTGGATGCTGTTTAACTACTTCTGAAGCAGTTGGCACCCAAGACTCTACCCTATCTCTGTTGGTCATAAGGTAAAGGACAGACAGGGCTTCCCACAGGATAGGACCATTGTGAGCGAGTCACCTCAGCTGGCCCCTGCCATTTGGCTGAACTTCAGGCTATGTCTCCACATCAGTTCCAGGGAAGTCCCTGGGCCCAGCACTCTCTGCTGAATCTTCCCTTCACACAAACCTTATCGCCTTCTCCACTTTCTGCCTCTGACCGTACTTTTTCCCATTATAAGGCATACCATCTGTAAAAAGGCATCCATGTAGAAAGGACATGACTTGTATCAACTTAAAGAATAATAATAAATGCTGGGCGGTAGTAGTACATGCCTTTAATCCTAGCACCCAGGAGGCAGAGGCAGGTAGATCTGAGTTTGAAGCCAGCCTGGTCTACAGAGTGGGTTCCAGAACAGCTGGGGCTACACAGACTAATCCTGTCTCAACCAAAATAATAATAATAATCATCATCATCATCAACAATGTGTGTCATCCCCAGTCTACTAAGCCTCACTGTCACGTGTGACAAACTGAAGGACCTACGTTCTCCCTGTGAGGGCTTTTTTTTTTTTTTGGTAAACAGCCACACATAGGCCCATCTCATAGCCTCGCAATGCTCTTACTGGTCCTCAGGGTGTATCTTCCTTGGCCCCAGGAAACTTGTTAAGGTTCCAGCTTTGCCCTTCTTCATCCCGCACATTTTGAGACTCCAAGGTCATTATCAACCCATCCCTGGACCGAGTTTCAGAGAGTCACAGCAACACGTAAGTCTGGTAAAGATCTTGGACTCTTAAGGCTACACAGATGTTAGGTGCCACGGGCACCCTAGTGTAGTATTATGTTTCTGGCCCGGCCTTTCTGGCTTAGCCCTGAGGTTCTGACCCACAGGCCCACAGAAACACATGGACACTTACATTAATTTTACACTGATCAGCCTAGGGCCCGGGCATATAACTCGCTAACTCTTTACTCTTAAACTAACCCATGACTCTCTTGTTCAGCCATGCGGCTCTGTACCTTTTCTCAACAACATTTCAACTTCTTTCTCTGTGTCTGCCGGCGCCGCATCGTGGTGTCTCCGTGGTGTCTCTCTGGTTTCTCTGGGTCATCTCTCCCTGTTCTTCCTGTTCCCAGAATTTTTAGTCTGGTAGCCCTGCCCACACTTTCTGTGGCCTTCAGCCAATTAGTATTTTATTATTATTATTATTAAACCAGTAGGCGGGATAATTATTTACATTGTAACAGCATAATTCCACTACACCCTAGGGTCCAGACGAGACCTTCTGGAGCCACCTGGAGGAATCAAGATGAAAATGGGGTGTAGAGGGGGTGTAGATCAGCATGACAGGATGAAGTTAAGCACAGCAGGTTCTGTGGGGTACTGGGCTACAGGCAGTTAGGTCCATCCGGGGGCTGGATGAAGTGTTGCAGAAAATGGAAATAACCTTTAGCTCTGGTCAGGTAGGCCTTGCCCAGTAGAGGTATGGAGACTCAAGGCAAGCATCCTGCAAAATGGCAGAAATAGCCAACTGTCTTTTATGTGAACTGAGATTACTTAGGGCTCTACATATGGCATGCTTCATGTTCTGGTCACCTTTGAGACATGCTCCAAGGATCAGTGACAGTTACTACACCTGCCTTGAGCTACTTATGCTAGGTCACAGCTGAATTGGGTCATTCTGGCTTATCCAGGCTCAGCTGCCTCACAAAGGTTCCTGTGGTTGGACTTGGAAATCCTTAGAAAGAGGCTGGTGCTGGTTCTAAGGACAGAAGATCCCTCTTCTGGTCTCCTCTGGGGGTGTGGGCTGTCCTGTTGTCAGGAAGTTTCCCCACAAGATGGTGTGGCTAAACCACTGGGTCCTGAGTATATGCAGATCCCAGAGGATTCTGTGTCCTCTGGCTTCTCCTGACCCTTTTCTTGGCCACATACCCAGCCTGCTCATACCTCTGCTGAGGTCAGTGAGGCTTCCATCTGGGACATTTTCATAGGGTATCTCTCTGACAAGCAGAATTTTCTCTCAAAATAAACTGCTTTGAGATGATCTGGACAAACTCCCTGGGTGGTTGGAGAGTGTTACAGAGAAGGACACCCACCTCCACCATGGACGGAGAGTGAGCTGCTGCCTAGCACTCATCAGCTTGAACACGTTCCTGTCTGTTATTTCCTGTGAAGCAGGGGTTTGCTTGCATTCAGAATCAAAATGTCACCAGAGGCCACCACTATCCCCAGGCTCCTTGGTGTCCAAGCATTAGGCCACTATCACGAGGCTCCTCTGCCTTCTGTGGCCTGACAGCAGGGAAGAGCTTAGATACCATCTGGAATAAAGTGATGTATCCTAGGAGTCTTAAAGAAGGAACCACTTTGTCACTGTGGCCTGCTGGGGCCATCTTCTGTCTACCCCATTGTATGGGATACTTTCTCTGAGGGGACACAGTAATGTTCGACTTAGGTGTTGGTAGCTTTGCAGCGCATCACCCCAACCATAGTGATCAGAGTGCTCTGGCCTGTACAGTCTTGGGGAAAAGAGTGGCTTAGGGCCTCTCCTGAAGCACAGTCTGATGACAGCCAGGGCTGGTGGCCCATGTAGCAGAGGACCCAAGTTCCCTGTTGATGGGGCTTTGCAGATAGCAGCTCATGATGTAGCTTCACCCAGAACAGTGATGCCTAAGAGGAAAGGAGTATGTGAGGACATGCAGATAGGCAGCCATGGAAAGAAAAAATAGAAAAGGTGGTGAGACCCTTCACACTGCCCTACCTGGCTCCAGTAGTAGACTCCCCTGCCCCTTTTGTCTCCACGGGTGCTTCTACAAAATGTGTGCTAAGATTTGTGGGAATGCCCTTTAAAGCATCACTGTGCTGCTGCTTATTCTGATGTTCAGATGTTCTGAATTTACCCCGGTACCAGCTCCCATGTCACTTTGTACGTCCCTGTCCTTCCCAGAGCGTGTCCAAGCAGTTGGCACACCCTCCTTGTTCTCCTGCCCAACTCTGAGCCACTGAGCTAGTGGCTCTCTGGTTTCCTGTGGCTTCTCTTGATTGTGGACGTTGTTTCTGGGCCCTCTGGGACACAGCTTCCAGGGACATGTTATCTACACATTTGGATACAAGTGCCACCCATGTGCCTCTGGCTTCATGACTATTTCACTGAAGTAACATAGGCCTATTTCACATTCCTGCCTTTATGTATGGCAGTCAACACCCTCCAGCTGTGCGGCTCATCACATGTATTCTTTATTGCTTAGTTCCTATGCTAAGATACCCCTGCATCCCTACTCTGCAGTATTTCCAGTCAAGAGCCCACCTAGTCACTTTTAAATTTTACTTATTTTTCTTGTTGGGCATGAGAGCACACACGTGTAATCCCAGCTCTCAGGAAGCAGAGGCAGGTAGATCTTTGCCAGCCTGGTATACATAGTGAGTTCCAGGCTAGCTGGGGATATACAGTGAAACCCTGCCTTTTAAAAAAATCTATTTTATTTCTTTTTAAACTAATTTATTTTTTAGTTTATGTGTATAGGGAGGTGGAAGTTGTGGTAGTGCTATATGCACGTGTGTGCAGTGCCCCCAGAGTCCAGAAGAGGGCGTTGGATTCCCCTGGAGCTAGAATTACTGGTGAGACTGTGTGCCACCTACCATGGGTGCTGGGAACAGAACTCTGGTCTTCTTAACCGAGTTATCTCTCCAGCACCCCCACTCAGTCTCTCTAGAACTGAGGTCTTCACTAAGGGAAAGAACCCAATTTTAACTTCTTGCTGGTCCCCATTAGCTTCTATAGTCCAGCCAGAACAGAGCCTTAGAAGGGACCTCTGTCTCAGGAAGTGACTTTGCTACAGATAATCCCAGTAGAATGCTGTGCTGGTGAAGGGAGTTTAGGATTTTATCAGGCCCGTATGTTTCCTATACTGCTTTCCAGTGACCAGATGGCCTATCCCACAGCTGGAGCCTGTAAACTTCAAAGGCAGGTGTTGGGAGTCACCACTCACCAGGGGACTGTGGAGTCCTGAGAACCATGATAGATAGTAGGGGTAGTCCTAAGCAAGAGGGTGTGTATGCATGTGTGAGTGGTGCACACAGGATGGCTGATACCCATGATGTCTAACCGTGTGTCTGCCTTGCAGATTGATTCTGGATTTTTCCATGAGAGTGATGTGAAGATTGTGGCCAAGTCTATCCGTGACCGGGTAGCACTAATTCAGTGGCGCCGGGAGAGGATCTGGCCTGCGCTGCAATCTCAGGAGCCAAAGGACTCGGGCAGCCCTGACAAGGCCAAGGGTCTGCCAGCACCCCTGCAGGTCCAGGTGACCTACCATGCACAGAGTGGGCAGCCTGGACTGCCAGAACCTGAGGAACCCGAGGCTGACCAGCATCTCCTACCCCCTACCTTGCCAGCTAGCGTTACCTCCTTAGCCTGTGAGTACCTGGAATGGGGTCACCAAGGCCAGCTGTGTCCTCTGCCAGCACCAGCATAACCAGCTTCAGGATAAAAGCAAAATCAGAATCGTTACCTTTTATTACAACACTCTGTGAGAAAGACAGGTACCTGGTGAGCTCCAGGCTGCCCTCAGGTAGCTGGGCTATTGGTTCCAGCTGTACATGGTTCCCTGTAGCCTTTGGCTAGGCTTTGGTCTGCTGTTCCAAGGTCACTTTCTGCTAGCCCAGGGCACATGGTCACCTTTTAAGGGGCATGTTCTAGGGTGATAGAGCTAACAGATGGCCCCCAGGTACTTGGGTCCTGGTTACTTGGCCAGCCCAGGCTTATTCCCACTGCTTGCCCTGTGGGGTGTGGATGGGATTGGGTTTTCCCTACATTCCTCAGTGACTCCTGACTAGAGGGGTTAAGGTTGGAGTCTGGCTTTTAAGATCAGGTGTCCACGGCCTAGTAGGGTCTGAGGGAACCAGTTCTATATCGGCTTCACATTGTGAATTCTCTGTACTGGCAACTGGTTCTTTCTTCTGTCTGAGAGGAGCAATCCTGGCCTCATGGAGGGGTACAAAGGCCAAGTGAGGTACCATTACCCAGTCTTTGGAAGGGATAGTTGTGCAGTGGATAGCAAGTGGCTGTCTTGGCCAGGAGTGTTTATCTCAGGGATTGTTCATCTCTGCTACTGTCTTCTGTAGAAACCTCTGCGGCCATATGTCCCTTTTCAGGGCATTGTTTCTCCTGAGGTGGATTGGATGCAGGTTTCATCACAGACCATCTGGAGAGGATCCAGTACTTTTTCAGGATAGGCAGTCAGTGCCCTGTTTGCCTTCCATGTTTAAAAGCTCAGCAATGAATTGAGTGAGACAGGAGACCCCTGGAACCGAGCCCAGTGACCTACCCAGGCCAATATTTGAGATTGTTCATGTGGAAAGACTGAGACTCTATTTATATAATATGCAACCCCCTTCAGTCATGGCTCAAATAGCTTCCAAGAAGACTACTTAAATGCAAATGAGCAGCCCTCACTTTGAAGTGCTTTGCCCACTGTTTACTTCTCTCCAAGCTGAGCTCTGTATTTTGTACTTTGGAGAGACCCAGTTTGGGACCTCCTAAACAATGTCCCTCTTGTGGTCAGATGATGAAGGTCGGGATGACCCAACATGAGAAAATCCCATGGAGGTGGAGGGTAGGCAATGAGTTCATGTTAAGTACAGGAATTCTCTGTCAGCAGATCGCTTTTCTTTGTGACTCAGGATACCTATTGGCTAAGCACAGAAGCTATGGCCTTCTCAAAAGATTTCTGCTCACTTACAGTATTTTCTTTAAAATAGATGGCTGGTACAGTTGTATCTTTCAGAGTTTAAAATCCCTAAGGGTTTACAGGCAAGTCCCTTATCCTTCCAAAGGCAACATGCTGCAAGTCTTTTAACTGCCTTCCAGAGATAATCTATATGCATCATCCACATGTGGACACATACAGAGATACACAGCATATATATACAGATGCCTACCTAGTGTGCATACCCTTATAAACAGAGAATCCATGCATATAAAGACACACATATACATCACACATCATACTGACACCTGTACATATATGGTCATAGGTGTGCAGGTATTCACACACAGAGATGAAAATATGTGTGCACCTCCACACATGGAAATACACATGTGGACTTGCGTGAGTATACTTGCTAGGTAGTGGAAGCACACACCTTTAATCCCAGCACTGAGGAGGTAGAAGCAGGCAGATCTCTGAGTCCAAGGCCAGCCTAGTCTACAGAGGGAGTTCTAGGAAATCCAGGGTTACACAGAGAAACCATATCTCAAACAACAAAAATAAACAAACAAACAAAAATTGAGTATATCATATATGCTTGCATATGTGATGTGACGATATGTATGTCAACACATACAAGTACACCCTCATTCCCCTTCAGCAATGGACAGCATCCTTGAGTGTCCTTCTGCACTCTGCTCTGGGCTGCTTGCCTTCATTTTCTTGCCTGACTGCAAGACTTTGACAGTAGCTGATCATTCAGTGCTTCATGGCTGATAAGGACGTTGGAGCAACACTGCCTGAGCAGGACCTGCACTGAACAGGATCACACACATACACGTATCCTTACACATTCACACATCAACACACACATTTACACTCATGCACACATACACACATGTACACACACGTACCTTACACATTCACACATCCACACACACGCGCACATATGCACACTCACACATGTACACACACACATATCCTTACACATTCACACATCAACACTCGCGCACACACACACACGCACACACACCCCTATGTTGGGTGATACCCTTATACATCAGCTTTCACCACCAGTAGCCCCGACTGAACTGAGCAGGTCGTTTCTCCAGCCATAACTCTCATGGTGAAGACCTTGACAACACAACTAATGCGGGATGGGGGTGTGTGACTGTCTCCAAGTGAAATTTCAATTATACAAGTAATCTATGCAAATCACTTGTTACATTTAAAGTGTTGCACTCTGAAATCTTGCTAGCCTAAGGGCTACCTTCCTTTCTTCCCCACCTCCCTCTCCCACTCTACTCCCCTCCCCCCCATGTCTGTTTAGGTAGGAAGGGTCACTCTAATGAGCAGTTGGCTCATTAAAAACTAGAGCTGCTTGTCTGATTGGTTTTGCCCAATTAAACCTCAGCGTTCCTTATGTCTTCCTAGGTTAGAATCACTCTTTGGAAAAATTGTTAGTGCAGAGCCGCAAAACTTAGTCCTCACTTGTCTTAAATTATCAGTAGAGCACTCACTCTGAGACGCAGCCCCTTGTAAAAATAGCTTGCTGTTTTTTGTGGCAAATTGTAAAGCCTGTGGCTTCTGGAATCCGGAAACAGTAACCTCAAAGTGCCATTTCAGAGGCTTTCCGGCTTTCACTCTTTACTGGCTGACTATGTGGGCAGGCTGCCTTGCCAAGTGCCACCGGAGAAGGCCAGCCTCTGCGCTTCATACTAGAGTGGGCACTGAATGACAGGATTTGCTTCTGGTGGGCTAGCCAACCTTGCCTGCCCTAGCATCAGGCCAGGGTCACAGGAGGCCTGAGACCTCATGCTGCTGGGCTAAGACAACAATTTAAACAGCATTCATGAAAGCAACTCGGACTTTAGTCTTGCAGAAAGAATCCAGGAACAAGCTGCTACGCTTGCCAGCAGTGCCAGGGAAGTGGCATTTAGAGGTGTACACACTAAGTTCTGTTTTTGTCCTCCCAGCCGACAGCACTTTCGACAGTGGCCAGGGCTCCACTGTGTACTCAGATTCCCAGAGCAGCCAGCAGAGCATGGTACTCAGCTCCCTTGTGGACACAACTCCAACCCCAGCCTCATGTGTATGCAGCCCCCCTGTGAGTGAGGGCCCCGGCCTGACCCACAGCCTGCCTGCACTAGGGGCCTTCCAGCAGCCGGCCACTGTGGTAAGTTTGAGAGCTGTCCCTCCTCTGTCCTCTTTGCCTCTTGTCTGGGCTGGGCTCAGTATGATCAGGGTTAGAATGGCCTTGGGAGACTTGATGCAGTCCATGGAAGACCATCTCAGGCTGAGGAATCTTTGATGTGACGAACTTCTGGATAAAGAGTGTGGAGTATCTGGGAATGGACCTTAGGGTACACATGGCTTGGGGAACTATGGTAGAGCCAACCAACCAGCTTTATCCTGAAGTTGTCACTGATACCACACAGGTGCGTGATGCTGGCACATTGGGGTCTTTCCCAGTCTATCCCAGAGATGACAGAAATGTGTCATTTGTGATAATGGAGCTTTACATTTTTATTTCTGCTCAGCCCCCTAGGAAATATCCGAGACCCCTGGCATGTCTCCCTCAGGTAGTGGTAGCTATTGAAAGTTGGGGGGTGAAAATGGGGTTGAAGCAGGGAGGCATTTTCAGTATTTGTAGAAGGCAAGTGAGGCTCAGGCTTTTAGGTTAGAGGCAGTGTATAAGATCTGGGAAGTGGATGGTGAAGGAGGGGACAAGTAGAGCATGCATGTTAGGTTATGTGTATGTCTGTGGCATATACCATACATACACAAACACCCTTGCATGTACATGTAGAGACCTGAGACTGATGTCAGGAGTCTATACCTTATTTTTTCAGATAGGATCTCTCACTGAACTTGGAGCTCACTAGCTGTCCAGTAAGTCCCCAGGATCCTCCTGTCTCCTGCCTCCCAGCACCGAGGTCACAGGTGTGCTCTGCCACCTGCCCTTTCACCTAGGTGCTGAGGACCCAAACTCAAGTTCTTGTGCTCCCATGGCAAGCCTTGTGATTTTTGCCTTTTTTCTAAACATTGAAGAAAATTCTTGTTTCACAGTCCTAAGAGATCAGCTTGAGAATTTGCCTGTGACTTGGGTGGCAGAGCTAAGTCCCAGAGGGTGATTTAGACCCCATCCCCTGTTGTCACAGTCTTGAGCTGTGGGGGCTTCTCAGCACTCTCAGAACGCTATTACTACTCTCTGTTCTCTGCATACATAGGCTTTCTTTTTTCCGTGTCCACATAGGATTGAGCAGTTAGAAAGGCTCAACAGGCCTTTTGGAAAAGCAATTGACACTGTGGATTGTGTCTGCTTCTGCTTCCTGAGCCCCAGGATTCACTGTGATGTGCACATTTGCAATTTTATTCATTTTACAAAATGAAATGAGGTTTGATTTTAAATGACCAGAAGACCTCATGCAAGAGAACTTGCTGCTCCAGAGGCTGCTCATCTGGGGCTCAGCCAGAATGTCCTGTCTGCCTCTCTCATACTTCAGTCATGGTTAGGTTACTTTGGGCCATGGGCTGTATTATCTGCCCTGGTCTTCACCAGACCCCTGATGTCCTATGCAACCTCGTCAGCCACATGTAAATCAGGAGACTGGGAAAAGAGATCATACCTGCAGATTCAGGGCCGGGACTCTTGGCCATCTTTCTCTGCCTCCTGCCATAAAGTCAACTTAGACAAACAGAATGGTTTGTAGAGGGCACATTCTGACCGTCATATCTCCTGGAGAAGGCTGCTGTGGTGATGTGCCTTTGGGGTTCAGTGGGGTAAACAGATGGGGTGATGATAATGATGACAATGAGGAGAAAATGGAAGACTATCAGAGTCAGGGGTCACTAGGCCCTGCCTGAGCTCCTGAAACCATGTTGCAGTGGCCAGAGCTTATGAGCAGTCTGTCCTGGCCTGGTCTAGTTGAGGCAACCCTTCTGTCTGGTTTTAGGTAAACCCAGCTTTGAGATTTGATCTCAAACGTGCCTGCTCCCCACATTCTCACACAAAGCACCAGGGAAGGGGAATTGAGGGTTTATTTTAGAAATCCCTGCTCCTGTGCCACACAGCACATCCTAGAGAAGTCTGCTGGAGAGCAGTGGACATTGATCCTTCTTCCAAACCATGAACTTGTGTTCAGATATGTTTCCCCACAGGCCCCCATTGCCAGTGTCCTTATTGTTGTGAAGTAAATCCCAGACAACCAGATTTTCCCATAAGTACTGCAGGCTTTGTCTCTGCACAGTGAATGTGCCTAGAGAGCTAACCATAATAACATGGGACATCATGGGTTTGGTTCCCAGCACCCACATAGTGGCTCATGACCATCCATAACTCTAGTACCATGGGATTTGATGCCCGTTTCTGGCCTCTGCAGGTACCATGTATGCACGTTGTGCACAGACATATATGCAAGCAAGATATCATACCCATAAAATTAAAACAAACCCCACCCCGGACCCCACAGAACACTGACAAAGCACCAGTAGCCACCCCTTAACCTTGGCATCCTTGAACTGATTACCGGTTCTTTTGCTGTGCAGCCCTGTTTCTGTCCCCTTGTGGCTGAGCCTCACTGTTCTATTTTTGTTCTCATGCCTGTGTATCCTGGTACCTTTCCAGCAGTCACAAACTATATGTTCCCATCTCTCCATAGTCTGAATTATCCATATTGGTTCATCCTTTGTAGTCCAAATCATCTGTAAATAAGCTGCCCACACCCTATATTTGAAGGAGCCTTTCTCCACAGTACTGGAAAAACCTGCGATGATCTTTTTACATGGTTACATAATACTCCATGTGGTTTATGTTCTAGAACATTCTGTGGCAGGAAGCTGTGGCCATATTGTCTTTTCAGTATTGTTGGTGGTATTGTAGGGCCACCACACATGGCATCTGCTGAGTCACCTCTCTAGGAACAAGGTTCTTGGTGGGGAGGGGCTGGGCACAGGGACATGGGCAGCCGCTGAATATAGTCTCTATATTCTCTGCAGCCTGGCCTGTCAGTGGGCCCTGTGCCACCCCCTGCCCGCCCTCCACATATCCAACAGCATTTTCCAGAACCTTCCATGAGCTTCACTCCTGTGCTGCCACCACCCAGCACACCTGTGCCCACAGGCTCAAGCCAGCCAGCACCTCCAGTCCAGCAGGTAAGTGTGACACTTCATTTTATCCCCTTAAATTGTCCCCTTATGGGAGATAGTTCTGGGACTTGGGTGAAGGACGAAGCCTGTATGAGTACGCGCACGTATCTGTATGTGTGTGAGTGATTTGTAATTCAAGGCCCATACGTGGAAAACTGCTTACTCGGGATGTTTTTATAAGATGGCTCCCAGTTAGCAGGAGCTTGGTGGTCTGTGTGTGTTTGTGTGCGTGGGTGTAGACATCTGTTGGGAACGTAGTTCACTATGTGTATGTGAGTGTTATGTGTGAAAACATTCAGTCATGAGTTATATGTGTGCACGCAAGTGATGTGACTGTGTGTGTGAATCCGAGTGTATATGTGGAAGTGTATATGCAGGTGAGTGTGTGTGAGCATATGAGCATGCATGTTCGGGGCAATCACTGTGGATTTCTTTTGTGTCTGAGCACAAGGCTCCCTTTTCTTTTTCCAGCCTCTTCCAATGGCCCAACCACCCGCCCAGCCTCTTCCAATGGCCCAACCACCCACCCAGCCTCTTCCAATGGCCCAACCATCTGCCCTGCCCCAGGTCCTGGCCCCGCAGCCCGTGGGCACTGTCCAGCCAGTACCCTCTCATTTGCCTCCATACCTGACTCCAACCTCCCAGGTAGTGGCCCCAGCTCAGCTGAAGCCTCTCCAGATGCCACAGCCACCTCTGCAAAATCTTGCTCAAGTCCCTCCACAGGTACCTCTGGCCCATAGCCTGCTCACGTGGGGTGGGGTCCCAGGGCATGGGCCTGTTCATGCATGTCACCGGGGGTCTATTGGCTAGGGAGGTAGGCTTGGAACATGGTATCATGCCCTATGTATTATATGTCTACTGTTTCACATCTGTTCCTGTGACTGCCACATCAGGTCAGGGACCCTGGGATTAGCCTCCTTTGTCTGGTTTTCCTCTCCCTCTGGCTTCACCTTTTCTCTCTCAGCAAGCTGCATTCCCAGGAGATGCCTCTGGGATGAGAGTGGTGTATATGGGTCCCTGACGGAGTGAGGGAAGCAGCTGACATCCCGTTATCTACTGGATTGCCATCCAGGGTGGGAAAAGGGTTATTCCAAGCCAAAGACAAAGCTCTTCTTGTGACCACAGAGTGGGCATAGGAAGTAAGCTAAGGGCAACTCCTTACAGGTGTATTTGTCATTCCGATGGCATTTAACTGTTTCTCACATACGTCATAGTGGATTTGTACATTTTTGTGCCCTCATAATTATACAGAGGTATAGCTAAAAAGATATTGTGAGCAATCATGGGGGAAAAAGCACTGCTTAGGAAATAGTTGTGAGTCTAAAGTGTTTAATCCACCACATCAGGTACCACTTGATTCTGAGAGAGCAAACAGAAGGTTTTGGCCTGTCTGCTGTTGAGAGGCTGAATGCCTCGGGGAGTGCCATTGTCTCATCTATCAAAGAAGGTTATACTGAGAAGCCTCAAGGAGTTGGCTTCCATAGAATTCACAGGTTAAGACTTCAGACTGATGCGACACTAGGTGACTGGGCCAGCCTAGTAGCTTTTGTAGTCTCAGTCTTTCCAAATGAAAGTGTTCCGAAGCTCCAGAGCCCTGTGGTCATTCTCTGGTTCCTCTTATCTGAGTACTTCTGACTCCCTCAAGTAACCAACCAGCCCCTTGGAGATTTGGACACACAGGTCCCTCCATACTGATGCCAAGGGACAATCCAGCAGGCAGGTTGCCCATTCTGCTTGAACATGTTTATAGTGCTTTACAATGACTTGGTTGGAACCATCACCAGCAGCTGTTTGAGTGACTGAGCTACTACTTCCTGTTGATGCTGCAGGCCCCTGGATGGCAGCCTAACTAACATGCCACTCTACCTTTTTCAGATGCCTCAGATGCCTGTGGTTCCCCCCATCACTCCCTTGGCAGGACTCGATGGCCTCCCTCAGACCCTCACTGATCTGCCATCTGCAAATGTGGCCCCAGTGCCACCACCTCAGTATTTCTCACCTGCTGTGATCTTGCCAAGTCTCACAACGCCCCTGCCCACATCACCGGCCCTGCCTCTGCAGGCTGTCAAGCTGCCTCATCCCCCTGGAGCACCCCTGGCTGTGCCCTGCCAGACCATCGTGCCAAACGCACCAGCTGCTATCCCCTTGCTGGCTGTGGCCCCGCAGGGTGTGGCTGCACTGTCCATCCATCCAGCAGTGGCCCAGCTCCCAGCCCAGCTCCCAGCTCAGCCTGTGTACCCAGCCGCTTTTCCACAGATGGCACCTGGAGACATCCCACCCTCACCCCACCACACAGTGCAGAGCTTACGGGCCACCCCTCCACAGCTGGCCTCACCTGTGCCTCCTCAGCCTGTCCAGCCCAGTGTCGTCCATCTACCTGAGCAGGCTGCTCCAACTGCTGCCTCAGGGACCCAGGTAATCCACCTGTGAAGTGGACTTACTGCTCACTGCCTAGAGACCCTCAGGGCCAGATTTAAGAGACTCAGGCTGTTCCCTTCATAGGGCCATGGCTCCTGTTAGTACCTAGACCCAAGGGGGAATCTATATAGGGGGGCAGTTCTGTCCTATAGTTAATCTTTCTTTTTAAAAAATTGATTTCAGATTTATTTATTTAATCTTATGTGTCTGAATGTTTTGCCCGCATGTGTGTATTTATACTGTCTGTGTGCCTGCCTGGTGCCGGCAGAGGTCAAAAGAGCATGTTAGATTCCCTTGAGTCACCATGTAGGTGCTAGGGAATCGAACGCAGGTCCTCTGCAAGAGCAGCAAGTGCTTTTAACCTCTAAGGTATCTCTCCAGCCCCTGGTTGACCTTTCTTATGAAGGGAATGTTGGAGACAGAGGCCAGTGTCAGTGTGCGGCATCTGTTGCCTCCTTGGAAGCCATGAGCATCAGGGTGGCTGATGTGTTCCATGCTCCCTCCCTGCTCTGCTTTGTAGTTGACCTCCCTCACCCTCATGCCAATGCTGGCAATCTGATTGGCCTGAAGTGCCTCTGTGGATACCAGGACTTGCATGCACCCCAGAGTAACCCAACCAGGAGACAAAGCAAGGCAAATGGGCACTCCTTTTTGAACAGAGAGGCAACAAAGCAGATAGCAGCAAGGGCATATATGTGCTGCTGGGCTTTGGGTGGAAAATGATTCTTGCAGGACAGGTAACTAACTGCCTTGGTGTCAACGAGAGTCATACAGTGTGCCAAGTTGACAATGAACTGATGTTGTGCCTGTGGTAGGAGACCAGGCATGTAGCTTCACATACTTGCACATTCATGTTTAGAGTTCCTGGTCTATTCTGTTTAAACCCTAATGAGAGGAAGGAAGAATAGACTTGATGCTTCCCACTTGGGAGACTCCTCATCTTTACTTTGGTGTCTCCCACTGGGTATCTGATGAAAATACTCTCTCTGCCTGGCAGCCCCCCCACATACACACACTTGAGCATCTCTGTACCTGACACTTTACCTGGGGGATTCTCCAAACCTGACCTCACCCCACCTCTAAGCCCCGATCCCCTGCCCTTTGGCACCTCAGGTTCCTCTGGTGTGGACAGGGAGCACTCTAGTGCCAGGTGCTACATAGCTCAGTTTTGTGCTGCTGAGCTTGAACTGCTCATTCAGAGTGTGTATACAACCCCTTCCATTTGATTTTCCAGTCTCATTTCTGGAGGCATTTGTGCCTGGAGATGGGGGAGGGGAATAGTATTCATTGGCCAACTATACCTGCCCAGCCTCTTCCAATGGCCCAACCACCTGCCCGAGTGGTTGTCTATAGAGCCGGTGGGAGGCAGTATGTCGGTCTGTGTTCTCATTGAGTGAACTGCTAGAATGAGAAGGTGTCAGCACTTGATTACCAGGGCTGGGGCCAGATAGCAAGACAGCAGGGTCTAGCACCATCTGTGTGCTCTGGGCTTTGTTTTCTGCTGGTGGCCTTTCTAGGTTCTGGTGTTGCTACAGACTGGTGGATTCTTCAGCAGGCTGGCTGGTAAAGCATCTAGAAGTTTATTTTATTCTTAATTTTTAAAAAAACTATTTTTATTTTTAATTATGTATATGTCTGTGTTTAGGTATGTTCATATATGTGTGTGTATATATATGTGAGCAGAGTTGCCCACAGAAGCCAGAGGCATTAGACCCTATAGATCTAGAGTACAGGCTCTTGTGAGCTGCCCACCATGGATGCTGGGACCTTTGCAAGAGCAGTATGTGCTCAACTACTGAGCCATCTCTCCAGGCCTGGTTTTTTATTTTAAAATTGCATTTATTTGCTTCTGTAATGGGAGAGTTGCTCGTATGTGCCACAGCATACATGTAGAGATCATAGGGAGACTTGCAGAAGTTGGTTCTCTTCTTCTCCCATGTGGGTCCTGGGAATCAAACTCAGTTCATCAGGCTTGGTGGCTGGGCCTTTAGCCATTGTGCCGGCTTGCTGTGATAAGACACCGCGGCCAAAAGCAACTTGGGGAAAAAGGGTTTATTTGGCTTGTACTTCCACATCGCTGACCCTCAGTTAGGACAGGAACCCAAGCAGGGCAGGAACCTGGAGGTAGGAGTTTGATACAGAGACCATGGACGGGAGCTAATTACTGGCTTGCTCCCCATGGCTTGCTCAGCTTGCTTTCTTATAGAACCCAGGACCCTCAGCCCAGGGATGGCCCCACTCACAGTAGACTGGGCCCTCTCCCCATTAGTCACTAATTAAGGAAACGCCCTACGAGCTTGCCTTCAGCTTGAATTTATGAAGGCACTCCCTCCTCTCTAATCTCTCTCTAGCTTGTGTCCAGTTGACATAAAACTAACCACACTGACCCCCTTTCTAAACTTTTTAAATTACATTAAATTCTAAAAGTTTATTGATGAGCTGGGCCAGCTGCCCCCCAGGCATCCCTTCCAGCAGAGGGTGGTGTGTCCGGGAGAAAAAGGAGCTCTGATCCTGCAGGGGCTGCTAACCAAGTATACTCTAAGTGAATGTTGCACAAACAACAAAATGACTCTGTTTCCAGTTCTCCGCCCACCTGGGGCTCTGGCTGGTGTATTCTCTCACCGAAATCTGTGGACCCTGTTTTCTCTTTATCTTACTTTTCACTCCCAAAGAGCTATAGAAGAAAAACACCCATGGGGAAAGTCAGCCAGATTTCCAATCACTTTGTGAGAGATGGCAGGTGTTGAGCACTCTTGGGAGCAGCTCTGACCTAGGTAGAAGGCCAGGGAAGCAGCAGGACATAGATGTTCTGGGGAGACGGCCAGAGCCTAGCCTAGCTACTAAGTATGTGTTATATCTGATTCTTCATCTGGACTTTTTCTTAGGTTCCTAGGAGCCTAAGTCTCCCACCTGGAGATACTCGAGGAGACTCTGCTACATCCACATTTTTGATGTGCTCTAAGAGAGGAATTGCCTTTGGGGAATTTGTGGATGAGAGAGAAACATTCCTTATTCTCCCGAACCTGTGTGCTCACTGATACATCTGGGCACAGCCTCTGCTATTGCCTCCTGGTACCTATTCTGCCTGCATTCTTTTCCCTTGTACCCCCAGGTCCTGCTGGGCCACCCTCCTTCGTACACTTCGGATGTCACCGTTCCAGTTTCTGCTGTGTCCCTGCCGCCTGCTGTCCTTTCCCCTCCTCTGCCAGATACTCTGCTGCCTACTGCCCCTGAGCTCCTGCCCAAGCTCCCCAGCTCCCTGGCCCCCACTGTGGCCGCAGCCTCTCAGAGTGTGCCCACCCAGACCTCTACACTACTCCCGCCAACAAACCCACCTCTGCCCCCTGGGCCTGCAGTCTCTGGTCCCTGCCCTGCTGTCCAGCTCATGGTGGAAGTGGCTCAAGAGGTGTGTGCCCTTGTTCCCTGCTCAAGCCACCTGGGGTCTCAGCTCTAGAGATGCTCTGGGACAGCTACTCCAAGCTGCTCTGCCTCTCAGTCAACAATGCTAGCCCACATCAGGAAGGAGAACACGAGATTCAGAAATAGGTTTTCCTTAAAAGAGATTATATACAGGTTGCCAAGGGCTTTCACAAACCCTGCGTGTCTTTTTAGAAAAATGATCAAAGTAGGTTAACAATTTGTGGAAGGAAGCAACCCTGGGTTTCAGGAATCTGCTTGCTTCTAAGCCTTTCAAGATCACCCTGCCACACACTGGGCCCTGTGTGGAGAGAGGCTCAGAGGAGGTGGGGAGGCAGATGCATGCTGTGTCTGGCCTCGCCGAAGGGAGGGAGGTCGGCACAGTGTAACCCTGTTTCTCTTTACTCTGGTTCTTATTTTAGGAGCAGGTCTCGCAAGACAAGCCCACTGGTCCTCCACAGAGCTGTGAGAGGTACTGCTCTGCTTTGCCCTCAGGATGAGTGGGGAGGTGCAGGCTCAGGAGTCAGCTTGGCCCAGCCCAGCATTCCTTGCTGCTTTTGTTCAGATCCTGCCCCAGTTTGCCAGGACACCATCAGGATTTTTCAAATCGATCCAACAGTAGCTGAGGACCCATCTTTCTGGTCTTTGCTAATCTAGGATGAATCCTGGTTGTTGTAAGCCTCTGCTGGGTAATCCTTGTGCTGAGGAATTCCAGAAGAGAAGGCCCTGGGCCTAGTCTTAGTGCCCTTAGGTATGCCTAGGCCTAGGTGTTCAAGTTTCTTCTGTGATCTGGGGTGGCAGTGCCGTTCTTATTGAGGTGGATATGGGAGGTATCTGGATTCCCATCATCCTAGAAGGCTGGATGTTGTGTATGCAGGAAGCTCAGCAAACTCCACAGTCCTCACAAGAGCTTAGAGCTTCTGATGTCTTGTTTGCTTAGATGGGGGAAGTAAGGTATGCAGACCCATTTCATAGGCAAAAGGCCTAGAAAACCAAGGTCATACAGCCTACCACCGGGAAGCTAGCACGTCCCTCGGGCCCATGGGTGGTACAGGATGGGTATCGGAGGAAAGAGAGCTCTCAGGATCCCCTTGCAGGCTGGGTGCCATCTCTGCAGGTCACAACTTAAGGCACTAAGCTTTAAAGCCCCAAGGCTAGAACTGACTAGAGTGGATTTTCTGGTTATCCAGATATACTGTTAACATTCTTGGTTTTTCCCTCAGCTTTGGAGGTTCTGATGTCACCTCTGGAAGAGACCTGAGTGATGGCTGTGAAGGCACCTTTGGTGGGGGCAGGCTGGAGGGTAGGGCTGCCCGGAAACACCACCGCAGGTCTACTCGTGCACGCTCCCGCCAGGAGAGGGCCAGCCGGCCTCGGCTCACTATTCTGAATGTGAGTGGCTGTGGTATGGGGCACGTGGGTGGGAAGTCCTCTGCAATCTGACCATGACTTCCTGCAGGTGTGTAACACGGGTGACAAGATGGTAGAGTGTCAGCTGGAGACGCATAACCATAAGATGGTGACCTTTAAGTTTGACCTTGATGGAGATGCTCCTGATGAGATCGCCACTTACATGGTAAGACTGAGACAGGATGAGGGCACCTCCTTGAGGTCCTTAGACTCTTGTCCTGCATGGAGGGGTTGGGGGGGGGGGGCTGTGGGTTAGGCTCATTGCCTAGCAGCTGTCCCCAGAGCTGTGGGTAACCAGGTCAAACATCAGCTTCCTGTAGGTGGTTTCTGTGGGCTCTTCCCCAGGCTCCTGTGTGAGGACAATTGAGGGATGTTAGCCACATCTCTTCCTGTTCTGTAGAGGAAAAGGAGGAACTTGCCAGGTGAACTGGATATACAAATGGAAACTGTGCCCCAGCATTAAAGTCCAGTGGTCCCTGCTTAGAATTGTCTTGTCAGCTTCCCTGGCTTCAGAAAATACAGACCCAATTCCTGTATATCTTCCCTGACCTCTGTAACTTTGCCAGTACCTCCTGGAGCTAGCCTTCCCTGATGCAGAGAGCCCACTCGGAGCCCCTTTTTACTTATAGACTTCTTTAGATTCCTTGTCTGTGTTACCAGAAAATACTGCTCTGTCCCCAGCACCTAGCTTTACCAGAAGTGGGGAACTTGGATCTCAAACTGTCTGTGAAAGCAGAGAAGACACTGGCAAGGACCCACACATCTGTCAGACTCTCTGACCTATCTGTGTCCACAGTGGAGCGGGCAGATGTCCTACAGTGGGACATTGTCCTAGAGCCTCAGTCACATATGTTTATGTTTGGACATTATGTTCTAAGTGCTGTGGCCCATCATAAAAGCATATCTAGTGGGATTAGTGTAACTATGTAAGAGAATGTGAAATTTAGCTTAAAATAATATAAAATATCCCCTTTGACTAGTGGCTACTACATAAGCAGCTCAGTTAGATGTCAACAGTAAATGGCTATGCAGTTATGTCACCTGGCCCTGGCTTCGTTCAATACAGATGTGAGTTTCTTGGGAAAATCCTGCTATCTGCTTCACAGAGATTCCTCAGACAAGCTCTTCTTGGTGGCCAGGATGAGAGACAGGGTGATTCTGATGTTGCTACTGTGGTTGGGAAGGCTGGCCAGAACTACTGCAGTAGACCATAAAGAACAGATTTGGCTCTGAACAAAGCAGGGATGGGGAGCAGGGCTTACAGCCCAGGAACAGTGAGGGTTGGGCCTGGAAAATAAGGAAAACACAGGAATGCCAAAGGCACTTGGATGGTCAGGTTGTGAGTACACTAAGCATGTATGCCCCATGTTCTGGCCACTGATATCCAGCATGGTCGGAGAGGGTCCCCTGGCCCTTTCCTGCCTGGAACAGATACCATCCATAGTTGTGAGCTCTGCCTTCATCTTGTTAGTTTCAAAGATGCCTCTACAGCGGTCAGTCTTCTAGAAGTGACATCAGGCACTCTGTAGCCAAACGCAACCTCCTGCTGCATCCATTAACCTCATTCTTGTGGAGGATATGTCAGGGACTTCAACATCAAACCTGGTGGCAAGGAGCTTCATTAGACATGGTGGCCAGGGGGTTCTCTCTTGACTGACTTAGTAGGACTCTTGATTTAACCAGTTTAGGTCCAAGGCAGAAGGGACCCAGGTCAAGGCCTGGTGAAGGGGATAGGAGATAACCGGAATGTGGTAAAGTCAGGAAGGGGCCCTTGGACAAAGTGTCTGGCTAGTCTCTAAAGGTCCTTATTCTAATATCCAAACTTTGAGACCACACACCTCTCCTCACTTGTGTGAGTGTTTATTTCATTTAAATTTATTACAGAATAACATGTAATGAGGACTCATTTGTTAATTTCACATTAAAGTTACCTTTACTTTATAAAACCACTTGGTAAAGACAATTGTAAGGCTTTAACAGACACCCCACCAAGCATGTGTACACGGGACAAGAAGTGTATGAGAAGGTTCCTCAGTTCTCGACAAAAATGACTTGCTTTGGCTCACATTTTTAGGGTACAGTCCACCTGATGGGGAAGTCACAGCCGAGGCATGAGGCAGCTGGTCACAACATTGTCTCCAGTCAGAAAATAGACAAAATTGAAAGCCGCTGCTCCGTCTCCTCCTTTTAACTCGGTCCAGTACTCTAGTCCATTGCAAGGAGACACTGCCCACAGTTAGGGCAGGTTTTCTCAACACGAGTGTCTTATAACCCTATATGTTGTCCTGTGAAGACATGAACATATACACACCTCAGATAAGGTGCCAACAACAGACCAAAGGAAAGATTTCACCCAAGTTCAGTCTGGAAAACTGAGGGATATATTGGGTGTACTTATAGAACACGTGACCCTAAACAGCACATCACTAAAAGCTTCCCCGTGGCTGCAAAAATGGACTCTCCCTCTTAATTAGCCTTGTACTGGTACCTCCCAAGGCCATGTAAGGAGGATGGGGTGGATGGAGTGTAGGCAGCAGAATGGCCAGAATCTCAGAATCTCAGCTGAGATTCTAATGACCTCCCACCGCCTTTCTAGTGTGCGGGGTGTAAACTGCCCTCATTAGCTTGAGAACCTTGTATGGGTGAGTCACAGCTGCTTTGTTTTTTGTTGTTGTTTGGTTTTTAAGATTTATATTATGCATACAGTGTCCTGCTTGCATTGTTTGGTTTTTAAGATTTATATTATGCATACAGTGTCCTGCTTGCATGTATCCTGGCACACCAGAAGAGGGTACTAGATCTCATTACAGATGGTTATGAGCCACTATGTGGGCACTGGGAATTGAACTCAGGACCTCTGGAAGAGCAGCCAGCACTCTTAACCTCTGAGCCATCTCTCCAGCCTCACAGCTGCTCTTGTTAATATGGGGTGATTGTTGTGCTTGGACAGCATTCCACAACATATGTACGTATATGTCATTTATACATGTATGCACATTGGGTGTACAGACCGAAAGAGAATTTTAGGTGCATTCTTTAGGCACCTCCTCATCAGTGTAATTATAAGGATGTAGTATTATTTCTGGCCTAGCCTTGCTCTGAGGCCTGAACCCGCAGCCCCGCTGCCGCTTAACCCAAATAATCACGCAAAGTCTTACAGTACTTACATGCTGCTTGGCCTATGGCTCAGGCAAACTGCTAGCTAGCTCTTACATCTTAACCCATTTCCATTCATCTGTCTTGCCACGTGGCCCGTGGCTTACCTGTATTTCTTTACATGTTGATTCTTAGGTGGCTGGATGGTGTCTCTGTATGACCCTGCTCTCCTTACCCTTTATCTATTCTCTAATTTCCTGCCTACTTCTAAGATGCCTTGCAGTAGGTCAAAATAGTTCCTTTATTATCCAATGGTATTTCACAGCGTAAAGAAAGATATCCCACATCATAAGGATACCACCATATCTAGGTTTTTTTTGTTTGTTTTGTTTTGTTTTTTTCTGTGTGGGTCCTGGGTGTCAAATTCAGGTCTTTGTACTTGCAGGGCAAGAACATTTCTAGATGAGCTATAGAAGCATAATAATAATGCGAGTGCCTATGAAGTGGTCCCTAGCCTCTGTCTGCCCTTCTTGCTCACAGTACAATTATTAGGAAAGGAATTATGTGTCCAAGTGTTCCTACCCCTCCTTCCCTCCCTCCCTCCCTCCCTCTCTCTCTCTCTCTCTCTCTCTCTCTCTCTCTCTCTCTCTCTCTCTCTCTCTCTCTCTGTGTGTGTTTCAGCACATACACTTGCAAAGCTTGTGTACAGTTTCTCAGCTAGTTATTACTTTTCTGAGCTTTGTAAACCTTCACCTTTTTGGTCTCGGGTCCCCTGGATATCCTGACACCGTCCCCCCCATTGTGTTTTCTCTTATGAACTGTTTAGAGAATTGAATCACACATTTTAAAGCCAAGTTATCTGAAAGCTTTTCCCCAACTAAGCAGGATGTAAGTGCACAGACGGTTTATGTGCAGTCCGTGATGGCTCTGCCTCACTCCCTGTACCTGCTTTGGGGTTGGAAATATCAGGAGGCTCCAGTGGAAGCACAGGTGTAGATGGTGGAGTAGGGTGCTGTGTAAGTTACCTGTCTCACTGCTGTGATAAATACCTCATAACATCAAGGAGGAAGTGTTTAATTTCGCTCAGGGCATGGTAGGGAAGGCCATGGCAACAGGAACTTATCATAGCACACCCACAGTCAGGAAGCAGAGGTGAATGCTGGTGTCCAGCCAGCTTGTCCTGAGTCCCCATTCCGCAGAAAGTGCCTCCCACATTGGGGAGGAGTCTTCCCATCTCAGTGACCTTAAGGTCACACCACCATAAATGTGCCCAGAGGTTTGTCTCCTAGGTGATTCCAGATCCTTTGATTCAATAATATTAATCATCACAGATGTTATTGAGACAAGCTTTGCACCACCCGGAACCATCTTACCATGAGAGGGATGCTCCATTGCATGGGCTGTGGGCTCATTACCCGGGCAGACCAGTGTAAAGAGGAAATCAGATGTTTGGATTAACTTGGCTTTGATAGAAATTATACTTAAACCCTGAAATTTAGGTCTTTCCTCTATTTTGTTTTTAAATTTTTTTATCTTTTTAATTTGTTTTTAAAAAGAAGAAACATGCATATAAGGGAGCTGAAGGGGGCTTTAGTTTAGTTTTGCCCAGATTTAGAACACTTCATATGCCCTTACCTGCCTCAGCCTCTGTTGCATACCTAGATGCTCTGACTATGGCTGCTGTACTTTACCCTCAGGCCGCTCTGCACATAGACTGAAAGCTACACTTTCTGGGAGAGTGGCGGTGATCCTGGGCATGTTGTCCAGGTGGATGAAGAATTCTGCTCTTGAGCCATCTTGTTGTAGGAAATACAGGCCCACCCACAGAGGATGGATGGTCTGGGCATGTGTGAGGCAACACATTTGGATGGATGGGGGAAAAAATGTTGTGGTTAGAAAGGGCAGATACTGGAGACCCCTGGGAAAGAGGACAACTGACTTCTCTTCCAGAGCTCTTTGTACAGGGAAAGGTAAATCATGCTGAATCTGCCTGAGGTAGCCAAGGTCAGCCATGGGAGAGTAAAGGACTGTGGCTGTATTCTGGTGATCCCAGCTCAGAGACCCTGCTATCCAGGCTGTGATGTAAGCCTTCTAGTCACCCCCATTTCCAAGGCCTGAGCAGTTCTTGTCCCCACTGTTGAGTGAAGGGTGGAACACAGTTATTCTACAGGGGCTTGTTGGCCATGAGGAACCGGCCAGTGGAGGCATTAAAAAATCATGGGTTTCTGGACTCAGTCCTGGCCTGCCAGGAGGCCAGTTTCTAACATGAGTGGATGCTGGACAGCCCTGTGCTTGGCCACCAAGATCCAAGACTGTTAGCTGGAAAGATTGTGGTGCTATTTAGTGGGACAGCAGCAAAGCTGAGACCCAGACATCTACCCAGAGTGTAATTCAGCTGAGTCCAGCTTGGCCAACTTGGAAAGAGTTGTGGCTGTAGGGCAAGAGCTCTTTGAAGATGACTTATGAAGGAGGTAAACTGGAAAGATTTCTGAAGAATAAGTCATGGTGATGCATACCTTTAATCTCAGCACTTGGGAGACAGAGACAGGGTTATCGGTGTGAGTTAGAGGGCAGTCTAGTCTACATAGTGTGTTCCAGGACAGCAAAGGCTACTCAGTGAGACCCTATATTAAAATAATTAATAATTATTATTCTATGGAAAATAGGTGTGGCCCACTGTTTAGTGTTGTATCCCAATTATGCCCTTTCCCCTAGACCCAGTACTAGTACATCTGTCTTACGTGGAGATTTTTGGGCTAGCCTGAGGTTCCATGACCATCTCTTGCTCCAGGAAAGTAGTGTCCCATGGAGCTGTCTGGTTGTTTGGATTAGCATTTTCAGCCTCAACTACATTCCTATGTCTCTGAGGCCATCAACTTTCTCCCTTAGCTGGTCAGCTCTGACCAGGGGACACAACCTTTGTCATGTCTTCCCTTGAGACCTAGGGCAGGATAGAGGTGTGTATACTCCTGATATAGCCCCTATGAAGCTTTGGTCTATGGAAGGTTGTCACCAGCAACCCCGTGTCCCTTTGCAGGTAGAGCATGACTTCATCCTGCCTGCCGAGCGAGAGACATTCATTGAACAGATGAAGGATGTCATGGACAAGGCGGAAGACATGCTCAGTGAAGACACAGATGCTGATCATGGCTCTGATACAGGGATCAGCCCTCCACACCTGGGTACCTGTGGTTTGGCTACAGGGGAGGTGAGAACCCAGGCCCCCGAGGCATGCTGGTAGATACAGCAAGCAAGAGGCTCAGAAAAAAGCTCTCAGTGAGCATGGCTGCTGACCTGAAATCCCTTTCCCTCATGCAGGAGAATGGACAGTCCCAAGCCAACGCCCCTGTCTATCAGCAGAATGGTAAGCCTGTCCTGACATCAGAGTAACCAGCCTTAGGGAAGCACCATTTCCCTGCACCCTCTATGCTCTAAAGCTTTAACTAAAGGTCCCTTTGAGCATAGCAGCAAGGACTTTGGTGGTTATGAAGCTCTCTCAGTAATGGCTGCCATGTCCCAGCAGCCACTAACCGTCAGTTGCCATCACTTCCTTCAAGGCTGGTGCTACAGGCACCCCAAGAACCGAATCAGGCTCGCCTGAGAGTCTGCAGCTGCCAGTGAGGCTCCCTGGGCTAGGTGTCCACCCTACGCCCTTCTGGTTGAGAGGAGCAAATGGAAGCCCTTCTCTAAGGCTTCCTTATCAAGGGGCCTGGAGGGCCACCAGAGTCATGGAGTGAAGGCTGTTTAGGATTATAAGTGAGAGCTTACATCCCCTGCCCACTCCTCCGGAGAAAACCCCACAGGTGGTAGGCGCTCCTTGAGCTCTTCATGAGGTCTAGTACAGTAGGGTCCCAGGCCCAGAGGCACTGGCTCCTTCTCAGCACCCCTTTATGCTCTGTTTCTCAGTCCTGCACACGGGGAAGAGGTGGTTTATCATCTGTCCGGTGGCTGAACACCCAGCAACAGACACTTCTGAATCATCACCCCCACTTCCTCTAAGCTCCTTGCAGCCAGAAGCCAGCCAAGGTAGGAGTGCACAGAGCCCAGACCCCTTTCTATAGTAAGCTAGGGGCTGCTGCTGCCCCATACTGTTACACCAAAGCTCAGGGAAGCTTACAGGGCCATGTTACCATTTCTCCCTGTTTTCTCGTGCATCAGCCACCAGGCAGCATCGGCTTGAACTGACCTTATCTTACCACTTAGGTGATTGTGTGCTGACGGGCTCTGGGCCTTTTCTGTTCAGTACTACCTAGTGACCCTCCTGCATGTCTTTGTCACCTTGCAGTACACCCATGGTGAATAGACTCTCTGAACTCTGCTTTGCATGGGGAGTAGGATTCTGAGACCGCCTAATTCTCCTTTGTCACATGAATGATGGTGTTGCTCATCTGCTCCTGAGACTGCCTACACCTATCCCCACAGATGTCTGTAAACTTAGCCTTCAACATTGTTCATTAATTCTTGATTTTTATGATACTTAGAAGGATGAACTAGTCATTGGAACAAATTTAAGGTTTAATTCCTCATCTCTTGACAAGAAAGTTGATCATTAAATAACTTGGGTTTCCATCATGCTACACTCATGGAAAGGATGTATAAATCAGTTTTTTCTCCTTGTCATATATGTTTCTGGTAAATTCCTTCATGCTTTTGGAGATTTATTACCACTGGGAGAAGGTCATCTTAACAGTAAAACCCAGTGAGCTATACACTGGGCAGAGGCGTATTCTGACCAGGCGTGGGGCACCCTCTAGCCTGAGAAGCCAGGAACCAGTGACCTTACCTGGAAGACTTATTTTCAAAGTGAAGATCTCTTTACACATCCCACTTTCCTTGTCTTATACACACTCCCTGGTCCAAGAAAAGCCTGGTCACAAGGCAGATAAATTTCAGTGTACCATAGGGTAGAAGGACTGTGTAAAGACTGTGGAGTGCCATGTGGGAACCCATACTGTGACTCTGTTAGACTCTTGAGTCACTATGGGAAACTGAGTCACTGTATGGACTCCCACAATAGTGCCACGGCGTGGTATGTCATTAGTGGATAGTGATGTGGGACTTAACAGCACAGTGTTAAACCCTCTACGGGTGAATGATCCTGGAAAGTATTCAGAGCAAGTTTGTATGTGCTGGGGATCTTGAATAGAGAAGTAGGTGACAGATGTGTTAATTTGAATTAACTATCCACAGAGAAGAACCAAAAATCTTGATAAGTTATGAAAATTACACTTTGAAGGGACTAGAAATCTGGAGACAATGAAAATATATCAGATCCTAGTTTGTAAGAAACAGAAACCAGATACAAGACCAATCTTGGTCCCTTTGCCACTAAGAGCATCTCTCATGCTACAGGAGTGTCTGAGGAGTCACACCAGAGAAAGAAGGGGTATAAAGTCCAGGCACTCCATGTGGCCCTACTACAGCCGTGTCCCAGCGAGGGCAAGGCCTGCTGAAAGAGGCAGACCTGCAGACAGGAATTCTGGTGCCTAAGGAAATCCGTGGAGCAGAAGCAAGTTATGGAGGCATAGGAGCACACGCCGGAAGCCTGCTGATTTTCTTCTATTCTCTGCTACCTGGCCATTCTTGGCCCAGTCATAAAGTTGGCTAGTTTCTGACCAGTAGTCTAGAGCAGAAAGTCCAAGGGAACCAATAATACCACAAAGGCACAAAATGGGAGAAACTTGGAATATAGTCTCCCTAAGCTGAACTCTTTGATACACCCTCAGCTGTGTGTGTGTGTGTGTGCGTGTGCGTGTGTGTGTGTGCGTGTGCGTGTGTGCGCGCGCACACAGGGGCTCTTCAGTGAGCATATAAACTGGGAACTAAGATAAGGAATAAATCCACCAGGTTTGCTTACTGGCCTCAAAGTGACTGACTGTACCAGTTTCAAATCGATTCAGCCTGCAAAAGTATTGAAAATTGAACCAACTTATAACCATGGCTCATAGGCAGATTACAATTTGCAAGTTACTTCTCCTGGTCATGTTGGCCATCTGTTAAAGCAAAAATAACAGTATTCACTATAGCAGCCAAAAAAATATTTAAGGTTTCATATGTTATTCAAGATATTGAAAACAGAACCAAAATTACTTGGTAAATAGAACCTAGGAAATAATCAGATTTATGGGAAAAGCCAACCTGCCCAGTTCCAAGATGACACAGATGTTGGATGGTCCAGCAGCTCACAGCAGTCATTATAAATGTGTCTGAACAATCACAGACATTCTTGAAATAAATCTTAAATAGAAGGTGTCAGGGAAGAACATATATAGAGAAGAAACAGATGCATGCAAATTTTAGTACTAAAAATTGAAATAACCAAATTATCTGACGAACTCAGGGAAGAAAGGTAGGGTAAAGTAACAGAGTTTCCAGGACCTGCCAAAGCATCTGCCATTGTGCCCCAGTTCAGGAGAGGAACAAGTGTAGGAAAAACACGTAGAGAAATTATGCTGGAAGCACCTCCAGGATTTGCCAGAGGTGGAACCTGGGTATTCGGGAAGCTAAGCCAACTCCAGGCAGGCGAGACTGGAGAAAACTGTGCCAGAACACAGCATCAGTCTGAAGGAAACTAAAAAGAAAAAAGTGAAGGCATCCAGAAAAATGATACATCGCCCAAAGCAAGAGGATGATACTCATATGGCTCCAGAAGCCCTGGTGTCCAGAAGCAAACTGGCAACATTTGAAGGGCAGTGAAGGGAAAGCGCTAATGACCATACCCTCTCTTCAGAGAAAGTGCCTGTTAGAAACAGAGATACAGTGTTTCCATTTTCAAATACAGCTGGCTAAGAGAATTTGCTACCAGTGCACCTACTTTGCAGGACTCAGGATCTTCAGACAGAAAGGAGGCAGTTCCAGGCAGGAGGAAGGAACAATGCTGAGTGTGTGTGTGTTAGGGTGTAGGGGTTATAACAAACCGTTCTCCTTTTGAGTCCTTTGAAACATGGCAGTTGAAACTTCAGAACCATAACAACGGTGAGCTTTCCATGTAGGTAGATACGTGACACAGCTTCAAGAAGGCAGTCAAAATGAGCTGTGTGTAAGGCTTCTGTATTCCAACAGAAGTGGCTCTGAACAGAGTGTGTGTTGCAACCAAGTCTAAGAAGACTGAAAAGCTGAATGTGTGTGCTTTGGAATTCCTAGCAGAACTATTAAAAGAATTGTCCAAAAAGATGTACTCAAAATCCTAATAGATAAAATCAGATTTAAAAAAAGGAAGTAACCCAAAAGGAAGAGAGGAAAGACAAAGTGAAGATTAAAAAAAAAAAAATCTTAAAAAACAGGGGAAGAAAATCCCTAGAAAATAATAAGATAATAGACTTGTGGCAGATAAAATACCATATCTCAATCAAATGACACAGATGATTTTTAAAAAATGGGGGTAGTAGCCCAACAACTTGAATGAACTAAATGTGTCCACTAGAGACGTAAGTAGTATGTTAGGTGAATAGGTAGATGAGGGCTGGAGAGGTGGCTCAGTGGTTAAGGGCACTTGCTCTCGCAAAGGACCCAAGGTTGGTCCACAGCACCACACAGTGGCTCACAACTGCCTATAACTTCAGTTCCAGGAGATTCAACACCCTTGTTTGGCCTCCAGGCAACTATGTTGAGGTTCACATATATTTTACATGTGGGTGAACACTCATACATAAACTTTTTAAAAAGGAAGGTGTGAGGTAAAAGATAAACTCTGTAAACACATTTCAAACGATTGCTGGAGTTGCTGTTTTAACTTCAAACAAAAAAATAGACTTCTGAGCTAAGAAAATTATCCGTGTTAAATACTATGCTCCACATTCATTAAAGGATCACTTTCTAAAAGCAAATTTTAAAGCCCTAAACACGAGTGCGTTTAGTAACAGAACTTTAAACAGAACTAAATTTGGCATGGTAACACAAGCCTGCAGTCCTAGCTCTGGGAGTCTGAGGCAGGAGATTACCAGCTTGAAGGTAGCTTGGGATATATATAGTAGTACAATCCTACTTCCAAAAAAAAGAAATCAAAATAATAAAAATCTTACAGGAAAAAGACCCCACCAGAACTAAAAGCAGAATCGGACAATCTACAGCTGTTGTAGAGACCTCCACACTCCTCTCTCAGGAAGAGGACAACCAGCCATGAGAACCAGCTTCACCTACTTGACATTTGTAGATCATTCTGCGTGGGTGGAATACACTCTTGGACATGCAGAGCAGGTTCCCTGAGTTACAAAAAAAGAAACTCAACGTAAACAAAGTGGACACTGTACTGATTACAGACTCTGATACAATGTAACTAAGAGTTGAGTGACAGGTCGTGGTATCCACAGTGAAAACAGTCCTAAGGAGTCAGGACATTTTTTTGAATGACTGCAAGAATATAACATTCAATTTTGTGAGACATGGCTGAAGTTATAAGAAAAGGCTATAACACTAAAAAGTTAACAACACAACCTTCTACCTTGAGAAATGAGGACCACGAATATAAGCTACATCCAAAGAGAGCAAAGCCAGGAAAATAAAGAGCAGAAGTCAGTGACATTTAAAATAAATACGTAAAACAGGAAACCAATGAGCCAGAAAAATCAGTAAAGTTTTAAAGCTCTAGTAAAACTGACCAAAAAGACAAAAAAAAAAAAAAAAAGACATAAAATATGAATCTCAGGACTAAAAGAAACATGATAAAGGATAAAGGGTGCTATTGGAGATAGTGAGCAAACCTACAGACACAGACCAAACAGTCCTTCAATGAAAAGGACTAGTTAATTCTACAAAATCTCCCAACTGCTAAACCCACCTCTATGGAAAAGATAGATCATCCCAGACATAATTAGGAAGAGAATCGATAGCTCAGATCTCCCTCAAGATCTAACATCAGTTCTGAAGAATTGCTTCAAGAAATGCAAAAGGGAATAAGCCAGGTGACTGAACAGGACAGTATCCACCCACTTTTTCTTTTTCAAACTTGAGAAATGATTCCTTTCAAGCCTGGGTAGTCTCTTCAATGAGAATGTTGAATCATAGACTAAAAAGTGAACCTTGACCTTAAGCCTCACATCATACACACAAAACCATTATTAATAAATCAAATATAAAACTACTTAGTTTTTAATGTGCATTGTTTTTTGCTGGCAAGTTCCCTTTTAATGTTATTTAATTTAAATTTTTGAAAAATCTATGAAGCACAAAATTGTAACTTTTAGAAGCAGAGAAAATCTCTCTTTCTCCAAGATTTCTTAGCTCAGTGTTTGTTTGTCTAGAGTGAAAACAGGCCTGAGTTCACTCTTCAGGACTGCATGTACCAGGCAGGTATGGGGATGCTCCCTGTAATCCACAGCCTGCAGAGACAAGGGAATGAGAAGTTCAAGGTCATCCTTAGCTATATAGTGAGTTCAAGGCCAGCCTGAGACCCCCTCGAAGAAGAGGAGGAGATGACAAATCAGACATTGTCAAAACTAAAACCCTTTACTCTACATGAAGAAGCATATAAACGAGAGAGAAGATCCGAGCAGTACATACAACCAGCGATGATTCCCACCCAGCAGATAGGAAGAGCTGTTAGAGCAGCTCAGTTAATGGGCTGTATATCATAGAAGATGCTGATGACTCCTATTGAGAAGGCAGTCACATTAGTCACACAAAAATACAGTTCAAAAATACACAAAAGATGTTAACAAAAGACAAGGCCAGTGTGATGACTCGGTGGTGTATGCCTTTGCCATCAAGCCCTGTGACCCAAGTTAGATCCTGGGCTCACACTATGGAAGGAGAAAAATGACGTCTGCAGGAATTCCTGACTTCCATGCGTGTGCCATGGCATGTGGCTTGCACGGAGATATAAAATCAAAACAAAGAGGCCTGTAATGTGGTTCAGAGGTTAAGCTCTTGCCTTGAGTGCATGAGGTATTGGGTTCAATCCCTGTTACCGTTAAAAAAAAAAAAAAAAAAAAAAAAAGGCAGTTTGTCAGGGATGTGGAGAAATGGGAAGCTGTCTGTACAGTTGGTGAGAATGTAAATTAGCACAGATATTATAGAAAGCAGCATTCAGGTTCCTCAAAAGGTCACAAGCAGAACTGTTCCATGATTTAGCAGTCCCGTATCTGGGTGTGTTCAAATGAACTGAAGCAAATTCTGGAAGAAATGCCTGCTCTTTTCATGTTCATTCAACATCGTTAGCAAGTAGTCAGTGGCAAGGAAATGAATGGAATGTCAACAGATGATTGGATAAAGAGTAGGCTGCTGTTGAGACTTTAAAAAGGAAATCTTGTCATTGGCAACAGCATGAATGTGCCTGGGGGTGTTATGTTGAGTGAAATAGCCATTCACAGAAATACAAGCACCGTTAACTCTACCTGTAGGAGATGTCTATATAGTCAGAATCAGAGAGCAGAGCAGAGATTGGCAGGGTATCCAAGGTGTGCAGCAAGCCTAAGGTTTCATTCAGTTATGCAAGCCAGAACCATGCTGGGTATTTGAGCATTTAAGGGGTTGTTTCTATGTGAAGTGTTACCACAATCAGAAGTAAGGCTTTTTGCCCTCTCCTAGTGAGGAGGGAAAGAAGGCTCGTGAGCATTCACAGATTGCATCCCCCACCTTGGAGGCAGCTTACCAGCCTCTGTTGAAGCCAGAGGTTCTCTGTGGCCAGCAGCATCTCTGGGTGTGCACCTAGCTGGACAAGGGCACCTCTGTACCACCATCCTTGGATAGAACATTCCAAACCATGGAAACAAGCATGCTTTTTAGAAGACATGCCAGTGCCATAGAGACAATAGGAAGGAGACCTTGTTATTGACCTTTGGTGGGTCAGAGATGGAGGATCTGCATGGGTCTGGGCGCAAGAGAGGGGCTTTGGAGCCTCGTAGCCAGCCTACTCCTACTGCCATTTTATGGTTTTCATTGTGTGTGTGTAAGACTGTGTAAGTATGGTGTTTGCACATGTCCACATGTGTTCATGTGTAGAGACTGGAAGTTGATGTTCAGAGTCTTCCTTGGTTGCTCTCCACTTTTTTTCTTTCTCTTTTAAAGCATCCATTTTTTTTTTAAGGATCTTTCATTGAACCTGGAACATCCCATTTGGCTAGGCTGGTTTTCCAGATACAGAAATCTACCTGTCTCCCTACACCCCCAGCACTGGGATTATAGGTGCATGCCACCATGCTTGGCTTTCTGGGTAGATTCTGGGTCTTTATGCTTGCTTGGCCAGTACTTTATCCATGAACCAGCTCCACAGCCCTATCCAATTATGTTCCTGTCTATAAAAGGGCACAGGGCTTCTGTTTTCAAAGAGAGAAATGATGAGCTCCAAACCCATGTGAGCTTGAGATACCACACTCTGTGCCCTCCCTTCGATTCCTGTCACAGTCTCTGAAGGTTGCCTTTAGGGCCTTGGGTGCTCTAGCCGGACATTGTTAGACTGTGTCTTCATGTGGTCCCTGTAGGTGGAGTTTTTGTCAGGACTGCTGGCTCTAAAATAAACACACAAGGACTTGATATTAATTATAAAAGCTCAGCCAATAGCTCAGGCTTATTACTAGCTAGTTTTTACAACTTAACCCATTTCTATTAATCTATGTATTACCATGTGGCTCATGGCTTTACCTGTCCTCTAACATGTCTTGTTCTTTCTGTATCTCCTGGAGACCTCTCAAACTCCCAGAATTCTCTCTGCCCTGAAAATCCTACCTAGCTATCAGCCAATCAGCTTTTTATTAACAGTGAGAGCCGTACCTATTTACAGTATACAAACATTGTTCCACAGCAGTCCCTTGGTCCTTCACTCCCAGGATTCTTTGTCGATTCTGTGTTCTGAATGTACCAAACACTGGGCATCTGATGGATTAGAAGGTTCTGGGTTCCTTCTTGCTCTGAACATGGATGTAACTGTAACTGACTTCTTCCCTCAACACCTTCACTTTGTAAATTCATGTTCAAGTTGTATCCTGCATAGACAAACAGTGTGGACAGATAGGTGGTGGAGACAAGGCCATGCCTGACAAGTGCTATAACCAGATGGTGGGAAAAGATAGTATGGAACACCATAGGCTACTCTATAGGAGTAGAGATCCATAGGTGAGAACCATCTCTTGAGAGATAATGGCAGTGGTCATAACTGGAACTGAGCTTGCAGGAGTCCCAGCTGGGTAGTCAGTATACACAGAAAAGGACTGGTTAAAGAAGATCAGGGTAAGTGATGCCAATCATTCCTTTTTCCTTCTAGACCCAGTACCCTATCCAGACCAGCTGCCCTTGAAGGACAAACCTAGTTTTCCAGCTGCTCAGCAGCTCCTGAGCCAGGCAGGTTCCAGCAACCCTCCTGGTGGAGCATCAGCCCCGTTGGCCCCATCTTCTCCCCCAGTGACTACTGTAATCCCGGCAGCACCAGCCACCAGCACCGTGCCAGAGTCAGCATCAGGGACTGCCATGCAGGCAGGGGGTCCAGGGACCCATCAAGGACCAGCCAGTATCCATGAGCCCCTCCAACCACTGGTTGAGACTCACCATACCCAGTGTGCTACCCAGCCCCTCAGCACTGGCCAAGGACCTTGCACCCCAGCTCTAGAAGCCTCTCGCTGTTCCACAGGTCTGGGGGAGCCCATCTCAGCCAGGGAGGTCAGCACTCTAGGGGAGCCCCTGCCTGCTTCAGTGCCAGAGCCCAGCCTCCCCATTGGGGCCACACAGCCTGTACCGGGTCAGCCACCGCCCCCACTGCCCATCACAGTGGGAACTATTAGCCTGGCAGCTCCCCAGCTCCCCAGTCCCCCCTTGGGACCTGCTGCTCCACCACCACCACCCTCAGCCTTGGAATCAGATGGGGAAGGGCCACCCCCTAGGGTGGGCTTCGTGGACAACACAATCAAGAGCCTGGATGAGAAACTGCGGACTCTGCTCTATCAGGAGCATGTGCCCACCTCCTCCGCCTCTGCTGGGACTCCCATGGAGGCCAGCGACAGAGACTTCACCTTGGAGCCCCTGCGAGGAGACCTGCCCTCAACTTTGAGTGACAGGACCCCAAGCCTCAACCAGCAGGCCCAGCCCTCAGTGAGTAGCTTGGCTTACCCCAATACCCGCTCCCTGGCCATGGCTGGAGGTGGGCAGGCATCTCAGTATGTAGGTCCTGGCTAGCTCTTGATGCACCCATGGTGGGTGGAGCCAAGCCACTCTGCTCAGTCTGTTCATATGGAGGAGTCAGGGTAGGTAGGCTAGGGACAGCTCCAGCCATAGAAGGGTCACAGATCAGTGGTTTAGGGTTTAGTTATTAAGATGTTGATAGGCCAAGCTCACAATCCTTTCTCTTTTTTTTTGTTCTTCCAGCTGGAAAAGTCAGAAACAGCCCCAGCAGGATGGACCCTGACCCAGCGGGAACAGGGTGCATCTTCTCCAATGACAGGTAACACCTCAAGGTCAAGGTGGTGCAGGCTATACTCTGCAGATATCACAATCCTCCTGGAGCCCAGAATCATCACAGCCTTGTGCTTTGGGGGATGAAATAGCCCACAGAAAGAACTGCTCTCATAATCCAAAGAGCAAGCCCTGACTGGGAACATGAAAGTTAGAATAAGAGAGTGGGGTGGTAGCTGGGCAGCTAAAGAAGTAGAGGGGGATCCCAGCCCCCCGTGCTTTGCTCTGATGCCCTAGCAGCTGTGCACCTTGAGAAGAACTCTTGCTTTGGTTCATGAGTTTGTGGGGTGTATGCAGAGGTCAGAGGATAATTACAGCAGTTAGTTCTCACCTTCCTTCATGGAGATCTTGGGAATTAAACTTAAGTCATCAGACTTGGTGGCAAGTATCTTAACACTCTGAACTCTCTCACCATTACCTTTTTCTTTGGAGCCAGCTGTGTATGCCCAGGCTAGCCCTGAACTTGCATTGGTCCTTGCCTCAGCCTTCTGAGTTGCTGAGATCACGTGGTTCTTGGTTTGCTACCAGACATTAGGGTCTCCACCCTAGAAGTCTGATCTGTCTTCTAAGGAGCCAGGTTTCTTAGGGATTGGTAAGGTAAGAGTTGCTGCAGGTAGCTGGTGGCTCTTCAGGTCTGTGCTGCTTTTACAGCGAGAAGTGCGGTCCAGCTCCACCTGGTGGACCCAAGTGGCAGCTGTGGTGTTCCTGGGCCAGTGCTTCAAAAGGTCAGAGGCATCATTTCTGTTTTCCTCTAACACAGTACCAGCCTCGAGCTGAGGTCAGCATCCCAGATCTTTTAAAGAAGAGTTAACGGTGCCTCTGTGTCCTATATGGGTTGTTACATGCAATCACAAATCCACACGCTTCTCAGAGTTCAGAAGTCATGGTAGGCAGTAGAGAGATTTTTCCAGAAGGCTGACTTATGACCCAGGTTCACACAGGTGAACTTTGTAACAGGCACAGAAGTAGAAGGCATACAGTTGGTAGTGAGCCCCTGTCACAGGAGGGAGGGGATTGAGTGTCACCTGTAAGTTGGGGATATTAATAGAGACTGGATTCAGGTCTCCCCAGGAATGCGAGGTTCCTATATAGAGTATACAGACCACTCTTGTGTGAGTCTGTGTGTCCATTTGTAGTCTATCTTGGTGTATGGTAGCTCCCCAATCCCCCATGCTCGCACGCAGCATGTGGCCCAGCTCTGGCCCCAGCCTGCCTGTGACTTTTCTCCATCATTAAAGGGTCTCTGCTCTGCTCTCTGGGCTTTTCTTCATAGCTCTTCATAGCAGCCCATGGAAGCTTCAGAAACATTGTACTGTCCAACTCTGAAACAGAGCCCCGGGGGGAAAGAGAGAGAGAGAGTATACACGTGGGTAGCAGGCATATCTTAGGCCCCACAGATGTAGGGCTGGGATCTGTTCTACTGTATCCTCTGAGATCTGGAAATGGTTTCAGCTACCAGAGTGCAGAGTTCCCAAAGCAAGAGTGTTCCATCTAACACCTCTTCCCTTCCCAGGCTTGTGGATATCTTCCAGCATGTGATGTCTTCAAGACAGGGCACCACAGTGCATTCCCAGTCTTCAGAGCCCCTGGAATGTCACCCCTCCCTGCCCAGAAGCCACATTCCCACCATGTGGGCCTTTGGGCTGTGAGCCATCCTTTACTATTCTTTACTATTCTTTCTGTCTAGCCTCGGTAATGCTGTCATGTTTCTATTAGCAGAGTCATCTTCCAGCAACACACTGGGCTGTGACAGTGACATAGGGCAAGTGGCCTCAGACTCCCCCACAGCACCTAGTGTCCCTCAGGTAAAGGTGACTCTTAATATACACTAACCGGGGTGGGTGGGGGGAAAGTGGGTTTCTAACCTCATCTGGTTCTCATAGACTCTCCATTTCCATCCCTCCCTCAGGATGCTTCTGTTTCTTCCATCCCTATACACAAGGATCCCAAAGATCAGAACAGTAGTGTTCCCAGAGAAGCCTTGGTTGCACCGGCACAGAGTTGCCCGGGGACCTTCACAGACGGCAGCCCAGCCCAGATGCGTGGCGCTCGGATCTCAGGGTCCCCTCATAAGCAGCCAGGGCAGCAGGACAGCAGTTCTCCTGCCAAAACTGTGGGCCGCTTCTCAGTGGTCAGCACACAGGATGAGTGGACTCTGGCATCACCTCACAGCCTGCGGTACTCTGCCCCACCTGATGTCTACCTGGATGAGATCCCTTCCAGCCCTGATGTGAAGCTGGCTGTGCGCCGGGTACAGACAGCCTCCTCCATTGAGGTTGGCGTTGAAGAGCCTGCTTCTAGTGACTCTGGGGATGAGTGCCCGAGAAGGCGGTCCCAGGTGCAGAAGCAGTCCTCCCTGCCGGGTAGTGGTGGTGTGGCAAGTGACTTTGTGAAGAAAGCCACTGCCTTCCTGCACAGGTCTTCAAGGGCTGGCTCCCTGGGCTCTGAGACACCCAGCAGGGCAGGGGTAAAGGTCCCTACCATCAGCATCACCTCCTTCCACTCCCCGTCATCTTACATCAGCAGTGACAATGACTCGGAGTTTGAGGATGCAGACATAAAGAAGGAACTGCGCAGTCTGCGGGAAAAGTACGTTTGGGGGACATGGCTCACCTGGTCAGGAGTGTGTGTAGGGAGCTCTCCTGGATAGCTTGAGGGACTGTGACCAGGATGTAACAGAGAGGCTCTCCATTATCTGGGAGCAAGACTGGTCAGAGGGGTCTCACCCAGCCAGTATGGCAACGTGGTTGGGGAGGGCTCATGTAGTCAGGCTGGGCCTGGTTGGTAGTGTTGGATGGAGTTTAGGTCCTGGCCACGAAGTATTCACTGGTTGATGCTAATCAGAACAACGAGACGGTGAAGGGACCTTTTTACTTCTGTCCTCCAAGCTGAGGAAAGAGGCCCTGGGCCAGCCATGCTCTGCCACCTGCATGACTTCTGGTTCCTCTGGATAGCACATCCTTCCTCTGTCGCCTCTGGGAGGACATAGTGGGGGTCAAGAGAGCTTTCCTTCATCCCCTCCTTCCCTCTCTATTGATCGGCCTATGCTCCTCCGTGTCTCAGAATGACTGACACTGTCACTGTTTTCTCTGTTTGCCTCTCACCCAGACCGTATTCATTCTGCCCCCATTCTTGGCCAGGGATCACTAATGCCTTAGCTGTCATTTGGGGTGGGAGGGTGGAGTTTAACAGGGGAGCTCCTGTAGTGTGACCCATGAGAGCCCATCAGTGCCTGAAGAGTCAAGGTTTGTTACAGTTGTCTAAATCAGCTCAGCAGCTGTAGGTATAGAGAAGACAGCAAGACTGCAGAGTTCGTGCAAGATTGTGTGGGGGGCAGGGCATGAAGACTGCCAGCCTTGGAGCTCTTGGCAAGGTAGTCCCAAGTGACCATAGTGGAGTTTTTGTTGTGGTGAGAAGGTGGAGGAGTGGAAACCACCTGAGACCTCAGAACAGATCTGTACTCAGAATCCTGAAAAAAGAGTCCATATCCACTGACTCCAGAAGCCCCATAGGCAGCCAGCCTTCCTCTGGAAATACTTCTGTCTCCCTGCATTTGCAGGGAGAAAACCACTCCACTTGGTATTTATTGATTGGTGTGTATGTGTGTGTGTGTGTGTGTGTGTGTGTGTGTGTGTGTGTGTGTGTGTGTGTATTAACATGTATCAGTGTGCATATATGCACGTACACCTGCACACCTTTGTGTATGTAAAGAAAGGACTCTGAGAGGCTTGATTATGTTCCACCTTAGCATTTCACTGAACCTGGGGTTCATAATTTGTCTGAACTGACTGGCCAGCAAGGCATAGGAAGCCTCCTGTCTTTGCCTCGCCAGTGCTGAGATTACAGGTGTGCTGGCAACCAAGCACATGTCCTCATGCTTGCTTGGCAGGCCTTTTACTGACAAGATGATATTTTGATATTTTATTTGTGTGGGGGTTTGTTGTTTTGTTTGTGTGTTTGTTTTTGAGCTAAAAGTCTTTAAAACAAACAAACTGGAGAACTAGACTTATCGCCTCTCCTACAATTCCAGTACTCTGGAGGCAGAGCTAGGTGGATTGCTGAAAGGTGAAGGCCAGCTAGGCTCCATATAGAGCCCCAGGCCAGCCATACATAGAGAAGCCCTGCCTTTAAAGATTGGCCACCACTGATGATAAGAGAGAGGTTATCTTCCCATTTTCACTGTGAAAAGCACCTGTTTGCCCAACACCAGAGATGGAAGAGAGAGTCTGGGCCCCATGTTGCGGGTGGTACCACCTAGGTGCAGTGAAGTTCATCTCCTACCACCGCAGGAGAATAGCAAGGGAGGAGGTAGTAAATAACCCACTGGGCCCAGCAGGGGGCCACTGCATCCTTCCCTCCAGCTGTCCTAGAGACTGCCCTGCCCCCATTCTGTTCCACCTGCATCATGACTATAACTGTAGCCCTCCCCCATAGCCCCCATGGAACTGTGTACCTACCCAAGTCTCAAGTGGTACCATCGCTTCTCTAAGTCAGCAGCCTGCTTCCTCAGTTGCCTTGAATGGAGGAATAACATACCTTGCCCTACTAAACGGGTAGCCCAGCGATGCATGGTGGTTGCCACACACTTATAATCCCAACACTTGGGAGGTAGAGGCAGAAGAATTAGGAGTCAAAGCTCATCTTTGGCTACATAGCAAATTTGAGGCCAGCCTTGGGTACAGGAGGCCCTGTCTAAGAAAGAAAAAGAGACACCAAGGAAGGTAGTTTTGGGTCCAGGTATCTACTAACTTTCTCTATCTGTTCTGATACCTAGGGTTTTAGTTGCAAGCAGAAGTTTAGGTGAGGAATAATCTCTACTTCCTGGGCTATTGGGACAATTTAGTGGTCATGATTCTGGGTGTCTGAAAACTTGAGCTTTGTCTACTCTTGTTCCTACCTGGCTTAGATAGTGCCATTGAAAGCCTGCAGAAGAGGTAGCATCTCCTGGTGCCTATGCAGCTCAGTCTTTCCCAGAAGGGGAAGCCCACCTGCCTTGCCTCCTCTCTCCTGTTGCAGGCACCTGAAGGAAATCTCTGAGCTACAGAGCCAGCAGAAGCAGGAGATTGAAGCCCTGTATCACCGCTTGGGCAAGCCACTCCCTCCCAATGTGGGGTTCTTCCACACAGCACCTCCCATGGGTCGAAGGAGAAAAACCAGCAAGAGCAAATTGAAGGCTGGCAAGCTGCTGAACCCCCTCGTGCAACAGCTCAAGGTCGTGGCCTCCAGCACAGGTCTGCTGCTTCTTGGGGAGGGCCATACCTGGGCTGAGGAGGGAAGGTACTGGGGGACCCCAAGTTAGCCTGAAAGGCTAGCTCTGGATTTATGAAATATCTCCAAACCTGCAAGAGTATATGGGGTTCTCTTTTTCCTGGACCTCCTTTACTGGAGCTGAGCAAGCCCAGGGAAGCCCCAGGCCTCCACACTAGTACCAGATAGGAAGACCTATGTGAGAATAGGGGCTGCTTGGAGCCAGGCCATGGACCCATGTGAAAGGAAGGAGCCACTCCTGGGCCACATTACACCTAGGACATTCCAGAGCACTTCATCCCTGCTCCTCCACGCAGAATACAGCCTGAGATGGATGGAAGCGACTGCTCCCTCTGGCCCTTATCACTTAGGCACACATTAGCTCCTACTCACTGGGTGTCAGGTGGCTGTGTTTATGGGCAGGGAGAGGATGGGTTGTTCTCCAGGCCTTGCAATTGTGGTGCTGCAAAGACCAGGCACCAGTTAACACCCTTTGCATGTTGGGGTTCCTTTGAGACTTCCAAAGCTGTGTTGTAGAGGGAGGATCCATAAACCCCAGTCTCCAAATATGGCAGATGGGAAGGCATTTGTGAATTATTTGCAAGTACTCCCTAATTGTGTGTCACCTGCACAAGCAATACAAACCCAATGCCAACCCCAAAGCCACAGGGAGACTCTGCAGTGACTCACAGAAAGGTTAGGTTGACACCATGTCCATTACCTGCCACTTACTTGCACAGCATAGGTCTGGCATGGCTCTGGGATTCAGTAAAGTGGGATACTTTCTTTGATTGGCCCCAGCACTTCAGACCAAGATCTTGCCGGTATACTGGTTTTCTTCAGGATACTCAACTTCCTCAAGGTCACCCAGCAAGAGAGTAGGAAGCCAACCCATCCACACCCTTCCCTGCCCATTGGCGCCTCATGGTGCCTGTCACCTCTTCTCCCCCCCTCGCCCAGGTCATTTGTCTGACTCCAGCAGAGACCCTCCCACTAAGGACCCTGCCCGCGCCAGCACGCCCCCGGGCACCAAGGCAGTTCAGACCCAGCAGCCCTGTTCCGTCCGGGCCTCCCTGTCCACAGACATCTGCTCCGGTTTAGCCAGTGATGGAGGCGGAGCGCGTGGCCAAGGTGATTTCCAGCTTGCCTGTCTCCAAGCATGTGCCAGCCACGTAGGGCCTCATTGGTGTCCCAGGAGCACGCCTGTGTGTGTAGAGGGGCCAGAGCTACAGCTAAGCTGCTAAGCAGCTCTGTGAAAACAAACAAAAAAGGAAAAAAAAATGTAAAGGCATAGTCTTTGGATACAAAGAAGGGAATTGTCCCGCCATGTAAGCGGCTCAGAGGCAGGTGATGGATTTGCTAAAGTGGACCTCAAGAAGTGGCCGGGACCAGGAGGGATCAGCCCAATGACTGGGGAGGGAACGGGACCAGGCATCTTGCTGTGTTCTGCGATGCCCGTTCCTAGGCCCTGGCTACCCTGCCCTGCCGGCTTCCCACAGCAGAGCCAGACGGTGCTAAACACCGGGTCCTTCCAAAGTGCACAGGACGGCTAGGGGACAAGGGCTCAGCTCTCAGGCTGGGATGTCTGCTCATCACTGCTGTGGACGGCAGCAGCTGCTCGATAAGGCGCTTTCCTGTCCTCACCATCTCTGTCCAGAGAAATCATGGTGACTGATAACGGTGCCCCACCTATCCCACCCCTCCTCCGGGCCGCTTCTCTTCTGCTCCTACGGTTGCCTCCTCCCATTCTGTGGTCAGTGGCTTTGGTGCTTGGGCTGGGCTAGATGGAGCCGTGGATGTTAAGTTACAAGACTGGTGTGGCTGTTGGTGTGGAGGAGGAATCGAAGCAACCTGTACTTGATAAGTGTCTCTCTGTTTTCTTCCCTTTATATTCATTTGCAGGCTGGACGGTTTACCACCCAACGTCTGAGAGAGGGGCCTATAAGTCTAGTAGCAAGCCTCGTGCTCGATTCCTCAGTGGACCCGTATCTGTGTCCATCTGTCTGTATTTGTTCTTTTGTATTTTCCTACCTCCTGGCCCTTGGTTTCTCCCCTCCCCACCCCGTCTTCATTACCTCTCATACATTTCATAGAATGTCACTCCAACCCCTTGAAGTCACCTCCTCCGTGTAAAAAGGTGGACCCCACAAGCCTTTACCACTGCACACAGTGTCCATAGTCACCCAACTACAGGCAGCTGTGTGCATGCTTTTGGCTGTGCCCAGGCACCAAAATCATGCGCAGCAGCATACCTACCTCTCCCATGGCCCCTCCACCCCACATACGCCAGGGCGTTCTGCTCCCTTTCCACCACCTCATTTGTTTTCTTTCTTTTGGATGTTGGACGTAGTTTTCTGTTGCAATTGTGGCCAGTATATATGTCTGCTGTCTCCCAGTTTCAATAACAACAAAAAGGCAACCCCAACCTTCTCCAGATACCCAGTGTGTTACACATGTACCCAGACTCCCACAGACTTCCACAGCATGCATGTGGCAGACTGATAATAGCTCTCATGTCCCTGGAGGGTGTGACTTCTGTATAGGGCCAAAGCCCAGCACCCAGCCCCATCTCCACCCTCTTTCCCACTTCCTGCATGTGGAGATGCTAAGAATGTGCTTCAGGGGTGTTGGGGGGCATAAGTCAGTGGCACAGCACTTGCCTAGCATGCAAAAGAAAGGCCCTGGGTCCCATCCCCTGAACTGTAAAACAAAGAACTTGCTCCAGCTAGGGCTTCCTAGCATTCTACCCCACCATGCAGGGAGGGCTAGTCCCCTCTGTCATCTCTCCCTACCCTCTGCTCAAGATGAATAGATACTTACCCCGTTACACATAGCTCCTGCACTGGAGACTGGGTCCCTGTTCTTTCCCACCCAGCTGGGGCACTCTGCTTCATAAGTCTTCAGCTGACCAATATGACATGAGGGGTGAAGCCCATAAGGCAGCTCCTCCACCTTCCACCAGACTCAAACCCAGTGCCAACTTCCGTCATGTACCCTGGGACATGTTTCTATTGCCCAGGAATGCTCACCTGCTGGGACCAGCTCACCCTGCTGGGACTTGTTTTTAACTCTTATGATAATTGGCAGATCAATCCAAAGTTGTGGAGCTTTTAGGTTTTTGTCTTTTTAACCAGAAAAAAAAAAAAATTAGTTTTTTGACAATTGGATTGGAGATGCTGGTTTGGGGCTCATGACTTTTTGCTTGTACAATAAAGATACATTGTGCTTGTGGGGACCCGGAGACCATGTCTGTGATAGGTGACCATTGCCATTCCCTATTCCTGCATCAAAGGCCCATGCGGGTCATCCTTCTCCAGGTGGACGGGTCAAGGGCACATGGTTATGTGGAAGTGCCAGGGGCTTCCCAGCATCTTCTTGTCTGTTCAGTAGTGTGCCCGCTTGTGGCACAGTGACCTCTGACTTGCAGTGCGTCTCTCTAGCTTCTGGCCAGTTATTGAGTTGAGGATGAGAAGGACTTGATTGGGGGCGTGGGGATCCCTTTGTGTGTCCCTCACGTCTTTGCAGCAGACTTTGTTCCCATTCACCAACCTCATTCTGGCCCCTGCTTGCCCGATGCCTCTCCTGGCTGTGTCTGGTGGGCACACAACTCATATGAGGATAGTCACTAGGTGTGACAGCACCTGGAACTCTGGGTATGTCCTGTCTCTGGGGAAGAGCATGCATGGCGATGTCACAGGGCTCATAGCCATGTGTCTGAGAACAGCTTCTCTATTTCAGGCCATGTTTTCAAATGGTGTTTACTGGTTTTACTGTGAGTTATTGGCCTGAGATTTAATAAAACAAACAAAACAGTGGGGAGAGGGGGCCAGAAGGAAAGAACCTATGAGCAGGCTTAGCCCATTGGTTTCATGTGTGGTGCTTCCTGTGCGTGGATTGCTGGTCCACAGCCTGGCCTATTAAGGCAGGCTGCGCTAGCTCAGCATTCTATGACCCCTACATGTTCTCAGGCAGCTGCCAGGCAGAGCTTAGGCAAATCCCTGCTCTGGCACCTTGCACTGTGGTACAGAGTAGAAAGAGTCTTGGGCCAGCCTACTCTGTGGAAATGAAGCCCTAAGGGCCCTTTTATCCTGCATGCTGCTGGCCTCTGAGCTTTAGAGACCTAGGCCTCTCGTTGAGACCTCTATTTTGTATGTCTGTGTGCTGGTTTCTGGGTAAACTGCAGAGTGTCCTCAAGAAGAGATGTGAGGCCTATGAGAACTGAGTATGGAGTATGGGGGAGGGGATCAGTGTTTACTGAGTGGGAGAGGACAGATGGTGGGAGGGTGGAACCTGGCCAAGAGGCTGGGGGGAGAGAAGGGCTTTGGGGACAGAGTGCACAGGTGGCTGGCTACAATATGCCTGCCTCTGTGATCAGGGGTGACCTTGATCAAGCCTAGACAGTATTAGATCATAACTTTGGTGTGTGACACCTGGAGACAGAAGGCTGTAAGAAAATGACATATTCATTAAACTTGGAGTACAGAAAGATCTGGGCTTCCATGAAGCCCATAGAAGGAAAAAGAGCCCGAGAAGGGCAAGTTGAACTCAAGTCAGTGTGTGTGCTGGAGGACCTGTCCCTGAAGACAGGCAGAGAGCATTAGAGAGCTCCAGAGGCAGAGCTAGACTTGAGACAGGAGCAGGTGGAAATGGGCTGTGGGTGGAAAGGCCTTGTCTTAGTCATTATTCTCTTGCTGAGAAGAGACACCACTGACCACAGCAACTCTTAGAAAAGAAAGCATTTAATTGAGGATCTGCATACAGCGTCAGAGGTTTAGTCCATTATCATCATGGCGAGGAGCACGGCGGCACACAGGCAGGCATGGTACTGGAGAAGGAGCTGAGAGTTCTGTATCTGATCCACAGGGAGCAGGAAGAGACTGAGACGCTGGGCCTGGCTTGGGTTTTGAAATTTCAAAGCCGATTCCCAGTGACACACTTTCTCCAACAAGGCCACACCTCCTAATCCGTCCCAAGTAGTGCCACTCCCTGATGAGTAAGCATTTAAATATACGATCCTGTGGGGGGCCATCCTTATTCAAAGCACCATAGGTCTCCGTGGAGTGTGGAACCTAAATCAGTTCCCTTCTCCCTGCCTGGGCAGGGTCCTGGCATAGACCCAATAACCCATTTACATGTCCCTCTCTATTATGGTAGACAGTGGCATTTAGTCCACCATACTTACCCTAAAAAAACAGTGGCCATGGAACTGAGGAGGAGAGGTCCACGTCAGAACCCAAGGCTTCACTTGGGCATCTGAGAACCTATGTGTACAGCCTACTAAGATACTTCCTTTGTGTCCTTCCCATGCTCAGGCAGGCCAGGCATGGGCATCTCTTGTTTCTGGCTGTGCCACAAGAAACACGAGATCTCACACTGTGTTGTCACCTCATCTTGTTCTTCTTTACCTCAAATCCGGTGCAGGGACCCTCTGCCTTCCCAGCCCTCTTCCTCTATGCATTGTTCTTATCTCTTGCTGGTGGTGAAAGAGTCCAGTGAGGTCCCCCAACGAGGAGACGTCTCCCTTATCACCGAGGAATATGAAAGCATGTTAGCTCCAGGCTTTGTAAAACCCAGGGTTATGCCGCTCAAAGCCAAGTAAAAATGTCCCTAAACCACTTTCGACTGAACCAAGATAATCTTGTTTCTGAACTGATGCTTCACGGGTAGTTTATAGTTATTGTCTCTACTTGAGAAGAGGATTGTTCAATATAGAAACAGCTCTGGGGTTATTTTGACTTTTGACACCAGGATTGGGTGGAGGTTGGGGGGGGGGTCTGTAGTTAGAGCTGGCCTATGGGAGGTTGAGATAGCGATGAAGCTGAGCCACCTGGGCTGACTGTAGAGGACACTGGACAGGTGCCACCTGGTACCAAGAGGGCTGGCTCCCTGAGGAGGCCAGTTCCTGTGCATCAATATTTGAAAACCGAGATGCAGAGAACAGATGTGATGATCTTCTCCAGACTGGAGTCCCTCTTTTCAGAATCTTGCCCAAGTCTCTTCTCCTGAACTTTACATCTGCCATGCTTAAAAAATCCTTGTTGCTAGCTAGACAAGGTCCTGAGAATGGTGGCTGTGGAACTCTGGAGAGAATGTGCTGTTACTCCATGGTTCATGGTTAGAACCAAAGTGTTATGCAGAAACCTCACCTCACTGCAGAGACAAGTGGGATATCCAGGGAGATCCAGCGGGAACTGGTTAAAACCATCCTGCGGCTGGCTGGCTTGGTCTACTCACCTAGTGCTATCCTGAGTAGCTGGAGTGTGCAAGTACCTATTCTGGCACAGTAGAGATGGGGCTAAGCTTGTTCATCAGATGCCCCAGGTAGAGATGCTGTTCATGGTACATTGGAAGACATCTAGGGATATGCAGGACTGTCAATAAGGAGTCCTGGATGCTCCCCCTGAGACTTTGCACCAAGTTCTGTCACAGAGCACTATGGCCTTCCTTAGTGTTGACACAGAATGACAAACCTGGCTGATTTGTTCAGAGGCAGGCACTGCCCACTCTGGTCATCTAATCCACGAGGGATATGGAGGATGGGAGCTGATGGCCATGGTTACGTGAGTCTGAAATCCAGGCGGGCCAGCCACAACAGTCCATTTGGCATTCTACCCAGTATGACAATAGCCAGGACTGGGTCCCAAATCCGCAGCTCCTTTTCCTCCAAATGTAGACTGAGATTCCCTCTCTCCCTAACACACAGTGTCTTCCAGATCCCTTCTGTTTATCTCCCCTCTTTCCATTTGAAATTCAACTACTCAAGAAACACTCCATTTCCCCCACTGTAGCTTTAGAAACCATACAGAATAAACTAAAATTAATAAGTCCACTGCACCTGTGCGTCAGGTCCAATATATACAGCTTGGGCTGAACTCTGCCCGGGGTGTGGCCAGCATTTATGCACTATCCTATCTCTCAGGGCAAGAGTACCAGCCCTTCTAGAAAAGTTGTAAGTGTTCAGATTTCCCAAACCTCTACACTAGCTAACTCATGACCAGTGTGGTATGTGAGAGCACCCCATTCCTGGGGCATGTGTTTAGGAGACGGGAGCAAGGGGCTGGAGTATAGACCTGCTGTACTAGTGTGGCTTTGCCAAGTGACCTTGGGGAAGTCTGAGCTCTTCCTTGCTAGTTTTATTTCCCAGAGTGGCCATGGATTAGGATAGAATACCAGCACACATTGTAGCCCAGGCTGACCCTGGGTTAGGGTTACCCCATCCCTCTAGATTCTGCCAGATGTCACATTCTGTATGCTGCACACTTGACCCCAGACAGACTCAGGGCAGTGGGCTTAGACCTGCTTTAGTGGTGGTCCAGGAATGATGTTTCCCATGCCCCTGGGGAAAGTGAGCTGGTAGAAAAGAGGCATGATGTTTTCCCAAATGCTTACCAACACGACGATAGACTCTCTAATATTCCTGCTAGATGCCCCTGTCTGACCTGGTCCAAGGCAGCCATCTGGGATCCAGAATTGGCCTCAGACCTGCAAAACAATGTATCTTTTTGCACTTGGAAAACCTCTGGTGGCCTAGGTGGCCAGCCCAGGCTGAGCCTGGCTCCATTCAGGGACCCCATGGCTGACTTTCAGTGGGTTTCCCTGTCTCAACCAGTGGGGCTCCCAAAAGCCTGGTGTTTGAAGCCCAAGCAATATGCTTTGCAATTTTTGGTTTGTTTTTCTTTTTTTTTTCTTTTCTCTTTTTCTGGAATATGCTTTTAGAGATAAAAATACTTCTCCCTGAAGCTTGGTGCCTTGCTCTGGCAGCTCTACCTCCTCAGCGAAGGCCGTGAGAGCCTGCACACGAACTCTGGGGATGTCACCCCGTTCTCCCAGGCCAGGCTGGCCTCCCTCTCTGACTGCTGCCTGTGTCTGTCCCTCCCTGCACACTTACGACTTTTGCTTATATGTGGTAATGTGACCGGTGTGTGCTGTTCTGCCTAACCCTGTGGTCTTATGTCCTTTGTTCTTCCCTTACAGGGTCAGCCCTGAAGCGTCTCTGCCTAGGCAAAGAACACAGCAGTAGTAATTATCTGGGTCTTTTTTTACCCCCTTTGTCCCCTCATCGCATGGGCTTTGTTGTGGCTAGTGCACATCAGGGCCTGCTCTGCCCCTGACCCGTAGGGCTCTGCTTCGCTTCAGCCTGGTTAGCTGCTTCCTCCCAGCTCCTCTTTGTGTCTCATGGTTCCTAGAGTTTGTGCCATCTTGCCAGCCACCTCTTAATAGACCTGTCCTTCTCCACAGTGTTCACATATTACCATTTATTAATTGGGTTCTTTTCCAAAACCTTAGCATCAGTGTTTCTTTGAAGTGTTAACAGTGAGTGCTTGCTGAGGAGAGATACCAAGACTGGATGGGCGTTAGTCGACCTGGGCCACTCACACACACACCCCTTTATTCTTTCTTGTCTTTTTATTTTTTTAATCCCCTTTCTCTTTTATTTATTATTTTTTTTCTGGCTGAAAACCTCGTGTAGCAATATAGCTGTGTGTTGAGTCTCATCACTAATGTGTAATCCTTTGTTTATGCTTTCCCATCGCTGGCCACTAAAGTTTGGAACAGCTTGTTTGAAGAGATGGTCATTAGCTGTTTGGGTTTTTGGTGAGATGTATAAACATTTTAAATTGGCTTATTCAAAATTGCTAGGTGGAATTATGTGTATGGGCAGGGGAGAAGGCAATTTAACAAGTCCTGAGTTGGCCATAAAAGCAATCTCTCAGAGAAGCAGCCAAGTTATCTAGTCTGCAGAGCGACTCCTGGCTCCCTGCTTCCCAGTATCCCCAAGCTTGGAGGGTGTGGAGCCCACCTGAGGGACTCTAGGTGTAGTATCTTTTACTACCACCCTTCCAAATGCTCAGATAAGGAAAGGTGCCATTTCCTTGTCTTGAGTTACAAACTGCTAAGTGACTAAAATACACAGGAACACAATGAACAGTCTGCCCAGGAGGTGCCGGAAGGCTGGTGGTGGCACTTTCATGCTGAGCATTCTGAAAAGTAGGCCAGAGAGTGATCTGAGAATCTGATCCTGTTCTGGGGGTGCCACTGCCTATGTGTATCTGGCTGTGCCATGTGTCTGGCTATGCTGTGAATTCCCCATGCTGTCACATGTTTACGTCTAGTGGGATATGCAGTGGTGGTCCTATGATGGACTCTTAATGGAGACTGCCAGCTGCCCCAGGTCTTTTTCCCTGGCCTGGCTTAGGTAACAAGTGAGGCCTCGGGCACAGCCTAATTACCCATAGCCTACACAGTACCTCATGTTGTCAAATACGGGGCATCAAGACCCACTGATGTAGACCGCCTCTTGAAGCAAGGTGTTGCACTGCCAGAGTGAGGCCATTGATTGTCCCAGCCATCATGTGAGAATGACTGTGGCCAGCCTGTCAGTGGTGCTGAGTGAGTGTGTGGCATCACCAATCCTGGCCTATGTGACTCCCCAGGGTCTTCCACCAGCAGCCTGGCCCCAGGCCCTGAGCCAGGTCCCCAGTCCACCCTGCACGTCCAGGCGCAGGTGAACAACAGCAACAACAAGAGAAGCACCTTCACAGATGATCTGCACAAGCTGGTGGACGAGTGGACAACCAAGACGGTGGGGACGGCACAGCTGAAGCCCACCCTCAACCAGCTGAAGCAGACGCAGAAACTGCATGACATGGAGGCCTCTGGCGAGCCACAGGCTGTGAGTGCGCGTGGGCACAGGAGCTACTGGGAGGGATATGGTAGGCATAGGGTCTGTGGCCGTGAGCTATTGCTGGAATCCTGTGTGCCAGATGGCCATCATGCTAAGTACTTGGCTTTCATGATCAGGCTCTGTCTTTTCCAAAAGAATTAGGCTTGCTGAGTAGTGGTGGCACACACCTTTAATCCCAGCACTTTTAAGGCAAAGGCAGGCAGCTCTCGGGGTTTGAGGTCAGCTTGGTCTACAGAATGAGTTCCAGGACAACCAGGGCTACACAGAGAAACCCTGTCTCAACAAAACAACAACAAAATTAGACCTTTGCCCCTATGATGATTAGGAGGTAAAAGTGACTTCCTGTGTCCTTATGGCCAGCAGGAGACAGGCTGAACCTGTGACTCTAGCACTCAGGTACTGCAAAATCTTTGAGTTATGCATCCCTAAGTAGGCAACACACCCTCATTGTAGACAGACGCACCTCTGTCTGCATTACATCCATTTGTTTCCAGACTGTAGAAACAGCAGGTGTACTCAGCACTACTGAGTGGCTGCTGCATCCACCGAGAGGTAGCTGTGGGAGTGCCCTCACTTTTCCAGCTTTCTGGAGGAACTTGTGGAAGACTGGTGTTATTTCTACTTTAAATGACTCATAAAGTTCATGGGTTAATCCATCTGGGCTGAAGTATCTTGTGGGTGTTGTTTTTAGTGTGGAAAACATCCCTCTGTGGATTTATGCTTTGAATCTTCCCAAATACACAAAGAAATCGAAAGCCTGCAGTGAGCATCACATGTCACCACCTACAGTAGGTGATGTTGGCAGAACTCATCACACATCTGTCCATCTCTTGGGAAAGGCTTGGTTCCTTTCCCAGTCCTAACACCATTTGGGCATTCTGTCTTGACAGCCTTGTTACATTATGCTTCCCTAGTAATTGCTACTTTGTCCCTAAATTTGCCTAAACTTTTAACTTATTTTCCATTCAGTCACTGTCATACCTCTTGTTGCTGTCTGCACAATCCCAAGCTGTGTATTAATGGTATTGGAGATTTATACCTCCCCACTTCTCTCTGTGTGTTTCTGTCTCCCTCTGTGTGTCTGTCTTTCCTTCCTGCCTTTTGTCCTTAGATCTTAAGGCTTTGTTAATTTCATGAGTCATTTTAAAGAACTATATTATCTTTGAGGATATTCTTTGTTATATGTTTTATTCATTTCTAACTCTTACTATTTCTCTCTCTGGCAGAGTGTTTGCCTACTGTGAGTGAGGACTCACAGCACTAGAGTGAAAAAGAAACACTTCTTAAATTGCCTCGGCCACTAATTCTAGCTTTTCTGATTCTTGCAAAGGACTCAAGCTCAGTTTCCAGCACCTGTATCTTGAGACTCACAGCTGCTTGTAACTCCAGCTCCAGAGCACTCAGGTCCCTCTTCTGCCCTCATAGACATCTGTACAGACACACATGCACATACGTAAAAATAAGTGATTTTTTTTTTAAGTTTACAGTTCTCAGCCAACTGTTTCAGTGGTACATCTTATTTACACAGTATCCTCTGGCTTCCTGTATTCTTCCCCTTTTCTCCTTAATTTCTTATCTTGCCTTGTAAGATTTTAATGTCATGTGGAGGGCATTGTGTTGGGAAAAAATGATTTGTAAAAATAATTTGAGATCTAGATTTTTTTTTTAATTGTCTTGATTTGCTTTTGGACACATGTTCTTATTTCTAACAGGCATCTTCTATAGAGTGCCTGGTCAGGATTATTAACCATTTAAAAGCTGACTTATCTTTTTATTATTGATTTGGTCTTTTATATCTGTTTTGTCTTATGTCACATATATATTCTACCAAAGTGTGCCCCCTCCACCCCATGTGTGTGGTGTATTGTATGTGTGCGTGTGCTTATGTGCGGACATGTTTTTGAAGCCAAACATCAGCATCTAGTTTTTTTCCTGTTTCTTCCTTTTTTGAGACAGATCTCTCTCTCTCACTAAGCCTGGCTCACCAATTGCTAGACAGGGCCAGTGAGCTCCTTTCTCCACCCCTCCCCAGTGTTAGGGTTACAGTCACATACCACCACATCAGGCCGGGATTCTGAGCTCCAGTCCTCACACTTACATAAGGAACTCTTACAGACCCCCACCCCCTCTTCTACTTTTTTAGTAGGAAGCCTGAAACAAGACATCTAGTTTGATTTGATCTTCTAAAGTAGTAGCTATTGTCTGAGCCACAGCACATCTTATTGCGGTACCTTCCTTTCCGGTCTGAACTGCATGGAAACACACTCCTCTCGTTGCCTTACTGGGGTAGGACATCCACTGTTGAACCTAAAGAGTCTCTTGGTTTTTCTGGGTCCTAACTGTTGGCAGGTCTTAGATACTGCCCTGGAGTTTCTCTTGGCAGTGGATTAAGTCTGCCGATGAACTGGGTAGGTTTACCACATTACCAGCCTTCAGTGTTCCATGAACTTGCCATGTTTCTTTACATCTTTGTAGGGTGTTAATATCTCTTGTTAAATCTATTCCAAGGTGGTTGATGATTGGAGTGCTGTTATAAACTGTGCAGTCTTGGAAATGTGACCAATTCTGGTGCCTAGAAGCCTATGGTCCTGCAAAATGTGCTTGTTCAGCCGTTCCTGTGGGTTTCTGTGCACATGATCTTGTCATCTGCAGACATACACTTTTTCTTTTCTTGTCTCCCCTTGACTGGGTCCCTCACAGTGTTGATTGGGAGCATGAGGACCCTTGGGGGAATGCCTAACATTGCCCTCTCTGAGGTATGACTGCTGGCTCCATGGAGGCCTTCAATGCTAGTGTGTCTTCTGTAAAGGGTGTGGGGGTTAGCAAGTCTCCATCTTGCCTTGTGTAGAGAACACTAGCTGGAGTGTATATTGTCATGTGTATGTTTGTGGTTCAGAGGACAGAAGCCAGGCCTCAAATGTGTTAGGCAAGTACTCATACTCACCAGGGAACTCCAGCATAGCCCTTCCAGTTGGGCTCTTCCTGGAGTGAGGTGGAATATCTCTCGGAGGCATCAAAGCTCATTGCACTGTGATATTAAAACTTGAATGGTTACTGTCTTTGATTTACCAGCTATTTTGTTTGGGTGCTGCAGGCTGCCAGTTCTTGATCTCTCTTACTGTGTCACATCCAATCCTGTCATCAGAGGTGCTGGTCCTGGAGGCCATCAACTGCCCCTTGAGGGCTGCCCCAGAGCCCCTGCTCCCATAAGCCCCTGTAGGTGCATAGTGTTACTAGGCTATCAAACCAGATGCCATGGTGTCAGATGGGTGGAAGTGTGCCCTTCCACACCCTGTAGGTTCTGCTCCAAACCCACTCTGGGTTATAGACAGCTGGAGCTTATGCTCCACGGGTGCCTAGACCTCAGTGTGGCCATCAGGGGAGGGAGGGCAGCTACATCCCATACCAACACTTGGACTACACAAGGAGACCAACTGACTGCAGCCCCCTGTGCCTTCCTCTTTGTTTCTGTATCTCCTAGACAACTGTGCCTCGAGCAGGTGTGGGGACATCGTGTTTGGCCCCAGCACCCGGTCCTCTGTCCACCACAGCCCTTCCTGGAGCCACCCCAGCCCTGCCTGTACCCATACCAGGTACTGTCCACTCCTGCCTCTCGGGCCCTCCCTGTGCAATGCCTCTGAGTCAGAATGGAGGCCTGCTCCCTGTTCCTGTGTCCTGGGGGCCCTGGGTAGCCTCAGGGAACCCACAGGGCTCTTGGGGCAGTCAGAGCCCCACTAAAGTCCCTATGCTGCCAATGTTCCTGACGCCACCTGTTATCAGCACGCCAGGCCCCCGGCTGCACATCACGTAGCCCTGGCCAGATGGAGCACTCTGAAGCGTGTGGAAGAACCCAGTTGTGGTTTGGCCTCCTCATGGCTCCTCTACATGGGCACAGGGCACAGAGTCCCAGCCCAGGGGTCATGAGAGGGCAGCAAGACACTTCCCCTGCTGCCTCAGACTCTATCACTCTTAGGTCCCTGCATCTACACAGGCAGTCTTCACACCCATTGCCTGTCCTTGGTTGAGGAATAGAACCTCATAATCCCCTTGCAGCAGCCCAGTGCCTTGAATTCCAGCTTTTCTGTTTCCTGAAGGACAGACATGTTTAAAAAGGCCATTGATCAGCAAAAGTGGATTTCATTACAGTAGACATGTGCATTACTGTCCTACTGTGTTATGTTGCAGAGATGGGAATGGGGTACAGACAGGAAGCTGCTAGTTGTTAGTTCCAGTGTAAATGCCTTCTTAAAAACAGAGACTAAAGTGAACATTGACAGTGTGGCCTGCAAATGCTGGATGAGCCTAACTCAGCCCTTGATAGAATGAGGTCACCCTGGGCATCTGCAATAACAGAGCCACAGGGCCCACCCGAAGTTGTCCTCCCTGTGAGGAGTGTCAACAGCTTTCTTGAGCCATGAGGATCCTGCCAAGAAACAGACGGGCGAATGAATGCCCTGATAGCCAGCTGGCTGTTACGAGTACCATTCAAACAACCATTCAGCTCAGGGGTCCCCACTCTCTTCCTTTTTCATGGTTTTCACATGGCCTGTGCCCACCCTACCCTACAAATTCCTCTCTAGCACCTCCTCAGGCTAGCCTACTGAGGGCTGGAGCATTTCTGGAGGTTCCCATGATACTTGCCCTAGGGGGAGATGAAAGCCCCTGACTCCCTCTAGCCAAATGTTTTATGCCTCCAATTGGAGGGTGGGCTGCCTGGGGTGACCCCGCTGTGAATTGTACAGTTAAGCTGTACTCATGAGAACCAGCTAAATTATTTTGGTTTAAATACACGATTCCATCAATTCAGTTAGAATTGAATTTTCAGGGGGCAGTCTTCTGCCAGGCCACAATATACTGCAATAAGAGATTTCTGTTCTCTGTGTCTGGTCTGAAAACTACACAGGCCCACTTCTTAGTGAAGTAGAGCCTGCCTTCCCTCCTCTTGCGCCCAAGTTCTTTCCTACTATGACAATGCTAGTGGTGTGGGATCCCAAGAGACTGTACCATGAAGGAGAAAAATAAACATTTGCTTGAAAATACTGTGAGATGACAGCTTTCTTTCGTCCCCTCCATTCATATCAAAGCCAAACTGGCTGGCCTTGTAAAAGATAGGTATGGGTTGCCTAGGCAGGCCTGGCCTGGCCTCTACTTGTGTAATCACGTGTCCTGTATCCCAGAGAGTGGAGCTCATAAGGCTGAGAGACAAGAAGCAAGCCTCTGGTGGGGGTACCTGTCTCCCAGCACTGTGCATGGGTGTGGCCCAGGCTTGCTGTCACCAGGCTGTTAGCTGGGCTGCAAACCAGGCTACATCTGCATTGCTTTCAGAAGTGTAGGTAGAAAGGGTGCATCTCCCAGAGGCAGACTGTATCACAGCTGGCACTAGGTTCTAGAAAACCCAGTTCGAATGAGTCATAGGAACCCCTAGTCACCCCCTTTCTCATGATGGTGGGGCTTCTCTTTCAGGCTCTTGGTCTTGTTGAGTAAAGTTGGTTGAGGGCCAGCCTAAGTCATTTGAGAGGTACTGGCCTTCCAGGGAGCCCAGAGCATTAAGAAAAGTAATGGTTTAGGGAAAAGACTTGTGCCATGGTGGTCCAGCAAGCCTATCATGGACAGCCTTGTGTGTGTGCTGTAGACCTGGCCCTGACAACATGACATCCATTCTGCTAGAGGTGGCTGTCTAAAGATACAGCACTAGGCTTCTTGCTATTCTCAGACCTTTGCAGCTGTACCATTGTGCTTCATCTTGGAAATGGCCCTATTCAGAAACAGAAATTGAAGGTTACTGTTTTCTCCTAGGACTCCATCCCAGGCCAGCTCAGTCCAGAATGGTCCAGAGGAACAGGGGTGAGGCTTGTCGTTCTGGGCTCAGGTGGTCATTGTTGAGTGTCTAGCTGCTCCAGGTCACGGCCTCTGCACTGTTTCAGTAGTTCTTGGGAAAGGGGCCAGGAGCCTAGGCAGGCTGTGCGCACGGGCATCAGGATCCAGCCTTGGGTGAGAGGCCTGCAGTGAGCTCTGGTCATTTTGTTTTCTAGATCCTGAGAGTGAAAAACCCGACTGAGCCGGCCTCTACGCCAGGCCCACACTGCATCATCCAGGCGAAGAAGTGACAGACGCCAGGGCAGACACTCCTCTAGCCCACTCACGCTGTTTTGTAACCACTTTCTAACCATTTTTTATTCACAATTGGAAACACAAATGTAATGCAAGAATAAAACATATTTTGGGGGAGACAGGACTTTGGTATTTCAAACTTCCTCCTTTCCAGTAATCCTCTGGGCAGGCAGGAGATAGGTGAGAAGGGTGGGGGAGGGTTCAACCCCTTCTCTGCAAGGCCTTGGAGGCTCATTACCCAGTGCCCCTTCTCAGGCACAGACTCAATGCCCCTTTTGCTTGCTCAGCTCCATGTCACATGGTATTTTCTCTGCCCAAGGAGACCAAAGTCATCTGTCCCCATCAAAGGAAGAGTATCATGGAGGTACTCCTTTCCAGTGTGCCTCCTTTCCAGACTCATGGGACAGTCAGGAGAGGAACTAGCCAGCACGGGATCTGAAGCCTCTTGGGGATGGAGGACCAGCTCCAGGAAGAGCTATACTTCCCCATGGTAGGGTATGATCAAAGCTCACGTGAAAAGCCGGAAAACAGGTTGGGGAGGTGGCTCAGTCAGTAAAATACTTGACCTGAGATCAATCTTCAGAACCTGTATATAAAAGGTCAGGTATGGTGGCCCACACTTGTAATCCCAGTGTTAGGGATAGGGACAGAAGGATCTCTGGAACTCAATGGATAGCCAGTCTAGCCTACTTGGAGAATTCCAGGCTAGTGGGAGACCCTGCCTTGAACAGATAAGCAGACCTAGGGAAATGGCTCAGTGGGTAACACAAGCTTATGGACATTGGTACAGATCCCTGGTGATTTCCGGTCAACCAGACAACCTAAAATGCTGAACTGTAGGATCAGATTCCCGTCTGAACAAATAAAGTGGAGAGCCATAAAAACAAGAAGAGAGGTAGAGAGCATTTGAGGAACAACCTGACATCCTCTGACCTCCACACATAGAAATTCATGTGCACCATCAAAGAAATCCTGACACCCTCCAAGTTGACAGGAAAATGTGGAAATAATTTACAGTAGCCTGGCCCTGCCCACAGGAATGGGTCTGGGACAGCCCCTGGGGTTTTGAACATCAAAACAACAAAACTGGGCCTGGGTGTTAGTCTCTTGCTGCAGCCCAGGGTGTGCTGCAGCAGTGCGTGGGAGCAAGTATTAGCAGCTACAGTTCAGCATCCTCCAGCCCAGTTCACAATACTGGACTTTGTCACCACCACATGTGAAATATGGTGCTATGATATTAAGAGTGTTTGTGACACCTCTAGATATCACATCCATCATGACCAAGTGCTCAGCCCTGAGATTTACAGTATGCCTTGTTGGAGGTCTAATTGATTCTCTGGGACTCAGGAAAAATTAGACGTACAAAGCTTCACGTTCCCCTAAAATCTCCAGCAGTCGATGTCTTGAGGTCATAAGACTGTACATCTGTTTCAAGGACACAAGTAGTTTGGTGCCCTAGACTGGAAGCCCGGCCCTTTCCTGTAGGAAACAAAAGCAAATGGTGCCTTTGTCATTCAGAGCTGCCATACAAAATACTGTAGACTGGTTAGCTCATTTGTGTATTGCTCACAGTTCCAGAGGCTAGGATGTCCAAGATCAAGGGCCTACACAGTAGCTAAATTGTAGAGTTGCTCCCTTGGTTTATACATAGTACTCATCATGCTCTGTGTCCCCAGGCCCTCTCTTTGCACAGAAAGATGGTATTTGTACTCCTTATAGGATACTCTTAGCAGATGAGAGCTCTACTCTGTTGTATGAAGTTTCTGGCCCAGACTTTCTGGCCTAGCCTCGAGGTTCGGACCTGCAGACCCACAGACCCTTAGTCCCATAGTCCCATTGAAATAGACAAACTTACATTAATTGTATACTGATTGACTTTGGGCCCAGGCATATAACTTGCTAGCTCTTTATTCTTAATCTAACCCATGACTCTTATTCTGTTCAGCCATGTGGCTCGGTACCTTTTCTTAGAGCAGCATAGGTGTCCTCTACATCTGCTTCTCTGGTGTGCCTTTGGCATCTCTGTCCTTCCTGTTCCCAGAGTTTTCTCAGTCTGGTAGCTCCACCCACACTTCCTGTCTGGTACTCAGCCACATGGCTGAACAGGATAAGAATCATGGGGTAGATTAAGGGTAAAGAGTCAGCAAGTTATATGCCTAGGCCTTAGGTCGATCAGCTGAAAACTATTGTAAACATCTGTGTGTCTCTGCACATCTGGGGGTCTGCGGGCCTAAACCTTGAGGCTAGGCCCAAAAGTCTGGAACAGAAACCTCTACACAAGTGAATACCAATTATATAAGGAGAATGAGAGGAAGGAGGGGAGAAATCCAAAGAGAGAAATCTCAGAGCAAGGAACAATCTTTCCTGAGCCCCACATAGGCTCCTGAGATGGAGCCCATGCATCCCCTCCCTACAGAATCATAGACCACACAGGACCATGGACAGTGGTCATCCACCAGGCCAGCTACACAAGGGTGAATTGGCCAGACAGATACCAAGGGCTACAGAAGTTGGTTTAGAACTCCAGGCCACAGGACCGCAGGAAAAGGACCAAAGAATAGGCAAGATCAAAAATGGCAAGGTCATAGGTTAGACCTAACTATAGTAGCAACCAAATCTTTAAATAACACATACACATATGTATATGTGTATATATATATATATATATATACATATATATACACATATATATACACACATATATATATGGTCAATTTAAAGAAATTGTCAGGTTTAATAAACAGCAGAATTCAGCCTGGTAGTTAGTGGTGGTGGTACATATCTTTAATCCCAGCATTCAGGAAGCAGAGGCAGGTAAATTTTTGTGAATTTGAGGCCAGCCTGGTCTACAGAGCAAGTTCCAGAACAGCCAGGACTACACAGAGGAGCCCTATCTCGAAAAGCTAAAAAATAAATAAACCATAGAATTCAAACAAGTTGCCTATAATTTTTCAAAATGCCTTAAATATAAGACAAAAGATCAGGTGAAGGTGGACATGGGCACACATTCCAGCGACAGGAAGTGGAAATGGTTCTGTAGATGGACTTTAAAGACACACTAAAGTAGAAGGCGGTCATGGTATGCCATCCTAACACTAATCAAGGCAAGGAGGCGGGAGTGATTCTCAACGATGCAGTTTTGATAGTAACACTGCCAATTAAAAGAACCATTTCATGATGACAGATTGCTCCAGATGTCTGGTGTGCCTCATGATAGGGCTTTGAAATCCATGGACCGCACTGGCAAACTGCACAGAGGAACACATGATAGCCATTTCAGTATCCACCTTCATGACGAATAGGCAAAACGGGGAGAGCCACACCAGATCAAGAGTCTGGGTCAGTGACTGATGCCTCGCCCCTCCCTTCTTTCCTCCCCCACCCCATCTGGGAAGGCTGAGAAGACAACATGGCTGATTCTCCCATTGGTAGCAGTAAAGGATCACATCAAACATGGCAGCCACCTACATGCCTTCAGCTTCCCCTGCCCTGACTACTGTGAAAGCCCCTGGCTAGTCTTTGCTCCTTGTCCTGTCCATTCTGGTCCTACATAGAAAGCATCCTGTATTCCCTAGAAAGCCTCAGTCATATGGGTTAACTTGCCTCCTTGTGTCTTCTTGTGTGTGTGTGTGGTCACCACTCAATATGCAGGCAGCATTTGTGTGGAGGGCCACCGTGTGTCTGGGGACACAGAGCAGTCACTGAGAATATAGAAGACTTGGACTTGAGCACAACTACTGACTTTAATATATAAAGACTTTATTGGTATTTCTAGAATGTTCCATCTGCAAACACATTCGCACATCCCCTCCTTTCTTCTACTCTTCCCTGTTTTTTTTTTTTTTTAAGTTGTTGTTAAAACTAAATCCAGAGCCTCACACAGTGTCAAATGCTCAGTCACAGGTGCACACACTCAGCTTGATACAGTGTTTTTTTTTTTGTTTTTTTTTTTTTTTAATGTTCACATGTCTTGTGTATGATGAGAGATCATATTCTGGGACATACAACTGAGTGGCACATTAAATATTTCTGATTGTACATTTAAAGAATTCACATGAACAATGTTCTCTGACCAAAATAGAGTTAAGTTTGAGAACAATAATTGTTCACTATAAAATACCCGAATATTTGGAAATGAAATAACACATTTCCATAACCTATAAACTGAAGAAATCAGAAATGAAAATAGGAACAAAATTTTTGATTAGAATGAAAACAAGCTTTACTACTTGCAAAGGCCCAACTACTCTAGAGGCTAAGGCAGAAGGATCTCAAGTTCAAGGCCTACCTAGGCCACTTAATAAGACTTTATCTCAAAATGAAGAAGAAAAAAAAAAGAGGTCTAGGGTTTTAGTCAGTGCAGGAGCACTTGCCAGGCTTGCACAAGCACTTGCCAGGCTTGCACAAGCACTTGCCAGGCTTGCACAAGCACTTGCCAGGCTTGCACAAAGCCCTGGTTTAACCCTAGTACTGCAAAACGAAAAGGGGAAGGAAAGGGGGAATGTAAAGGAAGAACAAAGCACCATTCAAAGGCCCCTCCAGAGATTTCCAGCGTGAAGACTGTCAACAGGAACCAGAGGGAAGTCAGTGGGCAAAGGCCTGCTGCTGAGGCTGATAATCTGAGTTTCATTCCTGGTACCCATAGGGGAGAAGGAAGAAATAGATTCACCTAAGTTGTATGTTGGCCTCCACACATTTGCGCATGCTTACACGCATGCATGCACATACACAAGTAAATAAATGTAATTATGTTTTAGAGTTATCTTATGTCATGTGAATGAGTGTTCTGCTTGCATGTTTGCCTGGTGCTCACAGCAGTCAGATGGGGGCATCAGATTCCCTGGGACACACAGATGGTTGTGAATGACCATCTGGGTGCTGGGGATTGAAGCCAGTGCTCTTAACCTCTGGAGCACTTCTCCAGATTTTAATTAAAAATATTTTTTAAGAGAATGTATATGAGAAGAGATAAAAAGTCAAATAAATGGTTTCATTTTCTACCTCAAGAAACAATTCAAAGACATTAAATCTGGGACCAGAACAGTCCCTCAGTGGGCAAAGTACCCCTGCACCATGAAGACCTAGGTTCAGTGAAACACCTTGTCTCAAAATAAGATGGAGACCAATCAAGAAAGATATCCAGTACCAACCTCTGTTCTCTGAATGTGCACATGTACATGCATACATGCTTGCACACACATGTGCACACACACAAATACGTCTACCACCATCTACCCATATATTGGGAAAAAAAAAAAAAAAGATCCAGTATAAATAATAAAAAACACTATATGGAAGACCGGAACAATCAGTGATGGTTTCCAAGCTGGGATTTCTGAAAACTCAATAACCAAATTGAGCAGAAGGGAAGGGAAGACTTGAGGGGTAAATAGCAAGAAGGTGACACCAAACTGTCCATGGGCATTAAAAGTACTACCAGGGAATATTCTGGACAATTTTGCCAATCAGTGTGAACAGTTAGGAGAAATGAATGTGTTGCTTGAAAAACACAAATTACTAAAGCTTTCCCAAGAAAGCACAGGTAACCCAAATGGCCCTAAAAGTACGAAAAGAACTTTTTAATTAAAAGCCTCCCAAGGGCCAACAAGATAGATCAGTGAGTAAAGACGCTTGACACCAAGTACAACACCCGAGTCAGGCCCTTGAGACCCACACGGTAGAAGGAGGGACCAACTTCTACAAGTTGTCCTCTGGCCTCCCCATGAATGCCACAACGTGTGTACACCTACAAACACTTTACAAACAAAACTCCCATAAAGAAACCTCCAGCTGTGCATGGCCTCTCTCATGGCCTCTCTCAGGAGTTCCCCAAGTATTGAAGAAAGAAACGACACAAATTTCCATGTATCTCAGCTACCTTGTTCTACTACTTGAGGCAAAGTATAAGAGGGACTAGAACCCAGCATCTCTCTTAAACATAAATACAAAATATAAACAAAATAGCAAATGAAACACAGAAAACCCAGGGAATCCATGTCAGCAATCTGTGGAAAGTTCAGCTTTCAAAAATCAATATTAACTGGTTATTACACTAAAAAAATATGATGCATTTAGGGATACATGCCCGGCCACATATACATTTTTTCAAAGACTGATGAGTTGTAGTTCACTAAAATGAAAAAAAAACCATACACATTGTGTGCATTCATGATAACAGAGTTTAAAAAGGAAAGTGCTGACAGGGTGGCTTAGTGTGTAAAGGCCCTTGTGCATGGGTCTGAGTTCAAACCTATGCCGGATGGAGAGAACAAAACTCTTAAAATTGTCCTCCAACCTCCACATACACACTGAGGCACATGCTTGCTATAATAATAACTAATAATAATAATACAAAATGAATGCTTAAAATGAAAAATTTCTGCTCAAAACTCAGTGCTAACTTGTAGTGGCTCTAACACAGAGACTTCGAACTGGCTGAAAACAAGGGACTGGTTTGTGCTTGGCCCAGAATAAGGCATCCCAATCATCCCCGCCAAAGAGGGCAGAAAGAGAGTTCATAGAAACTCCTTAACCTACACAAGATCTAAGGAGTCAGCAAGGATGTGGGACCGGCTCATGAGGCCCCACTCCTAGCTAAGAAGCTCTGAGAAGTTAATGGCTGCTCAGAGAGGAACACTCTTTTCTCCTCAGGCTTACGAGAAACGATAAATTGTTCAATGATCCAGTAATTCCAACCTCCCCTTCCCCACACCAAAGGCTGGTGGAGTAACCTAATGATAAACTATTCGCTTAGCATGTGGGAAGACTTTGTTCACTTCTCAGCACTACAAAAATAAAATAAAGAAGAACCCCTCCCCGCGCTCATGCAAGCAAGCCTAATTATGCACAGTGGGCTATTTAACATTTGAAGAGACATAAAATTAGGAAAAAAGAATGCTGGGGGGGAGGGGTTCTAAGGGCATGGGGGAGGGATAAGAGGGTGATGGGGTGAATATGATCAAACACTATATGCAAATGCGAAACTGGAATTCTCCAAACATAAGCAAACCCTTGTTGTTAGAACTCAGAGTTAAGAGAGTAAAAAAAAGGCCCAGACTGATGACAATTGACTTGTGTTTAGAACATAATGAGCTCTAATAACGGGATTGTGATTGTGCCAATTTTTTTAATGGGAGAAGGATTTAAAGGAACACGCCACCACAGGGAAGATGATGTGTGACAAATGAGCACTCAGGAAGCCTCTCAACTTTGTCAGACATCAGGAAAATGCAGCTTAAAGCCACTGTGAGATTCTGCTGCATACCCCTTACTGCTGAGCAGGCTGGAGAGGGCCTGGCCCTCCACTACTGGCTGGGGGAGGGGGGGGGGACACACAGAACCAGGATGCAGATATGATTCCTCTCAGCAAAAGAGAAGATGAACATAAATATTCCATGTGCTTTGGCATTTCCACTTACAGGCCCTTACCTCTAAGAGCTGAATTGTTGCATATTGTAAGAAATAAAATGGTCTGTTTTCAAGACAGAAGAGTCTTAAGTCAAATTAGAACCAGTTACAGGGAAACGGGAAACACTAGGTTACTGTGGCACCTGCTGGTCTATGTATCTCTACTCAAACTAGAAGTTTAGAGTTTGAAATTATTACCGTTTTTTAATTATTATTATTATTAGACAGAATCTCTATGTAGAATATGCTGGTCTTGAACTCACAGAGATGCCTCTGCCTCCTGAGTGCCAGAATTAAAGGCATGCGCCACCACACCTAGCTTTAGAATAGAATATTATTAACACCCAAACTTGTCTAATGACTTGAAGCTGTGACCAAATTCATGGACACAAATAGCGTTAAAACGGACAGGGTGTAAAACACAGAGATAAACCCACAGGTAATCTTTGTTGAGAAGATGTAAGTGGCAGCTGACATGTAAGACTGTGTACCCTGAGGACTCAGCCAATAAAGAAAGAAGAAAGGTGCCTGTTTTGGGGGCTGTAAGCCCTCCCCGTGCTCAATCCTTGTGCCAGCCGTTTGTCTGCACTGGTACCCACCTTGTAAGAACATAAAATAAGCTGTCTTGCTGCTCTGAGTTTCCAGGGCTCACCATTGCAGAACAGGGATCCTTATTCCCCACAATCCGAATATTCTCATGGGCTATGTTGACCATGAACTTGGGAACAATCTGACTATGCCAATGGTTGGCAGACAAAGTCATAAGCACATGGAGGGCCGGCCTTACATTCCTAGACTGTGCAGCAATGGGGAAGAATGAGCTACTGGTCTGTGAGACACTGTCAATCTCTAGAGCATCATCTCCAAGTGAAGGACACATCACTCGAAAGGATCCCATGCCTCAAAAGCATGCATGTCCAGTGAGAGAAAATACAAACTGATCTGTCCTAGTGGGAGCTGATCGGAAACTGTCTGGGAGGGGCTGAGGGACACTTTTGGAAGTGAAGAGAGAGTTCACCAACTTGGTCACTGTGAGTTTTCTCTAGTGCATATACACGCCAACACTTACCATAATTACCCATTACTGCTTGTTTGGTGTTACAGCCACACCTTCTGCATCCCACACAAACCACAGAGTTGAATCCAGATCTTTCTTTCTCCCTGTTTCCTCACTTGGTTGTTCTGTGTGTACGTGTGGCTCTAAGCTCATCCTATAAAGATGTCGGCCAGATGAGATGGGGCTCACTGTAGGGGTCTTATTTTAGCTTAGGTCTTCAAAGCCTGTCTCCAAACACTTCCCATTTTGTCTATGGCCACATCATGCTGAATGCACGTGATCTTGTCCAAAGACTTCTTCACATTCTGAGAGACTAAGGGTTTGGGACTCTAATGTAAGGATCGAAAAAACACCACCACCACAGATCAGGTCATTACAGATGCTAGAGGAAAGCCCCGCGGAGATCAACATAGAAAGGAGAGGTTTACTTGGGCTCTTAGTTCTAGATGTTTCATTTATGACAGCTTAAATGCCGCAGTGAGATCCTACTGCACACCCCTTACTGCTGAGCAGGCTTTAGTACCTGAAGCAAGGCAGATGAGGCACATATTATTGAGAGTGTCTTATCTCCAAAAAGCTGAAAGGAAACACTCCAAGTCTTCTTCAAGGGTATGCTCCCGTTGACCTGAAAATTCCCATTGAGGATGAGAGTTGGCTCAGGGGTCAACATGCTTACCATTCAAGCATAAGGACCTGAACTTGATCCCCATGTTTAAATAAAAAAGCTCGGTATGGCATGCACCTGTGATTTCAGTACTGGGAAGGCAGACACAAGAGGACCAGTCTAGCAGAATCAGTGAGATCCAGGTTCAACGACAGACCCTCTCTCAAAAAAGTAAGGTGCAGAGCAACTGAAAAAGATCCTCCCACTCTCACCCCTTACACACACACACACACACACACACACACACACACACACACACATGCATTTCTACTAGGTTTTGCCTCCTAAGGGCTCCATCATCTCCCAGCAGTGCCTTGGGTGTGGCAGTGACTTTTGTGGTGGTAGAACCCTAGGCTGACTCTACTTAAGGGGTGGGGTGTAGGGGGATTATGTTGTTCCATTGTAAATAATTGTCCCACCCACTGGTTTAATAAAAAGCGCTGATTGGCCAAAGGCAGACAGGAAGTGTGGGCGGGGCTACCAGACTAAGAAGATTCTAGGAACAGGAAGAACAGAATAGAATGCCAGAGAGAAGCCAGAAAAAGCAGAGGACAACCATGATGCTCTGAGAAAAGGTACCAAGCCCCATGGCTGAACAGGATAAGAGTCATAGGTTAGATTACCGGTAAAGAGTTAGCAAGTTATATGCCTGGGCCTTAGGCCGATCAGCCTAAAACTATTGTAAGCATTTGTGTGTCTCTGCAGGTCTAAACTTGAGGTTAGGCCCAAAAGTCCGGGCCAGAAACCTCCTACTACAGTGGGGGGCATGAGTGTTCTAAGTGGCATTTTCACGGCAGGAAGAATATGGTGGCAGGAGCAGTTTGGTCTGTGTCAATGAGCACTTCATCATGACAGCTTGCTCACATCATGACAGACAAGACACAGAGAGCTTGGGCTGGAATCAGAAATAGACATCATCTTCAAGGCTACCTAGACTGTCATTCTTCCCCAAGTGAGGCCACAATACCAATGATTCTACAATGTCCTAAGCAACACACACCACCAACTGGGAAGCAAATGTTCAACATTCAGACTGTGGGGACATTTCACATTCCAACCATTACAGCAAACACCACATCTTAAACATAAATACCTTTGGGGAATATTCTAGAGTCAAACTATAACAGACCATTAGCTTCCCATTGCCAAAGCTTGTCCTTGAGTTCACAGAACTCATCATTCCATGTTATTCTCTAGACTGTAAATATTTGAATATTCCCCCAACTAAGCATAGCACTGACAGAACCACATCCTATCTGTTTACAGACTGGCTCTGGTTCACAAGGCCTCTCTGTCTGTAGCCCCGGTAGAAAGATGTGGGAATGTCTTTCTGTATGCTGTGAATATCAGTCTTAAGGATTGTTTTGGCCCATGACAGGCACCATAGAAAAAGTAGGCGGGGAAATCAGAGAATAGGTAGGAGAAGGGCAGAGTCACAGAGACAGATCCAGCCAGATACCCAAAGAAGCAACATGAAGGAACATAGGTGAGCCACGTGGCAGACAGATTAATGAAAATGGGTTGAGTTAAGATGTAAGAGCTAGCTAGCAATGTGCCTGAGCCATAGGCCAAACAGCATGAACTTAATATAAGTATGGCTGCGGCACAGCGGGGAAGGGCTGTAGGCTCAGGACTTGTATAGGGCTTCTGGGGGTGGGGGGAGGGGCCCGCAGAGCTTTCTAGGGAGACTTCCAAGGTGGGGATTAGTCAGATCTTTTCCCTTTATTTTTACCTTGATTTAGTTTTTAGTTTCAGGCCCAAAGTGTGTTTCTTTCACTGGCTCTTTAGGGCTTTGGGGCTCTAATTTCAGGGCCAGGGCACATTTATTTCACTGGCTCTGATTCTAGGGCCAAAGTGTGTTTCTTTGGTGCTGGTTTCAGAACCAGGGCTCGTTTCTTTTTGGTTCTAGATTCAGGGATAAATGTATTTCACTGGGTTTGTTTCTTCTACTAGCTCTGATCTCAGAGCCAGGGTGGGTTTCTTTGGCTGGCCATTTTTCCTTACAAGGACTTTGTGAGGTTCCTGTCATGTGCTTTCTTTGGCCAAAGAGACACCTTTCATCCCTACACAGAAAGCCCTTTGCTCTCTTTGTGCGCTGTATAGTCCAAACTGTCATAATCAGAGTATAAGCATGCCATTTCCCAGTTTTGAGAGCTCAAAGGTGAGAGTGTCATCCTCATGAATCCCATGGAGAAGTCGTTGCTCAGAGCCTATGACAAAACACCCATCCATCCCTCAGGGGCTGATGTTATTTCTCTCCAGAGGTGTTTGGAAAAAAATCTAAAAATAATTGCAGAGTATATTTTGGAAGCGTCTCGAAAGCACAGGAATGGGCCTATAATTATCTTGTTCTTACAAGCTGTTGCTCTTTTTTTTGTGCAATTATGTGGTCAGTAGTCAGCAGGAGAAAATGATGTGTTTGCACTCTGTGCTGCGGAGCCATTATCAAAAGCAGCTCCTACCCCACCAGGGAGAGTCAACGCAAATCAAGTAAAATAGTAATTGGATTCTGTTTCTTGTGAGAGGTGGGAGCTGGGCTATTAAACACCCAGAATACCAGCACTGCAGGTTCCTGGGAACATCTATGGGCTGGATTCTCTACCAGTCTATCTTATGGGAGGGAAAGTGGGGCTCTGAGACCTCCAGTTGGCACCATATGCAGGCCTCGGGACATTCTTCAGGTTGTTTTTGTATGCACTGAACTTTTAAAGGAAGCAGAAGCTGTCTCCACAGAACTGTAGCTGTGGTGCTCAGGAAGAATGGCAGGTTGAGTAAGTGTGTAGCTGCTGGAGTTGTCAATGCCTGTGGCTTTGAGGACACTCCCACAAGAAGCTCATGAAGAACCCAGGTTTCAGAAAGTTCTCAGGTATAATGTGGACAAGGAGTCTCTAAGATAGACCCCTGTTGGATATCTTCAGCACCTGGCTGTCCCTCAGCATACAGGTCATTCCAAAGCTATGTATGTACTGTGAAAGAGGAAGTCCCATCAGCCTTCAGGCCAGTCAGGTAGCTCACCATATGGTGCTGCTACAGGGCATGTGAGGTTATGTCAAAGTAAGGTATTCTCCTACTTCTTTGAGCCGTAACAAAAAAAAAAACAAAAAAAAACAAACAAACAAAAAACAAAACAAAACAAAAAAACCACCCCTGACACTGGGTAGCTTTCTATTGACCTGTATGTGTGTATATATATGTATGTATGATGTGTATGTGTGGTATATGTGTATTCCCACGTTTGTATGTATGTGTGAGAATGTGGAAATATGTGTGCTACAGCTCATGTGTGGAGATCAGAGGTCAATCTTTGGGTGTAGGGGCTCACTTTCCACCTTGAGGCACTGTTGTTTATGATTAGTTGACTCACAATCTTTTAGGGATCCTCCAGTCTCCATCTCCCATTTTGACTTAGGCATGTTGGGATTAACAGATGTATGCCCCTGCATCTGGCTTTATCTGGGGATCCAGACTTCTGCCTTCACAATTACCTCACAAGAACTTTACTCACCGAGCCATTTCCAAGATTGGATAATTTGCAAAGAAAAGAAGTGTCCTTTTTAAAATTCTGGAGGCTGAGTCTTCTCTGGCATCAAGGCACTGGCACTGATGCTGGAGAGGGCTTCCACTACTTCAGAAATGGTGTTGGGAGTCATTGACATAACCCAGCATTTGGAACGATTGCCTCATGTGCACTGGGTATAAACTAGAGATCATGGCTCATGCCTATAGTCCCAGGAGACAGAGCAAGAGGATCATAAATTCAAGGTTATTCTCAGGTCGGTAGAGAATTCAAGGCCACTTTGAGCTACATAAAACTATCTTCAAAGCAAAAGAAGATGGTGTGTGGTTGCTGTGTCCTCACTTGGCAGAAGGCAGGTCTGTTGGACATTTTTTTTAGAGCAGTGACCAAGATACATGACAGTAACAGGTTGGAAGAAGAAAGGCTTCCTTCGGCTTGTCAGCTTGTTACTTCGGGGGATTTCAGCCAATTATAATGGAGAGAGCCTGGTGGCACAGCTCCATCCATGACAGTGAGAGTGTGAGAGGGTGGCTGTTCACATTCTGTCAGACCAGGAAGCCAGCTGGAACTACGAATAGAGCTCTGACCTTCAATAGCTTGCCCTTTGCCAGCCAGACCTCATTCCAACCATGGTACAAGTGCTCAAAACGTGAGGCTGTGGGAATATTTATATTGAAATCACAGTAGAGAGCCAATATTAGGACTTGGTTAGTTCCCCCAGCCCTTTTGGGGAGCATTGACCCATCCATGAGGTCATTTGCTCATTTCTCAAGTCCTAACATCACTGATGTGGGAATGCCTTTCTGTATGCTGTGAATCTCAATCCTTAAATAAAGGAGCTGTTTTGGGCCATGACAGGCACCATAGAAGAAGTAGGAGGAGAAATCAGAGCATAGGTAGGAGAAGAAGGGTGGAGTCAGAGGCAGATCAAGCCAGCCGCCCAAGAAGAAATATGTAAGGAGCATGGGTGAGCCACGGGCCACGTGGCTGACAGATTAATGGAAATGGGTTGATTTAAGATGTAAGAGCTAGCTAGCAATGTGCCTGAGCCATAGGCCAAACAGCATGAAGTTAATAGAAGCGTCTGAGTCGTTTCTGGGGACCCGGGCAGCTGGGCAGCTAAGCGGTCTCAGGCGACAGGTCTGTGGGTCTCTAGCTGCCCGGGACCGAGAACCCCAATACTACACATCACCACAGCTGGGATTAAGTTTCAACAAATCAGTTTTGGAGAAGGCATGTTGAAACTATCGTAGGAAACAAAGATTGGAGATAAGTTCCTACCTTCCCCCCACCCACCCCACACACAACAGTTACTCTGTGTAACAGCTCTGGCTGTCCTGGAACTTGCTTTGTAGATCAGAATGGCCTCGAACTCACAGAGACAGAGATCTACCTGCCTCTGCCTCCCAAGTGCTTGCTTTAAAGGTGTACACACACACACACAGTTGGTGAGGTCCAGCAGAACAAAGTCTACATGCTCAGTGGCCCTGGACCGCTTGTTACCAGCATGTTCTGGTTAGACTGTTGCCCTCTGAAGGCAGCACCAATTAAAGGCTGTCTCTCTCTGTGTCCCAGGCTGGGGTGACCCAGAGGACTCTGTGAGCCTTGTTTACAGTTCACTGTTCCAAACAGTGCCTCTAGAATGGATCACTGAAGCAAGAATTGTTTGTCTCCCAGAAAGGGCAGAGAAAAGCACTTCCTGTGACCTGCACGACTGACAGACTTCCTCTACCTTCAGGTCATCCCACCTGAAGGCGACAAAAGCATCTGCCAGCTCTCTGCTGCTCCAGCCTGAGCCAGTCTCGGGTCAGCTGGCAGGTCTCCAGCAGAGACAGGTCAACTGTGTCCATTCCCACCCTGCTCATCCACCTCTACCCTCATCCCCACCCACCCTTACTACCCCTCCCTCCCCGTCGCCCCTCCCTCCTTTCCCCACTCATGTAGGACTGAGGGAGCTCTCTAGGAGAGAGACTCTTAAAACCTGGATGAATCCCTGGGGACAGCTGCTTAGATCACAGAGCGACTGATTTCTTGCGATACCTTTGCATCTCCGAGTAATTGCCTTTAACATATTGAAAGATGGCTGAAGAAGCTAAATTTTTTGTTTGAAAAGAAAAGCTGGTCTGTACTATAATCTGTTGTATTATGCCACACTGAGAATGCTTTCTTTTAAATGTCTGTAGGGCTTTTCATTATGGATTTTCAGAGCAATTTATAAACATGAATCAAGTGACTGCCAACTGCTGTGTGGTCCGGAAGGATAAACACAATCTAGAGAGAGGGACTTAGAAAGCAGAGGGCTGGTCCCTGGCTTCTGGTAATGGTGTAGCACGTGGGACAGCAAAGTGTGGCTGGGCAATCACTCTGAGGTGACTCCGCAGGTCTCAACTCCCACAGACTCCTAATAAAATGTTGCTTTCAAAGGGAAAGCCATTGAGTGGATGATGCCGGTGGGAGAGGTGCCAATGAGGCCTTACACTGATCCGAGGAGTGAGTTCATTGCAGACTGCTGTGGGCAGCCAGGCACCCTGTCCCTGCATCAGAAGTTAGAGTTTATGAGTTCAGCAGAGCAGAGGAGTTGGTGAGGGAGGCTTGGGTGTGGCAGTCTTTAGCCACCAAACACCATCCCCCACGTAATCCTGATTTCCCTTTGCCTCCATTCCCCCAGAAGACTGACAAAGCAGCAAGGAAATGCCTCATTCAACTGTTTCTGAGAAAAATATGAACTTTGTTTATTACAACACCACTCGAAGCTGGTTAGGCCCGTGGCTGCGGTGTAGCTCCGTGGTAAAATGCTCACCTAACATGTGCAAGGTTCAACTTCAATCCTTAGCACTCCTACGAGAAAAAATATGGTACGTGTAGCACACTTCACTCAGCCTCTGTTCTAGAGAGAAAGAGAAAAGGTAAACACAGCTGTAGCCCTTATCCTGAGGTTGTACAGTTCAAGAACTATGGATATCAGGAGCCATAGACAATAACAAACCCTATACGCACTGGGTTTTCCCTAAACACACATGAAAAACTTTAATTATAAATTAGATACAATAAGAGTGTATATAATAAAATGTAACAGAATGATTTAATTACATGAGAAAGGCTGAGGGCCTAGCTCAGTTGATAGAGACGCCACCTAGCATGCACAGGGCCCTAGGTTCAATCCTAACACTGAATGGCAGCACACGCCTGGAATCCCAGCCCTTGTGGGAAGAGGCAGGAGAATCAGGAGGTCGAAGAGCTGGGCCTGTGAGGTAGTTCAGTGAATAAAATGCTTGTCCTGTAAGCTGACAACCTGAGTTTGGTCCCTGAGAGGATGAGAGCAAGATTCCTGCAAGGAGAGAGTGTCAATTCTATAAGCTGTCCCCCATACAACCACCTCTACTCACATGTCATGTACATATACAGTAATATTAAATAAAAATAAAAAGCATTCAAGGTCATACACAGCTACATAATAGGTTTGAGGCTGGGCCAAGATACAGGGACCTTGTCTCAAAGAAAAAAATAGATAATAAAAATTTGCATTCATGGTAATTATTAAAAGTATGGATAACTTGAACATAAGCACGTGTTGTGGCAACAGTCAATCTAATTGTACAAATGGCTATTAAGTGACTAATAGGCAGGTATTGTACACAGCTTGGATACCCTAGACAAAAGAATGGTTAAGCCTAAATGGGATAGTGGGAAACTTCATCATACCACCTAGAATGGTATACAGTTTAAAACTTACAAATTACTAGCTTCTGGAATTTTTCATGTGATATTTTCTGATCACAGATAACAGAAACCATGGGAACCATGGATAAATGGGGAGGCTCTTAGCAAAGACAAATCCCTAGGCAGCGTGGGAGAGAGAGGGCTCTGAGTGGCATGAAAAATTCTGAAGGTTATAGGATAGACTGAGTCAAAGGCAGATGCCTAGAAAAATGCTCTGTGTCTAGAGACAGGAGCGTTTGCTATTTGAGATAGGAGGGTGCTGACGCAGCTAGTGAGCAGAAACCCCTGCAATGACCTCACTAGCTTATGCCTCCCAGAGCCAAACAATAACCATATGGTGACAACCTCTTGGGAAAACACGGCTAGCTGGTCACAGATGGTCAGTAGTTGTCAACAGGAAAGGTACAGGGAGTCTTCATGTCAGAAAATCAGCTCAGAGGGGTTCCAGTTCCTCATATCTCTTTTGTAAATAGTAGGCACAGAACCACTCCCCACCCATCCTGCCAGCTCAGTGACCCACAGGCGTCTGGGGCACAAATCTGACAGTGCTCCTGGACCCCACAGAGGCCAATGGGAGCGAATGGACCAATCAGAAGACAGACCAAGGAGAGAGACCCATGAGGGAGAAACCAGTGATGGAGCCTGACTACTGAGGAGAGATTAATGAGGAAAATGGACAAGTAGGGGGAGAGGCCACGAGGAGGCACAGTGAGGGAGGCTCACCAATGAAGTGGAGGGGGGGGGAGGGAAGGAAGTGGGGTGAAAGACAGACAGAGACAGACAGAGAGCAAGACTCACAAAGGGAGACTAGTCAACCAGTGGAGGCAACCAAGCCCCCTCCAGCCCCTGCAGCTGGATTCGGCCTCTGAATCTCAGGTTCTTTTGCCATGGGTGGGTCAGGGTATCGCCTGGAGCAAGGGTAGTTAGCCCTCCTCTTCAGGCAGAACGTGTCCAACTCGTATGAGCAGCAGTTCACCTTGTGGGACAGAGTAAGAAGCCACATGGGTTTCCTGCATCCAGACAACTTGGACCTCATCCTATAACCAGGACTCATGTGTGTGTGTTTGTGTGTGTGTGTGCATGTATGTGTTTGTGTGTGTGTGGTGTGTGCATGCGGGTGTACGTTTGTGTGTCTGTATGTGTGTGTGTTTGTGTGTGTGTGCACGTGTGCATTTGTGTGTGTATGTATGTGTGTTTGTGTGTGCATGTGTGCATTTGTATGTGTGTATGTAGTGTGTGTGTGCGTGTGCATTTGTGTGTGTATATGTGTGTATGTGGTGTGTGTGTACGTGTGTGTTTGTGTGTGTGCGTGTGCGTTTGTGTGTGTATGTGTTTGTGTGTGTATGGTGTGTGTGTGCGTTTGTGTGTGTATGTGTGTGTTTGTGTGTGTGTGTTTGTGTGTGTGTGCACGTGTGCATTTGTGTGTGTGTGTGTGTGTGTAGTCTATTGTCTGGCACAAGCCTCAGGTCAGTAGTGAAGAATAGGCTGCTCACTAGCTCCTGACCGCAAAGCAAACTTTAGGAACATCAATGTCACTGGTCACTAGAAAGTACCCTCTCCAAAAGCAGCGTTCCCCGGGTGATGAGTTTGTTTTCTTCCCAGATTATTGATAGATGTTTAGATAGTTCTGGGAGTTTCCTGAAAACCAAAATGTGAATCAAAGAAGGAGCCTTTCTGCTGAGCTGCTAGCAGAGTGGGACAATCTGAGGGAAGACTCACAGGTCTGGTCATAGCAATGGACATATATTGAGCCAGGCACAAAGAGGCCATCTTGTTATGGAAGTGGGATGTGTCTATGTGCATCTGTATTTGTGTGGTAGTGAGCAGTGTAGATCTGTGTGTCTATGTGTATGCATGTCCACGTGTGGTGAGATTGTGCTCCCCACATGTGTGCTAGTGTGGGGGATTGGAAGTTCCTCTGTGTGAAGTCTGTGTATCTGTTACTCTATAATATTACGTTATAGCTACTCTACTGTCAAACCGAGTACATAGAGATGTGTGTGGCTGTGTTGAGAACAGATGTGCAGGTAGGTAGAGCAGTTCTCAGCCTGTGGGTGACAACTACTTTGGGGGAGCTAAACAACCTTTTCACAGGGGTCTCTTAAGGCCATTGGAAAACACAGATATTTACATTGCAGTTCATAACAGTAACAAAATTAGAGTTATGAAATAGCAAAAAAATAATTTTATGGTCAGGGTCATCACAACATGAAAAACTGTATTAAAGAGTCAAAGCATTAGGAAGGTTGAGATCCACTGTACTAGAAGTTCAGACTTGCATTTTAAAAATTTCTTAAATTTTATTTTATGTGTCTAGGTGTTTTGCCTGAATGTACGCTTATGTACCGTGTGAGTGCCATGCCCATAAAGGCCAGAAGAGGGTGTTGGATCCACTGGTTGTGAGCTGCCATATAGGTTCTGGGAACTAAATTCTGGTCCTCTGGGAAAATGACTAATACTCTTAACCATGAGCCATCTCTCAGGCCCCCAAACTTGCATTTTGAAGACTCAACAATTTATGATACACAGATAGGTAACCAGGGCTTCAAGTAAATGCAAATGTTAGTCGTTTCTTTGTTCTGGTTCACACGCTTGAAAATGGATTATTTTAAGAATTTTTATTTTAGAAAATAGCAAACACACATAAAAATAGATAATAAAATGAATCCCGTGTCTCATCATTATCACTGCCATCTCCCACCCCGCTTCTTCCTTTTTATTTTTTCTTTTTATTTGTTGTGTATTTTAACAGCAAACATCAGAGATTACATCATCCCACTTAGGACATAGTGCTAGAGTATGACTCTCCAGGACATTGTTCACTACTTAGGACCTGATTGCTAGTTCACGGTCAAATCTCCTGATTCTCTCAACATTTCACTGTGCATTGCTTTGTTCCAATCCAATAGAAAATAGGCTCACAGCTACTGCAGCCATATGGCACATAAACTCACCTGCAAGAAAAGCACCCATACACATAAAATAAACTTTAAAAAATTTTTAAAAATGTAAATCTGAATTTCTAGCACAATAAGTTTACCTTAATCTCTCTCCTCTGACAGAGTTTTGTTTTTTGATTGACTGTTTGATTGTTTTTTCTCTCTACTGTTTTTCTTTCCCAATCCTGTCGGTTGAGTAAACCAAGACATTTGTCTTGTGTAAAAACCCCTACTCTGGCCCAAGCTAACTGCTTCCACTCAGTGATATTTACCATGTCCCTCTGTCTCCACATTCTCATGGTGTCTTAAGGTTTCTATTGCTCTGAAGAGACATCATTACCGTGCCAACTTTTAGAAAGAAAACATTTTTATTTCTAAATTTATCTAGATTTATCTATTCATATTTTATGTATACGAGTGCTCTATCTTCATGCACACCAGAAGAAGGAATCTGATCCCATTAGGAATGGTTGTGAGCCACCATGTGGTTGCTGGGAATTGACCTCAGGACCTCTAGAAGAGCAGTCAAGTGCTCCTAACCACCAAGCCATTTCCCCACCCCTAAATAAAACATTTAATTGGGGTGGGCTCATGGTTTCAGAGATTGTTTTACTACAGGCCATTATCATCATAACGTGGGGGCATGGCAGCATGAAGACAGACATGGTGCTGGAGGAGTAGTTGAGAGTCCTACATCCTGCAGGCAACAGGAAGCTGACTGAGACACTTGGTGGTATACTGAACAGAGGGTCTCACAGTGACACGCTTCCTCCAACAAAGCCATGTCTCCTAATAGTGCCATTCCCTGTGAGATTGTGGGGCCGAATTACATTCACACTACCACACTTGGTCAACACCATGAGACCCCATGTGGCATACCATCTAAAACCACCTCTCAGGAGATATGCCATGCTAATAAGGCATTAACCTGACTTGAGTCCTTACAAAGTTGATAATAACGAGGGGGGGGGACGGGACTAGAAAGCTCTAGAAGGTGGTAAGAGTTGGAAGGAAGCACTGATGAGATGGCTCATGGGATAGATTACCCGGTGGGTAAGCACTGGACCTGAGTTTGGATCACAGACCCACATCAAAGCATAAGAATCTAGACATGTTGGCTCATGTTTGTAACCCCAGACTTGGGTGGGAAGAAACCAGAGGTCCCTGAAGTTCATTGGCCAGCCACTCTAGCTGATTTGATGGGATATGCTGAGCAAAATACAAAGGTTAAGGAGGGGCTCATGAATCCCCACCCTTAACTGAGGAGCTCTTGACACTGATGGTTGAGGGAGGAGTGTCTGGTAGAGTGACCACTCTGCAGTAGATGGCCCATACCATGAGTATGTGGGAAATACAAATTGCATTGTTAAAGGAAAAAAAAGGAGATGAAGTTGGGGAATAAAGGGGGAGGGGTGGATCCGGGAGGAGTTAGGAGAAGGGCATGAGTGGATATGATCAAAATACATTGTATAGGTGCATGAACATCTCAAAATAATTAATAGAAATATTATATTAAAAATAAAATAGGGTTTGGAGAGATGAATCAGCGGTTAAGAGTACTCTGCTCTTGTAGGGGATCTGGGCTTAGTTCCCAGCACCCACATGGCAGTTCACAACCATCTGTAACGGCAGTTCCAAGAGGTCTGACACCTCCATAGGCACTGGGCACACATTGTGAACAGACATACTCTCATAAAAAAAAAAATCTTTAAAAGTTAATAAAACAAAGGTTGAGCGTATGATGTAGGCAAAACACCCAATTCGACCTTGGCCTTCACAGCCACACATGCACACACTACACAAATATACTATACATGTACAACACATAGACATTTAAAAAGAAGATAAAATAGGGGCTGGGGAGATGGCTCAGTAGTTTAAGGCACTTATTCCTCTTGCAGAGGACCCAGGTTCAATTCCTGGAATCTACATGGTTGCTCACAACTGTCTGTAACTTTAGTTCTAAGATCTGACAGCCTCTCCTGTCCTCCAAAGACACTGAACAGGCATGAAGTGCTCATACAATGTACAGGCAGAACATTCATACACATAAAGAGTCTAAAAATAAAATAACAGAGTAAGAAGGATTAAGCAATAGAAGGATTAACAATAGAATGATCTTTCACTGGCCTTTGCTTTCAATGGCTTTGATACATATTTGTGTGAATTAGGTCAGGGTATAAAAATATGTTTCTTCTATTTAATAAAGACTATGGTCAAACAAACAAATAAAACCTTTTAGACCCCACAAGAGCTCTAATCTGTGTTTATAAGTAACCCTGACAAGGCAGGCTTGTTGAGTAAGAGTGTGGGTGGGGTGGGAGACAGGCAGTTTGGAAACATCAGAATGTTTGGAATGGCAGCTATCACTCAGAGTAATATCCAGGTCACAAGCTTCTGGGCAGCTGCAGAGTGTGGACTTAGGCAGCCACGTCCCAGCTGTCCCAAGCAGTTGCCTTGTTCAGCAGTGGAGAAAGGACAGCCACATATCTCTGGGGCTTAGCACACTCCTGCCCCTCATGATGCCCCCTGGCCAGCTTGCCATAGGTCACCTCTGCAGCATTTGCGTCCAGGATTTGCTATTGACTGCCAAGGACATTAATAGGACAATTGGCAAAATGGGTATGGTTTCTGAGAACTAGGTGTTTGTGACTTGGCACTGTGAATCTCTTGACTGTTTTAAATAGTAGAAGAAAATACCCTTGTGTGTGTGAAAGAGATTTAAATATTCAGGGTCAGGGAGAATGTCATGTTGACAAATTATTTTCAAGTGATTCAGGACAAGCTTTTTACAAATCTGCTTCTGTCTATTCTGCAACTTCATAATTGTTTCAGACTAAAAAATGACTCTACACATGCCATCTATGTAAATGCATACTCACATATTAAACTTGGTGGTATGATCCCATTAAGACAGTAATGTGCAAGGATGTTGGTACAGAGATGTTGTAGCATCAAAAATGAAAGATCAAGCTTCAAAATTTTATCTCTTTTAAAATTTCCTTTCCACATTAGTTGCTTGTTTCATTACTGTGACCAAATACTTAACAAATTAGAAGAGAATCCTCTTTCATTTTTCTTTTATTTTCTATTCTTTCTTTCCTCTTCCTCCTCCTCTTCTTCCTCCTCCTACTTAGAGGCATGACAAGAAGTGCCACCATGGTGGCAAGAAGCCTTCCATATTGGCACAGGATGCAGAGAGCAGACAGGAAATGAGGCTGAGCAATGAAACTTTAAGGCCCACCTCCAGTGGCTACTTCCTTTACAGGCTCCACCTCCTAAAGAGTCTACAGTCTTCCAGAACAGAGCCTCCAGCTGGGGACCATGAGTTCAAGTACCTGGGCCTACAAGGGACATCTCATATTCAAACCACCACACTTATATACAAGTAAAGGAAAAACTTATGGGAAAAACTTACAAAGAAATCTACAGGCATGACAACAGTTAATGCTGGCCAGGGAAACATTTTGTGAAGCTCCTACATTTTGGCTGAACAATTGGAACAGGCTTGGGGGGGGGGGAGGCACCAACCAGCTCCCAAATCATAACACAGAGACTTATTAGTTATGAATGCTCAGCCTTATCTTATGCTTGTCCCACTAGCTCTTATAACTTAACCTGTTTCTTTTCATCCAGGTTTTGCCTCAGGGCTTTTTACCTTCCTTTCTTTCTGCTTCTCTGGCAGCTGCCTGGCTGACTGGCCCAGGTGTCTCCCTCACTCTCGCTTCTTCTGCCTCTGTCTCTTCTCCCCTCCTACTTATTCTCTCTGCTGGCCAGCCCTGCCTGTCCCCCTCCTGCCTAGCTATTGGCTGTTCAGCTTTTTGTTAGACCAATCAGGTGTGCCTTAAGTCGGCAAAGCAATATATGTTTACATCGTTAAACATATGTACATAAACAAATGTAACACACCTTACATAGTTAAATCAATATTCTGCAACATAAACAAACTTTCGCCTTGTGGGGATATGTTTCAAATATAATAAAAACAGTCAGAGATGTCAGAGGGATCTACCCACAGTCAGTCTAGGAGGATCAGACATGGTAACTCCATCTTTAATCCCAGGAGTGGTGACCCTTAATCCAATCTGAGTTTGAGGTCATTTTAGTTTACAGAAGGAGTTCCAAGCTCCCAGGCAGGCAGTGGTGGTACCACACCTTAACTGAGCAAAGAAAGTATTTAAGGTAGGCATAGAAAGACAGAGAGGCCAAGAAGCCATGGCTCACACCGTTAGTCCCAGCACTTGGGAAGCAGAGGCAAGAGAATCTCTGTGAGTTCAAAGCCACAGGTTCAGACATTTGGTGTATGTGCTTGGCTGAGGAGCCAATTATGTCTAACATAATCCCTGGGATTATGACTGAACACCTCTAAATCAGAATCCCTCCCAGGAAGAAGATAGTGTTGTTGCCATGGTAATCCTGCTCAGTACGAGAGGAAGCCAAGAGAAGCCAGGCTGAGGAAGCTGGAAGACAGCTGGGTAAGATCTGACTGTGGTGTTTACTCTCTCTAATATCTCCGACTTCCTCAGAGATCTATCCCTGAGTGTCATTTATTCGTGCAACAATTAAAGTTCCAGGACAGCCAGGATGGTTACACAGAAAACTCTGTCTGGAAAAAACAAAACAAAGACTGGAAGAGACAGGATCTGTTCTCTTCTTTGAAACATATCCCCACATTGCCTAGTTAAACAAATATTCCACAACAAATAATAATAATTCCTAAAGCTAAAGTAACTTGTTTGTCTGGATTCCTGCCTTTCCCACTCCACCCCAGTAATGGCTAAGGAGAGATGTTTAGGATCGCCTGATATTCTTTAATCGTGTAGACACTTTATTTCCTTAACTATCCCTAACAACCAACCAAGGTTAAAGAACATTCCATTTCTATTTCCTCTTCCCCTTTTCTGCTCTATTAACTACACCAGTCTACATAGGCAGACAGCAGGCTCTACGCTTCTTGGACTGCGCCTCCATGGTCTTTCCCGAGATAACCCAGGGCTCCTACACAGAAGCCCTCGCTCGTGTCTCTTCTAGCTAGCTTTGTAGTTATTCTTTCTGAATCTTGAGATTATGGCCTGCTCTTTTTTTCCCCTCTTGGTTATTGGTATTTCCTAAATTCTCTTTCTTTTTTTCATATTAAAATTTTTTTATGTATATGGTTGTTTTGCCTATGTGTATGTGTGTGTGCCTGATGCCTGCAGAGGCCAGAAGAGGGTGTCAGATCCCCTGGACCTGGAGTTACAGTCAATTGTGAGCCACCATGTAGGTACTGCCAATCGATCTCGGGTCCTCTGGAAGAACAGTCAGTGCTCTTAACCACGGAGCCGCTCTCCATCACTCTTCTAAATTTTCACAATGAACAAATATCTGGCTGATTTATTTACATTCATGCATGTGTGCATGCATCTGATGCACATGTGCCCCTGTGCACAAATGTGTATATGCTTGTGTGAATGTTGGGATCAAACACAAGGCTTTAGTGAAGAGAAGCCGTAACCAAGATGTAGCCAGAAGTTTTCTGACCCATCCAGGCCCAAGGTCTGAACAAATCTCTCCCACCCATGGTCCTAAAGCTGCTTATAAAATAATTATTCAGAGGCTTATATTAATTACAAACTGTTTGGCCTGTGGCTCAGGCTCATTACCAACTAGCTCTTACAACTTAACCCATTTCTATTAATCTGTCTTGCCATGTGTTCTGTGGCTTTACATGTGTTCCATGACATCTTGCTTCCTGGGTGACGTCTTGCAGTATCTCTCTGAATCCATCCTTCTCCTGTATCTCTGCTTCAATTTCCCACCTGCTTCTAAACTACCTTGCCTTAGGCCAAAACAGCTTCTTTATTAACAAATGGTAATAAAGTGTGTTCACAGTGTACAAAAAGACATCTTACATCACCAAGACAACTTATAAAATGAAGTATTTAAATGGGGGTTTGTTTATAGTTTTAGAGGATCAGTCCATGATCATCATGACAGGGTATGAGAACTTACATCTAGATCCATAGGCATCAGAGAGAGAATGAGCCAGACGGGACCTGGTGTGGGCTTTGAAACCCCAAAGCCCACCCCAAGTGACACACCTCCTTCAATAAGGCCACACCCCCTAATCTTTCCCAAACATATCCATCAACTGGGAACCAAAGATTCAAACACATAAGCCTATGAGGGACATTCTCATTCAAACCACCACAGGAAATACCCTATCCCTGTGATATACCCAATATCATATTAAAAAGCAATCTTATTTATTGACATTAAATTTTCAGGTCAATTATGGATTCCAAAATATTTTTCTGATGGGAGGAAAAATAATTCTGTGCTTAAAAAATATAAGTTAGTTAAGCATATGTATGCTTTTAATCACAGTTCTCAGGAGGCAGAGAAAGGCAGATTTCTGTGAGTTCAAAGCCAACCAGAGCTACACAGTGAGACTGTCTCAAAAAGGAAAAAAAGGAAGCAAATCTAGAGTTGTACTAAATGCTTATCAATCGTCTTAATGCATACAAAAAGATTTATGAGTTAGTCTCAACTCCCGCCAGTATTTAACTCCTATTTGTTGCCCCAAATGCAAGCTGTGATCTGACACGTGACTTCACAGTTGGTGGTACTTGTAAAAAAATAAGCCGAGCCAGCTGAGCGACCCAGACCTGACAGATACAAGCTGTAAGCCATGTCCATCCCAGACACCGGAGAGCCAGGGCTGCCTAGGGCTCTGAGCTTGCTGACTGCCTGGCCCTCGAGGGTGTTGGGCAGGGTGGGCACTCATTGGTTGAAGCTGCGAGCATACTAAGCAGCGGCTGGCGCCTCCCCAGGAGCGGGGCGGGGCGGGCACCGAGGCTGAGCTGGCCTGGAAACTGGCCCAGCAGATGGAAAGCGCGCGTCACACCGTGCCTCTCCCGAACTAAAGGCTCTTTATGCACAAGACAGCCTGGCACTAGGAACACTGTATTCATTTTCCTGTAGCTGCCTAGCTGCCCAATCACACGTGCCAAGAGAGAATTAATGTCGCACAGCACGCAGACTGCCATGTCTTCATGTTTTATTTTCTCCCAAACTCCCTCTTCTTCTGTATCAGGGGCTGCGGGAGGCCGTGCATTAAAAACTTGCCCTTGACAGAAAGAACATTTCCCTTTTATTGACAGAGACAGAGTGTTTTCAGGCCTTCCTTTTCAAAGCTGAGATCAATTTCTAGGGTGTGCTTTGCCAGCAAAAGCCGTGCCTTAGAAGAACAAAATCTCTTCTTCCTCTCGGAGTACTCTGAGCTCTAAGGAGAGGAAGTATTGTGCCTGGCAAAGCAGGATTCTGCCACCGGTGAGCCACACCGGCACCCTGTAACACCGAAGGCTCCAAGGCCAGCAGCACAAATTCCACCTCATCGGGTGTTTCCAGTTAAGGCTTGAGCCTAGGGACCTAACCCTGCAAAAAAGCAAAGGACTGGACTGGAGATACGGTTTATCAGTTAAGAATGCTTGCTGGTCTGGCAGAAGATCTGGGTTTGGTTCCCAGCACCCACATCCATATGCTCACTGCTGTCTGTAACACTTATATATGAACACGTGTGTGTGTGCACGACAAACACAGAAGCATGTACAGATACAAAAGAATTTGTTTTAATAAATAGCACATGAATAAGCAGTGAAAAAATTTCAGGCAGAATAATTTGCATGTTATTCCCAGCGGCTATGAGGAAAACCTGGTCCTTCCCCGGCAGTGTAACGTGCAGATGGTGGGGTTTGGTGGGAGAAGTTAGGTTGTTGAGGGATTGGGCCCTGAAGGGGCTATCGGGACATTCCTGCACTCCCCGCTCGCTCCTTGGGTGCCAGGAGATGAACAGGTCTCTTCTACCATTACCACTTAGGGATCTTGATTAGGTTCATTTCCTCTCAGTTAAAGAATTGAAAGGGAAGGGGGAAAATTCTCAAGTGCAGCAGATAGCAGTACGGGAAATCTCAGACACAGCAGGCAGAATCAGGTGGTGAAGAAAGGCTTTTGAGGGGGTGTGAGAAAATATGCACAGCTGAGACACACAAAGAAAAAAAAACACTGCAAAGTGTGTGTGTGGAGGGTGCTCTTGGGAATCCGAGGCCTGGTCTCCCAGTGAGGAATATAATTTTATGGGTCCTCCTCAATTTAGGGTTGGTCAGACTGAACTAAGATAGGAGTCAACCACCTTGGAAGCTCAGCATCTTTATTATCTAGTCAAGGTCCCTCTGCTAGTCAGTCAGGGAATCTAACTGGTATTTTCTCATTACCACATGCTTCCTGCCATGGTGTTCAGCCTTCCAGACAGCCCCCAAAACAGCAAAGCCAATGGTCTATGAGCTGAATCCCTAAAAACACAAGCCCAAACTAGTTTTTCTTTCTTATAAGTTATCTCCTGAATAGTGTCAAAGCCACAGAAAGTTAACACTACTCCTAAAGGGTTAGGGGAAGGTAAGAAATACTTGAAAATGATCAAAGCTGAATTTAATTATTTTTAACTTTTAAAATTTTGATAAAAATGCAAACCCACAAAATTTAAGCTTAAACCAAAAAAACCAAAAACTGCATCAAGACGCAGCATAGCCAACTTTCTCAAAATTAGGTATAGTGAAATGAAGTGATATAAAGGTACAAATGTGAACCGCCTCTGAATAAGAGTTCACGTCAGCAGGAACATAATTAACAGGGAGAAAAACTGTACGTAAACTGGGAAGGAAGAGTTCCTAAAGCAATGAAGGAAGTCACACTAAGTGTCCTTCAGAAAGTGTGAGCCTGCCCTGGTGGCACAGGTGTGTTACCCCATCAGACAAAGGGGCACCTCGGGAAGCCAAGTCTAAGGCTGGCTGTAGCTCGGAGTCAGGGCATTTGACTAGCCCCAAACTGGATCCTTCCCCACAGCAAAAAAGAAACAGAAAAACAAAACAACGAAGGTAGGACTTCCTGTTTCCGGTCTGGAGCTTGGCAGTCACCATTCCGTCCCAACAAGGGTGGGGGGGATCATCTTTCTCTGCCCCTCCCTTTTTTTAATCCACTCCAATAGCATACAGGAGCTAAAGTCCATCACTGTTAGAAAATCCCACCGGAAGTGCCACCTGTAAGGGAAGCAGAACCATCACTGGCTTCCTGGAAATCATCATGGTGGGTGAATTGAGAATGGCAGCGTTGTGGACACAGTCATAGCACACCCCACATTTGTATGTGATTTCCCTGCTGGGACACCATGTAAATCTCAGAGAAAAATCCTCTCTCACCTCAGGCGGAGAAGAGGAAAGGAGCCATTGAAAACCCTTGGCTGAGGCTCTGCTCTTCACATGGCCGGTTTAGGAGCCACTCTCCAAACCAGATGGTGGCTCACTACTAAGAAGAGAGGTTGCTAATGGAACTGTCTGCACTACAATTGCTAATCATCGTGGATCAAAGGCAATTTTTTTATACAAAGAAGTTTAAAATCAAATTCCCGTGGTTTGATTGCGAAACAATGCATTCTGTTTCCCTGTATTTCATATATCAGAACAAGTTTCTGGTAACTAATACAATGTTTTGACTTTTATTTTAGGATGTTTTAATACAAATATCTAGGGACGAGTTCTTTAATTGAGTACATCTGAGAGACAGGCTTTTTCAGCCATGCATTTGGACTGTCAGCTGCTGGAAAGTCTGGGCAAAAAGCCCTTCAGTAAGTGGACCTCTAGGGATGCTGCTGAGGGATGATGCTGGGGAGCCTGGATTTCTGCCCTGCAAACATCACAGGTACTTCTCAATTTGTACTTGGCACTTCAAGTGAGACAGATAGAGGGAGGGGGCCATCTGGGAATTCCTCTCCCGGGGTTGGTCAGGGTTGGTAAGATGGTTTCTCAAGAGGGGGAGGAGCCTCCTGGAGCACTACACACATGTACTACACAGATACACATGCAAGCAAAACAGCCATACACATATAATAAAAATAAACCTTAGGGGGGAAAAAAACCCTGTTTTCCATCCCTGTTGTGTGAATCCTAATTTGATCTTATAATAAAAACCCAGAGCCAGATATTGGAGTAAATGCTAAAAGATCAGAGAGTCAGAGGAATAAACCACAGACAAACTTCTCACCATTACTGAATCCTCAGGCCAAAAGGGGGTAGATCCTATCTCAGACTGGATGTCCTTAGCTGAAAGGCAGGGAAGGGGAGGCAAGAGCTGAACATCTGACTTCTCCCGCCTTATATTTCTTTCTCTGCTCAGCCATGTCACTTCCTAGTGCTGGGATTAAAGGCCTGTGTGCTTCCCAAGTACTAGGAACATGAGATCCCAAGAGCTGGGATTAAAGGTGTGTGCCACCACTGCCTGGCTCTCTTTCTCTTTTGGAATCTTACCGTAGTCCAGGCTAGCAGTTGAACTCAGAGATCCAGATGAATCTCTGTCTCACAAGTGCTGGGATTAAAGGTGTGTGCCACCAGTGTTTGGCCTCTATGTGGCTTGCTCTGTCCTCTGATGTAGTTATAGTTTCTGACCTGGCCTAGCTCCGAAGTCCTGACCCGCAGCCCATTAGAATCACACAAAGGTTTATATTAATCGTATGCTGTTTGGTCTATGGCTTATTGGTTATTACTTGCGAACTCTTTAAGTTAACCCATATTTCTATTTATGTTTAACCACATGGCTTGATACATTTATGTCAGTGCAGCATTCTCATCCTGCTTCCTCTGCATCTAGCTGTCATCTGTCTCTCTGCTCTTCTGTTTCCCAGAATTTTCCTAGTCTGGTTGCCCCGCCTCTACTTCCTATCTAGCTACTTGACCAATCAGTGTTTTATTAAACCAATATTTACAGTGACAAATATTTACAGTATACAAAGGCGTAATCCCACAGCAAGGCAAGCTTTATTTCTTAGAGGATATACAAAATATCACCACACATCCCTCTGAGAGATCTGTGTCTGCTAACCCAGGGAGAAGCACTAATGGTATGTGCTCTACTCAGCTGATGCATCCCTGGCACATGACGAGATACCAAGCAGCCACAATAGAGAATCAACCTCCTAAGAAGTCTGTCAATGGTTAATGGCAATGTAGTATATACACACAGTGGAATACTACTCAGTCATTAAAAATAAGAGGACTTGCCAGGCTTTGGTTCCAGGACAGCCAAGGTTATGTAGAGAAAACTGTCTCAAAAACATAGCCAGCTCTTGCAATTGGACCAGGGCCTATCCCAGGTCCATGAACTGGCTTCTCAAAGCCCATGCCTACTGGGAAAATACCTTTCTCAGCCTTGATACTTGGGGAGGAACTTGGTCCCACCTCAACAAGATATGCCAGACCAATTGACTCAACTTGGGATTCCTTGCCTTCTCCGGGGAGTGAATGGGGGAGGGGGGAGGGAGAGCCTGGGGGAGGACTGACAGAAGGAGCAGGAGAGGGAGCGGTAGTGGGTATGGGAAAAGAAGCAGAGCCAGACATAATAGCTCACACCTTTAGTCCTAGCACTTGGGTGACAGAGGCAGGCAGATCTCTGAGTTCGAGGCCATCCTGGTCTACATAGTTCCAAGACGGCCAGAGCTACATAGTAAGATCCTGTCTCAACTCGCCCAAAGAGAGAATTCTGTCATTTGTGACAATGTGGATGAATCTGAAGGACAAATCACATTTGGTAAAATAAGACGAACCCAGTAAGATAAATACAGTATAGTCTCACTTATCTGTAGGATATAAAATATGAAATTAGAGAATAGAATGAGAATCTTCAGAAGCTGGGAGCAGAGTGAGGTGGGGGTCAAGGGAGGTCAGATGGGTTGTTTAGGTTGAGATCTACTGAACAGCAATATAACAATAATAATGTATAGAATATTTCAAAAGATATATGGCTACATTTCTAATTTCTCTTCAGTAAAGGGGTGCATGGTGTTGATAAACCTATTAATTAGCCTATTTAGGCATTCCAGGGCTACCCATCTGTGAACTCTGCAACCTTGCTAACTGGTCTGGCAAAATATGGCCATGGGTGCAATGGTGGCACAAATGTTATAGAGGTAACCAGCCACTCTCTGGTGGGAGGGTGTCAAGGCTCAGGTCACAGGAGGAAAAACATGCCTGATAGTGTCAATCTGGCTACAAACCCATAGGTCCTGGGAATGACTCTGTTGCTGAATTGACATAGTGCCATACTGTCTTCTAAATTCATGTTTCTATATGTATAGATTAATGTGGCTCTTTATCCTCATCAGCATTATTTCTTAGCGAAGTGGACAGCTGTTATTGCAGAAACTCACAATTAGTCAAAGTGTAGAGAAAAGTGTAGGCCATATATGGCACATCTATATCATAATCTTTCTTGTCAAAACTTAGGAGGTCTCATAGATGAGGGGCCCGAATCATTTTAAGAACTAGAAGTCAGAGAAGAATGTTTTGGAATATACATTCTGAACATGAGAAGATTCCAGCTCACAGCAGCTATGGTTGCCTGCTCAAGACCTGTACAAGATCAAACCAGTCAACATTCCAGCATGACAGCTGAAGGCTTCTTCGAGAGGAAGAGTCCATTTTCTTTAAGGGGATAGACCCTAGTAGGTCAACCATGCTTCAGGGGATTACACCATCACCACGAGCAGGATTATTTTTTTAAAAATGCATAAAGTTGGGAGGAGTTATGTGGCAAATATGATCAAAATTCACTATATGCATAAATAAAATTGCCAATCAACTAATAAAAATCTACTTTTTTATATTTCACATTATTGAGCCAACAAGATGGCTTAGGAATACAGGCACTTGCTGCCAAGCCTAAAGACCCAAGTTCAATCCCTGGTACCCACATTGTGGAAGCGGGGAACCAGCTCCCACAAGTTATTTTTCTGACATCCACAGATATGCCATGCCACATCCTTAAATATACACACAAGAGATAAATGTGATTTAATTTAAAAAAGAAATCCACATTACATGCTTACTGTCAGAACATCACATTGTATTCCCAAAATGTGTGTAATTATAATGTGTCAAATAATATTAGATTTTAAAACTAAAGAAGCATTGGTACTTGAAGACATCTTTGGGGAGGACAAATGAAAACAACATGTACACATTGGAAGACCAAAAGAACTGAAAATATCACAGGAAATGTTAATATCTACTAAGTCACTAGAGGAGACGTAAATTCATTAGTAATTTGTATGTTATTTATAAACACATTTGCATGCACATTTATATTTGTAGGGGTGGAGCCTTGCTGGAGGACATTCATCGCTGTGGGTGGGCCTTAAAGTTATAAGGTCTCACTTCCTGTTCTGTTTCTACTACTCAGTGCAGTACTGCATTCAGGCTTCTCCTGCTATATCTCTTCCCTCTCACAATGGTTTGTGTCCTCTCTGGAACCATAAGCTATTGCATGAATTCTGGTTGGTATACAACGAAAACCAAGAGCCAGATATTGGGGAAAAGCTGGAATATCAGAGAGAGGAAACAGACCATAGTCAGTTCTCAGGCAGCCAACTTCTCAGGCTGAACAGGGTAAAAGCTGTCTTCAAGGGTCCTCCACCTGGCTGGTTGCTCCTACAAAAAAATGTCTCAATGTCTGCTTATGCCTGCCTTAAATATCTTCCCTGCTCCATTGTTTAGCTTCCATTTAACTCTGCATCATAATCCTAGAGTTAGGATTAAAGGTGTGAGCTCCTACTGTTTGGCTGATAGGCCTTGAGCTCACAGAAATTCAGAAAGATCTCTGTCTCCTGAGTGATGGGATTAAAGGTGTGAGTCACCATTTTTTAACCCTCATGGCTTGACTGTGTGCGATTCTGTTCTCTGATATTCCAGGCCGATTTTATTATATATAAAATATATCACCATAATAAGCCACAATAGACCCTTTCTCCTTAAATTTGCTTTTGTCAAGACATTTTTTGTCAACACAACAGAAACAAAACTCAGACAGAACTCTATTTATGTATTTTTGATAGAGGATCTCTCACTGAACCCGGAGCTCAGCAACTGCCCGTGCCTCCTTAGTGCTAGGATAATCGGTGCACACCATCTTGCTTTGCTGTTTATGATCTGAGCCTGGGTCCTCATCCTTGCACAAGAAGCTCCAAACCCACTGAGACATTGCCTCAGCCCCACCATGGTCCTTAGTGATTCCTAGGGCTTTGCATCTAAATAGCATCACCTTCTGCCCTCTGATCTCGCTCACAGGGTTGCAGAGAGGCAGCCTCTAATGTGCCATATGACCCTGGTGGTCGCTACATCCAGCTCTGAACTCACGTCCTTGCTGTTCGTTTTCTGTATATCTCATCTGTTCTTTGTGACTTGTTTCCTGTTTTCTGCCTCCTTTTAGGTCAGTTGAGCATTTATGGTCTTATGAACCAGTTCTCATAGTTCTATCCTTATTAGTTTTGAGTCTGAGGTTTGTTTTTTTTCTTAATGACTGCCTCAAGGTTTGCAATATGCATTGTAATCTATAATAGTCCGACTTGAAATAGTGCCTATACCACTTGGTATAAAACTAGGTGTTCATTTCCTATCTCCTGGCCTTTGGCTAATGTTGTATAACTTTATTATATATATTATATATATGTGCCATAAACATCGTACTGTACTTCTATCTTTACTTTAAACATCCCGTTCTACTTTAGAGAATTTGAAACAAAATGGAAATCTGTATCTTATTTAGTATTGCACTTTCCACGTCTCTTCAGTAGACCCTGCTTCTGCACCATCTCCTGGCACCGATTTTCTCCTGTGTGGAAGGCTGCAGCTCATTAAGTCTTTCTGCTCAGTGTGCCTTGAAAAGTCTGTATTATGTCTTCATTGTGGAAATGTTTTTTTTGTTAGTTATAGAATTCAAGGTTGATAGGTTTGCATTTTCCTCCCAATGCTCCACTGTTCTTCTTGTCTTTGTTCCTTTGTGCTGAGGTCTCTCTTTGCTCAGGCTGCATTTGGTTCATGCTTTTTAAGAACTTTGGCTGTGATGTCCTTGGCTTTGTTTCCTTATTTCTTCTTGTCTTTGGGGTTTGTTGAACTTGCTGGGACTAAGGATTTATATTTTTACCAAAGTTGGGATGTTGTATTTTTTTTTTTAAATGACTATGCCTTCCTTTGAAGACCATGGTTTAAACGTGAACTAGAACATGCAAGGCTTCCCAGCTCTCTGACAGGCTTCATCTTTAGGGTCTTACTTGATTCCACTCTGACAGTGTCTATGGTTAACTTCAAGCCACATTCATTCCCTCTGCACTGTATAGCTGGCTCTACCTCAAGCTTTCATGTGGAATGTTTCTCAAATGTCATTTTTTATGCTTCCATGTCTTCATTTAAGATACCGGGTCTTTCCTGTCTTGAATATGTTGAGTGTATTATAGTATATATCTATCCATATATATACCATCATGTATATCTTTAAATTTATTTTAGATTTGTATATTTTATGTGTGAATGTTTCACTCACATGCAGTGCCTAAGGGTATTAGATTCCCTAGCACTAGAGTTAGTTATGGATGGCTGTGAGCCACTATATGGGTTCTGGGAAGTGAACCTGGTCTTCTGCAAGAGCAACAGGTGCTCTTAACCACTGAACCATCACTCCAGCCCCTAAATATGTCTGTTTATGTCATCATCTATTAATTCTGTCATGTCCTATTTCTGTATCTGTTTTTAATTGGTTTGCATCTTGTTTATTAGATGTCAAATTTTCCTGCATCTTTCCATGCCTGACAACTCTTGGTTGCATGCCAGCTGCTATGAACTTTTAGTCTTGGGGTGCTCATGTAGTAGGAGGAAGTTTCTGGCCCGGACTTTCCGGCCTAACCTCAAGGTTTAGGACCCACAGAGCCGCAGTCTTAGAGCAGCATAGTTGTCCTCTGCTTCTTCCGGCTTCTCTCTGGCATTCTGCTCTGTTCTTCCAGTTCCCAGAGTTCTCTTAGTCTGGTAGCCCCACCCACACTTCCTGCCTGCCTTTGGCCAATCAGCACTTTTTATTAAACCAGTGGGTGGGATAATTATTTACAATGAAACAACACAATCTCCCACATATCCCCTTTTCTCTTCTTAAAAACAAAAAGAACTCCAAATCTAATATTCTTTTCTCCCCTTATCTATATATAAACAACACTGTAAATAAACACAAACATCCATAATCCATGTTTTGGGAATGTGGGCATCTTTCTCTAGGCTACTTCCTGCTGAATGGGGATGCTGGAAATTCCATAGGAATCTAAAGAAAAATAATGTAGGATTATGGACGTCTTTAGTGGAATGGTCTGTAAGGCTGGGTCATCTCAGCCAGTCTCCTTGAGATTGTTCTGGATGCAGAGCTCTGGAAACTTCAACAGAGGTGCTCTGAAATGCTGGATCATCTGGGCCATCCATTTCCATTGGAGATTTTTCAGGGGGTCTTCCTCTATCAAACTTTATGTTCTTTATCCAGGAATAAATCCACAGTTTCTCATTTTCTGTGGAAATAAAAGGAAAACCTCTTCTCCAAAGTAGCATATCTTTGGATTTCAATTTTAAAGTCAATTCATTTACAAAATGTATAGGTAGAATTAGTCCAACCACTTTTATAATCAACTGTCTTTTTAGCAGCCTTGCATCCAGCTCTTACTTTAGGAATCTGAACTCAGGTGGTCGGGTTTGTGTGGTCTGATGGCTATTCATCATTGTTAATTTGACTATATCTAGAATGAACTCCGATCCAGATGTAGAAGGCATACCTGTCAGATGTTTTATGCTTGGTTTGAAATGTGTAACTCCACTTCAAGTCTGAACCTTTGAGATAGGAAGACACACCTTTGATCTGGATCTTGAGGCAACAAAACACATGCTTTTGATCTGGATCTTGAGGTGGGAAAATACACACCTTTAATCCAGATCTTGAAGATGAAAGACACATCTTTAATCTGGGCCACACACTGTTGGAAGCCTATATAAGGATACTGAGCCTGCTTCTCCAGCCTTTCATTCCTTCACTGGCACTGCAGCACACTTCTTCAGGATTCCAGCATACACAGAAGACCAGCTGGGACAACAAACCTTGTGGGAGTAAGCAACTACTAGACTCTTGAACTTTCCGTTCACAGCTAGCCATTGTTAGATTAGCTGGACTACAATAAATTCCATATATATTCCTTCATAAGTGACTCTAGAGAACCCCAACTAATACATATGACAAGCATTTTTATCCCCTGAGGTATCTTCCCAGCCCAATATGAAGTTTCTAACATCATCTTTTAATATATGTATTCAATATTTAATAATAGGCAGTTTTTAACATCAGCATAAAGACTTATTTTCATTACATAAAAATGTAAATACTTAAAAAAAAAAAACAAGAATTACTTTTAAGTTCCTAAATGTTTATAACAAGATTGTTCAGTAGTTTAAGGCAGCTGTCACAAAGCCTAACCACCTAAATTCAACCCTTCAAAGTGAGTGCCCTCTGACGTTCTTATACATGCTGTGACATGCATCTGTGTACAAGAATACACAACACACACACAGAGATAAGGTCCCACCCCCAACCTTTGGAATTATCCTGATATAGGGAAGTGAGGATCGAGAAAAATCAGAGGCAGAAGAATAGATGGAGACAGAAAAGTAGAATTCGAAGGGCTCTCAGTCAATCCCAGAGCTGCCCTGAGTTTACTTCTCAGGGCCTTTTTATGCAGAAGCCAGGAGGCGAGAAGACCTCCCCCTCTCAAGGATGCCATGGTTCAAGGTACAAACAAGTGTAAACACTTCCTTAATTTTCAGAAGATCTAGTAATCACACCTTCGGCCAAACCTGTGTCATACAGCCTTGCAGAGCAAAACAAGCTCAGACCTTGAGTCAAGATAGAAACAAGTCTCTCTCTCTCTCTCTCACCCTCTCTCTCTCTCTCTCTCTCTCTCTCTCTCTCTCTCTCACACACACACACACACACACACACACACACACACACACACAAAGACAGAACTTGACATCTCAAGGAGGAAAAGGAAAAGCCTAACCATGGTTGCCGGTGACAAGATCCTAAATGAGTCTTTAATGGTGCTAGCCTAATGGGAATAATATACATTTACATGGCTTTGCATTATTGCTTAGGTGTTGGTTTTGTCATTTTTTAAAGAATGACCAAAATATATTCAAATCAGCTAATCTTTAAGAGTTATTCTGCTATACCCACGTCTCAGGACCCCCAACAAGACCACCACAGAGCCAACTTTCCGATGCAAGAACGAAAGGTTTCTTTATTCTAGCCAAGGGAGGGACCTTGTCTGACACTGCTTTTGCTGCTAGTGAGGGAGGAAGGTCCCGCACTCTTTTTACAAGGGGTTTATATAGGATAAAGCTACAAGCAGTGAGCTATGGGTCTTGGTGCTGTGTGATTGGACAGGGAAGCTAAAGATGAGGTAATCGTTGGAGAAGTCAGTGTTAGTGACTGTTAACAGCTTGTCAGATGTCTGTAGGGGAACTATAAGGTTCTGGCAGGATATGAGGCATCCATTTCACAGTTAAATGTGACCTTGTGTGTGTTTGTGCTCCACATGAATGCTGTGGTATGCATACATCCATATTCACAGTTAAATGTGAACATGTGTGTGTCACATAGACATGCATAATAAATAAGTAAATAAAGTGGGTGGTCCCTGAGATATAATATCCAAAATTGACCTCTGGCCCTTTCATGTACTCACACAAATAACACACAATCTACGCAGACACACAGACACACAGACACACATATCTGTAGTGACAATGTGGTGATGCACACCTTTAATCCTAGCACTTTAGAGGGAGGCAGGCAGATCTCTGTAAATTTGAGGTCAACTTAGTCTATACAGCGAGTTTTGAAAAAACTTGGATGACATAGAGAAACCCTGTCTCAAAATACATGAATATATAAATTTATAAAAAAAGTAAATAAAAACAAGGGAACTTGTATTGGAGAAGTACTCTCTGGATTTTAATGCTGTCTACCAGACTTGAGGAAATATTGCTCAACATTATGCAGAACAGCTTCTGAACTGGATGTCATGTGACTGTGTTCTATGGGAAGAGAGCTTCCTGTCAACAGGAAATCAAGCTCCCCTGCTCTCAGCTCCTGCTTGCTGAGGCAGAGTTCACGGGTAGCCTCTGCTTCTGCAAATATGGGGAAGGTTTTATTTCTGAAGTCTCCCTGTAACCAATCAGCTAGGGACCTTTATTCTATCCAAGCAGGAAAGGAGAAATGTTTTCTTTGCTAGCTATTTTGGCCCTACAGAAAGAAGCTCCAGGGCCCTTGGGCGTTTGTGTCTGAAGCCCTTGATTGGCCTGGAAGTCTTGGTGGTTTCTAGGGAGTTTCTTTCTTCGGCTCTTCACAGCCTGCCTTCATTGCTTCAGTTCCATGTGGTTTCTGTCCTGGCCATGCTCTGGAATGCTTCATTTCCTCTCGTGGCCATTACCACAGGTGACTCTGCCACTGACATCGACATTCTACCTCATTTCCACCATCTTTGTATACCAGTCCAGCCCACTCTAATAGTAAACCATTCAAAGTAGGCTGGGAAAAAAAAAGACCTTCTTTAACATCAGACACCAGCACATAGGGAACACACACACACAACCACTTAGCTCCCCCCAAACAGTGATTTGATTTGTTAAGTATATTTATCACCCTGCAATATAACTATTTTAAAACTACCTCACACCAGACGCGGTAGCACACATCTGTAATTCCAAAACTTGGGAGGTAAAGGCAGGAAGATTGCAAATTTAGGACTAGTCTGGGCTACATAGTTAAATCTTGTCTCAAAACAGCAAAAGGATTTATTTTGTGCAGGGTGAGGGTGCAGATGTGCACGTATTTGTGGAGGCCAGAGGACTGAAGTTCCCTCAGGCATCATTATGACAGGGTGGCTCACTGGTTTGGTATGCTTCGAGCCCTGGGGATCCACATTGCTGAAAGGATTCAAGCAGAAGCTATTCCATCGGTTAAACCTTCTGACGAACTGATTATTAACCCTAGTGACTGTGGAGAGGTTTGGATGTTACAGGTCTGAGGCCAAATTACAGTTTATCTTGGACCATCTCTAACCCCCCTCAACAGCCATCCCTTGCTATTTTGAGTCTGATCTAATATCCTGTGACTCACTGGGAAACCTGGAATGTATAAACTGACAAAACCGGTTTCTACCAGTCAGAAGGTTAAGAGTATCATCAGACAGCATGTGGAGCCTCTAGCTGAGATTACTGTCTCCTGTATTGTCTTCACCAATGTGTGTGAAAAGTGTCTTAATTTATGACGTTCTTTGTTCTGTTACTATACAGATGTCATTGAACTGTTACCACATGGAGTTCAGGGTGACCTGTATTTGTGTTCTGGGACATGGTCACTCATATTTAGCTTCAGAATAAATAATCTCTTCTCTCCTTTGAGGTGAGAGTTGTGTGTTTGCACTATGCCCATCTTTCCGTGCATTGTTTTTGGACTTCATATGCTCTCTAGGCAAGTATTTGACCAACTGAACCATTTTCTCAGATCTTAATTGTTGCTGTTATTATTTTACTTTTTATAGTTTATAATTTCTTTTATTTGGGTTTGGAGTAATTTATTGGACCATAAGCAAATTAACAGTGACTATACCCCTGAAGAAGGATTCTTTCCCCCAGCAGCATTAACTGAATAGCTCTTTAGCTAAAGGGAGCCTCCTAAGCCGTGAATACTAATGTGTTGATGGGCTCAGTTTGTGTAGGTCTTGTGCAGGTGACCACAGCCATTGTGAGGGCATGGTGCAATGGCCCTGGCATGTCCAGAAGACAGCATTTCACAGCTCTTACATTCTTCCCATCCACTCTTCCATGACCCCAGAGCCTTGAAGGGAGGGTGGATGAAGATGTCCTGTTTAGGGCTGAACACTCAACAGTTACCCATTCTTAGTAATTTGACTAAGGTATATGTCTTGGAATTAACTACTGCCCACTGCAAAACCAAGCTTTTGTAACTAAGCTTGAGAGTAGCACTGTCCTATGGGCACGAACATAAATATTTAGAAGGTATTTTTACATTTTACGAGAGCTATGTTCATTTAGAAAAAATAGTGTTGGCAGGTTTTTCACCACACCCTATACCCTCTCCGGCTATGGGCTTTTGACCAGTACCAGGCATAAATTCCCTCTCATGGAATGGGCATCAAATCCAATCAGAAAGCAGTCGATTGCCTCATCAACAGTCATGCCACCATTGTCCAGCTGGCACATCTTTTGGTTGTTGTTTTGGCTCTGCAAGAGATGATTTCTCTGTGTAGCCCTGGCTGTTCTGGAACTCACTCTGTAGACCAGGCTGTCCTCAGATTCAGAAATTCACCTGCTTCTGCCTCCTGAGTGCTGAGATTAAAGATACTACCATTGGCACATCTTGTGTACAGCTGGCATTGTAACAAGGAGGATACACTGGCAGGGAAGACCATTGATGACATTTCTTCCCTAGAGGCTCATCCAGCACTTCCTCTATGAAGAATGCCCAGCAGGGAAGTTAGTTCTAGCTCACTTCCAGCTCTGTGTCCTGCCATCAGGATATAGAGTTTGGCATTTTCAACAACAGAATCTTATCATCTAGTTCTGATGAGCCTCCAAGAGCAATGGCAATGGCCTGTATTGTTTTGGGGACTTCAGGGACCACAAATGTTATCATCTGAGTCTATGAATTTGACATGAAATTTTAAAAAGTATCATTACCGTGAACAGATTGCAAAATTGTTGCCACACTGAGTCCATCCACGGGTGTGTGTATGAAATGGCTGTCAGTGAAGTGCAATGCATTCAGAGGCTATATTAATAAGACTCTGCCCTAATGAGCTTGGAAGAACCTGAATACTCTTTTATTCACACAGAAGATCACACCCCCACCTCTTGATTAAACACTGGGTCAGACCCCTTCCATAGTCAACCTATTTTATTCTCACACCGTACCTCACAACAGGCACTTGAGCCCAGGTCTGAACTCACAGCCAGCCACCTGCAGGATGACAAGACAGGAAGCCTTTCTACTCAGAGGTCTAAGTCAGGGCTGGGGCTGGGGGGGGGGGGGGGGGGGAATCAAGAAGAAAATATGACCACAAGGTGGCAGTAGAATTCAAAAACTTGAAGAGACAACACAAGGAGGTCTTTGGGGCTGGACACCGCCAGAAGTTGGGAAACACACTGAAGGAGAGAGACCCCTTAGGAGTGCTGGCAGGGCTTGACATTATGACTCAGAAGCCTGGAAGGGACACTCTAGGTCGCAGAATTTCAGAGGCAGCAATAACTTGAGGTCAGCACAGTTTGGGGGTTAATCTTAACTTTAGCAGAGGCTGGGCACAGGTTTTCCCAGTATGCAAACCAGGCAGGTTCTAAGTGATTTGGTCTGTTTATCTGAAAGATATTTAAGACAGGTGGGTGTGTACAAATTTGATCTGGTATTGGTAGGCATTTGGCCAGTGCACCTGGGTTCACTATGAAGAAATAAAAACCCCAGAGACCCAACAGTCAGAAGCCACTCCTGACCCACTGGCTTATGTAACAGACACCCTCTTTGAGGACTGTTCAAACCGGGGGTTCTTGCAAATACAGCCTTGAGGAGATAGGCTGTGAGGGGGAATTGTGGGTAGAGACTCTCTGCCACTCAGGCTGGGGTCTGCACGGTTGATAACATCTCCCTCACTTGTGCCACTATGCAACTGGGCACGTGGCTGTGGCGGAAGGCAGTCAGTGCCTTTCCTTTGCAGATGGAGAATTTTGTTTACAGTGCTAAGGACGGAATGTAGGGCCTCCAGCATGCCAGGCAAGTGCATCACTGTGGATACAGCTAGATAGATCCCAATCCCCAAACATTTTTAAAGATTTAATTTTACGTGTATAGATGTGCACATGTGTCTGTGCATCACATGTATGCAGTTTCAGATAAGACTGGAAGAGGGCTTTAAATCTCCCAGAACTGGAGTTATAGACATCTGTGAGCCACCATGTAGAGGCAAGGAACTGAATCTGAGTCCTCCACAAGAGCAGCCAGTGTTTGTAACCACTGGACCATCTCTCCAGTGCCCACAATATAGTTTTGTTTTGTTTTTTTTTAAGGTTTTTGATAAAATATATGTACAGTGTAATATCTACTATTTAACCCCCTTTAATCTTAAAATCTTGTGGCTTTAATGATATTATTAGTCTTGTGCAGTCATCACAGCTGTTTCCAGAAATTCATCATTCTGAACTCTCCTGAGCCTGTTTCCCTTTACTTAGCACATCGTCCACATGATGATTTCAGTCTCAGCCAGGTGATGGCATTGTTGGAAGGGATTGCAAATTTAAGGAAGTGAGGCCTACTGGAAGTTAGGTCACTGAGGACACACATGGTGGCTTCCAACTCCAGTCCGGGGGGATCTGATGCCTTCTTCTGACCTCTGAAGACACCAAATGTGCTTATGAGCACATAAATACATGCAGGCAAAGCACTCATACGAATAAAATAAATACGTCTAAACTTTTTTTTTTTTTTGGAAAGAAGTTCAATGTCATTCTCTGTTATATGGTGATTTTTGAGGCCAGTCTGGGCTAGAGAATTTATATAAATAAATAAATGAATCTTTCTATCTTGTATTTTTATTAAGGTTCTTTGTTCCAGTGTCAGAAAGTTAGCACAATTCATGTAGTCTCGTGTGTTAGAATTCCATTGTTCTTGTTGTTAAAATAGTCTATCTAACATATTTAACATTTTTACTTTTACTCACCTATCCATAGGCAAGCATTTGTGTATTTACTGTCTTTGGTGATTGGGAATAAAGCTTCAATGAACATGAGCGAAAGTGGTTTAGTCTCCTCTCTCAGTTACTTAGGGTAAATGCCTGGAAGCAAAATGATTGCACCATATGAAACTGTCAGAGCTACCAGGTGGTTTCCCACGGCAACAGCACGAGGTGGTTGGTTTTAATTGTCAGCTTGATGCAATTGAGAATCACCTGAGGAGAGTCTCAAAGAGGAATTGTCCAGAACAGTTGCCCTGTGGGCATGTCTGTCTTGATTACAGTAATTGAGGTAGGAAGGCCCACCCAGTTTGGGTGACACACATCCTTGGCTGTGTTAGAGTGGTGCATGGAGCTAAGCATGCTTGCAGTGTTATCTGCTTCTCAACCTTACATGACTAAGTTCTTGCTACCTCAGCTTCTCCACAGCAATGACCTATAACCCGCAACTCTGAGCTAGAAATCTCTCCTCTGAGTTGTTCTTGTCAGGGTATATTTATCACAGCAGCAGGAGACAACTGGAGACGCAACTCAGTTTCACTTTGTAATCAGCAATACCAAAGAACTGGTCCCCACATCTCATCTGCAGTTGTGCCGTAGTCTGAGAGTAACCCTTTAGAAGCTCATGTCTTCAGAACTTGGTCTTCTGCTGGTGATCTGGAAGGCAGCAATGTCATTAGGACAGGAAGCCTGGGACTTGGGCATGATTCAGGAAGGGCTTGCTGAGCAAGCATGGGACCTGAGCTTGTGTTCTAAGCACACTCACAAGGAAGCCAGGCAACATGTCTGTTAGCACCTGGAGGAGAGGCACAAAACCAGACAGATTCCTTGACCTTGCAAGCTCTAGCTTCACTGAGAGACCCTGTCTTTAAACAGTATTAATATTATTCTGTAAGTACTCTCTCTATAGAATTAATGTTCTAACTTAAATTTTAAAGGAATATTTAAGTCTCAAATCTTTTTTCCCCCCAAGATAGGGTTTCTCTATGTAACAGCTCTGGCTGTCCAGGGACTTACTTTGTAGTCCTGGCTGGTAAACTCAGAGATCTGCCTGCTTCTGCTGCCTGAGTGCTGGGATTAAAGGCATGTGCCACCACTCAGCTAAACCTCAAATCAAAATGAAGCTAGTCTTACCCTTAAGTTAGCTGACTGCTTTGTGCTTCAGAATTTAATGAACTCTCAGTAAAAATTTAGTGGTTTTCCCTTACCATTATGAAGATGGTAGGTTTTTTAAAATTACATTTTGTGTGTGTGTGTGTGTGTGTGTGTGTGTGTGTGTGTGTGTGTGTGTGTGTGTGTGTGTGTGTGTTTCATGTACTGCAGTGCTCCTGTGGAGGTCAGAAGACCACTTGTGGGAATGAATCCTAGGCATCAAATTCAGGTCTCCAGGTGTGGAGGCAAGGACTATTATTCTCTGATCCCTTGAAGATGGCAATCTTTGTAACGTGAGGTTTCTGGCCCGACTAGTCCCATGATCTGGATTTGCCCTTAGCCGCTTCTCTGTCCTGCCACGTGGCCCCATGGCTCACCAGTGTTACCTTACAAGTTGAATCTAGTGCAGCTGGATGGTGTTTCTCTTAACTCCGCCCTTCTTCTCCTACCTATGCTCTGATTCCTCCGCCTACTTCTACGGTGCCTGCCATGGCCAAAACAGTCCTTTATCCACAGCATATAGACACCCCACATCAAATCTTGTAATAAACATGTTCATGAATTCGTGGTTCTGTTTTTCACTTTGATGTCATAGCAGGGGTAGTCTTCCAGTCAGTGGGAGTCATGAGCTGGGGTGGGGGGACTTGAGAATGGGCCTGGGACTTATTTCTCAGATGCTCACTTCAGTCTCTGTTTGGTTTCCAGAGGTGGTTTCCTGTCTCTCTATTCATGCGTACAGTGTACCCGCTCTTTCCTTTGTAGTTCTGGACAATTCGCAGAAGTCCTGGTCCAGGAAGAACTGTTGCTTAGCAACAGGTTAACTAACAAGTCTCTCTTTTCTGTGGCCCATGACAAAAGAGCTCAGCAAAACCTCCGCAGCACATATTTGTCCAACAAATATACAAATAGTCTCTGTTTGGATGTTATGTGTTATGGATGAGCAGTAGAATTTTGTCTGTCTTTAGCTACAGCATGGTTGAAAATGTATACTTTTAATCAAACATTTATTAAAGGTTAATACTTGTTTGACTTAATCTTGTTTTAATTTTTTAAGTCTATTTTTATTTGTGTATGTATATGTGTGTGTGTGTGTACTTGGTGTGTGTGGAGGAGTGTATGTTCCAGGGTGCTCATGCAGAGGTCATAGGACAACTTTTAAAAAAATATTTTTACGTTAATTTAGAGAGAGAAAGAGAGAGAGAAAATGAGCATCCTTAGATATGTGCCAAGAGCAGGCAGGTATCCTTAGAAGCCAGAACAAGGTGGCAGACCCACTGAAGCTAAGTTATGGGGCCACCCAGGGAGGGTATTGGGAACAGAACTTGGCTCCCTGAGAACTGGTGAGCCATCTTTGTAGTCCACTCCCCCCAACATCTTAACAAAAGAATAGCTCTGTTCTTTGACAACTTCATACATATATACAATGTATCCAGCTGAGCATCCCTCCATGGCTTCCCCATCGTCGTGGGCTCTTCTCCATTTTGATTTTTGTAACCCAGAGTCCAATTAGTATTGCCTGTTCTGGCCTCTGAAGGCACCAGACAGGCACGTGGTACACAGACATAAAATATTGCGACATAATTTCCACACAGCTCTTACCTGTGCAGTTTAATGGGTTTTCTATATTGCAATATCAGTTTCTAAAAATTACATACTTATCATTATTGTGTGTGCATGATGTGTGTATATGAGAGTGGGCACTTGCACATTCTACGATGCTTGCGTGGAGATCAAAGGATAACTTTCTGGACTTGGTTTTCCCCTTCCCAGTGTGGGTCCCCGGAATCTGACTCCGTTACCAGGCTTATCCACAAGTACCCTTGCCTTCTGAACCATCTCACCAGCCCCAGCAACATGAGTTTTTAAAAAAACTGTGGTAAATACACATAAAATTTCCCCTTTAGCCATCTTAAAGTATGCAAATAATAGCCTTTATTCACAATGTTGCACATCCGTCACCAATGTATAGTTCCCCAACTTTCATAGAAGCTATAAAATTCAGGGCTGGAGATATGACTCAGTGGTTAAGAGCATATACTGTTTTTACAGAGGACCTGAGTTTGGTTCCTGGAACCGACGTTTAGCAATTCAAAACTGCTTGTAACTCTAGCTCCAAAGGGATCTGATGTTGCCTCTGACTTCCATGGTTGCCTGCACACACACACACACTCACACACACACACACACACAGAGGCTTTGTCTATGTAGCTATCTACTATCTATCATCTATCTAATTAAAAATAATGAAAATAAATTTAAAAAACTATACAATATGCAATAATATTTAATTTTTTCATCTACAATCTCTTGAAACTCTGATTACATCCTGCCTCCATGAATTTACTTATTTATTATTATTCTAATCTATGCCTTTGTGTTATACTTACATAATTATTACCAGGCTGGAGAATTGGTCCAGTAGGTTAAGAGTGTGTAGTGCCTTTCCAGAGGACCTGAGTTCAGTTCCCAGCACCCATGGGACACTCGCTATGGTCATGCACACATGCACACATATATATCCACATAAATAAACCGAATCTTTTTTAAGTAAATAAATTATTGCCTAATGCAGAGCCATGGATTTTCATCTATTTTGCTTCCCTAAGAATTTTCTGGTTTTAGAGCTGAAGTTTTATTAAGGTCTCTCTCAGCTCTTACCTGAGGTCTTTTCCTTCCTAGGACTGGCCAGAACATTGGGTGTTTTATGAACAGTTGTAGTGAGGGTGACGTCTCTGGCTCTGGGTCCAGTCTCTCTTAACTACAGCATTAACTACAGGAGTTGGAAGTTTTGTTTCTGCTCATGATCTTTATCAAGAAAAAGGCATTTATTTCCTATTTCTATTTTTTGGAGACCGACCTTTCTTCATGAATGGGGACTTATTTTTGTCAGATTTTTCTGGGAAAATATGGGAAGATATATACTCTCTTCCGGTCTGTTCCTAACTTCCCAGCATTGAAGTAGGCCTGCATTCTTAGAAGAAACTTCACTTCATCGTGATGCATAATTCTTTTTCTACATAGTTGGCATCCATTTGATGATATTTTTGAAAGTTGATAATGAGGATGGGAGACATGTCTCAGCAGTTAAAGGTGGCACTACTCCTTAGAGAACCTGAGTTCAGTTCCCAACACCCATGTTGGGTATCTCACAATTGCCTATAACTTCAACTCCAGGAGACATAGTATCCTCTTCTGGATATATATGCACTTGGATATATGTGCACATACCCACACAGACATATAATTAACAAAAATATTTTTAAAATGATAAAAATTAAAATAAAAATTGATAATGAGCAGTAAATTTTAGCCTGTCTAGTAGGGACATAGTAATATTGATGCATATAACATTTTAATATTAATAAAGTATTTTTTCATGTTTGCACTAATTAAGAATACTGGTCTATAGTTATTTTTAATACATCTTTGGTTTGGGTATCATGGTGATACATGCACACACCCATGTGAACACAGTTTGGAGGAATTGCTGCCCTTGGAGAGGATCTGTGTTCATTCCCAGCACCCATGGGGTTCACAACCATTTGTAAATTATCAGTTTCAGGAGACCTGGTGCCCTCTTTTGACCATCATGAACATGCATGCCATGCACACACATACACACTGGCAAAACATTCATGCACATAAAATAAAATAGATAAATCAAAAAAATTTTTAAGCAAGAACACTTTGAAAGTCTGTCAGAGTAATGAAGAAATAAAGCAGCCTCCATGTGACATCAGGTTGAGCAAGCTCAGGAATGTCAAGGGTGATGTCTAAGGAGGGAAGTCTGTCAGAAACCAAGTTTCAGGCCTTACGTTGCTGCAAAGAGATGCCATGGCCATGGCAATTCTTATAAAGGAAAACATTTAATTGTGGCTGCTTTACAATTCAGAGATTTAGTCCATTATCATCATGGTGAGAAGCATGGAGGCATGCAGGCAGTCTAAAGCCAAGAGCAGGACTATCACCTTGACCTAGAGACTCAGCCTTTAGGCCATGAAGGTCCAGTATTTGAGGTTTGGCCAGAGGGCCAGTTTAAGATTATGTGCATGTATGCCCCCACCCTGCTTCCTGTTTCTCTCATGTGGCTCTTGGAGGACGGACCTGACCTGCTTTAGTTGCACAGACCAGTCCAGTTTTCCAGGCTGTATTGTCCTTCTTATGCTTTGTTTTACCTGAGATATGGTTCCAATCCCTAGAAATTGCACACTTACCTTCTGTAGAGGCCAATTGATTGTGGTGTTATTATAGACACGTTAGTACCCGTGTTACTGAGAGTTCTACATTGGCAGCTTGAAAAGAGAATAATACTGGGCCTGACTTGAGCATTTGAAACCTCAAAGCCCATCACCAGTGACACTTCCTCCATCAAGGCCACTCCCTACATGTCTATGGAGCCATTTCCATTCAAACCTCCACAGGCACACAGAAGGTCTCAAAAGGCACCCTGGAGAGCTAGAAAGGATAGGCAGAAAGAATGAAGCCAACTCCAGCACTCCCACAGGGGAGGAGAATCACAGACTCTTCCACCCCATAGGCAGGAGCATTGGTCTAGAGAACAGCAGCTAACCCCCCACACAGGACAGCCTGTAGTTTTCATAAACCTTAAATCCAGTTGTAGGACTTGGTGTGGCAGTGATTCAGATGGTATAGCTCAGCATTGGAGATGTCCACTTGGCCACTCTCCATACTTTAGAGGCCACATCTCAAGAGGAGATGCATTGCTTAAGACTGCTGACTGGTGGGACTCTTTGGTGTGTGTGCAGGAAGCAGTTATGGGTCAAGGAGGGTTAGACACAGATACACTAAGAAGCCCAGGCAGTAAGAAGCTTCTGGGCTGATGAGGTCAGAGGACAGTAGCCCTACCTTCTTTGGACAAGCTCAGAATAATTAAGGAGATTGACAATCCTGAACCAGAGGTCAATAGGCTTCTCCATCTCTATGCCTTCCTTTCTGCCACATGGTTTTCCATTTGTAGGACCGAGAAGTCTGAATCTCATCTCAGGTCCAGTGGGTGCTTTCTGCAACCTCCTCCGTCATCTAGGATGTGTAATTTTGAGCAGGAGTAGAAATCACTGAGACCAGTAAAGATCACAGTGCTCCATCAGGCTCCCTGAAACCTTCATACTCCCTAGATGTTAGCACCCCCCCATATACAAACTGAGCAGTCTCAGGAGAGTGAGCAAAGGCACCTAAAATGACTGTGCCCCTGTTAAGTGACTGACTATGCAGAACCACCAGTTTGAATGACATGAAGTAGAAGAGTCTCAGATTCAGTTGACATCATCTTTTACCGGACCACAGTATATTCTGGAGAACTCGGGAAGAAACTGCTCTAAGACATTGATTTTGGGGTTCCCCTCTTGGACCCTATATTTTTCCTAACCCTCTTTTTCTATATTTGTTAATTTCTTTTAAAATTGCTCTTAAGTGTGTGTGTGTGTGTGTGTGTGTGTGTGTTAGAGAGAGAGAGAGAGAGAGAGAGAGAGAGAGAGAGAGAGAGAGAGAGAGAGAGAGAGAGAGAGAGAGAGAGAGAGAGTTTCTTCTGTAATCTTTGCTTGGGATAGAGTAGTTCTCGTCTGAAGATACTATTCCCCTTTCCTGATTCCTTCTGCTCAAGTCTGTTAGCTTTTCCCTTGTCTGTCTACATTTTCTGGTGTCCCCTGTTGCAAGATTCTGCAGTGTGGCCTGAGTTCCCAAGACAACAAGGCCAGGCCTATGGAGCTCAGCCCTCTGTTGTTCCTAGATTCTGGAGTCCCTACCAGCCCAAGGTCTCTTGCTTTTTATGTTCAGTTATTTCCTGTGTTTGCTTTCTAGGTGGTGTTTTTAGTCTCCTTAGCAGAACAGGGAAAGCTTCCTTGACTATCTTTCTGGAAGCAGGTTCTAAGTGTTTAAGGGCATGGCTTTGCTTCCTTCAGCTGCCTTTTATGTTTGATTTATTGCTTGTGCCCTTGACCATCCCTTTCTCTCTACATTTGCTTTGATCATGGTGGCAGTTGTGTGATTTGGTCATTGTCCCCTGTGGTTTCTGTAACTTATTCTTTGCTGCTTATTTTAGCAGATGCAGAGGGCTATTGTGTACAACTTTCTTTCAAGGGATATTGTGGACTTCACACATAGTAGATGCTTGTGACAACGCAGTGCTGGCTCCCTGAGTTCCTGCTTTTAGCTTTTACAACTATGATAAAATAAATGTCTATTATCTAAACCACCTAGATTATAGTTGTTTGTTACAGCATCCCAAACTAATGTACATGATTATTATTTGGGTTTAGACTTTTAATGTCTTAGGGTTTCTATTGCTGTAGAGAGACACCATGACCATAGCACTTCTAATAAAGAAAACATTTATTGGGGGTGCCTTACTATTCAGAGTCCATTACCATTACAGTGGGACTTGGTAGCATGCTGGCAGAGGTGTGCTAAAGAGGTACTTGAGAGTTTGACATTTTGTGCAAGTAACAGGAAATGGTCTGAGACACTGGGCATGGCTTGAGCATATATGAGACCTCAAAGCCTCCCTCTACAGTGACACACTTCCTCCAACAAGGTCACACCTCTTAATAGTGTCACTCCCTATGAGACTATGGGGGCCAATTACATTCAAACCACCACAAATGATTTCCTGACAAGATTTGTCTGGGACAGTGTTGAACTCTGCAGTCCAGGCTGACCTTGAATTCTCCCACCTCCACCTTCTGAGGGCTGGGATTACAGGAGTGTATTGCCATATTCAACTTTCCTCAAACAATTTAAATAAGAATCTTAGTCACGAGTAGTGGTTTCCTGCTGGAATCTTAGTATTCAAGAGGGCTGAGGTGGGAAGATAATGTGTAGAGGCCAACCTGGGCTACCACAGTGGATTTCAGGCTATGATGGCTACATAGCAAGACTCTGTGTCAGCAAACTGAAGAGGTTAAGAAGGAAGGAGGGAGAGAAGGAAGATAGGCTGGCTTCATCTAGCTATGTAGTACTGTTTCTGTTCTCTTCATTTGTGTAGGCACAGATTTCCATCTGGTACGATTTTCCTTTAGCCAGAAAGATATCATGTAGCTTTTATTTTGTGACAATGTCTTAGTCCATGCTGTCCCAGCCTCCAAGTGGGGGAATCACAGGTGTGAGTCACCATTGCTGGCTCATCTAGCATTTGTTATGGGGGCCAGTCTTTTGCTAATAAATGCTTGAAAGGGTCCTTATATTTCCTTTGCTCTAGAAGGATCCATTCAAAGAGTATTATTTTGTGTTTGTGTGTGGCACGTATGCACATGTCCCAACCTAAGAAGGCAGAAGACAACTTCAGGACTCTATTGTCCCTTCCCGCTGTGTGACCGAGATCTAACTCAGGTTGTCAAGTTTGTATAACAAGCACTTTTATCCACTGTAATATGAAGTTCCTGGCCTTTTCAGCTTAGCCCTGAGGATTGGACCTTCTTGCAAGCCTGCTGCTGTTTAGTACCAAATAATCACTCAAAGACTTATATTAATTTCATGCTGATAGGCCTATGGCTCAGCCATATAACTGACTAACTCTTTACTCTTAAACTAACCCATGACTCTTATCTTCTTTAGCCATGTGGTTCAGTACCTTTTATCAGAGCAGCATTTCAACTTCTTTCCTCTGCATCTGCTGATGTCTCTTCCTGCTGGTGTCTCTGCTCTGCTCTTCCTGTTTCCAGAGTTTTCTTAGTAGCCCCACCCCAAACCCACCAAGTTCTCTTGTTGGCCCTTGAAACAAGACTTTTCTGGATAAATAGTTCTTGGTTTTCAGGAAGTAGGTGGTGCTGTTTCTGATGAAAATGTGTTGTCAACTCCTGTGTTATTCTGTTAATGTGAGGAAAGTGGTACATGCATCTATTACAATGTTCACTTTTTGAGGTAAGCTTTTGAAATCTGTTATTTCTGGGGCTGATGGTGCTCGCACCTTTGATACTCAGCAGACCCTGAGTCCTAAATCAGTCTCCTGTTAATTCAGGGAAACGCTATTCTATGCTATTCTCTCTCTATATATATCTATTTCATGATGCCTCTTCTCAGAATCACAGTTACAAAGTTGCTAGTTTTCTAGGCAGTTTTCTCTGGCCTCCCCCCTTCCCTGCCTCCCTCCCTCCCCCCTCCTGTCCTCCCCTCCTCTCTTCCCTCCTCTCCCTTCCCTTCCCTTCTTCTCTGTTCAAGACAGAGTTTCTCTGTGTAGTCCTGGCTGTTCTGGAACTCACTCTCTAGACCAGGCTGGCCTTGAACTCACAGATCCTCCTGCCTCTCCCTTAAAGGTGTATGCCACCACTACCTGGCCTTGGTAGGTTTTCCATGTGAAACTGGCAAGTTAAATATCTTTTCACAGCAACAAAACAGTTACTAAGATAACTTCTGATTTCAGTATCTCTAAAATAAGAATTAATTTGTAGGAACTGAAGATGTGGCTTAGTTGATAGAGTGTTTACCTCATCTATAAGGCCTTGGGTTCATTCCTCAGCACATGTTAAACTGGTGTGTATACCTGTAAATCCCAGAACTTCAAATAAAGCAGTCAGGATAGGGCTGGAGAGATGTCTTAGTGGTTAAGAACACTGGCTGCTCTTCCAGAGAACCTGGGTTTGATTCCCAGCACCTACCTGGCAGCTTACAACGGTCTGTAACTCCAGTTCCAGGCAACCAGACACTTTTATACCAATACACATAAAATAAAGTTAAATAAATTATTTTTTAAAATAGATAAATTTATTTTTTAAAAGTACTTGGGGATTAAAAAGAGACACCACGACCAAGGCAACTTATAAAAGAAAGCATTTAATTGGGAGCTTCTTACAATTTCAGAGGTTTACTCCATTATCATCATACCCAGGAGCATGGTGACAGAGAAGTGGGTAAGAGCTACACACACTGACGCATAGGCCAAGAGAGAGTCTGGACTTGGCATGGCCTTTTGAAAGCTCAAAGCCCACCCCAAATGACATATTGTCTCCAACAAGGCCATACCTCTTAATTTGTTTCAAATAGTGCCACCTCCTGATGACTAAGCATTCAAACATATGAGCCTATGGGAGTCATTCTTATTCAAACCATCAGAGATGGCTCAGCTGGTAATAGTACTGTTTGCTCTTCCAGAGGACCTGGGTTCAATTCCAAGCTCTTACACAGCAGTTTACAACTGTCTTTAATTTCACTCTGGACCCTGTGGGCACTAGGTATGCAAATGCTAATAGACACAGGCATAAATGTAGACAAAAGACCCATACACATAAAGTTGAGGGGGAGGAGGAAGAGGAGGAAGAGGAGAAATGGAGGTAGGAGGATCAGAAGTTCAAGGTCACCATAAGCTGCATGTTGAGTTGAAAGCGAGCCTGGCATACGTGAAATCCTGTCTAAAAAAACAGTAATTTGTGTTATTTTATGTTTCATTTTCATGTGTATTTGGTATGCACATTTGCACATGCACATTTTACATGTGTGTTTGTATACATTAACATGTGACAGGCTTTTCCAGGCAAGACTCAAATATACACCAACTCACTAGGACGGGAACCCATAAAGGACAAAAGTAAAAACTTCATCAAAGTCCAACTCTGTGAAGTAATATTGTAGTTTCGGTAACTAACAGAAGTGTGGGTGAGATGTTACAGAGGCAGGATGAGTCAAAGGCAGTCACCATATATCACTGAAAAGCCCACATGCATGCCGGCTCATGAAAGCTGCAACCTTGGGGCTCTCTGCACAGCCTGCATACTGCCTGGTCCAGGAAGTCCCCTTTGTGTGGCTTGCCCGGTCTCCTTCCCCTTTGTTGTTCACTCCTTCTATGAAGCTAAGGGGCCTTCAAGAATCCTCCAAGTCTCCACTGTCCCAGACCTGTGACTTTTCCCTTAGTTTCTGTTCTCCTCCTGGGGGGAAGGTTTCAATTCAAGGAAATATGCAATAACATGCACACCGAGGTACATGCACTTGGAGACCTGGGGTTCATCTGAGGGATCATTTTGCTTGCCTTTCTATCTTATTCACGGAGACAGGGCCTCTAAATAAAGCCAGAGCTCCTTGATAGGGTGTGTCTTCCTAGCTAGATTGCCCTGGGGATCTGACCTTTAAAGGTTAGAATTGCAGGTGAGCCATCACACCTACCCAGCACATATATGGGTGCAGGGGATTTCAGCTCTTGACCTCACACACTTGTCATTTCCCAGCCCTAACCGGAGCTATTTTAAGACACTGAGTTTGTGCTACTGCCACAAAGGCAATAGGAACCAGCACCTTCCAAAGAATTGATCATAGTCTTTGCAAACCTGGTAACTTAACTGGACACTACTATTTCGTTTTGAGTTTGGAAAGGTCACAGGATCACTCAGTGTGGCAGGAGCAGCTGCATGCTCTAAGAGGAGCCTCTTCAGATGTTCTATTTTTATTTATTTGCTAGTTTATAGATAGTGTTTCCCTATGTGGCTCTGCCTGGCCCAGAACTCACTGTATAGGCCTTGAACTTAGAGATTTCTCTTGCCTCTGCTTCCCGAGTGCAGCCATTAAAGGCAAGCACCATCATGCCCAACCCAGACATGCTCTCTGAACAACATTCCTCTTTCTGAGCCCCATCTCTCTTTTTTCTAGCCATCCTGCTGAGCCCCCAACCCATTGGCTGACAGGCCCCATTCAAGCACTCTCCCTCACTTCATGGCCAGAAAATTTTTTCTAGGTTGGGAGCAGTAGTCACAGGGAAGTCCATCTCTTTTTAAACAATGAAGGATTCGTGCTCTTTGAATATCATATACCTGATATATGAATGTCTAATATATTTTGTATGCTATTTTGTTTCTTCATATTTATATTTTTGGCAGGTATGTGTGCATGTGTATAGGTGCACATGGATGTGAATGAATGTGGGTGGAGGTATATGTGTGCATGTGTTTAAGTGCACATGGATGTGGGTGGATGTGGGTGGAGGTGTATGTGTGCATGTGTTTAGGTGCATATGGATGTGAATGGATGTGGGTGGAGGTGTATGTGTGTTGTGTATAGGTGCACATGGATGTGGGTGGATGTGTATGTGTGCATGTGTTTAGGTGCATATGGATGTGGATGGATGTGGGTGGAGGTGTATGTGTGTTGTGTATAGGTGCACATGGATGTGGGTGGAGGTGTATGTGTGTGTGTATAGGTGCACATGGATGTGGGTGGAGGTGTATGTGTGTGTGTATAGGTGCACATGGATGTGGGTGGAGGTGCAGAGGTGTGTAGAGGTCAGAGGCTGATGTCAGATGTCCTCTTCCATCCTCTCCACATTACATGTTGAGACAGTCTCTCTCACTTGAACCCACTGCTGACCTACTTGGCTGGTCTACCTCATCAGCTTGTTCTGTTTGACCTCCTTGTGCTGTTAGGCGGCTACCATATCTCCTTTGCATTTTGGGGTGCTGGAGGATCTGAATTCTGGTCCACATGCTTGTACTTCAAGAACTTTACTCACTCACTCACTGTTTCTTCTGCTCTTTCCTGTTATTTTAAGTGCATCAGGTGGGTGGGAGATTCAGTGCCTTATCATGGCTGAAGTGAAAGGATTCAATTTAAAATTAATTTGTTGAGATAAAATAAATCTTCTTAAAATATATTTCATATGCTCCCTAAGGCATGAACTAATTCTTTCCCAAACACCTTTGGATATCTACTAAACAGATTAATTATTGTACTAATTAGTGCAAGTTTTATATGGGCCTATTTTATTTACCTTTAACAGACTGGAGAGTACCGAAGGATATAAGCTGCAGTACAAAGTTTTAGAAATTTGAATGTTTTGTTGTTGGTTTCTGGGCAGAATGAGTCTGGAGGTTCAGTTTCTCCAGCTGGGGCAGCCAGAGGCCAATGTAAACAGTGGGGGTGTTGAGCTGCCAGCCTTTAATTGGGAGAAAGATGTGGGTACCCAGGCCCCCCAGTGTCAGAATCATCTCCAGGCCAGCAGATTTTGGTGGACTGTCAATGTGAATATGTCTGTAATGGATACTTTTATGATAACGTAACGTAAGATCTAGTCATCCAAGAGAAGGAAACCTCAGTTGAGAAAATGCTTCATGACGATGGTGGAGGGCTCAGCCCACTGTGTGTAGGGATACCCATGGGCAGGTAGTCCTGGGTGCTATAAGAAAGCAGGCTGAGCAGGCCATGGTGGGCAATCCTCCATGTCATCTGCAGCAATTCCTACCTCTGGGTTCCTGCGCTGGTTATGTTCCTGTCCTGACTTCCTTCAGTGATGGACTATGATATGTTAGTGTAGCTAAATAAACCCTTTCCTCCCAATTTATGTTTGGGCACGGTGTTCCATCATTAGCAACAGTAGCCTTAGGACAATGTCCCAGGAAGAACTCTCCCAAGAGAAAGATCAGAAGAGCAAGAACACCCAGGTGGTGGTGAGATGCAGACCATGTAATCTGGTGGGGGAGGGGGAGGGCTAACTACATTCAGTAGTAGAATGTGATCGCTCAACAAAAGAACACTGTATCAGCTATAGGACTCACCAACTAGAGCTCAGAAAAACATTTATCTGTGAGATAGTGTTTAGAATATCTACTGAGCAAACTGATGTTTATCGAAGTGGTGTTTGCCCATTCTAGATGAAGTTATTATGGGCTATAATTGGACCATCTTTACAGACTGGCACTGGAAAAACTTTTACAACGGAAAATGAAAGGTCACCTGAGAGGGAGATCCTTTGGTATACTTTCACAAACTCATATACTTTTTGAGAACCTTACTGAAAATGGTACTGAATTTTCAGTTAGTGTCTCTATTGAATATCTATAATGAAGAACTTTTGATATCTTTAGTTCATCTACTCTAGTATGAGGTTTCTGGGCTGGACTTTTGGGCCCAGCCTCAAGGTTTGAATCCACAGACCCACAGTCCCACAATCCCACAGAGACACACAGATGCTTACATTAATTGTACACTGATTGACCTGGGGCCCAGGCAATAACGCGCTAACTCCTTACCCTTAATCTAACCCATGATTCTTATCTTGTTCAGCCATGTAGTTTGGTGCCTTTTCTCAGAGCAGCATAGTTGTCCTCTGCATCTGCTGGTTTGTCTAGCAACTCTGTGGCATCTCTGCCCTGTACTTCCTGTTCCCAGAATTTTCTTAGTCTGGTAGCCCCACCTACACTTCCTGTCTGCCTTTGGCCAATCAGTGCTTTTTATTAAACTCATAGGCAGAACAGTTATTTACAATGTAACACCATAAATCCACTACATATCCCCTTTTCTCTTTTTAAAACAAGAAGAACCCCAAATCTAACCTCCTTAGCCCCCCTTTATCACAACTTATGAACAACACTGTAAACAAACATAAACATCCATAATCCATGTTTTGGGATTGTAGGCATTGTTCTCTAGGCTACTTCCTGCTGGTAATCCCATAGGGAACTAAAGAAAAATTTAGGATTTTGGACAAATCTTTGGTGGAGTAATCTGTAAGGCTGGATCAGCTCAGCCAATGTCTTTGAAGTTGTTTTGGATGCTGAGATGCAGAGCTCAGAGGAAACTTCAACAGAGATGCTCTAAAATGCTGAATCATCTGGGCCATTTGTTTCCACTGAAAACTCCTCAGGGGATCTTCCTTGATCAAACTTTATTTTCTTTAACCAGTAATAAATCCACAGCCTCTCATTTTCTGTGGAACTAAAAAGAAAACCTCTGCTCCAAAGTAGCATATCTTTTGATTTCAATTTTAAAGTCAACTCATTTATAAAATATATAGGTTGGATTAATCCAGTAATCAAATGGCTTTTAGCAACTTTTAATTTTTAATTTTCAGCCAAAAAACTTAAAGACAATAACATACAGTATCCACTCTTTGTAACTTCCATCCTTACATGGCTTATTATTATTTTTTACTCTATTTTTTAAGGACATTTTCTATCCTTTCCCCTTTTTCTTTTCTCTCTCTAGCTTACATATTCATATTTTTAACACACTCTAAAACATTTAGACTTTTAAAAATTTGTCTTTACTGTGTATCTCTTATTTCTTATCTTATTCTGTTTCTGACCACACCTTTGCTTGGTTAGGGTGACTGACTCCACCCAGCTCCCTCTATTTCTTTCTGTTTCTGTCCACACCTTTAATCTGCCAAAGTGTGGCTAAGGATTAAAGGTTGGTAGGATGGGTGGATGGCTCCATCCAGCTCCTAGTCTAATTTCATAGAATTTAGCTTTTTAGCCCAGGTACTCTGGGGAATTTTAGGGTCCATATAATCACCAAGTAAAACTTTGCCATCTGCTGCTCATTAATTTCATTTAAGAAGTTGGCAGTGGGGCCTCTTAAAAGATTTACAAGTGTTTTGCCTCTAAGGCTGAATCAGGAAGCTTCTTTATAAAAAAAGCCGTGCCTCTGCTTGCCTCCAGCAAACAGAGCTTGCCCAAGGAAATGGTGCTAAGAAGCAGTTTTGACTGTTTTCTTTTTGTCTATATTAACAGAAACCTTGAATCCACCATATGCAGTTCCTTGCTTACATTGAGGCTCAGGAACTGGTCTTGTTCAGCTTAACTTGCATGAAGAAAAAAAAATTATAATTTAATCCAATACAGCACTCTGTCTCTTTACCACCACCCACTTGAGAGACACAACTCAGAAGCAGCTTTTGGCTCTGATTTTAGTGCTCTAGACTGTTTTCAAGCTTTTTTATGGCTTTATGTGGGTATATTTTACCCACATTGAGCTGCCATTTGTTGTACGAGGTTTCTGGCCTGGACTTTCAGGCCTTGCCTTGGGATTGGCCTTTGGCCAATCAGCACTTTTTATTAAACTTGGGCAGGACAATTATTTACAAGGTAACATCATAAATTCACTACAATATACTTCTGAGAGTGCTTGCTTGATGCCCCTGTAATAAAAGTGAGTGATAATCAAAGGTTTAGAGGAAATTACAGTGCACAACCAAGGTGAAGCCCACAGCAGAAAGCAGCAGAAAGGATAAGTGGAGCAACCTTGACGGATGCTTGCTTGTTCTTCTGTTACAATACACATGAAAAGATACTGTAACTGGTATAGAAACAGCTTGTTAAAACCGGAAAGCTGCATTTGGTTAATCTTGCAGGAAATGAAAATTTGGCCACCCTGGAGCCATTGACAAGAGTGTTCAGGATGCTGGAAATATCAGTCAGTCCCTGTTGACTTTGGGAAGAGTTATTACTGCTCTTGTGGAAATAATACCTCATATTCTTTATCGAGAATTTAAGCTAACTAGAATCCTGCAAAGTTCTTTTGGGGGAAGTATGAGCGCATCTATAAATTTTAACAAGTTCCCTTGCATCTCATTCTTTTATTGTTTTATGAAAAATTTATTACAATACTCCAGTATCACATCACCATTTATTTCCAACATCTTGTTCTGTATCTTCCTTTACCCTCTCTGCTCGGATGCCAAAGAGCTGGGCATTGGCCCAGGCCATGCGAAGACTGGAAAAGCCTTGAAATTCTTTTCTTCCTCTGTGATGACGCTGGCTTTCTTCTTTCTGTAGACATTCCAGATGGGCACCACAGGTCCTATGAGCCAGGTAGCCAATTTAAGTTCTTCAGAAGATCTCCCTTCTTTGAAGCAAAGGGCTTCCTGGGAAAAGTATGTGCTGGGAGCAGTACTCCTTTAGGAGCTGCTCATTGGCCTGTAGTGACTCAGTGGATTTCTTTTGCCTTCTTGTGTTCACAGGTATACTGATGGTGTGAGCCACTTTTTATGGATACTAGTTACCCTGAGTTCTTCCAGGCTGAAGCCCCTGACAGCTCAACCAATTGTCCACTTGATGCTGCCAATCCTTATGAAATGGAGCATCAGAATCATGCCATTCTGGCTGGGCACCATGGCTGCCTTCTGTGCAGAAGAATGACAGATCAGAAAGGGCACATCACTCATTCTTGGAGAAACTGTCAGTACATTAGAATATGATCAGAGCAAAGAATATACTGAGTAAGCCTGGAGTTGATCAGAAACCTGTCATAGACCCTACTAAGTCCTACACAGAAGTGATGGAGCATGTGATGGGAGATCTCTATACAGGCCATGAGAAAAATTGAGTGTACATCTCTGAAAAAAATCTTAAAGACTTATGAACGGAAAATTAACTGTTCAGAAAATAAATTGCTGAACCTTGAGGAAGGGCTCAGTAGGGTTACAGAGTTATTTGTGGATAAGAATAAATTTGAACAGTGTAAATCTGAGCTGCAAGTAGGCACAGGGACTTGAAACCACTCAGAAATGTTTACAAGAAAGAAACTTACAAGTTATTAGAGAGGAATATGTCTCTTTTGAATTGGAAAGAATGTAGGCGAAACTTCATGTTACCAGCAAGAAAATGTGGCAGCTAATGTGTCTCAGATTTCTAATGTGCTATGAGAAGAAAAATCACTAACTGAACAAAGTAAGACTGTTATTCTGCAGAAATCAATTAGTGAGCTTGTGACTGACTGTCCTGGTTGCCTAAAGGCTGTCTCATCTCCCTGGTGTGGTGTCCATACCGAAAGCCCACAGACATCTGCACTACAGTTTTAGGATTTATTGGCAATGGCTGAAAAGACAGGAGATTTTTATTTTTAAGAAAAGTTTTCTCAGTGTATTGTTTAACAATCTACATGAACTCTAAGAAAATACAGTTTCTTCCTTGGTGAAATAACAAAAGCTTTGTAGAAACTTCAATGAACACTTGAAAACAACATGAAAACCCAGTTCACTGGAAATGTATCAGTTGATCAACAGCTGGATGGAGAGATTCTGTTCTTTGGAGGAAAAGTGTGAAAACAGCCAGAAACCACTCAATAGTACTCAAGAAAATACAGAGTGGAAGTCTACAGATATAATCAATAAAACAACACACAGTAAAAACTTGTTGAGGCTGAAGAGATGGCTCAGCAGTTAAGAACACTGTCTGCTCCTTCCAGAAGACCTGGGTTTGATCCCCAGCACCTACCTGGAGGCTCACAACAGTCTCTAACTCCAGTTCCAAAGGGATGCAATGCTTTCTTCTGACCATCCCCAGGGAAAGTACACACATGGTGTGCAGATGCATGCAGACAAAACAGCCATCACATAAACAGAATATAAAAAATTATTGCTAGGTCAGGTTTGGTGGTGCATGTCCCAGCAGGGGCAGGAATGAATAGCAGAAGTCTACAGCTTAATAAAACTATAAAAACTGGTTTGAATATCCTTAATTGCTTATTGTTGGAACTAGATATCCCAACAGGTTTGATGCTAGAGAGAAGTTATTTATATCCATCAACACTGGTGAGAACTGAACCATGGAAACAGCTCCTTGATCAGCAGCAAAAGAAACAATTCAAGCTGTCAATGATACTGAATTGTTCAGAAAATGACAGACCATTCAAGACATGGATGAAGAAAAGGGAGCTCTGGAGCGATGTATTAAAGGTTTACTTCAAGAACCATTTGTATGGACCACTGTGGATTGCTCAAGTGGTAATGTTCCGTTTTTTTTTTTTTTTTTTTTTTTTTTTTTTTTTCCAGCACAAAAACACAGGTGGTATTAACCCAGTAGAGAAGTCTAAAGTGGAAGAATTCTCACACAGTTCTCTGTTTAAAAGAGCAGATTGCACTACCAGCCTGCACCAAATTTAAGTGTCAGGATTATTTATTTATTTGTTTGTTTGTTTATTCATTCATTCATTTATAGGCAGGTTTTCTATGTTTAACAGTTCTGGCTGTCCTGGAACTCATTTATAGACCAGGTTAGCCTCATTTATATAAACTCACAGAGATCCATCTGCCCCTGCCTCCCAAGTGCTGAGATTAAAGGGTTGAGCAATTTGTCCATGTAAATTGGACAAATTTGGTGTTGGATCCCCTGGAACTGGCATTATAGACCAGTTGTGAGCTGCCAGGTAGGTTCTGGGAATTGATTCCAGGTCCATCTCTCTAGCCCTGATTTTTTTTTTTTTTTTTTAAGAAAAATAAAAAAGTCAGGTGGTGATGGGGCGTGCCTTTAATTCTAGCACTTGGGAGGCATAGGCAGGTAGTTCTCTGAGTTTGAGGCCAGCCTGGCCTAGAGAGCTAGTTCCAGGGCAGCCAAGGCTACACAAAGAAATCTGTCTCAAAAAACCAAAACCAAAATAAATAAAACTTGACATGGCATAATTTGAGGCTGTGCAGAGATTGAAATGGGATAAACCACATCAAGCAACACAGTTAATGTAGATAAACTGATGCCCTCTTTCCTCATTGCTGCTGTCCAAGTGTGTAGGAAGTTGGCTTTCATTTAGAACTATATTGACTACATGTATTTCTAGCTTTTTATATAGTCTGCTATGGGATGTGAATATGTGCTTCTCTCATTGGCTGATAATAAAGTTGTTTTGGCCTATAGTCAGGCAGAATAAGGCTGGGTGGAGAAGCCAAATGGAGACACAGGGAGAAGGGCGAGCCACCCACAAAGCAAGATGTGAAAAAACTAGTAAGTCACAGGCCATGTGGTGATACATAGACTAATAGAAATGTGTTAATTTAAATGTAAGGGCTAGCTAGTAATAAGCCTGAGCCATCGGCCAAACATTTATAATTAATTTAAGCCCCTGAGTGGTTATTTCAGAACTGGTAGGCAGGAGAGAACCATCTGGCTACAGTAGTCCTTTTTAATTAAGTATTTTTCTTGTATACTATTAAATATTAAATATATAGAAAAATGTGTTGTTCTGTGCTTGGACTGACATAGGGGAATGTTGCCAGCACTTAGAATTGAAAAGGGCCATCTCCTTTGCTAGTGTGCTCTGAGCTCATGAATTTTTTTTCCCTGTTTTGTCCACACTTCTTCCCTTTCATCTGTTACCATGCCATTTGTAGAAAGCTATAGGTTTCCTTATGAGAAATCCAGGGTTTTAGCTAGCAATTTTAAATAAGTTTCAGTGGTTATCACTATATTGTCAATAATGAACTTGACCTTGGAAGTGTATACACACACACTCAGCTTAACAAGCTGAACTCTTTGTCACAGCAGTTTTTAGTTTCCTAGGTGACAGAAATGGCATGCAGTATTTTTACACCAAGAGATGTGTATGCATCCTTATTTAGAGCCTTTGCAATAAATGTAGACATTGGGCTTTTAGTGTAATTTGTGTTATTAAATTAAAAAAAGAACAAAAGCAAGTTGATCAACTACAACAGAATAGTTCTTCTAGACATCTGGCTTGGTGGCAAATCAACTTATAATCAAGGGCTTTTGATTTTCAAGGCATGGTCTGGTTTATCTTCTAAGGAGTGGGTCTATACAAGTCTTAACCATGTGTCATACACATGCTTTAAAATTTATTTATTAAGGTTTATGAACACGATTGTTTTACCTTCATTTACCTCTGTGAGCTACATGCCTGCCTAGTATCATCGGATAGAAGAGGATATTGGATTCCTTGGGAACTAAAGTTAGGATGGATATGAGTTCCCATGTAGGTGCTGGGAATCGAACTTGGGTCCTCTGCGAAAGCAACACATGCTCTAAGCTATCTCCTCAGATCCTAAATAATATTCTTAGTGTATGTGTTACTGAATTGTATAGAGGTTAAAGAACAGCTCTGTGGAGTCCTCGCCTTTGACCTTTATGTAGGTTCCAGGGCAGTGGTTCTCACCCTTCCTAAGGCTGTGACCCTTTACTACAGTTCCTCATGTTGTGCTGACCCCCAACCATAAAATTATTTTTCTTGCTACTTCATAACTGTAATTTTACTACTGTTCTGAATTGTAAGTATCTGTTTTCCAATGGTCCTAGGTAACCCCTCTGTGAAAGGGCTCTTTGACCCCTAAAGGAGTCACAATACACAGGTAGAGACTAAAATTATGTTGCCAAATTGCTTTACCCACCAAACCATATTGCTAGCTCTTAAAAAGATAATCTCAGAAATTATGTAGTTTCTGTGAAATGGCTCAATATCAGTATCTATATCCCCTTTTGAGAATTCTGATGTTTAGGCTAGCCTTACTTACTACCCAGCACCTTAAGACTACTTGTTCAAGCCACCGACTATATTTTCACCATTTCTAATCCTGGTGCTTTGACTAATCTTTTAAAGAAATGATTTGTTTATATTGTACAACTTTTTGTTGCCTATGACCAGAGTGTCCAAACTGTATGCACCTTGTTCTCTCATGCTCTTGGATGGGGAAGATTGGACAAGCAGCTTGAACCTTCTCAGATCAGTCCAGCTTTCTAAGAATGTTACAATTTTATTTGCCTTTTTGTACCAGTGAGTTGCTTTCCTTTGAACCCTTTAATAATCTTTCTCAGTCATCCGTGATTTTCTTGCATTAGCCCTATGTGGTAGATGATGCTCCAGGCTCCATTTCCCAGGGTCAGCTCTCCCTACTCCACATGTGGGGGACCTTTAGAGGGCAAGAATGGTCAGCAGGGGAAGAAAGGCAGTTCTTCAGTCTCCATGTCTTAGGGCAGGGCTTTTCCATGCTGTCAGTAGCTCTACCCTTATTGCTTTCTGAATTCGAAGCAGAACTTACTGTTTTCTACATGTACTTTGTTCTTGTAGCTCAAGTAACCCAAATCTCTTTGGCTGTAGTCCCAGGCCTAAGCAGGAGTCTCCATTCTTACAATGACTGTGCTTTCCAAAGAGAATTAGGCTCATGTGTCCCAGCGCTTCTCAGACTCTAATGTAAAGAGCAGTGATTTTTCTGGATACATTGTTATTGTTTGCCCAAGTGTAACAGCTTACTAAGTAACTCATCTAGAAATGGCTAAACCTTAAAATCACTTTGTACTTGACTCAATTTCTTAAAAACTTCCATTGGATTTCTATTATTCTTGAAAATAAAATTTAATTTACTCAAAAGTTCAGTAACAGAGGGTGGTGGCACACTTCTGAAAATTTAGCACACCAGAGGCAGAGGCAGAAGGATCATCAGTTTGGGGCTAGCCTGAGCACTATTTAGAGCTTTGCTCTAAAAACTTAAAGATTTCCTCCTGCATGCTATCAGGCAGTATTTATGGAATGACTAGAAAGTTCTTTTTCTAAATAGGATTACCATACAACAGCTTACAGTACTGCTGCTGCTCAGGTCACCTCTTGGAGTTGCCTAGGAAACATACAGCCCTCATTTCAAAGTCCTCAGTACCTCTTCTCTTGAGCATAGCTATTTTGGATTTGGCCCAAAGCCATCTGGACACAAGTTTGGATAGCGTGATGGCTAAAAAACAAGAAAAACAGCAAAGGGGGCTGGGGAGGTCGCCCAGGAGGTAAAGTGCTTGCTATACAAACATGAGGACAGGATTTCTAGTTCATGGTAGGGCATGCAGGTATCATCTGTCACCCCAGCATTGGGTGGGTGTAGAGCCAGGTAAGTCCTGGGGTCTCACTGGCCAGTTAGCCTAGTCAAAACAGCAAACTTCAGGTTGAGCAGAAAGACTCTTAACTAAAGATGGAGGTAGACAGAAGACAACCCATGATGCCTCTGCCTCCACACATGGGCAGGGGTAACCACATATACTCTCTACCCTCCGCAGAAGCAACATGCCAAAGCAGTGCTCTTTAGGCTGAAAATGGAAGATGAAATTCTGAGAACCCAAGTCCAGCAGCAGTGCTGGTTGCTTTTACCTATGTGATGGGACCTGTCTCTTGCAACCTGAGAAAACTGTCCCTGTTTGGTGTTGACACTAGTCTTTCTCAGTAGAGTCAGCATCAACAGCTGACCCTTTGGACAAGACCTAAAGATCTGGCCACTGATGTATATCTTGCTACACTGGTAGCCATGGAAATTATCCTTAGTGTTGCTGAGTAGGTTACTTTTGTTTGGTCCTGGGAGATATTTCTCTGAAAAGAGAGAAAGGTAATTTTTTACACATCAGTTTGTAATATGCGATGCCATGTTGATCAGTCTTCTCCTCTCATGCTAGCTATCACAGAGCCTGAGGACTAGGCAAACAGAACTGTTAACATGCTGGAAAGGCTTAAGGGACCAATTACTGACCTTTCATTTCCTATGCAGTTCCCAAGTTTGCAAATGATTTAATAATTTATGGCTAGGGGTCACTTTACCTCCTTTGTACTTCAATAGGAACTGAGAGGAGGACAAGACCATGTGTAGTAGGAGGTTTCTGGCCCTGACTTTCTAGCCTAACCTCAAGGTCTAGGCCCACAGACCCGCAGACCCACAGTCCCACAGAGACACACAGATGCTTTCAATAGTTTTTGGCTGATCGGCCTTAGGCCCAGGCATATCACTTGCTAGCTCTCTACCCTTCCTCTAACCCATGTCTCTTGTTCAGCCATGGGGCTCGGTACCTTTCTTTAGAGCAGCATAGTTGTCCTCGGCTTCCTCTTATATGTAGGGGTATTGTGTTGTTTCATGGTAAATAATTGTCCTACCCACTGGTTTAATAAAAAGAGCTGATTGGCCAAAGGCAGGCAGGAAGTATAGGCGGGACTACTAGACTAAGAAAATCTCTGAGAGCAGAATGCCAGAAGAATACCAAAGAGAAGCCAGAGGAAGCCGAGGACAACTATGCTGCTCTAAAGAAAGGTACTGAGCCGCATGGCTGAACAAGAGACATGGGTTAGATGAAGGGTAGAGAGCTAGCAAGCTATATGTCTGGGCCTGAGGCTGATCAGCCAAAAACTATTGAAAGCATCAGTGTGTCTCTGTGGGACTGTGGGACTGTGGGTATGCGGGTCTGTGGGCCTGTGGGCCTAGACCTTGAGGTTAGGCCAGAAAGTCAGGGCCAGAAACCTCATACTACAACCATGGGTTCTCAAAGGACAGCAGCACACTCCTAAGTCCCATTCACCATTTGAGGGAAAGGCAGAGGCCTGCTGATCCAGAAAACCTTACTAGGATCCTGGTTCCAGTGCAGCCAGGCACTTCTGTTTTCTTTCCTTTCTATGCTGGCTTATAGCAATAAAAGGTCAGGTTCACTGGGCGGAGTCAACAAAGCATGCTGCCCAGAGGATGTTGGAGAAGTTGGTTTTAGATGCCAAGAAGTGGTAGAGTGGGACCCAAGAAAAGGACACCAGACAGCCTCCACTAGTATGAACAGGGCAGTTAAGAAGCAATTCTAGCAATCAAGGAGGTACAGGGACTTTTGGCTGACATGGTAAATAACTCATCATATATATAGTAATCATTTTGGGACTCTGCTCTTCATCTGTGCAGTGCTGGCTAACACAAGCTAGAGTCATCTAAGGGGAGGGAATCTCAATTGAGAAACTGCCTCCAAAAGATCAGGCTGTGGAAAGCCTAGAAGGTATTTCTTAGTGATTAAAGTGGGAGGGGACACTATTGTGGGTGGTACCATCCCTGAGATGGTGGTGCTGGGAGGTATTGAGCAAGTTATCGGGAGCAAGCCAGTAAGCAGAGATCCTCCACAGCCACTCCATCAGTTTCTGCCTCCAGGATCCGGCTCTGAGTTCTTGCCCTTCATGAAGAACTGTGAAACTGAAGTGTAAGCAAAATAAACCCTTTCCAACCCAAGTTACTTTTGGTCATGGTGTTTCATCACAGCAAGAGAAAGCCTAAGAAAGACATTTGTCAAAATTAGATTTTACAGAATCTAACTTTACTTTCCCACTGGCTTGTAACTTAAAACTGTATTTTTAAAAGAGTTCAAAGGGAAAATAAATTCACAGCTATGAAGAGAAATGCATTTTTAATCCATCTAACTATGAAGAAAATGCTTCCTAATCCCACAATACCCAAACCCCCAAACAAGAAAAGCCTTAAGACTGTAGAAAAAACCCTGTGCTTTGTGAGGACTTTGAAGTAACAACCAATGAACAGAGAGGCACACATCACAGGTTCAAATTCAAAATAGGGACTATTGTGTTTCTTCATGGTCACAGGGTCCAGAGTTAGCTGTAGCCTGGAGTTCCTCTAACCTTGGCTATTGACTACACGTGTAGGAAAGAGGTCTCTACTGCTTGAAGAAAAACTCAATTGTTATTGCCAGTATTTTTTGCCAGCAATGTGTCTCACACCTGTAATCCCAGAACTCAGGAGACTTAAGTCAGGATTGCTGTAAATTTAGGCTGGCTGGACTTCAAAGTGAATTCCAGGTCATTTCGGGCTATAAGTAAAGCTCTCTCTACAGAAAACCCCCAAAACCCAACTCAAAACCCCCAAACCAAAAAATGGGCAGTATTTCCCTGCTTTAAGCCATAAGTAACCTATCACAAACAAGTTAAAAGGGCTAAGAACTAAAAGCAAGCATTTCTCCTACAGGCTTGGAAATTTTACACACTGTGGCTGTCTTTCTTTCTCTATTAATTTAGTGATCATAATTTTTTTTTTTTTTTGAGACAAGGTCTTTGTAGTGAGATTCAGGTATTACTTAGGGAAACCCAGATGCATAGCTTCTGAGCTCAGGACCCCTATGGGGTGTGTCCAGAAAGATAGAGACCCCAAAAAAACCCTGACCTAGAGCTCTATTTCTTCCTGCATGACATTTCCACTCTCCATAAATTATCTTAAGTTCAATTTACATCAATAAATATTTATATAACCTCTTAATAAATATTAATCCTTTATATATTATAAATAAATATATCTGGTGCCCAATGTGGGGCCTAGGTCTTTCCATGTAGCATGGCTGTCCTGGAACTCACTATATAAACCAGACTGGCCTTGAACCCACAGGGCTTCTTCACCTGCCTTTGCAACCTGAATGCTGAGATTAAAAGTGGGTACCCCTAGGACAGCCGGTAGTCTTATTTAGTAATCCATATGAAGCCTATGTTTAGGCAGTTTTTAACATTTTTATTTTTCGTTTTTTTTGGTCGCCCCCCCCAATACCTTGGTAATCTCTTCATAAAAGTGTCTCTAATACAACCCAAAGGCGAAATAAAGAAAAAAGTCCCTAATCATGACCTAATCATATTGTATTCCCATGCAGATAAAAATGTTTTAGTATTTTTTCAATAGGGCTTGCTTTTGCCTTGGTATTTAGAGAATTTAAATGTCATTCAACTCCTGAAGTTTCATTTACAGTGTTGTTAGCCAAACATTTTCCCCATCATTAATCAATTTTACTCAAAAAGTTTGTTTTAAGGTGTATACCTAGTTAAATAGGGAAAGTAAGCATGATTATATTCTGAGGGCTTTGTTTATGAAAATAAATTCTAAAGTATAAAGTCTACAAATCACGAGCATGAAGTGACTCCAAAAGCCAGTACATTTAGCATTATGAGTACCTGGGAGGTCAATGAAAGCCACGGTTCTCACAGAGAAAGTGATTTTTATAGAAGGACCAGAGTGAGGATGACACAGATTCAGTGGTCCAACTCCAAAACCTTAGCGTTCCCGTCTTAAGATGGAAAAGTACATTTATTTTCAGAATCATGAATACTAGCACAAAAGGCTTTTCTCTCTCTTTTTTAAATAAAAGGAAGAATGTTTAAAAGAAATAAAAACAGGATGGGGAGTCAGCTGTGGCAAAAGGCTGACGGAGCATATACAAGGTCCTGGGTTGGTCCACCAGCTAACAGACCAGCAAACAAGAAACCTTAACAAAAATAAACCAAAACCTAAACAATTATTTGAAAGTATGTGGGATGTAAATTTTGTTAATGAAAATCCGAGAGACGGAGACTGATACTCATTCTTGTATACTAACCATTAATTCCAAAAAGAAATTAGTTTTTTTGGGGGGAGTTATCATTTAACGAGGCTTTAAGTGAAACTCCAATTTCTAAATAGCATGTCATCTTGGCCTCATCACTACTTTTACGTAAGTGGTAAACATAGCGGGTTTTTAAAATCCATCAAGGCACCAACAGCATTTCACCTACGTCACAGGGGCCTTTGCTTGAGATTAAGAATGAGGTGTTACGATCACGATGCACTGTATACATGGACGAAACTGCCAAAGAATAAAAAATATTCTTTAAAAGAAAAAAAAAAACTACAGAATTCAGTTTGCCTTTTTGCGGAGACGCTGACGGGAGCTTTGGGTCTGCTTGGACCTGGTGCTCAGTAGCTCTGTGACTTCTGTGTCTGTCTGGTGCACCCCGCTCCCGCACCGGCTTGCCCAGAAAAACAGATGAAGAATGGGAGGTAAGCAAACACGCTCCTTTAAACCTTTTCCTTTTTCCTTCTGGAGACAGGGTCTCTTGTAGCCCGGGCTGGCTGCTACGGCCGCAATACACAGGGGTCGAACCCGGGGCCGCGTCCCTGCTAGACAAGCACTGCGCGGGCCGAGCCACCTCCCCGGCGCTCCTTCAGAACGTGCGGTCCCCGCACAGCATACGTACCACCGCCGCCCGGTTTAGCGGGATGCTTGGCTGCCTCCTCAGGCAGCCGAGGCAGCGCATGTCCGCCAGTCTCCGGAGGGCGGCGCAGCGCGGGGAGGCTTGCGGCTCTCGGGGAGTCTCCTCAGCCGGGCTCTGACGCGAGGCCGTGAAGTCACGGCCTTATCCCGGGAGCGACGCCATCTTGTCGCCCCCGTCCTCCTCAGCGGCTCGCACTTCCAGGCTCGCACGGCCGAGCTCCCTCGCCCGGCCTGCTCGACACACGCGGCGGAGGAGGAGCGCAAGCTGCCGGCCACGCCTCCCGAGCCCGCAGCCGCGCGCGGGGCGGGGCTGGCCTCGGAGGCCCGCGGCCTCGGGGCGCGGCCTGGACGGGGCTCGAGCGCCTCCCCGAGCGCGCCCGGCCGCGGCCCCCTAGGGGCCCGACAGAGCAAGCTGCACTCCTCCTCCTCCGCCCCGGTGCCGCCCCGGGAGCCCGGTCGCGGCCCGGCGCCGCCTCTTCCGCCTTCCGCGTCCGCGCGGGCGGGCCCGACGTCAGCGCCGCCCCGCCCGGCCCAGCCTCGGCCTCGGCCTCGCAGCGCGGCGGCGGCGCAGGTCCCTCCCCAGACATGGCCCTGGGAGGCGGCAGCACATGGCGGCCGAGGCGGCCGTGAGCGCGCCCCCGGCCAGCCCCAGCCCGCCCTGAGGCTGCCCGCGTCCGCCGGCCGCGCCACGGCCCCGCCGCCCCCCGCCCCGCCGCCGCCGGCCCCGCCGCCCGCGCGCGCCCGCCCCGCCGCCGCCATGGGCGTGCAGGGCTTCCAGGACTACATCGAGAAGCACTGTCCGAGCGCCGTGGTGCCGGTGGAGCTGCAGAAGCTGGCCCGGGGCAGTCTGGTGGGCGGCGGGCGGCAGCGGCCCCCGCAGACCCCGCTGCGCCTGCTGGTGGATGCCGACAACTGCCTGCACCGCCTGTACGGTGGCTTCTACACCGACTGGGTGAGCGGCGGCCAGTGGAACCACATGCTCGGCTACCTGGCGGCTCTGGCCAAGGCCTGCTTCGGCGGCAACATCGAGCTCTTCGTCTTCTTCAACGGCGCGCTCGAGAAGGCCCGGCTGCACGAGTGGGTCAAGCGGCAGGGCAACGAGCGCCAGACGGCGCAGCAGATCGTCAGCCATGTCCAGAACAAGGGCACGCCACCGCCCAAGGTCTGGTTCCTGCCACCGGTCTGCATGGCCCACTGCATCCGCCTGGCGCTCATCCGCTTCCACGTCAAGGTGCGGCTGGGGCCGGCGGCCTGGGGGGGGGGGGTGATCTCAGGGTTGGGTCTGGGGTCCCTTTGGGCCCGAGTCAGGGTCGGACCTGGTGCCCTTTGGACTGGGATCCCTTCGGCTTTGGGTCAGGGTCGGGGTCTGGGGTCAGCTCGGACAAGGGTCAGAGTTGGGTTACGAGCCTCTTCGTGCTGTGTGTGTTTGGGCTGGGCCTGGAGTTGATTGGCTAGACATCGGAGTTGTTGAGCCCGAGGTCCCTCGGGCCAGGGTCAGAATTGGGCCTCGGGTCCCGTGGGTCAGAGTTCAAGGCTTGGCCCAGGGTCCCTTCGGGCTTGGGTTTGAGTTGGGCCTGGGGAACTAGCTCTCTTGGGCCAGTGTCAGGGCTGGACTAGTTCCGGGAAGCCCAGTCCGGCCCAGGCTGAGTCTTGGGTACCCCTGCCTGTGGAAGTTCCAGCTCTCAGTGTCACTCAGGGCCTCTCTCGGGACACAGCGTGTCACCATGTCCAGGCTCGATTCGAACTCCGCAGAAGGGGCCTGGAGCAAGATGGATGTCGGGCCCTTTAGGCCTGGCGTGTTTGAAGTCCGCCCACAGCCTTTTCACTTTCTCTCTGGTCTGCCGTGGACCCAAGACACTTAAGGCTGGTGGATAGATCCACACTCCAAGTGGGGCTGGTGGTGTCATCTCCAACATCCTCCGTCTTCCCCCCTCTTTTTGGAGCTGGCAGGTTACTCGTTCTTAGAATTAATTGTACATTTGTCTAAATTAACCCGCTCTTTCCCAGCAACAGGTTTATTGTCCTGGAAGCCTGTGGAATAAATAGTGACGGTGGATGGGCCAGGGCCTTAGTTACAGGCAGCTGAAAATAGAGATTGCTTCCAAAGCTGTGGGAGGCGAACCTTGTGTATAGGCCCGTGCTGGTCTCTGATTCAGAAGGCAGACCCCCCCTGCTCCTCTACCTTTGAAAATGAGATGTTTGGAGAAATTGTCTATGGTAAAATTTTGGTGTTAGATTTCAGGATACTATAAAACTTGATGAGATGGGATCTTAGTTCTGTATGTCTGATGTGAAGGTTCAGAAAGAAGAGCTTGGGGGTCCTTTGGCATAGGCACAAGCTTGTGAGAGATATCTTTCTGCATTCAGTGACCTTCAGTGGGCCCTGATGGGTGGGTAAGGAGAACTGCACATTGTCTGCCTTTTGCTGACCCTTTGGCAGAAGGCTGCAGCCAAAATTGGGCCAGAGAACTTAAAGGCCCAGCAGTTGACTGAAAGCTGAGCACCTAATTGATCTTCAAAAGTTTGGATAGCTTTTCATTTTCATGTTTTCTTTCAAACACTTATGGGGGCAGGGGTTGAGGCTGTTGGCGTTTTTAACACTTGCAACTGTCTTCCAACTTGTCTTTTCTTTGGAAACTGAGCTTGAGTTAAAAGTTTTAGACTGTCTCTCTCTTCCTGATGATCCCTGCTGGCACTGATGATACAGTGGTAGTTAAGCCTAAAATGATTGCGGAAGTCCCACCCAGGATCCTGTGGGGATTGGTGAACTTGTCTTTAAGTCTGTGGGTGGAGGCGTCTGGAAGAGTGGTGATTGGCCCAGGAACATGGCAGATACACAGCGTGTCATTTCTCTGCTAGTTCGTGTGAGAGGCCTGTGTGCCTCTCATTTTTTCTCTGTAGCCTGGGGCTCTTGGAAGGGGAAAGTGGAGCCTTTCTCTGTGATCCACCTCTAGTGGACAGTCCTGGTTTAATGCTGCTTAGTGATGGGAAGTAACATTTAAGACAGTGAGCTTTATTACCCGCTTTTGCTGACAGCACAGAACTGTGTCTTTAGCCAGCCAACATTCAGGAAAACATGGAATATTACTACAGATTGGAATCTCTTGCTGTGTGTGTGTGTGTTGTGTGTGCGTGCGCTTTTATCATTTTTCCAAGAAATAATGAATTCTAAATTGTAAACTTTTTTTTTTTTTTGGAAAGACAGGATCTCACTATATAGCCCTGACTGGCCTTGAACTCTCTTATGTAGACCAGGCTAATCTCAAACCCACGAGGTATGCTTGCCTCTGCCTCTGCCTCCTCAGGCTGAAATTTAAAGGTTACATCACCATATCTGGCTGATTGTAACATCTTGGGACCCTTGTGAGTTCCTCCCATACCTAATAGGGATTCGGGATTTTGACCAATGTAGTGTGAGTTTGGAAGCTAGATTTAAGCCACATTTAAGGCAGTCTAGATGTGTTTGGCCCACATGCCTATCATCCCAACACTTGGGAAGTTGAAGCAGGAGGATCCTGAGCTTGAGGCCAGCATGGACTTCAAGGTGTGAACCTGTGGTCTTCTGAGCAGCCTTACCTTTTTGAAAAATCCCTAAGAAATTTAGCTTTTAGAGATTTCTTAGCAACCAAGCAAGATAGCAAGAACATTGGGTGGAATGACAGGAAAATAGTGTTGTCTTTCCTGCCCTAAGGATCTCTTGGCCTGCTCTAGCATTTGCAGATGTAATTCTGACAACTCTGCCTGAGGAGAGATAGGTTAAAGGAGAGAGTCTGCTAAGGTAGGAGTACCATTAATAGCAGAAGGTGACACCCAAGAGAATATGTGAAATTGCCAAATGCAGCTGGAATTCTGGTGCTGTTAAGAACACAGTCCTGTGAACCTCAGTATCCCTGAGGGGAGCGCAGTATTTATTCTGTGAGGATGGTTTTGAGGGGCTGGAAGATGGCTTAGCTCTTAAGAGCATGTCATTGCAGGGGACCTGGATTTGATTCCCAGCATCCACATAGTGGTTCCCAGTTATATGTAAGTCCAGTACCAGGGGATTGGAAACCTTCTTCTGACTTCAGCAAACATCAAGTGTGAATGTGGTGTACATTCATAAAAGCAGGCAAAACATTCACACAAATAAATGTAAAAAATATTTTTTAAAAAAGTAATAATGTACTGTATGTGTTTTAAAAAGGATGATTTAGAGTCATAAATATTACCTTTAGTGTTGTCTGTTTAAAGAGTATGTGTGTATTGGATTTTTAAATTTTTTTGGATGCTCATAAAAACTTAAAATAGTGATGTGCTATCACTGACAGAATGACAGAATAAGAAAGGCTGTTAGTACCAGGTGCTAGCAGGATTCTGAGCATTTATTTCATTTTATTATGTATATGGATGTTCTGCCTCCATGTATGTCTGTGCTAGACATAACATGTCTTGTTCTTGGTATACAGGTCAGAATAGGACATTGGATTTTTTGGAGTACAGATGGTTGTGAACCAATGTGTGGGTGCTGGGAATTGAACCCTGGTCCTCTGGAAGAGCAGTCACTGTTCACCACTGAGCCTTTTCTCTAGCGGTGGTTTCTTACTAAGCATACATGTTCTAGCAAATCCCACTAGTTAGTATTTTCTTAATGAAACTTTATTCACACAAACACTAACATTTGTCCTGTGAATATAGCTGATTGGTACAGCATTGCCTCAAATGGGATGTGGGAAGCCCTGGGATCCATGCTCAGCACTGTATAAACTGGACATATAGGCACACACCTCTAGTCTCAGCGTTTGGGAGGTAAAAGCAGGAGGGTAAGAAATCCAGGTTAACCTCCACTGCATAGCCTAGGGCAGCCTAGGCTCCTTAAGACCCTGTCTTTAGATAAACAAAACCCGAACCAAAACCAAGTAGCAGTTGGGGGGTGTGTGTGGCTCAGTTGGTAATGTCTGCTGCACAAACAAGAGGATCTGAAGTAGGACTACAGAACCCATGAGAAAGCTGAGCATGACGGTGTGTAGCTCTAACCCTGGTGCTGTCAGCGTGGACATGAGGCCAGTAAGTTCCATGTCCAGTGAGAAACCCTTTCTCACAAAGTTAGAAAGTACTTGAGGAAGACACCCATCGTCAACCTCTGGCCTCCACAGAACAGATGCATGTACACAACACACACACACACACACACACACACACACACACACACACACACACACACACACACACACACACACACACCCACACACACCACACACACACAGCTAAGTTGACAAAGTATGATTCTTTTTATATGAGCCTCTGAAAGAGAAAGGCACAGGGATGGAAGTGCAGGAAGTGGCTGTTCTGGTGATGATAACATTTAAAAATCAAAATTGTACACCAAAACTAAATAAAAATTCATTTTATTGTATGTAATACTACTTTTTAAAAGGTTAGATATTGGTAATGAAATTGCTGTGAACACCTATGCATATATTATGTTGTGTAAAAAACATACAAAATACAAAAATTTTGTGTTACAAAAATAAAAAAGCCATCTTTTCACCCTTTCTAGTGTCTTTAAAATAGGATATCTTTTATTTATTCTTTGACAATTTCATACATGTAAACCATCTCTATTGGTCATCTCCATCTCTTCTTCCTCCTTTCCACTCCTACTTTTTCTAGTGTTTTATAAATTGTCAGAAAGCTATAATTTCCTGTCACCTTTATTTAGATAAATCCTTTTTGATTTAGAGAATGTGTCTTTGATAGAGTAATAACTGTTTTTAAAAGTTACACTTAAATTTATTTTGTGGTGGTGGGGCATGTGTGTCAAGGGCACATGTGGAAGTCAGAAAACAATTGGTTTTTCTTTGTGCGGGTCCCTGGATAGACTCAGATTGTCTGACTTGGCTGCTGAGCCATCTCGCCATCCCTACCTGCATGTTTTGCACAGTTAGTGGATCTCTGTGACCATCAGAAGTTAGCTTATACTCGAGATAATTTTCTTGTGGACATTATACAGCATTACTTGAACATGGTATTTGCTGGTCACTGGGAGAGTAGCCTTTGTGTGTCTTGAATCATGGCAACCTTTGAAGCCTCAGGGAATGATGTGTTTATTTAAAAGTCTTGATGACATTAACCTACTGGCACTGTCAAAACACCTCTCCTACCAGACTGGAGGTGTAGGTGTGAAAGTTTATCCTGAGGTTCCTCAGACCTCATCCTGAGTTCTTTCCAGTGAGGCTTTGGTAAGTCAATGCTCTGGTCTGTTTATTCAGCGCTTACAAAATGGTGTTCCTGTTTTCAGCCAAGCCAAGAAAACATACTGTCTTTAGGGCTGATCTTCTCTTGTGAGTCAGCGGCAGGAGTAATCAGTGTCAGCCAAGGATGCTTACTGGTCCTCCTTCACATTCAGTCTGTCCTTAGTATTCAGTATCTTACTGACCATTTTATATGGCAAGATGCAGCATCTACTGACTAGGCATCCACAAAGGGAAGTGCAGGCTAAGGTCAAAAGTCCAGTTCCATTGTATGAGTACTTTAGGGGTGTGACTACATAGTGCTCACACCCTGGCTATTCTAAGAGTAGGGTGTTTTTTGCAGTTACAATAGGAGTCGTGGAGTTTCTGTGTAGAAGAAAACCACACATCATTAGATCCAGAGAAGTAAGAGCAATGCTCAGGGACCTGTAAATAACCAGGAAATACAGTTCAGAATACACTCAAGCTGGTCATCCATTAAAAATAAATATTTGTCTCTAGTTTGAAGTTTTGTAACTAGTACTGTGTTGCTTAATGACAGAAGTAATACATATTCAGGCTGTTTCTTGAAGTATACTTAAACCTAGCTGATGTAGCCTACAGGCTGTATATGGAGACCTGTTGCTCTCAGCTACAAACCTGTACAGTGTCTGAGTGTACTCAGTGTAAAGTGTAAAGGCAGTTTAACAGAAAAGGTACAGTAGAAAGAAAGCTAGACATAGCATATACTAATACTGAAATGATCCTGGGTACATTGCTGCAGCTAACCACTTCAAGGGTCAGTAATTTTGCAAGCTAAATAGTATTCCATTTGTGTGTGGTACATATCCATTGCTAGACGTCTGAATTCCTTCTACCTTTTGATTGTTATGAAGAATGAGTAGTGCTTCTATGAATGTGGTATGCAAATAGATTTGAATCTTTGCTTTTATTTCATTTTAAGCATGTACTCAGAAGTAGAATAGCCAAGTAATTGGCAATTTTGTCATATATGTGTACACACACATGTGATGTTGGGGATTAAGTCAGGGCTTCATGCTTTCTAAGCAAGTACTTTATCACTAAACTACATCCAGTCATATATTTATTTATTTCAAAATTGCTTTCTTGTCACTGAAGCTATGTGTTTCATGTTATATGTTATACTACATATTATCGGCACTTTTTAATGTGTAAAAAAAAAATCTTCTTGTCTATACTTTTTTTTTTGAGGCAGGGTCTGTCTATTTAGTTCTGGATGTTCTGGAACTCATTATGTAGGCCAGGCTGTTTTTGAACTCACAGAGTAAGGTGAGCTGGGAGTAAAGGCTTGCAGCACCATGCTCCCACATGTAACTGTCTTTTTAGCCTTTGCACTACCCATCTTCCCCCTTTCCTCTTCTCTCTTTCCTCACTTACCCTCCTATGTCTTCCCATGTCTTGCCTTTTCACTTTTCTCTCTTCCAGACAAGGTGTGGCTGTACAACCCATAGTGGCCTGGAGCTGACTGTTGTAGATAGGTGTAGATCAAACTAAGGGCAGCCTTCTTACTTTAGCTGTCTGGGGTCACAGACATGAGCTACCATGCCCAACAACATGAAAGCCATTGTCAGCTGTTCAGATTTTTCACGTAAACCAGAAATTCACATTTTATTTGAAGTTATCCCACTTAAAAACTTCCAAGCCAAGCAGAACAGTGTTCTAGACTGGACTCGGCTCTCGAGCACTAATGTTGTCACTGAGCATTGTTGTTAGCAAGATGTTCCCTTACTTAAGTCTTTTTTTCTAGAGTTCCACTGTCTCCTCCCACTTTGAGCTCTCTTCAGTGGTCAGATCAATTTAGAAACTTTCCCTAAAGAGCAGAGGACTGGGATTTCCTTGTTACATTCTTTTCTTTTTCCTGGGTCCATTATCATTTTTTGTGAGGGGCATCCAATCCACATGCTCATAATGTCTGACAGTCCAAGCTCTCACTGCCCTACTGACCAGTGTCCGCCCCACCCCCATCAGCCAGGCCTGTTCTCCACACCCTGCACTCCACACTCCTACGAGCTATGTTCTTAATCTGCCTCTTGGCTTCTTACTCAGAATGAATTTCTGATTTCATTGTTGCTGTCCCAGAATTCAGACCTGATAAGTCCCAACCCTTTCAAGGCCTGTGTTCTGTATTTCTTTCTAGACCTCTTTCCTAGACTCCCCATTGTTTCCTACCACCCCTTTTCCCAATTCTTAGTTTTACTTTTCACCCAGATAGGTTTGAGCCTCAAGATCACTTCCATTGCTCTCCACTGTTTCAGGGTGGCTTGATTGTTTCATCTCCCATTCTGCTAGTCCCTACACAAGGTAGCATCACAGTCTTCCTCACCTCTTCCTCTTCCTCATTCCTAGCATCCTTGACACTGAAGGCTACCACACAGCTACTCTGCAAACTCATTGGCAGGTTCTGAAACCAAATTATTGGCTATTTATTGGCATTTAAGAAATGATTCAGATTCAAATACAACCAGAATCTAGAAATGTAAGACATACTAGGAACCGGTACCATTTCCTGCCAGTGTGTTAGAATGGTTACCTCAGGTTATTCATCTTGTACACCCTGGTAGAGCAGCCTACCACATCTTCAGGGAGGCCTTCTGCTGTGTTCAGACTTGACTAAAGCCATTAGAGTCCAACTCTGTTCAGACTTGTAGACCCTCCTGCAGCCCTAGCCATTAGGTCTTATGCTTTGTGATTCACACCATTCCTACCTTATTTATCTGTTTACTTATTTGATTCTGTCATCCCATCTTTTCTGATTGCTACTCTTCAAAGCCTGTCTCAAATACCACTTTGGGGTGTGTGTGTATGTATCCATGTGCATGCATTTGGAGGCCCGAGCAGAACTTTGGGTATCTTTCTTATTAGTGACCACCTAACTGCTTAGAGACTGGACCTCTCAACAAATTGGCAGCTTGTTGTTTTGGTTAGGTTGGCCCATCTCTGCCCCTCAAAGCTGGGTTACAGATGCGTGCAATTGTGAGTTCTAGGGAATTGACCTCAGGTTCTTATGCTTGCAGAAAGTGTTCATACCCACCGAGCCATCACCAACATTCGCTTAAAACACAAAACCAAGGTCTCACTGTATAGCTCTGGTGGCCTTGGTACTCCCGAATTTTGCCTGTATCTGTTTCTGGAGTGTTGAAATTAAGAGTATGCACCACTGTGCCACGATTTGTTTTTGTTTTTTTTTTTGAGGGTTTTACTGTTCAGAATTGTCTGGTCCGGAACATGCTATGTAGACCAGGCTGGTCTTGGCCTCACAAGTACTAGGATTAAAGGTTTGCACCACTATACTAACATTCACTTTTTAAAATTAAAATATTTACTGTTCTTTTAAATAGTCAGAAATATTTTATTTTCTATCAACATTTGGAACAGTGCCAATTCACTGAAACATATTTTCTTATTTTTTTTCTCCCAAGGGACTTAATTTTCTTAATTTTTTAAATCTTTACTTATTTTATGTGTATGGATCATTTGTCTGTGTGTATGTGTGTGTGTGAGTGTGTGTGTGTGTGTGTGTGTGTGCACCATGTGTGTGCCTGGTGCCCATAGTAAAAGGAGTCAGATTCCCCCAGGACTGGAGTTATAGATGGTTGTGAACTGTCATGTGGGTACTGGGAATTGGACTCCTGATGCTTTGGAAGAGTAGTCAGTGCTCTTAACCACTGATCCATCATCCCTCTAGCCCTGGAAGGGGCTTAATTTTAGCAGCCTGGTGAGTGCCTGTTACTTTCTGCCTATCATAGAGAAGTGAAGGGAACTGAGGATTAGGGAAGCCTTTGGGAAGCTTGCACTGGGTTAGAGAACATTGAGGTAAGTCTTAGAACTTTTTTTTTTTTTTTTTTTTAACATTTAGAACTTTGTTTGATGCTATAAAATGACATATTTGTGAAGACTTGTGAGTTCTTAGCCAGGGTTGACAGATGAGGTAGTTGGCAGTATCACCAGAGCTCCCTGTAAAGAGGGTGTTAACTGGGGAGAGGCCAGGGATGCTGCTAACATTCTGCAGTGCCCAGAACAGCTTCCTGCAGCAGAGAGTTATCCAGTCCCAAATACCAGTAGTGCCAAGTTAAGAAAGCCCCGAAGTGACCAAATACAGAGATTCTAAGTTCTAAGTTGTAGGACTTTTGTAAGCCAGGAAGAGAACTGGGAAATACAGCTCAAGTTTCTAAACTAAAATCTGCATTTTTGTATATACTCTATCTTTAAGGTATTTTTAGACCTATATGACTCTTCATTTTAATTTACACTAATGGAAAGAAGCTAATTAATACACAGTACACGTTCTAACTTCAGTAAGCGATTAACTATAGAAATGTCAAAAGACTGTATATGAAGAAAAGTATTTTAGAATGATTAGGTTATTTTCTAGTGGATATGTAGACAGAATTTTAAAAAAGCAAAACAAAGACTAAGCTAACAAAACAAATACCTCCAAACCAGTTAAACATATAATGAGCCAGAGTTTGGGGCTGGAGCCATGGTTAGGAGTTAAGAGCACATACTGTTCTATTCCAAGCACTTACAACTAGCAGATCTCAACTGCCTGTAACTCCAGCTCCAGGGGATCTAACATCCTCTATATTCTTCATTCAGGCAGACATATACATGTACACATGAAGAAATAATAATGAAAATATCTTTAAAAATAAATAAACCAGAGTTAACATACAATGTTAAAATTCTTTAGCTGTCTGGGTAGCTTATCGTTTATTTTGCTTTTACTATTTTTCCTCCAGAAAGTAAGTTCTCTGAGGACCTTGGCTGTCATCCAGCTCCTAGAACAATCCCTGGCTTATTGTAGTTGTTCACAGACTACCTGCTGAGTGTGACACCCAGCACTGCAGCTTCCTCCTGCAGGCTCTATGGTAGGAGGAAGCAGAATTATTTTCAGCTCAGAGTCAGAGTTAATTCCAAAGGTGACTGACTGAGCTCATACCAGCCACCTGGTGCCTGAGTTTTATCTTGCAATAATCCTTTTATGCTTCTTAACTTAAGATGTACTCTGTTGGGAAGGCATAAAGAGGTCTGTGCAGATAAACTGGCTTCTGCTGCTTTCTTTCTTGTTGCTCCTGATTTGAGGCATCATGGGGAAAGTGTAGGCTGAGCTGCCATTGAGAGACAGCATCCATTTGTGCCATGGATATTTTCAATTATTTTGCTGCTGCTTCAAGAAAAAACCAAAACCAAAACAATGACAAAAAAACCAAACTAGTGGTTTGGGAAAGAATGGACTTCCCATGTTATTGTCATTTTCTAGTTAGTATGGTGCAGTGACAGGAGGTTCTAGCCAGAGGGATGACCCCTCCAGGGCCAGGGTGCTCTCTCTTTGGAACTTGAGCCCATCCATGAAGAGCTGGCCCACTGAGACAGCTAGGGGTTCTCTAGATGCTGCCTAGAGCATTTGCAAGGACTTTAGTCCTGGCCATAGGACTTTGCAGACATTGCTATTGTAAATTGTTTCAATCTAAAATTCTTTTTTCTGAACTCCGAAAGTTTGGCATTTCATATTTTTGGGTGAATTTTACCTTTTACCATTTATTTATTTAGATACAAGATGTTGCTATGTTATAACAGACTTTAGGTGCATGTCACTGCCCAGTTTAGAATGATTTTAACAAAAATAATTCTGTTAAGTTTTAGCCCAGTCATTTAGAAGTTTTTATAGTAGGCTATTTAAAATAGAATCCATATAAAAATACTATGGATATCTCTTATTGAGTTTTTTAATTTTTTAAAAAATAGACAATTTAACTTGCATATCTTTTATATCTACTCCCTTGAAGGTAAAGAAAACAATTTTATTACCAAATTAAGCATTGAATCAAACTGCAGTCATGTAACAAACAATCTGCAAACAGAATTGAAAGGCATTATATACACGCCTAACTGTCATATATCCACAGGGAAAATAAGCTTTGCATTTTTATTAAGTAAAGAGTTACCTGCTGAGCCACTTCCCTAGCCCCATCATGTCCTTTTTGGGTAACTGCTATGTTATTCTTCATACTTGTTGTACCACTTTATGTACTTATCCCTCACAAAGCTTCTGATCTTCCATGCTTGCCTATACTTCTTATCTGTTTTTGAACAGTAGCCACCCTATCGAGTATGGTTACTAGTGGTGTGGTTTGCATTTCTCTATTACTTGCCAAAGTTGTGCATCTTTTTTTGGTGCCTCTCCTTTTATATCAAATGACATGTTGCTGGCTGTGGTGGAGCTCTGGGCGAACTCAAATATTTTTCATTACTTGTAGGACCATTGCCTTCTATTCTTAAGGAATACATGAGGCAGGTCAGATCTGCTTGGTCAGCTGTGATTTCAGTTTCTCCAGAGGAAGAGAGATTGGAATGCATGCTGTTAGAGTTAAATTTCCCTTTTAAAGTCAGAAGCAACAACCCACTTCACCAGTCTGGAATTGATGGTTGGGTTGGATGAGGGCAGGGACAGAAGCTAGGGGTGAGTTTCATCACTTGATACTTGGCTGATTCTACTTCTGTAGGCATACATCAAAGCCTATTCTTGTTTGGTCTTTTAAGCAGAAGAATTCAGGTTCATCTACATCCTCACATGACCAGGCTAACCTGTATCTTCTTGGATGGCTGGATGATGGGTTTATTATTCCTTGAGCTATTGTAAAAGCATCCTGAAAAAAGTCATACACAGTGTTGTTTCTCTGTGACATGCCCTGGTTTACTTAAGTGCCTGATACATCTCAAGTGTTTGTTACTTGAAATGATTCTGCTATGTAACCTAGACTGATTTTGAACTTTCCATGCCTTGTCATACCAAATACTGAGATTATAGACAGCTGCCACTAACTTGACTACATACATTTTTTTACCCTGGGATTTGAATCTAGAATAGAGGTTGTCAGCCTGTGAGTTATGACCCTTTTGGGGACTGACCAACCCTTTCACAGGAGTCACTAAGACCATCAGATTATGATTCATAATAGTAGCAAAATTGCATTATCAAGTTATGAAATAGCAATGAAAATAATGTTATGGTTGGGGCTCACTACAGGGTGAAGAACTATAAAGTTGAGAACCACTGAGCTAGGGTTCCATGCTTGTTAGGCAAGCACTCTACCATAGAGTTCCACCCCCATCCCAAAGGCTTCTTAATTTTCTACTGTGTGTGTATGTGTGAGTGTTTATGTAGGTGTATGGATCAGAAGAGCATGTGGCTGTCCTCTCAAAGCACTTCCGCTTCCTTTGTAGGTAGGGTCTATCCTTAGACCGGGGCTCCTTCTAGACCAGGCTAGAAGCCAGCAAACCCAGCAGTCTTCCTGTCTCGGCCCCACTCTGCTCTGGGCATGCAGGTGTGAGGGTTAGGGCTGTAGGCATTCGTAGGGATGCTGGCTTCTTATTTGGGTACTTGGGTCCTTGATTGCAGAGCAGGCACTCTTGACCCCTGAACAATCTCTCTAGCCTCAATCTTCATAGTTTTTATTCTAAAACTTTTAATTTATTTTATTTCTAAAAATAAGATAACAAATTTATGAAGCTATAAATATACAAGTTTTATTGTATTATTCCCAGGCTCATTCTCAGAAGAATAGAAGCAGGAGAAAAGGGAAGAATAATTGAGACCTGATTACCAGGACTTGTCTTCCAAGCACTGAAGCTTTAGTACTTAATTTGAATGTGTATGCACATGAGTTTGTGTATGTATATGCACATACACATGTGCACACATATGCGTGTGCATGTGGAGACAATGTGTTCCTCTAGTCCTCTCTGCTTTATTTTTTGAGACAGAGTCATTGAAGCTAGAGTTCATTGGTACAGCTAGTGAGCACCTGGGGATTCTCCTGGCTCTTCTTCCCTAGTGTTGGGATTTCAGAAGTTCTTTTATATGGATTCTGGGGAACCCAGCTCAGGATCTTATGCATGTATAGCATACACATCACCTGAGCCATCTCCCTAAGCCTTAATTTAAAAGTTTAAAAAAACTTAATACAATTTATTTATTTGAAACAGTATCTTACATACCTGAGGCTGGCCTTGATCTACCATGCCCAGTGTCCTCATTTTTTATGTTTGGGTTGGAGGTGACTGCCTATGGTGTATCACTCTTACTCCCGCATAGGCCTCCTGCTTGTGCTGTTTTCACCCTGGTCACATTCTCTTCTAGGCCTTCCATAAACTACAAGCGGCTTAAAGCTTGAGAATTGTGTATTAGGCTGCGTATCATAGTTCTATAGCTCATTCATTCAGTCGCTCACTCACTCATTCATTTATTTTTTTAGGCCTGTTTAAGGACTGGAAGCAGGTTAGTGGTGGGTGAGGGCCTAACATAGACAAGACCCTAGACTGTACCCAGCACTACTACACAAAGAGACAAAACAGGAAAAAGGAACAGTCCCATTAGAAAGCAACTCACTCTCTGGTCCTTTCTCTGCTGTAGACTTTGCATAGATTCTTAAATTTTGTGGATCTGTCTCTACAAAAAACAAGAACCTCTGCTCTCTCACACATTTTTGTTTTAGAGAAGGCTTGCTGCCTGACAGCCGGGAAGCTCTGAGCTGGAGGAGAAATGGCAGCTCTTGTGAATTCCCAAGAATTCCTAAGTTACAGATTAGCAAGGTGGTCTCTCCAGCAACACAGCATGCACAGTAGTGGAGTGGTCTGCAGCAATTCCCTGTCAGCTTCTTCCTCCACTCCAGCAGAATTCTTTGTTTGTTCTCAACACTGGTTTTTAGATTAGCATTTAAAAGCAAATTATAGCTGAATATGACTTCAGGCCTGTAACACCAGCACTTGATAGGCTGAGGCAGGATGATTACAAGTTTGAGGTTATCCTGAAAAAAATACAGTAAGATCCTGCCTCAAACTAAGAAACAACAAAATCTAGTGTTTTAAAAAGTGCACAGACTTTATTAATCTACCCTTACTCCAATTTGCAAATGATTAACAATGCTGTAGTTCTTCAACAAAGGCAGATAAACACTAAACAAATAGCCAGCTGCAGTGGATGGATGCGTGTCTGCAGCGGAAGTGTACACATTTTCAGTGGCAGTATGAGTGGAAGTCCTTGTCTTTTGTAGAGACAGATTTCTCAAATGTAAGACTCTATCCCAAGTCTCTACAGCAGAGAGTGGGCTGCTTTCTAGGGACTGTTCTTATTTTCCTTTTGTGGTAGTCCTGGGATGGGATTGAGGCCCTCACGCAACCACTAACCTGCTTCCCAGCCCTTAACCAGATTTTTGGTTTTTGTTCTTGCTCCCTTCCCCTCCTCCCTTAAAAAGTTGTGCACACATAATTCCACTACCCTGATACAACTCTGTTGGGTGTTTTCACAGACAGGATTTTACATAGCTATAATTAACATTATATTGTGTTCAGTATGATCAATGCTTTAATGAAACTTTCCTCAAGTTTTTCCTCAAAACTTTGTAGTGACTACCTATTCATAATTTAAGTTTAGTTAATTTTCTCCTGTAGGAGTTAACTCTGATTCTTTTCATGGTTCTAATGATTTTTTTAAATTTGGTAGTGTTGAGGCTGTTTCCTGGAGTAGAGTTACTAGTCAAAGAACATGAAGGATTTACAGCTTTTAAAATATATTGCTTACTGTTTTACAATGCTTACAGCCTTATTTGAAAGCTGACAAGTTAGGCTTGACCCCTGCTGGTTCACTCTTCACCTTTCACTTTCTGGCTTCTGATCCCAGGTGGAGCTCCTCATCTTCATGGCCATGGCCTTGGAAACCCACCCAGAGCTGCCTCTTCTTTCAGCCTTTGGTTGAAAATTTTTTCCTTAGAAGTCTCTTTTTTGGGGGATGTAGCCACTTCCTTGTCCCATGAGGTCCATAGTCTGGCAGCTCAGAGAGTGGTTTGCTCAGAGTTGAGCCTACCCTCAACTGTGTGGAACAAGGGTGCTAACAAACTGCACACAGATAGAATCGTGGACTTCACAGACTCACTGCATCATCTTCTACAAGTTCATGAATCCTTTAGAACAAGTGGTCACCTGTCTGTCCTAGGAACCCTTTCTACCCTTTTATTGTAGAACCTATTCAGAGGGGTTGTCTGGAAATCAGTCAGTGATTTCTATTAATTTAGCAACACTTTAATTTTTTTAACTTTAAAACGTCTATAGAAAAAATTATTTGATTAAAGAACTAGACTAAAATTACCTTTTCTAGATGGGATTAATTTTAGGAAAAAATTTCAGCTACTTTTCTATTTTAGCTGGTACGTTTCTACCATAAGGGTAAATTTCTCTTATTCTAGGGAAGAGCATTATGTGACTGACTGTAGTTTTGCTTTTTCTTATAACATAGTGTTCTATTAAATTTTCTCCTTAAGAAAATTCAAAAGGCTATTTTTCCTTCAAGTGTTAATAACATTAACATTTCGCCTCTTGGTGAGGTTTTATTTCAGCTAATCTCAGCAATACCTGGAAACCACTTCTACTGTGGAAGCTTGTGGCAGTAAATCTCACTTAAAATATATCAATATAAGATTAATATTTATTGGAAAACAAATTAACATTCACAATAACAGGTTACAGCTTAGGAACACATTTGAGTGATCAGATGGACTGAGTGATCAGATGTTGATTTAGTCTCTCAAGGCAGGAACAGACGGGCCCCTAAGATCCCAGCAGCCCCTCTTCAATGGGGCTGGCCACTCCCCCTTCAGGAGCCCAGGACCCTGTTTTGGCCCATGACAGGCACCATAAAAAAAAATAAGTTAAAAAGAAAAAAAACCATATAAAAAACAGAAGTGAGCCACGGGCCATGTGACAGACAAATTAATAAACATAAGTTAAAAAAAAAAAACTAACAATGTGCCTAAACCATAAACCAAACAACAAAACTTAATATAATTGTTTAAGTTATTTCTAAAGGCCTAAACAACTACAGGTGGCTAAGCAGTCTAAGGCTACAGGTCTATAAATCTAGACTTCTGGCCGTCCAGAGCCAAAAAAACCTCATTACTACAGAAGCTAGCAAGGAGATTGGCCTAATCATGGGCACTACTGAAGAGACACAGATGTTCTGTGTCATTTACATACAGTAGGATCTGACCATTGGCTGCTGGAACTTAATTTTAAATTTAATTTAAAATTTTATTCATTACACCCATTCTTTAGATCGTAGTTCTAGAAATTTATAGAAAGAATGCATGCATTTCTCTTAAGTCTCTATGGAGATTCAATGTAAATTCTAGTCTCTAAAAAACCTTTACTCGTAAAAAACTAATAGCTTTCTAGAATTTTAATTCGATATAGTTTGAGAATTAACAAGAGAGGGAAATCAGTAGTTTGGGATTTGAAATCTTACACCTTGCTTAAATTTTTAAAAAGTGATTTGGACTTTGGTTTTAACATTTCAGAGCAGTTTTCAGAGCTTGTGGGCATATGTCTAGGACTTCATCTTAGGTATCCTCTTGCTCCCAGTGAGCCTCCAGACTAGGAGGTTGTGTGTAGTTCAAGTAGTTCAGGTGGGGCCACAAAGTGCTGGGGCTCCTTCTTTCCCCAAACATGGCAGTTAACTTACAGTGAGTCTAAGTGGCAGTTCTGACGTGGCTTGCACAGGGACAGTTGCCATTATGATGCTCATGTGTATCCTGAGGCTCCTCTATGATGATCGACTCAGGAGTGTAGACTAGGAGACAGATAGGTAATGCAGGCCTTTATTTAAAGGAGAAAGTATGGTGTTGCTTTTCAACACTTCTAATGTACTTCGAAGAGATTGTGTTGGCTATGCAAATGTGGTTTCCTTCTTGTCTTATTCTTTCTGCTTTTATTTTCCTTCTTTATTTCCCCTACCCCTTCCTTTTTCTTTCTTTTAAAAACTGTCACAGGGATCAGTCAGATGTGCCTGTTTTTTAAGCAGGGTGAGTTTTGAATCATGAGTGGTAATTAATTTGCAGTCAAGATGGGATGATAGGTTATTGACAGGTGATTTGAATTCAGTTTCCATGTGAGATTCTTGTTGGAACACTGTGTTACACTTGGTCCTGGTACTTTTCATCATTTAGATAATGATTCTATCGGTAGCTCTTTAATGCTGTTAAGTACATCTGCCTGTTGAGCCTGCTGCTGCAGTTAGAGCCTGTATCTGATGGCATTTCCTTCTTTTTTGTGTTTAGGTTGCACAGAGCATTGAGGATCACCATCAAGAAGTGATTGGCTTCTGCAGAGAGAATGGTTTCCATGGCTTGGTGGCGTATGACTCTGATTATGCACTGTGCAACATCCCCTACTACTTCAGTGCCCATGCCCTGAAACTGAGCCGCAATGGGAAGAGTCTCACCACAAGCCAATATCTGATGCACGAAGTTGCCAAGCAACTGGACCTGAACCCAAATCGTTTTCCTATTTTTGCTGCTTTGTTAGGTAGGTGGAATAGTATGAATACTATTTTCTAAGGGAATGGTAGAGTAAGCATACTGATATATCCTTTGAGATTTTTCTGTCTGAATGCTTTGGTTTTATATCTGATATTTACTTTTAAGAATGAAAGAATGGGATCTCCAGTTGTATTCTTTTGAATATTTTCTCTCTCATAACATATTGTTTTTATTTCTAAGCTTTTGTTTATATGTTTTGCTATCCAGGTTGAAAAACTTACTCTGATAAACTCACAAAGTTTTAGAAAAATAAGATTTCTGAATCACATATGCTAACTTATGCCCACTATGAAAGTGTTATTGATCATCAAACTGGTAGCATAAATTGTGTTTATAAAAGAAGAAAATGTGTACCTGGCATTGTGGCACAGTCTGTAATCCCAGTGTGCAGGAAGCCAAGGCAGGTGGATCACCATTACTGGGCCAGCAAGTTCAAAGTCATTCTGAGCTACCCAATGAGATCCTGTCTCAAAAGACAAATGTTCTTAAGAGATGACTCAGCAATTAAGAGCACATTGCTCTTGTAGAGGATCTGAGTTCAGTTCCCAGCAGCCATGTTTGGTGGCTTGCATCTATAAGTACCTGCACACATATGTACGTAATTTACACATAGAAACAAACTTAGGCTGGAGACATGGCTCAGCAGATAAAAGCACTTGCTCTTCTTCCAGAGGACCTGGTTTTAATTCCTAGCATCCACATAATAGCACACTGGTGTCTGTAACTCTGGTTCCAGGAAATCTGACACTCTCACACAGACATAGATATAGGCAACACCAATGCACATGAAATAAACACACATACATAGTTGAGAATAAGCCTTCCATTAGAGAGGTGGTTCAGAGGTTAAGAACACTTATTGTTCTTGTAGAGAACCCCACCTCTACCCCTGGTTTGGTTCCCGGCACTCATGTGGTAGCTCATAACTCCATTTCCAAGGGATCCAGTGCCCTCTTCTGACCTGTGGGCACCAGGCACATGTACATACCTACATACATACATGCAGGCAAAATACTTAGATTCATACAATAAAATAAATAAGTTTAAAATAGAAAAAGAAGTGTGCTTTGTTTTTTATATTAAAATTCTGTATAGTCAGTTCATAACAGCAATAAGCAGCAAAGAACCCAGTTGTGTGCAGCTGGGGCTTATCTGTGTTCATACTGCCTGTTTGAAATAATATGCTGCAAATGATTGCACTTTGTGTATTGCCTGTTAGTAGGTAGTTAATGAATCTGATGTTTTAACGTGGGTGTGATTAAACCATGAGGCACACATCATAGAGTTACTTAGGAAATTCCTGCTTTTAAATTGCAGTGAGAGTACAGCACCCTATAGATGTTAGTATTTCTGGCACTCAGGCTCTGTTGTGAAAGTAGAATAAATACCCTTCAAGAATATAGTTGTTACTTGTAGACTGGCATAGGTAGGACAGATACTGTAGACTGTGCTCTGTCACAGATACTTGTGGTGGTGATTCATGCTATAACACAGTTCCTAGGGAAGATTTTATAATCAGACTCTACATCTGGCTATGTAATCGACAAGTAATTTGGAACCACAGGTGTTTCAGGAATACATGAAAACTTAGGTCTGGTCCCTATGTGGTTTCCTGAAATCCTTAGACTGACTGACTGCATACTGTTGGGAAGTTGCTTAGGTATGTAGCATTGTGAAGTCTTTAGTGTGAATGATATCCAGTCTATACTGAAATTCAGTTGGTGCTTGAGTCAGCTGTAAGCACTGCCTGATGTGTGTGTGTTGCTTCATATACAATGTGAAGAAATGTTTTGTTTCTGCCTGAAAGCTGAACTTAGCTAACATACATGGTATAAATGTTTCCCTATGTCACTGATAATGATGACTTTCACGTGACCCACATTTATATCCTAGGAAATCACATACTACCTGATGAGGATCTGGCTTCCTTTCACTGGAGTTTACTTGGTCCAGAACATCCACTCGCCTCACTGAAGGTACAAATGTCAAAGTTTGATTTTTCAGCATTTGACTCACCACTGTGATTTTGCCTATTGCTTTAACGATGTGTTATGGACTTTACTGAAGAAGAGGACATGCTGTGTGGGTAGTAGTGTCTTGTTTGTGACTCACCTTGGGATCTGCTCTGTCTTAATAAGCAACGTGCTTCCTTCCTTGTTCTCAACACCGGTGTGATAAGCAGACTTACACATTTCTTCAAAATCCCCTTCAAAGAATGTCCTGTGCCTAGCTAGACAAGAGGAAATCTTTGAGCTGCAATTTTTATAAATTAAATTTTTACTTAAAATACTAATTTTTAAATGGGTCATGTTATCTATCACTTGATCAACATCTTTTAGTACAATTTGAGGATTTCATAACTGACTTTTCTACAGTTGGGGTCTATTGGAATGCTTCTTAGATAATGGGAGAGTGGTTTATTTGCACTGGTCTGTTAACAAGATGTTTTCTTACTCTTTTCCCCTTTGGTTTTCTCCTTTTGTGATAGTATGACTATCAGAAAGACATTTCATTGAGGTATTCTCAAATGAGGAGCTTGCCTGTTTGACAGGAGCCTAACAGAAATGAGTTGAGATTGGTGTGTGCCATGCGGACACTTAGCTGGCACCTGTCTGTGGCGATACATATCATGATATCTGTCAGTGATGTGACTGGCATTGTATTGTTACTAGTTTAGTGACTTAGAAAATGCAGAGCTGGGGGCTTGGACACTTTGTCACTTCTGGCTCTGGGACCAGCTTCCTCAGTCAAGGGAAAGGGTAGAGTGGGTGGTCTTCAGAGATGTGCTGCAAAACCTGAGTTTGGTCGCAGTGACCTTCCTACCATAATCCGTTGTAATTAATGTTCAGTTTGAAATAGCAGTTTTTCTTTCTTTGCATTATTATTGATTTCCTGAAGGGAAGTCTCTTAAGTAGGGTTTCCTCTTTTGTTCCTTGCTGTTTGGAACTCTTTCCTCTCTCATCTGTGTGCTTTGAAGTAGTTCTGTTCACTGTAATATTCTTGCTTAAGATTACCTTTCACTTCTCTTGAAAGTTAATTTCCCTTCCTTTAAAACATGTACATGTTTTCCTTTTGATTTTTGTGCTCTTTAGAGAAAAGCTTTCCCTTTGCTGTTGGTGCTGGAATGTTACTGTGTATTCTTAGGAGTGAAGTGACAGGTCCTGATATCTTGGCACTGAGTGCTTGGTGATGGGTGGAGTAGAGGCTGGGGTGGTGCAGTCTCCAGCAGCTGGGCTCCAGGTGCTGCCCTGTGCACTTTTGGCCTGTTAAGCCCTGGGTCCTTACAAGTGGGGACATTGGTGGACATTTCCTATAAAGGATTTGAGTGGGACTTTTGAGACCTCCCACTCTGTGCACATGTAGTCACAGGTTCAGATGAGCTGCCTTCCTTTGCTTTATGCTCCATAAGCCTAGATATGAAGAATAATTTGTAGGATTGTTGGAAAAGAACCCAGTTAGTAAGTATATTTAATGCTGCAAGGAAAGAAAAATGCTTGTCCAAATAGCCAGCATCTTGGTTCAGTACTTGTCGACATTTTCCATAAGTTATATGGACATGATTGTGTCTTGTTTTAACTCAGACTAGAAATAAGTCCCAGTTGTGACACCTTCACCTGTGTGTACTTCATCCTGCATCACTGCACCTTCTATGGAGGATGTAGTACCAGTACCAGTAACAAAGTTCACAGCAAGTCCCAAGTGGAAATTTGGGTTGGAGTGTGTTAGGGTTTTTTGTTTTGTGAAATTGGGAGGAAAATGAGGGAGCTTAGGGGAAGAATTGGAGAGGAAGGAACGAGGGAGGAGTGTTTGAATAGTAAATAAGATGTTGAATGGAGCTTTATAGTTATTTGTATGTGTATGTGCACATACTAACACACATATATCTCTTGGAAAGGTCAGAGAACATCTTGCAGGAATCACTTTATTCTTTCTACCATGCAGGAATCTGGAGATGAGATTTAGGTTGTCAGGCTATCCTGCTGGCCCCACATTCAAGTTTCCCGACCACCCATGAATCATCCCTCTAGCTGTTGTTGGCCACATTAGATTTCTTTGTAGGCATTTTCTGTGTGTAGCACTGTCTTAACCATCTCAACATGGTTGGGAGAGCCTAATGGAATGATTTTTCTCCTGGAACATTACTGATGTGTATTCCAGCTACTATTTTAACCTTCCTTATTTTTCAGTTATAAAATTAATTCTGTCTTTTGAAAATTTGAATACTTGTTGCTTATCTTCACAATATTCCTAAACATTTAATTGGTCTTAAACATTGATACTCAGTTTTGAATTGAGGTTTTCTACTTGTATTTATTTGCACTTGCGTCTCCTCAGGACTCAAGGAGATTCTTTTGCTACTTGTTTCAGCTTGTTCTTTGCCACCTAGAACCCTTTCTCTTTCATCTTGTTTTGAGTTGTTTGTGAATTCATGTAGGACCAGCTCTCTGTGAACAATAATGTAATACATTTGATCCTAGCAAACTATGTCAGATGTGTGATAAAAGATTTGAATAGGTGTAGACTTACACTTGGGCACACAAACTGGAAATCTTTAATAGAATCTAACACAGAATGCTTAAAAAAATCCCTCAAAATCTCAAGAAAGTTTAATCTTTTAAATACCGAGTTGTAGTCAGAAGTTTCTGGCCTAGCCTTGCCTAGAGGTCTGGACCTGCTGTTCCACAACAGCTTAGTCCCAAATAATCACACAAAGACTTATATTATTACAAACAGTTTGGCCTATGGCTCAGGTTCATTACTAACTAGCTCTTACAACTCAGCGCGTTTCTATTACTCTGTTGTATTGACACGTGGCTCCGTGCTTTTACCTGGGTCCTCCATCTTGCTTTCTGGGTGGCGGTCTGCAGTGGCTCCCTGACTCCCAACCTCCTTTATCTTTATCTCTGCTTGGATTGCTAAGCTGCCTTGCCATGGGTCACAACAGCTACTTTATTAACCAATAATAAAGCATATTCACTGCAAACAGAAAGATGTCCCACATCACCTAGTAAAGACTCACAGATACCGTGGATAAGAAACTAGCAGTTGATAATTTATATGGTTCAGAATCCTTGGTGTGCTTGTAACCTGGGAGTTTTCTTTGCTCTTCTCCCCTCACGGTACCTGCAAAGAGGGCAGTTAGGCAGGACAGTTAACTGGTGGCTCAAGCTCATCTCTAGACTGAATGCTGTGCTGAGCACATTCATTACCCAGCGCTTAGAACTTCTTAGTCTCCCTCTCTCTCTCCCTCCCCTCCCCTCCCCAAGGGGCTTCTGCTGGTCACCTTGCTATGCTCACTGGGTTGGACTTGGTAGGGCAGAGTGATCTCTTAAATTAGCATGAGGCCTTGAAGTGCGAGCTACCATTGCCTCTGTGGCAATGCCCCTGACCCTGCTTCCCCAATTCTTTGAGGAATGTTTGGCCGCTTTGCCTAGGTATGAAGTTTGGTAATTGGCCTCACACACATCCCTGCAAGTGTTCTGCAGAGGTGTGGAAGGCTGAAGCCATTAGCCTGGCATAAGGTCCTGACCACAGGCACACACTAAAAGTGATTTTTCCAAATATGTTTGTGGGGTTTATATTATTTTATGATTTTTGTGTCCCTACCAGTTACAGAAATTATATCTATTGGGTAAGTATTTTGTTTTAATTTTTAAAAAGCCTTATCAATGTTGATATTAAAAAATACATAATTTTTTGTTGCGGGTTTTTGAAATCCCAAGTTTCTAGAATGATTTACTAGCCCTTACCCTTGGTGTGTGTGTGTGTGTGTGTGTGTGTGTGTGTGTGTGTGTGTGTGAGAGAGAGAGAGAGAGAGAGAGAGAGAGAGAGAGAGAGAGAGAGAGAGAGATACAGCCACAGCCCTGGTAACTAGATGTCGTTCTGAAGATGGATGCTAATGGTGCTTACTGTCCCTTGTCCCTATCTCAGTGTCTGCTGTACACAACCATGTCCTTGGGAAGGTGATAGCAGGAGCTCCGGGAGCCCATGGCTGTGTGGAGCCCTCCTCCCTCCAGGAGGAGCTGCAGGATTCCAGTGCTTTAGATGGTGTGCCCTGGTAGACTAATGGCTCTGCTGTTCTGGAAAGTTCTCTAAAATTCAGTTGGGTTTAAATTCAATAAATAGAAAAAGTAAACTTCATTCACATGTTTTGCTCTGTTTGTCCTAGCATTAGGGGACAGTTAGTCTCCATGCATCTAGGGAAGGAATTCTGCCTGTGGTGTAGTGTCAGGCTGAAGTTAGCACAATGCACCCTTTACCTTAAGTCAGTCTCTAGCTCAGTAAGAGTAAAGAAACAATGCCTGAAATGTGAGCACCTTCTGGACTCTGAGGAAAACAATGGTAGGGACTGAAATGTAAATAAACGAAACATTCTTCCCTCTTCGCCTTTAAAAAAACAATAAAAACAAAACATTGCCTAATTTTGGGGGGTGGGGGAAGTAGAGGCACCGAACTTGGGGTGGTTTGACTAGACATCATGCTCTTATCATTGATTTTTATGGTTTTCCTATTTCTTTTCCATTTTTATTCTCCAGACTCCAAACAGTGGAAAGAAAGTATAATGTGGAAATGAAAGCCACTTAAAATCCTGCTCTAGAGAACAGAACTGATTTTAACATGTTTGTGTTCCATCTTTAGAAGTAATTGTATCTGCTACTGTTTATTTAGCATTGAGTTATGGCCATGATGTGTATTTAGCTAGGCATTTCATGGTGTTTGTTTTGAGACAGGGTCTTGCTGTATAGTCCTGGCTGGACTGAAACTCAGAACAGGTCTGTCTGCCCGCCAGGTGCTGGGATTATAGGTATCAGCCGCCACTGCTGGTCTGGGTACTTGTTATCAGTGGTTAATATGAACTCTGAGAACCTAGATTTAGTATGAAATTTATTCTTTGCTCATTTTTAGTTTGTCCATTGGATTGCTAAGTGGAATGAATGCCTTTAAGTTCAAGACAACTCAAAGGCGCTCTGTTTCTTGAAAATAGATGTGGGAAGTGTGCAACTCTAAGGAATTTGCTCCATTCTATTGGGATTTAGGCATAGCTTTCTGCCCATGCTTTTTAGGTTAGAATGGGTTTCCTGTCAGATGACAGGAAGAGAGAGGCTTGCTCTTCCATGGAGTAAGGACCTCAGGAGGCAACTGTTGAGTCTTAGTAATGGGTCTGTAATAAGATTGGGGATGGGGTGCGGCACTTTTGAGAACCCTAGAGACAACTAGGAGGAAGAGTTTGCCTTCTGTGCTTACCTTATAGTGTTCTAGTTTCCTTTGAAATAAGAGCATAATGACAATAACTCATGTTCTATCTTGTTGGGTCCATAGCCAGGTGGGGTCCATTGCTTCCTGCTCAGCACTCACCTTACTTTGAAAGTCAGGACAGTGCTGGGGTGAAGTGACATTCGGTTCCGCTTTCTAATCTCTGTCTCGGCCAACTCCTGACCCTGAGTTAGCACTGTTACACTACATCCATACACTGCAGGCTCCAGGGCAGTTCTGATCACTAGAGAATATCATTCGTTAAGACTAGAGCACAGGTCTAGGGATATAGTCAGTATGAGTGCTTCTATACTTAGTACTGTGTGGATGTGCCGATTTAGTGCAGGCATGCTTTTCCAAGACTACAATTAGGTCACAAACAGAGGGTGTACTGGCCCAGCTTTGCATGCCTACTGGCTTTTTCAAGTCTCTGGCTTAGGTCTTGTCCATGTTGGCCTTCTGGAACTAGTCTTTTCCTCAGTGAGACATTACCTTTCCCATGGGCTATATTTAATGTGGACTCTAGATGGATTCCCCTCACTTTCTTACTTGCTCAGGCTCAGGTTCAGGTCAGGCACAGGCACAACTTATTTCCATACCCAACTGCAGTAGCCCTGTCTTTTCATCAGTAACTGCTGTATTAAGATTTATAACTCACATATGGTCAAATCCAGGACTTTGTACAAGTTAAGGGTTTTAGCATTCAGAGCTGTGAACCATCAGAATATTTTTATTAACTCCAAAAGAAATTATATACTTATTCATACACCCCAATTCCATGATAATAAACTTTGTCTCTTCATTATGAATAGAGTTGGACACTGTACCATTGTTGTATTTGGTTTCTTTCACTTGACATGATGCTTTCAGGGTTTGCCGATACTGTGGCATGTCTTAACACCACATTCCTTCCTGGGGCTAGATGACACCATATTGTATGATTATGCCACATTTGGTTTGCTTGTCAGTCTACTGACTTTTAGGTTGTTTATACTTTCTTGTGATTATAAATTATATTATAAGCCATTGGTGATGCAGGCCAGGGCTACACAGAGAAAACTCTATCTCAAAAACCAAAACCAACCAACCAAACAAAACCCCCCAAACAATAGCTTAAAACAATTAAATAGATAAATTGTATTGTGAATACATTGGCACACTTTTTTATGCATTTTTTCATGTCTCCTTAGTGTATAGGCTGTGTGCTATTTCTGTGCTTAGTGTTTTGAGAGCTCATCACCATTCCTTATTGTGCAGTGACTATACAGTTTCTGCTCCCCCAGCAGCATGTGGAGGGTTGGATTTCTGCATATCCTTAACAGCACTTGTTACTGTCCTTGTATTTAGTCACATTAGTGGTTCATGAGGTCTTCATTTTGCTTTCAAGCTGACTTTTTCTAATGACTAATAGTGTTGCCCATCTTTTTCTATACTCATTGCCCATTTTCCTACCTCTTTTGAGTGAAGGTCTACTTGAATCTTTTGCCTATTTTTTTAAATTGAGTTAGTCATCGTCATTAAAACATTTGAATATATTCAGATGCAATTCTTCTGTTAGCTTTCAACTTCCCATCCCTGAGCCTCCTTTTCTCCCCTCAGTGGTGCCCTGCTAATTTCCACATCACTAACTTGGTGACATTTTGTCATTTGCCCTATCCCCACTTCTACGGCTTTTGGGCCGTGTGCCTTAGTTGGATTCTACTGCAGCCACCTGTCTCTAGAGCCAAGAGCCAAGTCAGGTTTTGTTTTGTAGAAGTTTCTACTTAATAACTTAATTTTAAGTAATTCTTTCTGCTACTGTGACCTTTTATCTCTAGTACTGAACAAGAACACCTAGGGAGCCCCCAGTGAAGCATCATCGTGTACTCGCTACCCCCACATCATCGATTTTACCCTTCCTATCATGTGCCATCCCTGGAGGGTATAATGGTTCTGTTCTTAGAGAACAGGTAGATGTCATTATGAGACATGGTCTAAATTAATGAAAGGGTCTATGAGCCCATTGTCAAAATGTTCTTTCTTTCTAATTACAATTGCAGCAGGAACTTCTGTGTACTTTGATTTTAAAATGCATATGGAATTTTAAAGGACTGAAAAAGCAACAGCTATCCCCCCCCCCCTTTCTCCTGGGTTGGGGTCTAAGCCCAGGATCTCAGGGCTATCTCACCAGCCCAAATACAATTTTCACTATGAAGAACACAGTAAGCTGACTTAATACTGCCAAATTTCAAGACTAAAGCTAGTCAGTCAGGATGACCATATAAATCAATGGAACAAAACAATCCAGAAATAGCCACATATGTATGGCCAGTCATTTTCATCAGAAGTTCCAAGGTAACTAATGAGATGAGGACCATCTTCATAACAATTAAATATCCATGGGCAAAAATGAGAATATTAACATTAGAAGAAGGTAGCCTGGCAGTGGTGGCACACGCCTTTAATCCCAGCACTTGGGAGGCAGCGGCAGGAGGATCTCTATGAGCTCCAGGACAGCCTTTACTATAAATGGAGTTCCAGGACAGTGGCAGCTGTTACACAGAGAAAACTTTGTCTCGGAAAACAAAACAAAACCAGACAACAAAAATTAGAAAACAAACAAAACACCCCCAAATTAGAAGAAAATCTTTATAACTTTCAGTTACACAGACTTAATTGAGAATGAAAACGGCCACACTGAGAGAAACTGTGCAAATAGAATGTGTCTGATAGGGATTCACATCCATAATGCAGGAGAATGCTGCAAGAGTCAGATTACCCCAGTAAGACAGTGGGCACAGGTTTGGGTCAGGCATCTTCCAGAATCTCAAAGGGTACAAAGAAGGTATGGCTGCCATTGGATGGTGCAAGTTAAAGCAATTATGGCCATTTCTAGCCCAGTATGGTGGGCTAAATGAGAGTGACTGGGGGACAGTGTCAAGCAGTTGCAGTTCTGATGCTGTGTGCTGTGGCATAAGAAAGACAGGTACATACTGAGGGCAGTATGGTGGTTTTTGTAAGTTCAGCCACCTTGCTGTGCATCCCAGCAGTCTCATTCCTGAACATTTATTTATACTAGAGAAATAAACAAATCCACATTTACACCGACTTCTGCCTGAATGTTTATAGCAGATATATTATTGCCTCAGCCTAGAGATAATTCTAATTAAAAGATGATAGCTGGATAAACAGTCACAAAAGGAGCACATTTAGACCTTGGTAATAAACACAGATCCCAACAGCATCATCTGCAGACCCAAAGGATAGATGTGGTTGCATTCTTGTGAGTCTGTAGAGGAGACAACTGTAGTGACAGGAAGCAGATGAGTAGTAGTAGGCCAGACTGCTTTGAGAATGGCCTAGAGACATTCAGACTAATCAAAGTAGTGGGACTGTGGTTTCTTATGAAATAGAAGTACTTTATGTAAAACTTGAAAACATGGATGCTATTGCACAATCTTAGTACCACATTTTAATATTTTCCAAACAAAATACCAAAGGAATATTTAGCAGCAGGAGAATTGATACAAAACTGCAGTCTTTTCAAACAAAACAAACATGTGGCATGATTTTAATTTTGCTTCATGAATTCAGTATTTGAATTTTTAAAATTTAGGTTTTCTGAAAACCTTTAAGAAAATACTTGAAGTCACAAACTCTTGTTTCCCATGAAATGAATATATCATGAAGCACAGCACCATGAACCAAAACAGTTTAAAGAGCACTTGATAAGCATTTCTACTAAATCTATGTAGATCAGCTTGTATAATGAATTGCTTTCCTCCTCTACATCCCAGCATACACATAGAATCTGGGGGACTACAGGCCTCAATGTGTACACAGCTATTTTTCTTCTGCCTGTATAATGAAAAGCATACAAATGGCTAAACACCGTTTATCCTAGAAGAAGAGAAATGCTCAGTATGAATGTTGCTTAAAGAAAAAGTAAAATGGTGCCCCTTTTTTGAACCCCAAGCACTGACATTTCCTTGTGTTTCTCATTTTCAGCTGAGTCTCATACAGCTTCCAGGCTGAGGCCACTCATTCTCTGTGTTAAAACAGTTAAATATATAAATGTGCTTCTCTTTTTGTGGCCAGTCTAATGTTGAAATTCTGTTTCCTTAAGATGCAACGTGGATATGCGTGGTCTGGTGCCACGGTGCAGGTCTCAAATGATGGATGGATGTGAGTTCTCATACATAGGCTAAGTGGACACCCATAGTTGTTTAAAGATAAAAGTGAGGAGAAGTTTTGAATTGGTGAGAATTGATGGCACACATTTGTAATTTCAACACTTAGGAGGTTGAGACAGCAAGAACTTGAGTTTGAGGCTAGACAAAGCTATGTATTAAGAGGGCTGTACAACAAGCTTCAGGTTAACCTGAGCTACATTGTGAGATCCTCTCTCAAAGATGGGGTGGGTGGAAGAAATGTTACCCAACATAAAAGTGCATATAGTTGTGAAAGTGTTCATTTTCTTTTTCTTAACACCCACATAAAAAAAATCTCTTCTGGATGAGGTGTTGAGACCACTTAGAATTGAGGCAGTGTCTGTCTAAATATGGGAGTACAGTGCAGTGAGTGACCTCATGAAGAAAGGTGATTGAAACAGAATTGCTGTCTCAGGTCTTGACATATCAGAAGCAGTGTGTTGATTTTCCCTAGGACTGTGAAAAACAACTTGCAGATAAGCTTCCTGTACACAGAAGCATTAGACTGCCAAGAGAGTTTTAGAAAGCTCACACTGGAAGGTTGGGGCTTATTGTTTGCTTGTCAGTGATGTTCCATGAGTCTTAGGTTAGAATGGAAATACCTGAGTACTGATATAGTAGGCTTAACCAGACAACTGGAATATAATATAATAACGTTATTTAAATGATCAAGGCTGAGGCTACAGGATTATACACAGTGAATACATGCTGCTTTAACAGGTGCTGTTGATATTTTGTCTTATCTGGAAGAGATTGTTCACTTTGTGCTTTGTTGTTATAGTGTATTGTTTCTTCTTAGCTTCCTTGAGATTGTCCCTTGAAATAACCTACCAAAATCAGTGATTACAAAGAATCAGGATCTTTGGCTATAGAGCCTGCTCCCTCCCAAGATTCCTCTAAGAACTTTGTGATCTATAGTGCTAGAGGCTGTCTTGTATTCCTGTGGTGTGGATACCATCCTTCACTGGCCACACCTCATGGTTATCTCTACATTCCCTCCTAGGAGGAATGGAAGAAGCCCCGGAGCTATCAGCTCCTTGGTGGTACAGCTGAACCTCAGATGACATGGCCTAGTGTTTGTAGTGGTACCTGCTCTGGGGACAGCTAGGGAATTCAGCCAGCCAGTACCCATACCACCAATCCAGCTCTGGTACTTGGGTCTCCTGGAGAATTTTTTTTTTTTAATTTTAGAAGTTTAGTTAAAATGTTATATGTAGTAGGAGGTTTCTGGCCCAGACTTTCGGGCCTAACCTCAAGGTTTAGGACCCACAGACCCACAGACTTGCAGAGACACACAGATGCTTTCAATAGTTTTAGGCTGATCGGCCTCAGGCCCAGGCATATCACTTGCTAGCTCTCTACCCTTCCTCTAACCCATGACTCTTATCCTGTTCAGCCATGGGGCTCGGTACCTTTCCTTAGGGCAGCATAGTTGTCCTCTGCTTCTTCTGGCTTCTCTCTGGCATTCTACTCTGTGCTTCCTGTTCTTAAGAGTTTTCTTAGTCTGGTAGCCCCACCCACACTTCCTGCCTGCCTTTGGCCAATCAGCACTTTTTATTAAACCAGTGAGTGGGATAATTATTTACAATGAAACAACACAATCCCCCCTATATATCCCCCTTTTCTCTTTAAAACAAAAAGAACTCCAAATCGAATATTCTTTTCTCCCCTTATCTATAGCAACTTATAAACAATACTGTAAATAAACACAAACATCCACAATCCATGCTTTTCTAGGCTACTTCCTGCTGAATGGGGGTGCTGACAATCTCATGGGAACCTAAAGAAAAATGTATGATTATGCACAAGTCTTTAGTGGGGTAGTCTGTAAGACTGGGTCATCACAGCCAGTCTCCTTGAAATTGTTCTGGATACAGAGCTCGGGAAACTTCAACAGAAGTGCTTTGAAATGTCAGATCATCTGGGCCATCCATTTCCATTGGAGATTTTTCAGGGGGTCTTCTTCTATCAAACTTTATGTTCTTTATCCAGAAATAAATCCACAGCCTCTCGTTTTCTGTGAAAATAAAAGGAAAACCTCTTCTCCAAAGTAGCATATCTTTGGATTTCAGTTTTGAAGTCATTTACAAGATATATAGGTTGAATTAATCCAACAGCATTTATAATCGACTGTCTTTTAGCAGTTTTTACTAGGTCATTTTTGGTCAAGAAGCTTAAAGATAAGACAGTAATATACAGTATCCAGACATTTTTTGTATTTTCCATCTTTATGTGACTTTTGTTTTTTTTTACTCTATATTTCTTTTTTAAGGGCTTTCTCTACTTTTTTATTTTCTCTCTCTAAGCCTGTGTATATATATTTTCAACACACTCTAAATCACTTAGACTTTTTCACAAAAAAACCGTCTTTACTGTATATTTATTTCTTAACTTTTTCTGTCTCTGACCACATCTTTGTTTGCCTAGGGTGATTGACTCTACCTAGATTCTTCTATTACTTTCTGTTTCTGAACATACCTTTAATCTGCTAAGATTCAAGGTTGGTAGGGTGGATGGATGGCTCCACCCAGCTCCTAGTCTAATTTCATAGAATTTATCTTTTTAACCCAGGTACTCTGGGAATTTCAGGGTCCATATAATCACCAAGTAAAGCTTTGCCATCTGCTGCTCATTAACTCCATTTAAGTATTAGGCAGCAGGGCCTCTTAAAAGACTCACAAGTGTTTTGCTTGTAAGGCTGAATCAGGAAGCTTCTCTTAAAAAAGCCAAGCTTCTGCTTGCCTCCGGCAAACAGAGCTGATCCAAGAAAATATCACCACTAAGAAGCCATCTTTAATTCTGTTCCCTTTTTGTCCTTATGAACAGAAACTTTAAATACACCATTTACAACCTTTTGCTTATATTGAGAGTCCTGTGAGACTTTAGAAACAAGCCATTTTATACCTTAAGCTGCATTCCAAAAGCCCACCATTGTAGCTCAAGCCCACATGCCTACCAGGGCATCTCTGTACCACAACTCACGTGGGAGACACAATTCAGAGGCTGCTTTGGGCTAGACCCAAATGGGCTAGACCATTTTTAAGTTTTCTATGGTTTTATGTGGGTATATTTGACCCACGTTGGGCTGCCATTTGTAGTAGGAGGTTTCTGGCCCGGACTTTCGGGCCTAACCTCAAGGTTGAGGACCCGCAGACCCGCAGACCCGCAGACCCACAGAGAAACACAGATGCTTTCAATAGTTTTAGGCTGATCAGCCTCAGGCCCAGGCATATAATTTGCTAGCTCTCTATCCTTCATCTAACCCATGATTCTTATCCTGTTCAGCCATGTGGCTCGGTACCTTTCCTTAGAGCAGCATAGTTGTCCTCTGCTTCTTCTGGCGTCTCTCTGGCATTTTGCTCTGTGCTTCCTGTTCTTAAGAGTTTTCTTAGTCTGGTAGCCCCACCCACACTTCCTGCCTGCCTTTGGCCAATCAGCACTTTTTATTAAACCGGTGGGTGGGATAATTTTTACAATGAAACAACACAATCCCCCTATAGTTATATTATTTACTTTTTTATTGCTGTAATAAAATACCTTGACCAAAAGCACTTTTGTGGGAGACGGGTTATTTTGGTTTATATAGTCCAGAAGGAATAGGCCATCATAACATAGAAGGCATGGCAATAAGAACAGGAGGTTGGCTGGTCATATTTCAGTTGTACAATCCAGCCTGTTCCCAGTGATAGTACTTAGTAAGACTCCACATCCCAAACAGCACCACCAACTTGGGACCAACTGTTTAAAAGTGTGTGTGTGTTTAGAGGGCATTTTATATTCAAACAAAAGTCAAAGGACAGAGCTTTATGTTGGGTGGCATGGGGAAACACAATGTCTGGTCTGCTGATTCATTCACTGTAATCTGTCATTTGGAGCTACTCTGGCAAATCACTAATTCCAGTGTGGTGGTTCTGTGTCACAGATGTATGGAAGATCACAGCATGAAATTTTCAGTAGGAAACGGTTCATTTAGGGAAAACATAATGCTAAAAGTGAAAATTCACATTGGGAAATTGTCCAACTCTATCATCAGACAGTGTTTCTCTATGTAGCCTTGGCTGCCCTGGAATTCTGTAGACCAGGTTGGCCTTGAACTCAAAGATTCCTTCTGTCTCTGCGTCCTCTGAGTGCTTGGATTAAAGGCTGTCACCACCCAGCCCACAAGAGAATTGTATGCTTAGGTAATTATTTTTACCAAGATAATATTACCTATTATTTAACTTTCTTGCCAAGAAGCATAGGGTAGGTAAAATCCTGTAGATCTTTTATACCTCCCTCCTTTTTTGAACTAAGCATGTGATTTACAGTGAATTCTTCAACAATTTCATGACAAAGGAACTTGATTATAAACAGTTTTTAATGGAGCAGAAATTATCCATTCAGAAGCAGAATTATTTCCAACTTCATAGTCTCTAGAGTTTATTTGACTTTTGTTTTTTTCTAATCTTATGTTTTAAACTAAAATTTAAAAATGAAACTGTTGCTTGGCCACCATAAAAAATGAGGGCATGCTCACAGCACCATTTGTTCAAGTCAGGACTATTGAGGCAGCAGCCTCTAGATGGTGAGTGATAGCAAAGAGGCCTCAGGCCCCAGCCACAGGGCTGCCTTTGCTCTTCAAAGAAGCAACCAGAAAGCCTTTTTATATCCAGTGACTTCTGTTCTTGCCATCTTGAGTTGCTGGCTTTAATATTAAAGCTATCTAAAATAAGCTTCTGATAGTGTGAAAGCATGGGGAGATAGTCATTAGTGGCATGTCTGGTACTTGAGTGGCCAGCTAGTCACAAACACCTGTAGGGTTGAACCTGCAGATTAAAGGTTGAGGCTAGGCCATCAGGACGCTGTCCCCAACCCCCCAGCCCACATGCTGCCCTTCCTGATGAGACACTCATCCCATCAGGTGCCCAAATGTCTGTGCAAGAACATGGAGTGAGGGGTTGTGGGTTAGCTCAGGATTATTGTCCTGGTCTCACTTTTCTGGTTGCTGTGGTAACCCCTCACTTGCCTTTTTTAGGGCTGTTGAAACATCCCAAAGGAGGCAGAGCATGGCCCCTTTGACCTAGAGTGGTCCCAGGCTTCACCCTTCTGCATGTCTGCTGGGAACATGGGTGGTAGCAGTCTTGTCACACAGGTGCTTTAGGCTTCTGGGAGGGTCCTGATGGTCAACCTCAGCCACACCTCAGTGAACCAGTCTGCAAACCAAACCAAGAGTGATGTTGCTCTTCAGGGTGAAACCAGTGATCCACGCAAAGAATTCCCTGTGTCCTAGGGGAAACATCCCTCTCCCCTTTAAGGGAAATGCCTACAGTAGTCTCAAAGTATAAATGCATGTATTTTCTATTTTGTTTATTAAGGTTAAACTCTTCTTACACACATTCACCTCTGCTTTTAAAACAAATATTATCCCAGTGTTAGAGAGACTAGAAGTCCAACAGGTCTCACTGGTCTAAAATCAAGATATATCAAACCCATGTTCATCTCCAGTCTCCAGATAGAGAATTCTCCCTGGTCTTTCCCAGCAGCTGCTCACATTCCTTGGCTGGCTTCCTTCTCTGTCATCAAAACCAGCAGTGGCAGGTTTTGTCTTTGTCATGCCACCTCACAGACACTGTTCTCACACCCAGAGGATCCCGAGATTACATTTTCCCATCCACACACTCCAAGATAGTGTTTTATTTCAAGGTAAGCCTGTTGGCAACCATGCTAGTGCAGGTTCTGAACAGCAGCATGGTGACACTAGTGGATATTCTGCCTATCCCAAGGCTGTTCTTCGGGGCTTTTCCTTTCCTTCTAGTCGGGTAACCTACCTTCTGGTAGCAGCTGCTCTTGGGTAATGAGAAGTCCCACCTTCATTGTTGGATATTGACCTCAGTGGGCAGTGGTGCTTACTGTTGTTGTAGTTCATAGATAAACTTGGTGGGTGTAAGCACTACTGAATTTATCCTTCAAGTTTCAGGGAGCCTTGCATGCAGATTCAAAGATCACACCACATTGGCCTAACCTGTTGATATAGAAAGAAAGCTAATGGTTTCCAGTGGGGCTGCTCAGTTTGTGGGTGTAGGTCTTGATCTTAGAATGCTGAGTGATGAAAGCCCAGCCATGCTCTTTCAGTCTCACCGAGTTTGAGCAGGTGAATTGTATTTCTTCACCTGGAAGAAAAAGCCTGCTGTAGAGCTAGCCATTCTTCTTATGGGTGGGAGGTAAGCAGGTCCCAGCAGGGGCCCTGGAGCCACACTTTTGGAGTGTCTGCACCCTGCAAGCAGACCTACCCATTTCTGAGCCTACTGCTGATGTCCATTTGTCCTCCCAGGTCCGAGCCCACCAGCTGGTCCTGCCACCCTGTGATGTAGTGATCAAAGCTGTAGCTGACTATGTCCGCAACATTCACAACACCTCTGACTTGGATGCCATAGCTAAAGATGTTTTCCAGCATTCACAGGTAACAACACAAATTTGAAGGATTGGGCTTTGCATGGATTGAATCAGGCTGGAAGGGTGTACTTGGGGATAGGAAGCTGTAGGCCTTGGTCAGAGGTGTAGGATGCCCAGTGTGTTCTGCCAGCTGGGTGGTCTAAGCCATATCACCTTCCTTGTCAGGTGAACAGGAGGGGAGTTAACATAGGTAATACCGGAGTCTGCGGTGCTCTGTATTTATAAGATGGATGTGCTCTATGGGTTATGTTTGTTGATTGTCTTTTTCTGAGCCAGGGTCTTTCTGTACAGCCCAGGCTAGTCCACCTGCGTCTGCCCCTAGTTCTGGGACTGAAGTCATGCATCACTGTGCCTGGCATATACCAGAGTTTTCAAAAGATAAACTGCACGTTGATCAGATGGTGCTGTAGATTGCAGATTAGACTTTGTGTTTTGGGAAGTAAAGAATGTAGATAAGTCAGCTCAGTAGAGTGGATGGGGATTGAGCTGCTCCGACTCTGCCTGAAGAGCATATAACTATGCTCATGTAATCCTCCAGTCTGTACTGCCCGTCCCATCTGCTGTGGGCATGGTGCTGTTGGGAGGTGGGGAGAGTGTCAGAGACCTTGAAGGTCAGAGACCAAACAGTACCCATCTCTGATGCCAGCTGAGAAATCTACTTTTAGCCATGTTGCTTTCAGTGTGTATTAATTTTATTGCTTGATTTTATTCTTGCTAATAATCTGTTGTGTTTGATCTGAAGGTTTTCATGTCATTCTCCATTCTTATCTAGACTGAAAGATTATAAATTTTATTCATGTGCTGGATTATGATACAGATGTTTATACATATGACCAGTGGCATAACTAAGGCTTTCCTACATCTATTTTAGTCTAGAACAGATGACAAAGTCATTCGATTTAAGAGAGCAGTCGGATATTACTCAGCAACTAGCAAGCCTATGCCATTTCACCCACCACATTACTTAGGTAAGTAAACAAACCCTCCATGTGATTGCCATTAACCGTATAAATGCTGAGGTTTAACTACCCAACACATTTTATATGCTTATCTTATTTATTATTTTGAGACAAATTCTCAGTATGAGACCTGGCTGGCCTTGAACTCAGAGAACTGCCTACCTCAGCTCCTGTGTGATGGGAGTAAAGATACATACCACCACATGTGGCAGCTTTGTTCGTTGAAAGTATCGTTTTCTGCACTTATACAAGTGTGGCCCACTTCTAAGAGAAAAACGGGGGCCCTGGGAGACGGGCTGGCAGGTCACCGCAGAGAAGAACCGCCCGAGGACACAGACCAGTAGATTGACAGTAGCAGCTCTTCTTGGCTATTACTATGTCTCGTCTTCTTCCTCCCCGTCCACATCTTTGTTTTCCCTTGCAGAAGGGCAGGTTCAGCATAGAGTAGAAGTGACTCAGCAGGATACTGGGGTTGTTTGTTCATGTCAGGGTTAGCAAAAGTAGGAGTGGTCGGCAGGTGTATGTGGAGGTTATAGCTTTCAAAAACTTCTTCTTATATTTGTTTGTTGTGCATGGAGGGGTAGGTACACGTGTGCCACAGTTAGGGAGATAGTTCTCTCCTAATGGGAGAACTCTGGGGCTCAAACTTAAGTTGTCAGGTTTGTGTGGAAAGCACTGTTACCCAGACCCTAAGAGCTGTTCTTTGTGGATTCAAGCATGGTTCTGTTAGGGTGTTAGGTACTGGGAACCCAGAGCAGAGATACCGGGCTTCACATGGCAGGTGGACAGTTGGTGAGTCAGTGTAGTCTGTCAGACACAGTCGCTGAGGGAGATGGGATTGAAGGGCTAGGGTGCCTGGCTATCTGTTTGCTCAGCCTCTCTGTTGGGACTCTATTGATTCAGCTGTATATTGTACAGTCCACTTTCCTCAGAGCACTCAGAATAATATTTCAAGCTATGAACCATACAAACTTAAATCCCTGCACTGGCTTCCTGTCACACTTGGCCTGACTCCCTTCTCTTTACTCTGCTTGCACCTGCCCCTTCCCTAGCTGCTGACAGCTTGCCCCTCAGGTCCATGGCACAGTAGCTTTTTTGCCTTGAGCAGACGAAGCTGGTGGCCTTTGTACCAAGTCTGGCGTACTTCTCACTGCCTTGTATTTGGGTCTGCCAATGTATGAGTCCCACATGTGAGTGTCTGTTCCCTGAGGGAGAACACCCAGTGTTTTCTGTCGCCTGCTGCTGGCCACCTGTGTACCTTCTTCCACCTGCAGAGAGCAGGGACCAGGGGAACCAGGGCCTATTCTGCATCCCCTGTGGATAAATACTTTACTGAATGAATTAAGCCACTAAGTTTTTAAATCAAGGGAATGAAGTAGTATGGTGTATTTTGGCATCATTCTTGGAAAAGGAACACAATTTGTAGAATGGAACAGGTAAACATTGTTCTGTCAGGATATCAGATGTGCTCTATGCTTTGCACAAAGGAGATGTTTCATAATTGCTTGTTGGGGTAATAGAAAGCATGAAATCAACACCAGACTCCGTGTTTGGCCCATCTAGCTGACCTTGGGCTTCCTGTACTATTGTAGCGGCATTACTACATGGATATGAAAGTTAAAGTGTATACAAAGTATTTGTTACAGGCAGAGTTGTCTAAGGGCACTGAGTGATTGAGGCAGTGATGGAGTGCTGAAATTAGTCAGTCTGGGAGCCTGACTGCTCAAGGAAGTAGGACAGGCATCATCAAGTGTCAGCATTTGCCTCCTCTGTGTATTACTCTGGTTTTCACTACTATAACAAAAATATCTAAAGCTGGGTAACTTTTCTAAAGAGAAGATTGGGTTGGCAAGATGGATCACAGGTAAAAGTTATTCCTGAGTTCCATCTTCAGATACCACATGGCAGAAGGAGGGGACCAATGCCCACAGTTTGATTTTGGACCTCCACATGCACATTGTGTCACGCACATGTACACTAAATAAGCAAATAAAATGACTTCGGGAAACTTGAGTTGTGGCACTGGAATCTGCTCAGCCCTAGTGAGGACCTTGTAGCAGATGGAGCTACAATGGTAGCTCTGTGCTGTAACAAGAGAGCATACCGTGAGACTGGGAGTGAGAGACAGACAGGGGCCAAGGGTCTTCAGTAGTTCCCACTGTGCTGCAGCTCTTGAAGGTTCTGTCAGTCACCTCCAGTACCACCAAACTAAGGGCGACGTGTCTGTCACACGACCCTTTTAGAGACAGCATATCCAGGCCACAGCACATGGGGCAGTAAGCAGCAGTTACCACCTAAGCAGTTGCTGGGGATTGTGTGAGCAGCACAGTGCCACACAGTGTATTAAGGACAGGAAGTGTGATGAAAGATAGCGGCATCCTTCATTATCTGAGTTTCTAAAATGTTTGTCAAGGAAACAAATGTTTGTCTGTGGAACATGTACTGATTTTTCCCTATCATTTTCCTCCAAATAATAACAGTATAGCAACTGTTTATATAACATTTACCTTAAAGCTAGGTATGTAGTCACTGTTCTTAGTCTTTCTATGTAAAGTACGCAACAGAGTATGCACAGGTTCTGGATATGGATTCTCTGTGCATGAATTCTCTGTGCAAGTTCTTTGCAAATGTACCATATATAGGAAGGACTTGGACAGCCATGAGTTTTGGTTTCCATTAGGATAATGGAGTTACCAGGACACCCTTGGAATACTTTGGGGATGCTGAGGGATGTACATATGACACTGCATTGATCAAGGCTAGTGACCATATTGTAAACAAGGTGAATTTTAAATTAAGTGATAATGTTTGTGAAGTGAATTCATGTTTTCAGTAATTAAACTTAAGTGTCTCATGAATAGAGTTGACTGGAAATTCAGTATCATTTTCTGTATTAATCCACTCAAAGGACAGCACTGTAAGCTTATAAAGGACCTTTCTCTGGGCCTGACCTGATAAAAGATCATTACCTGGAGTCCTGGAGAGACGTCACTGTCCAAACATGCTACCTGTGAACTAGATGTGGGATATTGTTGAAGATGAAGAAGTATGTATTCAGATAACGTGCCTTTTCTTAGATTTTTAAAGTGAGTACAGGGGTATTGAGATGGCTCGGCCGGTAAAGGCACCCACTCACACACCTGTCCTCTTGAGTGTGATTCCTTCCCCAGAACTCACATGGTAGAAGAAGAGAGCCTGTTATAATAAGGTTTTTTGGCCCTGTCTGGCCAGAGGTCTAGACTTACAGACTTTCAGTCTTAGACCCCTTATCTGCCCACTGCTACTCAGGCCCCCTAAAATGATTTAGATGTTTATATTAACTTTATGTTGTTTGGCCTTTTGGCTTAGGCATATTGTTAGCCGACTGCTGCAAGTTCTCTGTCAGGCACCACATATGTGCTATGCTGATGTGAGCACACCTATAAGGGATGGTGTAATTTGTGTCCCAGTACACTGTACTTTCACTTGTCATGAATCACCACTCTGAGCACAAGTGTGAGAAAAATTGAATTCTTGGTATTCATGCTTTAAAGTACGAGTGCCCTACTAGTTACGTGAGCACAGACTAGTGCTCATGTACATTTAAAAAAGCTCATGAGTGACACCTGAGCCCTCCTTATTATCTTACTAGCTTCCTATTACTGTGAAAAGACACTATGGCCAGAGCAACTTATAAAAGGAAAAGTTTATTGGGACTTACCGTTTCAGAGGGTAAGAGCATGACCATCATGGGAGGGAGGATGGCAATAGGTAGGCTGGGCCCTAGAGCAGTAATAGAGCTCACACCCGAGTCATAAGTTTGAGGCAGAGAGTGCTACTGGGGAATGGTGTAGACTTTTGAAACCTTGCCCCCAGTGACACACCTTCTCCAACAAGACCATACCTAGTCCTTCTCAAACAGTTCCATCAGTTGGGGACTAAGTATTCAAATATATGAGCTTATGGGGCCATGCTCATGTGAACAACCACACTTTTGAAAAGCAAATGAGCTCCTAGTACACTCTTGTTCAGAAGGCTAGAATTGTGGAATGCTGCTGAGGATGTCAAATAACAAGAAGTCTGTTGCTACTCTTGAGATGATTCAGCAGGTAGAGACACTCGCTGACACTCTTGAGTTCAATTCTTGTGGCTCATATGAGTGAGGGAGAGATGAGTCTCACAGGCTGTCCTCTCACCTACATGATATGCTGTGTCATGTGTGTGCCTGGTGCCCACACACGTGCACCCACATAAAATTAATAAAGAGTAATAATAATAATAGTAATAAAAAGAACTTTGGTCCTGGTGGGAATGTGAAGTAGGAGTGACACTTTATCAGGCAATTTGGCAGCTTTTCAGAACAAAGCAAAATAGACTCTCATAGTATGATCCAGCAGTCATGCTTGTGAATATGGCCCACATGGGAACCTGCTGTGGATGTTTATATCAACTTAATTTATGTTTGCCCAAACTGGAAAGCAACCACGATATTGGTAAGAGGGGTGGTGTTCATTCTAGCACTGGTATAGTGGAACAGTGTTCAGCCATGCAGTCACAAAGGAACCGTAGGTGCACATTGCCAAGGGAAAGGAGCAGAGCTAAAGGCTCCACTAGGCCAGCTGTGTGGAAAGGCAGAACCAGGCAGGCAATGAAAAGATGTGTGGTCCCGGGGTTCTGACAGGGATCGGTGACTAGGTAAAGCCTAAAGCACTTTCAGTGCCCAGTAAATGTGTGCATTGAAAAGGGTATGCAGTAATTAAAAACAGTCATTGGAAACTAATGTTGACAGCAGGAGTTATATTGTTTTATTCTTTGAATCAAAAATTTCAAAGCTTTATTTTTAATATCCCTGAAAAAGGGAAGATGTAGGTTGTCTTCCTCTTTTGTCTACCTTATTTCCCGGTACTCATAGAACCGGAAACTTACTGTTTTCATTAGGCTGTCCGGCTGACCTCTGGCTGCACGATTCTGAGGTTATGGGCATGTGGCACTCTTTCCACTGAGCCATCTCCCAGTCCTAGAACATTTAAAAGTATACTGTTACTATTTTGTGTTTAGCCTAATGTAGCATCTCTAGTTTAACAGCATAGCCTCTCTTAGGTTGAGCTGGAGTGGGGGCTAGGCTGTTAATGTCGGCAGTTAGCTGGAGGAGGCTCTAGTTTAACATCATTCCTTTCAACAGTATCTCAGCTTAATATAGAGCAAAAGTGAGGCAGCTCAGTGAGTCACTAGGGTGGGTCATGGAACTGCGCTTTTGGGGTCTTGGGGAGAAAAGTCAGTGAACACACCTCAAAGGCAGCTGTATGTGTTGCTTTTCTGCACATTCCTGAAGAAGTCTGTAATACTTAGAATTTTTTTTAAGTTATAAAAATAGTCTACATCAAGTAAACATTCTTTGCGCATTCTTTTCTCCTTTGTTGTGCACATTTGCTAACAGAAGCCTCTAGTGTGTGGTGGTCAAAAGGAAGTAGAAAAGCAGCAATATTGCCTCCACCCTGAGCCCTGCCTCTCTTCAGAGACACTCTTGTCACGGAGGAGGACCATAGTTCTCTTCAGCTGTAGCACTGCATGGAGAACCAGAACCAACTTAGAGGGAGGTCTATGGGCCCCGAGACAGGTCCCGAGTGGTCAGGCATTTCTTTAGGAAAATGTAGGCATACTTATTCAGTCACCACAGGACATATGAGAGAACAGTAGTTTGCTCTGTGAATACACAGGCTATGTTTGAAGCCATCGACTAAAATGTGATTTGGTGGGGCTGGAGAGATGTCTCAGCAGAGATTTTAAATTAGATTCCAAGCACCCATGTCGGGCAGTTTTAGGGGATCCAATGTTTTTAATTTTTATTTTTTTTCCTTCACAGATTCCTGCACTCATGACACACACATGTACACACAAATAAAAATAATAGAAGTATGATATAAAGAGAATCGTTGGTTTTATGTTATATTGTTTTATTTTTTCATAGGAAAATTTGTGCTTCTTAGGGAGATTTTAATTGTTATAGCTAAAAGTAACATGATGATACAGAGTGATAATCTTCACCTAAAAGTGTAAACCACGAGACTAGACCTTGTATTATTCAGAAGTTAGCCAGCCAGGGTGGTAGTGCTGTATTCCTTTAATTCTAGCACTTGGGAGGCAGAGGCAGGTGGAGCTCTGTGAATTTGAGGCCAGCCTGGTCTACAGAGCTAGTTCTAGGACAGCTAAGGCTATACACATACCCCCTCCCCCCCAAAAAAAGGTTAAATACAAAAGATCAACTACCAGAAATTAATTAGGCTTTCTACAGTGATTCCTGTGACAGTGTTTGAGCATTGCTGGGTTTTCTAGTCTTTTTTTTTGGTTCCTACTCCTGGCTGTGATTCTGAATTACTGTAGAATATCTTTACCAGGTGCAGTGACTTTTGCCTCACACTTGGAGAAGAATTGGTAGACTTGTTGCTTGTGTGCAGGTGCATGCATGTTTGGTGTGTTTGCATGTGTGAATGTGCCTTTGAGCACACATGCCAGGCCGCCTCTTCCCAGCTGTTTGAGGAGCAGTTTTCTTTGTTCTGTATAAAGGGGGAAGCTGTGCCAGGATCTCTAGTTAGTGAGAGCCAAGATCAAAGGCCTGTTGTGACAGTCGAGAGCTGCAGGCTCTTGGACATGAGATTGTTAGAGAGATGGCAGCTTGTGAGGTTCCTGGCTCCTCATGGACTAGGAGAACGTGTGCAGCAATCTGTGCTTCTCTTGTAGTGTTTGTGAAGTACACTATGGCTCTCAGGAGACCTGTGCCTGCCAGACGGGAGCAGTGAGCCTAATATACATTGATAGTTCCTGTCTGACCCAGAATCACCCCCACAGTTTGGTACTGGAACTTTGCTTTTAGAGAGTGAGAGTGAGGAACTCTGGGAGTGGAGTGGGTTCTGGGAGTTGGCTGGAAGTTGGGTAAGAGGTGGTGGTCATGTGTGCTTCCCTTGTGCAGTGCTATTTAGAGTAGAGGCTAGAAAGCCCTCTGAACTTAAGAGGACACTGAATTTGGGCTCTGGACTTGGTTTGTTTCCAGTTTTAAAGCAAAATGAGGAAGTCATGGCCTCTGAAGCCACATAATAAATCTGAGTTTCTAAAAGTTTCTAGGAAGTTGGGTATCTGAAAAGGGCAGGACATATGTCCAGGGCTGACCCCAGGGATGTCCTGAAGATGTGGCATTTTCTTCACTGTTTTCTTATTTTCTTTTCATATTGACAAAACAGCCAGACCAAATCCATTTGGAATGCCTGGGATGGTGCCGCCATATGTTCCCCCTCAGATGCTCAACATTCCACAGACTTCTCTGCAAGCAAAGCCCACGGTAAGGTATCCCCTGAGTTAAATGGTGTTTTGGACTTTGGATATGAACTTTCTTAAATTCTTAGGTTGCTATATAAGATAGGTACCAATTTGTCAGTTAAAAATGACTGAAGAGGGCATAGGCAGTTCAGACTTGCCTCAGGTCCTGCTAGCCCTGGGCACTAACTTGTGTTCTGCATTTTAGATCCCACAGGTGCCCAGCTCAGGGGGTGCCCCAGGCCAGGGTCCATACCCATACAGCCTCCCTGAGCCTTCCCTCGCCCTGGATACTAGTGGGAAGAACCTAACAGAGCAGAACAGCTACAGCAACATTCCTCATGAAGGGAAGCACACACCGCTGTATGAGCGCTCCTCGCCCATCAACCCAGCTCAGAGTGGCAGCCCCAATCATGTGGATTCTGCCTACTTTCCTGGATCTTCTACATCATCATCATCAGACAATGATGAGGGCAGTGGTGGGGCCACCAAGTAAGTATGCATAGTCACACACTGTAACTTAGAGGGCTTCCTTAACTCTGCAGCTATTTGGAGTTTGTGCCAAAAGTTGTCTACTGCAGGGGGTGCTATATGTACTTAGAGAAAGTTTGCCCGGTGCCAAGGCTTGCTATTTCAGCCCTATGGCTGGAGATCCCAGGGACCTGGGAGAGTTTAATGCTAACTCATTTATATCACCTCTCAAATATGGGGGTTGCTGTGTGGCACCACTACTCCATCATGAACACCAGCTCCCCTGACAGTAATAACCTCTGGGTTCCCTGGAAAAGAGAGCCCCAAATTTTTTCATCCTCTAAACTAAGTAGCTCAAGGCACCATTCTTGAAATAACATCATTTGCCTAGCCAAAAGTATAGAATGCTGCCTGGATTCAGATCACACTTCTTCCTAGAGAGTATTAAAATTCACAGATGCACAGTTGGCTAAAATCAGTGGTGGAAATCGTAAACGTATCCTCCCTTATCCCTAAAGAATTGTATTTGGAAGAAAGGAGAGAACTAAATATATTTCTGTGAGCCATCTCCTCACTCTGAGCACCTCTTCTGGGATAAACACCAGGGTAGGCTGCTACTACACGGATGCCCTGCAAGGCTGCTGCCTGTTATATTTACCTCTACCCTTGGACATGAGAACTTTGAGAGGTGCAGTTTCCAGCATTAATGCAAGTTTTTACTGGTGTGTATACCTGAAAAATAGAAGCATATGTCTGCTGACCTGGGTCAGTGTTTACTGAATCTGCATACATTGTCTGGACCAAAGAAATATAAAATTGATATTCAATGACTAGATGTGCAAAGTCCAAATGAAGTTAGGAATTGTTTTTAGTATTTGTATTTTTAAAATGAGTTGTTTAGCAGGATGATAGGTTTATGATCTTTTGAACCAGAATCTCCAGTTGCCACCCCAGAAGTCTGCATTTTAAACAAGTACCCTAAGGTTCTCATCAGACCTGAATGCAACTGGCAGGTGGTCTAAGTAGCTCTCTGTCTAGAATTCTGAGACATTTCCCTGGGTGGTTAAGAGCAAGGCATCTGTACAGGGAACGTTTGTTGTCAATCGTGAAATACTGGCAGGAGGCAAAAGAAGAAAGCTTTTGACTCTGGGCCTTGCAGTGACAGTTTCCAGAAACTGGACAGGGTGGGTAGTGACTACCGGGAGTGGAGGGTGGACACTGAAAAGAGTGCTGCTCTCTGACTGAAGTGAGAGTCTTCAGCTCTTTGCTGTGTAAAGACTCTGCCTGGCAGTTCCCAGGTTCCCAGAACTCTCTCTCTTGACATTCCTGTGATCTTTCCCCAGAATGCTATCATTTTACTATCTCCTGTGCATCTTGTTCCTGCTCTTTCTAGCAGTTACTGATGGCCATTGTTGTGGAGAAAGTGTCCTTCAGGAAATTGATACATACACTTGAGTTGTCTGACTCAGAAATTTAACCCCTTGAGCTGATTGCCACATTTATGACAATGAATTTGGAATTGTGTTAGAAATGTGAGGAAGGTGGCAGAGGTAAGATACCTGATCTCGAAGCCCTGGACTCTAGACTTTGTGACAGATGGGTGTGATACAGTTTGGGTTTATAAATGTGGTAGTGGGGGGGGGGGGTGTCACAGTTCTCAGAGAGGATCCTAGGCCATTGAGTGAATTGCATGTAGAGTGTTTTATGTGCAGCTCAAGTGTGCGTATAAGAACAGTCTTGGCATTCTTCACTGCTCTGCACCCTGGTCAGGGATGTAGTTGTTCTAACTGCTCAGGCAGCCTCGGTAGCATGATGAGACCTTGTATTCAAATAGAAAAGCAATACCAGGTACAGCATCTCACACTTACAATTCCAGTACTTGGAAGTCTGAGGCTAGAAGATTGCTATGGATTTGGGGCCAGCCTGGATTACATAGTCTTTCAGGCAATGTGGGTTACAGAGTAAGATCCTGCTTCCAAAACCTCAAGCAAAACAGAAACAAATTTAGTAGAAATGGTAAGTGAAGATTTTACCTTTGTTTTGAGCTTGACCAATACTGTGCTTTTAGGAGAGTCTTGAGGGAAAGGAAGTTATCTGTTCATTTTCCCAAGAAATGCTTGAGCACTTGTGCTTTGGAAATGGTTGAGGAAGTGTACTCTAAGGGTATGTTGTGCTGGAGGATGCTCTACAAATGGCAAGACCCCCACAGGATGACTATGTGAGGGAATCTAGAGAGCAGAAGACATATTTAGATTAGTGCTGGTCTCTTGTCTGGCCTTGCAGAACTGAGTGGCCCTAGGCTGTGGAGAACTGCTGTTTTTGTTTGCTTGCTTTTTAGAGAGGAGTATACTCCCTTCTTGGTGCCATTTGCATTTGCGACAGACAGTTGAACCTCAGAAGTCTAATTTTAATCTGTTGAACAGAGGACTATCAACCCTTAGAATTTCTAGTCTATAAAATAGCAGGAAAGAATATCCTTCCAATTTCCTCTTAAGGTACAACACCACGTGACCCGATCAGCTCTGACCTCCAAGACTACTTGGCTGTGCTTGTGGACAAGCCTAATATACTCAGTAAATACAAACTAGTTAGGATGAAGTGCTGTGGCAGAAAACAGAACATAGCCTCCTAATTTGGAAACGTTTCCTTTAGTATATGTTGTGTGATAATGTATGGGCAACAGTAGCTGGATTTTGGTATAGAATGATCTACTGAGTAAATGGTCTAGTTCCCCAGTCTTAAATCAAGCAATGGGTGACTGGAGACTGTTACAGAAGAAAAAAAAAACATAAGAGGTTCCTGAAAATGATAAGGTAAATACATATTTTTAAATGACAAATGATAAGGGCCTGGGAAGATGGCCGTTAAGAGAGCTTCCTGAGCATCTAGAGGACTCGAGTTTAGTTCCCAGCACCCATATTAGGTGTCTCACAACCATCTGTAACTCTAGCACCAGAGGATCTGCCACCTTCTTCTGGTCTCCATGGGCATCCACACACAAGTGGTGTGTACACAAAGAGATAAACAGAGGTAGTGGTAAAATATTTTAAATGGCAAAAGACAAGACACTTGTGAATTGACAGTAACACTGATATCACTAAATATGTAAAAGGAAGGTCCCTTTCCCCGAAGGGATGAAAATGCACTTAAAACCTTTAAACTATCAAATACTTGTTCTTAAAGATAAACCAAAAGAGCAGGATGTCCTTGGGACTACTCCTGGCAGATTGGTAGAGATATGCTGCTATGTGCCTTCATGTAAGCGAGTACAGGAAACATCACCTGTGCTGCAGGCATGTCCTAAAGAACTGCAGGTGCCTATGAGGCCACAGAGGATGCAGATTTTCCTAGCTGACCCTTGGCTAGATGGGCAGGCCATGCTGCCAGGTTTGTGGACAGCATGAGCCAAGTAATCCCCATGCTTTACTCCTTAACTGCTCTTTATTTGTTTGATTCCTGTCTAGCGTTTTGGTTTCTCTAGTTGGATGAATGGAAGGTGGCTCTTAGCATTGGAGTCTACTGTGATGTGGGTGGCCACTTGCCACGCAGCCAGGCCATCAGAAGAGGTGAACTGCATAGGCATGCTGACGGGAAGTCTAGGCCTGGGTTTTTAACTGGGGACTTCTGCACAGACTTGATCTTTTTGTGTGCATTGTGTGTGTGAGAAAACAGGCCCATCTAGGTAAGCCTAGGGTAGTGACTAGGCCTAGGACAGGTAGTCGAACAAAGAAATAACAAAATAAGATTAAAAAGAACTGTTCTACTTTCTAGCTAAATTATTCTCCCTGCCCCCATAAAAATAGCAACAGAGCAAGCTTCTTGCTCTATTTTTTTTTTTTAATTGAGAAAAAAAAAAGTTGACGGTGTTTTTCTTCTTTTTCTGGTCTCTATTGAACCTTTGCAGTTATGTTTTGGACTAAGAATTGCACTTGGATCTGTATTGGAGGTGTTTATATTGTATGATTTAAATCAAAGGTGATGAATAACTTAAATGTTTTAAATTCTTCATTATGCGGTTTTTTTTTTCTGATTACCACCTTCAGTAGACAGAATTATGTAGAGTTAAAACTTTAGAAAATACAAAGTATCCTGCACAATTCCCAATTTAGATGGTTATCAGCCAAAGCTTGTGAGTGCATAACACCTTAGTTTTCTTGGCATATACTAAAAACTGTTTTCTATAATAATGTCTTAGGGAAAGCTTACCCTTTTCCTTTTCTTTACACTTTCCTAACCTTTACTTGATATATTATTTAAGCATATTTGTGCATATAAGTAAAATATATGAATACTTGATGTTTAATAAATACTGTGCACTTGATAACTATTACTCTTTTACTGATGGTTTTAAATGTGTATGTAAAAGTCCTTATTTAGAGAGGGTAAACATTGCAGTTTAGTGACTTTGTATAGGCTTGTTTTGTTTTTGTGAACATTGATGTATGTCTTTGTAGAGAGAAAAGTCCAATGTAATAGGATGAGAATCTGTATTGTTGATTTTGAGTTATAGTATCCTAGTAATATGGTAGTATTTCTTGCATAAGCTCTCCTCCACCAATTATAATAGCACATTATTCCCAGAGGATCACATCTAACCTGTGAAACATGAGACTAAGGTAGGTTGCTGAGTTCCAGCATCCAAAGGCCTGATAGGTGCCTCTTGCCCTTGTAGGATCTGGGTTGGCATTTTTAGCTATGGTTATGTAGCTTCTTACTTGCCAAATTCCAGAACATGTGAACGTGGATGAGGGTGTTGCTGAGTTTGTGAATTATATAAGCTAAGATGTCTGGGATAAATGGCAGCTGTCACACTGTTCAAAAATTAACTACTGGAGCAATACAAAACTAAAACAAGGATTGGGTTTTTAGTATAATGTTCACCTTCTTGACCGAGTATTTTAGGAAGTAGTCTAGATTTATTGTCTGCTGTCTACCTGTCTAGTTAGTTTTTGGTGGCTAACAGAGAATTCATGTCTCCCCACTCTGGGATTGAAGGACATTATCAACAAGGTTGAGGGAATGGTTTGCTGCATGCACCTGATGAGCTCTCTTCCAATGGTTGGGCTAGTGTGCCACAATTTACATTTATGTTTTGACTCTTTTCACACATTTCTGAGATCTTTCTTTCCATTGAGGCAATTTAGATTTTTATGTGTTGGGAAAAATAACTGATCTTTATTCCTGCAGCAAGAGAATAAATATCTGCTAGCTGTTTTATATTAATCTTATCACAATAGAGAGCTCACAGACATTGGTGTGAGCTATGTCCTACTGCCACATGAGGAAGATTGCCTGTCTTCTGAAGCAGTACCTTGTGTGAGATGGGATTGTTTAGGTCTAGAACACACTGCCACCTTCAACAGGCGCCTGCTACCCTACAAAGCTTGCCCTGCCTCACTGGCTTTTCTCTCTGCAGCTGTCTCCACAGATTGGAGTTGAAGTGGCTTCTTGCTCTCCGTGTTTTTGCATGTATATTGAGCTGCATCTGCAGATGGCTGTCCTATCACAGTATGTGGCACAGTCTAGAATAATAGATTGGGGACTGAGTCTAGTGCCCTTTTTTGGGGGGAGGAGAAGATGTCCTTCTCTGAGCCTGAATTTGATTATTAAAGATGTATGCCATGGGAGAATGGGTGAGATTCAGAGAGCTAATATTGTTGGTGAGACATCTGGTTCCAAAAATAAGCTTAAGGTGTTGTCAATTGTGTCAAACAAGTTACAGAATGCTGAGCTACATCTGTTCTTTAAAGCAAAGCATTTACTCTGGCCACATCGTTTGTTTTCTTACATTGTGAAGTAATGGCTAGCCTCTTGAAGGGGATTAGACCACTTGAACATTGGCTATTATTAAGATGCTTTCCAGGAAGAATAATGTGTAGTCTCATGAGTATCAGGATGATGGCATTACTGCATTTTCAACTTGATGATGTATGTAGAACTAAACAGGCATGTGTAGGTTCCCTGGGATGTTAGGTAGCGTGTACTATACGTCTACTGCAGAGCCATCAGAAAAATGTGTCCCTTTCACTTCCTTTCCTACTGTTGCAATCCAGCGTTTGGATAACCTCAGGCACCCCAGGAATACTGCACACATACCTGTGGGTTCAGTGAGCATTCCAGGCAACTCTGCTGCCTAAAAGCATAATCAGAACCTTTGCTGCTTTATGTCTCATAAGAAATAACCACAGTCTGCACCTTGGTTGTGTACTGAGTGTTTGATTCATCATTCCCTTTGGCTCTCTGTGTTAATTCTGTCACATTTCTGCATTCTTGGACTCTATTTACTGATTCATAGCTGGACAACATGCCTTCAAGTTATTGCAAAGGTTTGTAACTGGGCCCTCCTGGGTCTGTGTGGTTTCAGTGATGTTCCCTTTCGTCTCCAGAGGTGTCTGTGCTCCTTTTACCTTTTGTTCATCATTGTGTGCTTAGTTGCAACTGAGCTTTTATAAATAGTTGTGACATTGTGCAGAACAGAGGTTTCTCTGACCCTGGGAGCCTAGACACAGTGGAAGCCCTTTTCATGTTGTTTGTGCAGTCTTTGGCTAGAAGAACCTGCCATGTAGTAAGTATGATTAAGGAAACTCCAGGGTATCATCATGTAGAACAACACCCTTGATTTAAGATGGATGGGGCAGCCCTTACATAGCCTCCCTTACCTCTTCTGGAAAAAACTAAAATGAAATTGATTAGTAGGTAGGAGAATTAATGAGTATTTAAATATTACCATTTGCCATATGGATCAGTTAGAAAGGCAAGCCAGGTAATTTAGGCATAGAAGGTTGCCAGTGAAGGATGGGTGTTGGACTATGTATCCAGAGCAGCCCCAGCCATCTTTACCTGGAATCACCCTGCCTGCTGGCTTTTTTATGTCTCTTGTGTCCCCACTACCTATAGGACAGCATTTTTCACCTTTGCTAGGGACCATAACAACTTGCCTGCTAATATTGTATCCCTTAAATACAAGTGAACAAAGTACTGAAAGCTTACCCATACCACTTAACTCTCATCTGCTGCATTTCAGATTTTGAAAATACTGTCTAAACTTAGTAAAGTGTTTTTGGAGGCTACAGACAGCTCATGAGTCACTTTGCTGTTTATCAAGTGCTGCTTGAAATATGTCCTCCTGACTGTTCCATCTCTTTCCATACCCTGTTTTTCTGCTTTTCCAAGCTATTTTCCAAATAGAAATCTGTCCTTGTTTTTTGAACTTAAGCTCATCTATCTCCTGTACCCCCCCTCCCTTTTTCCCTTGCCCATGAAGGTGGGTTGCCTATAAAAATGTTATCTTACGTCTAGGGATTATGCCAGAGAATGTTGAGTCTTGTCCTGCCTGAGAAGTGTCACTGAAAGTGTGTGATACTTGATTTCCTCTCTCAATGACCATCAAAGTGCCTGTGTCTCAGCATTCTTCGTGTGAGAGCACACTTTTGAACTGTTTGCTCATGGCTTAGTGCCTGATAACCTCTTTTCCTCAGTAGGAGGAAATATTTGAGAAATAGAATTTTGGGGAAAATATAAGGCCATTAGAGCACAAAAAGTTACTACTATTGATGCTGAGTTAACAGACTTAATCCAGGCTCTTCTTTTCATCCTGAGGTGGTTTAGTCCTAGTATTCACTGATCCTGTTCATTTATGTTTAGCCACATCGGCGGGAACAAGATTGGCTGGGAGAAAACAGGAAGCCATGCAGAGCCACTGGCACGGGGAGACCCAGGAGACCAAGTGAAGGTATAGAACCTACACCTTCTATTGCTTAGTTTCTGACTGGGCATGTGCTGGTGACCAAGTTAAAGAAAACTTTTGTTTTTGAAATGTGTCATGAGTCACATGCTTTTCAAAGGATTCAGGAAGGGAAGGATTTCAATTGCCCCAATCTTTTTGGCTTGAGAAGCATAGCACCCAGAACACTCTTTCCTCTCTAGGACATATACCTGAGCCTTCCTGTGCCTCTTTTTAAGGGGACTTTGTGAAGACTGATTTAGAAAGGACCTGGAATATGCATGTTGAAAGTAGAGAAGTAGGTGGGTGTGGTGGTTTTTAATCCCAGCACTAGGAAGGCGGAGGTGGGTGGATCTGTGAGTTCCAGGTTAGCCAGAGTTATACAGTTGACACACAGTCTCAAAAAAAGTAGGGGTAAACTAAACTCCATTTTCCCCATAACTACTTTTGTTTGCTAATAGTGACTGACCTAGAAAGACATTTTAAATTTGCAAGATGGTGTCTGCCACCTGTGGTTCCTGAGGAAGAGCAAGACTCCTGCTTCAGGAGGGTTGGGCAAGATCATCTGGGTACCTGAAATTAATTTAAAACTCCGAGTCAGCTCATGATGGTAAATTGTTAGAAATAAGGAGCAAAAATACTTCATGAGGAGCTGTTGTTTATGAAAGAATCCAGCAAAATACTTTGCACTATTTCATATTTATTTTCTTATGGAAGAGGGAAAGCGTAGAAAGCCCTTATGAATTTTTCATGGGTTCTTCTTCTAAGACCAAATTTGGCACTTGTGTATTAAAGGGTAAAATTAGCACTCGGTTACATAGCCTTGTAATAAAGACATTTATTACAAAACAGAAAAACATACAAAGCAATAAGCAGTTCTTATTTCCAACATTCTCACCAAGAAAAAAAGTTCAGTGTGCAAATAGTAATTATTCTTGGGTAGTTTTGCAGGACAATTCAGAGTATGCCAGGGCACCTGCCTCTGTGTCTCTTCTCCCTGGTGCCCTGCCTGGCCTGGTGCACCCATCGTGGTCCAGCTTTCTTGCCTTGTGCCTGTGCCTGCTGTGTATAAGCAGTTGGTAACAGAATGGGCAGTTTTCACCGAGGACTACATGATCTGTTTTTCAGAGTTGGCATTTATAGGTCTGAGTCATCGTTTTTTGATTGGATTAGATTGGTTTACAGAGAGGATTTGTGGTGTCCTGCATTGTTGTTTTTATTATTCTGTTTTACTTTTGCCTCTGTATAATTACATGGGGGGGGGGTGTGCTTTATCATGACTAGAGAAAGTTTTAGATGGACATTTTTTTGTTGAGTCCCAGAAGTACAGGACTGAAGTCAGACCTGGTATGAAGTCAGTGCTGGTTTCCTAATGAGTAAAATATTAGCAAGATCTCAAGGACAACAGAGACAAATAGTGATGGTCAGAGAGTGGAGCAGCTTCAGAGAGCTGGAAGCTCCATACAGGGGCCCAGGGTGGAGAGCTGTAGCTGCTTCCTGAGGTGAATTTTCTAGTCCATCCACTACAGGAGGCAGAGAGTGTTGTCCCCTTAGCAGTGTGTGTTGGTTGTGTTTTTGTGCATAAGGCAGTCTAAAGAGTGCTCCCTGGCCACCGTGCCCTTTGGTTGTCATGGATCTGAGCACTCCAGGCAGGAGTCATCACTGTGCTCTTTGTGAGTTTTAGGTGGACAAGTGTCTCGTACATTTCAGATAATGAGAATGGGACATGAACTCTTTCCTCTACTTGTGCCCTTTGCTCTGTAGGCAGAAGGTTCATCTACTGCCTCTTCGGGAAGCCAGCTAGCTGAAGGCAAAGGGAGCCATATGGGCACTGTCCAGCCAATCCCATGCCTCCTTTCGATGCCTACCCGGAACCACATGGACATTACCACACCTCCTTTGCCCCCCATCGCACCTGAGGTACTGAGAGTGGCTGAGCACAGGCACAAGAAGGGACTGATGTACCCCTACATCTTCCACGTCCTGACAAAGGTATTAGCCGCCGCCTTGGAGTAGCTTCAAGTATTTGGCAGACATTGCATAACTTTTTTAAAATTTTTGTAAACTTTTTTCTGTCTGAAATATTTCTTGTTTCTTATCATTAAACAAAAGATAAGAAAATCTGTACCTGTAAATTCAATTTAAAAGCAGGTATTATAATCTTACTTGCCTCTTCAATTTAAATACAACTTTTTTTTTTTTTTGAAACTACTAAAATAATGACACAGTAGTTGTTTTGTGGCTCACAATTGTTTTTTTTCTTGGTAAAAGTAAAAAAAAAAACAAAAAAAACCCTCCGTATTTGTGTTGTAATGCCAGGTTAATCATAATGTCCTAAGTGATATCTGACTTCTTTCTTATTTGTCCTTAGGCAGTAACATCTCTCCTTTTGAATGGCTAATAGTACTTAGTGCATTTTGACTTCATTCTTCTACTTCATTGGCTGCAGTTTAATGATAGGACCCTAAGGCAATACATGATTTTGTTAAAGTGTACATATTTAGAAACTTTTATAGAATGGCACAATTTACCTTACTAATGTCTTACCAAATGTGTAGCTAAATATATACATATAGTTTGCTTGTTTTTTAATCTTATGTCTCAGTGTATCCCTGTGTAACTAAATTTTCTCAGTGATTTATGGTGTTCGTGTTGGCACAAGTCATTTTAGTGACAAATTTGTTATAAAATACTGGTTTATTTATTGCTATCTTATTATCAACATGCTTTCCTCTTTACATGGGCCCTGTCTCCCCTCACCCCTCTATTTTTTGCAGTCTATTTGTGGCTTGTAAAATGGAGTCAGTAATGCAAAAGGCTCCTTTCTATTTTTACATGAGGTCATCCAAACACAGAAAATGTTTAGCTAATGCTGTTAAGTTTTAATTCATTTACTGTGGGGTTGTCACTGCCTCTGAGTCTCGTCCTACTGTTTAATATGCGTGCATGAATGCAGTGCTCACATTGTGCTTGCAAGACAAACATAGAGAATCAAGGCTTTGTTATGGAATAGTTAAGAGTTCAAAAAAATTAAAAGACATTTTTCAAAAGAACATGTATAGAGATGGCGCTCTTTCCTTGTGAGACTGTTTGAGGTGGAGGGTACAGAGCCGCCTTATGTATCTGTGCTGCCAGCCTTGATGCCTGGGCAGTTGGTAGATCTATGTGAAGAGTGCAGGTGGTACAGTAGCTTTCTTTGGTTCTTAGAAATTTCAGGGGAAGCGTGACAAAATATAAGGCTGGCAACAGTAAACTTAACTGTTTCTTCTTAATTTAAAAATGGTACTTATGATTTCTTAGTATAGGGACAGTTTAGACTTAAGTGCATATTCTTTATTGTGAGCTGAGTAGCCGTGGCATGCAGTTGTCAAGCTGAGACATTTGCAGTAACATGAAGCTTCATAGTAATGTTGAGAATTACTAGTAAGAGAACTCCTCCTTACATTAATAGGTTAGAGTACATTTAACTACCAGGTTAGTCAAGAGGGAAGTGTTGAGGAGAAGGAGAAAGAGAGCAAATATACAAGGTTGCTATTAAGAAAATAATGTTAATAGACACGGTAATGTGTGTGTTTTGTTACAAATATACATAAATAAAATTCCTTGAATATTTTGATGTATTGCGAAGCCATGCAGTAGAAAGCTTAGCAACAGCTTTAGCTACTGAACGCTACAGTCCTTTGTCTCTTGGTGGCATGTTCTTGAATCAGATGAAAGTCTTGCCATGTTGGGACCTGAACTGGGGATGGAATGTTTCATTTTCTGTCCTATCAGCTGTCTGTGGCCTTGACCATGGTAAGACTGATGGTAAGCACCCACTGCACTGGGGAGAAGCCCCCGAGGACATGTCTAAGAGAGAGTTCTCTTAGGGAAACCATTTTTAACATGTGCTAACTTTTTAATGGAAAAGCTTGATAAAATATGACTCTCATTGCATTTCTTGGATTTTGTACAGGTCATTGAAAATTATAAATTTTATTACATCTGACCATCTTGATCCATAAATAAAAGTTGTAGATTCTTCATGCTTTCTTCTGTAATTTGTTGTCTGGTGTTATCTGTGTAGAATGTTTAAAAGACTTTGGCACATTTATGTGGTTCTCTTTTGTTCTTGGTTTTTTGATTAAAGATAATGTAAGAGAGGATTAATTTTGAGTCTCTGGACATACATTTGGACCACAGACTTCCAGTAAACTCTCACTGTAGGCAAGTTGTAAAGCCATTGACTTGGAATAGAATAGCTATGTCATTAATGGAGATGATGCAGTATATTGCTGTGAGTTTCTTGTAAATTCAACATGAAAAATGTGCAATATTATTCTGCTTTCTTCCATGCAAAGGGTGAAATCAAAATTGCTGTTTCTATTGAAGATGAAGCCAACAAAGACCTGCCTCCGGCCGCCCTGCTCTATAGGCCAGTTCGTCAGTATGTTTACGGAGTCCTGTTTAGTTTGGCAGAAAGCAGAAAGAAAACTGAGAGACTTGCTTTTAGAAAGAACAGACTTCCACCAGAATGTATGTACTGTAAGAATCCATTGTTTGTTTCCCTCGGTACCTCGTAATCAATCTCTTGTGCATTTTCTAAAGCCTTAGAAGAATCATGGATGAGTTGCCTGAGACCCTCCTTGTGTAGGAGGTGGGCTGTTGTAGGGGCAATAGGCCAGGGCAGAGCCCCTCACTTAGGAGGAGAAGCCACAGTTGGTACTGTTTTAGTAATGATGTTTATCTGGTAAAAGAATAAAACAGCAGGTTTCCATGTTAAACTTAATATTACTCTGAAAATATCACTCTCTGTAATTACCCTGTTTATACCCAAGATGCATATGAGTCTACTCTATGCTCATGAGACACAGATCTGTGCTCTCTAGCCCCTCAGAGTTCTGGAGAGTAGATCTCATAATGCTCTGTCACCATACTGGACTCACCTCAGGACTGCCATGGTTTACCTGGGTATGATCACTTCAGGGACACTGGAAAGGACTGTCAGGAATGCTGGTCAAAGTTGAAGTCTAAAGCATTATCCTTTATGAGGCCTGGGCCATGTTTTCGGGAAAGCCACCTTTTCTTCCTGACATTTTTATCTTCTAATTTAAGAATTCCAAAAACCACTGTATGTGCCAGGTGGTGGTAGTGTCCACCTTTAATTCGGGAAGCAGAGGCAGGCAGATCTGTGTGTTCAAGGCCACCCTATTCTACAAAGTGAGTTCCAGGATGGCCAGGGCTACACAGAGAAACCCTGTCTCAAAAAACAAAGATCACTAGGTGCTAGGAAGTATAGAAATGATCTTTAAAACAGAATCTAAAAATCAGAATGTTGTGAATTCATAAATTCCTGGTGTATTCCCTCACACAGGGACCTTTGGTTGGGTTCTGGGTGTGGTGAGCAAATGTTGGCCTCACTAGCATCACTAGGTGGTGGCAAGGAAGTCTTGTCACTCTCTGACTAACTTGTAGTTGGGCATGGGGACTTTTAAGCTCAGTCTGCAGAGTCTGGCCTGAACTCACAGGCTGACCTCTTCTCAGCCTCTTGAGGTCAAAGTACCTGGTTTTAATCCAGAATAAGTAGATTCTTAAATTTTGTTTTTGTTCTTGTGCCAAAGTTAAAACCTTTAAGGCTCTAAAACAAGTGCCTTCTTTCCCTTCTTTGTAGCTGGCAGATGTGATGCCGGGCCTTTTGCTCTCCACCCTTCTGTGCCAAAAGGCTAAAGGTTCTTAGGCCTGTACTTAGCCCTTCATCATCAATTCCAAAGGACTGGGTTGGTTTCTCAGTAGATGTTCTTCTCTTTATTTGCTTATGTTTTTAAAAACCAGGGTTACTCTTTCGAGAGTCTCTAGAGATTGTTATACCACCCCACAGAGCTGGTGTGACTGACTTCTCTCCCGCAGTGTCATGGTGTGCTGCCATGCCAGAGACAGTCAGAGGGCAGTCTTGACCTCTTGTGTCCTGCTGCAAATCTGCAGGCAGCAAGGACAAGTCTTTTGCAAAGTTGATGTGCAAAGTACATGAGGAATGGGAGATGTTAAGGGCCACACAAACCTTTTCCTTAGTGATGCTTACCTGTGTCTAACTTTGTTCCAAGCAGCCTTGGAATGAGCCATCAAAGAAAGACAAAATTGGTGTAAGGAAATATGAAGTGACTCATGCAAGTGCCTCAGATGTGCAGGCTGCTGGCCTATTGGAGAGAGAAAGGAGCATGGGAGAATACACAAGGATGGAGGTGGCAGACTTCCTCATGCCTTCTCTTCAGACACAGATGAAATGACAGAAAGTTCCTGGCTTTAGGATATGACTGGGGCTGCCTCTTTCTTCTTCCTTTATGAAGTTAGAAAATTGAATCTTTTGTCCTTTTTGCCCCCACTAGGAAGGATCTCTAGAGAGAAAATTATGTGCTAGAGAGTAGAAACAAGTATAAATATGGAGCCAGTGTTCTGGACTCAGACTGAAGAAGTAGGAGGTGTCCATTCTTTGGAGACACTGTTCCTGGAAAGGTTAAGAGGAGCTGTAGATGACAGAGTGTCTGGGCTTGGTTTGGGAAAAGGAAGCAAGTAACAGTGTGCCAAAGAGTGAGGCCAGCCAGGAGGGCTTTGTAGTGAAGGGCGTCTTTTCCTCACACAATGAAATAGCCTCTTATCAACTGTGGCCTTGTGCTTAGGTGGCAAGTGTTGGAAATCAGTTCTGTTATTATTTCTGAGTGAGACTCCAGCAGGAATCTCCAGCAGACAGTCATAAAATGAATGAATGGCGGGGTGCTAGTAGTGCATGCCTTCCAGCAGAGGCAAGTAGCTCTCTGAGTCTGAGACCAGCCTCTTTTATAGAGAGAGTTCCAGGACTGCCAGAGCTACACAGAGACACCTCACCTTAAAAGAAGGAAAGAATGAAAGGGGGGGGGGGAGGAAGGAAGGAAGGAAGGAGTGAATAATTGATAGCATTGCATGATTGTGATTTATTAAGGTGAATACATGAAGTCTTTTAGTATATTAGGAAATTAAGATCCCTGTGTGAGAGGGCATGTGATTACTGAAGTTTTTTTGAAGACTCAGTGCTGGGACACCCCCTCCTGTTTGTGCACTTTGTTTTTAATCTTTGTATAGGAGTAAGAGGGTCATTCAAGGTTTGGGGTCAGTGCTGCTGATAGCTATGTGCAAACTACAAGACAGATGAGGACTCTGTATGCTAAAGAAGGAGTTTCTGCAGACACTGTGGTTATTTCATGAAGGTCCTAGAATTTGAGATGTTTGGGGAAATATATTATTACTGTGATAACATAAAGAGAAACTTTGTGACTGAAATGATAATGTAAATTTGAATTTTAGGGTTTAATATTGAAAGACTTTAGTATTGTAAATATGAGGTGATATTTTTATGAGCTACCAGTTTGGATGTAGACTTCTGGAGAACTGATAAAATGGAATAGACTGCATGCTTTCATGCATCAGTTAATTGACAGGGGAAAAATGAGGAAGAGAGTGAATGAACAAGTCTTTTTTTTTAAGATTTATTTATTTTTATGTGCATTGATGTTTTGCCTACCTGTCTGTCTTGTGAAGATGCCAGCTCCCTTGGAATTGGAGTCACAGACATGTCAGTGCTAGGAATTGGACCAGGTTCCTCTAAAAAGAGCAGCCAGTGCTCTTAATTGCTGAGCCATCTATCTCTTCAGCCTCCCCATCCAAAAGTCTTTAAAAAGTATTTTTATGGACCCACTGTAATGATATCCATATGCAATCCCTGCACTCAGGTGCAGAAGTAGGAAGATCACCTCAAGTATGCTTCCAATGGAGTCTAAGCTTCAGGCCATCTAGGAGTATATATTGAAGCTCTGTCTCTAAAACTCAAACTAAAAGAAAAATACTACAATCAGCAGCATCAGTTTTTATGGCAGTAATTCCTTCCCATCAAAGAACAGTCATTGGATTTCCAACCCTCAATACAGACATTTTTGTCCTTATCACCTCTTAAACAGTTTGAGCCTGAATTCCTTTCTCTTGTTTAAACTGTATGAGAACTTAGTGTGTGCATGGCAGGGAGTTTCCTAATAGATAGTGTGTGTTTGAAAGTATCTCTTATACAGCCTGTCTGTTGAATTTCACCAACTGAGTACTGATTTGGCCCTGAGCATCAGCTGGGTCTCCAGTATCTGCAATAGCTAATTGCTGGCTGTGTGTTTTAGTGCCGGGTGACTGCTGCCACTTCCCAAGGCTCTGAATGAGCCAAAAAGTAAGCCCTTGTGGTGTCATGAAGCACGTAGCATGGCTATTCAGGAACACTTACTTGTCTTGATGAAGCCATGGCCACTCATGAATGACCTATAGAAAAAGCCAAGTAAAGTGTTTTCCGAGGACAGATCTTATAGGATAGTTCTTTCCTTATGGATGGACTCCAGCTGATGCGAAGTACTTTCGGAATATATAGGAATAAATTCCTGTCACTGGTCACCATGGCAATCAAAATTTGTCAAGATGGCCTTATTAGCAGAGAGAACTATCCAAAAGTGTATAAAGAAATCTTATGCTTTATTTAAAAATATTCTTACTTGATTGAGACCTATATCCATATACTCATTTGTAAATGTAGTCCCGTGATTAAGGCATGTAGACATGTTCATAGTTTAGTCTTTGAGTGTTTTGCTTGAGGGTCATGTACCTAAAATTAATTTAAACAAGGATATCAGTCACTTTCAACATTTCAGCGTTGGATTGGAGTATGGCTAAGTGTCTAGCTCGCATGAGGCCCTGAGTGTAAGCACTGCAAAGGATGGGGAAGAAAGAAGAGCCACACCAAACTTTCAGAAGTCATTGTATCCACAGTAGTTCATTTTCTAGTTCTTTCCATTTATACCTCAACTCTGTAAATTTGCTTTTGAGAAATTGATCAAGCCGGTGAGATGTTCATAGGTAAGGAAGCTTGCTGCTAAGTTTGATGGCTGGAGTCCACATAGTGAGAGGAGACACACACACACACACACACACACACACACACACACACACACACACACACACACCATACATACACACACATCACGCATACACATCATGCACGTACACACATCACACACACTCCACACACATCATACACACACATTGTACACATATACACATACCACACACACCACACATACCACACATAGACACACCCCACACCACACACACCCCTGATGTGGGAATGCCTTTCTGTATGCTGTGAATCTCAATCTTTAAATAAAGGAGCTGTTTTGGGCCATGACAGGCACCATAGAAGAAGTAGGAGGAGGAATCAGAGTAGATAGGAAAGGAAGGGCGGAGTCAGGGACAGACCGAGCTGAAGCCCAAAGGAGCAACATGTAAAGAGCACAGGTGAGCCACGGGCCACGTGGCAGACAGATTAATAGAAATGGGTTGATTTAAGATGTAAGAGCTAGCTAGCAATGTGCCTGAGCCATAGGCCAAACAGCATGAAGTTAATGTAAGCGTCTGAGTCATTTCTGGGGGCCGCAAACTGCTAAGCGGTCTCGGGCGACAGGTCTGTGGGTCTCGGACCTCTGGCCGCCTGGGACCAAAAAGCCACATTGCAAAACCCCCCCCCCCCACACACACACATATCATTCACACACATCACCCCCCCACACACACACATATCACACACATACCACATGCACACACTACATACATACTTTTAAAATTTAAAAACAAAAAAGGAAATTCTCCAGGAAGGTCTTGGGGATGTAACCCAGTAATAGTGTACTCATCTAGTGTGGGGATGACCTAGTTCTTTCTTATAAACTTAAGACCCTTTGTTGATGTCAAGTTTTTCAGTAAAATTCTCATCCTTGTTGGGGGATCATGTTAAAGTGTTAGTTCCTGTAGGTAGTAACCAGGGGACAACCACACTGAAGATAAGCATAGTGCCCTGCTGTCATGGAGGCTGGAGCTCTATTTCTGTTGCTTAGCTAGTACCAGGAGCTGAAGCCACGTCTCCTGTCTTGAGTTTTCCCTTTGAAAAGGTAAAGCTCTAGAGCCTCCTCAGTTTACCCCTCTGGTCTGGAGGCTTTATGACTCTCTACCCTCTTAAGCCTATATCCATCGTGGCCTTTCAGTTACCCCCAGTCACTGGCGTTTGCCAGGAACTGGTAGGATAGGTTAAATGACTTGAGACATGAGAGTCAGATAGAAGGGGAATGAGGAGCCTTTACTACAACTACAAAGTATATTGTTTGGACTATAAAGCTCGATGAATGTATTCACTATGGTACTCTTGAGCTATGTGGTAGCACACACCCATAATCTTAGCTCAGAGAGCTGGGTCATAGTATAGTCTTCCATAGTATATTTCTTGCCAGCCTGGGCTAATAATGAGACCTTGTCTCAAGTAAAACAGAACAAAAGCCACCGTCCATTTTATACAATTAACCATTTTTTTCTTTATGTTTCCTGTATATATGAAGTCTTTCCTAATTTTCAGAACGTTGTAAAGGAACTAGACTAATTAAAGACTGAAATGTGGAAACAGGGACAGTGTGGCTTAGTAGTAATAGAACATTTACCCAACATGCCCAGTTCCAGGTTTGAGTTCCAGAACTGCCAAGCAGAAAAGAAAAAAAAAAAAAAGTAGATGAGCTTCTGGAAGAAGGTGTGGGGGTATTATGCACATACCTGTAATCCCAGTACCCAGGAGTTAAATTGCATGTGTGGTGGGGGAGGACATGAGAATATTTTGATTCATTTTAGAATTAGAGATGCTTTTCTGTCCATTTAGATTATTTTGTAAAAGAAGAATTTTGCTATCTAGCCCAATCTGGCCTTAAATGTAATTATTTTCCTGCCACAGCCCCAAGTATGAGATGATAGGCCTGCATACCCCCCTCACCTAGGTATTCCCATGGTTTCTATGAAGGCTGTTTGCAGATCATTCTGAATTTTTTTATTCAGTACAGCTTTCCAGTACTATCTCAGACATTTTTTTCTCACAGATTTCAAATTAATCAACACAAGAAGTAGTTACTCAGGACCATCACACAACCACCAGTCTGTGGTATGACTCTTTGGAATTGATTCCTATTTCCTAAGTCCTTGACTTTTTGAGTTTCTAAAATGCCAGGAGCCACATACCTGAGGAGAAAGAGGACTGAGCAACACTCATCTGCTCTGTGGACAGTGTCAGCTTCTGAAGTAAACGTCTGAAGGAAAGCCTCTTAGTTCATACCCTCTGAGGATTGTGGAGGTGCTCAGACTAAGGAGGTAGACTGTGTCCTCTCTACCTTCCTCTTGCTGGTGCTGGGGGTGGCAACATCCATGAGGAGGAAAGAACAGATTTCATAGTATTCAGATTTCTTTCTATCCTGAGGTGAAGTTGTTCATGTAGTTTTCCCTGGGCAGTCTCAGGGGTGAGTACAAGAGCTGCTTCTCCCAGTGCACATGCGCATACTCACAGTTCGCTAATTTTGGAAGCTGCTCCTCTTATTGCATCTCTCCCTCCCTGCCCCTGAAATGGTACTTCTGTGGCACCAAGCCAAAAAGGCAGTCTCTACTATCCAGTAGAAACTCATACAAAATGGACAGGTCTTACTGCTCTTGGGTTGGAGGTAGGTGCCCAAAGTATTTAGGTGTCTTTTGTTAGGCATGATACAAGGACATGATTAATGTCTGTTGGAAAGCATTGGATTTTTATTGATAGTTTGAGTAGGGCAGCGTTTAATGGTCCCAAATTGCATTTGAGAGTATGCTTTCTGTAAAATAAGTATAGTATAAATTGAGCTTCTGATCCTAGGAGCACTTGATGTCCTAGAACTGGTTTTGCTAAGGTAAAGTATGGGTTTAGGGTAGGATCAGAAAGATAATCTCTGCTGTCATCTAGTAGTGGGCTCCTTCTAGAAGCAGTGGCTTCTCTGTCAGTAGAAAAGGTGACATTCATATTTGTTGAGGAGATATGATAGTTCTTCAGCTGCATGATCTCTTGGGTGCCCATGCATGTGCAGCATGAACGTCAGTGGCTTCCTGCAATGGTCCCAGCACTGATCCCCACTCTAGGTCCAGACCAGACAATGGCACCCTCTTTAATCTGTTATTTAAAGTGAATTTATGGCGATAGTGGTAGATCTAGGAGTAGTTAGTAGTGGGTTAATATGTTGAAAATACATTGTATGGAATTATCAAAAGAATTGATAAAAATGTTATGTTAAAATTTTCAAATCAATGTAAGTATAAATAACACATATTCTAAGTTGTGATATATAGTTTTCCTTTTATGGTGAGAGTGCTAGGTGGTTTTTATGTTAATAATTAGTATTTTGGTGCATAGCAGATTTCAGCTCTTTTTCTTGGAACAGGCCAGGGCCGAGAAGCTGAAGCATCTGCATCTACACTTATTGCTGTACTGTCTCTTGTTCCACTCCTGCCTGGTATTGGGAAGTACCCAATACATTGGTGATTGGCCAGCAATTGCACAGCTACTGAGTGGTGATGTACTCAAAAGGTCCCCAAATACTAGACTGTTTAAAAACAGCTGAGCATCTGGGAAAAACAAGTCCTGAACACTGCTACCTTTTGTGTGTTTATCATACCTATTAGATTTGAACTGTGCATATGAGCATTGCAGGTATATGACCAAATGTTTAGTTCTGTGGGAGATGGCATAAGCCTCCTCATGCATCCCTTCTGTGTCTGTGATCTTGCCTAGTACCCACTGTACCCATGGGATCCTTAAGATGTAGGGTATATAATGTAGCATCAGATGAGGCAAATTCATGACACGGCTGGTCCTCAGAGCCCTGGGGTAGAAAACTGTCAGGGTGCTAAGGCTGGAGGGACTGCTTCTATAGGCACCAGGCAAGCAGTGCCTAGACTACATACAAAGCACCGTCAATAAAACAGTTGCTTGTTACTAAGAAATGTACATACAGAGATCTGGTCCCCAAAATAAATAAAACAACATGTGCTAAAAAATGATTAACGATAGACTAAAAACAGCTGAGGGAAGGGGAAGAAATATGACAAAGATAGATGAATTAGGATGCCTCTCTTGAGAAAACCCCAAAGGACTCTAAATACATTAAATTTGTCTTATATGATCAACTAAAATGCATGCTATAAACAGTATTTTGTGGATTTTGTGTGATGTATGTATGGATAGGGGTGGGGAAAGGTGGGGGGCAAGGAGAGAATATTCATGAATGAACAAATGAACACTTTCACAGATGTAAGAATCTGGTCAGAAGCTCAGTTTGAAGGGCTCTTGTCTGTCTTCTTGGTATTAGCTGTCCTTCCTGGTGGACACAGGAGGGAGGAATGGGCTTCCAGGATGACTCCCTTGTGCGATGGTGGTGCTGGTGATACATGTTCTGATGCTGACACAGCTAGGGAAGCTTCTGGAAGCTGAGCTGTGCTGGCACTCAGTGGGAATCGGGTGGGATGTGATGATGCCTTAGATTGTGCGTCCACGGACAGGCTCTGCTTGCTGATGGCAGTTTTACTGATTTTTCTTGACATCTAAAATATTCAATAAAAACAAAAAGTATATGTTGATATATACATAAGTGTGTTCTGAGTTGTCTCAGCTGTCCTAACACTATTCAATATTAGATAAATGTGTTAATACTTATATTTACATCTAACAAATGTAAATGAAAAGAATTTGCCTCATGACAGCAGTACTTCTTGTAAAAGGGAAATTTTCCACGACTGTGTGAACTTGAAACCCTGCTTGGCCCGGTGGCCTGCATGCCAGTTGGGGGCAGGGGGCACTGCCTGGAGCTCTCCCTGAGGGTGTGCCTGTGATGTTCCCTATGTGACATTGTTATCTTATGTGTTGGGATTGAAATGTGTTCAAGCATATTTTTTCCCCTGTTACTGATACATAGTACCTCCCAGTACCTAGTTCCTGGCAGTTTTCGTTATATTGGAAGAGATTATTGTATCACTCAACTATATTTAGATTCAGTGGATTTGGAGGTTGGCCAGTTATTTGAGTGATTCTACCATGATTTTGTAGTCTACTGCCTCTTCAGCCTTAGGTATTTCATTAGAGAAAATGAATCTAGGGGTAAAGGCTATTTGGATAGGATATCCTTAGCCCCATCCTGGTTTTTATGCAAAATGGAGCCTTGCATACAGGCCCTGCTCTGTTTCTGGTGTTCACTGCTTGTTCCTTGTGAAATGCATACCCAGATCTCATCATCAGATTATCTCAGTATACTGAGGAATTTCAACTTCACGATTGCAGATTGTATTGATTTTGAATCGCCACCTTGTAGATTTATTTCCCTTGGTGTCTTTGAAGACTTGGACTATGTCATGTTTCTGTGTTTGTAAGAATTGACTCCAGCAGTGATGAAACCCTGCATGTGAGGTCATTGTTGTATGTATTTAGAACAATTTGCCTCTTTCAAAATGAAATTTTGGAGAATTTTGTACAGTCTTTAAGCCCTGCTGAAGATAATTGCTGTGTTCTGCCATCATTTGGGATTAAGAAATTGGGATGTTACTTCTATACAATCATATTGGCCACTTTGTAGTACTTATTACCTGTTCAAATAGAAAATCCTTAAGTAAAGTTGTTGCAAGATGTAAATGGCTTCTCAGATATGACTTGTGGAAATATTTATAGAGAAAAAGAGAGTGCTTAATTTGGGTTGATATGTTGAGCACCAGAGGATCCCACATTTCTGTGTATTATATCCATTGTTAGCACTAAAATTTCTCTTTTTTTTAGCACTAAAATTCTTACTATAGTTAAAGTAGCAACAAGTCTAAAATCTATGATCTATACATTCAGCAAGTGGGGAAATCAAGTTTGATTTGCTGGAGGAAAAAAAAATGTATGTGTGGCTTGACTGCAGATCTAAGTAAGCTGTTAATCCCAGAGTAGATGGTTAGAGAGACATAGGCCCTGTGCTTAGAAAGAAGGAATGGCTCATTCTCTGTGAGGAAGGCCTATCCTGAGGCCTGGTACTAGAGCAGGTTGTTTTTGTGCAGGCTGGAGGGCCAGTGAGCAAGCTGCAATGAGCTTCTTTGTGTTTTTCCTCTGCAGTCTCGCCAGTGATCATTAAGGAATGGGCAGCATACAAGGGGAAGTCTCCTCAGACCCCAGAACTAGTGGAAGCTCTGGCCTTCCGGGAGTGGACCTGCCCTAACCTGAAGAGGCTTTGGTTGGGCAAGGCGGTAGAGGACAAGAACCGCCGGATGAGGGCCTTCCTGGCCTGCATGAGGTCTGATACCCCAGCCATGCTCAACCCTGCCAATGTGCCCACTCACCTCATGGTGCTCTGCTGCGTCTTACGGTACGTCTTATTATGGGACTAAGGGGTGATACAGGGCAGGGGCACAGTTCTCATGTTCAAAGTCTTGCTGTATAGGAATTGTGCTATGTATTGAGATTTGCCTTAGATCTGTGCCTGTATTCCTACATTGTAGGAATGTAGGTCACATAAATACAACGAATAATTATACTACAGAGTACATTTAATAGAATAGGTATATTTGGAAAGCACATAGCTTGTAAAAATTATGTTACGTGAATGTGTACACATGCACACACACAAAATACAATCTGTGCACTTTGTGATCACGAGCAAGAGTGGTTTACTGGTTATTATTCTAGTCATTTCTCTGTTGCTATGATAAACACCAGGACTTAAAGTGACAACTTAGTGGGGAGGTAGGTGTTCTGACTTAGAGGTTATAGTCCATCCAGGGAGCCTACAAGAACTTGAGGCGGGAGCTGAAGCAGAGATCATTGCAGGAGCTCAGCGACATTTCTTAAACATTTTAAGCTTACTTTTTCAGGGATGGTACCACCCACAGTATCCTGAGACCTGTGTTAATTAGCAATTGAGAATCTCCCCTCCCCCAAACACACATACAGATTCTCTCTCCCAAGTGTGTCTAGGTTTGTGTCACGTATAGTTAGTTTATAGTCTTTGTTTCAAGTGTGAAATGATGTGTAACATTTGACTTATTTACTGTCAACACTTGCCCTAGGGAGCACACTGGACACCATGTATATATAATTTGTGGTCACTTCTGGGCAACACACAGCCACATTTGGTGGTTGTGGATGAGGTGACATTCACATTTTGCCTGTCTCATGGACAACTTCATGCTTCTTGGACTGATGATAGTCTTATGTAATGACTGTTTGTTCTCTTGTCCCCGCAGAGAAGAGTGAGATTCTTATTCTTTGTCGGTACCTAGGGTCACAGGTATGATTCAGTGAAGGAACAAAAGTATCTCTCTGGCCTCTGCCTCCTCATGTAGATCATTATTTATCCCTGTCTCCTCCATGCACTTAGGCAGAGAACCACAGAGAGGGTGTGGCATTCTCCCATTCTCCAGACAGCCTTTGTTAATGGTCTTAATCTCCTCCTTGGGGAAGATCACATTGGGCATGTTATGAATGTCTAGTAGGGCAGCAGGTGGGATGGGTCAGGAGCATTGTTGGTCCAGTCTCTAGAATCCAGGTCAACGGAGATAAGAAAATAAGGAGCAAGCAGGAGTTGATATTGCGTTGTGTGGGGAGAAGACTGGAAGGTTTGTTGTTGTGTTACAGACTAAATTAGAGAAGCTTTTCTTTCAAAGTGAAGAGACAAGACCTCAGACAAATAGAGCCTGCGCTTAAGTTTAGAATTCTTTAGTCAGGGAGGAAGGGGTTATAGCAAGGCTCCATCTATCTGTTTGTTTATGGAGATGTTTTGGACTGTGTTGGGTATATTCTCAGGACGGTGTCAGACCACCTTTCTCCTAATTTTCGTGTTAGTAAAGAGCAGACAAGCCTTTGAAGGTACTAGTTACTAATTAAGGAACATAGGTATGTATCAATAACTTGCATGCAAACCATGGCTATTTAAGGAAAAGAATATTGTATATTGAACACAATCTCCACAATAATATTTTTTTCAATCAATAGTTGGGCCTTCTGTTGCATGGTTTTTCCTTCAAGCTGATTAAACCTCAATGAGACCATTTTGTATGACTTCCGGCAATTAGTTGCAAAATATATAATATTTCTCTATTTGTTTGAGATAGGATCTCACTATGTATCTCTGGCTGGCCTGGAACTCCTCACTTAGACCAGGCTAGCCTCAACTCAGAGATCTATCTGACTCTGCCTCAGTGCTGGGATTAAAGGCACATACCACCATTCCCAGCCAAAGGATAGAATTTTTGTCAGTGCAAATATTGATAGTTTAATTCACTTTTATTTAAGTATAGGAGAAATATTTAGAATTCATTCACTAGGAAATTTGGCTGCCCATCTATGTATGCTACATAATTGTACCATGAAGTGTATGTCTCTCTGTCTCTCATCTTTGATACAGAATACTTACTCTTGCTTCACAATTACTAGGACAATAGATAAGTTCGTGTCTGCCTCCTAGAGAACATGTGAAATTCCACTTTGCCTGTCAGTCTTATTAATACCTGCCTGTGCCCCCTCCAGTGTACATCATGGGTGCATGCTACCTCTGGTCCTGGTTTTGTTAACCTGGTTTTAACCCTGAGGAAGCCTACTGAGCAGGAAGAGTGGGAAGAGTGTTGTTTTATATGTTGGGACTTTCCGTACCCCTTTGAGTTGTTTTCCAGTGCTCACAAAGCAGTCTGTCTTCAGAACGCTATTGTCTTCTTTTTCAAGTAGTAGCTAGCAACCTGATACAGTCTCCATAACGTTTGTTGGGTACAGGCTTGAGGGTTTATGAGTATTACAGTTAACCATTCCAGTTCTCACACTAGAGCTACTTGAGGCCATTCTCTGTGTAGTGTAGGCTGGCTGTTGTCAGATGTGCTGTAGTAGAGGTTGAGTCCCTTCAACCATCTACACCAGAATGTTTAATGTCAAGGTACCTTTAGTGCATTGAGTCTTCCTCATGTCCAGCTGCTGCTGGAGAGCCCTCTCACTGTAGCCCTGGCTGGCCTGGAACTCTGTGTAGACCAGGCTGGCCTTGAGCCCATAGAGAACCACTTGCCTCTGCCTTGTAAATACTGAGAATAAAGCATGTGCCACCAGGTCTGGCAAAGCACCTTATTCTTGATGACTATATGCAATATAGCATTCTAGCATGCTGGATATTGATCAGGTGCACACTTCTCAACTAGCATTCTCTCATGGAAACAATGTCTGAAAGAGTACGCAGGCAACTTTCTGATTTGTGTCATTCTGGATTCACTAACAGCGACAGTTTTTCCCACTGCTGGCTGACAGCTCCAGTCATTCCAGTCTCGTCTTATTCCTCACAGGTATATGGTGCAGTGGCCAGGAGCTCGCATTCTGCGGCGTCAGGAGCTGGATGCCTTCCTGGCTCAGGCATTGTCCCCCAAACTCTATGAGCCGGACCAGCTGCAGGAACTCAAGGTACCAGTCAATCCTGTTTCCTTGTCCTGGGAAGTCTTGCTTTGGATTATGGTGTAACTTTGCTAACCCTCGCCAGACAGTGTTTGGGCACCAAACTAATGATACTAATGTCATATGTGTCAAAGCCTTCAAGGCAAAGGGGATGGTCCTGTCTAGGTATGGCTGTGCCATCAGGGTTTGTGAGCAAGAACACAGTCAGTTCCATGTTTATCAGATTTTACTTATTTATCAATGGGTGTTTATTCTTATTTTTTCACTTTAGGGAGTAAACTTCTCTTTTTTTATTTTACCAGGGGATTCCAAGCCCTAGGAGGGCTCAGTCTTAGGAATTTTCTAACATCTAGCCAGGATTCTTTTTCTTATTTCATTCCATTGTTCCTAGCTCAACTTTAGTTTTCTCTACAGCATATTCTTTGCCCTTCTCGTGCACAGTCCCTTTAAAAGAACCCCTTGAAGAGCGGTGTTAGACCATCATCCCCACACCCCTTTTGTGAGCCTTTAATGCCATGCTCCTTTTGATTTCCCTCCTTGCATTCCTGTTGTATGTGTTTATTTTCTCCTAAGTTGGCCCTGGTTTGCACTGTCAGCTTTTCACTGCACCCATTGGCTGCTATGTCCATGATTATAATTGCTTTCCTATTTCTCTATTAAATGTTAGAAAGTTCAAGACCTCAAGTGTAGCTATACTCACAGCTCTGCCCTTTTCTTTTTAAAGTTAGGGTTTTGTTTTTCTTTGTCACAGTTATTTTATATATATATACTTTTTTTTTTTTTTTTTAACCAAGTTTGATTTAAAATCAGCTAATCTCCTTTGGTAAATTGCCTTCACTTTTTTAGATCTTTTTGCTGTTCTTTATGAACGCATCTTATTGCAAAGATTCAAACTAGCTCTGTATTTTTTTTAATTTTATTTATTTAGTATCTGACAGGTGTTCTCAATAAATTTGGTTTTTTCCTAAATTATTATGTTAAATTGCATATGTTGGTGCTAACTAGAACTCCCTTGAGGCTTCTGATGACTTTGAAGGAAGCTAAGTACAAAAACAAAGCTTAGCAGAATCCCCCTCAAATTGTGTTCTTTACTTTGTGGATCAAGCTTTTCTGTTTGTTAGGCAGAAATTGTTACTGTCTTTAACACTTTTGTTTTCGGTGTCAGGCAGTGTGGCGGACCCAGTCAGGTCCTCCTGAGTGTTCCCTGGGTGCCCCATCACCACCGTCCTCGCTGCCGCAGGCTGTGCTTCAGGGGGTGGAGTCACTGCCCTAGAGTGTGGTGCCACCCTCTACCTCTCCTCCTGTTTCTCTTGTGTAGATTATTCCTTCAGTATTGACATCCCAGTTCTGAAAATCAGACCGCCAGGGACCAGGTATGCCCACCAAGCCTTATTCACCATCAAGTTACTTTAACCAAAGTCCATCTTCTCTCCCATATCCTTTTCATTTTCGGATCCACATGCAGGATGTACCTTTTGAAAACTTTGATTTTGGTTCTTTTGAGGCCTTAGTGCTTTCATGGTTTTCTCCTGATTCTTCATCTAAGGCGAGACATTTCTAAAGATGTATCAGTGAGATACATTCCATGAACAGGGCCTTCTATCTGACCCATCAAAGCCCGGGTCTTCTTGTATGGAAGTTGGTGGTCCTGTTTCAGGAGCACAGCCCACATTATTCATTTTCAAGATTAGTGCACGTTTCAAAAGAGCTGTGAGGAAAAAAATAGCATGTGATTGAGAGAAGGGCTTGTTTGTTTTTTTTGTTTTTTATGTTTGTTTGTATATTTGTTTTTAAGATTAAGCATCGTCTTAGCTATTGAATTGAGGATTGATAGGAATATTCTTATTTCAGGCTACCCAAAATTCCCATGTAGAGTTCAGGGTTCCAGAATTCAGTGGTAGAAAATTAAATTTTAAAATTGCCTTTTCATTTAATCATTAAGGTTTGTGACATGTCAAAAGCAACGACAGTGCTTTTCCATAAGATGCCTCTTCACTGTTTAAGACACAGTCACCTCTTGACTGTTGCTGTTACTGTTGCTGTGCCGGGGCTGTCACCCCGTTTGTGGATTGCCTAGACTTGTCACTCTTCTCCCTATCATGTCCAACACAGGCTCTGTGCTCAGAGGAGGCAAAGAGGAAGGCAGGTCCTACCTCTGCCTGTTTAGACTCTTGCTACTAGCTTTTCTGAAGGGAGGGTTAGTGGGAGAAGACAGTGCACCATTAGGTAAAATGAGTTTTTAAGAATTCATCTCTCATCCATGCTTTCTCTATCCACCATGTCCATGAATAATTGAGCATGTTCTGTGTGGTTCCCTGAGTACCTGTGACAGTGATTGGTAACCCTCACCTTCTTCTCTGTTATATTTTCTGAGCCATTCTCCTAGGTTTTGAGCATAAGTGTGATTGTTAAGGTCAAATTAACACTGACCTGGGATTCAAAGTGGGTGGGTGAAGGACGAGGAGAAGGAACTTGTACCATTGTGATGTTGTCCAGTCTCTTCTCCCTTGTTCTTGACATCCCTATAATTCTTTTAACAGTTTCACATGCCAAGTGCAGAATATAAAAGATGGAAAATGAAGAGCTTTAAAGACAGTATTAGGGGCGTGCAACATGTCTGTGATACCAGTAAGAATTGTTTTGCATATAGGTAAATATGACATAAAGTAAGAGTAAGAGCCTGTAGCCCCGTAAGTAGTAGTCAAACAAAGTCACCTCACTAGAATTGGTTCTTGACTTAATTGTGCAGAGAATAAATTCTGCAGCTGTATTTCTTATGGAGCCAGAATTTTTCTATCTGTTTCTCTAGTTGAGGAACTTCAGATAATGTTGAATATTTTGCCTCCATTGGCATAAGACAGTAAATACAGATATCTGTTTGTACAGTTCAGGGTTCTAATTATCATTTAAGAGGACTGGAGAGATGGCTTAGGTATTAAGAGCACTTGCTGCTCATCTACAGGACTTGGGTTTAATATCTAATACCCATATGGCAATTTACAACTGTTTATAGCTCCAGTTCCTGGGAATTTAATTCCTTTTTCTGGCTTCTGGACACTGGACATTTACATAGTGTATACACACATAAATAACTATTTTCAAAAATTAACATTTAAGGAAATAAAGCACTGTGAATTTTAGGAAGCCTTTGAGCAGGCACTTTGGCACATGCTTAGGAGCCAAAGACAGGAGAATCAAGAGTTTAAGGCTGTCCTGGGGATATACTAAGCTGGTATTTCTAAAACGATAAAAGCATTCTGAAGGAAGTCAAATATAGACAGTAATGGAAATCTTATTGACATAATATAGCTTTTATTTTAAGAACTTTTGCTTGGGAGGCGGGAGAGATGGCTCAGTGGTTAAGGGCACTGGCTGCTCTTCTGGAGGACTGGAGTTCAATTCCCAGCACCCACATGACAGCTCACAACTGTCTGTAACTCCAGTTCCAGAGGATCTGACACTTTCATACCAGTGCTCATAAAATAAAGTTAAATAAATTATTTTTTTAAAAAATAACTCTTGTCTGTTAAATTAAGAGTAGTTGTCATTACTAAAATAGATAATTATTTTAAAAATACACTTTTTATCTTCATTGCTGAGGATTGAACCCAGGGCTTCATGCATGCTAAGCAAATTCTTGCCACTGAGCTACATCTTCAGACCTATCATCATTTTGTAAATTCACTTCCTCAGTGGCTGTGTAGCTTATATATAAATGAACGCACATAGGGTCTTGCTTCATTCCTCTCAACAAATTTAGAAATAAGTAATTCTAGCAAGGATGATGCTGTGTTGTATACCTCTGTTATATTCTGTTAAACTCCACCACTGTGATAGAGCCAGGATTTTAACCATTAGGACTTTGTATCTGGGCTTTTCCAGTAGTAACCCATAACCTCAAGAATTGCCTTAGGCTGCCACAGTTGTATCCACAGAGAATGTGTTTCATGAGGACATTTTCATAGAGGTAGAAACCTTTAGAGTACCACCATATCTCTCCCCAAGCTTTGATCTTGGTTTTCCATTCTCTCGTGTAGGGCTGGAAGTAGTGGTCCAGATGAGGGATTCATAGCTACTATCCCAATGGGTGTGTGTGTGACCTGTGTGCTCTGCTTGTTTACAGCTAACTTTTGCTTGGCTGTTCTCTGGCAGGCCAGCTCACTCTGTGGTGAGGATTCTGCTTCCTTTCTACAGCTCACAGATGGGATTCTCAATAAAATATATGCATCCATTTGCTTCAGACCGACCCTCTCTTTTTCTTTATTGCACACAGATATGAAACTACACTTAATTCCATCACCCCAGTCCCTCACGCTTCTTACAAGTATATGACTAGTGATGCACACTAGGATCCAGAGCTGTAGATAAATTTGTAAATTTATAACTTGACTCCTCTAGGCCTTGCAAGTTTAATTGCATTGACTTAAAAACTTTGTTAAAGATTGTCAAGAATGCTAGTTGATGATGGGAAATAAAGAGCAGATAATCATAAGCTCACTAGCATTTGGCACTGAAATGTTCTTTTTTTGTGTTTCATACAATGCCATTTTCCAAAAGTCATTTTTCCCTGCCACAGTGCAGCCTTACTGGACTCATACCCCTCAAAGACTTCATTCTTGAAAAACCATTGAGGTGAGGAGAAAGAAACCAGAACAGAACTAAACTTTTGTCCTAGATAATCCACAAACGAGGTCTCACACACACATGATCAAGAGCTGATGATGGGACTGTGTCAGGTGTCTTACCCCGCCTGTTGTCTCTAAGAGGAGAGCTCTGGCCAGACAGGTGCCAGTTCTCAGTCTAGGGAGGCATGAGCTTTGGGAATACCTGTAAAAGCACAGTTCAAGTACAGTCTTTCTCTTTTTGCATTCTTTCGATTATGAGCTAAAACATGCTGACAGTTTAAGCTTCTTTGGAACAACATAAAAGCAACAAACATAGTGCACATTTATTTCAAAATGAAATTATGCCATATAATTTCTTAATACAGCTACATGAAAAATGCAGATCTTAAAATGTTCCTTTTGGACACACTTCCATTAGCCCAAGACCGGTATCAGATCTAGGCTTTCCCGAGGGAATTGTGGGGTTCTGAGCCATGAGGGAGACTGAACCTCATCAGTCCTTTTGTCATGTCTAGTCTTAGCGTATTATTCACACTGTATAGTAATTTACAGATGTCAGACTATCAGTATGTTCATAAAACATGCTCCTCACTATTCTAGTAACCAGAAATGTTGTTTTCTTTGAGTAAAGACTGGGTCTAGGTGAAGCCAAGATGGTACTCTTGTTGAGGATTGTGCTCTATTAACTTTGGGGAGTTTTAGTGGGAAAGTATGATACTATAGTACTCTTACTTCATATAAATTGCTCTTTCAATTTAAAGATTGAAAACCTAGACCCCCGAGGAATTCAGCTGTCAGCTCTCTTCATGAGCGGAGTAGACATGGCATTGTTTGCCAATGATGCATGTGGGCAGCCCATCCCCTGGGAACACTGTTGTCCTTGGATGTATTTTGATGGGAAGCTCTTCCAGTCCAAACTTCTCAAAGCCAGCCGGGAAAAGACCCCACTCATCGACCTCTGTGATGGTCAGGTATGTTGGGAACAGGGTGACTCTCTTGGACTATAGTGGAATGTGTATGAACTAAATTTGCTATCTTAGTCAGGGTTACTATTGCTGTAATGAAACACCATGACCAAGACAACGTGGGGTGAAAGGGTAAAGTAGACTTCCATGTTACCATTCCTCAATGAAGGAAGTCAGGACAGGAACTCAATCAGGGCAGGAACGTGGAGGCTGGAGCTGATGCAGAGGCCATGACTGCTTACTGGCTTGTTCCCTCTGCCTTGCTCAGATTGTTTTCTTGTAGAATCCAGGACCACCAGCCCAGGGATGGCCCCACATACCAGACTGGGCTCTCTCCCATCATCTACTAAATTAAGAAAATACCCTACAGGTTTGCTTGCAACCTGATCTTCTGGAGGTGTTTTCTTAATCAAGGTTTCCTTCTCTCAGATGACTTTAGCATGTTATGACATAAAACTATTCAGTGCTCTAAACAGCCATCTTCTAAACTGATTGTCCCTGGTGGATCATTCTCAATAGATCATTGATCCTTATTACTGAAGAGTTAGGTCCAGAAAGCTCCTTGTACATTGAGTCGGTGAATGTGAACCATTGCAGCTGGAACTGCAGGACCATGCTCCCATGAAGTACTGTTCACATATTCAGTTTCATAGCCCCATCTATGTGGCTTCTCCCCATAGGCATTTAATTTCATTGTAGCTGGAAGTTTCTGACCTGGCTAGCCCTGAAGTTGGAACCACAGGAATTACAGAAAAGCTTATATTAATTATAAAGGGCTCAGGCTGTTGTCAACTAGCTCTTATAACCTAACTATTCTGTTACTCTCTGTATTGCCACATAGCTCCATGGCTTTACCAGTGTGCCCATCACGTCTTGCTTTCTGGGCTACAGCATGCAGCATCTCTTTGATTCTGCCCTTTTTTTTGTCTTTATTTTTGTTTGGATTTTTCGCTTGCCTCTAAACTGCTTTGCCATAGGCCACAACTGATTCTTTATTACATTTAATGTAAGCCGTATGATTGTGATCGTTGAGCTTATCACATCACAGCTTGGTATGCTTTTTTAAGCTTTGCAGAACGCTTCAGCACCGTGGGACCATCTTAACAATGCAATCACCAAAATGTACAAAAATGCAAAAACTAGGCCAGCAGAAGACCCTGCATTTTCAGCAGGAGCTGCACCAAGTAGCAATGTTGTCCTATTGAAGCTCAGCTTGGGTCAATTTGTCATGTCCTACACCCTGTGTATATAAGTCTTAGAGAGACTAGGGAAGCACCCGGCTGTTGATTCAGGTGTTAAGAGTAAGCATCAGAAGCAGGTGAGGGCCTTGGAGAACATGTAGTGTTCTTGCATAGGGCTCCAGTTCAGTTCCCAGTACCCACATAAGGCAATTCACAACCACTAGCCCTAGGGGGGCTCTGACAACTTCACTGGTACTACATACATATGTATGTACTCACACAGAAACAGATAATTAAAAATAAATTAAATATTAAAAATAACAAAGAATTAGGAGAATGTGTAGGTACGGACTTTGAACAGTAGACTTCTGTTTTGTTAGTGACTGTTTAGATGTATTAATATGTGGATGATGTTTTTACCTGCTTGTCTCTTGACTTCCAGGCTGAGCAGGCTGCCAAGGTGGAAAAGATGCGGCAGAGCATCCTGGAAGGGCTCAATTTCTCCCGGCAGAACCACCCACTCCCCTTCCCACCACCTCCTGCTCTGCCCTTCTATCCAGCGTCTGTGTACCCTCGGCACTTTGGGCCAGTCCCACCCTCACAGGGCAGGGGCAGGGGCTTTACAGGTGAGTCATATTTTGGAAATCTGTTAAGTAGGGGCAGAGTGTGTGGCTCTTCCAGTGGCACGATACATAGCCTGCCATGTGGAGAGCTCTCTTGTGACAGTAATTCTTCCAAGTAGGGATGAGAGTAGGGATGATCTCAAAGGAGGTGGTGAAGAGAAAAAAGGACTCACCTTGATTTCAGTTATTTTCATATGTGTGGGAAAGTAAACCTCTCTGGGCCACATCTCTTGAATCACATTTCCAGGGTCATTAGGAACCCACAGCCAGTACCCTATTGAATGACTGCCGAGGGAGGCTGGTCTATAGTGCTGGCCTCTGGCTATGATGGAGTGGGATAATGAGATAGCCAGAGGGCCTGGGAGACCCCTTCTCAGAAGTGGAAAGAGAGGTGGACTACTTTGCCTACTTTTGTGCAGAGGGGGTCCCTCTGAACCCCACCTCTCATGCTTTTTCTGGTTTTCTCTACTCCGGGTCCCACAGGAGTCTGTGGCTTTGGAGGCCACTATGGGGAAACGGTAGCAACAGGCCCTTACCGTGCCTTCCGGGTGGCAGCAGCATCGGGACACTGTGGAGCCTTCTCAGGCAGCGACAGCAGCAGGACTAGCAAGTCCCAGGGCGGTAATTATTATCCACACCCTTTCAGACTTATGCCTGCCAGCACTTCTTCTGCTCCGCCACTTGGCGCCTTCCTTTCTTGGCTGTCCCTGAAAGCCATCTCTAATGTAGTGCCTTTTCTCTGGGGTTTCTGGCTGACCCTCTGCCCTTAGGTCTGTGCAGTGGCCCTATTGAAGCTGTCCTGTCTCTCCTTCTAGGGTAGACCATGAAGTGGTCACCCAGAAGAGAGCTTGGCTATGCACAAGTATGACCTGGTCAACATCTTGTGTTCACAGGCCAGGCTGCCAGCTTTGGTAGTGGTATCTCATGCAGCTACCCTGTGGTAAAGGTACTTGACATTCTTGTAATAGACACCAGCAGGTGCAGGATTTCTGACACAAAAGCTTCTAATCATTTGTTTTTAAAGAAATTCTAATCTAGTTTATTGTAAATTTTCCTTACATCTCTTCATTTGTATTTTCTTATAAAGGGGAAGAATTTGGGAGTAGTTTATTGCAATTCTGCTGCAGGATTGGTCTGACTCCGAGTTACTCTCAGGATAGGCATTCCCTTCTGGATAATAGTGTTTGCCAACTCAGTTACTGGGCTCTTATGACGGCCAGTAAGAGGCATGGTGTATGGAAAGACATGGCTGAGGATTGGTTGTCTGCAGCCCCAGTGAGCTCTGACCTTCCTGTTCCTCAGCCTCTCCAGGGCTTCTCTGCCCTGTGGCTGCTCCTGTAATTCTTGACTCTGATGTGTTTCAGCTCCTTCTCGAGCTGGACTCTGATGATGTCTGTTCTGTGGCTGGGGAAAGCAAAGAGGGGAAGGTGCCACATGGGGCTGTGTGGGGAGGAAAAAGTACAGGGAGCAGCTTACCTCACCTCCTAGCTGTCCTGTTCACACCTGTCCTGTGCAGTATACACCTGAAGCATGTCAGCTGTGGACCTGGAGTACAAGGTGCATGCAAGGTGTTCAAGACAAAAATAGATGTAAACTAGCTCAGTAAATTTTCAATCTTAGTAGAGTGGTAATAGTGGATGCCTGTAATTCCAGCCCTTAGAAGACAGGGTCAGACCCTAAATGGGATTCTTCATCAAATCCCTCCCCTCAGGGCTCAGAGAACCCTGCGGAAGAGGAGGCAGAATGAGTGTAAGATGGAGAGGGGGTGGAGGACTCCAGGAGAACAAGGCCTTTAAATCACCATGAGCAAAGCTCATAGGAACTCACAGAGACTGGGGGTCTGGACGGGTCTGCACCAGGTCCTTTGAATATATACTATGGCTTCTGATTTATTGTTTTTATGTTTATGTTCCTGAGTGTGTAAATGACTGGCTCTCTGTGTCTTGTGCCTTTCCTTGATGTCTTGTTTTTTTCCTGTTTGTTTTGTCCAATTCCATTGTGCCAGTTTCTGTTTCATTTTATTGTATTTTATTATTATCCCTTAGAAGCTGATTTGTTTTCTAATGGGGGTTGGGAGGAACTGGGAGGGGTAGAGAGAGGGGAAATTGCAACTAGGATATATTATGTGAGGGGGGAAAACTTTTTGATAAAAGGAAAAAATAAAGTAAAATAGAAAGAAGACGGGAAGGAAAATGTTCCCAGTTCAAGGCTAGTCTGGTATACATACCAAGTTTTGGGTCAGCCAATATTACATGGTGAGATTGTGACTCAAAAAACCATTATTTCTTGACCTTAATTACCTGGTAAAATAATAATATTGTTATAAAACAAGTTATTAATAAAACATATTGTCTGCCTTTAATCCTAGCACTCTGGAGGCAGAGGCAAATTCGAACCCAGCATGGTCTACATAGCAAACTCCAGGCCAGCTAAGGCCCTCTCTCTAGAAAACAAGGACCATCTTATCTGTTTCTTTATGCTTTTCTCATGCGACTATAGGAAACAGCCTCTCCCAAGAGGGTGAGAAACTTGGTAGGCAGACCTGTTTTGAGTGCCTCCTCAGCTGCATGGGTCAGCCATAGGTACAGCTCTTGACACCAGGATGGCAGGGAGCTTGTGATAAGCTCAGGAGTAAGGTGTTCAAGCTCATTTTGTTTCAACGGTTTTCTTATACTTAGCAATTTAAGAAACATCTTAGGCCAGAAAACTAGACTATCTATGCTATCAGTAATTAATAGAAGTTGGTGAATTTGTGCTTAATAAAATTCTAATTTAACAACATGGTAACCATGGAGCGTATGTAATCCATCTGTAATTCCACCCAGCACACAGAGCAGGAGGATCCCAGTGAAATCCTGTTTGATAGGGGTGGGCATTTAGTTCAGAGCCAGAGCACTTGTCTAGCCTGTGTATGTGCACGGTCCTGGGTTCTGTGAGGGGTGGGGGAATGAAAGGCTGCTTATAGATTTATTATTTTTTCTAATGTTTGACTAATGTTATAAATATGGAAGTGTTTACCTCAAGAAAGGCATACTGAGGTTGCAGTAGTCCATCTGGTGGGATAGAAGGCAAGCCAACTGCACTCAGCTACACTTCAACTTGGAATTTCCCTCGATAGGAGTTCACTTTGGCAGCTGGAATCCAACTCAGTTGCAGATCCATTTTGTTTGTTCTGGGTTGTAAACACCTATTCACTGTGTGTATGAACATGCTTGCAGGTACTCATGGAGGTCAGATGACAACTCGAAAGTTTCTCTCCTTCAGACATGGGGTCTCAGCCGTAGACCATCAGATTTCATGGCAAGCACCACTACTGGACGGAGCAGCCGTCATACCAGCTCCCCCACCTTTTACATTTATACAGGGTTTCCCTTCTGTACTAGACTTGGGCCTCAAATCCATAATCCTCCTGCGTCAGTTTCCCAAGTGTTTTGATCATAGGTGTTTACTACTGTACCTGTCTCTTGTTGTGGGTTCTTAACTATAGATTGAAATCACATGTTGTAGGGCCAGGAATGTCTTTAATCCCAGCACTCAGGAGGCAGAGGCAGGTGGATCTCTGAATTTGACGTCAGCCTGAGTTCCAGCATGGAGAGTTCCAAGAAAGTCAGGGCTACATAGACAAAATAAAGAACAGAGCACAGGGAGTGTTCTATAATAAAATCTTCACAAAGCAGGGTAAATGGCTTCTTGCTAAATAGGAACCAGACCCGAGTGGAAGTTGCTTTGCTTGTTTTCATCTTTATTGGTCCTAACGTTGTGGTTGTAAAGATCTTGTCTTCTTGTGTATTTATCTTTTGTGCAGGAGTCCAACCTATTCCTTCTCAGGGAGGGAAGCTAGAAATAGCTGGCACTGTGGTTGGCCACTGGGCTGGAAGCAGGCGGGGCCGTGGGGGCCGAGGGCCCTTCCCTCTGCAGGTGGTGTCTGTGGGAGGACCGACAAGAGGGTAAGCTCTGGACACCTATGACAGGCTCTTCCTGCTGAGCAGGAATTGTCGTATTCACCCCCCCCCCCCCCCCCCCCCTTTTGGACAGGGTTTCTTTTTGTAGCCTTGGCTGTCCTGGAACTTAACCTGGCTCTGCCTCTTGAGTACTGGGATCACAGACATGAACCACCACTGCCCAGCAGTTGTTCATATGTCACTGGATAGTTCTGTTTAATATTGTTCTTAGTGTTATGTGGAATTCTCTTATATAACATTATATAATTGTTTGATTAACCATTATTAAATAATTAGCCATGCATTATTCAATTAATGAACCGTCTTTTAAAAAATAAAAGTTTTATCTTTGAAGTTAAATGTCTTGGGTGTGAACCAGAGAAATGATTACTTGGATTTGATGTAACCATACTGTCTTGACAGCATAAGATCTTTTAAACATAATTTCTAATAGATTTATGTCTGTTCATGTCTTTCTATATTGATCCAGGCGTCCAAGAGGAGTCATCTCTACTCCGGTGATTAGAACATTTGGGAGAGGTGGAAGGTACTATGGCAGAGGCTACAAAAGCCAGGGAGCAATTCAGGTAATAATGGCAGTAGCACAGTGCTCTCTATCTCTCCTGCTCAGGCCTGCACTCTAGCTGACTTTCCCCTGCCTGTGTTGCGACATGTAGGGCAGTGAGTTTTCATTTTTCTGACTTGATACCTGGCCCATAGGTGCTTTCCATGTTTACAGAAAACTCCCTGTGAGCACAAGCCATTTCCCTTCATTCAGGAATTTCATCAGGAGGATGCCGCAGTGTCTGACCTCTTGTTTGGGCCAAATGAGGGTCCAGGATCCTCTGGCTATTTGTCACTGAAGAAGTTTGCAACTTCTTTAGTGGAAATTTATTTTTAGTAGAATTTATTTTTTAAGTCAGGGTCTCACTATTTCTCACAGCAACTTGCTGTGTACATCAGGCTGGTCTCAAACTCACAGAGATCTGGCTGCCTCTCCCTGAGTGTTGCTGCAATTAACAACTTGCATAACCATCCAGTGAAAATAGGATTTTGAGACTATAGCCAATTCCAACAGTTACTCAGTGCATGGATAGATAGTGTGTGTGTTTTAAGACTTGCTTATTTTTCAGCGGGTGGTGATGGTGCATGCCTTTGATCCCAGGCAGAGGCAGATGGGTCTCTGAGTTCAAGGCCAGTCTCATCTACAAAACAAGTTTCAGGACAGCTAAAGCTATACGGAGAAGTCTTGTCTAAAACAAACAAAACAAAAACCTTGTTTATGAGTATGGATATTTTACCTTTTATCCAGAGACCAGAAGATATTGAAGTCCCTGGGACTAGAGTTAGCCTCCATATGGGTTCTGGGAATCCCACCCAGGTCCCCTTAAAGGGCAGCCAGTGCTCTTGACCACGCTTGCTCTCCTGCCCCAGTTTTTGTTTTTGATAAAATCTTCATGTTTATCTGTTGTATCCATGCTTTTCTTTGATCTCTTCTCATGTGACTTTTCTCTGGAATAACTGCCTATAGCCTTCTGTGAACACCTATACCTTGGTTATGCCATGTGGAGACTGTACTGTCACTCCTTGTCCCAATAAAATACTTAATGAGTTCAAACAGATTTCCTAATACTCTGTTGTAATTTTAAATCGACTCTGATCCATCTTGGAGAATCTCGCTTCTGGGGGGTTGATTAAATTAACCCATCCTATGATTAGTCAGTGCTTTATCACACACTGTACACCCAGGCTCCGTGCCCGCTCACAGTGCCATGGCCAGCCTGCCGTGCCCTGCGCTCCCACACCACCCTCATTTAGGCTCTAGTTAGGCTCTTCTCATCTGTTATCTGGGCGGGAGCCATGATTTCGCCTCATTTGTCTTGGTTCTATAAATACCTTTTTGTCCATGTCCCCTTCAGGCTCTAGGCTTCTGTTCTGGTCTCTGAATCTCTTTTCTCAGCGGGTTCTTGAAGAATGGCCCCTCAGGAAGGACTGAAGGAAAGTGTTCGGTGCGAAAACTGTTTTCCTAATGAGAACACACTGGCTTGCAGACTTTCTCCACTGTTGCCTTGCTCTACTTCATTTTTTTTTTGATTTACCTAATGTCATTCACATTGAATTCACCCATGTGCTAGACCTATGCCCCAATTGGTTTTGATTTACCATGAAGCCTTACTGCCTTTCCCAGAAGCCCCTGGCACTGATCACCACACTCAGAACAGTGAGTTTAGATCTTTCTCTTCAGGAAATTGTCTCCCAAGGGTTGGTAGTGCTTGGTTCGGCCCTGTTTAATTTTCAGTGTCCATCTGCCTCTCATTGGCTCATCTACATCCACCTTCACGTATGGCAGGCTCTTCATTGCTGTCTCCTCTCTTTGGTTTATACACTCAGGCTACTGTTTACCTCTAGGGGTTTATTTGTCTTGTTTTCCTTTTCTCTTTCTTTTTTTGATTATTGTTATTGTTCTGAGACAATCTTACTACACAGCTCTGCATATCCTAGAACTTGCTATGTGGACCAGGATGGCCTCAAGTTCATAGAGAACCTGCAGCTGTCTCCTGGGTGCTGGGATTAAAGTTGTGGAGCGCTGTGTTATATGGACCACCATGTCATACCTTACGTATTTATTTTTAATTGTTATTGTATGTGTGTATGATGCATGTGTATGTATTCATGAACTACACTTACACTGGCCAAGTGGTTAAGTTGAAAGAGCTAGTTGGCAAAGAGCCTGAGCCACAGGCCAAATAGTTTGTAGTTAACATAAGCCTTTGTGTGGTTATTTGGGACCAAGCAGCAACGGGTCTGTGGGTTGGAACCTGGGTGCTAGGCTGGGCAGGATGAGAAAGAGACTCCAGGTTACAGAGTGGCCCTCAAGGTCAACTCTGTGGCATTAGGGACCTTGTTTTTATCCCACCTTTATATGATTCCTGGGATTGAAAGCAGAGTGTCAGTGTTTTTACCCTTGATTCCTAGTTGTTTGCTTTTGTTTATGACTTCTATTTTTATTATTTATTGTTGACAGGGTCTCTCAACATAGTCCTGGCTGTCTTGGAACTCACTATGTATACTAGGCAGACCTCAAACTTACAGAGATTTTCTTGTCTCTTTCTGAGTGCTGGAATTAAAGGCATAGATTGTCATGCCCAGCTGCTTTGTTTGTTTATTTAAGACTCATTTTTAGGATTGTCTTGGGTTCCTGATAGTAAGAAAGGTAGACTCTCCTACACCCTGCACTGCTCTCTGCCTTTCCGCTGTTGTCTGCTCTCAGAGTACACCTTCAGGACACACAGAATCTCTCCAGGTTATAGCTTGGAGCAAGCTTTCTTTTGGGCCTCCAGCTACCTCCCAAGCCACAACATGGAGACTCATTATTAGTTAGGGATGCTCGGCCTTATTTTAGGCTTGTCCCACTAGCTCTTATAACTTAATTTAACCTATTTCTCTTCATCAATGTTTTGCCTTGGGCCTTTTGCCTTTCATTCTGTGTCCTATTCCATGGCTGACTGGCTGGCTGGCCTTGCATCTCATTCTCTCTTCACTCCTGTTTATTCTCTCTGCCCACCAGCACCACCTAGCCTCCCTCTACTACCTAGATTAAAAAAAAAAAGACAAAACAAAAACAAACTGTTAAGCTTTTAATTAGACCAGTCAGGTGCCTTAGGCAAGCAAAGCAACACATCTTTATAAAATTAAACATAAACAAACATAATATACCTTACATAGTTAAAGCCATATTCTGCAACAAGAACAAGTATAACACGTTTTTACTTAGTTAAACAAATATTTGACACCATTGACTTATATCAGACATTAGTCTTGGTGCCATACATTCCATAGCAAACAAAAGTGCTGACTGGGTCTTTGTTGCCATTTTATGGCAGAAGTTTCACTACTCTAAAAATTTTCTGCTCTTCCCACCTGCTACTTTGTCTGAGATTTCTGGCAGCTTCTGGTTATTTTACTGTCTCCCAAGTTTTGCCTTTTCAGAGGAGACTTACCAAAGTTGCTTGTAACTTAAAATAAGTAGGTACTATGTAAAGTGTTAGATAGAGCACTCCAAGTGGGACTTTGTCATTTTAAAACAAACATTCTCAGCAGAAATGTTGAGGGAAGGGGCCATGGAAGAAATTAGCCAAGACAGCTGAAGACCAAGCAGAACATAGGCAGAGGGCCTAGCCTTTCCCATTTTCCTTTTGAATCCTCTGGCTGAGGCATTATGGCCTCGCCCTGTCCCGGTCTATCCATGTTGTCCACAGTCTAGCCACACCTCCTCCATACCTAAGGCTCTTATCACCTCTCCTTCTCAACAGGGCAGGCCTCCTTATGCTGCTTCAGCAGAAGAAGTGGCCAAAGAACTGAAGTCGAAATCTGGGGAATCCAAGTCCTCTGCCGTGTCCTCAGAAGGGTCCCTGGCTGAAAACGGAGTGATGGCCGAGGAGAAGCCAGTGCCCCAACTTAATGGGAGCACAGGTGACACCAGGGCCCCCAGCCACTCTGAAAGTGCCTTGAACAATGACTCTAAAACGTGCAATACAAATCCTCACTTAAATGCACTAAGTACAGACAGCGCCTGCCGCAGGGAGGCTGCTCTGGAGGCAGCTGTCTTAAATAAAGAAGAGTAAACTTATTTTTTATAGAGGGTGAAGGATGCTGGAAGGGTAAGGATTTAGGAAAATCTGGAGAGAAAGAGAGAGAGAGCCTGCAGTTATGTACATTTTGTCCTTTCCTTAAGAGAAAAATGAGGACTTTGGAAATTCAGATCCCTCTTTGATATCAGAGATTTAACAACACATTTTTTTAGTTTTAACCAGTTGTAGTCAAAATGCTACAATAAAACAAAAAAGAGAGAAAGAAAATGAAGAGCATTTGACTCCCGCACTTAAAATGAAGTACACAAAGTTTTAACTGGTTATGACAAAAGCCTAGAGTTGTGTTTCTTGAACTATAAAGAAAACAAATTTTGGCAGTCTTTAAGTATATATAGCTTAAAATATAATTTTTAGCCTTTGGCACCATGTGTATGCCGTTGTATTTGATTTTGCATTACTGTTTCACAATGAAGCTTTGTTTTAAGGCTTTGATTTTTATGATTATGAAAGAAATAAGGCACAACCACAGGTTTTCTTTCTTACTTAAATTTCATCACTGTTGATGTGGTTCTTTTGTGTTAAAAAAGTGCAACTATCAAAACTAAAAAAAAAAACTGCTGTTGTGCTGATTTTGAATACACAGTACATCATACATACTTTACAAGCAAGTTCAATGGAGATAAAGTTGAAATCATAGACGATGCAAATGACCTTTCAAAATCAACACAATGTGTTCTGAAACTTCGTGACTAATACCATGCATCTGTGATCAATGAGCTATGTGGTTTTGAATCGGATGTAGACCATTAGTACTACTACTTGAGCTAAACTTCTGCATGGTTCATAATTTTTAAAGTGTGTAGTTAATATTATGCATGTTATTGTCCTTTCTTCCATTCTTACCAGTACGTGCCCATTTGCAAAACAAAAATGCTAATAATCAGTAATAGTCCTATAAAAGATGTTAACTCTGTTTAGTCATTGACTGATCTTGCTCTAACCTTAAAATTTTGTGATTATTGACCTCTGTTGCATTTATTCTAAACCCCCCAAAATTATCTAGCCGTTTGGAATATCGACATTACCCTGGTGTACTCACTGCTGTGTGCATTATTGTTCTTTGTTGCTGTTTTATGCCTTCATATTAGCAAAATATGAAATTCTGTGAAGAAAAAAACCCCTTTGATCTTAAAAAAACAAAACACCCCTCCCCTTCTGTAGCAGGAAACAGATTGCTTGTTCTTGAGAAGTTTCCCATCAGGAATTTAGTAGAAGCAGGTATACTTCTATCATTTTGATGTTTTGTTACTGTTTCCAAACAATGTACTTTGAATCAGAATCACTTCTTACGTTTCATATACTTCCGATGCTCTTCATCACATTAGTGATCAGAAATGAGGTGTAACTCCCCAGCCCCTGCCCGCAAGAGCTAAGTAGGATCTTACTGTAAGTTGAAGGGAGTTCCGCCCTAACTCATGGATTGTGAAGAATGAACTGCTGTTGGGTCTGATTGACTGTCGATGGATTGTGGTGTGGTGTATCCGGAGGCTATTGAATGCAACTTACAATGCTTAATAAAAATCTTTATTCTTTTAGTATAAAGTATGGTGTGGCTTTTAAATTCACTTGTAAAAGCAAAAAGCTTAACTGAGGCTTAATTCAAATTGAGGTAATCGTGAAGAACTCTGACAGATTACAAAACGTTCAGAAATACTGAGTCTATCAGAGTAATTCTAGAGGGATATTAGAAGTGATTAAAAAGATAATTTTGAGCATGTTTTGAGTTCCACTAAAGACATTCTCCTACCAATCAGACTAAGAAGTCAAAAGTAATTTTTATAGAGGCCTAAGAAAGGTTTGGTTTAAATCTTTCTTGGAGTTACAAGTGTGGCTACTTTGTATGCCACCTCCCTGCAGCCTCATTTAGGTGTGTCGCTGGCTTTGCGGCCAGGAAGTGCGTGCGCGGGCTCCCAGCCTAGGCCTCTTGCTCGCTGAGCTCGGCAGATATGCGCGCGCATCTAGGGGTGGGGCCAAACCATACCCAAGGCCGAAGGCCTCTTAATGCTACCCCGGCAGGGCGGAACCGCGTGACAAGGCCTGAAACTGCGCCTGCTCTGGCCTGCTCCATCTGTCGCCCGCGTCTGCGGCCTTGCACCAGCTCGATTCCCTGATCTGCAACCTCCAGAGGCCCGGGCACGGACCCATCGGCGTCCGCCCACTGTGCTGTGGCCTCCAAAGTGCGCGCGGGGGTGGGGGTGGGGGGAGATTAACTCTTGTTTATTTGGTCTCCAGTGACGGTGAACCTTGGTACCTGTTTCCCATATCCGGCCACCAGAACGTTTGGCTGTGTTTGGTAGCCAGGTTTGTATCATTTTACGAAAGCCACGGTCCTCCTGTGGGAAGCAAGTCCAGTCCACTCTGGATTCCAGAAGAATGACCCAGCGACAGGACTAGAAGACTTTACTGAATATGCCTTCACCCATGCATCGCACCCTCGCAGGGTTTCCCCGTGGTGACAGCCACAGACCTCACCATTCTGGACCCCCAGACTACCTGACCTGGGGACGGCAAACTCACCAGATCGGTCTTTTGGCTTAAACTGAGGGCGGATAGTTTTGTTTGCTATAAAGTCCCAACGACAGATAGCTTAGGGATTGCGCCCCCCCCCCCCCCCCCCCCCGCAGCCTTCCCTTGCTTTCATATCACTTGGGTTGCACGTGTTTAAGGTCTCAGAAACCTTGGCTCCAAGGTAAGCTTGCGCCTTACTTAAGGAAGTTTAGGCTTGAGCATGAAGGAGACATACTCACTGTTCTTCACACACCACTGGAATTTGGGGGGCTCACTGGGAGGCCAGTGGCAAGATAGCTCAGGGGACTTTGGCCATATATGGCGCTGGCCAGAACTCAGGAACAAATCTGAGGCTCTGTACACACCCAACATGAACTCAGCCCGGGTGGTGTCCATCTTGGTCAGATGGCAGATATTTTTTTTTTCATCTTTTAAAAAGAAACATGGCTTTTGCTGTAACTCTGCCATCATGAAACAACTGTTATGAACACTGGGTCTTCTTTTTTGTTGTAATATTTTCTTTTTCTCAACACAGAAGGGACATTCTGCTTACTTGTTTAAGGTTCTTGTGTAGCACCTTTACCAGGCTCTGTTCTTCCTGCAAAGACCAAGGCACAAGGCCTGCATCTTGAAACATCTTCATTAAAATGGAGCATTTAATTAACAAATGTTCACATTTAATAAGCAAAATAATGACAGGAGTGGAGTGGAGGGTGGACATGCCACTCTGTAGATGAGTCCTTATTGCTTCTTATTCCCTAGAGTCCAGGTGCTGTTTTTATGAACAGGCTCAGCCCCCGGGCAAGGCCAGTCCAATGGCATTTTGCCAGTTTTGCCAGGCAAAAGTCAGTTTTCATTTATATGACCTTGATTTCTAGGGAGGGCAAACTTGATGGTTATGACTAATGTAGCCTCATCTTCATCCTCTGTTTGACAGAATATTGGATAATGCCCACCTATATCCTCACCCACACATCATTTACATGGACCCTTGGATCTCTAAGTTCAAGGCCAGCCTGGTCTATAGAGCAAGGGTGTTGGACAGCCAGGGCTAAACAGAAACCCTGTCAGGAAACAAAACAAAGAACCCCCCCCCCCCAAGTCAGCCCATCTCAACTTCCTGCAGGGCAAAGCACTAGTGACTTGGGCTCTGAGATTATGCTAATTATTGTTACCTTCAGCCTGTCTCACCTGGTGATATCGTAGAAACATGTTTTCTGCTGCTTAGCCCTTCACGTGGTGACATGGAAAGGGAAAAGTCTTTTTGTCATTCATGGTCCTGCCCCTAGTGGGTCTGCCAACCCTGCCTGTATCCTCTACACATGGGGATCCCTGTGTGGCTGGGTACTTACTTCTCTGACATTTCCCAAACCACATTAGGGTGCTCAGGCTCTGTCATTACCCTGTGAGATCTTCCAAGAACCTAAGGATATGGCTCAGACTGAGGTGACCTGGAGGCCCTCTGGTGAAGTCATGTGGAAGGTTTTTGTAAAAATGTTAACACCTTGTATTAGGGTATGAACCATAGTACCCTCTCCCAACTCATTGGGTTAAGACATGACTCCTAGGATCTCAGAATGTGGCCTTACTTGGAAATAAGGTCTCTGCAGATGCAGTTAGTTGAGTTGGGAACAAGGTCATGTTGGAGTTGGATAAGCCCTTATCCAGTATGATTGGTGTTCTTATAAAAAGGGAACTTGAACACAGAAGCACAGGGCCAAGGCCATGGGAAGACAGGAATGACACTGTCCTAGTTCAGGAAGCTGTGAGAAGGTGGACAGAGGCCAGACATAGACACTTTTCTGGTACCCTGAAGGACTGCAGCCCCGCAGATCCTTGTATGGCAATTTTTGGCTTCCACAACCAGAGATGGTAAATGCCTACTATCCAGGGCTCTGGTCCTCTATCAAGCAGTCACATGCCTGGTAAGTGGAAGCTTCTGAGCCCACAGTAGGGTTACTTCTCAAAGAGGGCCTATCCTTACCACCATTCCCAAACCCAGCTTCAGGAATTGGAAATGGCCCAGGGTAGAATGTGAACAGTTGTGGTTCCATAGAGAATGAATCTACCTAAGGAACCAGAACTACAGTGCTTGCTTTTTGGACAAGGGGAGATGGGATTTTAGGCCGAGTGTCTGAACCAAATGCCATAGTGAGCCCTACACAAGCACCCCAAAACCCATGCATCTAGATCAAAAGACCTGATTTTCCCTGGGTAGAGGGATGTCCATCCAGTCTTTGATGCCCTGACCAATCTATACAGGGGAGTTATAGGGACTGCCATTGAGCCTGCGGCAGAAGGCACAGTTCTCTGGGGCTGTGAAATGTCACCTGAGTGGGAAGAGCAGGAGCATAGTAGCTATATAAACACACAGTTAAAAGGAATCCATGTTAAAAAAAAAAAAATGAGATAGAAGGGGTGGAAGGTTTCAGGAAAACAGAGTGAGTGAAGACTTCCAAGGTACCAGAAAAGCAACACTAGATCTAGAGGACAGGTAGGAGTTAGGCAGGGCACATGTGTCCAGGTCAGCTCTAAACATACCTGCATAGGTGTGCACCCTCACAAACACCTTTTGTTAAAATACATGACTTCAGTAAAGAGCAATATACAGAATCAACATGGAAAGTTTCCATACATTAACAATGAATAGCCTAAAATAAATAAATGAGAATTCCGATGCTAAAGATGTAGCTCAATTGGTAAATGTTTCCTAGCATGCATGAAGTCCTGGGTTTTAGTCCTACCACCCCAAAATCCAGGTGTGGTGGAACATGACAATAAGCCATACACTCAAGAGATAGAGGTGGGAGAAATATAGGGTTCAAGGTGATGCACAGTTACCTATTAAGTTGGGGACCAGCCTATGTCACAAGAAACTTTTTAAAAAGGAGGTGTTACCGAAAAGATGGTTCAGTGGTTAAAAACATTGGCTGCTCTTCCAGAGGACCCAGGTTCAAGTCCCAGCACCCATTTGGCAGATAACAATAGCTTTTAACTCCAGTCTGAGATCCAACATCTTCTGGCCTCCATGGGAACCAGGTACACAGCTGATGTACAAGACATACATGTAGGCAAAACACCCATACACATAAAAATTAAAGAAGACCTAAGGACTGTCATATTTAACAGTTAATGGACCAGTGTAATGAATGGCTCAGTAGATAAAGGTGCCTGCCTCCAAGTTTGTTGGCCACCTGAGTTTGAACAGTGGGATCCATATAGTAGGAAAGAACAGACTTCCTCCAAATTGTCCTTTGTACCCAGCCCCTATATTCATGTACAGATACACACACACACACACACACACACACACACACACACACACAACACACATTAAGTAAATGTTAAAAAAAATAGTTAAAAAATACTCAAGAATAAACCAAGTAGGCAAAGCAAATGACCAAATTTTGCTTAGAGTAATAAAATGGAAAGACAGATTCACAGCTTAGAAAACTTCATACATACCCACTTAAAGCACTGCATAGGGCTGATGAGATGTCTCAGCAGGTAAAGGCACTTGCTGCCAAGCCTGACAAATCTGAGATGGATCCACAGGCTCCGTATGGTAGATCCTTAAGAAAAACTGTCCTTAAATAAATAATGAATAGTAACAAAAAAATAAAACCTATAGATTATACAACGCTCCATAGCAAAATCTCTTTTAAAAAAAATAAATCTTTACAAATCCTGTGTGTGTGTGTGTGTGTGTGTGTGTGTGTGTGTGTGTGTGCACGTGCACGTGGCATGGCACCCATGTGGTAGAAGATAATTTTGTGGAGTTCTCTCATCCATCTTAATGCAGGTTCTGGAAAATCAATCTCAGGTTGCCAGGTTTGCATGACAAACACCTTTATTTGGTCCCAGGAAAATTTTAAGGAAGAAAAATATATGCTAAAATTAGTTTTATTTGAATCTTTTGGTTTTTTGTTTGTTTTTGGTTTTCAAGACAGAGTTTCCTTGTGTAACAGTCCTGGCTGTCCTAGAACTAGCTCTGTAGACCAGGCTGGCCTCAAACTCCAAGTGATCTGCCCACCTCTGCCTTCCCAATACTGGAATTAAAGGCGTGGGCCACCACTGCCTTACTTGTATGGACTCATAAGTAACTACAAGTAGCCACAGAAATCTTATAAAAAAGAGAAGGTTCACACTTCCTGATAACAAAAGCTTATTACACAGTATAGTAGTGAAAACTATGTAACATCAGCATAAAAAGATATGTTGACAATGCAGATATAACAAAGAGCCCCAAAACAACCCACCCATATCAGAATTCTCAATAAAGGAGGGGCCAGATAAGACGGCTCAGCCAGTAAAGTGCTTGCCACTAAGTCTGACAACTTAGTTTAGTCCCTGAGACCCACATAGTGGAGAGAGCTGACTGCTGCAGAGTTGCTCTTTGACCTCCATGCACACACACGCACATGCATGGTCACCACACACTTCCACTAAATAAATGGGGTTAGGGGACACCTTAACAATGAGGCCACCAAGAGGAAAGTTTCAATTCTTTAGGAATGGTTCTGGGAAACCCTGGTATTTAGAAGTAAAACAATAGAATTGCTTAGTGTGCCTCAGTGGAAGGAGGTTTGTCTATGCCTAGAAGCTGGGCTGCTGTGTAGTACCAAGGTGGTGCTACCGGAGTGCCTAGGTACAAGGTTGGTGTGGGGATCACATAGCCCTGAGCCAGTTCCCCTTAGAGCTCCACAGGCCAGGCCAATGGGGATGAGTGGTAGCATGGGAACACAGGCACTGATGCTGAACTGAAGCTAAGCCCTAAGGAGTGGAGGGGGTAGAAGCACCAGTAGAGGGGGCCACCAGACCACACTGCCCCTGCTCTGGAGTACCTCTTCCTCTTAGGGCCCCCAGGAGCGTCTTACCTCATTGTCCCCTTTCTTGGGGTCATGCTCTCAGTGGTCAGCACCTCACCAGAAGGAGGAGAGGTTTTCTGGGAAAGGAGTGAGGTGAGAAGCACAGGTTCAGAATTGGGGGGGGGGCTGGGGGGGGCTCTTCCTTTGCTCCCTCTGCCCCAACCCTTGGCAGCCCACTCCTCTTTAACTGCTCTAAGCTTCTGTTTTTCACTTTTGCTAAATGGCATCAATACCACCTTTTGGGAAAATGGAGAGTCCCTTAGGTAACAGGGGTAGTAGATACCTACACCAGGATTCACTGTGGTTCTCCTATAAACTCCACCCTTTATTTGCAGGAGTTTACACCTGGTGCTGATGCTGTCCAAGATCAGTAGCTTAATAGTTATTCTTTGCTTTCTCATGAGAAGAGCCACCAGGACAAAAAAGACCAAAGGTGACAGCCAAAATTCAGGCAGGTGGCTTGAACTGATTTCATTCTGTACAGTTTGGAGGGGTACCCTACCTGCCTCCAATTTCCCATGCTATTTTTTCTATCTCCCCTTCCATGTGTGTACCCCTAGCTAATACTGTTTGCCCTGGGAAAGATCCTGAGTTGGATTCCAGGGTTCACAGGTTTGGGGAGGACAGGGGGTTGGATGAGGGTAGATTCTGGCTCAATGAGAGGATCTCCTTGATTCTCCAGCAATGGACAAATGGTTCATTGCAAGTTGCAGTCTGAGCAGGGATATTGAGGACTCTGCCTTGACAAGGTAAGCGAAGGCCTAAGACTCTGGAGTTCATCTGCAGAAACTAGCATGTTCATGTGTTATGTAGGGGCAAGCAGAGAGGAGGCAAATCTAGCTGACAGGTTTCTTACTGGGTATGTGGCACTTCTCAGCAGGGGCGACCTGGTAGGGGATAGAGGACTCCCCATTTTATCCCAGCAGCAAATGAACAAACAAGCCCTAAGCAGGACAGGTGAGACAAGAGAGCCAGTTCAGGGTTAGGCTGCAGGGGCGAGAGCGACAACACAGCCCCTTGTCTTCTCCCCAATCCTGTGGCTCAGATGCCAGTGACTGGACTACTCCGCCCCTATGGTCTGGGGGTCTAGGGGTTGTAATGTGGGCTCCTGGGCCGCACCAACGCCAGGTAAGCTGTGTCCCACAGTAGCTTGCTCTCGGGTCCCCTGACTTGTCCTACACCTCTGGGGGCTGGAGCATCAGCAAAGTTCACCCGATCGCGCTAAGGAGCAAGGTAGCCCCTAGTTAGGAAGAAAGGAAGGGGGTGGCGGGTGCTCAAGAACCAGCAACTCAAACGCAGTTCGGATGGGAGGGAAGCTGCTGGGCCCAGGAAGAGGAGGAAAATCCCCTGTCCATCCCACTTTGGGGTCAGAAGAAAGTTAAGGCCAAGGAGTTGCTTCTGGCTGAGGCAGGGCTGTGCGGACTGTGCTCACGCAGTTGGAGGCAGGGGGCTCCACGGCTGGCTTCCCCTGTCGTTCCGAGACCACCCTCTCCCCGCCGGGTCCCCCTGGCCCGGCGGCTGGCTCCCCCCGGCCCGCGGCCCACCTTCTACCGCGGCCCGCCTTCCCGGTGGCGGGAGCGGGGCCCAGGCCGGCGGGCGGAGGCGGCGCCACCCGGGGCGCTGACGTAGCGGCCGCTCGGCGGCCGGGGGTCCCTTCGGTGGGGCCGCGGCTCCCCGCCCGCCGCCCCCGCGCGTCCATTCGCTTTGTGTCCCGCGCGCGGCCGGGCCCCCCGCGCACTCTCAGCCCTGCGCCCCGCGGCCCGGCGGGCGGCTCCCGGCGCGGCCCCAGCAGCCAGCGCCGGCATTGTGTGGACGCGCCCGGCCGCGAGCGCGCGCGCGGCCCCTGCCGAGCGCCCCCGGCCCCGTCCGCTCCGGCCGCGGCGCCCGCGCCCGCCGCCCCCGCCGCCCTCGCCGCGCGGCCCCCGGCCCGGCCCGGCCCGACCCGGGCAGCGCAGCGGCGGGGCGAGCGGCGGCGCGGCAACATGGCGACGGTGCCCGTGTACTGCGTCTGCCGGCTGCCCTACGACGTTACCCGCTTCATGATCGAGTGCGACGCCTGCAAGGACTGGTTCCACGGCAGGTGAGCGCGCCGCGGCCCGCCCGGCCCACCGAGCCCCGCGCCCCGGCCGCGCGCCCCGGGCCCCGCCGGGCACCGCAGCCGGGTTCGGCCGCCGGGCCGCGCGCCCTTTTGTGCCCAGGGCGGGGGCGTACGGCCGCGGCGCACAAAGCGAGGCCCGCGGCCGGGGCGGGCGAGGGGCGCGGGGAAGTTGGGGCTCCGGCCGCTACGGAGCTGGGACCCGGCCGCCTGACAGCGGGGCCGCAGTGGCCGCGGAGGCCCGAAGCCGGATGAGGCCCAGGCCCAGGGCCCCCGCCGCCAGCCCCCTGCGAAGTTGCAGGAACTTTCCCCGCGCGAGCTCGGGGCGGCCGGGCCGGGAGAGGCGGGCGCGCGGCCCGGCGCGGGTCCCCCGAGAGGCGCGACTGGCGGGCTCCGGAGCTGGCAGGGCGAGGGCAGACCCGGGGACCGTAGCGAGGTGGTGGCCGGTGCCCCCAGTCCCTGCCGGAGCCGGGAAACCTCGCCAGGACCTTGTCCTGGAGGGCAGGACCCCTCCGGGGACCCTGCGCGCCTATGGCCCGGGCTGGCCTGCGGGCCTAGGCGGGAGTGAAGTGACAGACCGATGTGAGTGTCTGTCTGTGTGTTGGGGTGGGGGTGTTGTGGCTTGGCTACCTCCTTCTTGGCCTGCTCGGTTCCCCATTTCCCTCCTCTCTGCTCCAGGCAGGGACACCCCAGTTTTGACATGACCTTATGCTCTTTAAGGAAGATGGGGAGGGGGAAAGGAGGTAAGCCCGGAGATATTAAACCCGCCCTCTCAGCCCTTGCCGGTGGCCTTGTGCCTACTTTTCAAGAGCCTAAGTCCCTTCCTACTCAGAAGTAAGAGGAGAAAGAGGTGATCATCCAGCTTAAACTGCTCCAACAGGTTCTCTTGTGTCTGACTTTGCCTGTGGGATGTGCTTGGGCCTCAAGAGGGCTGGTCCGAAGCTGGACAGGTCTGCCTGTCCCCTGGGTGTGAGTTTTTAGCAGCTAGTAGCAGGCTGGAAGGAGAGAAGTGTATGTAGTTCTGGATGGTTCCTGACTTTCCTTCCAGAGAGAGGACCCCTGCCACATCTAGGCTCTTTAGGAATCTTAAAAGAGCTGTGGTCTCTGATCTAGTATGCATTCAAGTATGGGGAGCTAGGTATCAGGGATGTGATGGGCTTTGCTCACATCTGTAGGCCCTGGGACAGAGGCCAACCCTCATGGGGTAATTAGGAGAGGTGGCCTTTTTGCCTCTCTGAAATCTCTTGAGTATCCTTTGCTGCCTACCCCAAATATCTAGGGCTGTGGAGAGCCCTCAGAGCTGTGTGACCCCTGGGCTCTGTTTCAAACAGGGCCATTCTAAACATTGACCAACTGGTATCCATCTCCAAGGGTTTTGTGGCCAGATCACAGTGGGTAAGAGCCTGGAATCCTCCCTAAATCCAGAAATGCTGGGAATCTGGTCCTGAGTAGCCCCAAGATTGGTGGAACCTCCTCCCTATCTCAAACCAGGGCCTGCAGCACCCCTGGGTACCTGTCAGCTGGGCTTCTGTCCAGGCAGAGTAAGAGATGAGATCAGTGGCTAGTCTTCATACTAGAAGAGGTTTGTTGTCTGTTTTTATTTTGTTATGGAGACCTAGTCACTTTGCTACTTACCTGAGGATTTCAGTTTGATTCGAGACAGGGAGTTGATTAGCTCAGATGCATTTACACCTATTTGGGGCTCCGGGTTGTAAAAGGGCTCAGTTATGGCAGGTGTTTTCCGATGCTCAAGTGCACCCTGAGTGGTGCCTGTTTGTGGGTTTAGACCTCTGGCTAGCTCTGTGCAGGGTCAAGGGTTGAGGCCTAAGTGAGGCAGGGAGGGAAAGGCCTGGGCCTCTTCCTGCTCCTGCAGCCAGGGGCAGGCCCCTGGGCCCCTCTCTAGTCTCTTATTCAAAAGTAGTCAGCTCCAAGTGTGTCTCTCCTTCCAGAGGTTCTTGGAAAACCCCTGATGGTTCTCTTCAGAGCTGTGTAGCATCTGAATTGTCAATTCCCTCAGAGTTTACATTTTACCTCACTTTTGAACATCTTGTATGCCTTTATACTTTTGATCTTGAGAAAACAAGACATTTTTAAAATGTTATCTCCAGGAGTGGTAGAGCATAAGGAAGGAACATCAAGAGTTCAAGGCCATCCTTCCTTATGTATTTGAGGTCAGCCTCAGCAATATGAGACCCTGTCTGGAAAGTAGCAACAAGGGGTGGTGAGATGGCTTAGCAGATAAAGACTCTTGTTAACAAGTTTGTTGACCCCAGTTTTATTCCTATGACCCACATGGTAGATGCAAGTTATCCTCTGATCTCCACATGGGCACCATAACATAAGCTCCCCTCCATAATAAATTTGAAAAGTAAATAATACACCAAAACACCAGTAACAGTAGAAGGGTAGAATTTTGCTACAGTCCACTTCTAAGTGATTTAGTTGGCTATGCTAGCTTTGAAACCAAGGCGAGAACTTTGGCTCAATACTGGGGACTGAACGCCAGACTTTACTCAAACTTAGCCAGGTTTCCCTCCTGAAGTACTTTTTCTGTTTCCAGATCCCACACAGAGTTGGATTCTTACCCTGTCAAATGTTTCTTTTAAAAGGAAACTTTGTATCATTCTCTAAAATGGAGCATTATAGTAACTTGCCATACACAGTAACCATAACAATAAACACAGTAGCCAGGCAGTGGTGGCTCACATCCTTAATTCCAGCATTGGGAGGCAGAGGCAGGCGGATCTCTCAGTTGGAGGTCAGCCTGTTTTACAGAGTGAATTCCAAGACAGCCAGGGCTATGCAGAGAACCCCTGTCTTGAAAACCAGACCAAAACAAAACAAAACAAAACCCCACAATAATCAGAAAGCCCCAGTTTGTTGTCACATTACACATTTTCAATAAGATTTAGGGACGATTGGAATGAGACTCTCTTAAATCATCTATACTTACAGTGATGGAGTGTTGGTTCGTGGCTGCTTCGGTGGCTTAGAACTTGCTTTTGAAGGCTGCTTTCTAAAGCCTAGCTTGATTCCATAGTGAGAGGCACTGAGCTCCACAGCACTCTTGCAGGCAATCTCTTTGGGGATAGTCGTGGTGGAATGGGATGAGGTGTGTTCCACACTGAAGATTGTTTGTCCTGCATTTCTTGGAGAGGGTGGGGTGAGGGGAGCATGGGGAAGGAGCCTCACCTTTTAGTTCATGACATGTATAGGCTGAGTCTGAATGGTCTCTCCCTAGGCCCCTGCAGGATTCTTCATCCAACACCCCCTTTGCTTTCCTGGAATCCCTGTGGTGCCTGGGAGTTTGGGCTTGGATTGAGAAGAGATAGAGCCAAAGGCAGGACCTTGTATGAAGCAGCTGGAGACCAGTTGCCCCACCCCCACCCCCACCCCCAGGTGTCATGTCTGGTCCATTTGGTAGGGATCTGGAGCCCTACAGAGGCCTTGGGAACCTGCCCTTTTTAGAACTTTTACTTTGTTCAGAGCTTCTTGTCAAAACCCCAGTCCTTCCGGGTGCTTGTTTCCTTCACTGGGCAGATGGGAGAAGACCCTATGTGTGGCCCTCCTGCCTGCCACATGTGTTGGAAGACCCAGCCTCTCCCTTGTCACTGACTTGCTTAGAAGTATTTTGACCTCTGGGAGGCAGGAATAGCTGCATTAATTTATCCAACATCTTTAAGCCTGACCCTCTGACCCTCTTATGGGTGCTCATTCCATCAGAAGTTTCCTGGGAGGCATTGCCAATAAAATCGACTTTAGAAAGCTTAAAAGATGTGCAGGTGACTTCGCGATAGAAGTTCCACTAGTTTCTCAGTAAATATTTGTTCTGTGTTCTAGGAGGGGCTCGAAGAGGCAGTGAGACCCCTGTGGGCAGCCAGGTGGACCTCTTGCCTGCCTGTTAGTTGGTTCTTTTGTATGGTTTAGACTTGCAGATGGACTTATAGCTCTCTCTGAGGGGTGGGATATTTTGTCTCAGAGTGTTAAGTGAGATCTGTGGGAGCAGAGAAATGGGAAGGAAGGCAAGAAGGTCAAGGAGGAGGGGAGATAGGTATAGGCAGAAAGTACACTGTGGGGTCGGAGTGGGGATCTGGGCCGAGTAGTGGCAAGAGCAGGCCCTGAGGATTATTTTTGTTTTCTGCCTGCCTGCCCTGCCTACCTGTCTGTCTTTCCTTCTACCCCCACCCTTCCTCCTCTTCTTCCTCCTCCTTTTTTTTGGAGTCAGGGTCTCACTGTGTAATTTAGGCCAGTTTTAAGTCTATCTTCCTGCCTCAGCCTCCTGGGTGCTGCAATTAAGGGCCTGTACCACCCTTACTGTTGAGACAGGTTTTGTCAGAATCTCAGTGGCTAGTGTTAGGACAGATACAAGATAGGGGTAGGAAACCACCATTTAAGTGAGAAGGTAGGGTTCCTAGGGACATCATGTCTGTCCTCCTAGGCTCTACCTGCCCTCTTCCTGGGGTTCTGTTTCTGTGTCCAATTTCTTCAGACTGCAATGACCTGTGTGAGCTTCATTATGTCAGCTTAACCTTAAGGTCCTCAGAGCAGAACTGCATCTGGAGTACCTGGGGTAGGGCTTGTGGCAGTGCTCAGCATACCAACTCTGTTGTTGGCCAGCAGAGTTCATGCCCACAGGAAGGAGAGATGACCAAGAGGTATCTGTCCAAGGGCTGCTTCTCTATATTCAGTATCAGAATCTTTCTCTGCTGAGACAGCATGGAGATGTATTTAGAATACCAATTCATCATTTTTGTTAATTTATTTTATATGTATGAAAGTTTTGCTTCTATGTATGTTTGTGTGCTCGCAAGTCTAGTACCTATGGAGGTCAGAATAGAATGTCATATTCCCAGGAACTGGAAGTATGGGTGATTATGAACCACCATCTGGGTGTTGGGGTCTAGTCCTCTGTAAGAACAACATGTGTTCTTAACCCCTGAGCCATTTTTCCAGCCTCTAACCCATCATTTTAAGTCAAGGAATTCTCTCTATGTGAGTTTGCAGAGTTCTGGAAAAAGTGGGAAGAATATTCACTCAGTATCAGAGGAGAATAGGAATCCCAATGGGGAGTTCCCCAGAGGGGTGCAGATGTCTGGAAGGAAGCATCTTGGTGAGAGCCTCATCCTAATCTCTGTGATGTTTACCCCCCTCCCCCGGAAATATTTGGCTGGCAACAGGCATGATACAAGCACAGGATTACAGCCCATATTTGTTTGGGGCCATTTGGGCCCTAGGAGTAACTACAGATGGTCCAAGATCTGGGACTCCTAGTGCCAACTCCGCTATCCCAGGCCACCTTCTTCTCCTTACCATTCCCTCACAGAGCCTTACACTTGCTAGGCTCTTATTTACAAAGAATGAAGGGATGGTTGTTGGAACCAGGCCACCATCTAATGATGAATGGTGGAGTGCCCTGCAAGAATCTACTAACTCCTCAAGCTCCATTGTGGGTAAAACAAGTCTACCAGCTGGATTCTGAGACCATGATGGTGGCGTAGAGCTGCAGATGCTTACCATATTTGGGCCATGCTGAATGCCTGTGGGACTGTGCAAACCTCCTCTTGTCTGGTCTCCATATAAACTGTGAGTGGAAGTCTAGTTTAGTGGGTCACAATGTCAACTTCATTCTCAGCGCTGACCTAGAGGCAACCAAGTCTCTGTCACATACAGCTGGTTTTCCTGACTCCAGCAGTTGTACCGTGAGCCAGGGAAGGTAGATGTGTTCATCTCTAAGATGGTGTGGCAAGGAGGAGGTGCCTTGCTTGTGTTCTTGTTCACGGTTTGATAATCACATGAATTCATGGATGTGGCAGTGTGGTATGCTGTGAGCCCAGCAGGAGCTCATAGGCGGTGTGGAGAGGTCCCTGTCCAAGCAGCCACCTGAATAGTCTCTGCTGGGTCTCAGAGTACCCCTTCCTTTCAGTCAGGGGCTCTTATCTTTGTTTCCTTTCTTCCCTGCTGGTCATCTTTAGTTCCCATATTTCTGGTGACTTCTACTTTTAATTTTGTGGTTTGGTGGCACTGGACTTCTATAGTAGTACCCTGCCATATCAAAGTGCTGAGTTTACAAAGCACAAAAAATCTATCTGGAACTCCAGCTTGCTTGGCTATCATCTCAAACCCTGAGACCCGAAGGCCTTTTTCAGGCCGGTGGAGCAGTCAGTCTTCTCTCTCTGAAATGCAGTTATAGTGAAGTTGGCCATTTTAAGGTAGGCAGTTTACCTCTGCATATGTGCTGTGTGACCCTCCCATCTGTCCATGAAGCAGCCAGGCCTCTTTCCCTGCCTGCCCCATCCCCTACTCACTGGACAGCCTTCTGGCCCTGTGGATTTACCTATTCAGAATACTTCCTGTAGACAGAATCAAACATCAAACAGTTTGAATCAGACATCTGTTTCTATTTCTGCAGCTAATATTTTTGAGGTTCATGCATTGGTGTTAGTTATTATTTTTATTTTTTGTTTGTTTTCAGGCAGGATTTCTCTGTGTAGTCCTGGCTTGTCCTAGAGCTAGCTCTGTAGACCAGGCTGGCCTCAAACTCACAGAGATCCACCCGCCTCTGCTCCCAACTGTTGGGATTAAAGATGTGTGTCACCATGCTCAGCTCTGATGGTTTTTTGTTTATTTTTAATAACTGAATCATCTTCTTCTGCCCAGGCGACTAGGCCGCCATCCTCTATTGTCGGTCGGGTTGGGTTTGGGTTATCTCCACATGTGGCTGTTGTAAACAGTGCTGCCATGCACATTTGTGCCCAGACGTTTGGTTGAACACCTGTTTCCAGTTTTTCTGGGTATGCTAACCACATGTGTTAGCACTGAGCTGCATCCCTAGCCCTATATTTAACTTTTTGTAACCAACAGGGCATTGGCTGCAGGGTTTGCTCCATCTCTATCTTCTCCAGCAATTGCTGTTTTCTGGTCTTTATTACAGCCGTTCTTACGGGTATGCTGCAAGTGTTTGGTAATAGTTGTGACTTTTGTCCCTGATAATTGATGGTGTTGGGCATTTTGCCTCTGCTGGCTGGTGTTTTGGTCTTTGGCTTTGAGAGACATGTACCTAAGGCCCTCTGTCCCCTAGTGAAAGAGATGGAATCCAGAGCTTTGCACTTGGTAGGCAAGTATTCCACCATTGAGCAGCACTCATTCCTTAGTCCATTGTCCACTTTATTGTTTATTTTTTATGTGTGTTGGGCTGTGTGTGCCTGTGCACATGCCACGGCAGCATGAGTGTGGGCAGAGTACAGCTTGTAGGTGTTAGTTTTCTCCTTCCATGGATTGGATCCAGGACATCAGTCTGAAGTCACCAGGCTTGGCAGCAAGCTCCTTCACCTGCCACGCCATCTTGTCTGTCCTTTTCTTTGTTTAGAAATTGGATTTCTTTTTGTTGATAGGCTTTAGAGGAGCTGCATATATTCCAGCATTCTAGCCATTCTCCCTTCATCAGATATGTGCTTTACAAGCAGTGTTTGCTTGTTTTCTATTTCCATGAGTTAACTTTTCTTGTTCTTTCTGTTTTTGTTTTTTTGGGGGGGCAGTATATCTCTGAGTAGCCCTGCCCTGGCTGTGCTTGAACTAACTTGGAGATCTGCCAACCCCTGCTACCCAAGTGCTGGGATTAAGGCATGTGCCACCACCGCCCTAGCTACTTTTTTGTGGTTTTGATACCATTTATTGGTATATGAAAGTTTTTAGCCTTAATGAAACTCAGCATATTTATTTTTATTTCTTGATTATGCTTTTAATGTTCTTAAATCTCTTGTCAAATCAGTTATAAGATTTACTCTAGTTATTTTTTAAGTTTCATACTTTCAACTCTTTATTAAAATTTATTTATGTATTTTGTGTGTATGCACATGAGCACATACACACCATCGTGTACGTGTGTATGTGTGTGTATGTGTGTGTATCTATGTGTGTGTATGTGTGTGTGCACGTATGTGTGCATATGTATATGTGTATGTATGTGTGCATGTGTGTGTATGTGTGTGCATATGTGTGTATATGTGTATGTATGTGTGTATATGTGTGTATGTGTGTGCATATGTGTATATGTGTATGTATGTGTGTATGTGTGTGTTTGTGTGTGCATATGTGTGTATATGTGTATGTATGTGTGTATGTGTGTGTGTATGTATGTGTGTATGTGTGTGTATGTGTGTGAGTGTGTGTGTATATGTGTGTATGTGTGTGTATGTGTTTGTGGTATGTATGTTGTGTACGTGTATATGTATGTGTATGTATGTGTGTGTGAGTGTGCATGTGTGTGCATGTGTGTGTATGTGGATGTGGTGCATGTGTATGTATGTGTGCGTGCACGCATGTGTGAGTGTGTGTGTGTGTGTGTGTAAGTACAATTTGTAGGAGTCAGTTCTTTTCTTCCACCATACGGATCCTGGGATTGAACTCAGAACATCAACTTTGGTAGCAAGTACCTTTAGATATTTGATCCATTGTGTGAGATAGGGTCTTGGTTAATCCTTTTTTTACATAGGTCACTGCTGTGATGAAATTCCTAAGGTAGATGTCTAAAGGAAGAAAAGTTTTTGGTTCCTGGTTTTCAAATGTTTACTTGGTCACATTGCTTTAGGCTTGTGTAATTCATGTTTTCTACATGTTTACGTGTGTGCACATGTGTGTACACGTGAAATGTAGACGTCAATGCTGAGTAACTTTCTATCATCTTCTATTTAAAAGGTAGAGAATTCTTTATTTTTCTTTTTCTTCTTTCTTTTTAGACAGGATCTCTCATTTGACAAGATTGTCTGGCTAGCGCCCCTATGATCCTGTCCCTATCTCACCAAGTGCTGGGATCACAGGGGTGAAATACGCACATGGGTTTTGTTGTATTTTCACATGGACTCTGGGGATCAGCACTTAGGTAGGTCCTTGTGGGAAGTATTTTAATGAATGAGCCATCATCTCCCAAGCCCAGATGCTCTGTAGCCCAGTCTCTCCTCAAACTCATGGTCCTTCTGACTCATCATCCCAAGTGCTGGATTATAGGTGTGTCCCATCACTCAGCTTCCTATAGTGTTTTTGAGGATGACTTCTGCTCTACTGAATGTCCTTCCTTGTTGAAAACCATGTTTATTTCTGACCTCTTAGTTCTTTCCCTAGACACTTGTGTCCATCCTTAGGTCTGTGCCAGTGCTTTTGAGCACTGTGGGTTTACAGTGTGTTTTGAAATCAGAAGAGAGTCCTTATGAGTCACCTCACCCCCCCCCCCCCAATTATTTTGGCTATTTGTGACCAAGTATTTAGCTCCTTGCAATTTCATGTAAATTTGAGGATTGGTGGCTACATTTCTACATTTCTGCAAAAATAAAAATAAAGAAAAAGAAAAAAGGCAGCTGGATTTTGACAAGGATTGCAGTATCTATAGGTTGCACATTGCAGTCTTTACAGACTTAAGACTTCTGACCGTGAGCACTTTCTCTCTCTCCATGTATGCCCCTTCCTTAGTCCCAGCAGCATTTTGTGCTGTCCAAGTCTTTGTCCTTGTCTTGTTTTTAGATATTCTGAGGGCAGTGCTTCTGTAAGTCATTCACTGTAATGAGTATTTCTCTGTCCTGCCAGCCAGCTTTCAGATAATGACATGGGGACTTCTTATTAATTATAAAAGCTCAGTGGATAGCTTAGGTTTGTTCCTTGTATCAGGAGGTTTCTGGCCCCATTCAGCCAGAGATCCAGACCCACAGACTTGCAATCCCAGGCGCCTAGCCGCCCACTGCTGCTTAGTCCCCCCAAAATGACTCAGGCACTTATATTAATGTCATGCTGTTTGGCCTATGGCTCAGGCACATTGCTAGCTAGATCTTTCATCTTAATTCAACCCATTTCCATTATTCTGTCTGCCACGTGGCCCATGGCTCACCTGTGTTCCTTTACATGTTACTTCCTTGGACAGCTGGCTCAATCTCTCTGTCTGACTCCACCCTCCTTCTCTACCTATGCTCCTATTCCCCTGCCTACTGCTGTGGTGCCTGTCATGGGCCAAAACATTCCTTTATTCATAGCATATAGAAAGGCATTCCCACATCACTTTCCCCTTTTCTGTCTAATCAAAAAGGAAGGTTTCAATTTCAACATAGCAAAATTACATATAACAAAATAGCCATCAAGCAAGAATTATAGTTACAATATCTAGTCTATTTGTATTTAATAAAATTAAATAAAATATTCTATCATCTACTTTATCCTTGTCAGTCTAAAGTTTCATATCTAATATACCTTTTATAATAAGTAAGGAAAACTACTTATAACTATCTAATCTTCCAAATACATCAAAGACCACAGAAGGATTTAATTTTTACCCAAGTAAACAGGAAGTGCAAGCAACTTCCAAGACCTAGAAATGACAGAGATGACACCTCTCTGCCTGGACAGTCACCCAAAGATCCTTTATAAAGTTGTGGCACCCAACTTCAGCCTGCAGGCCTAGAATCTCTGGCGTATCCTTCAGTGAAGCAGGAAATCTGAAGGACTGTTCTACTCATTCTGGCATTCAGTCGCCTCTCCTTGTGTCTTGAAGGATGTCTGACAGTTTTTTTCTGAAAAGCCGGAAGCTGAAGGACCATCTCAGCTTGTTCTGCCAAAGTTCAGAGGTTACTTTCCTAGGGAACCTGAATGTCCAGTTTAAACAGCATACTGTCAAGCAGTCAATACAAGAGCAGGTTTTTGTCCAGTGGCTAACCATTGCCACAAAGAAAGTAGACTCCATATGGAGTTCCTTTGATGTCCATTTTTCTCTTGAAGTAGATTGGTGCTGACAGGAGCAGACCTGTCTCACTATCCAGAAAAGTCTAAGTTACTAAAATATTTTAAATGCCATATTCTGTAGGTTTTTAAAGTATATGAAGATTACCTACCTAATTGAAATATATCTTTGTATACCTAAAAATCTAACTAACATGACTATAAGTTTGATTATCATAGATGATTATTAATCTGCATTTCTTAATTATACATTACAATTTTAAATGAGTTATGTAAATATCATACCTTAAACAAGAATAGAAAAATACATACAGTATAACAATATTGACCTTAGATTTGTATCAATAAACCAAAATCCATACCAATGTAAAATATGTTGAGATTAACAACTGATTTTTGGATTAAGGTAAATTCAATAATCTAGTTTTTTAAATCATTCATATACTATATCTCCTTTTTTTCTTAGAAAGAGAATAACTATGACCATTAACCATTTATAATGAAAACAAACATTTATAAGCAATATTTTTGGGAATTTGGGCATAGCATTTCATTACTGCTTCTGGCTGATTAAGGGGCACTGTCAACCTTTTGAAGGTCCTGAGGCTGGATCAGCTTAGTAGCCTTGAAGCTGATATGACCTTCTCTTCCCATCAGAGAATTTTCAGGTGGTCTTGGTTGATGAAACCATAAGAACCTGGAAGCAATCCACAGGTTCTCACCTTCTGTGGAAACAAAAGCAGAACTCTTCCAAAGCAACATATCCTTAGACACAAATTTCAAAGTCAAGATACCTTTAAATATATGTTTGTTTAACTTAGCAGCCTTTGCAATCAATCGTCTTCCTGCTGTTAGCTCATTAATAGTTAAAAAATTAAAAGAAAACACAATAAGAACCATAATCCAGATTCTGTTTATTTTCCGTGTTTGCTTTTTAATCTTTTTATTAAACTGTATTTCTCTTTTTTAAAGACATTTCTCTGCCCTTTTTCCTTTCTCTCTCAGCTTACATATCCCTTTTTACACACTTTGTTATACAGTTTTTTTTTGCATCTGAATCTGTTTTATTGTGTATCATTAATCATTTTTTAACCAGAAAAGCTTTGAAAATGCTAGACTGTGCAGTGCTGCTTTGCCTGCTGACTCTGCCCTGCTCAGTGGCTTTTCAACATGGTGGAGGTGCCGGAACCACACTTACCTTCCCAATTCTGGAAAGCAGTATTAAATATTCCCCAACTCTGGGGAATCTTAGAGTCCACACTGTCACTAAGTAGAACCCGCTGCTCACTCCACTTAAGTATTTGGCAGCAGGGTCTCTTAAAGGCCACACAGTTTTTGCCAGTAAGGCTGAGTCAGGAAGCTTCTCTCTTAAAGGAGCTGCATCTGTTCACTGCCAGCAGACAGAGCAGACCAAAGAAAATGCTGCTACTAAGAAGCCATCTTTGACTCTGTTTCCTTTTGTTCAATATAAACAGAAACCTTAAGTCGATCATATGTAACTTGTTGCTTATACCCAGTCTTCTGTGTGACTTCAGGAGCCAGCCTGGTTTCAGCTTGCGCTGCCTGTAGCAAGTCCGCAGCTATTTTGTCTGTGGTCCAGATGCCACGCCATCTCTGCACCATGACCCACTTGAGAGACACAATTCTAAGCTGCTCTTGTCTCTGTTTCTGTTCTCTCAACCCTTTTAAAACTTTCTCAGGCTTTATGTCAGTGCTTGGCCCACATTGGATGCCATCTGTATCAGGTGGTCAGAGGTCCAGACCCACAAACCTGCAATCCCAGGTACCTACCCACCAGCTGCTGCTTAGGCCCACCCAAAATGACTCAGACACTTATATTAAGTTCATCCTGTTTGGCCTACAGCTCAGGCACATTGCTAGCTAGCTCTTTCATCTTAATTCAACCCATTTCCATTCATCTGTCCTGCCATGTGACCCTGTGTTCCTTTACATGTTGGACAGCTGGCTCAATCTCTCTGTCTGACTCTGCCCTCCTTCTCTACCTATGCTCCTTTTCCTGCCTACAGCTACAGTGCCAGTCATGGGCCAAAACAGTCATTTATTCACAGCATACAGAAAGACATTTCCACATTAGTTCCTAAATAGCTCTTATAACTTAAACTAACCCATTCATATTAATCTACATTCTATCACGTGACATTACCTCTCTTCCATCTTGCATCTCCTGTTTCCTCCCCTTCTGGCAGGTGACTTTGCCCCTCTTCCCAGAGTTCTTTCTTTCTCTCTGGGGAAGTTCTGCCTATACCATCTGCCTAGCTATTGGCTGTTTAGATTTTTATTACAGCAATACCTTTTCACACAGTATACAAATATCCCACAAGAATTCACCTATGGTGCCGAGGTTTTTGTTTTAGTGTTTGTTTGTTTTAGTTATTTTTAGTGTTGGGCATTGGGTCTGGGGCCTTGTGTATACTAGACAAATACTCTACCACTGAGCTATACCCAGCACCATTTATGGCCCTTTTTCTTATATTCATAGTTCCCTTGTAACATATTAGCTGGCTTTTCAGAATCACACGTGAGCCCCAGACCTCTGGGTTTTTTGCCTGTGCTGCTGTGGCACACCCAGATGCACAGTGCATAGTGTATGCCTCATACCTTTGAAACAGGGTTTCCTTTTTAACTGTAAGCTTTTGGGCCCCTGTGCCAGATGTGGGGCCTAGGCACTTTCGTATGAGTGGAAGTTCTTTTCTTGTACAAGTCTCCACCTCTTTCCCCCAACCACCATCATCCTGGGGTTGCCTTTATGGTTGGAGCCATGTTGGGGACTTAGGCTGGTGGTGTTTTTGAGCTGTGCTGACTACTCTGTGCAGGCAGTGTGTGGCCTCAGCAGTATGCAGGCTGCGCTGAGAGCTTAGTGGGTTACTGACAAACCAGCTAAAGCTTAGGGGTTCAGATTCCGTATGCCACTGGAGTGTCTAGCCCAGGTCTCAGGCTGAGTGAGCACTGGGTCCTCTCAGGCAAAGGAGAGCACACTAGGAATGTTATGGGTAGGGGGTGTCTGGAGTCAGAACTAGGCAGATCCACTGTGTGTGCAGACCAGATAGGTTGTAGAGTTTCTACAGAGGCAGGTCTAGACATGATTGGAGATGCTGGGCCGGGGGGTGGGAGGGGTGGGGGGGTGGGGGGGGGAAGCGGCTCAGAGACCCAAAAGCCTTTCAGGGAGTCTAGAAAACTGAGGCTATTCCAAGCCTTGAGCTGGAGTAAAATATCCTGTCTTTCTCATCTCTTCGGATGCTCCTCTAAGGTTAAAGACCCAGATGAGGATCAGGAAAGCAGCTGCCTATTGTCCAGCTACACAACCTGGTACTATAGTGCTGGCCAGGCCAGGACAAAGAAAAACTGCTGTCTCTTCTGTCTGTCTATCTGTCTGAGGGACAGCAGCTGGCACGTGTGCTGGGTGGAGCTGTGTCTTCAGGAGCTCTGGGACATGTTCTCTGACTGTGCACATGCAGAGCTGGTCCCACAAGTGGCCCATGTGGAGTGTAGAACGGGTAGCCTTAAGAGGATATAAGGCCACCACTTATACATAACACTGGCAGGGCTGGGCACAGGCCAACATTTGGGCAAGTGTGAAGGTTTAAGTGAGGGCTAATGTACCCTACCTGGGCTGCCAGGCTGTAGCAGAGACCCTGGCTCAATGCTCCAGCATTGTGGTGGTGTTGAACTCAGGAGTAGACAAACATTCAGATTGAAGGTCTCTGTGGCTCTGTGATGTTGCCTTTCCATCAACCTTCCCCTTTGGAAATCCCATTGAGGCTACTGTGTGTATCTCTGTGACACCTGGACAAGCATGCTGGGCAGGTGGAAGGTGCTCAAGGGAATGCATGCTGGTCACAAGACCCTGTTGTGGGACAGGGGGGCCTTTTCTATGAGCCCTGCCCCCTGATTGACCTGTATAGCTGAGGGAGAACCAACACTGATCTGGACTGTAGGCCCTGCTTCCCCGTGGGAAGGACTGTAAACTGGAGTTCTGAGACCCTTGACGTCCAAAAATACCCAGAATCTCTATTTTGAGCCAGTCTGTTTTGTAGATGCACATACTGAAGGGATGTGGTGAGCTTGGTGAATGGTGAGGACCTGGTCTTCTCACATGCAGCATGTCACACAGCACAAGATTCTCCACCAAAACTCTTTCCCTTAAGTGTGAGGACTTGTCACCATGAACACCCATGGTGTTTCTGCCTAAAAGTAGACAGAATTCTGCCACCCTCCGCCCAGCTGCCTGTGACAGGTGATGTAGGACTGTGCCCTGGGAGTAGCCTTTCCTGCCCATGCTTTGCATATGGCTCTGGGCACCTCTGATGCCATCCTGACTTTGCAACAACTCCCCAGGGGGCCTTGGGTATGAGGCTTCCCAGAAGGAGCCAGCCAATTAGGTCATTTGAATCATGGCTCCACTACCTGTGCTGGCAAGCAGGCACTGGATGACAGTCTGTGAGACTTTCCTGGCACCCTTGGCAGTGTCTGGTGACTACACATCATGTACAGTGGTCCCTGAATCTCAGCTGGAGCAGACATCCTGCATAGGCCATGCTAAGGTCAGGAGGTGTAGTAGTAATTTGGCTGTTTGTCTGTGCATCTAGATAGCCACATTTCCTGTTAGGGGTGAGGGATAAAGGACCCCCAAGGTGAAGGATGACAGTCCTCTGTAGTAGAAATATCTACTCCTCAGGTGTCTCCTCAGGTCATCCTATTTGCCCCTTGGAAGTTCTGAGTCTACCAGGTCCTGTTCTGGCTTTGAGCCCACTAGTGTTCTTTGGAGAATGGAGACAGTAGCTGCTGTTGGCATTAAGGTTCTTATGGTAGTGTTACCATGTGACCCACTTACCCAGTCTGTCTATAACTGACCTTTCATCTCCTAGGACTCTTCTATCATTGATGTCTGCTGATCTCTCTGGTCTATCCTCTGCTGGGGACCTAGATCAGGCCTTGGAATTCTACTCTCTGGATTGGAACTAACCCAGTAGCTGGACAGTCTCCTTGGTGGCTCCAGATGGCCTGGTAGCAGTCTTGTATTTGAACCTTGTCTCTCCTACTTCTGAGCCACAGTGTATGTGTGTGTGTGGGGGGGTGGTGTCTCAGAGTCACAGCTTCAGAGCAGATTCAAACACTCCAGAGCTGTGGATACAAGTGGACAACTCTGGGTATGCCTGGTGTCCTCTCCTTCCTGGAGAGTTCAGCTCTAGTCTGGAACTGTGAGAAATGACTGCCTTGAGACTGGAGAGATTGCTCAGCTGTTGGGAACTTGTACTTCACTTGCAGAGAACTCTGGTATCACTGCACTATCCAGCACCCATGTGGGTCATTCACAGCTATCCACAGTCCAGGGATCCAATGTCATCTCCCAGACTCCATGGGTATCTATGCTCACATGTGCATTCTTATCCACAGACCCAGACACATATTAAAATAATTAATTTTGTGATTATTAATTTTGTAATTAAAAATATAAAAATCTAAAAAGAGAGGAAGAGAAAGCTGGACAGAATTAAGGATGTTTGGACTGTCTGGGTCAGACACAGCCCTTCTCAACGTAAGACACAGATAAGTTTGAGAATTAGTGTCACAAGAACAGAACCAGCTTGACCGGCGTCTTTCCCGCTCACTTCTTGAACTTTAATGCTTAATGAGGCCCTGAACGCAGTTCTGGGAGTTGCCTAGAGGGAGTTATGTGCAGGGCTACCCTATCTTCTAGGATACTGAGAGAATGAATTTGCTTCCTAGGGCCCTGGACTCCAGGGCTGGGGCTTCTGCGTTGTGCCTCATGCCCCTTGGATCTTTTGGTTCCTCCCATGCACCATGTCATCTTAAGAACTGGGAAGGATCTGAGGACAGGTTCAAGCATGGAGAATTTGTGTTCAAGTTAAGAAACTTTCTAATAATTAAAACTGTCCCCCAGTGGATACCATCTAGGGAAATGAGGTCTATGGTAGGCAAGGAATACTCAGTTTTGTGCTGTTGACATTCTGGACTAGAGGTTGTTTTGGAGTGGGGCCTGGTCTATGCATTGTAATATATATGGTTCTGGTCTCTATCACTCAGATGCCAAGCACCCCAAGTTGTGATAAAATAAATATCTTCAGCCTTTCCCACATGTTCTGTGGCAGACATAGTGGCACCCAGGAACAGGACAGGCACCACCACGAAATATTCTCATTTTGAGCCCCTGAAATGCTGCCAAGTAGAGACCTGGGCCTGTCAACTTCAACGCATGATGGCAGGTGCCCTGCCACATAAACAGCAGGAACTAAGGTTGTAGAGTCCAAGGATACAGCACCTTGGGTTGTCAAATGGCCACAGGTCATACTGATTTTGCCACACCGTGGGCAGCTGAACTTTTTTGGATGTCTGTTGCTATAGTTTCCTTTTGTACTTACCTAGTACGGCTATTCATTCATGCTCAAATCCTCCTTCCCCAGAGCTGTGGCATTGTACACAGTTTTCTGATGACAACAGAGCCAGCAGGTTCAACGTGAGGTGTCTGGGCTGGCTGCTTCCTACCTGTTCATTACTCTTTCTTCTTTGAGCCTTGTCTGCCTCAAAGTCAAAAATCCTATCCATTCTCTACCCTTCTCTGAGACTAGGTCTCCTACAGTTGAGATAACAGACATGCGACATCAGGTCCTGTTTAAATGGTACTGGGCATGGAACCCATGACCTTGAGCCACAGCTCAGCCCTTTTGTACACTGTTAAGGTTAGAGATTCTTTAGATTTGCAGAAAGGTTGCATAGTTTCCTTTAACATTCACCTCCTACACCACCAGAATAGGAGCCGTTATCCGTCATTGCTGCCCATGGTCTGGGATGACTCACTGAGCAGCCCTCTTCACAGGCCCTTCTGCTGACACCACCCTGGAGGCTAAATAGTACCTGTACTCTCGGCCCCTCTGGCTGTTATAGTGACCTCCCTGTCTTTCTGTCTTAAGACTCCGGAAGATGAGACAGCAGTGAAGGCTGGGTCTGAGGATCCCTTTGCCTTTGAGGTACCAAAATACCCAAAACACCTGTGTGACACCTTGACAGCTCCTGGGGCCATGTTAGGTCAGTCAGGTGGTAAGCTACTGTGGCCAGGGGAAGGATCCAGTGTCACTTGACAGATATCATGGTGATATCAACACACACCTTTGGTCTGCTGAGATATGGGTCATGAACCCACTTTCCATCCTGTGACCATTTGGTCCTGACAGTGGCTAGATGACAGTTTATTAGCCTGGGTAATTTTCTATCCATGGTTTTTTCTGTATCTCACTTTCTAGAAAGGAGAGAATTAACTCCATGAGTCTATGAGTCTCATCTGGTAAAAGCAGGACTCTGGGATAATTTGACTGGGTGCGACTTTCTGGTGGGTGCAGGTGTACCATGCTACAGTACAGCTGTCTTGACAGCACTTGGTTCAAGCTCCACTTTTAATAAGTGGGACACTGCAGGAGGTAGTGGCTGTGGGGACCAGGGTCTTTGTCACCTCCTGTGGCCCAGTGCTCCCTCCTTTGAGCTGCTTTTCTGAAGGAAATCATTGTTACAGAAGTCAGCTTTCATCTGAGAACACTTCAGACATAAGGCTGCAGCCATGAGATTGTGCTGTGCTTCCTGCCTTCAGTCAGCCCTGCTTCTCATTGGGGACCTTGCAAGGAGCCTGGGTCCTGGGTTTGTTCATTGTCTGCAGTGATGCTTTCGCTCTGTGTGTGGGGTCACAGGAACAACTGAAACACCTTAGTCTGCTCTGGGTCCCCTCACTTCCCACGGCCCTGACATCTCTATATTAGAAGGTCTGCAGGGCCGTTGGAGCTCTGAGCTTGGAGACACAGGAACCACTGGAAACTGTCTGTTCTGGATCCCCCTCACCTTCAAATGGCCCTGGCATCTCTACTTTTGAACAGTTTGGTGTTTACTGAGACGTCTATGTGTCAAAACCTTGGCTTCAGCCTTCACCCAGGACAGCTCGAGTGTCCTCATTCTGAGAACTTCTCAGTCCTGTCACCTTGGGGGGGGGGCGACTCTGTGGACACCTCTCAGGTGTGCTTCCCTACTGGAGCAGCTTCTCTGAATTTTTAAAGTAGATTTATTAATTTTATTTTATGTGTGTAAATGTTTGCCTCTCTGTATGTTTATGTAGCACATGTGTGCCTGGTATCTACAGAGGTCAGCAGAAAGTGTCAGATCCCTTGTAAATGGAGTTACATATAGTTGTGAGCTGCTTTGTAGGTGCTGGGAATCTAACCAGGGTCCTCTGGAAGAGCAAGAGCTTTTAACCACCAAGACATATCTCCAACCCCAGCTCCTCTGCTCCTGACCCATCAGCTTTCCGGGATTTCAGACCTTTTTTTTTTTTCCACTCCTGGGGGAGGTTTGTGTTGGTGACTTTGTAGGACTACCACAGGATGGATGGTGGCAGTGCCATGCCTTGGTTACTGACTAGACTGAGTGCACTGTTTCCTCAGAGTCAAACCAACCCACTTGTAAAACTGACCCCTCACATGGTACCTCATGACCTGTGGGTGCTAATGATGGCCAGAGCAGAGGGACCAGATCTTGTGTGTGTGTCTACTACATCTGCTTATCATATGTCCCTCGGTGTTAATTACCTGAGGTGTGACAGGTGTCTCACCTGCTGTCGGCCATCTGCTCCTGGCCAGTGAGTGAGGTCATGTCCCCACCAATGTCCCCACCATACCACGACCATGAAGGCTTCAAATGGTGAGAGTTTCCATGCATCAGTTCTCTGTTCACTGGCTGTTTCTGTTTCATCCCAGAAAGCCTGTCCCATTCTGCCTGTTCTGGGCTGTTGACCAATCACCTTCTTATGGAATGAGCCACCAGGAGGCACTGTCCTCCCCCTGTACCACCTGTGTCCAGTCCCAAAGCTGTACCTCTAATAGTCAGGGTCAGGGCCCGCCTGGAGGCCCATTCTGGAGAGAGGCTCTCACGAGCCAGGTCTCTGCTAATCTTTGTGTTTCTTATCTCTCATGGCTTTAAAAAAAGGTCAAGGAGTAAGTAGTAGAAAAATTCTAGTAAGATGAGTCATAGAGTTTACCCTTTAGCCTCAGGGGTCTCCTGGGTCTGCCAGAGGTCTTCTGACTGCAGGGACACAGCTGTCCTGGGTCTATCCCTTGCCCAGGGCTGAGGGGGGTAAGCACTCACCCCCCTTGGTCTAGAGTCCTTATCTCTGTTAATAGGACCTTGGACTTCGTTTGCTGACTGAGTCGGGTTTGTTTGCTGTCTCTGAGGGTTTCATCCAGGGAGATGGCTTTAATTCCCAAAGCTTCTGGGAAGAGATATTTGCTCTACATCTGCATACAATTGGTTTCCTTAGAAACCACTGGAATAGATGCTCTGGAACCTGCTTCAGATTTTTAAAGAGACCCTGTCCTATATCTGGAGGATCTAAAAAACCCACAGAGTGGTTTTAGAGCACATACAAAAGCATTTTGAATATTCATTTAATAAATCAAGACTTCTGGGCTGAGGAATGATAGAGCTGAGGGGTGATTAAATAAATGGCTGTGCGCACACACAATGGGAAATTATCTAGTTGCCAACAATGTGTTTACAGCGAGTTTAATGACTGGGGAAATTGTTTACAATGTAATATTAAGTGACTTGCTGTATTTCTTAGTAGGATGACAGCTGCTATTAATTAGTTAAAATAGGCTCAAATTTTAAAATATTTAAATTTAATATTTTAGTACTAAAATTTTATTTTTGAAAATGAAAGTTTTAAAAGGTTATGATACTTTCCCTCAAGCACATTGGTACTTTTCAGTGGGTTTTCCAGATCAGTCATGCTATTTTTTCAATGAAAAAGAAAATGAGTTGAGGACCTGGTGCTCCTAGGTATGGGTTGAGGAGGTTTGTTGTAGGTTTGAGGGAGAGTGCAGCCAGAGGCATATGGAAGGGTTCAGGTTGAACCAGGCTTTGAGAGGAGGGTGGGGAAGCAAGAGAGGAAGAGAAGAGAATACCTGGGAACCCAGAGGCCAAGAGGCAGAGGCTGGTATAGCCAAATGGCTGGGTTATATAGGAATCAGAGAATCTGGGGGAAGGGCTGGAGAGTTTGGGGTAGGGAGAGAGTGTACCTGCCAGGATTGGTGACTGGGAGAGGCTGAACAACAGTGTCTGCTTTGATGTGTGAATAGACACCTCAGTTCACTATTTGTCCTGAGTTTGAGACCTAAGACTTTTATAGTTAGAATTTGAGCAAACGGGGTGTGGTGGTGCACACCTGCTCAGGAGGCAGAGACGGGAAGATCGTGGAACATTTGTGACTACCTTGAACTACATAGTGAGACTCTGTTTCAAAAAACTAAAAACTAAACAAGAAAAAGAAAAACCAAGTAGGCAAGGAAATCAGCTTGCTGGTATACGTTGTCTGGCTCCTTCTAGAGAAGTTTCTAGACATGGGTGTGGGAGTAATTCTCCTTGTCCTACAGCTGTTGGCCACAGGCCTCTTGATACTGAAGGGGAGGGAGGGTAGCCCCACTTTTTTGGCACACGCTGCCCCTTTGCCACTGTGACCTCACCCCCACAGTACTTTAGCTTATTGCCTGCCTTTTTCCCCCAACCCCCACACACACCTGGGGGCTAAAGCTCTGCCCAGCCTTGGGGCAGGGATGAGTAGGGCTCCCCTCCCTAAGCCTTAAGAGCAAAGACCACCGTGCAGAGCGGTAGGGCCATCCTGTCACCAGCTGTACCCTTTGACCCCAATGTGTACTGTGACCCTGGTGCTCAACCTTGCCACAAGCTGAGGGTAGTGAAGGACTCAGTTGTGGACATGCTAAGCATGTTTCTTTACCCAGCGATGGCTCCTGTATTGCTCTGAGGGTGAGCTTAAGCCTCTGTAGGACTTGGTTTAAGGATGACTTCCTGCAAGGAATCCACACTTGCCAAGATGACATGATTCCTCACAGATTCTAGGGTACTTACAGATACTAAATGGTCACTGGCAAGCAGGTTCCCAAATATTTACAGATGCCAACGACTGCTCTTCCAAGTACCATCCAATTACTCTCTGGCACTTGGCTGCTTGAAGACAGAAGAGTTACTTCTAGGTATTCAGGTCTCAGTGGCTCATAATACAATTATGAACAGGTATTTGAATGTTTAAAGAGGCTAAGTCATTGCCTGCACATGCCAAACTGTTTTGGGCAGCTACTCCATCTGGAAGCAAGGTGACCCAAGGCTGAAACGTGAAGAGCTATGTCAACAGGATCACTCTTCTCCAGGAATTGTCATAGAAAACTTCTGATTTCTTGAGACATAGTTTCGCTGTGTTGTTCTGACTGCCCTGGAACTCACTCTGTAGACCACACTGGCCTTGAACTCAGAGATCCACCTGCCTCTGCCTCCTGAGTGTTGGGATTAAAGATGTGTGCCACCACTGTCCAGTGAGAACTTCTGGATTTTTATGAATTTTGTGAAATTGAGGATTTTGAGACACAGGGAATATTCTTTGCCCAGATGCATTAACACCCAAATATGCTTTTGAGACTTTCTGAGTGTGCCAGGCATACAGTACCAGGCAGGAGGTGCTTATCTCTGTGTGTGCAGTGTGTGTGTACACATGTGTATGTGTGTATGTATACACGTGTGTGCGTGTGTGTGTGTGTGTGTGTGTGTGTGTGTGTGTGTGTGTGTGTGTGTGTGTGTGGCTGGTCTTCAGCTACAGGCTCATGTAGCCACAGAGGCCTAGTACTTTAAGGATGCTCCCAAGAACACTGGATCTGGGTCTTTTGAGGTGGAACTTATGAAACAAAAAGCCACTATCCCAGTGTTAATCCAGCTTCTGTGCTTCATCAGGTCAGGCTCAGTTACAGTGCTGTGCTAATGTTGGTTTGGGCCTGTCCACACTGCAGGAGATGCCATGATAGTTTAGATTTAATAGCTAGTCTTGCTTTGAATTCTCATGGCCACAGCAGCTATCGCTTGCCTGCTCCCATCCTGAATGCTCTGTCCCCAACCTCTGCCATGCCTGGCCTTTTAGTGTCAGTCCTTGCTCTCCTGTAGACAAGGTTTGGAAGTGGTTCGCATACTAGATGCTGATTTCAGTTCAGAGTGCTGCATGTCACCTGGTCACTCAGTTCCCATGCTAGTGTGTTATATTGTTTATAGTATATGAAATGGTTCTGTGAGTGTGGTATATACACTCTGTAGGGAATATTTGCTTGGTGTGTAGTTTGTCTAGTATATATGTGCATATTTTGTGCAGTATGTTTTTATTTAGAAGTGTATGTATATGTGTGATATGTTTGAAGTGTATGTTTGCTTGGTGTGTATTAAATGTATGGTGTGTGTGTGTGTGTCTATGTCTTGCACTGGCCAAGTGATGTGGTAGGACCCTACCAGCCTTGTCTAGTTCTCTGAGATTCTGAGGGAGATAGCTGTCTTCTGTAGGTCTTGGCATCAGACATTTCCTCTGGGATGAAAGCAGGACCTGAGGGGTGGACAGAGCTTTCTAGAGTAGCACATCTGTGATTTTACCTGCAAAAACTCTACTATGGCCATCTAGAGCTGCTTCTGTGAAGCCCTACATAGCCCTTTCCTGTATCATGGGGATGCTTTGCTCAGCCACTCCTGAGGTCTGAGACAGCTTCCCCCATCCCCACCACTCCAAATTGAATGTGACCTCTGCATGTTGTCTTACGGATCAAATCTATGCTTTGAGATTTTATCAAGTCATGTTTTCAGAACCAGGCAGACAGTGGACATTCTGGGTTCACACCTCAGCACCCTGTTGAGCACCAAGGACAGGGCTCATTTCTATCAGATAGCCCAGAGTGGCTAGGCCCAAGGAGTGAACCTTCTTAGAAGCCCTTGCAGGCTCCATGGGAAGCTGAGACTCTGCTGTAGGCATTTGTCAAGTCCCTTCCAAGAATAGCTACCTTGCAGCTTTGTGCTCTGGCTGTGCCTTTGAAGAGGGATGACCTCAGAACAGTGACAGGATTCCTTCTGTGGAAGCTGACAGTCCAGCAAGGTACTGTTTGCTGTGAGGGGGCTTCCCTCCCTTGATTCCTATTAGAGTACTTACATGGATTTGGAAAAAAGAAAAAAGTGAATTACTTTCTCCAAACACATGCATATACCCTAAGTAAACAAGTGTCACAGACAAGCACTAAATGACTTTGAGCTTTGGTCCCTGAGACTAGCCAGACTCCCTTGTCTCCTGCCCTTGAGCCCAGATTGTCTGCCTGTTGCCCAATTTCCACTCCTTGTTTCTACCTCAGGGACTTTCTACATTTACTGAGAACTGGGTATTTTTGTGGTGTTTGCCTACCCGCCCATATCCCTCTGTACATCGGAGTTAGAGTGCATCTGGGCAGGACGGAGCCACCTCAGTGCCACTGAGTTCTGTGTGACCCCTGCAGAGTCTCAGGGCACCCAGGTTTCCACCAAGGTCTGCTCATGATGACACCCAGGACCCCACCCCCACCCTGGCCCTGTTCCTCCTGCCCCATCATGGACTTGCTTCTCCTTCAGGAAAAGGAGGAGCTTTGTCCTGTGTCTCCCACATTTCCAGCTGACAGCTATACAGGTGGGCACACACAGTTTTTTCCTTCTCCTCCCGCCAATTCATTCTTTTCTTTCATTACTTTCTGGGAGTTGAGCCTAGGGCCTTTCACACACTAGTAAGTGCTTCTGTATCGAGCATAACCCAGCACTCTTCCCATTTTTGGTTGTGAGACAAACCCTCCTAAGTTACTCAGGCTGATCCTAAGCTTCTGCCACCCTCCTGTTTCAGTCTCCTATGTAGCTGAGGTTAGAGGCTATGCTGCCAGGCCCAGCATGACTTTTATTAGACAAGTTTTAGATTGATCTTAAATTTATAGGATGACCTAGCAAGAAGAACAGAGTTCCTGTATACCTCCCTACAGAGCACCTCACTTCCTTATTAGGATCTTTTACATTTGTGTGGTACATTTGTGATAATTGATGGGCCAGTGTTGGTGTTTTAATATTAACAGAATTATTAGTTTGTTTTAGAAGCAAGTCATTCTTTGTATTAAATGATTTTTTTTATTATTTTATGTGGATGGGTGTTTTGCCTGCATGTATGTCTGTGCACCACATGTGTGCCTGGTACCCACAGAGGCTAGAACGAGTTACAGATAGGATGAGCCACCATGTGGGTGTTGGGAATGGAACTCAGGTCCTCTGGAAGAGCAGCCAGTGCTCTTAACCACCAAGCCATCTCTCCAGCCCCTAGAAGCTGTATTACACATCATATTTTTTAAAAAATCTCTGGTCTTGTTTGTTTCTCTCTGTGTGTGTGATATATGTGTTTATGTATGTGATGTGTGTGTATGGTATATGTGTTTGTGTATGTGGTGTGTGTATGGTATATGTGTTTATGTATGTGGTGTGTGTGTATGGTATATGTGTTTGTGTATGTGGTGTGTGTATGGTATATGTATTTGTGTATGTGATGTGTGTGTATGGTATATGTGTTTGTGTATGTAGTGTGTGTAGTATATTTTGTATTTGTGGGTATGTGTGTGCACATGAATGCTCATGGGTCAGAGGACAGTCTCAGATGTTGCTCCATACTGTCTACCTTGCAGACAAGGCCTCTCTTGATACCATTGAGTGTATCATGCTAGCAAGCTTTGGGAGATTCTCCTGTCTCTATTCTCTGTGGTGGAGAGTAGGTACTATCACCTTGATCTAGAGGTGTGTCCTCTTGATCAGCATAGATCTGAGATTCACCTATGGCCTTGGGGCACCAATATTCAGGGCAGAGGGCCAGTTTAAGATTGGGGTGCATGTAGGCAGAACCCCTTCTCTCTCCTGCCCTTGGATGGAGGACCTGACCTGCCACGTGAAGGTGTGTAGAGTCAGTCCAGCTTTTCTAGGAACTGCACGACTACTTAGTCCCCCGTGTATCATTGAGTGTTTCCTTCGAACCCTTTAATAAGTAATAATCTTTCTTTATCAGTTGCCTGTGATCATTATCATTGCATAATTATTCCTGATCTTGTTGTAGGAATGTTGGGTTACAGATGTGCTACTGCATCTGGCTTCACATGTGGAGCCAAGCTCAGATCCTCATGCTTATGCAGCAAGGCTTCACCCAGCGAGCCATCCCCCTGGTCCTACATCCTGTGGATTTTGACCATAACGTCATGAGTTCACCATTGCAGAATAGCACAGAACAATTTCCCTGAAGTCTCTGCTCCATCTATTCACTCTTTCCCTCGACCCCAATTCCTAAAGACAGTTGGTCTTTTTTCTGCCACCATAGTTTTTTAGGGAGTCCTGTAGCTGGAATCACACTCTGAAGACTTTTCAGACTGGCTTCTTTCACTTTGCAGTGCATGTTCAAACTTTCTGTATCTTTTCATTACAGCTAATACTTCCTTTCCTGGATTTGCCACAGTTTAGTTATCCACTGAGCATTATAGTTGTTTCTATATTTTAGTGTTTATGACTACACAGGTTTTAAAGGCCACATAAGTTTCTTAGCTCCTTGGGGTAGGTACCAGGGAGAGCAACTGTGGAATCACATGTTAAGAGTAAGTTCATTTTACTGAGAAATGGCAAAGCTGTAATTCTTAGTGGCTGTGACACCATTGATCCAACATTTGGTGTCAATATTCTAGACTTTGACCATCCTCCTGGGCATGCTATGGGACCTTGCTTTAATTTATATCTCTTGATGATGTGATGTTGAAAACCTGTCTCATGCTCATGTAGACTGTCTAGAGATCTTGGTGATAAGCTTGTCATGGTCTAGAGCCTACTTTAAAATTGAGCTTTTTTTCTTGTTGAGTTTTAAGAATTACAAATTTCAGATACCAGTCTTTTAACCAGTATGTTTTGCATATATTGTCTCTGTTTGTAGCTCATCTTTTTAATTCTCAAAACAGAATCCTTTTTAGAGCAGAAGTTTTAGATTTTAACTAAATTCAACTTGCCAGTTCTTTCATAAATCATGGCTTTGGGTGTGTGCATACACATACACAGACACACACACATTTTAAAATTAAGAAAATAAGCCTTTACTGGATGTGGTGGTGTGTGCCTTTAATCCCAGCACTCAGGAGACAGAAGCAGGAGGATCTTTGAGACAGGGTCCCCTTGTATAGCGTAGCTGGCTGGAGCCCAAGCTGACCTCTGCAGCTAAGTCATCAACAGGACCAGAGAGATGGTTCAGCAGATAAAGTTGCTCACTGTAAAGTCTGGCTTCCTGAGGCTGGTCCAAGGAGCTCATGAGAAGGTGGAAAAAGACTGACTCCAAAAATCTTCCTCCATATGTGCTCAGTGGCGTGTGTTTGCTCTCATGTGCATGCATACCTTGTAGTGGGATTCAGGTGTTAGGTGACCAGGCTTGAAGACGTGTCTCTGGAGTTCTGGGAGCCTGGATGGGGTGTGGCCAGACCTAATTAAAAAGCTACTGAGATCCTAAGCTTATCCCTGCTTTGTTCCTATGTTCTCAGAAAACAGATCACCCATCATAAAACAGTTTCTATCTCCAAAAATTATTGCAGTAATTCACTCTTGCAATATACCATACAAAGGATTAATATTTATTAAAGGGTATTTTAACACTCACGGAAACAAATTGAACCTTAGTGCAATTCTTGAAGTTAGGATTGTCCTGCGATGGAGTTGCTGATCCTGTCTCCAAGAAAGCAGGAACCAAAAGAGGCTGCTCAATATCCCAGCAGTCTTTTTCAAAGGAGCTGGCCACACCCCGTTCAAGCTCCCAGAACTCCAGAGATATGCCTCACAGCCTTGTCAGCTAACACCTGAATTCCACCACAAAAAATTGTCTTATAAAACCTGCCTGGCTACTTACGGCAATATGATTCAAAAATCAAGACATTAAACACAACTACGACACCTATTAGCCAAACATCTCCATTCCATCTAAATTAAGGTAGTTATTTAACATATTTATTCTTATTTCTCACAATAGCTAGTAATTCCACTTCTCAAGACTTCAAGACATACTTTTCCATAATGATTAAAAAATTCTTACATAAATATATTTTTGAGGGCTTCAGTTCCCCCAGTCCTACTACTTTTCAGCTTAATTCTATATTTTATACTTAAAAAAACAGCCTAATGGCATTCTAAAAATACAATAATAATTAACATAACAAAAGATTTAAAGTTTAAAAATAAACAATTACTATCTAAGATATATAATATAAAAATTACAACCCAATAAATTGACAAAGTTAATTTTCTAAAAATTACACCAAACTTTCAAATAAAACTTCCTTATCAGCCATAAATATTAAAACCATACAAAAATACAAACTTTATGTTAATAACAAAAGTAAAAAACTTATTAATTATGTCAATAATGACAATAAAAAATTACTAATTCTATAAAGTCATTAAAAAACTAACTCTTCAAAAAAATCAATAGTTTCCAAGCTTCAAAAAAAAAAATGTTACAATACTAAAAAAAAATAAACATTTTCTACCCAAAACAATTCAAAACAACCCCCTATAAAATGTTAAAAAAATACCCTCCTTTCCACCAGTATTATTCCCAATTACAATTCAAACAAAAAACACATATTTCAAAAATCCCCGAAATTCATAAACTATAGTTATAAACCAATACATATAAAAAATACCAAAAAACCATATTACTCCATAAAATCCACTACACTTATATAAAACAAATCCTAAATACATAATCAACAAAAAAATAAAATAGCTCCTAACAATTAAATACAATTAACAACTACTATATTAAACCATAGCCAATATTTACAATGAAAAAATTAACTTAAAAAAACTAAAGCCATAAAACTCCAAAATAAAATTAAATACTTTTACATTTCTCAAGACCAAATCCTTAATAAAAACTTATTTACTAATATAAAAACTCAAACTTCTTACAATTAACATACACTATTACTATGCCATACTACTACATTAAACACTTAAAAAAAATTTTAAACCCAAAACAAAAATTAAATCATATAACCAAAGTCAAGCAAAACTTTAGGAAACTTTATACTAACTTTCTACGACTTACCAAAACTATGCATAAAACAATATAAACCCCCCAAATTAAAAACAATTAATGCTTTCTTTAGCCTTTAACCATACTAATCTAAAATATTAAAAAATACTTATGCCACTAAAAATCAAATCTACACCCTTAAAAAAATTAAATTCAATATATAATCAATACTAAATCTCTCCATTACAACAAAAAAAATTAAATAAACCAAACCATTACCAATATTAAAATAAAAATCAAAACATCACTTACTTTAACTATAATAAACTAAGCCATAAAAAAATTATATACAAAATACTTCTAAAAATATTGTCCATCATAAAAATAATTCAAACAAAAAACCATTACCTTCTAAATTATACAAAAAAAATAACAAAAGTCAACATTAAACCAATAAATATAAATCCACAAAAAACAAAACAAAAAACACAACCCTTTATCATCAAAAAATGCCTCTTGGGGCTTCCCCCAGGAGGTCACCAAAAATCAAATTTCAAAACCAAAAAAAATTCAATCATATATAATCACAATAAAAAAAACCAACTTCCTCAAGACAAATAAAAAATCCAATGCCTAAAATAAAAAACCATACAACATTAAATAATAAAACATCTTTAAAACAATTAACAACTCCAAAAAAACCCACCAAAATATATTTTAACTTCCATAAATAAACAAAAACCAAAATTAAAAATACAAATAAATAGTATTTAAATCCAAAACTTAATCAACACAAAAACCAACATTTCAGTCATAACCTCACAGTCATAACATCCAAAAATAACTTCTAAAAAATAAATATTCAATTTCTAAATATTAAAACAGTATCTCAAATAAAACAAAACATAAAACAACTTAAATACATAAACAAAAAGTTAAAAAATTAAAACCATATATAACATAACAATAAATCTATAAAATTATAACCTTCTGCAACAGTTAAGTAACCAAATTAAAATCCATCCAACCACTAAAAAAACCCCATATAACAAAAAATAAACTGCAAACCACATAACAAAACAAAATAATAAAAATAAATTAGAATAAAATAACTAACAATATGCCTAAGCCATAAACCAAACAAAATATAATTAATATAAACATTATTAAAAACCTAGACAACAAATAACTAAACATCTAAAATTATAAATATATAAGTCTAAACCTCTAACCAAACAAAACCAAAGCCACATATTACGGCAGCGGGCAGATCTAGACCGTGAGGCTAGTCTAGGCCAATAACCTCCTGTTAGACACCCTTCCCCCTGCATATATTAATAATATGAAAATTTAAAAAGTCATCTCTAAATCTAGGCTCATCTAGATTCTGTCATGTGTTATAGGAGTTTTATATTTTACATGTGGCCCATGACGCTCCTCTGTAAAGTGTATTGGGTCTCCGCCTGATTCTTTTTTATTCTTTTGCACATGGATATCCAGTCGTTCATCAGTACTCTCTTCTCTGTTGTACTGTCCTTGTTCCTCTGTCACAGACCAGATGAATGTATCTGTGGGGTCTGCTCCTGGCTCAGCATTTCATTCCATGGGCCTGGTCCCTTATGGCCACATGATTTCCATCATCAAAGCCTTGTGGTAGAGCTGGAGCTAGATGGTGCTGTTCTGGGCCCTTTGTCTCTCCGTATAAACCTTGCAATCAGCATGTTAATCTCCATAAAATAATGTGCTGATTTCTCTGGTATCATATAGATCCTAGAGATCAAGTTGGAAATAGTTGCTGTCTGACAGCATCTAGCCTTCCTGTCCGTGAACGTGGATTATCTCTCCATGTTTTCAGTTTTGTGATTTGTCATTTCCGTTGCGTTGCCCTTCTGTGGAAATGCACATTTTTCTCATTTTACTTTGATAGTAAGGCTGTATAAATGCATTCCGCTTCTTATTTTTAAGTATGCACCACTGGCATATCAAGGGAAATTGATTTTGTGTATCAGTCTTGCTGTCTGGCATCTTTGTCACATACTTGTGCATCATGCCATCCGTGAGCAGTGCCGTATGATTCCCTCTTTCCCGGATGATATTCATTTCTTGTCTTATTGCACCAGTCAGGGCTTTCACATGGACGACCGGAAAGCAGCAGGGAGAGGTGTGCTTGCTTCTTTCTCTCTCCACCTCTCTTTCTTTTCTTGAGACCATAATCTTCTTGACCTTAGCAGGATTCTGGTTTCTCACTTGGGATTTTTGGTTATGGTAAATGTTCTTTGTTACAAGTTTTTATCTGGGCTCAGTTTGTTGAGAGTTAATCATGCATGAGTTTTGAATTTTATCAAACATTCATTATGTAATTTTCTCCCTAACCTGGTGATATATAAATTTACTTTCAAATGTTGAATCAGCTGTGCATACCTGGAATAAACCCAGTTGATCATAGTACATAATTCTTTATAACGTTGGATTGAATTTGCTAGTATTTTGCTGAATTTTTTGTATCTATAATATTCATGAAAAATTCTTGTCAGTGTTTTCTTGTAACATCTTTGTCTGATTATGTCTTAGGGTAAGGCTGCTATTGTGGAATGTATTAGGAAGGATTCCCTGTCTTTGATCCTTTTAAATAGATTGAAGAAACAAGTGTAATTGCGTATATTTGTGGTTGTGAGCAAGCCTTTAACAGCTGAGCTATCCCTCCAGCTCATGTGTGATATCTTAGTAAAATATTTGATAGGATTCACTAGTGAGCTTACAGGGACCTAGTGCTTTCTGTTTTGGAAGGTTGCTAATTACTGATTGAATTCTTGAGTAAATGAAGGTCTTTTCAAATGTCTGTCTCTGTATGTGTCTTTAGGAAATTGGTCTATGTCAGGTAAGTCAGTGAAATGTAAGCATGAGAACTTGTTTAGTTTGATTTTAGTGAGTCTTCACATGTGAAGTAGGTTTCTGCTAGACACACATAGTTGGCCTTCCTTTTTGCTTTGTGCTATCTCTTCTAGTGGTCTCTGACTTTTAATTAGTACATTTAGGACATTGGTATTTAAAGTGGTTATTGATATAGTTGGGTTACTATTTACTATATCTATTACTGTTTCTATTACTGTTACTATTCTATTGTCTATTCTATTACTGTTTCTATATCTATTGCCATGTCTGTGTATATGAACACACATTTGTGTGTATGTGCTTCTATGTGCATGGGTGTGCATGTGTAAATGTGCATGCACCTATGTGCTTGTGGCCAGAGGCTGATATTACATGTCTTTCTCAATTGCTTCTTAACCTTATTTTTTGAGACAGTGTTTCTCACCAAATCTAGAACTTACTGGCTAAGCCAGCTGGCCGGCAAGCTCCAGAATCCTGTCTCTACCACACAGTGTTGGGGGTATAGAAGCAAACTACTGTACCATCTTTTAAATGTGGGTGCTAGGGTTAAACTGGGGTCATCATACTGTGTGACACTTGACCAAAATGAGCTATCATCCCACTCTGCTCTTTTTTATATCCATCTTCATTCTCTTATTATGCCCTATTTGGTTTTAATTAAGCATATTATAGGATTTCGGGGTTTTGTATTCTCCTGTCAGTGCAGCAATAATATTTTTTAAGTAAATATGTTTAGTGGTTGCTGTGGCGGTTTCAATGAGAATGTCCCCTTAGGCTCATGTAGTTGAACATTTGCTCCGCACTTGGTGGGATGTTATAAAACTTACAGGCTGTGAAGCCTTGCTGGAGGAAGTGTGTTTCTGGGAGTTTGTAGCGTCACCTCACTTCTGGTTTGTCCTTTCTGTTTTGTGTCTGAAGTTGAAGATGTCATTTCTTAGCTCTAGTTATGGCTGCTCGCTACCATGACTCCCCGACATTATGGTGACTGCTGGCTACCATGACTCCCCGACATTATGGTGACTGCTGGCTACCATGACTCCCCAACATTATGGTGGCTGCTGGCTACCATGACTCCCCAACATTATGGTGGCTGCTGGCTACCATGACTCCCCAACATTATGGACTCTCTCCCTCTGGAACCATTGACCAAAATAAACTCTCCCAAAAGTCACTTTCAGTCATGGTATTTTATCACAGCAACAAAAAGTTACCGATACAGTTGGTTGCTGTTGAGTTTACAATGCACATGTATGGCTACTCCGAGTCCTTTCTAGCTGCTCTTGGTAGAGGAAGAAAGGGATCTTAAGGGTTCCTTCCCGAGCTTTGTAAAACTGCTGTTTTAACTCGACTTATCCATAAACAACAGGCAGAGTATACTGTTGCTGTTATTTTGAACAAATCTTATCAGTTACATCAATTAAGGGTATGGAAAACAGGGCCAGCCAGTGAGATGGTTTAGGGATGGAGGTCCTACTGTCAAGTCTGGCCACCTGAGCTCATACCCTGGGCCCAACACTGTGGGAGAGAACCAACTCCAGGAAGTTTTTCTCTAGCCTCCACTAGGCGCCATGGAGACACACACACACACATACACACACACACACACACACACACACACACACACACACACACACACAGAGTTTGAAAGAATATGAGAATTAAAGGTTTTGACTTGTTACTTCTTAAGCTTCTAGCTCTGATGGAGCTTCTTTCATTATATAATTTGAGTTTCCTATCTTTATCATTTTTCTTCTCTCTAAAGGACTTTGCTTAACATAACTTGGGAATAGGGTACACTGGTGACTAGTTCTCATAAATTTTATCTAAAATAGAAATTATTTTCCTTAACCTTTGAAGGAAACCCAGCACTTGGCAGGAGAATCAAAGGACCAAGGTCATCCCTGGATATATACAGAGGCCAGCATGGGCTATGTAAGACTCTATCTCAAAAGGAAAAACTAATTGATTAATTAAGTTGAAGAGAGGGTGGCAAGCTGACTGGGCCAGTAGGAGATATTGCACATGGGCCTGGTGATCTTAGTTCAATCTCAGAACCCACAGAAGAAGGAAAGAATTACTCCTGCAAGCCTCTCTCTGGCTGCCATATGCACGTGAAAAATTTAAAGATTGCTAGTCTCAGAATTCCATGTGTTCCCTGACTCCCCCAAGCCCTTTAAATAGTTTACTACATACTCTTTGTTGCTCCCATGATTCCTGAGAACTTGGGTGTATCCTTGCTTCTTTGTAGAAAAGGAGCTTTCTTCCTGCCCATGGGTGTTTTGCAATTTTATTTTATTTTTGCAATTGAGTATGTGAACATGTATGTATTCATGTGCCTGCAAATGCATGCTCACACATGTGGAGGTTAGAGGACAATTTTCGGAAGTAGTCTCTCTCCTACTTTGTAGATCTTAGATATTGAACTGAGGTCATCATGTTTAGCCGCAAGTGCCCTACCCCCTGTGCAACTTTGCCCTCTACTGTTTGCTTATTTTGGGTTTTTTTGCTTTTAGGGTACTTTATATTTTCTATTAAAATATACAGCCTTAAAAGCAATATTTCTGCTTACTTACACCCCACCACACAGAGGGTTGGTCTTTCATACATACCTGCATGTTTGCCTCTTCTGGAAGCTGAGATCATGTGGTTTACCTGGAGCTCCTTGATCTGTTACTGAGGCTGTATGGCTTTAGAGCTGTACCCTAGGAAGTGTCTCTTCACATGCCCCTCACGTGGTGCTGATGGTGACTGGCCAGAGGAGTCAAAGTGTCCTGGGTTTCAGAACCTTGTGTCCCCAGACAGAGGGTTGGACTGGGTGAGTGACAGTCATTTCCTTCTGCTACTCAAGCCATTCTTGCTGCCTTGAGGTACTTTATCTGAAAGGTCTGCATGTACCAGCACTTGCTTTGCACTTGCACTCTCTAAAGATTTATTCGTGAGTGTCAGAGTATATATTTGAGACAGGGTTTCACTATGTAGCGCTGGCTGGCCTCGAACTCAGAGATCCACTTGCCTTTGCCTCCCAAGTGCTGGAATTAAAGGTGTGTGTCACCATACTCAAACAGAGAATATATTTTAAAATAAATTTATATATGCTTATAAATTCAGGTAGCTTTAATAGAGACAAAAATCAAATTCTCATGATTAATCTTTTAAGGGCTAAGGGTATAACTCAGTAATAAAGTACCTGCCTGCCAGGAATGCCCGAGGTCCTGGGTTTAAGCCCTAGCATCAGATACTCAAAGGTTTTACATCCATTGTGCAGATGCTAACAAATACTAACTTTGGGGGTAGGGAGATGGCTCAGTTGATAAAAGGTGTGCTGTGTGAGCATGAAAGTTTGAAGTGAGTCCCCAGTGTCCATTTAAAAGCTAGGGTATATGCCTGAAACTCCTCTTTGGGGGTGATTCTTGGCAGCCTACCAGAATCAGTGAGTGACCCTGTCTCAGAAAGGAAGGTGCAGAGCAATCAAGAAAGTTGTCCAGTGTTGACCTCTGGCCTGCACTCGTATGTTTACATACATGCATTCACACCCGCATATGAATGCATACACAAACAAATAAAATGCCAGCCATCTCCACCCATGACATCATGCTGACATGGACCCCTGCTAAGATGATGCATGTGCTGTTCTTCTACATGAATTTTAACGTCTGGATATTAGTATTCCCCAAAGACCTGTTGTCGGATGCTTGGTCCCAGCCTGTTGTGCAGTTGGGAGGTGCAGAACCTGAGGAAGTGAAAGCCAGTGGAAACAAGTAGGTTTTGGGGGTAGTGTCCTGGAAGGGCACACCCACCTTTCCCCCAAATCTCCTTCAGTCTGCTTCCCCGCTGTGCTGAGGTAGACAGGCTTGCTCTGCTACCCACCCATTCCCACCTTAATGCTCTGCACCACAGACCCAAAGAAGCAGACAGGCACTCTGAACCAACATCTCTCAACTAGGAGCCAGAATAGATTTTTCCTCTTTTATAGTTGATTTTCTCAGGTGTTTGTCACGCTATGGAAAGCTGACTAACCATTAGCAACACCCTTGTAACTGCAAGTTTCAGTGGGCATGTCTTCTGTGGTGTGTTCTTTTCTATAACTGTACATTACAACTTAGTCACTAGTCAGTCAGATACCAATTTCCTCACCTGATTTTTGTACAGAAAATAGTCTTTTCACAGCCACATCCTTAACACACAGTTCAGCATGAGACCAAAGTCTCTTGTAGGAGCTGGGGACTCATTTGCAAGTGATTATTTATTTTAGTTCCTGATGTTTTTCAGTGCAGCAGGAAGCTGTTCCATTGTCCTGAACTGTTTTTATTACTGTGCCCAAGAGGGATGCAGTGACCCCATTGGGCTTTGGGAGGCAGTATCACCTCTGTGTCCTTGTATGGGTGGCAGGAGCCAGTGCTCTTCCAGGTACACATGTAACCAGCCCCGACCTTGCTTTTTCCTTCTGTATTGGTAGGTAGCTCTGGCTTTCCCAAAGCCCCTTATATAGCCAGAGGCTGACCTTGAACTTATAATGATGCACTTGCTTCTGCATCCAGAGTGCTGGGTTTGCAGGTGTACTCACCACACCCAGCTCTTGACCTGACTTTAATTAGAATAATAAATGTGGGTCTTGCTGACTTCTTTCCAACAAATGCTGCTTTAGATAACCCTGTGTGATTTTAGACTTTTGAATGAGTTGGAAGTCAGATTTCCTGGACTCAGCCTTAAAATGCCTGTCAGTTCAGTCCTCATGAACATCTTGGCCCTTAGTATTCTATTCTGTCCACTCATTCTCCCAGCTCCCGTTTGTTTCAAGACCTGGGGACATCTCTTCTGTGTCCTGTAAATGCAATTCTGGTGGCAATGGAACTTGAAGCGACTCAAGGCTTCTCCCTTCCTCTGGTACAACTGCCTCTGGAAGAAACTCAGCTGACCCTGATAAGAAAATCCATTCTGTAAATGGGCCTACAGAATAGAATTCCCTGATAAGCACGTTAGAGCTAGGTCCTCGTACAAGCTCCATGATAGTGTAAATACTTCCTGGTCAGTTTGAATGCTCCATGGCTGGTGTGAATGTTCCATGACCAGTATGATGCTCTGTGGCTGGCGAGTGCTCTTTAGTTTGTGAATGCTCTATGGCTGGTGTGATTTTTCTATGACTGGTGTGAATTTTTCATGGCCAGTATAAAATGTTTCATAGCTAGTGTGAATTCTCTGTGGCTGGTGTGGATGCTCCATGGCCGGTGTGAATGCTCTGTCCAGTGTAAAATGTTCCATCCATAGCTGATGTGAATTCTCCACGGCTGGTGTGAATACTCTGGCCACTGTGGGTTTGGATGTTCTATGGCACCGTGCCAATGTTCCTTGGTCATAACTCACTTCCTATCAAACTGCAACCCCCAAGTCCTCTTTTTCCCACCCTCTGGCACCAAACTTGCCATGTGTCTTTCTAGACTTATTTGTTAAAGACATTTTCCCTGAAAGCTGTTATACAGTATTAGCACTGTGTATTGAGGTTCCCTCCCCCCAATAATCTAAGCTTTTCTATTCATGTGTGTTGCTGAATATGTAAACTTTAGGTCAACATGTTGTTGACCCAGCCACCTGCCCTTACCCACTTTGGTTACTGTACTTCCCATTGTTTCTGTGAATAGGGCATTGACAGAATACCAGTTCTTAAATCTTAGATTATATAGTTAAGTGAAACTGCTGGCTCATGTTTTATTTTATGTTTATTTTCTGATGAAATCAATCTCTATTTCCTGTGTCTGCACCATTTTACATTTTTCTCAATTAAGGAAGTTATGGAAGGGTCACAGTCTCTGCACATCCCACTGGGTGTGAAGTTGCATCTTGCTGGACTTGGGATTTGCACGTCTAACGACTGGAGTGTTCGGCATCATTTCATGTGCCTGTTGGCTGTCTATTCATCTTCTCTGGGGAAATGTCTGAGTCATTTGCTCGTTTTAAAATTAGATTATTTTATTATTGAGCTAGAAGATCTCTATGTATTTGGATGCCAGACCCTTACCTGATATGTAATTTTAAAATGTTTCCTCTCATTCTGTAAGTGGCCTTTTCTTTCTCAACAGAATCTCTGATGTACAAAAGTGTTTTTTAATTGAATTGAAAAAAAACTCTTTGACAGCCTCATACATACAAATAATGAACTTTGGTCTTTTTCACACACACCCCACTATATGTTCCCTTTCTCCCTCTGAAGCTCTTCACATTTCCAATAAATCCTGCCAGTTTCAAGCCCTCTCCTCCTCCTCCTCCTCCTCCTCTTCCTCCTCCTCTCCTCCTCTTCCTCCTTTGTTTTTGTGCCACCGAGTTTAACTGGAATTTCTTGCACAAGCATGGGTGAGGGGGTTATTTATTGGGGCTCAGGCAACTCATCAGAGGTACAGTACTGAAGAAAATGGTGCTCCCTTCCCTTCCCAGTAACTATTAGCTGCCAGTGAGTCCCTCAGGAAGGGATGGGACTTCATGAGCCCCTCCCCCATCCGTGATAAAATGTTGTCTGGCCCACTCTTAGATGCACAACATTTTTAATCATTTATAGCTGCTGCTGCTTATCCTTTTGGTGTTCTCTCTAGTCATCCATTGCCATGTCCAAAAGCATGAAGATTTCATCCATGTTTTTTTTTTTTTAAATAGGTTTATCATTTTAGATCTTATATCTATTTTCAGTTAGTTTTTGTGCAAGGTGTCAGGTGGGTATTAAGGGGCAGAGACAGGCAGACCCTGAGAACTTACTGGCCAGGCAGTCTAGCTAAAATGGTGAGCTTCAGGTTCAGTGACAGAGCCTGCTCACTAGAGACGGTCTAGCAGAGAACAATGGAGGAAGACACCCAGTATCTGTCCTGGCTTCTCCATGCATGTGCACAGGTGTGTGCATCTGCAAAGCCATGTGCATGCAGTACAGCACAACATGCACACATGCTCACATGCACAAAGAGTAGTCTTTTCTTTTTGAATGATCTTACAACTCTTGTTGAAAATAAATTAACCACTGATATGTGGGTTTATTTCTGGGTCTAATTCTTTTCTGCTGGTCTGTTTTTAGCTAGATGCCAGCGCCACACTGTTTGGGTTACTATGGCTTTGTTGTAAGTTTTGAAGTTGGGAAATATATGTTCTCTTCTTTTTTTTTTTTTTTTTAAGGTTGAGTTGGTTATTTGGGGTCCTTTAGCAGTGTACACATCTTGCCTGTATTCGAGGTGCACTTCTCCCCAATACTTTATCCTTCTTGATACTTGTGTAATCGATTTCTAGATTTTTCTTTCTGGTGATCTATTGCCAAAGTCCAGAAACACAGCTGTGCTTATGGGTTAATCTTGCATCCTACATCTCTCTTCCTTCCATTTATTAGTCCTAGCATATTTTATATTTAGGATTTCCATGTGGCTGTCCGTATATTTAAGCATGTCACCTGCAAATAAAGACCATTTTACTTCTTTCAGTTCAAAGGGGTTTTATTTTATTTTGTTGCATAATTACTCTAACTAGCACTTCTAACATGTGTTGAGCGGAAGTGCAATGGTGGCATCCTGCCTCATTTCAGATCTTCTGGGGAGAGGCTTTTGACTTTTCTTCATTTTGTATATTAGCGGTGATTTTTTTCACATTACACCTTTACCTTGCTGAAGACGCTCCCTTTTATTCTCAGATTTTACATATATATGGCATTGTGTCATATGTCTTCAGTCCCACCACCCAGGAGGCAGAGGTCTAGACCGTGAGTTCTAGGACAGCCAGGGCTACACAGAGAAACGCTATATCCTTCCCCTAAGTAAAGATAAAGTCATGAATAGGTGTTGAGTTTTGCTAAGTATTTTTTTTTTCCTGTATCAATTGAGCTGCTCATGTGATTCTTTCTTGTGTTTATTTTATGAGGTGAGAACATCTTAGGGAAGATGGGGGTTGGGGAAGGGTTGGGAAGATGGGAATAGAAATGTGAGGGAGAAAAGTCCACATGAGCTGTGCTCCTGGCCTTTTGCCTCAAAAGTGGGTGAAGCTTGCAGAATCCCTATTGCTGAGCAAACCCAGGGTGCGGCCCCAGGGCACACCCTTTCTTTGTAGTCCAATATGCTGCAGGGATTGAAGAATTGTTTATTTCATGTGTCGATCTATCCTTATGTGATAAGTCTCACTTCCCCTTAGTCTGCTGCTGGATTTTACAGTATAGATGCTGAGGATTTTTATACTATCGTTAATAAGAGATGTTGGTCAGGTTTTTTTGTTTTTGCCTTTTTTTTTTTTTTTTGGTATGCCTTTGTCTGGCCTTGGAATCAAAATATTATTGATCTCATAAAAAGAATCAGGAGAGCTGAGGATGAATGATAGACTCCTCCCCTGGCATATCTGGGGCCCTAAGTTCATTCCCAGCACCAAAAGAGGGAGTGGGTCAGGAATATTACTTTCTTTTCTATCTGTTTCTGAGAAGAATCGATATTATTTTTTATAGAATTTACTAGTGGTGCTTCTTGGCTTTTTCCATTTTTATTACTTTATTCATTGTGTGTGTATGTGTATGTGTATGTGTATGCATGCTCCAACCCAGGCACATATCACAGCACACATGTGGAGGCTGAACTCATGTTGTCAGGCTTATTGGTGAGTGCCTTTACTCCTGAGCCATCTTGCTGGTTTCTGGTGTTTTTTGCTGCTGAGTTACAACTCACTCTGCTGTTTCTGAATTACCTTTTGTAGTTTGTGTGTTCCTAGGAATTTGTTCATTTCACTTAAGCTACCTAACTGTTGGTCTATGAATAACTCCTGTTTCAGTAATCTTTCTTTGGGTCCCTCTTTTTGTCTGGTCAGTCTAGGTAAGAGCTTGTAAACCTTGGTTTGATTGATTCTCTCTGGTGTTACTGAATCGGCTCTTACACATTCTACTCCCTGCCTAAGTGTCTCCTCATCTCGTGGGAAAACAAGCTTAGAGACAGAGATGTGCTGCCCCATCAGGCGGTGTCTGAGGGACACAGGTCAGGAAGAGGCCCTGCCCACAGTTGGCAGAGGTCAACCTTGTCTGTCACTTCCCAGAAGCCTTTCACCTTGCTTTTTGAGATAGCGTCTCTCATTGTGGCCTGAAGCTCACTGATTAGGGTAGGTTATCCAGTCATCGAGCCCCCTGGAAATGTCTGTCTTCACCTCTCCAGCACTGGGATTATAAATACGTGCCACCACATCCTGCTCTTCTTGTATAAGTTCTGGGGATTTGAACTCAGATCTTTGGCACAGCAAAGCCCTTTATTGACTAAGCCATCTCCTCAGCTCCCCTCACTTATTTTTAATCAGAATAAAATTTACAGTGTTCCCCTATGAGCCAGTACATCATGAGGTTATACATTAAAAAAAAAAAAAAAAAAAAAAGACAAAAGAATACATTTTAAAAGTCATGCTAAATACAGCTAAGAAGCAGTTTGGGAACTTTGATTTTTGATAGATTTGTAGAGCTTGACCTATGTCAAGGTTTTCTGCACAGTGTACAGTGGTGACTTCCAGAGAGCCAGTTCCCTTAGTTCCCTTATCCCTTCTTGGGTGGAGACTCTGTGGCTATCCTCAGGAAATGCCACTTTAAAATATACCAGGCAGCTGTCATGTGTAGTAGGAGGTTTCTGACCTGGACTTTCGGGCCTAGCCTCAAGGTTTAGACCTGCAGACCCACAGACCCACAGAGACACACAGATGCTTACATTAATTTTAGGCTGATCGGCCTAAGGCCCAGGCATATAACTTGCTAACTCTTTACCCTTCATCTAACCCATGACTCTTATCCTGTTCAGCCATGCAGCTCAGTACCTTTTCTCAGAGCAGCATAGTTGTCCTCTGTATCTTCTGGCATCCCTGAAGTCTCTGTGGCATCTCTGCTCTGTTCTTCCTGTTCCCAGAGTTTTCTTAGTCTGGTAGCCTTGCCCACACTTCCTGTCTGCCTTTGGCCAATCAGTACTTTTGATTAAACTCATAGGCGGGACAATTGTTTACAATGGAACATCATAAATCCACTACAGTCATGCCTCTGTGCTTGATGGAAGGTGTGCTGGTGTGCTTTCCAATCCACTGTTTTTTTTTTGTTTGTTTGTTTTTCCATTTGTGGATTCACCTGTCCCAACATCCTGTCCACTGCTGAATTTCCAGCACGTTCTTCTCCTGGCCTTTCTTTACCTGTAACCAAAGAGCAGGAGGTGTCAGAATAGAGCAACATGTTTTCATTTTGCTAGTTGTGGTGTTAGAAGACATTGTTATTGTGGGCTGCATCCTGCTATTATGTCCCCATCCCTTACGGGGCTTTTGGCTGCCATGACCAGTGCCAGTAGCAGGTTTAAAGGCCCTGAAAGGGAAGAAGAAGGGGTCATATCGGTCACTGTCCCTCAACCTTGCCCTGACCTCCTGAAGCTGAACAGGGCAAGTGGTTGTGGTGCAGCTCAGGATTCTCCTGTCTTCCCAGTTGTGTTGTTCCCTAGCTACCACTAGAGAGGGCTGAGCCACCGGTTCTTAGACACTCCCTTACCCTCTCAGGGTGATGATGGAGATGGTCCTCACTGAAGTAGGCTCGCTGGATGAGTGGCACAGCACTGGGTCCTCATAAGGGGAACATCTGCAACTCCTGTGAATCCCACTGCAGATTCATGTTTGAGGAGGGCAGCTCTGCAGCCCTCTCTGCCTTCTCTCCAAGGACTATGATACAACATAGTGCCACTGGCCTCAGTACTCGCGAATGAGCAGGAGCTACTGCTGAGCTTATGGATGGAAGGTGCTGAGGGAAACTGACTGTGAGGGTAACAATGGTCTGTCTCCTCCTGTTTCAGCTGTGTTGGGGTGGAAGAGGAGGAGGCACCAGATATCGACATTTATCACTGTCCGAACTGCGAGAAAACCCATGGCAAGTCCACACGTAAGTACCTCAGCCCATGTGGATTATCAGGGTCACTGCCTAGTGGCTCTGGTGTGCGAACCTCTCCAGCTTAGCTGACTGCCTTCTGATTGACTCCAGAGGCAGCCATACAGATTCCACCATCACCAAGGCCTTTGCAGGCCACACTCAGCACCTGCAGGGGGCAAGATAGCCTATGCTAAGTGTAGGCTTGAGGCTCAAGGGATAAGAGAGGTGTTCATGGCTGCCAGCTCTGCCAAGCTGCATATGTGTGTTTGTAAGTGGCTCTGTTGTCCATCCTCTAGGAGCTCAGCTTATCTCACCTAGCATCCCTACAGGAAGTCTTTGAGGGTCTAGCTTTCCTACTGTGTCTGCTGCTGTGTACCTAATGCTTCTTTCTACCCTGTGCAGCAGGTGTTAAGGGAACATCCAAGGCGTAGGCTCAGCTCACACTGTGCAATTTTATCCAAGAAGGCTTTAAGCTCCAAGGCTGAGCCCTAGTTACAAGTGGGGAACAGAGCTGTGTCCTGTAGGGACACGGGGACTGGATCTGTGCGTGCCCCTCTGTTCTCAGGGCTCCTTCCTATATTGGTGTTAGAAATACATACATTACAGGTAGACATGCTCTGGCTGTTTCACTGTTCACCTCCCATGCCTGAGGCTGGACTGGTTAAGCTGGGAATTTGGATGGGTCACAGGGAACTGTGTCACTGCCCTTCCAGGAGAACCTCATCCAAGTACCCAGTGTAAACCGAGAGACCATATCCCCTGGCTCTGCAGGTTAAGTGCTGTGAATATAGGAGGATGAGGTAAGGCTGTGTGTGCTCATCTCAGGGTCCCAAGTGAAGGTGATCTGGAAGGTGCTAGAGTCATGCTGCCCTGGATGGTTTATGGTGCGTTATGGAGTCTAGATTGTGCAGAGGAAGGAGTTGGAAACAGGTTGAGTGTCTCCCAGCAGTCACAAATGTTTTATGGGGTCCTGCCTTGAGGGCTTTTGTCTGAGTCTGTGCAGGGTGGCATGAAGTTGTGGTGCAGGGCTGAGCAGGGTACCTCAGTGGTGAACAGTGTGGCATGAAGGTGTGGTGCAGGGCTGAGCAGGGTGCATCAGTGGTGAACAGTTTGATTCTTTTGGTGCTGCTGGCATCCTCAAAAACAGCATTTGCACAGTGTCAACAACCTTCCCACTGGGAAAGCTATGTGCTCTGTCTCACCAGGACCCAGCCCCTGGGCTTGGTTAGGGTTTGAGTAGAGGCTCTACAGTCAGCCAGGAGCCCAGGTGCCAGCTCCAATTCCATTCCTCCCACGGCTCCCAGGGAGTGGCACGTGCATAGGATATCTACATTTTTACCTGTGTGCCTACACACGTTTGTTTGTCTGTGTCTGCCACTGTAACAGATGCCACAGGCTGGGTTTCTTAAATAGCAGGAAATTCATTTTGTGCCATTCTGAGGACAGAGAAGTCCAAAATCAAGGTGCTAGCACCTCTGGATTTTCTTACAGGGTAGAGGGTGTGGGAGCCTCCTGTGCTTCCCACCGCCATCACCAGGACTTCAGTTTCATGACTTAGTTTCCTGTCAGGTGCTCTGCTTCCTAATCAGCACACGATCTGGGGCACAGACTAGTCAGAGCGTGTTCAGCTGCGCACTTGTGTCCGTTTGTGTGTGTGCTCAGAGGGCACTGAGTAAACACGGGGGCTAAGACGCACCGCTGTTATTGAGTTTTGTGCTCCTTCACACACCACAGATCAAAGTCCTAGCCCTTCCTCTCCCGGCACAGTCTCAGCTTTGAGCAGAGTGCTATGGTCCCCAAAGCCTCCGTGTCAAAAGGCCCTTCCATGCCCCTGGAAAGCTCCAGCTTGTGGCTGGTGAGGTTGAAAGCCTTGCTTCCCCTTCCAGTCCCTTGCACTTGAGCTTGAGGCAGGGCCTGAGATGAGTGGGTTCAATGAAGAGCAGGACCAGGGCCTCCCATACTGTTTTCTCTTCAGTAAGCAGCAATGGTGTGGGTTGTAAGGCTCAACCCTACACAGACTCTGTGTTCTTTGACGTGATTTTGCCCCTTGGGTTTTGGCCAAGGCCACAAGGCAGGTGTATTTGGCTCACAAAAATTTGATACAGAGTCTCGGGCTCCTAGACATGAGCCTGAAGAGGTGCCTTATGTGGCAGCAGCCAAAGGATTAAGCTGCTCTGCAGCCACAGCACTGAGTCACATCTGTGGCAAAATGTGTTCAGCTGACTGATGGGACCCACTCCCCATGCCAAACTCAGGCCATCACTGCCATGATCCCTGTGGGGTTGGGGTGAGAACCCAGGCGCGTTCTCAACACTGCCCTCTGTTGCTCAGAGGACTGAATGACAACTTCAGTACCAGGGCCTGCTTAACATCCCTACACCTCAGGCCATCTTCATGGGTCTGTTCATGGGCACACAGATTGGGAGATGGGGAAAGGAGTACTGGAAAGGGAAGGTTCTGACAGAAAGGTGGCCAAGCAGGATGTGTCCTCCTATGGTGGGATGGCGAGTACCTGGGCTGAGGCATTTCTAAGAGGTACCTGAATGAGGAGGGCCAGGGCTGGAGTGGAAGCATGACCTCCATTGTGAGAGATGGGGATGAGCTGGCAGGGTCTGTGGGAGAGGTTTTGCATTTGCTGTGTGGGTGAGCTCTCTAGCTTCTTTTCTGCCCCTTGTGGTGCCCAGTTTGGGTGTTCTCTTATAGGTATAGGGGCCTCCAAAGTTGGGTGGGAGCTGTGCTTGGAACAGACCCATCTCCTATCTCTTCTACAGTCAAGAAAAAGCGGACCTGGCATAAACATGGCCCTGGGCAGATGCCAGACATGAAGCCAGTGCAGAATGGCAGCCAGCTCTTCATCAAGGAGCTGCGGAGCCGAACTTTCCCCAGGTAGGTGGTCTTTCTCAGCTGGGTGGGCCATCCCTATCCTTACCCATGCCATGGTCCTTCACTGGGTTCTTGGACCTACTCCAGGTGAACTGCCTTCCACAGATGATTGGTTTTATGCAATTGGGCAGACTTTCCACAGGTGGGAGGATCTTCTCCTGGTAGGTCCAGGCGTTGCTGTCAAGGCTGGACCCATATCCCACTGAAGCCCTGTCTCCTCCCTCCACTGTCTGATCACTGCTCCCAAGGCTGTATGTGCTGTTCCTCATTGCACAGTCTGTCACTGGGGACTTCCTTTTCCAGGAGAGCAAAGATCCAGGAACCTATTGTGAAGGCAAGAGACTCAGGCCTCCCATAGACAGGTCACGTCTCTCCTCTGTCAACACCTCTTGAGGACACGCATTGGTACTACTGTTGACCTTTCTTCCTCTGGGTGGAAAGCACCTCTCTTCATCCTGGTATCTGGCCACCTGCTTCATGCCTTTGTCACCTGGTAGAGGCCCTTACCTTCTTCCTTCTGCTGCCTACACCCTTGTTCTGTCTGAAGAAACTGCTCTGTGTCATGCACAGTTGTGAAGCTTGTTTTGTTTGACAGAAATCTTTACTTCTCTCTTACTTTGGAAGGTAATATCACTGGACAGAGACTTCTCAATTGCTGACTTTCTTTTGATGTTTATTTTGTGACTGACTTCACATGAGCAAACCGAGCTGCGGTTTATCTTGGCTCCTCTGAGCTGAGCTCTGCTCTTCCAGCCCACCCCCCACCCCAAGCCCCTGACCTTCACTGAAATGTAGTTCACGTACTGTAACACACTCATATAAAGCTCAGGAGCTCTTGGTATGTGTGCATCCTCACAGATATGTGCATCTTCACCAGTTAGTTTCAGAGCCTCCTTCATCTCCACAAAGAAATCTGACTCCTTCCTCATGGTCCTGAGAAGCCGTGGGCACCTTTACCATCTGAGCCATTTCCCATGTATAAATCTGCTTACTTAGATATTTCCTAGAAATAGAATCACCCAGTATTTGGGTGGCTTCTTTTATTCTGATTATTTTTAAATCTCATCCACACTGTAGCATTTGTCAGAACTTTATTCTCTATTTGGCTGAGTAGTATCCCACTGTCTGGCTGGACCACTTGCTGTTTATATCCTTCAGCTCATGGTCATTTGGGCTGTTTTTGTTTTTATATTTTTACTTTTTGATTGCTATGAATAATTGTGGCCTAAGTATTTATGTACACGTTTTTGTGTGGTTATGTTTCCATTTCTTATTGTGGAGCCACTGGGTCAGATGGAAATTCTGTATTTAATTGTCTGAAAATCGACAGGCTGCTTTGCAAGGCAGCTGCATCATGTGACATTCCCGCCAGCCTTGCAGGAGAGTTCTCCGTGTTCTACCAGCTCCCCTTACTGTTGATCTTTTGACTCTGGCTGTCCTGTAGATGTCAAATGCTCTCTTATATTTTGACTTGCATGTCTTTCATGACTAGAGATGGTGGACAACTTTTCTTGTACATGTGGGCCTTACTGAGATCTTTGGCTCATATACTATGTGTGCTATACACATGTGCGCACCTACATTTGGAGGCCAGAGGATAACCTTAGATGTTGTCTAACAGGCATGATTCATTTTCTCTCTCTCTCTGAAATGGGGTCTTCCCAGCCCTTTGCCTTCACTTCAAACATTTTTATAATATTTACATACTTATTTGTGTATGTGTAAATGCACATTTATGTCCATAAATACCTGGTGGCAGGTACTTTTATCTGCTGAGCCATCTCAATGATCCTGCCTCACACTTAAAAATTTAGATTTATTTTATGTGTATGATATCAATCTATCTATCTATCTATCTATCTATCTATCTATCTATCTATCTGCACGCACCAAATGCATATCTAGTGCCCATGGAGGTTAGAAGAAGGCATCAAATTTCCTGACACTGGAATTATGAATGGTTTTGAGCTACCATGTAGGTACTAAGAACCAAACCTGGGTCCTCAGAAAGAGTAACAAGTGCTTTGAACCACTGAGCCATCTCCAGACCCACCACCTCACATCTTTTAAAATAATCTTTTTTGTTAATTGACTTGTAAAGGTTCTTTACATGTTCTAGTGACTTTTAAAAATTCTGTGCATGTGTTTGTGTCTGTGTGGCCATATGTGCTTATAAGTACAGGTGCTTATAGAGTCTAGAGGAGGGCGCTGGGTCCCCTCGAGCTGTGAGCCACCTGGCAATATTCTTTCTTAGCTGCTGGCCATCTCTGCAGCCCCTCTTGATATATTCTAGATGCATATGGCAGATATCCCCCCCCCACCCCCAGTCTGTCTTTTGACTTTCTTGATGGTGGAATTGAAGCACAAAGTACTTCTGAGGTTGGTTTTATCTAATTTTTCACTTGTTTCTCATGCTATCTAAAACCTTCACCAAATCCAAGGTCGCTGTTTATCTTCCTGTTTTCTCCTAGAGGCTTTGGAGTTGGAGCGTTGAGTTTCCATTTTGATACATTTGAGTTAAGTTTTGCATTTAGACTGGAGTAACAATCTAACTCTCTTCCTCCCGGTGTCACTTGTTGAAAAGTCTGCTTTTGCTCATCGTGTCCTCATCTATGCCTGCTGCACGTTTGTTCTTGTGCCGGGACTACACCTGACTCGTGTAGGGTTTTGAAGTGAAGAGCTGTGGGTCCTGAACCTTTGCTCTGTTTTCAAGATTATGCTTGTTATTTTGACTTTCTCATATGCTCCATGTGGACTTTAAGATCAGCTTGTGAGTTTTGACAGAAAAGTTACCTGAGATTCCACAAGATGAGGTAGAAGGGTTTGTTTTTCTCTCCCTTTACCATGCATGGGTGAGAGAGAGGGAGATCCACCAAGGTGATGGTGTCTCTCTATGCTGTAGTGGAAAGGGTGGCCAGCATACAGGCACACAGCAGTGCTTTTCTGCCCCTCATCGCTGTTGTATCAAGCTTCCATGGCCCCAACACAGTTACCAGTGGACCCATTCTCAGTGGTGAGGTGTTGGAATCAGCACCACAAACTTGCCTACAGCTGTTTCAGTAGTTTTCAGGGTGCTGCGGCAGGCCAACCTCCAGGAGCATGGAAGTCACGTGGCCAGGTATCCGGAGGCCCCTGACCCACCCTTTCTCCACAGTGCTGAAGATGTACTGTCCCGAGTGCCAGGCAGCCAGCTCACTGTGGGCTATATGGAGGAGCATGGCTTCACTGAGCCCATTCTTGTCCCCAAAAAAGATGGACTGGGCCTAGCTGTCCCTGCCCCGACATTCTACGTGAGTGACGTGGAGAACTATGTGGGTGAGTACTATCCTTTGTGTATCTTGTAGGAGTCCGGAGTAGGGAGATGTTGGGATGAGAAACTTGCCCGGGTCTTATCCATGATCTTATGAGAGTAGATAGGGCGTAAGACTTTTGTTACAGAAACTATGGCTGAACCTGGAGCCCCAGTGATCCTCCTGGGACTACCCCTGCTTTTTTCTCTTAGTGCAGGCATTATAGGCATAAATGGCCATACTACTCACCTTAAATCAGTGCTAGGGATCTGAGCTCAGAATATATAGATACTTTCTCTGGCTTTCATGAAGACTGATTTGTTTGTTTGTTTGAGACAGAACCTCACTGTGTGGCCCTGGCTACTCTGGAACTCTTTGTAGACCAAGCTAGCTTTGGACTCACAGAGCTCTCTCTGCCTCCGCCATCACACTTGGCACATGGAACATTTTAAATGAAGGAAACACACAGCGAGCCTGTGCACCTGGCCATTGGCCACACTCTCCACACACCCACCAGCTTGTGCTGATTTTATCTTCCCCAAAACTTTTTTCCCTTAAAGTGTTTTAAGACCTACTTTTACCTACATCTTTTTGCCCATGAATGCCAATGCTAGCTGAACATGGTTTTAAACATAATTGCAATTCAGTCGCTGTACCACACTGATAATTCACAGGGGTATCTTCTGACATTGTGACATGGTGTTATCATCTACAAATGTGTTAGGCCATGTGTCTTGGCTATCCTGGGTCATATGTGGCTATGGGCTGCAGGTTGGATATGCTTAGACTTTGGCCTAATTCTTCCCAGTTCCCTCAAAAAATTCTTGTTTAGGGCTGTGGAGAAGGCTTGCCATGTAAGTCTGATGACCCGAGTTAACATTCCTGGAATAAAAAGCTAATGTGGTAAAGTACATCTATAATCCCACCACCTCTACTGTGAGATGGAAGCCTGGGACAAAAGAATCATCCAGATGCTTACAGGCCTGCTAGTCTAAGAGTACATAGCAGCTAAGAACAGAGACCATGCTTAAATCAAGTGGAGTATGAAGGTGTGGACCAACTCATGCACGCACGCACGCACATTTTACATTTGGTGACTCAAAACTCAAACAGGACCCATGGGTAACATTTGATCATGTCTCTTACATCTTCTTTTGTGACAGCCTCACATCTCTGACATGTCAGTTTTGTGGGTCCTACAGAATCTCTCATGTCATGATGTGATTGGTTGTCAGAGACATCCAGAAGATCACTGTGTCCTGGGTGTTTTCCTGTAAGCTAAAGCATCCTCTCTCAAGGACTTGTGATTCTCTCTTCCCAGTGGGTGTACCTCCATCTTTGAGGACACCTAGTGCCTAACACACATCTGTAATGACACTCACTGCTGTGGTTAGTGGGGCCTGGCATCCAGGCTTCTTGTCTACAGATGTCCCAAAACTGTAGAACATGTAACACTACCTCACAGTGAGTGTTTTGGGTCCAGGAAAGGAACATCGGTTACTCTGAACCCACACAACTATTGGTAGAGGAGATAAGTCAGCCCTTTCTATTCTGTGGGGGCACTGCCCATAGGGCAGTGTACAAGGGCAGCTGAGGACATGTAAGTGTCCATCCCAATCATGTCCTCCAGGGAGGCCAGTGCACTTTCCTTGCTCATGTCGCCCTACTTCCTCCCCAGGGCCGGAGAGAAGCGTGGATGTGACAGACGTCACGAAGCAGAAAGACTGCAAAATGAAGTTGAAAGAATTTGTGGACTATTACTATAGCACAAACCGAAAGCGCGTCCTCAATGTGACCAACCTTGAGTTCTCAGACACCAGGTGACAGGCTACTCTGGGTTGGAGCTTGGTGGGTCTGGCTCAGGGTCAGTATCACCAGTCGCAGTTCTCAGGATGGTCTTGGCCTGTCCTTGTGTGAGCGTTAAAAGAGCTCGCTCTGGGTCCTGCATGGAGTTCTGGGGTTGTGATGCCTGGCTGGGGGTTCAACCTTAGTGTGGGGACTGCACTGGGGCCTCACTGGGGGTTTTGCACAGGGTGTCCTGAGTTGGTGTGCTGCTCAGCATGGCCTGCTCCTGTTCTGTGAGCTGCCCAGGAATCACCATGCAGGCTGAGTTATCCTTTCTCTTAAAACACACCGAGGCACCCATATGAAAGATGAATAAAAAGGACCGCCCCCACGAGAAAGCCGCTGAGGCAATATGAACGAGTCCCTTCCAGAGGCACATGTTCCTCACGCACACTAATGATGTGATGAGATGACACACTGGCAAACACACTTGTGACAGAAACTCACGGAAATATGACATACCAACACCGAAATACAACACGCTGACACAGACTCACGACACACAGACAATACACACACCCACTCACTCTTGTAATACACTCATGTGTGTTTAGGGACACATTGAAACACAGCACAATGACGTACTCTCATGACACACTGAGGCAGCACACCGACACACCCATAATTATAGAACAACATGTAGACACACTCAAGACACATACTTAGAGACATTTACACTCATGAACACTGTGAGACACAGCACTGACATGGTCAGGTTACCCGCAGCATATTCATTATATGAATACACAGTTTCCTCCTGACCGTACATAACCACTGACACTCTCAACACACTGTGACACTCACTGGTGCCACACTCAACAACTTCCACTGCATAGTCCCTGCCACATGTATTGACACCCTTGTGTGCACATGCTTATTCACCTGCATGGAATCGCACTGCGGTGGCTGTTCTACACTGCCCCTAGGCCTACTAGCTTGCCTCGACTTATGAGGCTACTCACAGATGCCCCCCAACAGGTCCCAGGTGTTATCATTAGCATGATCCCCATGGGTTGTGGTGTCTGTGGATCAGTTATGCACAGGCTCTGCCTTATCTTGAGGCTGGGGTATCAGGACTAGGCTTTGATTCTTGGTGATTCATGAAGATGGACAACTCCCATACACTGATCAGGAGAGACACAACAAGCCTGGAGGTCACATACGTGAAGATTAGGGAGAGGAGCCTGGGGGTTGATACCTTTATGAGTCCTGTATCCAAATGCATTAGAAAACCTCTGAGGGTTTTTATTGATCTGTTTACAGAAGGAGGCATGCGTTTCCTAGGAGTCACTGAGAGGGATTACCTGGACAGGTGTGCATCATGCACACTGAATGTGGGGGTCAGCAGAGTTGAACATATCAGGTGCCTGTCCCACAGAGAAGTAGTCCCCAACTGCAGAATTTGTATGGGTCAAATTGAAGGTGTGGAAGAAGGTTAGGGACTAGGGGGTTGAGTCAGAGATGTTGAAGTCCTGTCTAGATATGGGAAAGGCTAGCTCACATGTAAGATGGATACAGAGGATCAGACTATACAGAGCTACCTGGCCAGGGTATATGTGACCTTCAACAGAGTCAAGGTAGAGATCTGAAGGACAAAGGAGTTCAGGCTAGGTATAGAGGCATGAGAGGCCCTGTTTGGACTAAGACAGCAAGAACATTCAGATCTGGTTCTCTGTCACTGCACATGGGTGCCAACATCTCACTAGACCCCAGGTGTATTAGATTACTTTCTGTTGCTATGGTAAAACACCGTGACCAAAAGCAAATTGGGAAGGAAAGGGTTTATTTCATTTTATAGTTATGATCTATCATGCAGGGAAGTTGGGGGGGGGGAGGACTTGGCGTTAGGAACTGCAGCAGAGGCCCTGGAAGAATGCTGTTTACCCTTACACATCCCGGGTGCCACCTGCTCAGGGCTGGCACCACCACCCACGGTGACCTGGACCCTCCCATATTGCTTACTAGTCAGGAAGATGCCCTTCAGACCAGTCTGGTGGAGGCGTTCTCTCAACTGAGCTTCTCTTCTCAGATGACTCTAGCTTGTGTCAAGTTGGAAAAACAAAACAAAACAAAAAACCTAAACAGCACACCTGGTCACCTCTGCCTTTTCCCACCTTCCTTGGAAGTGATGTAGCAGATTTGACAGCAATTAAATGTGACAGGGAGTCTCTGGGCTGTCTGTGTTTGCCCTGGAGAGAGGTAGCCTGTCTTCAAATGGCACAGGAGGTGTTGGGCCTTCTTCCTAGAGCAGACACAATCCTCTCTGTCATCTGCAGCCCCAGGCAGCGGCCAGGCTCCTTCCACCCTCTGGAGCCCTTGGTTTTCTCCCCTATAAAATGAGATGGCTGCCCAGGGCCTGCAGATTTACGAGGTAACATGTGGAAGGAGCCTTGTACTGTTCCTACCTTAGAATGCATTAAAAATGGAAGCGCTGGGCCCCATTGCCCTGACTACTCTTCCTTTTATGGCCCTAGAATGTCCAGCTTTGTGGAGCCACCTGACATTGTGAAGAAACTATCCTGGGTGGAAAACTACTGGCCTGATGATGCATTGCTGGCCAAGCCCAAGGTGACCAAGTATTGCCTGATCTGTGTGAAGGACAGCTACACTGACTTCCACATAGATTCTGGGGGTGCCTCAGCCTGGTACCATGTCCTCAAGGTGAGCCATACCCCTCAAGACATACCTCACCCTTGACCTCCTATTTTCTGTCCTCAGGATTAAAGCCCCTCTAAACCCTGTCTGTGGCTAGGAAGTCTCCCGCTTCCCGGGTAGGGGAACACTGGGATGGTCAGTTCTAGGGCAGGAAGTCAACAGATGTGTATGGGTAGAGGAACATCTCTATTTTCTTATGTTCTTAGGGCTCATTAACAATTAGGGGAGGCTACTGAGTCACCTAGTGCCCCAAGTAGAGTGCAGGGATGCTGGGAAGACTGATGTCAACAGGCAAGATGGCGAGTACCTAAGCCAATGAGGGGGAATTAAAAGAATGAGATAGAAAACTGAAGTTTTGAACTCTGGCTCCACTGGCTGCAAACTGTACTTTTCCAGAGCATCTATGCTTGAGCTAGGGTAGTGGACTCACATACCAATTCTGGCCCTGTGAGACTCTGAGGAAGTCACGGCATCTGTTCCCAGAGCTAGGTCTAGGCTTACATATGACCACCAGGGAAATGATGACTATCTTTTTATCTAGTCTGGAAGCACAGAAGCTCTTGAGAACGGAGCTGCTAAGGACTTTCTGGATGACATTTTGCATTTTTATTACCCCTGAGCACACATGTAGTGCCGTGGAATGTGTGTACTGCTCCTCACTGCATCAGGCTCACACACCTTTCTAACAGGGAGAAACTTTTAAAATGCAAAGCAATATTGCAGGTGGGGGTGATGAGCTGAGAGGATGCTTTTTAAGTCAGGACCTGTCACCTGACCCCAGCAGGCTGTGAAGGGCTCCACTCTAGGCCCATTGTCCCCAGCATGTGCTGTACTCTGCTATCTGCACCTGTGCCCCAGCTTCTAGTGGGTTGTATCCCCTGGCAAAGAGTATCTAGCACCTGGTAGATTAATAGTACCAGCACCTGTAGGCTCTCCATCTGCCCTAGTGTTCCCCAGTACCCCATGGCTTCTGCCCCATCCAGCATCCCCAGAAACCTAGTGGACTCTGTCCCCCACCCCAGTATCCTTAGCACCTAGTGAACTTTGCCCCCACCCCAGCATCCCCAGAAACCTAGGGGACTCTGTCCCCCACCCCAGTATCCTTAGCACCTAGTGAACTTTGCCCCCACCCCAGCATCCCCAGAAACCTAGGGGACTCTGTCCCCCACCACAGTATCCTTAGCACCTAGCAGGCTCTGCCCCCCCCCCCCCCAGCATCCTCAGCACCCAGCAGATTGTCTTCCACCTGAGTAGCCCAGCCCCAGGTTAGGCTCTACCCCACATCCTGGTGTTTCGGCTCTGCCAGTAGGCTCTTTTGGCAGGGGGAGAAGATCTTCTATCTCATCCGGCCAGCCTCAGCCAACATTTCCCTGTATGAGCGCTGGCGATCAGCCTCCAACCACAGCGAGATGTTCTTTGCCGACCAGGTGGACAAGTGCTACAAGTGCACTGTCAAGCAGGGCCAGACCCTCTTCATCCCCTCAGGTGAGTGTCAAGGCCCAGGCTGGCTGGCCATCATACTTACTGCCTCATTCCTCATGTTTCATCCCCTGACTGGAGTGTCTTGCTGTCCTTGGCTGGCCCCTGCCCTGGCCCAGTCCTCATGGAAGGACCAGCCATGGGCCTTTCACAGCAGGAGGCCTGTGCAGAACCTGTCCTGTCAGCACCAGGTTACCTCAGGGCTATGTGGCCAGCTGGCTTTGGCATGGGAGACCTGGCTAGTCAGGGTAGGTAGATATTTAGAAGTGTAGCTGTGGAACACTGAAACTAACGTATGAAGTATGTCCTGAGTGGCTGAGGATGCCAGGTTCTCCTGGGAGGGTGAATCCAGGAGCTGTACAGTCGACTTGGAGGCTCCTTCCCTCCAAAGCCATTTGACCGAAGGCCCCACTGTATCGTGAAGGAGCTGATCCACTTGCCAGTTTCCTTGTGATTAAGTGGCTTTCCGCTTAAAATCAGGATCTAAATGAGACCCTAGAACTTGACTGAACGGGGCCTCTGACTGGCTCTAGAGTTTCCCTTCCCCCAAAGGCATCCTCACGCTTACTTTGGGGGGCATTGTAGGTTCTCTGGAGTCCGGCCCCAGCTCCGTCCCCTGAAATAACTAGAGACTAATGTCAGTCTCTAGGGAGAGTGAGAGTTCCTGCTCTGTCTCTTCTCACCTCGGTGTGGGCAGGTCTGAGATTGGGCTCCTTCTCTTGATGGCAGTTCTGCCCAGGGGTGTCCTGACTATGTCCCTTTGGCTCCCAGGCCTCAGTGTCTATCTTCCTCAGACACACACCCTCCTCCATCTTTCTCAGAGGTTCCTACCTGGCATGAGCAGGAGGGACAATGAGACAAGGCCTGGGATGGTAGGAGCTGGAGTCCATGGTGAGAGGGGGCAGTGAGAGCAGTTATGAGAGCAGTCAGCGCTAGCCACAGCTCTGCGTGTCTCCCCCAGGCTGGATCTATGCCACACTCACCCCTGTGGACTGCCTGGCCTTCGCGGGACATTTCCTTCACAGCCTCAGTGTGGAGATGCAGATGAGGTAGGGAGCTCTGCAGTGACCAGGGTGCCCAATGGACACCTCAGCCAGACTCCTGGCTGGGCCCAGCTGTGGGTTGCTGATATCCTTGTGCTGAGAGGAAGGAGGAATGGGTTCCATAGTCAAGGACAAGGAACAAGCCTAGTGGTGGTTTGGGATCACGAAGGCATTGTCATCTTTCCTGGACCATGGCCAGCCTCTCTAGTAACCACAACCTACGACTTCCACCCATGATGGCCATCACTTTGGGTTACATCAGGCCCAGTGGAAGCCTGAGCTGGCTCAGTAGCTTGGATTCTCCTTTGGTGTGGTCTACTTGATATTTCTTGCACTAATTAGCTCTTTCCTGTGGCTTCTAGGGCATATGAGGTGGAAAGAAGATTAAAACTAGGCAGCCTGACTCAGTTTCCCAACTTTGAAACTGCCTGCTGGTACATGGGGAAGCACCTATTGGAAGCATTCAAAGGTACCTGTCACTCCATGTTGGGTGACATGAGTCTGCAGCCCTTCTCTAAGGAACATCTTGGCCCTTTGTGAGCCCTGGTCATGGCCCCTTAGAACACAGGATGAGAAGGCCCTGAGGCTTGGTGTAAGCTCTGACCCACTAAGACAGGGCTGGGGGTTTCTGAGTAGAGAGGGGGAAAGAGAAGTGGCCAGCTCAGGGCCCTGTTGGGTAAGTTTCCTGTAAGATGGGAGGAGATGGGAGGACAGTCCTTGCCCTGTAGGGCAGGTGCCAGGTGGGCGGGTACCCCGGATTCCAAGGAGAACCGTTGGCAGTTGGAGTAGTGGTCTGGGCAGTGGCCTCTGGAAGGCAGCCTCTTGCTGGGGCAGGCTAAGCAGCCACCACACTAACCATCATTTTCTTCCCAGGTTCTCACAAGTCTGGGAAACAGCTGCCCCTTCATTTAGTTCAAGGAGCTAAAATTCTCAATGGTGCTTTTAGGTCATGGACAAAGAAGCAGGTAGGAAGCAGCTCATTTGTGCACTTGTCTGAGGGAACAGGGAATGGCTGGTCCAAGTAGTCTACTAAGGACATACCAAGGGTATGTCCTAGGGAGCAAGTAGTAGGTGCCGTGTCCCCAGGCTGACCTAAACTGGCCTGCTAACACTAACTATGATGCCTTGAGGGTGTGTTGGACAGGTGGACCAGTCTGGGATCATCGGCCCCAAGGCTAGAGTCCCTCAGGAGTTCGGGCAAAAAAAACTTTCTGTTAACCTGAAAAGGTCTGGGAGGGTCCTGGGAAGCAGCTGGTGCATTGGTCACACATCTGGATCTGGACAGGAAGTGCTAGGGATATACTCAGGCTTCTTCCACTCAGCAGCTGCAAAGCCTGATATGGATGTAGCCTCCCGCTGACTTGCTTTGTAACCTGGGGGCCCCTTTCCCTCCTCCTTGCCCTCTCTCCTGTGATCCTGTTCACTGGTTTCCCAGCCCCTGGGAGCTGTTCTCAGGCAAAGGCCCGTAGAGTGCCAGCTTTCCACTTAGGTTCTCCTCTTGCCTAGGTTATAGCTGCAGAAGGAGGAAGGGTGTGGCTTAGCCTAGGCTAACCTTGTGATGCTGTCTCCTCCTGGGGGCTCTCACTGTTCGGTGCATCCATCCATGTATGACTTGAAGGACAAAGGGTCCCTTCTAGTTCAGAGAGAACAAGTGGGAGGCCTCAGAGGGCCTCGAGGCAGAGAGGCTAAGGAGGAACCGTGTCCATGGCCTGTTTCTACCCATGTGTGGGCCTGGTGGGCTGGGCTGTCAGTGTTCTCCTGGGGCCATCATGTGGCTACCATCTTCTTGAGACTCAAAGCTGGGACAGTCCAGGAGTTCCCCCAACTCACCTTAATCACATTGAGTAGGAAGAGAGCTGGCCCACATCCACTCCACAGTCAGCTAGCTAGTTGGTGGTTGCATCAAGCAAGGCCCAGGCTTGATGCATTTTCCACTAACAGAAGTGGTTCACAGAGAGCTGCCTTATCGGGCAGGGCCCCAGGATCTTTGTGCAGCAGGCTTTGCTCCACAGCAGTCTCTCACCCCATGGGGTGGCCTGGCCCTGGCCGAGTGGACAGGGATGGCTGAGGCACTGCAGTGGTTGAGTTGGCACTGACCCCACTGTCCACAGGCTTTGGCAGAGCATGAGGATGAGCTCCCAGAGCACTTCAGACCCTCACAGCTCATCAAGGACCTGGCCAAAGAGATCAGGCTCAGTGAGGTAAGGCCATGCCAGGGTGACGGGCCCCTGGGACCCCGTGGGCCTAGAGCCTGCCAGGGAAATGTATCTGTGTTAGTGTCATGCCCAGGGCTTGGAGAGTGCTTAAGGGAGAGATGAAGGGAGAGAAGGGTGGAGAACCCTGAGTCTAGTCTGGAGGAACTGGGCAACCTCCTGGGCCTGGGTAGGGCAGAATAACCCCAGGAAGTGGGGACTGAGTGATGCTGGTCAGAGACAATGTGAGTGTGTGTGTGTATCACATGGGACTATAGGGTTGTGTGAACATTTATGGAACAGTGTGATGAGCATGCCACTTGACAGTGTGGAACTAATATGAATGTGTCACGTGGTGTGAGCTACGTGTGCCTTTCTGGGCTTACAGCCGCTTCTAACATGGCTATGAGGTCCCCTGAGTCCTGGGGGGGGGGGGGGTTCTAGAGGGAACACAAATGACCCTCTCCTTTTCTCATACCAGAATGCTTCCAAAACTGTCCGACCTGAAGTAAATGCTGTCGCCTCCTCAGATGAGGTCTGTGACGGGGACCGGGAGAAGGAGGAACCACCATCTCCCATTGAGGCTACCCCACCTCGATCCCTCCTGGAGAAAGTGTCCAAAAAAAAGACTCCCAAGACTGTGAAGATGCCCAAGCCATCCAAAATCCCCAAGCCTCCCAAGTCCCCTAAGCCCCCCAAGCCCCCCAAAAGCCTGAAGCTCAAGGATGGAAGCAAGAAGAAAGGGAAGAAGTGTAAGGAGTCAGCCTCACCCACCATCCCCAACCTGGACCTGCTAGAGGCCCACACAAAGGAGGCCCTGACCAAGATGGAGCCGCCCAAGAAAGGAAAGGTGGGGCTCTTTAGCTGCTCCCCGTAATGTGCACTGCCTGGGGCCAGACCAGAGGGACCAGCTAGGATAACATCCTTGCTCTCCTTTGTGACTGGGTAGAGAGGGAAGACCAGCTTTGGGGTACGATCCAGAGAGTACCCAGGATTCCATGGTCTTCTTATTGATAAATCAGCCCAAAGTATTTCCCTGTCTGAGCCAGCCGCTAGGCCTGCACATCAGAATAAAACTGCAGGCATATCCTGAAGAGCAGTAAAGCTCCCTGCAAAGAGATAGCAGAGTGTTTGCACTGTGGCAAGGTAGCACTCAGGAGGTCTACTGGATTGATGCATGGTGATCTTTGGGCAGAGGCCGCCCTGCTTAGTTTTTCCAAGAATTCACCCCTGGGCTAAGGCCCTGAACCTATACAAGGCATCTGTTTGAGAAGGACACTGGGAGAAGGCAGAGGGCTAGACGGGCCTGAGCCCCTGTGGACAGGCAGAGACCATGAGATCGAGGACTGTTAGTCATGAGCTCCCTCCAGGATGAGTACACAGAACACACCTCTCATCCTCATGACTTATAATATTACATTGGAGCTGTTCTTCTGGGGCAAGGAGGGAGGCGGGGACAGGAGGATAGATGTATGGGGAGGCAGGTGCATGGTGGGTCAACTGATAGACAGTGGATGGACAGATGGATGAGGGGTAGTTAGGTAAGTGGATGATTTAATGAAAAATGAAAAACCATATAAGCAGATAGAAAAATGGGCAGATGAAGGAATGGATGGATGTGCTCTGTGTGGACCAGCAGGAGTGGACCACAGGGCTTCTGTGTCACTGTAACCCAAGCCAATTCACCTTCTGTCTACCTTTGGGTCATGACTGCTCTGTTTGCAGACCCCAAAGAGTGTCCTGAGTGTTCCCAATAAGGACACAATTCACACACAAAATGACGTGGAACGTCTGGAAATCCGAGAGCAAACAAAGAGCAAATCCGAGGCCAAGTGGAAATACAAGGTGAGGTATAGATTTGTGTGTGGTATGTCTTGTTCCGGGAGGTAGAGCCTGGAGTGCGCACAACCTCCTGTAAACCACCCCTGGGTATAAACCCAAACGTGCCACCTCCATGTTTCTGTTTTTCCATTTTCTTCGTGGGCCATTTCTGGTCTGTGTTGCCTTTCCCTGAAGCTGAGCGGCATCCCACTGTGGTCCTGCATGCTGATGGCTAGACCAGCCTTAGTATCTATGAACAGCTGGGCATTTTCTGGTCCCCAGTTATGCCCAAATGGATTGGAATCATAGACTCTCATCCCAGTGAGCTCAGGGACAACCTTGGTCTTACTTTCAGAACAGCAAACCTGACTCTTTACTGAGAATGGAGGAGGAGCAGAGGTTGGAGAAGTCGCCCCTGACTGGGAACAAGGACAAGTTCTCCTTTTCGTTCTCCAACAGAAAGCTTCTGGGGTATGTGAGAGCTTGGGCGGGGTGAGGGTGAATGTATACATCACATACATAGTTCATATTGTGCATGCAATCCACACTACATATAACATCTGTCAATTGTTTACTCAGGTGAACATTCCAAATTGTACTTCATACCACACAGACATATGTATATATGACATCACACACGCACACACACACACACACACACACACACACGCACTTACACACACATATACATTGCATTATAACCTCCACCAATATTGTCCATTCCAGACATGCATCCCCATATACCATATATATATATATATATATATATATATATACACATTTATATGCCCTCATCACATTCCCATTCCATACAGCTGTAAGTAATACAGCAATGGCACAGGCATCTACATCCTACACTCAATACATGCCTCACACTCCATGTACTTCCCCCACAGCATGCACACACACTGTACACTTTGAGTGTCTCTTTTCCAAGCCATCGATCTCACTCACTGCCACACTGTTGAATGGATCACCTTTGTTTCTGCTTCCAGTACTCTGCAGGGTACATGGGGAATACAGCTGTAGTGAGAGCCAGCAAGGCAGCAGGGGACCCTGACAGAGTGGTTGGCATGAGCTAAGGCTGGGGGTACGAGTGGGGATTAGGGCACAGGTCTATGAGCTCAGTGGACAGTAGGACAGACAGGACAAACTCAGTCAGTGCCTGACTACACACACATCACAGCTTATGGCTGGGATGGATGCTGTGGGGAAGACGTGTAGATTTGTGTGCTGAACTGAGAGCGAGCCTCAGCATGACCACTGTGGCCTTGGTTTCAGTTTTGGGCATGAAGAATGGCCACATACACAGGCACCTGTATCACATCCGTAATCTCAAAGTGTAGAGTCACATAGAGTCACAGTTGTGTCTTGCTGAGATATCCCCATTGCCTGCAGGAGTGGCAGCCTGTGCCTTCTCTCAGGAGGGTGGAAAAGGTCTGTGGCTGATGGGAAACAGGGCTGGGGGCCAAGTGGATGCACTTGAAGTTAGTGGGGTGGAACCCACATGGGCCTGCTCTTGCTACCTTGATTTGATGAGTCTAATTCTGTCATTTCATTAGAAGTGTCACTTCCGGGTCCCAGAGAAGCTTTCCATTGACATCAGTTGTATGACAGAGCCACGTAGTTTAGAATATACAGACAAAATAGAGGAGCCTCTAGAGCCATACATATGCATGCATGCCTGGGCATGGTGGTCTATGCTTTAAGACAGCAGAGTGATAGCCTTTCCAGAGGATGCTGGAGGCTACTGTGGCCTGGTGTGCTGTCTGCTATGTGGCTGGCATTTTGTTCGGCTTGCTGTCCTTCCTGTCAAGGAAAGTCCTAACGTCCCAGAGAGACCATAACAAGAAGAGAGATAGACAATATTTCATAGCCCAGTGGAGGGTGCACTGAAGTGCTGCAGTTATATGTGTCTTTTCAAAAATAAGTATGCAGAAAAAGACATGAGGGTTAGATTTAAACTCTGTCAGGCTGGCAAGGGGGGTGGAAGCTGTGCTTGTCAGAACTGAAGTGGGTAGAGCATTCTAGAACGTCAGCTGCTTAGGCCTTTTTTTACAGTGCTTGACTGTATACCCTTGGCTTCATACCAGGTGACATGGAGGGAAGGAGGAGGCTATAGGACTGGGCCATGCCCCTCCCTATGAGCAGATTTCCCACAGTGGAAAGTAAGGATTGCATAGACCTGACCCGCTACTTGCTTTCCAAGTGGATGCTTTCTTCCAGGTCCCTGTAAGGTTCTGTTGCCTGCAGGCCACCCGCTGACCTATCCCTTCTCCCTTCTCTAGCTCCAAGGCCCTCAGGCCTCCAAGCAGCCCTGGTGTGTTCGGGACCTTGCAGAGCTTCAAGGAGGACAAGGCCAAGCCCGTGCGCGATGAGTATGAGTATGTATCGGATGACGGGGAGCTGAAGATAGATGAATTTCCCATCAGGAGGAAGAAGAATGCCCCCAAAAGGGACTTGTCTTGTGAGTGTGGTGGGCATGGGCATGAGGTTCCGGATGGTCTCCACTGACCCCCTGAGAACTCCACTTGACCCCCTCCTACTGTGCTTTCAGTCTTGTTGGACAAGAAGGAGGCGCTCCTCATGCCTGCCGCGAAGCCAAAGCTGGACTCCGCGGTATACAAGGTGAGCTGTCCAGCTGTGCCCTCAGCCGCTGCAGCACCCTTGTGCTTGGTGTGTGAGGATACCCAGCCTCACCCTGCACGTGGACTGGGTTCAGCTGTGGGGTTGGCATAAGAAGGACAAGGTCTTGCTCAGTCCTTGGCTCCAGAGCTAGGTGCTCCTGGGCCTGCTCCGTGGAAGATAGAGCAAAGCTTTTCCCCAAGTAAAGGAGTGACAGGAAGTGGTTCCCCGTCTGCAGGGCTCTTAGACTGATGACCTCCAAGGCTGGCTATCTAGGGGGAAAGGGTCATTGCTGAAGTACCATGTTTTGTGGGGGCCCAGGAAGAACATGAACCACCCACTGGGCTAAGTTTATCCAGGCCAGAGGTTTTTAGTCACAACAGCCTGATGGAATTCTGGGGCTTCCTCTTGGAAAAGCAGTATAGGTGTGAAGACAACTTTGACCTTTGTGGTTTCAAGAACCCTGGGAAAGACTTGGGACTCACACCTGTCTCCTCGCCCACTACATGAGCCTGGAACCATCCTGTAGCATTCATTAGAACAGAGCTCATTAAAACTCATTTCCCCTTGAAGGGAAAAAGCACCCGCACACACATACCCTTGGTGCCCTACCATGACACCTCTGTCCCTGGCTCTGCAGAGTGATGATTCCTCTGACGAGGGCTCTCTGCACATCGACACGGACACCAAGCCAGGCCGTAATGCCAAAGTCAAAAAGGAGAGTGGGAGCTCCGCAGGAGGCATCCTGGACCTGCTGCAGGCCAGTGAGGAGGTGGGGGCCCTGGACTACAACCCCAACAGGTGAGTCCTGGCTGCACCCTGCAGCACTCAGAGGGGGTGGCTGAGGACTGGCAGCAGCCTCTGACGGCAGAGAGCTGGGCTTGTGAAGCAGCCAGGAGAGGCTTCATTTCACTCTCGATGGCCCCAGTCTGATTGGTGCATTATTGATGTGAGTGTTAAGCACTTGACCATGAAACTGTAGTGGCACTTCCAGGTGTGGCACTGACAGGTGACTGAAGGGGCAGCCTGCACTCCCTAACACACCGGGAGCAACAGTTTCCTCCCAACTCTCTACGCTCATGACATCTTTGGACTCCCAGCTGTATAGTTGGGGAAACTGAGGCTCAGGAAACATCACCTTCTCCTGACCCCACAGCTTGGAGGTAGCAGAGGCAGGCCCAGCCTCTGGATTGTAGTTGGTGGGTTTTTTTACTCTCAGGAGGCCCGTCACCAAGCTCCCAAATAAACACACGGAGACTTATTCTTACTATGAACGCCCAGCCTTAGCTTGGCTTGTTTCTAGCCAGCTTTTCTAACTTACATGATCCCGTTTCTCTTTAACTGCCTTTGCCTGTAGGCTTCACCTTTCTCTATTCTGTAGTTGGATGGAATTCTTACTTAGTAGTTGGATGAGTGACTGGGTGGCTGGATCCTGGCGCCTATTTTACTCCCCCTTTCTTTGCCCTCCCCCCTTCTTTTTGAGCCAGGATTTCTTCTATTTATTCTCTGGTATCTCTGCCTATTTCTCTCTCCTGCCTAGCTATTGGCTGTTCAGTTCTCTATTTAAACCAGTTATATATTTTAGGCAAGCAAAGTAGCACAACTTTACAGAGTTAAACAAATGCAACACAAAATAATGCAGCACGTCTTTGCATCATTAAATACTTTATAGCAAAAACAAACGTAACGCATCTTAAATTAATATTCCTCAACATTGGATTGACCTGGCTCGGGAGGTCATATTCAGGAGGACAAGTCCCATAGGCCCCTCTTGGGTGCCTGAGTAGTTTTTAGACAAATACCTCAGGCAGCAGCTCACACTGACTCTAAGGCCTCTCTAGCAGGTGAAAACCTGAGTCAGGCTACTTGCAGATGATAGGAAGATTCTGCTAAGGTAGATTAAGGGCTTGATTGAAATAAGCTTTTGCTAAATTGGTTGACCATATTTTATTTCATAGATTGCTGTTTTGAACATAATATCATGTTCACAGCCAGCCAGCCTCAGGCGCTTTCCTAATGAGAGTGAAGCATGATGGGAGGGTTGTACATGACTTTGGGCACAGGATCCTGGCTCAGCCTGCCATGATGCACTGGGAACCTTGGTGGCCACATGAAGTCTGACTTCCGCCTCTTCCTCATTAGAGGCGACAGCCCCTCCACATGCCAGACTGTGGCAGGACATTACACAGTCTATGGTAGTAGGGATGTCTGGCTTTTAGGAGAAAGTATGTGCTAGCTAACACTTTGATGACTAATCTCAATGTCTAAGAGACCTCCCAACACCCTGGATCCCCCATGACCTCAATGGAAAGACCTGGGAAGTTGGAATATAGAATGAACCTGGCACCATTCAGGATGAGGGCAGTCAGGGTCTTGGACCTCATCAGGTACTTTGTTATGGGTGTTATGAAGGGGGATCTCTGTGCATCAAAATGGAACACAGATGAGTCATTTGAGCCCTTATCTCAGAGGCCAGGATGGGGCTGTCTGTTAATGAGAAACTAGAGCTGCCATGGCCCTGTGCCCCAAGTCTGGGGAGAGTTCTCAGCAGACAATGCATGCTTCCTCACACACATGCCTGCTGTGCCTGCCCGAGCCTCAGAGGCCAGCCAGCCCCCTCAGCCTGCCGCAGGCAGTTCCTCTCCCAAAGTCTCCTATTTGGAGCATAGGTCAGTTTTTGATGGTCCATTTGCTCTCTTGTAAGTACTGACTGGAAAAAAAAAACAGCCCAAGAAAACGGAGGAAAATATGTTAATTTCTTGTGAATGGTTTGCTTGGTGCTTACCGCTGTGGGAAAAGGAGGGGATTTAGGTATGGTAATTGGAGGATTAAAGTATTATTTTCCATGCTGACTGGCTAAACTCTGCTCATTGATTCTCCAGTGATCTTGCAGGTAGATGGGCCAGCTGGGTCTGGGGTCATCCAGATGGCATAGGTAGGCATAGCTTGTATCCAGGTTGGCTCCTATGGGGGTCCTGCCATCAGTGCTTAGGACCCTCATGGTGGATGTCTTGGCATCTCCCTGTAACCTGTGTTTAAAGGCTTTGCCCCTACAGAGTGTACCGTGAGATATTTGCTTTTGACCGTGATCTGCCTCTGTTCAAAGAAGTCTATGTGACTGGCAGAGCTAGACAATCAGGGCAGCTGCTGGCATGTGAAACACAGCCCAGGAATTCTGCACAGGGCAGGCCAGGCTTTATGAGGGTGGTTCTAGCATTGCTTTCTGAAGAACTCAGGGCAGTGTGACTTGAATTTCTGTTATGACTTTAGACTAGGAGGCATCTTTGGAGGCCTGTGGAGACAGTGGCTTCCCTCCTTTGGGCTTAGGAAATGCCCCTTGGTCAATGGGGCATTAGCCTAAGAGATAGCTTTTGTCCAAGCTTGCCTGTTCAGCTTTACTGGGGCTGTTCCATCTCTCTGATGCCCCCCCCTCAAAAAAAAAAAAAAAAAAACAAAAAAACAAAAACACCCAAGCCTTTGGCTCTAGAGTCCTTGTGCTTCTGAGCAGTGACTTTTCCAGGTCCCTGTTAGAGCTTCTGCCTGGGTCCTTCAGCCTGTTCATAAGGTGGTCTGCCCAGCACTGTGTCATCTTGAGCAAATGGAGGGAAACATGGAGGGGCTACCTGATCTGCACAATGCTATGTGTTCTCACTACCATTCGTCACCATTCTGGTTCTCTGCTTGCCATAAGATCATCTCCTAACACACCCTCTTCTCAGAGGCTGGCATGCTTTATCCTGCAAAGGTCTTTGTAAAAGTGCTCCAGGTAATTGGATGTGGTTCCCAGGTATGCAGGATATAGCAAAGGAGAAGCTGGAGACAAGAGGACTTTGATGCAAGAGTCTCCGGAGAAAAGGGATCAAAGAGTACAGGCTGGGGACAGTGGGATCTCATGTGCCTCTAGTATGGACCACGATGGACTGATGTAGGTGGCTGATGTGGCTGGTGCCCCTGGTGCTGGCAGAGTTTTTCTTTACCAGCTGTAGGGCTGCAGAGCTAGACTAAGTACCAGGAAGTGCCCAGAAAGAGCTCTCACTGGGCCAGGTCATCATGGAGCCATGGGGAGTTTGGCTCTCTGCCTGGGCATCATGTGACAGCTGGATCCTGTGCTAGATCCTGACTAGGAATCTCCTGGAATGGCCTAGGTGTGGCGTTTTTAAAGCGGTCCAGGTGGCTCTAGCTTAGTCAAGTGGAAAGTCTAGGCTGGAGGAAGGGAGCAGGCTGGGCCAGCGCAGGGTGTTGAGGAAGCAGGATCTAGATCCTGCTGAAGGGGTCTGTTGGAGACCGTGGAGACTACCCAGGAGCTGCCTAAAACCTAGCCCCAGGCATCTTTGCAATCTAGCAGCAGCTAGACTGCTCCCTGAACCTAGTTTGGGATGATCTTTCTGGAAGGCTGGGCTCCATTGCAGTAAGGGAGAGGTGAGGGCATGGGACAGTAGATAAGGGCATTGCTAGAAGATCACAAAAGGGCCTGGCAACAAGAACTCAGCAGAAGCATGCAGACTGGAACTGTGGGCAGTCCTGCATGGAGGGACCCAAAGAGGGGAGCCTGGTTGTCCTGAGGCATGGTTGTGCCTAATGTGTTGCTGCAGATATAGATATGGGTGTGCATACAGGTATACGTGGTGAGAGTGCAGGGCTGAGTACAGGTGTAGGTGAGGGTATACACTTAGGTGCAGGTGTAAATGGATGCATTACAAGTGTAGACGAGGGTCCCTGTATGGATGTAAATGAGCATGTTAGTACAGGTATAGGTGAGTATATGTGTGCAGATGGACATGAGGTCAGGATCAGCCATGGAGGGGCATGGAGAGCTGGGGAGGTACAGGAGTCAGGCCATTGTGAGAACCAGTACGTGGTGGTATAAGGTCTGACCTGCACCTGCCCTCTTGTGCATTTCCTTTTGGCCCATCTCTATCCCTCCCCAAGTGTGGCTGTGTACTTTGAGGGACCTGTTGGCCTTTCCCACTGTTAAGGCGTCAGCCCATGCACATCACTCTCTGCTGTCTGTTGGTTGTCCAGACCAGGTGTGTGTGGCAGCCCTGGGCTTGGGTTGCAGTTACAGCATCTTGTATTACACACTGTGGAGCATGGGCTACAGGCTCTAGTCTGTGATCCAGATGTTCTGGGCTGTGGGCCAAGGGCCATGGCTGAGTGCCTGTTGTCTCTCTGTGTCCCCAGCCAGCCCCCTGCCTCCCCCAGTACACAGGAAGCCATTCAGGGAATGCTGTCCATGGCCAACCTGCAGGCCTCTGACTCCTGCCTGCAGACCACATGGGGCACTGGCCAGGCCAAGGGTGGCTCACTGGCAGCTCATGGTGCCCGGAAGAATGGTGGCAACAGCAAAGGCACGGGCAAGCGTCTGCTGAAGAGGACTGCCAAGAACAGTGTGGATCTGGAGGACTATGAGGAGCAGGACCACCTGGATGCCTGCTTCAAGGACTCAGACTATGGTGAGTATGGCTGCAGGGCAGGGCTGCCGCCTGTAGGAGGCAGCACGGACTAGACCAGGTCAAGGAGGCCCATGACAGTAAAATCCATTTTGAGTTTAGGTGTGATGGTGCATGCCTTTAATCCCAGCACTCCGGAGGCATAAACAAGGCGAATCTCTGTGCTCTGGGCCACCCTGGTTTACGTAATGAATTCCAAGGCTAGCCAGGGCTGCACAGTAAGACCCTGTCTCAAATAAAGCAGCACTATTCTTTGCTGGACTGGGAACTACAGCCACGATCCATTTCAGAATGTCTTCCTAGGAGGAAACTTCGTCCCCATCCACAGTTTGTCCTTCCCCTAGCCCTGACCATTTACTTGTCATCTTCTCCAGGTCTCTGGATCTGTTTTAGACACATGATCTAAATGGATCATATGGCATGTGGCTTTTTGTGGGTCCATCCATATTGTGGCACGTGCCAGAATTTCCTTCCATTTTTAGGCCAAGCGATATTCTTTCCTATGAGCAGGAAGTGTACTGTAAGTGCATGTATGTATTCATCCCTGACCCTTGGATATCAGAGTCAGAGATATCAGAGGGATCTACCCACAGTCAGTCTAGGAGGATCAGACAGTGGTAACTCACACCTTTAATCCCAACACAGGGAGTATCCCAGAAGTGGTGAGCTACACCCTTAATACAATCTGAGTTCAGGTCATCTTAGTTTACCAAGGAGTTCCAGGCTCCCAGGCAGGCAGTGGTGGTGGCACGCCTTAACTGTGTAAAGAAGGTATTTAAGGCAGGCATAGAAAGACAAAGAGGCAGAAGAAACCATGGCTCATACTGTTAGTCCCAGCACTTGGGAAGCAGAGGCAAGAGAATCTCTGTGAGTTCAAAGCCAGCCTGGTCTCCAAAGCAAGTTTTATGACAGCCAGGACTATTGCACAGAAAATTCTGTTGGGGGGTGGGGGGAAGACAAGAGGAGGTGGATCTCTGACTGTTTTTATTGTATTTGAAAATATCCCCACAACTTTCTGTTGGTCAGAGGCTATGATGAACTAATCTAGGCCCTGATGAGAGCTCCTGAAAGAGAGCTTTGCCCTGCAGCTGCCACAGATCTAGGTCCTGTGGTTCAGCTCTACTTTGACAGACAGGCAGCAAAGTGAACTGTTTCCAGTCTTCATGGGTGTGGAATGCCGGGTCATGCTGCCAACCACAGAATTACCAGTATTGGAGGTTTCTCAATTGACCTTGTTGGTCAGGGAAGTAGGATCCACAGTGCAGGGGTCACTAAAGGGTCCCTGAGCCAGGGAAGGTCCCCAATGGCTATGTAAGCTACTAGGCAGGCCCCTCCCAATTTTCTAGGAGAGTCTTGGGTCTTCCGACATAGTGGGATTAGCCCAGTTGCCTCAGTTCCTCACTCCCCACTGTAACAGCCTCCAGAAGGACTGCATGTCTCAGGAAGCAGCTGTGAACAGTGATCCCAAGTGACTGAGGGCTTCAGGCACCAGGCCAGCCTGGAGTGGATGTGGCTGGCTGCCTGTGCACATACTGCCAAGTGGAGGTACCCTTGCTATGGCAGTTTCAATTGCACAGCAAGTCTGAGAACCTAAGGACAGATCTGGGGCCACTACTCAGGAAGGTCCCTCGGTTACTACAGCTTTACCCCCCTCCCCAGCCATGGCTGCACCCACTCATCAGTGACCTGCTTTCCTCTTGCCTCCTTCAGTTTACCCCTCCCTAGAGTCTGATGAAGATAATCCTGTCTTCAAATCCCGGTCAAAGAAGCGGAAAGGCTCAGATGATGCCCCCTACAGTCCCACAGGTAGGGCTGGGCTGGGGGCCTGACATGTGGCCACTAAGGACATAGGTGTGGCTCTAGGCATGTCCAGGGGAGATTGATCAGCTCCCCATAGGGCCCTGACTGGGGCTCTCCTTTGTATATTAGGATCTCTACTCTAGAATCTTCTCACTTGGGCCTCTCCGTTCCAGTGTCCTTGGTTAGAAGATTAGGAGGGGTGCCAGACATATGCTGGGGTGGTGGGTAGGATCAGGTATGCCATCTTTCAGGGTCCCCTGCCTACCTGGCTTCTCTTGCCCAGTTTGATGGGCCAACGATACTCACTCATAGATACCTCAGCATGGCACCAACCTGAGGAAAACAGATGTGATACGGTTTCCCATCCAGAAAGTTAGATACTTATGATCCCCCAGACTCAGAGATGATCTGGGGTGAATGGGCCACTACTTCCAGAGCCTGATTGGTCGGCCTTCCCCATGTTTTCTACAGCCAGGGTCGGCCCATCGGTGCCAAGACAGGACAGGCCTGTGCGTGAGGGGACCAGAGTGGCCTCCATTGAGACTGGGCTGGCAGCTGCTGCAGCCAAGCTGTCCCAGCAGGTAAGACTGAGGGTCCTTACTAGAGTTAAGTGTCCATTGTGTGAAATCAGGCTGACCTCTACCTCAGCCACTACCCCTGTGTGGAGACTGCCAGGGCCAGGGACTGTCAGGCAGGGGAGTGGCTCCAGATTCTGAGTAGGTTTGGGGAGCCAGGAATACAGCCCCTCCTGCCCCTTACTCCAGACAGACACCTCTCACTAAATGCCTCTGGGGACTTCTCCCATCCCCAAGGGTCCTGGCACTTTGCAGTGGGGGCACACAGGCTGGGGCCTGTCTGCATCGGCTTCTCTCATCTACTCTCATTGGTTATCTCCTGGCAGAACTCAGTAGGCTCGCATGGGCCAGACTTTCTGCCTTGGGTTCAGTGGGAGAGGCCTCTCAGCCACTGTTCTCTGTGCTCCCTACCTGATTGGTGGAGGTCTGAGACCCTTGACTCTTGCATCTGGGTGGAGGCTGAGCTGGCTGTGCCCCTGCGATGTATCTGGGGCAGCTGATGGGTAGCACACTTCCACACTTTGTTCTTAGGAGGAGCAGAAAAATAGGAAGAAGAAGAACCCCAAAAGGAAGCTGACTCCTAACACTGCCTCCCCTTCCATCTCCACCTCCGCCTCCACGGGTACCACCTCGGCCTCCACCACCCCGGCCTCCACCACCCCGGCCTCCACCACCCCGGCATCCACCACCCCGGCATCCACCAGCACAGCCAGCAGCCAGGCCTCACAGGAGGGCAGCTCACCTGAGCCCCCACCTGAATCACACAGCAGTAGCCTGGCTGACCACGAATATACAGCAGCCGGCACATTTGCAGGGGCCCAGGCTGGCCGTGCCTCCCAGCCTATGGCCCCTGGAGTCTTTCTCACACAGAGGCGGCCTTCTGCATCATCCCCCAACAACACTGCTGCCAAAGGTACCCCCTTTGCCCTGTCTGTCCCTGCCCTTAGGAAGCACACTGCAAGGGGGATTCTAGCCTCAGGATGGCAGATGCTGGCCATCTGATAGTTAGACCCATGCATTTGCACGGCCTTCACCCTTCACACAAGTGTTTGCCATTGGTCTGCTTAGACATGTAGAAGAAATAGGCTAAAGTCAGGAGATACGGCCCAAACAGGGCTTATTGACTACAAACTTCAGGACTAGTCCTCAGCTCAGGGTGCTGACTCAGGCATGCGGCCAGCCATTTGCCATAGGTGAAGCTGGGTGTGCTGTGAGCCAGGCTGGTGTGTTAAGCCCCTCTGTGGATTAGTGTCATACCAATCAGGTCTTGTGACACCCGTGTAGTCTCTTTCATCCCCACTACCTACACTCCAGCCTGGGCCTAGTGGCCAAAGTTTGATGGTGGCACCTATTGCCAGGGGGTGGGGCCCAGGGTGTCCTCACATGCTAGCCATGCCATCTGAACCAAATCCACAATGGTCTCTGTGCCTTGGAGCCCTTTAGCTCCATGAGGGACTTCTGAGCCCCAGGCTCAGCCTAACTGGCTGATTTTATAGAGGTGGGTGGGACTTGGGGAACCTGTGGGATCCCATTCTGCTCTAGCTGTCACTCCTGATTTTTTAAAAGAAAACTCTCTCCTCGCCTCTGTAGGAAAACGTACAAAAAAGGGCATGGCCACCGCCAAGCAAAGGCTTGGAAAGATCTTGAAGATCCATCGGAATGGGAAACTGCTCCTCTAAGGCTTGGAAAGCCAGGATCCTTCTGCTCTGCTCAGGACCCCCGGAGCCCCGCTACATCAGCCCCTCCCAGGAGGGTGGCTGTGCCGCCTGGCCCAGGGAGGGCCTTGCCTCCTCCCAGCCACCTCTCCCCAACACGAGCATCTGTCCCTTGAGCAGGTGGAGCAAACGGAGCATGGCCGTCCCTTGTTGTGAACATGGACATCCTTTCTCAAGTTGCTTAGAGTGACCAGTTCCTGAAAGTGGCCCTGCTGACTTAAGGACCATTCTGGTTTCAGGACAGCCTCCAGGCACCCCACCAGAGCCTGGTGACCTCTATGGCTCTGCTTGGGAGCATGAGGCCTTCAAGGAAGGTGCAGTGAGCCACGCTCACCAGCCCGAGTCTGAGCTGGCCCCAGGCTGGCAGCCTCCAAAGGCGTAAAACAAGGCAAAGGACACAGAAAGAGAGGGGCTGTGGGGTATCGAATGTCTCTTCCCTCCTCTTCCTGAGTGAGTCTTACAGCACTTGGCTGGTGAGGAGAGGTTGTCCCAGCTCTCTGGCTGGCTAGATTGTGGGTGTCATACCCCAAATGCCTGGGGACATTTGGAGGTGTCGGAACCCACAGTTAGGTTGGTATATTAGTGGGTGGAGGAGCCACTGTGGGGTCACAGGGGAAGGGTGACAGCTCAGCCACGTCTTAGGGTCCGGGGGACCTAGGCTAAGCCACGTGGAGGGGCCTCACTCTGGAACAGCACTTCTAGGCCGAGGCACCCTGCCCTGAGTGGGCAGACAGGTGGGCAGGGCCACAGGGCTGGAACCAGCATGGCAGCGCTTGTCTGAGCCCCTGGGTGGCATCATGAGCATGGGCCATCCCAGGTGGCGTGTCCACCCATCGACACAGAGGGGCTGGGTTTGTTTCTCAGGCAATCCTGTATTTTCATTTTAGATGTATTTCCGGAAGCATATTTTTCATAGAATGTAGCGTGTAAATAGCTTTTTAAATGACTTCTTTTTTATAAGAGCAAAAGTATCTCTAGGAATTTCTTTCTATAGAGTCCTTCATTAACCTTTATACGAGTTTTTGCTCCCCTCCCCCTGGCTCTGATGGACAGTCGGGTTCTGACCCCACCCCCTTTCTTTCTTTCCTTTTGTTACTCTCTTTATTTTCCTCTTAGGAACTAAGGTATTGCCTGAAAAACAACAGCGCCTGCGCAGCCTTACACTCTGTCTCTCAGAGCGGATAGTACAGATTCCCTCCCACACGCCCTGAAGCCGCGTCTCCAGTCTCACACCAGCTCTTGGCTCTCCTTGTCTGACGAGGGGTCGGGGGACAGTTATTTTACTAGCGCACCTTGTGAAGTATTTGTGTTTCGTGATGCTGTAATTTATTAATGTTTGTAGCTTTTTATATTTGTACATTTCTTATGAGGTTTGTTTCTACACCCGTTACCTGGATGTGTTGTCCATGAGGAGATGCAGCTTGGCGGAGGCCTTACCCACTCCCACTTGACCTGTTTGGAGGGACACCATCCCCAGGGCCCGGGGCTGGGAGAGGGGCATCTCGCGGGCCCCAGGCTTACTCAGAACTGGTGTTTTTAAAGTTTCCTTGACCCTGTCCTTGTGAACATTTCTATAATCTTAACCCGGGCATCAAGCTGTTCTCTCTCCTTCTCTTTTTAATTTTATTATTATTTTGGCGACATGTACATTTCTAACAAAGTTTATCGTGGCTATTAAAGTGTTCTATTTCCCAGTTCATATTACTCTTGTATCGAGTCCATGAGGTCTAAGGCAACTTAGACCAAAGTTTTAAAAAAGTAAAAATATTTCAGGTTTTGTACAGAACCATGTCTTTGTCGTACTTGCCTCCTCCACCACCCCAGGTAGAGCCTCAGACTGTACCCCAAAGCCACTGTGCCTCAGAATATCAAGCAGGAGTATGCACTCAAAAGAGCCCTTGGGGTCCCCAGAGTGGCCTGAAACCGTAGCCCTGTAGCCCAGCCAGAGCCCAGTGAGGAGGCCACCACCCTTCCTGTGCTCCCCATTGTGTGAAGCTTACTTGACTCCCATGGGCTCTGGCCAGGTGCATCTCTGGGATGCATCTTTTAGCCCCCATTGATGTTATTTGCACCAAGGCAGCAGTAGCTGCCCTTCAGACCATTCCCTAAAATGTCATCACAAGATGTCTATTGTGGAGGTGATGGGACTCAGCAAGGCTGAGAGATGAGGCTCAGTTCCGTTTGGGGAGGGAGCTGATGACAACCAGCGAACAGCCACAAGAACATGTGTGAGTCTCCCATGCTCCGCTCTGTGAGAAAGTCTGGGGGTATCAGGAAGTGGCCCTGTCCACTGGCCACACCCTGCTGAGCAAGTCCTGTACCCTCCCAGCCCCATATGCACCTGGTCACCCAGCGATAGTGACCAGAGCCAGACATGGGGGTGGGTTTCCATTTTCTAGATAAGGAACTGGAGGCCAGTATGTAGCCAAGGTCATCAGATGCAAGAAGGTAGCACGAGACCTTTCTGTCAACATCCTAAGCAAGCCTGGAAGCAGATGCCCAGGGGATGGATGTGAACTGGTGCCTATTGACATGTAACACATCACGTGACCTTGGGTCAGCCCCCTACCTCCTTTAAGCCTTACATTCTCTGGTGCCACTGGATGCTCAGAAGGGAGGCTCCAACCTCCAATGTAAGTTGGAGGGGCTTATAGAGGGGGGGCAGCTATGCAAACTTTTCCATGAGGGTGAGTCCCAGTGTTGCTGCTAGGTGGCGCCTTGGGCCCATGCTGAGCTGCAGGCTTCAGGCCCCTGTGTGTGTGTGTGTGTGTGTGTGTGTGTGTGTGTGTGTGTGTGTGTGTGTGTGTGTGTGTGTGTGTGTGTGTCCTCAACCCTAATGAGCCATGGGGTGGTCTGATGACACCTCCCCAGAGATTGCTCTGTGTTACCCCACCCCCATCTCCTGTAGGTGTCAGCACCCAGCCCTGGGTGCCTCTATGCAGCTGTACCCCAAGTCTAACATCTGGGCCTCACACCACCCTCAAGTTAGCAGACTGGGAGCCCAGGATTCCCGAAGCAGGGCTGATCTGTCCACCCCCTTTTCAAAGTGGCTGTGAGGACTGTCAGAGAGCTGAGGATTCTTTACCTGAAAGAGCTTCCCCAAGGCCACCTAGCATTTCCCAGGGCCTGGCTCAAATTCATGCTGCCATCCAGCCAGCCTGGAGAGCTTTTGCTCTGTGCCAGGCAGTCTGTATGTCTGTGGGCAAAGAAAACAGGAAAGACCCACTAGGCACGGCTCCTCCATTCTGTACCATCACTGGCTTTTGTGAATCCCAGGAAGAGTCCCAGTACAGCCCAATTGGAGATGACACTTTCCAAGTCAGCTAAATCTCAGGCTTCTCAGACAGATCCATGGGGCCAAAACAAAATGAAGGACCATGGGTATCTCTGAACAGGCCCCAGGGAGCCACATTGAGGATTTCAGAGTTGACCCAAGTAAGCAGAGGATCAAAACCAAAATTAAGGGTCTCTCCTACTCCTGCCCCTGTCATGCTCTCATCTTCTGTATGCATGGGAAGGAGATCAGCAAGATGGTGATTCGGTCTATTCCTGTGTGTCCTACTTATTTAGATACCTAGATTCTTTGTCCACCTGGTTCCAAAGCCAGAGTCCCTGAACCTGTGGTTGGCAAAATGGATCTAACTGGGAACCCGTGGGGCAATGCACAGAATGAACACCAGGGGGCAGGGCAGGGCTGGGATCAGGCCGGTGACCAGCCCTTAATTCTCCCCTAGGGCATAAAACAAAGTTATAAGCACAGGATGGGAAGGAGACAAGAAAATCATTGATTCAGTCAGTAACTACCTAAGGACAAGTGTCAGTATCACACATGACTTCACACAATCTTTCTATGACAAAGGTCTTGCAAGAGTGTTTTACTGATGGGGAAACTGAGGCACAGACTTTAAAGGAAGTCTAATCAGTTCCCCAACTCTTGGGCTTTTGAGAGATGCTCTCCTGTAGATGGTAGCCAGGAGGACAGTTCTCGAGGTTTCCCTGAGGCCTAGGCCTCTGCAAGGGTCTCAGACACCTCCCTCCACCACTCCCTCTAGGTCCTTTTCTGTCCCCAGACTGCTGGGTCTGCATCCACCCTAGACTGCTCTACCCTAAACAAGAGTCCCACTTTGCAGATGGGGACATTGAGGCAACACAGGCCCGGGACACATGGCAACTAAAAGTTCATGGCATCAGAAAACTCGACACTGGTTCGGGAAGAGAGTTGAGTGGCCCACTGTCACGTGTTACTGTAGCTCTCTGAGAAGGAGCCACAGAACTTGGAGTAAGTCATAGGGTATCAGGACTGAAGGCCATAGCTTCCCTAAGTGGCCCTGAAGCCGGTGTGGGCACATTTCCCATGTGTCTGCTGTGTGCTGGGCAGCCCCCCCCCCCCTTTCTTGTGACTGACTTTGATCTTAAGCCTAGGCCCATGGAAAGAGACGCTGGGTATATACCAGCCCGTCTGGGCAAGAAGACCTTTTCCAGGAGGTGACTTGAACACACAGAACACTGAGACCCTGAGGTCAGACTGCTGGGCAAAGGAGACAGACTGCGCAAAGGCCCTGGGGCAGGATCAAGTTTGTTGAGGAGGAGCTGGGAGGTGATGATGGGAGAAGATTGGGAGCTGCCCTCATCTCCAGGCCTTGGCAAGCCTCGCCCACTCCAGCTATGTAGGCTCAGCTCTGTTATCTGCAGAGTGGGGAGAATGGCCCTAACTTCCTCAGAGGAGCTGTAGGCTAACTTCTCACAACCAGGACCCTATAGGAAGTGATCCTGCCCAGAAGACCTTGCTTCCTGTGGAACTTTGGGCCATTTCCCTCTCCTGGCCATTTCTTGAAATGAGCATCTCCAGTGGAGAAAGAAGGAAACAGTGTCCTCCTTCCTGTAACCAGGCCTACCTGAGAATTTCTGCAGTGGGCTTGCTGGTCCTGAGATGTAAGGACAGGTGCAGGCTGTGGGCAGAGCGTCCTTAGGTGTTCTCCTGATTCAGTGCTTAATTAAATGCTTAGTGTTCCTGGGTCTTGGTGTCCCTATAATCTAGACTGTGTCACATTTTGCAGCTCACAATTTTGCTGTTGTGCCCAAACCTCCCCTCCTCCCCCACCAGCTCCATTGAGAGGTTGGACATACTGGCCCATGTTGTCCACTGTGGAAGGAAGGAGGGAGGGCCATGGGAGGGGAGCCAGCTAGTCTGTCTGTAGCTTGACAGATGGTGTCCTCTCCCTCAAGCCTCCCACCGCCCAATCTGAGTCCAGTCAGCCTCCTCATCCCCCCCAGGATGCCACCTCGGCAGAAAAATGATGCAGTTCCATTAACGCCTGACACGGATTTGCCGGCCCCAAACAGACGAGCGCGGTGTAAACACCCGTCGCTGGGCCCTAGTCCGGCCTCTGCATGATCCCAGTAATTAATTGTCCTCTGTTGGCCCGGCCACACTGGGCCCCTCGGTGCAGCCTGAGTAGTTTCCAAATTGGAATCTGGTCCTGCCCCTGTGCATGGTGTTTACCAAACAGCGGATGTTCTGGAGGTAGCAGGAGGGAGCAGAAAAAGGGGGTGAGTCCCACTTCTGATACTGATGCCAGGGTGGGGGGTCCTTCTCCAACCCAGTGACCAGGGACCTTAGCTTTCTCTTTGTAAAATGGGACAACAGTGCCGTTCTCTCAATGTGGCTGAACTTGAGCCAAGTACAATGGGTGTTAGTGCTACCCATGACCAATTTCTGGGGCTACTTAGCCTTGGATGGGAGAGGACAGTCTGAATGTCACACAGAAGACCGGAAGTACCTTCAATTCATGCACACAGGCAGGCTATTTAGATATTATTCCATCAGTCTTCCCTTCCATCCTTCCTTCCTTCCTTCCTTCCTTCCTTCCTTCCTTCCTTCCTTCCTTCCTTCCTTCCTTCCTTCCTTCCTTCCTTCTTTCCATGCATTCTCCAGTGGTAATAGACCAATACTGTCTCTTCAATGTGTATCATAGGGAACTTTTATTTTTTTATGAGACAGAGTCTCCTATAGCCTAGGCTGTCTTCAAACTCTATGTAGCCAAGGATGACCTTGATTCTCCCATACCCATCTCCTGAGTGCTGGGTTTACAGGTATGCACCATCACACTGGTTTAGTGTGGTACCCAGGGTGTCGTGCATGATACGTAAGCATCCTCCCAACCAAGCCACATGCACATACACAGGAACTCTTTTACAGACATTTTGAGTCCTCTAGGCAGCAGGATGGCTCCAGGGTGCAGCTGGCCCTGGCTGGGAGAGCATCAGTGCTCCCTTTATGACAGTTGAGAACAGCACACCCCCTTTTTTCTGGGGTCCTTTGGGATCTGGGAGTTTTGACCACTTGGGGGGGAGTTTCCATAGACTGTGACCTGGGAATAACCATGTTCCCCTGGGTGCCACCAGGATTACAGCGATAAGCTGCATTGACTCTATGCCAGCTCCTGGAAGGGCCATATGGAGTCGCCTGGGTCCTTAACACTGGTCAGAAAGCCAAGCATTTCACCTTTGAGTTGGGGAGACAAAACTTGCTTCCTTGCTGTGAGCTGCCTGGCTCTGCCTCCTGGACAGGAAGCAGTTCATGGCTGAGTGCCCCACCCGCACTGGTATCTATGTTGTGTGCCATACCAATATCACAGGGGACCTGTTTCCCCAGTGGTTGGGTTGCTCCTGCCATGGAATTGTCATCAGTGTTTGGGTGCTGAGTTAGGGTTGTCTGTGGTAACAGCCTGCCAGGGTGAGTGGCTAGCTTCTGTTCAGAGGGAGCAGCTAGGGCTGGGGCACACAAGTGACAGTTTTGGGTTTTATTCTTTGTATTTTCCTTCTGGGCTTGTTTGTTTATTTTTGTTGCAAACTCTATATCATTTAGCTGCTTCCATGGCTTTGTGTGATAACATGCCTCTAACCCTTCAAATCCTTTGCCCTTTTCCTTGGACTTCAGATCTACGAGACAATTCTGAAAGCTGCCAAAAGCCTCAGGCTATGTCCTGCTGGTTCAGAGGGGAGAGGCCCAGTACAGAGACCACACTCCCAACAAGGGCCTGGCCTGTCTGGGTCTCACTGCCTCTTCACCCCTATACTTAACGTTGACACACCGTCTCTTCTGCTCACCTTCCATCTCAGCCTGTCAACAGGGTCCTGGCATTGTGCTCCTTGTGCTACCTTCTGGAGTTCCACAGACAAGCAGGAAAAGACTTCTTTGGGGTGGCCAAGTGGTATGAAATAGAATATTTGTTTTACTATGTGTTACTGTTTCTCCTTGTCTGCCTAAGGCACCTGACTGGTTTAATAAAAAGCCGAATGCCCAATAGCAAGGCAGAGGTGGGGCTGGTGGGTGAAGAAAAGAGGAGCCATCAAGCCAGTCAGGGGCTAGAAGACACAAAGGAAGCAGAAAAGCAGGATGGATAGCACAGAGAAAGCCTCAAGGCCCCACATAGATGAATAGAAATGGGTAAATTTAAGTTAAGAGGGAGCTAACTAGAAACAAGGCTAAGATAAGGCCAAGCATTCATGATTAATAATAAGTTTCCATGTCATGATTTTGGGGCTGGTGGTCCAGGAAAGCCTGATACAGTTGAGCAAGCCTCTCCATGGCCAAATTTGTCTCAGAAGTCAGTCTGCATACTTAACCCTATACTTGATAGTTTGGAGCAATGGTGATGCACAGGATAATTAGTTTATGGAGGTTTGAATCATCAGGCCCCTAGGGAAGACAGGATGGAACCGTAATAGCTCTTACAGGAGGAACTACCTGAATAAGTCTTACAAAGAGAGATGGTGGCCTGCCTCGGGAAGGAAGGCTATGCCAAACAAGAGACTATGGTATACAGACAGGAGAGGGGTGGGGACATAGAGGGACAGTAGACAGGTATGTCAGCCAGCATGAGTGACGCTGGGAGCTTGGATAGGTTCTGGGGCAGGAAGAAGCAGGCTGTGCTGAGCCAGAGCAGCCAGATTAAGACAGACAGCATCCGGGTGGCCCTGATGGGGTCTGGGGTTATCACTGCTTCCTCCTGTGAGGGCTGGGTGATTCATGGGCCTTGGGCACTGGACAGGTGCTCAGGGGCCTGGTTGGGAAGCAGGTCAAATTGCTTGCACCTTTGGTGAGCATCCAGGGCCTCCCAGAAGCCCAGAAGGCAGAGGCCAAAGTCTGGAATTGCCAGAGTACCTATGCCACACAAGTAGTCTCCGGGCTCCGCTCCACACTCAGGCCAAGGCATCACTTATTACCTCCTCATTAGTCTGCCTTGCCCTGAACTTGGTTAGGCTCAGTGAAATGGAAGTCGTCTTTCTGGGCAGCCCAGGGTGGGATGTGTAAACCAATGCCACAAGGAACTCTGATCTGTCATCTCCTGTCCCTATGTCCTACCCCATTGGTCCTATAGGGGTCAAAAGTGACCTCATCATACTCATTTCCCTTCCCATCTAACAGCAAGCATGTCTGAGGCCTGTGAGAGAGTCATGCCTTCTCTGGATGGGGAGCCCACAGGAGGCCAGGTCCTGGCAGCAGTGAATCAGGCAGGGTGAAACATGTGACCTCTGAGGGAGACATGCCTCTGGACGCAGAAATGAGAATGGAGAACATGATTGGAAGATCAGGTGGGGGAAAGTGGCCACAGGTCCAAAGTCGGGTCCAAAGCTGAGCCCTGGAGAGGAGAGGATGGGTTTAAGAAGCTCTCCTAGAAACCTCGGGACACTTAGAAAAAATGCTGAGCTAAGAAAATCAGGGTTGCTTGGAAAGTGAAGCCCACCCTTTGCAGCAGGGTCATCACCCCAGGCCCAAGGGTGGAGATGTTCAAAACAGCACAGTTGGTACCAAAGACGGAGCTAACAGGACTGAAGTAGAACTTAAAATTTTTACTTAATTTTAATTACTTTGCTTTAAATTTAAACAGCAGAATAAAATTCAGTGAAATACAAGATAGAAAAACATAGAGGGAAAAAAGTCCACGAAACCTTAAAATGGGTATTTTAAGATCAATAACGTCAGTATACTACTCCTTAGACAAGACAAAGCGAACCAAAACACAGAGATGATGCGCGTGACAAATGCCCCAAACAGAAGCTTGGCTGTGAGGGTTTGCAGACTCAGCAGGTTTAACAGGGCTGAAATCAGCAACAGCACTGGGAAGGTGGCTCAGTGGTTAAGGGCTCTTCTTGCAAAGGACCTAAGTTTAGTCCCCAGCACCCACGTCAGGTAGCCCACAACCACTTGCTACTCAAGCTTGGGGCGGGGGCAGCGGTGTCTGATGCTCTTTTCTGGCCTACCTGGACACCTGTACACACACACACACACACACACACACACACAGGGGGGGGGGCGTGCACACATGCACATACATACAAATAGATACAAATTTTAAAAGCACCTTAAAAATAAAGTAGCAAAGAGTATAGGGCTGGGAATGGCTTAACAGGGAAGAGCACACTTGCTGTGCATGTATGAGGTTCTAAGTTCAAAACCCTAACACCCACATTAAAATCTGAGTGTAGTCACTCGTGCCTTTAACTCCAGGGCTGTGGAAAGTGGAGACAGGAGGATTTCTGGGGTTTGTTAACTCTAGGTTTAGTGACAGACTCTGTCTCAAGAGAATACTGTAGATAGTGACAGAGTACAATACACAATGTCTTCCTTACTTTCTGTGCACAACGGGCAGATAGAGCTGCACATGTACATGTATGTACACCACACACATGCTCACAGACACATGAATAAAATTAAAAAGAACCAAAAAGTCTCAACAGTGAAATATTATTATCACTGAGTTCTACCATCTGTCAACTTAGATGATTTGCAAAGTTCCTTGAAAAACACAAATGATGGAAGAAAAAACAGAAAATCAGCCAGCTCTCTGCACATAAAAATTTTATGCTCATAATTTAAAGACCTTAAAGACTTAACAAAGAAGTCTAGGCTCAGATGATGTCATTGGTGAATTGCAGTGAACATTTCATGATGATATATTATAAATCTTTTCCTGAGAATTGAGTTGGAGCAGTACTTCTTACTGGATTCTACGTGGCTAGAATTATTCTAGTCTCAAAAGTAGAATTAGGCCGGCAAGGTGTCTCATCAGTGAGTTTCTACCAAGCTTGACAACCTGGGTTTAATTCTAGGTACTCACAAGTAGAAAGACCTAGGTTTTCCTCTGACCTCCACACATGTGTCAAGGCACATCTACCTCTCCTCTCAAAAAACAAATTTAATTAAAAAACGAATATTATTCTTTGTGTATACAGACAGACTTTCATAGATTAATAGAAAATAAAATCCAACAGTATGTAAAAGGCAATGTGTTTCAGAAAAGCTAATCTCTAGAGAGCAAAGCTGATCGAACAATCAAATCAATTCAGTTATTTATATTGGAGGAATAAAGAAGAGAAACATATGTTCAAAACTGTTTGATAAATTATAACCATGCAGCACAATGGTTTCGAGGATGTCTTCTGATTGAGGCTATCTGTGTATGCTGCTGTATGGTAAGAAAGCTAAATCTTTTCCCCTAAGAACAGAATTAAGGGAAGGATGTCCACTCTCAACATTTTTATTCAGTGCTGTACTTTGCCAATTCAATAAGACAAGACAAATAAGTCAAAGGCATACAGATTAGATGACATCCACAGATGGTGTTATCATGTTCAAAGACATTTTTTAAATTCTGCAGAAGATCTTATGAAACAACTCTGAGCAAAAAACACAGAGCATAAATCACTGTGTGTGTGTCTGTGTGTATCTATCTGTGTGTGTGCATATGCGTGTATTGTGTTTATATGTCTGTGTGTGCATATGTCTGTGTGTGTCTGTGTGTGTTTGGTGTTTGTGTGTATGTCTGTGTGCATGCATATGTGTGTATTGTGTTTATGTGTCTGTGTGTGCATATGTCTGTGTGTGTCTGGTGTGTGTGTATGTCTGTGTGCATGCATATGTGTGTATTGTGTTTATGTGTCTGTGTGTGCATATGTCTGTGTGTGTCTGGTGTGTGTGTGTATGTCTGTGTGTGAATGTGTCTGTGTGCATGTGTATCTGTCTGTATGAGTGCGTGTGTGTTTGTGTGTGTGCATGTATGTCTGTGTGTATGTCTATGTGTATGTCTGTGTGTTTATATGTGTGTATATGTGTTTGTGTGTATGTGCGTGTGTGTCTGTCTGTGTGTGGGTGCATGTGTGTCTTTGTGTGTATGTGCATGTGTGTACCTCTCTGTGTGTCTGTGTGTGTATGTTTGTGCATGTGTGTGTCTTTGTGTATGTCTGTGTGTTTATAAGTGTATGTACATGTGTTTGTGTGTGCAAGTGCATGCTTGTGCTTTCTTCATGCAAGTGTTTGCTATTATAAAAGATATGGCAAAAGTTAGAGTGTTGAGGTCACAAGATATAGTATCAGCAACAAACAAATTGACTATATTTCTACATGGAAACAGCAGGTACCAGACACTGACATGATGCACATATTTCCACAAATATTGTTAAGAATACAAAACATGCTTGTAGACCAATTAAATAAGAATATTTAAAAATGTATAAGGTAAAACTACTAAAAAATTAGAGAAACGCAAAGGATTTAAATAAACAAAGAGATAAAAACACATGTATTGATTAGAGAAGTCAGTGCTTTTAAGATGTCTATCTTCCCCAAACAATCTATACATTTGTTGTATTTCATTAGCCTGGAAATACAAGGGACTCAGAACATTCAAAAGAAAAAGTGAGATGGAATTACTGCACAGTTTTGATTTCAGAATGGGGTGGATGGTTTCAAGGCTTATGTAAAGTAAATGAACAGAACAAAGGAGTGCCTAGAGATACTTAGCACTGAAGAGGATATCTAGAAATTCATCTGCATGCATGTTTTCAATAGAGGACCCTGGGAGTTTAATATGAAAAAGAAGAGGTCTTTTACAAACAAGATATCTCTGCCGGGGCAGGAAAGAGATGACTTAACTTTGATTCTTCAAAAAAATTTTCTGAAGACTTATCTAAGTGTATGAGTGTTTTCCTGCATGTATGTGCATATATGTGCACTATTTGTGTGCTTGTTGCCCAAGGCCAACAGGAGATGGCGCTAGATCCCCTAGAACTGGAGTTAGGGATGGTTGGAGTCTCCACGTAGGTGCTGTGAGCTGAACCTGGGTCCTCTGCAAGAACAGCCTCTTAACTGCTGCGCTGTCTTTCCAGCCCCTAACTTCAATTTTAATTCATGCCACACTCAAAAATTAAGGCAAATGACACCTAAATAAATAAATATGAAATGTTAAAAGGATGTATTTCCCAAAGACACAGTAGAAAGTCTCCACGCGTGGGTTAAGTTTTAAGTGACACAGATACACACCAAACAGAAACAAAGCATAAATTAAAAACTGGCAAACTGAGCTTTGCCAAAATGAATAGAAAAATCTCTTTACCAAATCATAATAAAAAAAAAGTCTCAGAGCAAATCCATGAAAGGCATAAACCTGGACACTGGGGAGACCAGCAGAATGTCATACAGAACAACCCAAAGAAATTGATAGGAACAAGGAAGCCAGAGGGAGCTCTGGAGAATAAGATAAAGGTCTCAAAAACATCAGCTTTCAATTGGCTGATACCGTCAAGGAAGGGCAGACTATCCACGGGAAATCACAGCATTCAGGTAGAAGTGGCCCAGCCGTTTCAAGTCTTTCAAGTAAAGCAGCGACTGTGGGCAGTGAACCTTATGTTATGGTACAATGAGGAAACAAAGATGCATTCTGCAGCCTCACACAATGACAAACACCGGTCTACGGGGAGGGCTCCACAAACCTGGGGGTGGACATGCTAAATAACACAGCTTCAAAGCACGCAAAGAAAACTCTTGATAAAGCAGGAAGAAGAGACAGGTTCACAAGTGTTTGGGACCGTGACACTAGTCTCCTAGCAACCAATAGAATACAGACCACCCTGTCAAATAACCACAAAATGCAATTTTTTTTCTCTAAACAGCCATGTAACATTAAACAAGATTGACTATATTGTGAGTCATAAAGCACATTTTAACAAATCAGAATTGAAACCATGCAGAAGGTGTTCTCTGACTAAATTGATTCAGTTTAGAAACTGTAAGACAAAGTCAAAAGAAAATTTCCAAATGTATGGAAAATAACATTTTTGCAAAAAGAAACAAATTCACAATGAAAATTCAATAATAGCTGGGCATGGTGATGCACACCACTGATCCTGATGCTCAGGAGACAGAAATAGAGGCAAAGGCATCATATCTCTGTATGTCTGGTATACATAGAGAGTCCCAGGACAGCTAGAGCTACATACTGAGACCCTGTCTAAGAAAGAAAGAAAGAAAGAAAGAAAGAAAGAAAGAAAGAAAGAAAGAAAGAAAGAAAGAAAGAAAGAGAGAGAGAGAGAGAGAGAGAGAAAGAAAGAAAGAAAGAAAGAAAGAAAGAAAGAAAGAGAGAGAGAGAGAGAGAGAGAGAGAAAGAAAGAAGTCCAAAAATAAATGAAAATAAGGAAAAATAAAAGCATATTAAAACATTTAGTTAAAAACATGCTGAGGAAATTTATAGCACTGGACACTTGTACTGACTCTTTTTGATGGTGCTAGAGTTTAAACCCAGAGCTTCTGCCTCCCAAGCGCCGGGATTAAAGGCATCTACTACACAGGCAGGTGAATCTCTTGAGTTCAAGGCCACCCTGTCTACAGAGTGAGTTTCTAGACAGCCAGGACTATGCAGAGAAATCCTGTTTCAAAAAAACAAACAAAAAATAACATTTTAAATCCAGAGTCTCATACATTCCAGGTAGTGATTGGACCACTGGATTGAATCTTCAGTCAGAAAGTCATACAGCAGAAATTTAAAAAGGCTTGCAAATTAATTCTAGGAGTTCATGATGGAGAGGATGCATCCCTCCATCCTAATCTGTTTTCACTGGAAAAAATTCAGCAAACAATTAATGAATAATTGGCATTACTGTTTAAAAGCCAATCAACACAATCCATTGTTTTGATTGGATAATGGAAAAAAAGTCTTATAAGTTTATCAGCTAGTGATAAAAAGATTTTGATAAAATCCAACTTCCATTCATGGAAAAGAAAACCTCCACAAATTTGGGGCTTGGATTGGCTAAAAGTATATATAGAGGTGTAGTCTGGAGTTTCTGTCTCACTAGAAACTCTCAAATTCTCTGCATCCACTTCCCAAGTAACTGATTTGAAGGCTTAATGTTATACCTTCTGGGCCAGTAGCTCAAGCATATTACTATCTAACTCTTACACTTAGATTAATCCATAGTTGTATTTTTGTTTGGCCACATGACTTGGTTCTTTTTATCAATACAGCAATCTCATCTTGCTTCCTCTGCATCTGGCTGGTGTCTATTGCTTTCTTCTTCCCAGAATTCTGCTCATCTGGTCACCCTACCTATACTTCCTGCCTGGCTACTGACCGGTGAGTGTTTTATTAAACCAATACAGGTGACAAATCTTTACAGTGTGCAAGAGTGTTATCCCACACAGAGAGCCTATAGTCCGTGACATTCTTGAGAGTAAAGGACTAGACTCTTCACATAGACAAATTACAAAGGAAGAAATAAAACTGTCCCTGTTTACAGACGCTATAAATGCACAGAAAACCTAAAGGAAACAAGTCCAAACAAATCTCAAAGCAAAGCTGAAGGCTAAAAGGTTAAAACAGAAAAGTTGGTGTTTGCATATACCAATGATGAGCACTTGGTGGTTAAAGCTAAAACCAACAGCTCTGTTCACACCCCAAAGAAGGACATCGGGACACTTCAGAAAGCCATCCTATTTAGAGATAGTCTTACAGAGAAAGGAAACTGAAATGAGGTTATTAGGGTGGGTCCTGACACATCCCACTAATGCTTGGGGAAGCTTGGACAGACATACAAACACACACAAACACACACATGCACACAGAGAATACCAGCTGAGCGTGGAAAAGGCCCTCTGCACACGTCTCCAGGAAAAGCCCGGAATGGTCCTTGCCTCACTCGTCAGAAGCAGCCAACCCTTCTAGAAGGAAACATGATTTGAACATTAGGTCTCTAGAACTGTGAATACATTTCTGTTTTTTTTTAAGGCACCTGTGTTGTGGGCTGGGCTATGCTAGTGCTAACAAATAAGACACAAAGCAAAAGAGGGACAGAGAAGGAGAAGCTATCTGTGGCCAGCTTAACGATTTCTGCACAGCCAGTGGCCCAGACATGTAGCCTGAAGTTATTCTGACCCATCCAGGCCTGAGATCTGGACTAAGCTTTCCCACCCTTAGACCTGTAGCTGCTTATAAAATAATTACTTAGAGGCTTATATTAGTTACAAACTGTCCAGCCTATTGCTCAGGCTCATTACTAGGTCTTACAGCTTAACTCACGTTTATTAATCTGTGTATTGTCACGTGGCTCCATGGCTTTATTCGTGTCCCATTACATCTTGATTTCTGGGCTGCCACCTGCAGTGTCTTTCCTGACTCTGCCCTTCTTCTCCTTTATCTCTGCCTGAATTTCCCACCTGCCTCTAAGCTGCCTTGCAATAGGTCAAACAGTTTCTTTATTAGCCAGTGGTAATAAAGTATATTCACAGTATCCAGAAAAACATCCCATATCACATACATGTGATCAGTGAAATAGAAGGAAGTGCCCAGAACGAGACCCTCACAAGCACGTGACTGGCTTTTAACAGAAATAACTCCAGGGAGAAAGGATAGCTTTCTCAACAAATGGTGGTGCTCATGGGTGAGACAAAGAGCCCAAATAATCCTTACATCCTAAAAAATTCACTTTTAACATTTATGTATGTGTTTATGTGTGTCAGCACACACATACGTGAGGTTGGGTGGCTGAGTGGCCACATGAGGGTGTTGGATCTCTCAGAGCTGGAGTTACAGGCCATTATGAATCACCCAACATAGGTGCTGAATTCAGGTCCTCTGCAAGAACACAGGTACTCTCAACTGCTGAGGCTTTTCTCAAGGTCTCTATCTCTCACATCTTATTAAAAATGAAGTCTAGGCTGGAAGATGGGTCAATGAAAAAAATGTACATACTGCCATGCCTGATCACCTGAATTCGATCTCTGGGCCCCACATGGTAAAAAGAGAGAATAGACACCTTCCTGCAAGACACCTCTGACCTCCACATGTGCCATGGGTGTATACACATGCATGCACACAAATAGTTAAAAAATTAACTCAAAACAGGTCACAGGTTCAAATAAACATAAAGTATAAAACTTTACATTTATTAAGTTTGGTTCCTAATTCAAACAAAACAAACACTCCTATGTGACTTTTAGAAAAGAAAGAAAGAAAGAGAGAGAGAGAAAGAAAGAAAGAAAGAAAAGAAAGAAAGAAAGAAAGAAAGAAAGAAAGAAAGAAAGAAAGAAAGAAAGAAAGAAAGAAAGAAAGAAAGAAAGTCTCTGGGTTTTAGACTTGCCAAAGGGTCCTAAGATTCAACACCAATTCATGAAAAGAAAATGGGCGAAAACAGAATGCCTTTGCTCCTCCAGGAAAAACACTGTCAAAAGATGCAGGGCCAAGTGAAGGCACACAGGCACAGAGCTCCCAAGAACGAGGTCTAGAACACGGAAAAGTCTTTCAAAATGAATTGTAAAAACAAGTTGTCCCATTGAGACACTGGCTCAGGGCGTGAGTGGACTTCTGTTGTTGCTGAAGATGGAAGCCAAGACCTTTCAAATACCTTGGAGCTAGGCAAGTGTCCTCCAGGTCCATGGGGCATTCCCCTAGAGCTGCTAAGTACATGGTAAATGCTAATGAAATAAGTGGCCCAACATTAGGAGCCATCAGAGAACGCACATGAAAACATGTGTATGTATCACTCTACACCTATCACAGAGGCTGGTCTGAAAAGAGGGGTGCACTCGAGGCTGTAAGGTCCTGGGGAACTGCACCACTCAGAATCTTCCTGCTGTGAATGGGAAATGGTAGGGTTATTCCAGGAAACACCTTAGTTCTTTAAAGCAGAAGAGTGGAGCTGTCAGAAGGCACACAGCTCGCATTCTGGGGCATCAATGAGAGAAATGAACATTGTTGTCATTAGAATATTTATATCAGTTTTCTATGCCTGGAAATCTGGAAACAGCCTAGATGAACACTAACATGCATAGCAATACATCCCCAGCATGGATAGTCTGGATACACACACACACCTTAAGGCGTGGCCAGGAACAGCTTAAAGTGCTGGTCCCTGAGAACAATGCTCTCTGCCTCTCCACCAGGAGGAAGATCCTTTCGGATGAGTAGATCAACTCTTCATTCACTGCATTTTATATTGTAAATGGCTTAATAAATATTGACCTAATAATATACCTCCTTGTGAAAATTAATCAGGCTTATTAATTGGGTCAGAACATTTGTTCACTCTGTGTACTGGATTGAAGCCAGGAGCTTGCACATCCTAGGCAAGCGCTCTGCCTTGGGGCTAGGTCCACAGCCCTTACACTTTTTATTTTGAGATAGGTCTTACTAAGTTAACCAGGGTGGCCTTGACCTTGTTGTGCAGCCCAGATAGGCTTTGGACTTGTAATCCTCCTGCCTCAGCTTTCTAAGTAGTTGGAATTGTAGGCCCAGACTACCAGGTCAGGCTAGGAGTTGGTACTGATTGATGTTTGAGAAAGGTGACTCAGGGAAACTATTTTGAGCCATAAATGCCAGTTTCAACAGGACATGTCTGGTATGATTCTTTTTCTAGAACATTCATTAAGTAACATAATTATAGAGATGGAAGAAGATTAGAGGTTGCTATGGGTCAAGGGTAGAGTTAGGTAAGGCAGTGAAGGGGGACAGTCTTTCTAAGACAGTATGGATAAGAAAGCTGTTTCTAGGGACAGTTGCCTTAAACTCTGCAAGATAAAACTGCAGAGGCCCAGAGCATGTACACATGCAAGCATATGCTCGTGTTTAACAGTAATTGATGCCAATGTCCTCATGTCAATACCCTGCTCTTGTTCTATGATCCATTCCCATTTGGGGAAGAAACTGTGTGTATGTACAGAAACAATTTCTGAAAATTGTTTGCAATTGGCATTCAAACCCCCCCCCCCAAAATGTAAAGAGCCACATTGTAAAAGAAAAAATAATCTAACTAGGATGTATAGACCTCCAAACTGACAAAGAACTCTTATAGATCAAGAGTAAGACAATCAACACAGTAACATTGGATAAAAGATGTTTTAAAAATACACTAATAAAAATTAGCATATGGAAAAGTACTTAAAATCATTTATGCTAAGGATCTACCCATGAGGCTTGGACCAGAGAATCAACAAGGAGTTGACTCTTGGGTAGTACAGTTTGGGAAGGAAGCAGGCTCATTGTGTGAGACATTGTGCTGGTTGCTGGTTAAATTAAACTCACTGAAAGTGCCATCCGAGATTTTTGAGAGGCAGCCATTTTCCCCAGAGTAGCTGGGTTTGAGTTAGGCGGAAAAATCCAAGCATGTACAGGTAGAAGTGTGAGCAAGGAGACTGGGCTGTCAGCAGCCCGTCTGCTCAGTTCTGAATGGATGAGCAACTGGTGGTTCCCGCAGGGCCACCGAAGCCAGACATTTTAGCTGGGTGGGGTTGGGGCTGTGAAGAGGTAACCCTGCCCCAGAGCAACACCAGAGAGGGGAATCATAGCAGCATGGGCTTCAGGAAACATTTCAGAAGAAAAGGCTCCCCACCTTCACAGTGGTGACAACTCTTCACAGAGTGAGCTTTCACTAATACACACCTCATTTTTTTTTTTTTTTTAAATTTGTTTTTGGAAATGCTGGGCACAGGATTCAGGACTTTGCCTGTGCCTTCTTAGGAAAGTGTGTGTGTTGTGCCCCCCCCCCCCCCGCACGCCAGAATTATAGTTCTCTTAGCCCAATAAAGTTGATTTTTTAACACTTTCCCACATGTCCCTGTCCCCTTTTCTGATCAGGTCTGAAGCACATCCTGAAAATCACTTCCAACAGGGAAGGACCATAGTCTGGGCCAGTCAAAATCTGACGTGACAACATATCCCGACTCCCGTGGGCAGACAGTATTAAACAGCTACCTACTCACTGGCTCGCCCACCAGCACCTTCCTGGAGCTTGATCACCAAGGCTCTCCCCTTCCATCTTGGTCACCTGGTCCTTTTTCTCCCTGGTGTCTGTGACAAGATTGCCTCCTCCAGGAAGCCTTTCAGGATGCTCCATGCCTGGTTCCCTGCGCCTCCCTCACTGCCTTAGTGTCTCAGGGTTGACCTGTTATTTGATTTTTTTTTTTTTTCTTTCTAGAAAGCCATGCTCCCCAGTCCACTGAGGTCTCCTTCACAGGGATCTCCAATGGGCTCTTATTCCCTGCTGCGCAGGCCCTGGTGCTCGGCAGGAGGTCTGCATCCAATCTCAGAGGCCTACCTGTGTTTAGAAATCCAAGCCTGACAGGTGGGGCGGGGCCCTGCAGTTGGGGAGGGTTCTGAGCTGATTCGTTAAAAGGTTTTATGAAAGCATGCTAAATAGACCGTGCAATTGGGAGAATAAGTTCTTCTCTGGTGGAAATTACTCAGCCATTTGGTTCTTATTTTGGCGAACGCGGCTCGGCCCTTTTGAACGCACTTGATACGCCTCGGCTGCCAGAGCAACAGGAAGATATGCTTTGAATTCCCTGTAAACCCCGTGTAAACACCAGGCTTACGGGTAATTGCAACAGAACCCAGCTCCACCCCGCAGCCTCTGAGTGCCACCCCTCGACTACTGCCTAGGCCTGCAGCCCGAGGCTTCACCTCTGGCTTCAAGGTCTAACACGTGCCCGCCCAGCCTGCACCCAGACATTGCTGGCCTCTAGAAGGGCTTCCTCCTGGCAAGAAGAAGCTGGCAGCTTCCTGCTCAGGCCTCTGCTGCTACCAGCCACCCCAGCTTGGTAGAATCCCCAGTCTACATACAGCTCTGGGCTCCAAAGCCAAGTCTTTGGTCCAAGACAGGAAGACTTCTGCCCTGGCTTCAGCAGAAGGGCTTTGATCTCTGGACCCCTTTGCCCAGTTCACTGTCCTCAGGCCTGTGTGTTCTACATTTTACCCTGGGGCCCTCAGCTCACAGGATGCCTACTTACTCGTTCTGTCTTTTGGTGGACACTGACATTCAGGGTCGTGCCCCACATCAAATCTGAAGGTGGGATTCTTGCTTCTGAGCTTTGAGAATCTTGTCTAACTTGACTAGACCATCCATGAGGATCAAGCAGGATCCAGGTACAGATCTGGTGCTAAACCACTGGTCCCAACAGCAGTGTTCGAACTTGAGTTTGGGTCCCCAGCACCCATGTAAATGCTAAGTGGATGTAGCAGCCCACCTGCCGTCCCAGCCCTTAGGAGAAAGATGGGAAATGCCTCCAGCAACCTGACTTGCTGGGCTAGCTCTGGCTCTAGATCCTGCCTCAATGTGTACGGTGGAGGGCAATTGAGTAAGGCACCTGAAGACAACCTCTGAGCTCCACATTCACCCACAGGTGCACCTATACACACACACACACACACACACACACACACACACACACACACACACACACACACCCCGTATCTGACAGAGATAAAGAAGAGATGGTTATTCTATACTAAAGCTCCTTTTAAGGGTTCCAGGCAATCCTCAGTGTATTGGCCTTTCTGCCTTGTCATTAGAGGCTCCAATGCTCCCCCTCTGGAGGATGGAGCATTGGACACCATCTTAGGAGCAGAGACCAACCCTTGCAGGTCCAGATGCTGCTGTACTTCATCCTCACTCTCCTCCCCATCTTCAGATTCATGAGAGATTCTCTCTTCTTTATAAATAAATGGCCTAGCCTCTGGCATTTTGTTATAGCAGCCTTAGTGAACCAAGACCCAGATCTTGCTTATGGGAGTGCTCTGGCACCCAGCAGCACCTGAGATGTGTGCTTCTTTCATTCTGCACTCTATTTTTTCAACTTTCTTGGTAACCATGGTCACCTCAGAATCTATTTCTCCCCATATCTCCATGGTGGGTTAAGTGACTCAGGTCAGGAAGGGGCTCTACACACAGTTAGGAACTGCATTGAAAGATGCAGGCACCTGGATACTTTTGGATCATCTGGAGGCTTCCTTGCTTATACGTTTAACTGGAGGTGGGGCGACCCTGCAGGACTTGGGCTTTGTGGTCTTCTTTAGACAGAGGCTCTTAGGAAGCCTCTTAGGAAGTTCTCAGAGGGAGAACTTCCGGAGAGCCTAGGCAAGGTTCATGGCATCTGTAGCCAGGAAGGCTGTCACAGAATCGCTTTCCCCCACTCTGTTGGTCAAAGACTTTTCATTCCAGGGAGGATGTGGACCCCAGTTCCCTACTTGATGAAAAACATGTCAAATGTTGCAGCTAGTTGCAGCCAAATGTCCGATCAGCACAAACAGCAAAAATAACATGACCTTCCCCAGAACCAGGCATGGGCTTCATCCTGTCCTGTGCCCCTGATCCCTGCTTGTGCGCTAGACCTTATGAGTTGAATGCTTCTATCCTGAGGTCTTTTTGAGGAAGCAGGCATGCAGTGCAGGGTAGGATTTGGTCCTGATGTCTGTCTCCTGGGGGTGCAAAACAACTATACTTCAGCAGACCACTGCATATTTGTTACATGACAAACTTCATTGTGTCCACAAAGGTTCACTCACTGTGGACCAGTCCCAGTAGCCAAGCTGGATGAGGCTTCTGTTTCCTGGAGCTTACTGTGGGATGAGAGACAAGAACCAACTGGGACACCCCAGTCCCAGGAAGGCAGCATGAGATAGAAGCTGCAAGAGAGAAGCGGTGTCATTACCTGACACCAAGTAGTGAGGGGGTTCAGACCTATGGAAGGACCCCCTCAGGAAACCGAAATAGCTATAGGCCACAAAAAGGTCCCCGGGGACCAAAGGCCCTGAGATGTCGCCAAGCAGGGAGTATTGGGCCAAAACTACAAAGTCAAGAGAGGTGTGAGTAGCCATGTCCCCCTGGGGCCATCCCGAGGGTTCTGTGGATCCTAGCAGAAATGAAAGGGCCGAGGTCCCTTCAAACCCATCTTATGCCTTTCCTCCTACCCCAGGTCTGGGGTCTGTCCTCCAGGAGCACTGCCTCCACAGGGATTTTGTTCAGGTGGGTCAGTGCCAAGACCAGCCTCAGATTCCCCACCCCTGCCCCTCTTTTGCCTGGGTGCTGCTGGTGGCTGTCAGGCAAAGCTGGCGGCAGATCAAACACCCCCCCAGGGTCTGGCCTTGCCCATCAGGAAAACATCACGTGGCACTGGAATGAGGTGATTTCGAGCAGCCGATGTGAGGAAATGGGTATTTATGTAGCTGCGGGCATGGTTTTTATTTTCCCTAATTTTCAGATTACTTTCGATTAGGCCTCTTCGGAGTAGAAGAGGCTTGAAGTGAAATCGATCCTGCCTAAATCATTATGGCCAGCTTAGCCCCAGGCTGCCTCTGTAGACAATTACCCCAGACCCTGGGGTTAGGGGGCAGACTCCAGGCAGGGGACACTTCCCGGGGCTCACCCAGACTTGAGCAGGCCCAGGGCCTTTGTGCCTTGTGGCACACAGCAGCCATTGATTCCTAGTCTCTGGCAAGAGGGGCTGGGGGGAACAGAGTGAGGATCAGTTCCTACCATCTGGACTCTATCTCTGTTCCCGCCCCTAAGCAGGACAGGGAGGGGGCTGGGACAGGGAGAAGGGAAAATGCCCAGGCCAAATTTAAATGCTTTCGTGAATTCTGTAGTAGAAATGTTTTGACATGAATATTTTTGTCAGTCTCTAGAGTTTGCCAAAAGAATCTCAACTCCCACCACGGCTCACAGTTGGCTCTGGAGCCATTGCAGGACAGGCCGTGCCCCAGCACCTGCGAAGCTAACTGGGGTGGCTTGTGGGGGGCTGGGGGGGGGAAGACTCCATGGGACACTTTGCCTCCGAGGTGAACCCTCAGACATCTGAGGGGGTGGGTCCAAATCCAGGGGCAGCCAGGGAGCTGGAGGGGAAAGTGGACAGCCTGAGAAGGACTCGCAGGGCTTCACAGGGCTTCGCTTTCGGGAACTTTTCTTCTTCCTCTTCCTCCTCCTCCTCACCTTCACAGGGCCTCATGTAGCTAAGGCTGTTTCCAGATTCTGTGTAGATGAAGATGACTTTGAACTTAATGATCCTTCTGCCTCCATCTGCTGAGCACTGGGATTACAGCCATGTACTACCATGCCTGGTTTTTTGGGTGTTGGGCATGGAACCCTTAGTTTTGTGCATATTAGGCAAGCACTCTACCAACCGAGTTACAGTCCAGCCTCTAGATGCTTTCTTTTTCAAAATATAAATTTTTGGTGATGCATGCCTTTGATTCCAGCACTTGGGAGGCAGAGGCAGGTGAATCTCTGTGAGTTTGAGGCCAGCCTGGTCTACAAAGAGAGTTCCATAACAGTCAGGGCTACACAGAGAAACCAGGTCTTGAAAAGCAAACAACAAACAAAAGCATTTGCCCACACACATGAGGACTTGAGTTCAAATCCCAAGATTCCACATAAAGCCACTCACAGTAACATACCTCTGTCATCCCAGAGCTCATACAAGAGATAGGAGGTGAAGACAGGAGACTCCCCAGAAACTTAGGGGCCAGCTAGCCTGGAGTACACAGCTATTCACGGTCATCAGCATGCCCGTTCTTCTCATGGATGGATAATATATCCAAGTCACCTTTTACTGCTCCATTAATCCCACGGTGGACACTTGTGTTGCCCTGGCTCTGGGCTGTTAGAATTGTGCTGCTATGGATGTGGCTATATGTTCGTCAAGTCCTTAATGTCTGTTCTTTTGGTGAGGGCAAACTCAGAAGTGAAGAACCACCAGGCTGTTGCCAGGCAACACACCACTCTCCAGTTCTATCAGCCACGCACAGAGGTGCCAGTTTCTCCACATCTGGCTAGTGCTTGTTCTTTTCCATTTCAGCTCTGCCAGGAGTTGCCAAGTGCTTTCTCGCTAAACACCTTTACATGATGAGTTCATTGGCTATCTAGACGTAGTCTTTGGCCAAACATCTGTTCAGTCCATTGCCCATTTGTAAATTCAGGTGTGATTTTTGAACGGTAAGTAGATGAACCATTTTCTTTACGGGCATGTATTTATTGTGCGCGTGTGTGGAGCATGCATGTGTTGGGTCAGAGAACAGCTAGCAGAAGTCATTTCTCTCCTCCCAACAGGCGAGTCCTGAAGGTCAAACAGGTTGTCAGGCCTGGGGGCAAATGGCCAATGAGTCATCTTGCCAGCGCCTGGCACAGATTTTCAAATGCGTCCTTAGTAGGAGTCTCTGGTCTGATTTGCAAATCTCTTCCCCTGATGCGCATGCCATTTCATTCCCTATGCTCCCTTTGTTTTAGTTTTCGCTTTGAAGCTTCGGTTTTTGATTCATTTGGAGTTAGTTCTTATAAATGGGATGAGATAAGGGCCCAATGCTGGTCCTTCTCATGAGGCTATCAAGTTTCCCTAACATTTTTGGTTAAAGAATGCTTTTCCCAGTGAGTGGTCTTGGCAACAAAATAGAAAATCCCTTCCCATGCACGGGAAGGCCTATCTCCTTTTCTGGGTTGCATCCTCATGGTTTGTGTGTCTGTCATCCTGCCAGACCACACACTTCTGGTAAGTTTCTGGTAAGTTCTGAAGTTGCAATTACAGGTCCTCCAACTCTATTCTTTTTAAAGATTATTTTGTCTCTCTGGATCTTTTGAGGTTCTGAGTGAGTTTAAGTGTGGAGTTTTCATTTCTACAAAAAATGCCATAGAGACCTGGGAAGCAGTTACGGCTGTTGGTGACTGACAGTGTGCAGCCTTTCACAGGACACAGGGTGCTGGTGATCTCCCGCTCACACCTTTTCATCTCTTTCTGTCGTACTTGAGCAGGTGACGAGTCTCCACGCCCAATCCTTATAGGATTCTCTCAGAACTTCATCATTTTTTATGTCAATTAAAAATTTTCATGATTTCATTTTTATTTTTAGTCTCTAGAAGTGCAATGTATTCCAGCATACTGTTTTTATGTTCTGAACGTGTGGTAATTCATTTTTTGGTTCTGATAATTTTTCATTTCATTTTTTCCAGTCATTTCTCTATATTATATATACACACATATATATTATATAAGGCATTATATAATATCTAATATATAAAAAAGGCATTTCTCTCTATCTTATATATAGAGTACGTTATATTATATATCATATAAAGTCATGCCAGTGAATTAAGATCATTTTACAACTTTTGCATTTGAAAGCCTTTTACTTCTTTTCTCTTGCCTCATTGCTCTGGCTCAGACTTTTAATTTTTTTACTTTGAGACAGGGTCTTGATACATAGCCCTAGCTAGCCTGGTATATGCTATGTAGCCCAGGCTGGCCTCAGACTCACAGTTCTCTCCTTGCCCTAGCCTTCTGAGTGCTGGGATTACACCACGGGTGACAATACCTAGGTCCAACTAGGAACTCTAGCAATATAAGGAACAGAAGTGGTGAACGTGGGTATGTTTTTCTTATTCCTTTTTACAGATTTATATTTATTTATTTTTTCTGTATATAGTGCTCTGCCTGCATGCATGCCTGCCCGCCAGAAGAGGGCACCAGATCTCATTACAGATGGTTGTGAATTACCATGTGGTTCCTGAGGATTGAACTCAGGACCTCCCAAAGAGCAGTCAGTGCTCTTAACCACTGAATCATTTTTTCAGCCCTATTTTTATTATTTTTAATTATGTGCACATATGGTAGTGTGTGTGGCATGGTGTGCACATGAAAGAAGGTACTCAGGGAGACCAGAAGAATCTTATAGAGTTGGAATTAAAGGCAGTTGTGAGCAGCTGTGGTGGTTTGAAAGAAAATGCCCTCCAAAGGGAGTGGCACTATTAGGGGGCGTGGCCTTGTTGAGGAAAGCGAGTCATGGTTGGGGAGGGTTTTGATGTCTCTTTTGCTTATTCCCTTGCTGTGATTGTTTAATTAACTTCCTATTGCCGAAAAGATGTCGGACTCTCAGCTCCTTCTCCAGCACAGTGTCTGCCTGCATGCCACAGTTCCTGCTGTGGTGATAATGAACTGAACCTCTGAAACTGTAAGCAACCTCCCTCAATTAAATGCTTTTCTCCAGGCATTTGTGGGTCTTGGGTCTGCAGTACAGTGTTTACAAAGAAAGGTTCACCACTTTCCTACCTGAGTCAAGTGAGTGAGGCCAGTGTCCGCCCAGTCCTGAAGGCGTCTCTTTGACTCCTTAGAACATATACACACAACCATTTGTCAACAAGATGGGCTCTGCTCTGAGGGCCCAGAGAACATATACACACAACAGTTTGTCAGTTTGTCTGCTCTATCTGAGGGCCCAGGGTCTTGGTCTAGGTTCACAGGCAATTTCCACTTCACAAGTGATGTCACCACGAGGGTGACGGAGGGCAGGAAAAGGGTGGACAAAGTGCCTTTTCCTTCTGGAGCTTCCCTGAGGTACCATAAGCCCTTGCCTGCGCCTCAGCATTCTGACAAAGCAGATCATGACGGCTGTTATTTGTTACTCTTCCATCTTTCTGTTTGGAAACAGGAGCTCGAAGCCCCCGGTCTATCACACCTGAGCACCTTTTCTTGATTTTCCCTGCCTAGAGCTAAGGCACTGTGGCCTTTTGGGCTGCAGCTGGGTACCAGTGTCAGCCAGGCCTTGAGGAAGAGTCCTCAGTCATTATAGGGCTCTGGAAGGTGGGGGTCTTGGCACTGAAGTCACCTCCAAGAAATGCTTGAGAAGGCTGGGGTTGGTCCTGAGAGGACCCAGAGTGAGGGTGGAAACAATACGGCGCTCAACTAGTAATCCCTGCCCAGGAATGTGCGTGAGTAAGCTGCATAACTGTCATTTAAGCTCTGTTATCACCTTAGACCCCTGCATGTTGGAGACGAACTCAGATCTACCTAATTGGTTGACGGTGGTGATGGATTTTGGACCAGTAGTTCTAGATTCTGATTATCTTTTGATGCATAGCATATAACCTCAAAGCTTTGTTGCTCAAAATGGCAGTAGTATTATTCTCATAGGTTCTGTGGGTCAGAGATAGGCAGGACAGTATGGTGACAAGTTGTCTCTATCTGGCACCAACAACTAGCAAGATTGTGGGTTTGTGTGACTCATTGCATACTCATTGCTGCAGGCTGTGCCTCCTCTAAGACATCTGTTTTAGATGACCTGATGAAACAGGCCTATCATTCGGCTGGTTGGGAGGCTGAGGCAGGAGAATTGAAAGAGACTTGCCTGGGCTACAGCATGAGTTCAAGTCCAATCAAGGCAACTTAGTGAGATTTAATTTTTATCCCAAAATTAAAAAGCAAGACTAGCAAGATGGCTGTGCTGGTAGAGGTGTTTGATCATTCGGGAACCACACGGTGGATGAGAGAAAATTGTGGTGATATGTTATATATTTAATAAAACCGGTCTGAAATATCAGAGAAGAGATCCACCCACAGTCAAGCCAGGAGGATCAGAGAGTGGAAAGTCACACCTTTAATCCCAGCACAGGAATGACTGAGTGGTGACCTATGCCTTTAATCCCTTAGTTCCAGAGATAGAGATCTTTCTGTGTTTCTGTGAGCACAAGGCCTACCTACCAAACAGTAGTAGCTCACACCTTTAATCTTAACTCTGGAATATGATGCAGAATTGAACCTGGAAGTGAAACAATTGGTCAAAGAAGGCATTTGAGGCAGGTGTTGGAAGACAGAGATTATTCTGTAGAAACATGAGCCAGGCTGAGGACTCTGGAAGATGGCTGGGTGAGAACTGACTGTGGTCTGCTTCCTCTCTCTGATATTCCAGCTTTTCCCTGATATCTGGCTCTGAGTTTTCATTTAATAACAACTAGAATTTGTGTTACAGAGAATTGACTCCTAAACACAAGCCCTGACAACACACACAAAATATCAGTAATAAATGCTTTAAACAATTAGTTCCTCCATAAGTGTCTAAACAAGCTTACACGTAGCCTGTGTCACAGAGTAAAAGAAAATGCATGATTACAGCCAAAACAACTTGGATGAATCTCTAAGACATTATTACAAAAAAAAAAACCAAACAAACAAACAAAAAAAAAACCAATTCCTGAGATGGTACAATCATAGAAATGGAAGACAGATCAATAGTTGGCACAGCTTAAGGGACAGATGGGGGGTGGGAGATGAGGGGGACTATGAAAGGACAGCAGGAAGGCTGTTCCGATGGAGGGTCTCCTCCTTCACTACGTCAGTAGGGCCAGAAACCCACACTAGACATTGCACAGCACTAAACAGGCCCCCAGGCAGACCAGTCAGAGAGAAGCCAGGGCAATCAGAGCATGTCTGGCACACCATCCAATGTCAATACTTTGGTTGTATAATGTTATACTGTAAGTTTCCAAACTGTTACTTCAGGGGAAATGGAACAAAGCAAAGGGTCCACAGAATCTGTCCATAGAAAGTTTTTATAACTGCTTGGATGAATTTGTGATGCTCACAATAAACTATTCAGTTGAAGAATAATAAGGAATTATAGGGATGGCTCTGTGGTTAGAGCAGTAGCTGCTCTTCCAGGGTTCAGTCCCCAGCACCCCCATGGCAGTTCACAACCTTCTGTTACTCCAGTCTCAGGGACCTGATGCCTCCTCAGGCCTCCCTGGGCACTGCACACACTCCATGCACAGATATACACTCAGGCAAAGACACACACAAAGTAAAAATAAATTAAATCTCAGAAAACATCTAGAAAGAAAAATAACAAAACATCTGGAGAATTTTTATATGAAGGCCAGAGTCATAAATGATATTTTATCCAAATAGGAAAATATCAAAACATTCAACTATTTAGAAAAACTTAAAAATCAATTATAATAGTTGTTTATAAATAATAGTACCTTGTATTTAATAAATAACAATCTCTGCCTGATAGAGAATGACTGTCAGTGACAGTCTTTGTCCTCAAGGAGTTTCTATTAGGTGTCTATTTTTAATTAACTAGCTGATTAATTAGTTTAATTATTCTGGGGCAGTGTCTCACTGTGTAGCTCAGTTCTGGAACTTGCTATGAAGCCCAGGCTGGTCTTGGAATTGTGATCCGCCTTCTTTAGCCTCCTGAGTTCCAGGATGTCAGTTGTGTGCCACTGGGCCTAGCTTAGGTCTAGTTAAAGTGGAGGCTGTAATTATTCTACTGTGTGGCACACTGCAGTTCCCTCTGTTAGTGCATTGTCTCACCACATCTGCTCTGACTCTGTCGTTTCTAGTGAGGCTTTTTCTGACATCAGACCAAAATGCAGAACTTTAGAATCATTTCATTGCAGACACAATTCACAAGCCTAAGTACTGTGTGGTGGGATTCAGGTGTCAGCCCATAAGGTCTGAAGACGCTTATCCAGGGTTCCAGGCTCCTGAAGGGGGAGTGGCCAACCCCATTCAAAAGGGGCTGCTGGGATCTTGGGGTTGCCCACTCTCCCTTCAGGAACCCCGGACCCTGGATAAGCATCTTTGGACCCCTGAGTCCCAGCACAGTACTGAGTGCTGCCAGAGCACGGTTCCTGTGCAAACCTTGCCTGATACAGATGTGATGCCACAGAAATGGAATCACACTGTTGCATTTTCCAGGCAGGTTGAAAGTTTCTGGAACTGGTTATCTAGTCTTAAAAGATTTAAAGGTATGAACAGCCCTGTTCTCTGTGGTAAGGAAGACAGTGCCAGGGCCCTAGATGTAGCTTATTTGCTCAGCATGCGTGCAAAAGGCCCTGGGTTCAAGTCCCAGCCCTGCAAACAATGAAACAATTCAGTTAGTCAGGGTCAAGATGTGGTGAAGTATTGAGATTATTCTTCTTGGACATTTATAACCAAACAGAGAGTGTCTGTGTAGCCACATATTTGCCACATTAGAACATTCGAGTTAAAATAAGAGCAAGGGTGATACTGTGGTTTTTCCTAACTGACCAGGGACTGAAAAAGCAGGACTTGAGACGTCCTCTTCTTACCAAGTTCTACATCAACAACACAAAGTCTCTGCCTGTCTGATGGCCTTGTTCCCGACAGCCACCGCACTGGGATTTCTGCAAAGCCAGCTCAGAAGCTCACTCTGTGTATGGCTGAATCACTGCTCACAGTGGCCAGCCTGTGGGGTCATAGTCTCAACCTCACATTGTCTTTCCATTCAAGTAAAAGCATCAAGTGAGAAGGAATGGAGTCTTCAAGCTGCAGGTGAGAGGGTCTGAGGAGACGACCTGAATGAAGCCAGGGACACCAGACTTTGAAATCCCCTTGCATTTTCTTTGCTGATAGAAGCAGTTATTTTAGCCCATCCGGGAAGGCAGATCTCTGCCTGTCACGTCTGAAGGGACTTCTCCATTTTCCTCCCCTGCTTGGAAAGGTACAGCTGCTGAGTCTGGAGGATCTTCCCCATCCCTGACAGCTGTTTCACAGGGCACTGCCTGCTTTCCATATGACTCACCACTATCATGGATTTTTACCTTGAGGCTTGTAACTGGCTTTGAGGCCATGTTTTATCTTCAGGTGCTGAGAAAGGAGGAGAGGAAAAGGTAGGCACTGGCTTAAAACTAGATGCGAAGCTCAGCAGCACTCAAGGCAAAACAAGCGCCATGCATGATCCATGCACAAATTTGCTTCACCTCCAAACCACCCATTTTCTGTGCCCCAGTTCAGATAGGAATTTGGAGGAGCACACGTGAGAATGAACAGATACTAAGGATGTCAAAGAACGGTGCTGAGGAGCACAGTGTCAGGCAGGTGGAGGGTGCTGGTCTGTGTCTACTGAGAAGGCATTTTGGGCTAATTAACGTAAGTAATGCGGACGCGCTAGTTGGCCTACTGGTATCCGAACCAAAAGATTCCTCATAAATCATACAGAGTGTGAGAACCTCATGATATCCAGTCTATGAATATGCTGGGGTCCTTAAGAATCTGGACCTGGTGGAATCCCATATTTGTTTTCCACGATGGGAAGGACCAAGCAGAAGCGGTTAGAAATCATTTCTATCTCTAAGACAGTCAAAGGAATATAATTCCCTAGGAAGCCAGAGGTACATGTGCCAGGGGTGGTAGCAACGTTCCTCACCATTTAAATCTCCTATTTGCATTCAAGAAGAGAGAGACATATTTAGGAGAAGGGTGTAGACTGTCCTAAACTCAGCCAAGTGGGGACTCTACTTGCAGGCACCATACCAGATGTGGTTTTGTTACGTGGATACATGAACTCATTCCCTGGGACCTGATGTGTAGCCACAGACACAACAAATACTTCTGCACCATCCCTGCCAACAGAAGTAGTGTGCTTTTAGCCAACAAAGCCAGCGATACACGTTCACACATCTCTTTTGCTCAGAGGCATGCTAACTTCATCTCTGCTAGAGTGTGTCCACAGGAATCTTTCTTGCCTTTCCCTGACACAGGACATCTCCCTGGTCTACTGAATTAACACTATTGTGGTGATTATACCTGGTGAGGAAATGGTAACAATTCTAGCCTGGTGGTAAAACATTGAAATGCCACAGAGTAGACAATGTGATATGTGTGAAACTTCCAGGGACTTTCCTATTTTACTGAACATGTTGCTGTAACAAAATTCCTAGCTCACACTCTACAGGTACAGTGAGTAAGGCATCATTGTGAGGAAGGCATGGTGATGGATGCTTGAGGAAGCTGGTCACATTGCTACCCACATTTAGGTGGGTCTTTTTACCTCCATTATTATAATCTAAAATCCCCTTATAGATGTGACATGCCCAGAGGTTTGTCCTCAGATGATTCTAGATACTGTCTTGTTGGTGATCAGTGTTAACCATCACACATGGTGAAGGATAGACTTATGTCTGGCCACTCACACAATCAGGAATGAGGCCTGAGGCCTGGTGGGCTTCCTTATACTGAGGAGACATAACTATGACCTACTGACAGAGTAACTCAAAAGTGACAGGCCTTCAGTGTATCTGGAATCAGACTCCATTGCTATAGGTCAAGGCTGCTGTGTAGGTGACATGGAAACTTGGGCTATCAGCTCCAGCAGACCAATAGTGCTTGGGGTGTCAGTGGCAAGCACAGATGCTGTTTGGAGCTTTTGTCAGGTGAATTTCTTGCTGCTGGCATTTGAGAGCAAGGCAATAGATGATGGCTCCCCTTTGAGTTTGTGCTTTCTCTGCTGCTGGGCCTCAGTAAAAAATGGGAGGACTGGATGTGGTATTGGTCGCTAAGTTACCACATGTGGTAGTTTGAAAGAAAATGACCCCCAAAAGGAGTGGCACTTTTAGGAGCGGCCTTCGAGGAAGTGTGTCACTGTGGGGGTGGACTTTGAGTTCTCCTATGCTCAGGCTGCCCCCAATGTCACAGACCACTTCCTGTTGCCTGCGAGAGGTAGGACTGTCAGCTCCCTCTCCAGCACCATGTCTGCTTGCATGCCACCATGTCACACCATGAAGATAATGGACTATAAACCTCTGAACTATAAGCAGGTCACCTAGTTAAATGTTTTCCTTTATAAGAGTTGCCATGGTCATGGTCTCTTCACAGCAATAGACACCCTAAGACAGAAGTTGGTATCAGGAACTAGAGTATTGTTATGATAGATCTGACCATATTTTTGCTTGAATTTTGGTTGGACTTCAGTACTTTGGGTCATGAAAGCAGTGGAATGCTTTGAGCACTGTTTAATGGGCCATATTAGTAGGAGCCTAGAAGACAGTGATGCTAAGAGTGAGTTGAGCTGTCTCAAGAGACTTCAGAGAATATTAATACGTGGTCTAGAGAGTGTTCTTGTGGTATTTTGGTGAAGAATGTGGCTGCCTTTTGTCTTTGTCTGAAAAGTTTGCTTGAGGCTAAAGTGAAGAGTGGGTGTGTGGAATGTCTTTCTGGTTGCTGTGAACGTGCTTTATTATTGGTTAATAAAGGAGCTGTTTGGCCTAAGGCAAGGCAGCTTAGAGGCAGGTGGGCAGTTCAAGCAGAGATAAAGACAAAGGAGGGCGGAGTCAGGGACAGATGCTAGAAGATGCAGAGGAAGCAGGATGGGGATGCTGCGCTGAGCAAAGGGACCAAGCCACGTGGCAAAACATAAATAAGAAATATGGGTTAGCTTAAAATGTAAGGGTTAGTAATTTGCTTGAACCATAGGCCAAGCAGCAGCCTTTGTGTGATTATTTGGGACCAAGTGACTGAGGGGCTAGGGCAGGTCAAAAACCTTGACTGCAGAGGAGTTTTGGATTAATTTCATTGGCAGAGGAAATCTCAAAACAGCCCAGTTTTGGCTCTTTTGTGTAGTTATTAATGTTATTTCTGATAAAGATTTATAATGAAAGGGAGCAGGCTGAACAAATTAGAATACAAAATGAACAGACTGAGAAAGGGGGCCTTAGGAAATGGGATAGAGCTATGTCTTGTGTTCAAGGAAATAAATGGATTGAGAAATGGAATCAAAAAGTGGTGAACTCAGGGCAAGATCCTACCTACTTAACATTCCAACTTGTGAAAATGAATTAAAGGAAATCTTAGAGCCAGGTGTGGTGGCACATGCCTTTAATCCCAGCAGTACTGAAAAAGGCAGAGGATGGCGAATCTCTGAGTCGGAGGCTAACATGGTCTACAGAGAAAGTTCTAGAATAGCCAAGCTTAGGTAGTGAAGAAGACCATCAAAAATCAGAAAGCTGATAAAGATGTAATTGAACAAGGAAGGCATGTTTCAGCGCCAGTAAGCAGCACAATTTGATAGTTTGGGCCATGTGGTTATGGCTTTGGAGTTCAGGGTAGAAGAAAGGGGATATGGAGTTTGCCTACACATTTAAGGAAGGCCACGGAGGGCAGGCATGTGTCAGGGGTGTCCCTGGATAGAGGTCTAGAGAGGCCACTGCATGACGCTGTGAAAGTGAAGCCTACAATGCTTTAGAGACCTCAAGATGTTGGAGATGCCCGAGCCATGGGATACCTACCAAGGAGCTGCTAATGGAGAGTGGAACTTGCCCAAGAGAGAGAAGTGTGTTACAGTCAGCAAAGCTGAGAGGAGCTGGAGATCTGAAGAGCATCTGACATCAGACATGGAGATGCAGTTTGCCCAGCTGGCTTTGGTCCAGCACTTCTTCACATTGCTCCTTTTCCTATGTTTCGGAATGGTAGTATATATTCCTGTGACATTATATGTTGGAAGTACATGATGTTTTTTTTTTTAATTTTGATTTCATAGGTGATTACAATTAAGAGATAACATGAGTCTCAGAAGAGACTTTGAACTTTAGACTTCTAAATAAGTTTGAGACTGTTATAGACTCTGGGGACTTTTGAGGTTGAACTGAATGCATTTTTGCATAAGGATATGGTTACAAGCCCTTGAGGGCAGGGAGTGGGATGTGGTAGTTTGAAAAAATTGGCCCCCAAAGGGAGTGGCACTATTAGGAAGTGTGGCCTTGTTGGAGTAGGTGTGGCCTTGGAATAGGAATGGTCTTCTAGGAGGAAGTGTGTGACTGTGGGGGTGGGCTTTGAGTTCTCCTATACTCAAGCTACACCCAGTGTCACAGACCACTTCCTTTTGCCTGTGAGAGAGGACTCTTAGGTCCTTATGCAGCATCATGTCTGCCTACATGCCACCATGTCACACCATGGTGATAATGGGCTGAACCTCTGAACTATAAGCGAGCCACCCAATTGAGTGTTTTCCTTTATAAGAGTTGCCATGGTCATGGTTTCTTCACAGAAATAGAACAGTGACTAAGAACCTTACAACCTGAGAGCTATCACATGTTATGTGAATCTCACTCTGCAAGCCTGGATTGCCCATCACAGTTCCACCAGACACGCTCAAACACTGCAGCCATTGGTATCCAAAAAGATCAAGGTCATTTAACTGTAAAGTCCCCCAAATCACAGATCCTAAAGTCTATCATCCCAAATACTAGAATCTCGAGAAAAAGAATTCCCAAGACTTCAACTCACAGGGGATAAAAGGATTATATACAAGGACAGAGACACACATGCAGGGTGTTGCTCTTGGGTCACCTGTGCAGCCTCTGTCTCCTCAGTGGTCTGTATGTGAGGACAAGCTCTGGAGTGCACTTCTGAGCCCAAAGCACACAAAATGGGACAGTTTAATAGGGAATGCATGTGTTGGTGAACACTGAGCCACAGAAGAGCCTTAGAAAGAGCAGAACCAGAAAGGTGTGCGCGTGAGTGCCTTAGGCAGACTTGCCATGTCCTTGAAAAGAAGTGACCAGTACAGTCGGGAAGGCTAGCCAGCTCCTCATTTCCTCTACGCTATTGCTCAGAATCTATCCCTCTAGTGCCCTTTTAAAAAGTATTTAAGACCTGAATGTGCCCAGCAGCCCCTGTGTTAAGGGCTTGGTTCTCAGCCCACAGTACTACTGAGAGGTGGTGGGAACTTCAGGAGATGGGGCCCAGTGGAAAGAACTTAGGGTGTGGTGCATGGTTTTGTAGGCTTTTTTAATCCTTAAAAAATTCACTTCTTTTAATTATTTTCTCCAGGTTTTCTATTTAAGATCACTGTGTCCAGAGATTGTGTCTTTGTGTATCACGGTTGGCACTGGGTTTGCCCATCCTACATATATACATCTGTCTATACTGCTGCTGTGCACTTGTGGAATGCCTTATTCCCTGGTATGGTGTTGTACAAGGTGGAATGTTTGACCCCAGAACCGAGCCTTGCCACAGAAAACACACAGCCACGGCCTTCTCACAAAATCATTGGTCCTGCTGTGTTCCCTACCACCCTGGACCAGTTGAGTATGGGAATGCATTTCTCTTCTCATTGACCAGGATCTCATGTGCAGCCCAGGCTGGCTTCAAACTTGCAGTTGTGTGTATGAACCCAGTGCAAGTTGGGTGGAATTGCATGTTTTTCTCAGAGTTCCAGGTCAGGGCTCTGGAGTCAGTGTGTCAGCCAGACTGGTTTCTTCTTGAAATTCCTATGGGGGCATCTGCCCCAGGCCTCTCCTCCAGCAATGGAGGTGTTGGCAATCTGCGGTGTGTTGAGTTAGCCTTCTGTCCCTGTGATGAAATACCCGAGGTGCTAAGTGAGAAAGAGAGAAGCTTAATTTTGACTCAGGGCCTCAAAGGTTTTGAGCCACCAACATCTGACTTCATTGCTTTGTGCTTGATTAGCACAGTGGGAGCCAGTGATGGAGAAGCCTCTTACCTCACAGCAACCAAGAAGCAGAGAGAGGAAAGGGCAGCGTCCCAATACTTCCTTCCAGGCCATGTACCACACACTAACCTTCTTCCACTTGGCCTCACCACCCTGGAGTTTCCACCACCTCCCAGTATCACCATGGGTTGGGGACCAGGCCCTTGACAAATGCTCCTGGCCATATTCAAGGCCTAACTATGACACCAGGCTTATAGAATCATCATCGCCCCAAGCTCTGATCACAGGCCTCCTCCTGGCTTCTCCTCTGGTTCTCTATCTGCCTGTGATACACTTGTATGAATCTAGAGTGTTTCAAGCTAGCCTGGTCTAACTTTATCTTCATCATAGCTGCAGGAACCTGGCTCCCAACCAGTCCAGATTCTAAGGTTCTGGGCATACCTGGGTCTTGAGGGAAATTGTTCAACAATATTTGGCAGAAAATAGCAGAGGACAGTGTGCATCATTTCTGTTCCCTCTCTCAATTTCTCAGATCGTATACTATGAGGTAGGTCAGTTGACATGCTGGAGTGCCCTCAGGCTGCCATGGGATAGGCCCCTATGGTGGGAAGCTGAGGCTTCTAAGTCAACAGCCATAGGGGGAGTTCAGAGGTAGGTCTACCAGCCCTAGCCCCAATAAAGTCCCCAGGCATGTGCCTGCAGCGTCAGAGAAGACCTAGACCCAGAGCCATATAGCCACTGTCCCTTCTAGAAATCCACGTGTTAGTTAATAAGAGTTCACTGTGCTTAGCTACTAAGTTGTGGGGGAGGGGGGGAGACTGGGGGGTGGGGGGGAGGATATCAGGTGAGCCAGCATAGATGAGGGAACAGGTCAGGGCATACTCTAGTAAGGAACATGTGAAAGCCTCACATGGGGTGGAGTTTAAGAGAAGCCAGTGGAATGTTCTAGAGGTGAGGGCTGTTTCTAGTCACGAGGGTCTGGCACCCAGAGAGAACTCTCTGAGCAAGGCTAATGGCACAATGTTTCTAGAATGAATTGAAGATGGTGTCTCTCTTTTGGCCTCCTGCACAGCATAGGGAAGATGTCTGCCAGTGTGTGTGTGTGTGTGTGTTGGGGGGGCACAGACCCTCCCATTTCACTGCCCTTTGTCTCCTTCAGTTTTGGTTTTCCTAACTTCCTCAATCGACAGTCAACAGCTGTGAGCTACTTTCCACCATGCTGGCAGGCCTTCTCGGAGCTATGGAGGAAAAACGCGACCCGGTCTTGTGAGTTATAAATGAGTCCATTAAGGGAGGCGGATTCACTAAAAGGCTGCCTTTGCTCCACCTGGTCCAAAGCCTCCCTTGCATGATCGATGACTCCATAGCCGGCAGACAGTCCTAAACCTCAGTGCATTCTTAATGCCTCAAAAGTTTCCAATTAAAGGCAAATGGCTTTTGGCAAAGTGCAAAGCATTTTTACTAACTAAAATAAATACCTGGGCAGGCTCCATGGTTTATGACTTCTTCACATAGTTGAGAATAAGCAGGAGTCAGGGGGTGAGGGATGGTGGGAATGAGAGGCCTGTGAAAGGCACCCAGATAACAGGGCTGGGATGGCGCTCCTGGGCTCCTGGGTGCTGGGAAGTCCTACACATGTGGACTTTGGTTGCTGTTGCTGTGTAAGAGGTAAGCCCAGGCTGACCTCAGACTCTCTATGTATCTGAGACTAACTCCCACCTCCACCTCCCAAGTGTTGGGATTGCAGCTGAGTGCCAACACTCCAGTTCTGTGAGCTGTTGGGGATCAACCCAAGGCTTTGTGCATGCTGGGCAAACTCTCCACCAACTAAGCTGGGGCGCCAGCTTTTCAGCCTTCCTAGGCATGGGTGAAGTAGATGGTCTCTAGCGGCAACTTCCACTGTGTTGCTCCATAGCCATGAGACTATGAGCTAAGAGCCAAGAGCTCTGAGGCTCTTCCTGCTTCACCCTCACAGCTTTGTGGTAGAGGAAACTGGACAGTGAAGAGACCTTAGAGTTCTGGGAGCTCCGGTCAGGTTGCCATGGCTACCGTTCCCTCTGTAGGGCATCCTTTCCTGTGATGGCTTCCTGTCCTCAGCAGGTGCTGAGCAAGTGTTTTCTCTCCCTTTTTTCCATCCACCCTTTAAATTCAGAGCTTCCTGGACCTGGTGGACCTGCTGGTGGACCTGGTGTCTGCAGCATGCCAGAGTCTTGAAGACAGAACACTTTCTGAGGGCGCCATCCCATTCAGGGAGTAAGTGACCTGGACCTTGCAGCTTTTAGATCCCTTAAACTTTCACCTGAACTGTGGGACCAAGGAGGAATCGTCCTTTCCTTCCTTCTCCTAATCCAAAGAGTTGGGGGCTCCCTGCTCCCTCTTTCCCTTCCCTCCATCTCCCCTCTCTCTGTCCTAATGGTGCTTGGGGTCCCTTTCAAGGGACCACAGACTTAACCCAGGACCAAGGATTAATCAAGGCCTAGCCATGGACAGAACTGAAGCTCTGCTGGGTAAGGGTCTGACCTACCAGAGACAGGTTCTGGGCAGCTGGCATTTCCAATGTCGCTGATTCAAAGCCGTTGTATATGGCTTGAGTTATGGGTGGGAATTGTTGTCCCTTCCTACCAGGCTACCCTCCCTGTGTCACATTTAGCTAGGCAGCCACAAATCAAGACTCCCCACACAGCTGATTTGTAGAGAGGACCCAGTTTCAAACTGGGAATTCAGGGCAAGACGCAGGACTAGTTCTTGACAGTAGCAGGAGGGTGATAATGGACTAGAAAGGAATGACTGGAGTAGCCTGGGCACTGGCTCATGAAAACTGTAGGCCACCAAAACTCTCATGGGGTTCCAAATATGGCTGGTTGAGGCATGGCCACCTCCTGTTGTCTGTGAACCATGCATGTGCTCAAGGTTGGGCCTTCAGACATATATGACCAGGCACCAGAAGCCAAGAACCCCTTACGACAGCCCACCTGCCACAGTTGTCTTATCTGTATACTTTACAGTCTCAGGGTGACTCACAGATGGCATCTCAGTGTGGTGCTTCAGGTCCCTGGCCTGGGGAGGAGCCATGCTGGAGATGAGGCCAACTCAGCCTTTGCAGGGACAGATACTTGGGCCTCCTCTCAGCCGGATACATGCACGGTAGACAGGCTTGGGGAACTCCTGTGCATGGGTAGAGGTAGTCGGTGGGTTCACCAGGTGGCTGATGTTACTTCCCCCAGCTGCTGGTCACCTTCCATGGGGACCCCAGGCACTCACAGTAGTAGGTTGTGTCCCACTGTCTAGGATGGGCCAGCCTTTCTGCCCCAATGGGTCCTCTTTGTCCTATACATCCTGTGGTTTGGTTGGTATTTGCCAATCAGCTTACAACTCCTGATTCCACCTTCTCTCACTGACTGTGAAGTTGGCCTCTGATAGTTGGAAGCTCAATTTCCTGGTGGCCGGTGACCTCCCTTTACCATGTCCCTTAGACCCCAACCCTATCTGCTGATGGGTATTTTAGGATATACAGCCACAACTGGCATACACATTCACTGAAAAAAACCAAAAACCTGGTAATAGTAAAAGGACACCTTACATTACATATGGCGGAAGCACACAGGATATGGGGTCTAAACTAGTGAATTCTAGAACTTGGAATAGGGGTGTGATTGCCTCAGGATCATGTTGGCTCTGGGTGCTTATTTCTTTGTATGTTTCACAGAACGCAGCTGTTATGGAAAATCACTCATATGAGCCTTTCTTAAGGAGTCAATGGTTTCACTTGCTTCCCTTCTGAGTCCTGCTCAGATCGCTCTGGCCCTGCCCTCCGCCCTGACTCTCCTTCCCATTGCAGCCCTTGGACAGAGAGAATGACATTGCTCATGGCTGGAGTTCTGTCAATCCTGGCTCTGTGAAGGCCCATTGCCCTAGATCAGCTTTCAGAAGGGACAGTGTTCACAAGATAGTCTGATAGGATATTCCCAGTGTATCTCTGTTCTGTCAGCTCATCCTGATTGGCCCCACTCTCTGACCATTCCCTAAGAATCATGGGTAATAGTGATGACAGCTGACTTTGACCTCAGGCTCTTCTAAAGTTCTCCAGCCTAGACCTCCCTGGAACCCATTGTCTACAAGGGTGTAGCTGCCTCCCTAGGATGGAGTCTGAAGGGAGACGACACTGTCCACTGGGATGCTGACCAGTTCTGAGAGGAACCTGTGACTGGCCAGGAAAACAGAGTTTTCAAGCAATGGGCACTTTCATGGCCACCCTTCACCTGCCGAGGGCTATTTTCTCATCTCGGAGTGTTATGAGGTATACTGAGTTCCTGTGAGAAGTCATGCTGAAGTCCTGATCCCTAGGACCTTGTGAGGCTCTCCATTTGGAAACAGAACTATCAGTTATGTGACAGGGAGGCTGTACTGTAGGTATCAGCACTCTCATTCAATACATGGGACATCATTATAAGGATACAGACAGACACAGGAGACCATAGCTGCATGGCCTCAGAGGCAGGGACTGAAGTGTTACAGCCACCATCCAAGGAGAAGCCAAACTTGGCAGGCTCAGCAGAAGCCAGCAAAAGCAGGCAGAACTCTTCCCAACACTTTTAGAAAGTTCACGGTCCAACCAGCACCTTGGTCTCAGTTTTCCAGACTCCGCAATTGTTATGTTCAAACCACTAAGGTTCTGGTCCTCTGGGCAGTCCCAGAAAATTCATACCTCATTATCTCATCATTGAATAAAGTTAGAAGCAACCTCCCCCTGCCCCAACTACCTCTCACCTAGAGGAACTTCAGTGACTGTTCCCATGCAGACTTAACCCTGCTGGTACCGAGGGAGAACTTCCAAGGCTGTGCTAAAACAGGTAGGCTTGACATAGATGAGAACTATTCCCATAGACACAGAAAGCACTTTCACAAGACTGCCCTTGTGGACACTGAGCCTATCCCCCACCCCTTCTCTTCCCACTTTTCTCCCCTCCACCCCTGCTTTCCACCCGCAGCCCTTGCTCTCACTCTCAAATCTCCATGACTCTTTAAAGCAATGAGAAAACACAGACCTTTCTGATTGCAAATGTTTTTAAATGCCGGCGTATTAATGACTGGCTGAGTATGCGTGCTGGCGAGTGGAGGGCGATCCTTCTTGTCTTAAATGAGAAAAAGTCATAGGAAAAATGGGCTTTGTGTTGTCAAGCATTACTCTGAGCAGACGTCCTCTGAGCGCCCGGCTCTGGGGGCTTCCTGAAGCCAATTGCATTTTTCCTGGAGTGTGTTTAACGTCAGCACCCTGAGGAGCTTGGCTGAGAAGAACTCAGAAGGCCAAATATTTACATAGCCAACTCTCGAGCCCCATAGAAATGACCTCAGGAACATTGTTTTTAATTCATGAGATGTGGAGAGGAATCGGAGACACCGCCTTTACAGCACTTGTTTCTGGACCGTGGAAGCTCAGGGTTAGGGTTTCTGGACAGGGACACTGAGGGTCTTTTCTGGATCCAGCTTCCTTCCTGTGTGTGAGCATGTTTCTTATATAAAACACAGGTAGAAACAACACACATTTCTGAGAAGAGAGAGGATAGGGTGAGGAGGCAGCTGCTGTCCAGGTGAAGATCTCAGCAGAGAGTCATGCTGCCGGACCCCGGGGTCTGGGTGGAGAAGCTTCCAGAAAAACAGCAATCCAACCAGAAGATATTATTGGTCTCCCCCCCTCCCTCCCCTCTTCTTCCCTCCTCCCTCCTCCTTCCCTCCCTCCCTGCTTGTCACCCTGTTATTATTTCTTTTCTTTTGAGACAAGGTCTCATGTAGCCAAGGAAGACCTTGAACATCAGGTCCTCCCGAGATTACAAACACCTGGTGTGTGCAGTGCTGGAGTGGGAACCCAGGGCTCCTTGAATGCTAGGCAAGCACCCTGAGCGTGGAGCTGCTTCCCAGCCTCTGTTGCTGTTTCCCTCACAAACTCGGGGGACTTCCCCAGCTAAAGAGTGAATTTGCTTGGAACTGTACTTTGGCCACCGCCATGCCTCTACCCTTTCCGCTGGCCTCCAGCCTCCATCCCCCTGCTGGCACCAATACCAAGCCTTGATGAGACCTGTTTTCCAGAGCCTGGCTTGTTTCAAGTGCAACAAATCTTCCAAATCCACTGGCCCCCGGGACGCCCCTTCAGTCTGCAGGCCAGATCCCTTGTCCCCCAGACTGCATCTCCCTGAGAGCAAAGTTCTGCCATGGTCCCTTGAGCTCTCCAGTAGGGCCTAGGCTCTAGTTGCCTCTACTAGAATCTTAATACCTTCTCTTTATCTGCCCTCAGACCTTCATCATATCTCTCCTTCTCTTTCTGATGCTTTCTGGACTTGTCCACAGGTAAGTCACCTGCCCTGCAGGCTTGCTTCTAAAGGCTGTACTTTCTAAACTTCTGACCTACTATGGTACCATGATCTGCACCGGATGCCTGTCCTCCCTGTTGCCATGACTTCCCCTGACATGATGGATTATTATACCCACTTTGGAACAGTAAATAATGAACTGTTTTTCTCCTCCAAGTTGCCTTTGGTCACATGATTTTATTACATTGACAGAAGTTGATACCAAGACATAGGGTTGCTACTGATAATCCTGATTGCGTGACCTTTCTGACTTTGGGCTATTTTTTGGAAAGCTTTGAAACTACATCCAGGAAGAGTGGCATGTGTTGTAAGCAGTACTTCATATGCTATCGAGAGAAGCCAGAGACATTGAAAGAAGCATGTTCTAGCTCACAAGGTTACAGAGGGAAGCAAGGACACTCTCAGGACCTGGGCCAAAGACTGTGTGATAAGCAGGCTAAAGCGCCTGCTCCGTTATAACTGTCTTAAAGTGTGTGTGTGGAAAGGAAAACTCTTCCTTCCTGATACCTCTGGCTGGAGCGTCAACTCTTTTCCTGTCTTCGGACATAAACTGAAATACAGGCTCTCCCAAGATTGCAAGCCTGTCAGTCTTACAGCAAGAACCATACCACTAACTTTCTTTGGATTTAGCCTGGAACCAAACCATGTGCTTCACTGGGCTCCAAGTATGTTGGCATACAATAAAGATCCGGGGGATTACAGAACTTCATAGTCACATGAACCAATTCACCATCTCTACCAATATATACAAGTATATGTCACACACACACACACACACACACACACACACACACACACACACACACACACACATGGATTGCTATATATACATGTGTGAAACTAGAATGGACATTGGTTTCTCTGAAGCACTCTTACTGAGACAGATTGCGGGACTGAGAGAGAATGTGTGTTAGGCTTTTGTAGCTCAAGGCAGAATCCTCTGGTTGGTTTTACTCACTAGTTGGCAGGTTCCAGTCTGCCATGGTAAGGGAGGCACAGTGGAGCAAATTAATTTATGTTGTGATGACAAGGGAGAGAAAGAGAGGGGGGGGGGGGAGAGAGAGAGAATGTATTTTCTTCCTCCCCCCCCTCCCGTTCCCCTAACTCATAGTATGGTGCCATTTAGGGCAGACCTTCCCTCCCATTTACAGCAGGCTAATCCTTTATGGAAATTTTCTCAAAGATGCCATTGGGTGCTTTCTAAGTGCCTAGGCATTTCTCAATCTAGTCAGATTGGCAAGCAAGAGCAACCACCACAGTGTACATCTGGTGGAATAGGTTTTTTAAAAATGAATTTACTGAACTGGCCCTGGAGTTTCTGGAAGGTTCACTAATAGGTTTATATCTTAGGACATAAAGTACTGCTTTCAGTAGTCAATGAAGCACAGAATTGCCATAGACAATTCTGTCACCATGATCCGGGACATCTCAGCCTTTAGAACAATGAGAAGCTAGTGTCTGCTGCTGGAGGCACCCTGGCTGTGGGATTTGGCATGGCACAAAAAAATGTATGTGGATTTGGTGACAGGGGAGTGCAGTGATATTATAAATGTCTAAAAATCTGAGTTGTCTTTGAGATCCCATAGCGAGAGAAGGGGAAATGTTGAGGTACACACGAGAAGAGTCTGGATTTCAAGGATGCTTCTGTGACCATCTCAGATGGATATCTGTATGGTGCATTAGAACTGGACACAGCTAATCTGTGTTGAAGTGGCCAAGAGCCTGGCTGAATCACATTATAGTGTCTGATGGGAAATGATGGAACTGCACATTTAGTTCAGAGATTTCTATGCTGAACCGAAGGTGCAATCTGTTCTCTGTACTGCTGATGAAGGTGCAGACTGGCCCTCCCCTCACTGCACATGCTGCAGGCTAGCCCTCCCCTCACTGCACATGCTGCAGGCTAGCCCTCCCCTCACTGCACATGCTGCAGGCTAGCCCTCCCCTCACTGCACATGCTGCAGGCTAGCCTCCCCTCACTGCACATGCTGCAGGCTAGCCTCCCCTCACTGCACATGCTGCAGGCTAGCCCTCCCCTCACTGCACATGCTGCAGGCTAGCCCTCCCCTCATTGTACATGATGTAGGCTGGCCTCTTCTCAATGCCTTTGAAGGGTCAGTCTGGCCTTCTATGCTAAGGTAAACTGTGTGAAGAGAAAGGGAGACATTTGGTAAAAGGGAAACAGAGCTTAGAAATTTATTAAATTCATGGCCCATGTTGCAAAAACTTAAAAAAAAAAAGTTTGTGGCTGGTTGGGAACATGACTCTGTAGGTAAAGCGCTTACTGAGCAAGCATGAGGACCTGAGTGTCGCACAAATGAATGAGACTCAGGGATAGATCTCTGAAGAAGTTGGAGATACTAGAGGGAATAAACACCACAGTCAGATTTTACCCAGCTGTCTTCTAGCTTCCTCAGCCTTGATTCCCTTGGAATGGCTTCTCTGTGTTTGAATCCCGTCTTAAGTATTCTTGCGGTAATTAAGGCATGGCCCCACCACACCTGCTTGGGAGCCTGGAATTCCTTCTATAATCTGAAGTGACCTTGACTCAGTTAGGATTAGGGTGTAGGTCACCACTCCAAGGATACTCTCTGTGCTGGGATTAAAGGTTTGAATCACCACTCTGATTTTCCTAGACTGACTGTGGTTAGAGCTCTGGGACTTCTGGAGCTTTTACTAACCCCCCACATAGACTGTGGGTAGATTCTCTCTGATATCTCCAAAACTTCTGAAACTTTATTAAATCCCCACACCTGAGTTTGATCCCTAGAACCCATGTGAAGAATCTGAGTGTGGAGGTGTATATATTTAGAGACAGGAATCTAGGTCCTTGTGGCTCACTGACCAGCTAACCTCTCCTGGTGGCAATTTCTGAGCCAGTGAAAGTGCCTATCTCAAAAACAGGAATGATACCCAAGTTTGACCATTGTCCCATCCTATATGTTCATGAATATGAATACACACCAACACACACACACACACACACACACACACACACACATTTATGCTTATGTGTGTGTACAAAGAAAAGAAGCTTTTTTATTTTTTATTTTTTTAGAAAAAGGCGTTGGTGAGATTAAGGGTTGGCTGATCAGCCATGTCAGCACATGCTAAGCTAGAAAGAAATGACTATACCCAAGAGACTCTGCTAGATGGGACCAAAAGGCTTAAGTACCAGATGAACAAAGGAATGCTCAAAACTCTAGTGCCACATGAGATGGTGTTTCAGAACTTCTGGCTGTGAACATGTTTTATCCTTTAAGAAAACATAAGAAATGACCCAAAGGTGATCCAGAGAACGTCAAAACTGCTACCACAGTCCCAGGAAGCAAAGCAGTGTCTTCTTTGCTTTCAAGTTGGACCACCAAGAATGTGGACAGACATACCACAGGGCAGCAGCTAGCCTACTTGAGGGGGGACGTTGCTCCAGAGAGCACAGGAGTCTCAAGAGAGTGATTCAGTCTGAGACAGTCTCCATCCTTGGGGTCTGATGGCGTATGCTTTGCCTTGTTTTGAACTTGCTTGGGACTTATCAGCTCTTTAAAAATACAACTTTTATTTTTATCTCATTTACTATTATTATTATTATTGTGTTGTGCAAGTGTGTTTGTGTGTGTGTGTGTGTGTGTGTGTGTGTGTGTGTGTGTGTGTGTGTGAGAGAGAGAGAGAGAGAGAGAGAGAGAGAGAGAGAGAGAGAGAGAGAGAGAGAGAGAGATATTTGGTGGCAAGCACTTTTACCCACGGAGCCATCTTGCCAATACAAGGCTCGTCACTCCTTTCTGTTTTCACTCTCTTGGAATGAGCATGCCATGCTCTACATGCCTGGTATTTTGGGAGTACATAACTTGTTCTGACTTCAGGGGTCCACAGGTAGAGGAATCTTTGCTGAGTCTCACCCATACCTGGTCTGTAGATGAGATTCTAAACTTGAAACTGATGCTGGAGTTGGTTAAGATTTTAGGGGCTGTTGGAATAGTTTACCTGTGTGAAGGCTACGAACTTGGAGACGTGGGCTATATAGGCCATATACTATGGGCTGAGTCACATACCTTCTTTAGATTTCTGTTAAAGCACCAATTCCCACAAAGATTGGAGAAGGGAGGTAAGGTAGGTCAAGTGAGGACACGTGAATAGCCTCTCAGCTGATAGAATTGGGTCTTTTAAAGAAAGGAAGGCAGGTGCTGAAGAGACACTCCAGTTGCTAAAGCTTGCTGTGCAAGTGTAAGGTTCTGAGTCTGTATCCCAGAACCCATGTGAAAAACCAAGTGTGATTGCATTTACCTGTAACCCCAGTGCTGGGGAGGTGAAGGGGGAGAACTGCAGGGGCTCACTGGCCAGTTAGTCTGGCCACATGGGTGAGTTCCAGGGTCACTGAGAGACCCTGCCTCAAAGAATAAGGTAGGAGCCAGAGAGACACTGACATCTTTTTTGAACATGCACACCAGCACACATACAAGCATGCAAATATATATATTACAAAGAGAAGACCAAGTTCCCCCAGCTCCTTTCTGTGTGCAATGAAACTTGTATGAGAATACTCAAAATTATGGCCATCAAGCATCTGGGAAGGAAGCCTCCTCTCAGAAGCAGGTCTCTGTTGTTTGAGTCATCTGCTCTCTGGTGTTTGGTCACGGCAACTCCAGCAGACTAATAACTAAAATCTTGGTGGAAGAAGAGGCACACAGACCAACAGAGCAAACCAGACAGACAGAAATAGCTCTCTCCAAGTACAATTTAATGGAGATAACACGTTTAAAAAATATATATTACTAAAGCAATTGACATTCATATAGAAAGGAATAAACCCAGACACACATTTTAAACAAGATAATTCAGAACAACTCTTTAGACCCAGAGGTAAAGTGCAAAAAGTATAGAACTTATTGAAGGGAACAGAAAATCCACATAACCATAGGCGTGGCAATGGGTTTAGACAGAACACTAATAATATATTCCATGGAGAATTTCATGGGGCTGTGTATCTGAGGTAGAGCACCTGCCTGAAGTGTAGCTCTGTACAACAGTGCCTACATGGAAAATGCAGTATTCAATGGACTAGGTCAAGCAGAGAACAGAACCATAAACTCAAGACAGATCCCTAGTACTTCTTCAATCCGAACAATACACACCGAGATACTAGTATGATAGTTTCAAGTATTCATGCACCGATGAAGGCATAACGTGTGTGTGTGTGTGTGTGTGTGTGTGTGTGTGTGTGTGTGTGTGTGTGTGTAGTGTTGGCTTCCTGAGAGCTGGGTTTGCAGGTATGTGCTACTCTGCTTGGCTATATTTCCAAAAGCAGCCAAAGTGCCTTGGCATTCTTCACGCAGAAATACCCACACATGAGCACAAGAGACAATGAGTAGCAAAGCAAGCCTGAGCAAAAAGAGTCATCTCCACACCCGAGTTCAAGTCTGTGGTACACACCATGGATCAGAGCCACAGGGGCAAAGCCCCGCATAAAAAGGGCACAAAAACAAACATGTAGATTAGTGAAGTAAAAGAACACAGAATTAAAGCCACAAGCTTCTCTGACATAAATGGTACTGTGGAAACCGGATTTCACATGTAGGAAAGAGAATCTAGATTCTGTCTTTCGCCTTGTACAAAAATCAACTCTAAGACCTTAACATAAGACCTGACTGTTATGGGAAAACGATATAGGCATAAACAAGGTCTTTCTCAAAAGGACCCCAACAGCTCAAAAACAACAGCCAGAACTGACAAATGAGAGTGTGTGGCATTTTAATGTCTTTAAGCAAAGGGAACAATTGAGCGAAGAGACAGACCACAAGAAGGGAGAGAAATCTGTGCTAGCCAGACATCTGACAGATTAGTACCTAGCATGTTTAAAGAGCTAGAAATTTAAATGTCAGGTGCCAGTAAAATGGCCCAACCTAAAGAACATTCACCAGCGAGCCTGATGACCTGAGTTCTATCTGTGAGTCTCACGGGATGGAATGTGAGAGTTGACTTTCAAGCTGGCCTCTGACCTCCACACATGCTTAATATGCACATTGATGAAACATTACTTCATTGCCTCTGCTTCTTGGAGAGGCCAAAGATTTTGTTCAACAGCTTGCTGGGATTGTGGCCTCACTCTGTTTCTCATCATACACTGAGGGCTGAGGGAGGCCTCAGATGTCATACATCTGCCTTGAGGTGGTACAGACGTTTCTCACTTACACACTGGACGGTGGATTAGTTAATTATTCATACTGTAATAAAATACCTGGCTAAAACAACTTAAGTTTTATTTTGTCTTTGTCTTAGTTAGGGTTCTTTCGCCGTGAAGAGACACCAGGACCACAGCAACTCTTATAAAATAAAGGAAAACATTTAATTGGGTGGGTTACTGATGTGAGACATCTTTCTGTAGGCTGTACATATGTTTTATTATTGGTTAATAAAGAAACTGTTTTGGCCTTTGGCAAGACAGCTTAGAGGCAGGTGGAAAATCCAAGCATAAATAAAAGAGGAAGAAGGGTGGAGTCGAGGAGATGCTGTAGGCTGCTGCCCAGAGAGCAAGATGTAACGGAACACAGGTAAAGCCACATAGTCACATGGCAATATGTAGATGAATAATAATGGATTAAGTTGTAAGAGCTATTAAGCAATAAGCCTGAGCCATAGGCTGAACAGTTTATTTTTAATATAAGTGTCTGAGTGATTATTTTATAAGTGGCTGCGGGACAGCGGGTCTGGACTGCAGTCTGGGCAAGTCAGAAACCTCAGGCTATAGTTTAGAGGTTCAGTCTGTCATCATCGTGGCAGGAAGCATGGCAACACACAGGCAGACATGATGCTGGAGAAGGAGCTGAGAGTTCTACATTCAGGCTGTCAGGCAACAGGCAACAGGAAGTGAACTGTCAGTCACTAGGCTTGGCTTGAGCATTCTGAGTCCTCAAAGCCCATCCTCCAGTGATACTTAAGGCCACACCTCTTAATAATGCCCCTCCCTATGGGCCTATGGGGGACATTTTTATTCAAACCACCACAGTCTTTCTCAAGGTTTAAGAAGATGCCATCCAGCATTGTAGGGAACCTTCAATCTGCAGTCAGGAGGCAGAGACAATTAATGCTGGCGCTCACTTCACTTCCTTCTTATTCAGTTCAGGACCTCAACCTGTGAGATGGTGCCACCCACATTTAGGGTCTTCTTCCCACCTCAACTACCCCAATGCAGAAACTCTCACAGGCATGTCCATGAACATCAGTACTAACTAACCATGCACACACAGCCACAGAAACATGTGTGAACAAGTACACACACGCACATACGCGCACATGCACACACACATACATGAGCAAACAGTCAAATAAAAAGAACTGTCTTATAAAGACCATCTGTGGGAAACTGCTCCTTAGTCAGCACATCAGCAGATGGGGTGTGAGATCTGTGTAATGTGAGCAGGGAGCTTCTTGCAAAAGCCATATGACAGCACCAGTTGCTGGTGCTGAAGGTGGTGTGTCAGGAGCTAGAGGGGTTACCCTGGGGATCCCACCTGCAGCTTCGTGCTGAATAGTTTTATATTAACTTGATACAAGCTGAAGTCATCTGAGGGGAGAGACCCTGTCTCCGTAGGATCAGACTGGAGGCAAACCTGTAAGGTGTTTTAGTGATTGCTGGAGGGCCCACCCCATCGTAGGGGTTCCATCCCCAGGCAATAGCAGCCCTAACTAAGACAAGCTTCACCATCACTTCCTGGGGAAATCCTTCCTGATTAGCTAGTGCTGGGCAGCCTGGAGCTTCTTGTGTTATAAAAGATCATAGATACCCCTCCCCCCCGGACTCCAGTATGACAGGTTCTTCTCACTGGGACACCAAAAAAGCAGAAGCCTCACTTGAATTCTGGTATAGCAGGTGCTTCTCATCCGGATGCCAGTATGGTGGACATTTTACCTGAGTGTAATACAGCAGGTACTTTTCACTCAGTCAGAGGCCAATACAAACATGCACTTTTCATCTGGGAGTCAGTACAGCAGGTACCTCACCTGGACTCCAGCCAGTCTACAGGAGTCTCATCTATATGCCATGTACCAACACCCACCAGGAGAAGGTAAAACCACTGCCGAGGAGTTAGGGACCTATTCTTCATTCCGAATGGTTCAAGCAGAAAGCTTGTCTCCATCCACACTCAATGCAGGGGGCAGTGGCTCCCTCTCTGGGCCCTGGCTTGTAAGTGTCTGGGCCCAATGGCTCATCTTCCAAGGCCATGACCAGTAGAGGCTTGGCTGGCTTTAGGGACACTCCCAAGAGTCATCACTGCCCACCCGCCCTGGGCCTCAGGTCAGGTTTCCGTCTGCCGTCATTAGGCAAATGTCAAACTCAGAGGGGCAGCAGTAATTTGGACAATTATGCCACTATTATTACTTCCTTTCCTTAAACGGGGGCCAAATTACTCACTTAAACACAACCACCAGTTGCTGGCCACCGGCGGAAGGGGCCACTGGTGTGGGAGGGGCTTTGGGGGAGCACATGAAGGAGATGGTGACTCTCTGGCAAGTTTGGGTGACATCCTGAAGTCATTCTGCTGGGGAACTCAGTAATCTTTTGGACAAGCAGGGGTCTGTTGTCATACTATAAGGGCCAGGCCAGCACACTGGCTCAGCTGCTCACTGTGGATGGAATCATGGAATTAATGCCTCTTTGGAGTCCAGGGAATGATACAGGCAAAACTTCTACCCAAGAGGCTTGGTTTAGGGCTGGGAACAGGCACAGAACTGGAAAGCCACTGGCTGGTCTGGATTGTTTACTATAGGAGAGTCTAAAGGCAAGATCATTTCTCAGGTACAAAGCAGATCAAGATAGCCTTCTGCTCATGTGGGCAGGTGGCTGGCTCTAAGGCCTGAGACATGTGGGCAAGACAGGTATCAGCACGCAGAGAAGGAAGAGGCCCTCCTAAGCTCAGGCTGTGGCTCATCTTAGAAAGTGTGGCTTCGTTGGGACAGCCGTGGCTTTGTTGGAAGGAGTGTGACACTGCGGGGGTGGGGCTTTGAGGTTTCATATATGCTCAAGCCACACCCAGTCTCTCAGGCCATTTCCTGTTGCTTGCAGGATCCAGATGTATCAACTCTCAGCTCCTTCTGCAGCACCACATCTGCCTGCATGCTGCCATGTCCTACCATGACATGGTTAATGGACTAAACCTCTGAAGCTGTAAGCCAGCCCCAATTAAACATTTTTCTTTATAAGAGCGGCCATGATCATGATGTCTCTTCACTGCATTAGAAATCCTAAGACAGGGATCCAGGACTGTCCCACTTCTCAGAGCAAGTGCAGCCAAGTGACAGTTGATTCAAGGCCAGCAAAGACTTATGTAGCACCTGAAGTGTGCATTTTCTATACGCTAAGTTCCAGAGAAGCCTTGAAAGTCAATTCCCATGGGAATACTACACATTTCAGCCCATGTGATTGTGGCTTCCTCAGTGAGATGTGCTGTTGAGACCAACCCAGTACAGCCTAGGAGATAGAATCCCCAGATACATCACTCCTGAGGCAACTTCCCACTGTCATTTTATTACTGTGCGTAAAGTGGATGACCAATGTGGGGGGTGAATCTCACCACATCCCACCATAGTCAGTCTCATGTGATGCTGGCAAGATGGATGTGTACGCAGTCAAGGATTCAATGGTGATCATAGGCAGGATGTAAAAACCCGCTTGATGCCAGGGACTGACCCTCTGTACCTCACCTCCTTGTGAGTCTTATGTAACTGCTCCCTCAGAGGTATCACCTATAGCCTGGTACCTGCCCTATCCCCACCCGCCCTAGATCTGGACTCATTCCCTCTACTGTCCTAGGAAGGTAGCTGGCAGTGCAGGCCTTATGCACTTGTTCTGAGTGTGCCAATGTATGCCACTTGGATAGCCAGACAAAGTCCATTTGTCAGCTCCTCACTAGCTGTACGGCTGGTGGCCAGGGACCTCAGGATGCTCTGATACCTCAAGAACCAGGACTGTGTCTCCTAGATAGACACGTGACAACTGGAAGATGACTGCTGGTCCCTAAGACACCCTTGGGTGCTCTGCATTTCCAAGATGTCTTCTCCTAACATCATGATCTCATATAGGGAGAGGAGAGTCACACAGCCAGGGACAGGCAGGTCAGGGAGTAACTAGTGTAACTTCCTGGCTCAGGAATTGGTCTAGTTTATGTTTCATGTCACTATGATAAACACTGTTCCCAAAGCCACTTGGGGGTAGAAAGAGTTTCTGTGGTTTATGTGGACCATGCTGCTTACTGGCTTGCCTATCTATCTATTTTTTGTTATACAGCCCAGGTCCATTTGCCTAGGACTGGCACTGCCCACAGCAGGCTGGACCTTACTCCATCAATTAGCAATCAAGAAAATGCCCCAGAGGCCCGTCTCATAGAGTGGTCCCTCAACCGAGATCTCTCTACAAGTGACTCCAGTTTGACAACTGGAAGTCGGTATTATTGTCTCCTCAAATGTTCAGCCCTACATGCCTCCATTGTAACTCAGCTAGTTTGGCTCATAAAAGGCAGCCATGGCTCCCATCAGGTTCTATGATGGAGCTTTCTTCTAAAATGAAGACTCTGGGACTAGCCAAGGCACGGCCCTCAGAGATCCCCAGACTGGTCTTGGGATATCAGTTCTACAATGACAGACCCAAACACCAAGACAGTCTATGATCTTTTAGAACCTCAGGAGGATCCAGGCTGCCCAGCACTAAATTAGGAAGGGTTTCCCCAGGAAGTGACGCTGAAGCTTGTCTTAGTTAGGCTACTGTTGCTATGATCAAACACCATGACCAAAAGCAAGTTGGGGAGGAGAGGGTTAACTTGGCTTACCCTTCCACATTAATGCTGTGATCATTGGAGGAAAGTTCATGTAGGAACCTGGAGGCAAGAGCTGATGCAGAGGCCATGGAGGGCTTACTCAGCCTGCCTAGAACCAGGACCACTAGCCTGAGGATGGCCTTGCTATATTTATATCCTATTGAAACACCTGTCATGCTGTCATTCAGGTAAGACACCTGCTGTATCAATATCTAGGGGAGATACTGGCCATGCAACACCCAGATGATTGGTTGATTGGTACTTGCCATGTGGCATCCATGGGAGAGACCTAGCATCAGGTGAGACATGCCTGTTTCAAATTGGCACCCAGTAGGTCCTCGTGTGGCTCTATTGTCAACCACCATGAGTTGGCAGTGCCTTTGCCATGGCATACAGCTGAGGGAAGCCTTGATTTGCAACACCCATATCTGTTTTGATGTTGGGTGCTTAGAAGCTCCAGGCCATGGGACTTCGTGATCATTACTTCTGAAAGCTAGAGAAAACATACTGAGCAGATGTCACACCAAAGACTTCCCCAGAGGACCTGAGATGACCCTGTCTGGTCATGCTGGCAGTGAGCACACCTCCTCCCAATCCAGCAAAGGGAACAGAAGCCCATCTAACCTTAGAGGATGAGTTCTACAGGCCCCACGGGCCCAGGGGTGACCCTAAAAGCACCTCCCATCTGCCTCCAAGCTCAGCCAGGGACTGAGTGGGGGGGGGACAGGAAAATGTTCAAGAGCAGCAGAGTCTGGAGGAATTAGATCCCTAAATGAGTGGTCTCACCCCTGCTTATTTGGGATGCCCCCACCAGTGGGGCTGAAGCCACAGGTGTCACAGCTGTCCCTAGAGGCTGGGGTTCCCTGCTTGGGGGATTTCTAATACTGACTCTGATCCACTGGTTGAAGGCTCAGCATCAAACTCATGTTGTTAAGACACATAATGAGCATGCTGCTTCCTCCGCTGCTGGTGACTCAGCCAGTCTACCTTTCTCTCATTGGCTCAGGTCACCAGTTAGGCCCAGTGATCCTCCTGTCTCCACTTCCTGAGTGTTGGGATACAGGTGCACATTACCATGCCAAGCTTTTAACAGGTTCCTAGAGCAAAAACTGAAGTCCTCATGCTTATTCACCAAGTACAGCTCCCCACCCCTCGGCCCGCCCCTTCCCAGCTGTGTTTCAGATAACTCTGGGCTCTGCAGTGACCTGGCCTATGGTGACTATGGTGACTATGCTGACTATATGCTGAGACACTGCAATTTCCGTTCCAGGTCTGCCTACCTACTCATTTGGTCACATCTCTGAGGGCTGCTGACTGCGGGAATGGCGGGGAACTATGACACTTCCCATGGTCACTTCAGTATCTGAAGTCCATGCACTTCAGGTTCTCCCTATAGGGCCTGGCCTGGAGACCCTGTGAGCCATTTGCCTCTGTGTCTGCATTTCACTGTATGTTTTCTGATCCCCTCTTCTGAGGTGAGGGGATACAGAGCTGCAAGGCCCATGAGATCAGGTGGGATCTGAGATTTCAGAAGGGATTGGCTAAGAAAGCCCTGCATACCTAGAAGGAAGTCATGGAGTCCCGAGGCATGCAGATGGTGGACTCTGGTGAGCAGGTATCTTTGCCTAGTCTAAATGAGCACCTCAGATGGCCATCCGGCCAGACTCCCATGCTTGGTAGAAGCTCACTACAGACAAGGAGAAAGAGAATCAAATGGAGAAACGAGCGAGGAACTGAGCCTGTGTCAAGGACCAGTCCTGGAGAAGATGTTCCACTGACCTCACACTGTACCACAGACTCTTGGCTTCCACAGAGGACAGGGATGGGCACCCTGATGAGACCACAGTTAGGAGGGTCTGGGGCCACCCAAAGATGCCCACCTTAGAAACTAAACTATTCTCTGGGACACTAGACTAGAGCAGAGTATCCCCAGAGCAGAGTAACATATCGCCATCATCAGAGACACCCATTGGTACCTCCAGGCTTTGCAGGGGGGAGGCATGGGCTGGCTGGGTGGGAAGAAACTCAAAGATTGTGCCCAAGCCCACCACAAAACCCTTCAGTCTGGAACCTATTCAAAGCCTTTAGCCATTGGTTAAAAACTCATTCCTCCAGCCACAAGACAGCTGGGGCCTCTGGAAGAGCATAAAAACATCCAGCTGACACTCAGTCACCTTTATTATATACAGAGGCCCCTCATCTCCGGCCTCTTGAGAGGGCTCTCCAGAGAGGCTGATGCCTGCCCTTGATGTGTGCAGTATAGTAGGAAGACCTCCCCTACCCATCTAGGGAGGGCCTTCCACAGCCTGACTTGGGGAATCCTGGTTCCTAGGGCCTACAGTCAAGCCACATCTGCCTCCAGAAATGAATTAGGAGCATATTGGCCGTGGTGGGCAGAGTCACTTCAAAACAGTCGCACTGTTCTGTGAAGCATTGCCCCCACACTTCCAATCTTCCAGGGGACTCTGACATAACTGTGGTCTATTCCGCCATATCCCATCCACAGCTGCATGTATGTAACACACGTGAAGATGTTAAACCAAGCTGCAGAATTTTGAATTTTCTCATCCTCATTGTCTGCTGTGTGCAACCTGGAACAAACATGGTTCACACCCATGTCCAGGCCCACCGTGCGTTCCTATGTTGAGACATGCCTTTAAAATGGAGAAGCAAGGGGCTGGAGAGATGGCTCAGCTATGCCACTTGCCATAAAAGTGTGAGGACCAGAGTTTGGATTCCCCAGTACTCATTTAAATGCTAGTGGGTGAGGCAGTCTTACAAGGTGGAGATGGGATCTCCAGAGTAAACTCTGGCTATAAAGACCAGCCTTAGCAGCAAACTCTGGGTTTACTTGAGAGGCCTTGTCTCAATGAATAGGTGTGATTAAGGATTATTTCCAGCATTAACCTCAATCTTCCATGTGCATGAGTATGTGCACATATAAAAACATGCATCACATACATGCATAACACTCTCTCTCTCAAACACACACACACTCTCACACACACACATACACACACTCTCTCACACACACATGCTCTCCACACACATACACACGCACGCACACACACACACACACACACACACAAACACACTTGAAACTACCTGGAATCAAAAGCACTAACTTCCTCCTGTGTCTCCCGTTGTCTCCCGGAAGTTACATGGAAGCAGGCATTCCATCGTATTTCAGGAATGAACTCTGGCTGGGATTCCCTAGCCCCAGTCCTTCTTTCTCTCCTTCCTGTAGTCAGCCCAACCGCAGGTGAGCAGTCTCTGGGAGCCACAGCCCTCTTCCTACCCCTTCATTAGGAGAGGGGGACCAGCACCGACCACCCCCACTCTCATACCCTCATACTATCTTACACCAAGTGCCCTCACCAAATACTGGGTCATACACATCTGGGTCAGGCTGATCTCTGCTAGGTCCTGAGAAAAACCAAGTTCATGTTCCAAGCTTCCAGAGCTGATGTTCTGATGAAGGATGTCAAGAGGAGGCATCTTCAGAAAACATACTTGTTTTTGAGAGAGGGGGACTGTGAAGAAAATCATGGAGTAGGGTCTATAGTTCTGCATCAGGTGGTTCTGAAATTGATGTGGATCAGAGACATGTGGGATGTACTAGGCCCTGGGTTCAGAAGCACAGGGGTAAGGGGTACAGCCACCCTCCCCATCAGGTATAGGACCAGCAGCTTCGGAGCCTACTCCCCATTTTCCACTGATGAGCACAAAGAAGCTGCTGTAGTTCCAGACGTCACGTGCACTGAGAAAATGCACCTCTTTCTGATGTCCACGTGCGGGAGTTTATCTGTCTACCTCTCTCACTGTCCTTGACTGAAAAATGAGAAAGAGGTGGAGATAAGAGACTAGAAATGTGATGAGCTGGACAGCCTTCCAATTGGGACTTCTCGGAACCTTCTTTTGCACCTGGGGGCTCTTCCAGCCAATTCCCAAATTTATTGGACTCCTTATTCCCAAGGTATCTCTCCAATGAATTCTGGGGATCACCTGGTCCCCTGGGTAGAGGTGCTGAAGTGAGAAGCAGCCCAAATGTAGAGGGTGGTTGGCACAGTAGGGAAGGGTACCCCTGGGGTTGGAACTAGAAGGAGGCTGGACAGGGGAGTCCTCCAGACATGTTAACACGTATAATTGTGTTGTGAGAAGGAACAAACACTTCAAAGGATGGAGAGAAACAAGCCCGGACCTTGGAATTAATTACGTGTTGTCTTGAGAACCAGTGAATTGGGTGGAGTCATGTGAGACCTGCTTGTCTATGAGGTGGAATGGGGTTGAGCCGAGAACCAGCAGATTTTCCAGAGCAGAATCTAAACCTTCCTCCTCCTCTTTCCTCCCTGGCTGCATCCTGCCTCTACTCTGTTGCTTGAACCCAGCCTCTTAGCTCCCAGCATCTCTGCAATACTTCCCTAGAACACTTTCCCAGACCCCAGTCTACAAAGCTACTTCTACCCCCACCCCCAATACCCAACTCATCCCAATCCTCTCCGATTCCAGGGACCTCCCTCCTCCTCATGGACCCTCCTCTGACCCTCCACAAGCTATTGCTTATTGTGGAAACACTGAGGCCCTGGCCCCTGCCCTCTGCCTACCAGTCAGGGAGGGCAGAGCTGCAGCATGGGGTGTGGAGCCTGTGTGATCCACTCTTTCCCTCTGGGCTCCCTCACAGGGCCTGGCTTAGGATAGGTGCCCAAGAATTCTCTATTCCACCCCATTACTTATGTGTGTGTTTATGCATGGTGTACATGGAGGTCAGGAAACAACTCTCAGCTGTCAGAGTCAGTGTTCTTCTACCACATGAGTCTCAGGGTTTGAACCTATGGTCATCAGGCCTGGGAGGCTCCACCCACTCATCTTGCCTTCCCTCAATTGTTCTTTATCTGTTCATTCAATGGCTGATAGTTAGCACTGGTGTGTGTGTGTGTGGGGGGTGTTCTTAGCATACTTCAGCAAGCTCCCTTTGTCAAGGAGATAGTCACAGACACACAGCAAGCCTGGGAAGAGGAAACATGGAGGCTTCTGTGACTTGGATGCAGATGTGGAGGAATGAGCTCAGCTGCCGCAGAGGACCGGAAGTGTTTGAGTATCTCTTTGGAGTTCTGTCTTGCCACTGGTGGGAAGGAGGGTTTTCTGGTGGATTGTGTTTTTTTATCTCCTCTCCCTGTGGGCAGAAACACCCCTGGTGGTCTCCAGCCTGGCTCCCTGTGCTGGGAGGGACGTCCCCAGAATCAGGTGCACAGGGTGAGCCCTTGCCTCCCTGGCCTTCCCCTCTCTAAGCCCTGTGTTTACAGGGGCAGCTCACAAATCACCAGCCTGTGCTAATGGACCCTTCCCGTGGGCCTCTGACAGCTCAGGAGGCTTTTAGGAAAGGCCTTTGACTTCAGTGACAGGCAGTGACTGTGGATGCATTCTCTCCACCCTCCTGCCTCAGTGCAGACACAAAGGAGGCCTTGGAGATGCTTCCTGCTTTCTTGGCCATTCTCATGCGGGATGAAACCTATCCACACTGGCTTCCCCTGCCACCTCTGCAGCCTGGAGGAAACACCGAGGCCCTGGCCTCTGCCCTCTGCCTACCAATCAGGGAGGGCAGAGCTGCAGCATGGGGTGTGGAGCCTGTGTGATCCACTCTTTCCCTCTGGGCTCCAGATCTCATTTTTTTCAAAGGGGTAGCTCGGCTTTCCCTGCCAGCCAGGCAGCACAGGTGTGTACCCCATGTGGAAATGCCTGGCTCCTGAGGACCTTTATCCTCCACCACAGGGCTTAGGGAGAGAAAAGCCAAGGAAGCAGAAGCTCACCATGTACACAAGTATCAGTGGTGTGGCTAAGCCCAGCATGGCTTCAGATAAAGATCATGGGGACCAAGACAGGTGACTTTCACTACAGAGTGAGAAGGGTCCTCCTGAGGACCAGGGTAGCAGGTGGCAGGCTCTGCCAGTACCTCTGAGGATTTGTATGATCCAAACATGTGCATGTGATGTAAAAGAAGTTACCATGTGACCCACACAAGCAAATTCACACTTCCATTGCCTCCCCTAATACCTTACTATTTGAGGGCTGAAGATAGGGCCTTTGTCCCTTCAACCCTAGCCTATGTCACCTGATAAAATCATGCTGGTAAAAGAGATATCACTTTCAGCCTTTTGAGTAATTTCTTTTTTTAAAAAAAATTGGTTATTTCTTTTGTTGTATATAGGTATATATGGAAGAAAAAAATACATATGGATACATGTAGCCAGGACTAATCTCAGATCCTCTATGTAGCCAATAATAACCTTGAATTTCTGATCCTTCTACCTCTACCTCTCTGCTGCTGAGATTACAGCTGTGCATCACCATAGCTATCTGTCTTCATTTTTTTGTGACAGAACATGTTAGAATTATTTGCCAACTTGATGAAATTTGGAAGTAACTGGGAGAAAGTCCTCTGGGACGTTATCTTGATTCTATTAATTGATGTGGGAGAATCTATAGTACGTGTGGGTGGGACGTTACTTGAGCAGGGGATCCTGGACTAGCATGGAGAAATTGGGCTGGGCATTCATGCTTTCCTCCGTGATTTCTGACTGCAGATACCCTGTGACCAGCTGCTTCTGGCTCCTGCTGCCCCTGCCCTGCCTTCTTGCCGTGGTGAACTATACCTTGAACTGTGAGCTGAGATTGAACCCCTTAGGTCGCTTTTTAAATTTTTCCTTCCTTTTTATTTTCTGTACGTGGGTGTTTAGCGTTTATGTCTGTGAACCATTTTTATGTGGTACAGACCTGAAGAAGGCATCAAATACTCAAGGACTGGAGTTATAGACGGCTGCGAGCTAACATGTGGGTGTTGGGAATCGAACTCTGGTCCTTTGGTAGAGCAGCCAGTGCTCCAGCGCCCTGAAGTTGCTTTTGACGGTGTATTTTTATCACAGAAACGGGAGAAGAAAGTAAGATGAAGTTCTCATTCTTAGTTTAGGCTGGCCTAGAGTGCATTAATCTTCCTGCCTTAGACTCCTGAATGCTGGGATTGCAGGGGTGAGACACCATCCTAGCTTCCATATCATCCTTATCTATTCCTCTGAACATGGGTTGTCTTTGCTTTTGTAAGCAATGTCATTATGAACCTGCAGGTTTTTGGATGAAGATGAGATGTCTATTCTCTTGAGCACAGCCTGGGATGCATCCTTTGTTGGATGGGATGTTCTTGGTTAGTATTTAGAGGAATTGCCAAGATATTGCCATTGTGTCTGTACTGGCCAGACACTTCAATAATGAAATGTATTCCCATTAGCAGCAAAAGAGGCTACAAGTGTGGCCACTTGTAAAAGCCACCATTCCTGAATCCCTCTGGACCTGGGGGTACAGGTGATTGTGAGCATCTTAAGTGGGGGCTGAGAACCAAACCCAGGTCCTTTGTAAGGGCATCAAGAGCTCTTAACTGCCATCTCTCCACACAGCTTCCCTTCCCCTCCATCTTTCCAAATCCCTTCACCCCTTCCCCTTCAGAACACCGCTGCTCTAGGGAAATGTCCCGTCAGCCCCTTGCCTAGTTTTAAAACTGGGCTCTCATCATTACTGGCAAAATCTTTATCTGGGCACAAGACCTTTATCAAATTCATGATTTGTAACTGTTTCCTCCTATTCCTGGGTCGTGTTTCTACATTTCTGCAGCGTCCTTTGAAGCACAACAGGTTTTCATTTGGATCGGACCCATTTATCCATTTTTTTTCCATTTGTTTCTTCTGTATTTTGGTCATCAGATCCAAGGCCACCGTGACTCCCTAAGAGCTTGGCGGCTTAATTTCCTGCACTGTATCTTTGATCCACTTTGAGTTAAGTTTGGACGCAGTGGGTTTGTATATTATTCTTGAGAGTAAGTGCGTGTGTTGCAGCTGAATACCTTGAAATGCTGCTTTGTGAGAGAGCCTTGAGGCCTGGCTTAGGCGGCTCTGAGATTTTTGTCTCACCACAAGGAACCCAGTGTATACCTATCTTCTGGCTCCTCTTCACCCCGTTCTGAACCTGTTTGTTAGGGACCATGCTTTTCAGGTAGGGAAACTGAAGTTGGTAACCAGAAGGCACCAGAGGGACAGAGTAAGCTGTGTTCATGCTCTTTCTTTAGGCTCCACCCCCTCCCCCGTACCTCTGCAAGCAAGCTGGTCTAGTAGATGTGCTTCGTCCTTCAGAACCTACTGACTGTGTGGCTGACTGTGCTGTTTGCCATTTGGTGGAACTAAGAGCATTCTGTTCCACACTTTTTAAATCACTGGCTTCATCCATGGAGCAGAAAGACACAGGGAAGGTATAACATTGATGACTTCCTCAAAGAAGCAGCTTGGGTCTCTGGCCCCTGAGTCGCATGGGCCTCTGTGATACCTGACCCATTATGCAGTCTGACATCTACTAGAGAGAGCCCAAGTCTGTGGTAGACTTTTGGTGCAGGAAGCATAGCAGAGGGGCTAGGCTAAAGGTACTGGTTCAAGCTCTGTTCTCCATCTCTAGCCCTGTACCCCCCAGTCCTCAGGGTCATGGTGCCTCATCTGTCAAGGCAGAAGCTGGGACAGGACCTGCGGGAGGGCTCAGGCTAAGATACTAAGTGCTTCCCCAGTTAAGGTGGCCATGCAATCTCCAAGCCTGTCAGAGACCCTGGTAGCTCAGTGAGTGATGGTCCCAAGGGATTGAGCAGCTGCCTGGGTGTCCCATAAACACAACCTTAAAGTGGCTGGTGACACCCATCCATCTTACCATTGGGCTGTGTCCTGGTGGCTTTCAAGGTGGCTCTCTCTGATACAGCCTTGGCCCCTTCTGGGTGGTGAGTTGGGATAGTAATGGGCTGTGGGTGGATAGGTCCCCACATCGGGTGCCTGAGGTGGCTGGGACAGCTGTGTGGAGGAGGCAGTTTTATGAAGCTAAACATCCATCCTGAGTCCCACAGAGTAGGCCTATGCCCCTGACACTGAAATTGGGGCCCTATGTAGTCTGTCTCCCAACCATAGACGGGGCACAGGCCTCCCCACGGGGAGACACTGGAGGGTGATGGAGAGGTGACAACTACGGACAGTCAGGATGCCCGTGTGTCCTTATTTTTGCAGCCTGTCCCACCCCCGCCCCAAACACAGCACACAGGCCTCCCCGCTTTCTGGATTCCTGGGCCAGATGCCCCCTCACTCCCTTTCCTCTACTTCCTCCTTCCTCTTCCTCATCTGTGGAGAGAAAAAGTGGAGGGAATGAGGGAAAAAGAAGGGAAGGGAAGGGAGAGAAGAAAGGAGACCAGCACCTCACTTTGTTAGGTCTAGCGTATCGCCCCATCATATTCTTCGTAGGACGTGCTAGAATTTTCTGGGTGATGAATAATTTTCCTCAGCTTCTCGGCTTTGTCTCTGATTGGACTTTGGCTTATTCTATCATGTGTTATGAGCCTAGGCTGCTGTGGGCCTTTGAGAAGTCTAAGAAGGTTCTGTAAGCTCTTCCGTCACAGAGAGAATTCAGCTCTGTGCGCCATGAGCTCGCAGACCTGGCCTGGGGCAGACCATCTCTAGGCAGTAGCAAGGTGTCTTCATACCTACCCTTGCTCACCTTGGTACAGCCCATGGTCACTCTGTAGTGGGCTCCTCTGGGTGCGAGCTGCCTGGCACCCTCACTGGGGCCACCTCACAGTCCTTTCAGGAACCAGAGCCTCATCTGAAGACTAGGAAACAGAAGCCCTGAGGGATCCAGCAGCACTTTGGAACGAAGTGGTGAGGTGCACGTCAGCCCAAGAGCTTCAACCAGGAGCACCATGAACAGCCTTCTGTCTGACAATGGAACGTCTGAGCACCTCACTTGACACCTCACCAGTCACATGAATATCTTTACAGAGCTTCCTTGCCTAGAAAGTAGAGCCTGGAAACATGGGGCCTGCCAACCCAGCTCCTTGGGGGCTGAGGAAGGCCTGCTTGGGCTACAGAGCATGTCTGATCCAAATATGGACAAGTTAGTGAGGCTCTGTCTCAGAGTAAAAGGACTGTGTCTGCATCTCAGTGAACAGTTGCCAAGTATGTGCAAGACCCTGGGTTCTATCCCTGGCCTGGGCACATAAACAACAAGCAGAAGGCAAGAGGACTTTGGCTCTTTGGCTGTATCGTTCTGGCTGTATCGCTCTCTGCTTTATACCCTGGAGACATGGTCTCTCACTAAGCCTGGAGGAGGGCTAGTTGCTACCATGACTTGCCTTGCTGGGTTTACAGGCACTAGTAGCTGTGCGAGTACTAGGGCTTTGAACTCATGTCCTTAGGCTTGCACACGGACCCACTGAGCCATCTCTCTAGCCTCCCAAATCTTTCTTGCCTTATGTCTAGGACTAGCAGGGCCAGGACAGGGAAGTCCATCCACCCCTTTCTTTTGCCCCTGTCCCCAAACTGGATGGAAGCAGGAAGAGATGGGTCTCACTCTTCTGGCTCCCTCCACCCACCATTGGTGACCCTTTGCTTGGAGCCTCCTCCTCCTCTTTTGAGCTTCAGCTTTCTCACCTGTAACCCGGGCTCAGTATTTTCCAGAGTAGCTGGGTAGGGCCTCCCTACCTTCCCCAGGCCGTTGTGACATGCCCCCAAGGAATTTACTGCTGCCCCCATGCTTCACTGTGTGACCAGCAGGCATGAGGGAAGGGAGGCCAGATCGTTTTTCAAACAAAACGGTATCAGATGTGTGATTTGGTGAATATATATTTCTGGCAACCGCTTGAGCTGTGCTCAAGTCCAGGCAGGTGGGGGAGGAGGTGGAAGGGAGGCCATTCCAGTGGCTTAAAACACCCCAGATAAGTGTGCAGTGATTAAGTGCCACCATTAGCTCTAATGGGCAATAATTGGCAATGAGAAACAATTTTCTAGGGCACCATGGCCCAGTGCCCCACACCCTGGCCCCAGCGGGGACAGCTGAGGGCTGATTAACTCCTGGGCAGGAGGAAATGTCGGAGGCACAAAAAGTTTCCAGATTCGACCATAATTGGAAGAAGTGATTTCACTTTCTGATGAGGGGCCACCCACCTGCTGGTGAGGGTGGGGCTCATGACTGTTTCCTGCCTACTGTGGAATGAAGTGACACCCCTCTGCTGTAAAGGAGCCACGTGGTGGGGGTGGGGAACAACCAAGATGGGACCATACAGCACACAGGTCCTTCTCCCGTTTTCTCCTTAGGATTGTGGAGAAGGTGCCCCTGCTGGCTGGCAGGTGTAACCTCTGGAGCATCCATGCTAGCAGGGGGAGGCTGGATGCTTTGCTTCACAGCAGTCCTGTGTTCACTACCTTCGCCTCCACCCCTTGAATGAGCTCCTGGTTGCTTCCACATGGGTGAGGCTGAAGGCCACACCTCAACCCTGTCTCTCTACCCACCTTTTCTCTCTCCACACCTCCTGTTTCTAATACTTACCTTCCTCTCTACCAGCTTCCCATCCCTTCCCCCCAATCCGAAGCATAAATCACCACTGACCATCGGCTGCCCAGCCTCTCTAAAATGCATATTCTTGCCTCACATTCTGGCCCTTTCGTTCCTAGACCCATGTCTTTCCCTGTATCACTAAGTAGACAGCTTCACCGTCTCTACCACCTGGTTTGAAGAGGTTGGCAGTTGGCACTTCATGACCACTGTTTGGTGGTTGACACTGTCCACGGGTGCCCACCTGGAAACTAGGAGTCATAGTGAGCTGGTCTGGTGTGCCTTCTGGCCTTGTGTGAGATAGCATTTTGAAGGTGTGTTGAAGACTGGGGAGATAGCTCAGCAGTTAAGAACACCTAGAACCCAAGTTCAGTTCCCAACACCCACCCTCCAAGCTTACAACTGCCTGTAGCTGAAGCTTCAGGGGGTCTGATGCCCACTTCTGGCCTCTCAGTACCTGCATACACACACACACACACACACACACACACACATACATGCATGCACACACACAATACACACACACAAGACCATAAATACACACACAAGTAGTTTAAAATACACGATTTTAGTCCAAAAGCCAAGACACAATTATAATAAATAAATAAATAAATAAATAAATAAATAAATAAATAAATAAATAAATAAATAAATAAGTGGGATTTGCTGAGGGGCTGGAGACATGGCTTACTCGGTAACCTGATGACTTGACTTTGGAACAGCAGAACCCATACAAAAGGTGAGGCACAGCGGCAGAGCCTGTAATCCCAGCCTGGGGAGATGAAGGATCTCTGGTGCCCACTGGCCAGCCAGTCCAGATGAATCAACGAACTGCAGGTCCTAAAAAAATAAATTGAAATCAAAACAGAGAGATGACACCCAAAGTCAACATGTATGCCCCCCCCCCCCCCCCCCCCCCCGCACACACACAGTTGCCCACATATGCACAGACATAAGCATACTGAATCTCCTCTAAGTCCCAGGAACCCCTCTCAAATGTGACTGGTCAGCTGGGTAAGGCTGGAAATTGCCTCCCTTGACACTGGTAATCTAATAGGAACCCAGGCAAGAGCCAACAGACCCTGGATGAATGGATGGACAGATGGACAGATAGATGGATGGACGAACAGATGGATGGGTAAATGAGGGGAATGTCTGAAGGTGACTACATGGCAAAGAAGCCTTTCACGCACAGGACTGTTCTATCACTGGCATGTTTCCTGAACATTGTAGAGAGAGAGTCTTCCCTGAGAGCTTTGGTCCTAGAGAAAGGCACAGGGCGAGTTGAAGCCTTTGGGTCAGCCCCAGCTGTCCTGCTGCCCTGCAGAGATCAGCTTGGTGTGGATGGTCCCAGATGTCTTCACTGCTGCCCAGCTGTGTGAGTACAGGCAGGCTGAAGAGCTTCCCTGTACCACAGGGCCCTCTGTCAGGAGACTCTTGGTGTGAGTAAACCCGGAAGATTAGGTATGAAGATGAGCCAGGCTGGCTGTGGAGCCGTTGCCATGATCCCTGTGTAGGATAAGACAAGCTCTATTGAGGCTTCTGGACCCGTAGGCTGGTGCCCACAGTGTCCCTTCATGCACAATCCAATGGTGCGATTAGCGACACTATCACTTTTCTAAGCACACGGTATGGAAGGTGTGTGTGTTGTGGGGTGGGGAAACTTCCACTCCAGAGCTCCAACAGCACCACGGACCTCACAGCACCTGTCTGTGCTCTCACCGATTTGGTTACACACTGCCACACAATGACTGTCAACACAAGCACCATGCCACCTTCTTCCTCAGAGGCAACACAACAAACGGAGTGTGCTTCGTGTTGCCGCTAGGCGGCGCTATAGAAACCCCACCCCGCAGGTGAGGCCGGTGACCTGGCCGCCAGCACCTGCGGGGGGAGGGGGAGGCGCTGCAGGGACAAGGCCCCTCCAGGGCCCGCTGGGGCTTTCAGCAGCTCGTCCGGGAACATTTGCATGTAATTTGGGAGCGGGTCACATGTGGGAGTCATCAGGCGGAGGAAAGGCTCAATCAGGACCTAATCACTGTCTGTTTGGAGGGGTCTGGGCCCAAGTGAAAAATGAAAACGGGCCTATTTTGTTTGAGTGACAGCCATCAGCAGCCACCTTTGACCTCCCCACTCGAGGTCTGCCCGAGCTTAAAAGCCAATCATCGGGGCAGGGACCAGAGGGGGCACACCCCTCCCTCACCCGCCACCCCATCTGAGCTTTTAGTATTCATTCTTTCTTTCAACACTCTAGCCTGGAACAGACGCGTGGGGGTGTCTTGAGCTGTCACTTGCCAGCTAGGCCACCTGGCAGGCGGTGGTCAATGTTTCCACCTGCAGAATGGACGTAAGAGATGTGCCCGGAACAGCTGGCATTGAGGAGCTGGAAGTTGAGGACTCCAAATGGCTATGGAGGGCGGGGCTAGCGCTAATTGCCAAAGGACAGAGGCAGGGTTAGGTGTGTCTTCCCTTGGGACTGGCACTCAGAAGATAGCCGCTACCCCGAGGGTTAGGGGCTCCGCTCTGCTGCCATGGCAATAAATCTCTCCCTCCTGTACTCCCAGTTGGAGAAGGGGGCCTGTGCCAGGTGATGAGAAGGGAGGCCGCGCTGGGACAGGAGGACCCCGGTGGCCTGTCACCGTGAGGCATCCTGGTTCACCCCAGCGCCTAAGCATCTCCTCCCGAGATGATCCCTTGGTCTCTAGGGAGGCGTGGAATCCGGAGCCTTCACTACGATCAGCAAGGAGGCCCGGTCGGGCGCGAGTCCCAGGAGCCAGCCACTGCGGGACGCACGTGCCCCCGGAGCTCCGGGCCAGTCTCCAGCTCTCCTGGTGGCGCAGCTGAGCAGCTCGGCCCGCGGACCGGGGCGGGGCGGTGCATTAGCGCCCGGCCCCGGCGTGTTTATCGGGATGTGGAGCGGGGCCTCCAGGAAACCGTCTGGCAGGCCGGCCCTCGGCAAATGGATTGCCAATTAATCAGCATGTATTTATGAGAGCGTTTAAACCATTATTAATGTAGTGTAAATACGGAACCGCTGGCGGCCCCGGCAGGGCGCGCAGGGGCCATCTGCTAGGCGGCCGCATTCCAGAGCCGCCCCCGCCCCGGGATGGTCCCCGCCTCCCGGTTCCCAGCCGGCTGTGTTGCCCTTCTCGAAGGGACGGCAGAATCCTGAAGAAGATGCGCGGCAGGGAGAGACCTGAACCCGCAAGATCCCTGAGCCACTCATGGAGGGCCGGTGATGGCCCTGGCTTGCTCTGGGGAGACCGAACAGGTGTCACGCTGGACCTTGTCCGGCGGTCACTTGTTGACACTGCCCTTGGCCACTTGAATTCCTTGCTCCCTGCTGGGGTCGGCCCTGGAACTGAAGGATTTGGGCTCAGCGGATGGGAACTCAGAGCTTGTCTCACTCGCGAGGTTCTTTCTCTTTTCAAACGCGTGCCCATCCCTGCACACCTAGGACCGTGCTGGGATGCCTTCCTCTGGGTTAAAGGGGTGGGTGCCTGCTGCCTGGAGGCTTTCAGTCGGTCAAATCCTTTCTTAGGGCTACTACAGGCTACTTTTCTTTATTGTCTGCACCTACTTTATAAATGAGAGACCGTGACCTAGCAACAGTGTCCCAGAACCCTTCACCATCCTCCTGACACTTGCTGAAACCCAAGGCCACATCGCTTTGTTAATCAGTTTCAGGACCCATCCCCAGATGGATCCAGACATAGATTTGGGTTTCAGAGAAGAAAGGTGGGAACCATCCACCTGCACACAGGAAAAAAAAAATCAAGTTTGATGTTTAAGACAGCAGCAAGGGCGGTGGGGAGGCTCAGAAGTTAAGTTTAAACTGCTTTTTCAGAAGACCAGAGTTCAGTTCCCAGCAGCCATGTGTGGCACCTCCCAACCACCTGAGAACTCCAAGTACAAGTGATTTGTTGCCCTCTTCTGGCCTCTTTGGGTAGTGGCATGAACACGGCATACACTCACACACATACACAAGAATAAAAATAATCTTGTTTTTTTTAAAGACAGCAGCAAGGGTTGAAGAGATGGCTGTTCCCAGAGGTCTAAGGTCACTGCCCCAAGCACATGCTAAGATCTACCCTTTGTGTATTTGTTTCTTTACTTTGCAACCCAAGAGGGCGAGGACATTTTCGCCATTGATGTCACCAGGAAGGGCCATTCATTGTTTGTTGACTGACTAGCAGACTGTTGGAAAACCGTAGAGGAAATGCCTACTTGGCCGGCCCCAGTCCACATGCATAGTTCATCTCAGTCTTGCCTACTCCACTGGCCCAGGATCAGGGCGGACTCTGAAAAACCAGCACTGGATGTCTCTACCTGTCACAGTAGGAACAGCAGACCCTAAGGGCAGGGAACAGGATCCAACCAGTGCCGGGCTGCCAGAGACACTGGGCCAGGCCCTGTTCGGCATTCAGGAAAAGGAGAAAACAAAGACGGGGCGTGCGCCCCTATTTCCTGGCCCGCCCCCGCCCCCCATTAGCCCAGCAAGGCTTGTTTATATTACAGCAGGAATTATTCCAGGCCTAATCAGAGGTCTTACATGCTTTCAGCATTCTTTACCCAAGGACACTCTCCAATCCTATAATTTCCATCTCCCTAGACGCCCCTGATTGAAAGCAAACATTTTTATATTTGGAAAGGAAAAGGGCTGTATGCTATTCATAGCATAGTTAGGCTGTCCAGAGCTGGGCCCTGGGGGGCAGCAGACCAGGGCTCAGCTTCAGGGGTAGACATTGGAGGACACAAGGACCATATGGGTGAAGAGACCCCACCTCACCCCCCCACACACACACCTGGGAAGGCCCTAGGGGCAGAGAGGATCCCTAGCTCCTTGTGTGAGGGGTAGCTGTGAGGCAGGCACTAAGCTGAGTGTGGATTATGGTTCCTCTTCCCCTTGGTCCTCCCCTGTCCAGGTGAAATTGCTGAAGACTGCAGGGTGCCACAGAATGCTGTGCTAATGAACCCACCCTGCCCTGGCTGTGAGCCCAGGGTTCACTTTGAACCCCCTTTTATCCTGGAATCTGCTCCAGATCATCCCAGTTCTCTCGCCAATCACTCTACAACTGGTCTGAATTCCTCAGGAGCTCAGCCCCTGCCCCCCCCATCTTCCCTTTATCGGTGCATGAGACCTCTCTCCGCTTTGTTACAGAAACCCAGGCAGGACTCTGTATCCTTCCACTGTGGGGTGTGAAAGGCCATCTTCCTTGGCACCATGTACATCCAACTTCCATAGGCAGGCCCTCCTCAACATGTTAGAAAGATGCTCTATGAATCTATGTTAGAGAGCCTTCCCACAGTGACAATACCTGATATGTCAGAAGGAAGAAGACAGGGTTCTGTCTAGGGTGCCTGGGCACTTTGGTGTGGAGCCTTTGTGCAGAATGCTGTGCTGAGGCACATGGTGGAGTGAAGCTGCTTAGCTAGAAAGTCAGAGAGGTGGACTTTGCCCAGTTTCCTGCCCTTAGGATCTGCTGTTCCTACTATGTCAGGTAGAGGCATGCCCAGTTCCCACTCAAGGGCATGCAGCGAGCTAACCGATCCAATCTCTGCCTTCCCTGGCAAGCGCAGCACCACCCAGGGATGAGGCCTTCAGCACACCATTCAACCCATAAAGATCGTGGGGTTGTGCTCAATATACTTCCACTTAGAGAGACCAAGACTTGGGGAGCCCAGAGGAAGGCACCATCCATGTCCCCAGACCTCAGAGCTTCCAATCTCAACTCATAAAGCTGGTAAAAGTAAATTGAGATTGAGTCTGAAGTCATAGCCAGACTGGTAAATGCTGAGGAGATAATGTGTGTGTGTGTGTGTGTGTGTGTGTGTGTGTGTGTGTGTGTGTGTGTGTGTGTGTGTGGTGTTGTATGTATATGTTTGTATGGGGGTGTGCATGAGTGTGCATGCATGTGCATGTGTAAATGTGAGCATATGAACACCACAGGCCAATGTCAGTGATCTCATCGGTTGTTCTTTGTCTTATTTTTTTGAGACAGGGTCTTTTGCTAACCTGATTCAGTGAGGCTAGCTGGCCAATGAGCTCCAGAGATTTTCCTGTCCCTGCCCCCCATATTTATATTCAGTATATTATATTGAATTAGGAAATTTGGTATTTGTACTGCAAGAATAACAGACTACATCAGGATGTAATTTTCCCTTCAGATACAATTTTAAAAAGATTTATTTGACTATTTGTGTGTGTGTGTGCATGCATGTGTGTGTGTGCATGTGTGTGTGTGTACATGCACGCAAGTGCCCAAGGAAGCCAAAAGGGTGTTGGGTCCTCTGGTTAAAGTGCTTGTGAGCTGCCTTGTGATGGTGCAGAAAATAGAACTTAGGTCCTTGGAAGAGTAAAATGTATTTGTAACTACTGAGCCCCAAATCTAAATTTTCTTTTTACCAAAATCACACATGCACAGAATTCTGTTTGCCTTATTGGAGTATAACTTATGTTCAATAAAGACAGTGTATAAAGTGTAGAAGTTTTTAAGGCCTGGGGAAACGGCTAAAGTAAAGTACTTGATACACAAGCATGAGAAATTAGTTCAGATCCCTAGCACCAGCTGAAAAAAAGCTGGGGTACACACACACACACACACACACACACACAATTGCTGGATTCCTGATCATTTGTTTCAGTGTGCTGGAATACCTTTAGAGCTACCCTGGGACACCGCAGTCCTCTGGACACAGCTTGAGCATGCCTGGATTTTTACTATCAGAGGATTTGCCAGGCGATCTTCTCCAGTGGTGGCTGCACTTCCCACCATGAGTGTGTGAGGACTCCAGCCTCCCTACATCCTTAGCACTGCTCATTAGAGCCATCTAGTGAACCTGAGGTGCTCTCTCTGAGCTCCTACTCAGTTTTCTTATGACTAATGTTACTAAATGTATTTTCAGGTCTATTGGCCATTTGCATATATTCTTCTTGGAGAAGTGTCTTTCAAGTCACTTCCTTATTATTTAACTGGGTCATTTCTCTTTTTGTTGTTGAGATGGGGGAATCTTAAGACAATTCTGAGTATCAAAATTCTTCTCAGATGTGATTTGCAAACACTTTTTCCATCCTAAACTTTACAGTTTTCTCTCTTTGTTTGCGAGAGACAGGTATCATGTAGCCCAGGTTGGCATCAAACCCATTACACCTTCAAAGCTGGCCTTGAGTGCTTGCTTAATCCTCCTGCCTCACCCAAGTGCTAAGATTATAGGCACCTGCCACCACATCATCTCTGGAAAAGCAGCATTTGCTCTGAACTGCTGAGCCATCTCTCCAGCCTAAATCGAATTTTAAGATAATGTGTGTGCAATGTGAGATAAAGCTGATACCCATCCTTTATCACACGTGTGCCTAGTTGGCCCAGAATAATTTGTGAAGAAACTGTTTTTTTCCTCTAGTAAATTATTGCACTAATCTGGTTATAAAGCAAGTGATTGTAAATCTGTCCAGACAGCCCAGCCTAACTGAAGAGTTACAGATTCAGTGAGGCCAACGTCAACCTCAGTTCTACACACACATTTGCACACACACTATATTAACCTTCTAATTCACTATTCCTGACCCTCGTCACTGGTACCTGTCACTGGAGCTCCCACACAGGGTCATTTTCTCAGTTCCAACCAATGCCTTTGGTCAAATATATTACACTGTCAGGCCCAGTAAGACATCCACACATACATGTTATTCCATATCTTTTCTTTTTAAACATGCTAGGAGAAAAAAAAGAAAATTCTTGTCATTTATTATGTTTTTTTAAATGTGCTTGGACAACTACCTCAAACTTTAAAAAGATTTATTTAATTTTGGGGGTATTGGTATTTTCCCCACGCATATCTCTGTACCATGAGCCTGGAGTGCTGGGATGCCCCAAAAAGCCAGAAGAGGTCAAGGATCCCCTAGAACTGGAGTTACAGTGTATCTCCTGATAGGCACCACCCTGAGTACACACAGTCAAGCTGGGGTGGCAGCTCTCTTGGTTGTCCCTTTCTTGCTCTAATAAGCCATCCGTTTCATTCACTATTGCTCTTCATTTTGCAGGCTCAATTCATTATCAACGGATTTTTTTTTTTGTTTTATTGTTTTTGACAATGCCCTGAAACCAAATGTCTGAGCAGTCTTATCCCATTAAGTTGAGAGAAAGAGATGCATTTTTGAGGGTAGTTTTTGGGTTTTGTTCTAGAGCCGGGGGTTCTTCTACATTATTCTTTTCTTTAGGTCTTCCTGGTGAACTAGATGGCCTCTGTGTTGGCTTCTTTTCAATTAGAAGGAAAGTGCTTTTCAAAGCAGCTGTAGACACAACCTTCTCCATCTCCAAGGATGTCCATTGTCCTATGTAGAGTGCCTGCCTGCCCCTTCTTTTATTGAAGATGTCTATGCATTTGTGTGTGCAAGGGTGCCAGGGGGTGTGATTCAGGTGGAGGCCTGTCCCTGACATCACTGTCTTCCTCAGATGCTCTCTACCTCATATATTGATGCAGCATCTCTTGCTCACTCTGGAGCTCACAGTTTGAGCTAGTCGGGTTGCCATCTTGCACCAGGGGTACCCTGGTTTTGCTTTCCACAGTCCAGGCTTATAGGTGGACTGCCACGCCCACCCAGCTTCTACACCAACTCTGTAGATTCAAACTCTGGTGCTCACTCTTGCAAAGTAAATGCTTCATGTACCAAGCTATCTCCCTGACTCTGGTGCTCTCTACTTATGGTTCTTTGTCCCCTTGGGCACAGGCTTAAGCTACGCATGGAATATAGCCACTGCCCTTCCTGTCTTGCCTTGTGGTGTGCAGAATCTTCTTCAGAGTGCTTATGGTACTAGCATTCCTGGTACAGTGTTCGGGGGTAGAGTAGTAGAGCTCCTGAACTTTCCCCTACACTTACCAGAATATGTTCAACCTACTGGCAACCTGTTCTCATGAGGGAGGCACTGTACACCTCCCCGACCCAGAAGGGGAAGAAGAGAGAGAATCATCATTTGGTCCATCTTCCTTAGACTATTTTAAGTTGCTGTCCCAGGCTAGGTATTTTGGAGAAGTATGTATTTATTTAGCTCATGGGTCTAGAAGTTCAAGGGCATCTTCTTAGTTCTGGGAGCTGGGGGCCGTGGCATTGTAAAATGGCTAGAGTTTGTGAGAAAGGGGTCAGAGGTCACAAGGCAAGGCAGGATACAAGAGAAAGGAGGAAGGCGCTGGGCACTTACTTAGACTTCCCTCAAGAGTAAGAATGTCTTGTTAAGAAAACGCTAATCCCTCTTAAAGACCTAATCACTCCTCACTAAGCCTCATCTCTTAAAGCTTCTGCCAGCTCTAGAGGGGAACCTGCGTGAATCCACCGGTTCTTGTCATTCTCGCTAAATTGTATTATGTTTCCTTGAATAGATCTCCCATTTAACGTACACCCTGAGGACAATTTCCAGAGGCTTCTCATTGTTGAGATTTTAATAGCCGCTGCCAGCTTTGCGTTCTTTCCCCCCTCAGGGAGTAGGTCTGCAAAGATCCTCTGTTGACATACCTCTGTACATCTTATCAAAGGGCTGACTTGTCTTGTGAGGTATTTGTACCAACTGGCTACATTCCCTCTGGTTCTAGCGTCTCCACACACTCCCACAAGTGCTCAGATGCTTTCCTTTTACGTCAGGTCAGTCTGTATGTAGTAGCATAGCGCTTAATTTAATTTGTGTGCCCCATGACTTACTGATGTTCCGTAGCTTGCCGTAGTGTGTCCGTTCTCATCCACACATATTCGTTGGTGAAGTGCTTATTTGACGTTTTGTCCATTTTAAATTTTAAATTGCACATGTATTATTTATCCATTTGGGGACACACACGCCACCGTGTGCATGTAGAGGTCAGAGGACAACTTGCAGGACCTGGGTTTTATCTTCTACCATGTGTATCTCAGGGACAGAACTCTATCAGATTTTGGGGACAAGCACCTCCACCCACTGGGCCATCTTGTCAGCCCATGTTCAATCTTAAATTAGATTTTCCTTCTCTTCAGAGTTTTTAAACTTGTCCTACAAACACTTTTCTCCTGTCTGTAGTTTGTATTTTTAATTTTATTAATAAATGCTTGCTGCAAGGTAGAGGTTTCTAATCTTGCTGTCATTAAAATTATCAATTTGTTATGGTATTGGCTGGTACCTTAAGTACTGTGGCGTGGTTAAACAATACCCAGGTCAAAAGTGTAAGCTTTTCTCTTGTGTCTTCTAGCAGATTCATAGTTGTGGTTTTTGTACAGGGTGGGATAGCAGCTACATCACCAGGGTACCCCCTAAGCACCATGGGCCACACATAAAAACCCACACCTCAGAGGCATCCCCTAGGTGACCAGTGAACTGCTACATTACTAAAAACTTTGGGATGATTTCCTTAAGGTCATGAGGCATGACAGCCCTTGAGTCTCACATGTCTCTCCTTTCTCAGTGAGAGAGTGTTGTAGTCCTGATCATGTGCCTAGTCAGACCTCCTCACTGCTTTGGTTCAAGATGGCAAGGACCATTTTCAACTCAGAGGAAAATGTACACAGTGCTCTGTCTCATCACTCAGCTTTTACACTCTCTCTGCTTCATCTTCCATGATATCCCCAACCTTGGAGAGAGTGATACATATTTATAATTATTTTATTCCATTTGGGTCTGATCTGAACACTGGAATGTTAGGCCACAGTAACAGTATAGACTACAACTCAGTTAGTTATAAGTTTCTGTAGTGACCAGCACTCACTACAAAAAAAAGCCTAATTCAGCAGTGGCCAACAGCAACAGTGTTCTTTAGGCATAATCACACATGCTTAAAAGGCAGTTTGACAGATGCATGTTTAATAAAACTATAGCAGTAACTTGCTGGGACACATGACACCCTGGTCATCCACTTTCTCCTGTTCTAGTTAGCTTGCTGTTGCTCTGATAAACACCATGGCCCCAAGCAACTTGGGAAGGAGTTTATTTCAGTTTACAGATTACACTCCATCATAGAGAGAAGCCAGGGTAGGAATTTGAAACAGAAACCTCAGATGGCACTACTTACCTGCTTGCTCTCAGGCTCACAGTCAGGTACTTTGCTTATTCAGCCCTGGCCCACTAGCCTAGGGATGGTACCGCCCATAGTGGTATGGGACGTCTTACATCAATTAGCAATCAAGAAAATGCCCCATAGACATGCTCACAGATCAATCTGATGGAGACAATTCTTCAGCTGAAGGTCTCTCTTCATGAGTTTTCCATTTTTACCAACATCAGCCTTCACAAGTACCAAATGTGGGTTCTCTCATATGGATCAGGCTTTTAAAAAAAAAAAAAAGTAGTTGGTTGCAATCGTAACATTTAAGCCATTACTACACCAGCAGGCATATAACTTCTGGGATATAGTTGGTGTTACATGCAGATCTATGGCTGAGAAGGCTACTGGGGACAGTTCTCTCCTAGTAGCCTGTAAAGTGCCTTATGAGATTTTAAACACCAGCTGGTAGGAAGAGCCCTGCCAGCTTGCACCCAACCTGATTCCTCCATGTCTTGTGACTAACATATGTGATGTCCTAATCCATAGACACTTATTCTCCGGTTGTGCCATGAAACCCAACATTGTTTCCAATAGCTTCTGTCTTATGTTGAAGTAGTCATAGGTCAGGAGAGTCCTTGGCTGGCAACTTGCACTCTGAAGGCCATCTGTCATCCAAGTAAGTGCAAATTGATCTTAGGATGAGGCATCTTGGAGGATAGTTTTAAAAAGAAGTTAGCAAAGTCCATTATAGAACATGACTAGTTCATCAGATGTATCTGTTATCCTGTCAAAAGAGCAATGTTGAATATAGTAGCACAATGGTACCACCCCATTTAGACCTCCAGGACAGCGGTTCTCCACAAGCTTCCGACCTCCTCCTGATGAGGCCTGGTACTTTGAAAATGCCTTGGGATGGATTAGTGATCACAGTGTTACAAAGCACTTACTTTACCCAGCTGTATATTGATTCTTCCATGGCAAACTCACTTCATTTGGTAGCTAATCCTGCAAGCCAATTAAGACAACAGGCGCAGGGGCTTCCCACAATGTTACCCCATTCCTCAGGGCAGAAGCCTTCTCTGCATTGATGAGGCTCAGAACCCAAGCATAGAGATCCTGGCGTTCTGGGAGTAATGAGGAGCGACAGGAAGTGTAGCTTGCTGTCAATCAGGCTGAGGTGGCGGGAAGGCCACGTATTGTTCTGTATGAGTGAGTGCTTGTGCGTATATGCTATTCCTGCTCACGTGGATGTGCACCAGGTAGCTGTGCATATTTGCATGCATACATGTGGAGACTAGAGGGGGTTTCCTCAATTGCTCTCCACCTATTTTTTCAAATATTTTTTTACTAATTCTTTGAGACTTTCATGCTGTTTATTTTTATCCCATTTATTCCCCCTCCTGAAATGCCCCTTCGATCCATACCTACCCAACATTTTATCATTGTCTCTCTCTTCTCTTGATCCATTAAGTTGTATGGACACAGTATTAAACTGACTTCTAATGCCTTATCACTATAAGCATAGATTAGTGCACCACTGCACCTCATTGGAGAGGCTTCTTCCTGCAGGACATGGTGTTTAACACAGAGACTCAGAGCTGGTCAACGTGCAGAGGCTAAATGACAGTGCAATGCTTGCCCCTAAATGAGACATCTGTTTCACAGACCGATTTGTGCAGCTCAAATACTCTTGGGTGTAGGAGATCCCCTACAGTGTGGTTGACCTCCAGGGATCATACTTGTAAAGAAAACTGACTCCCCCTATCCCTTATGGTTTTTGTTGTTGTGGGTTTTTGTTTATTTGTTTGTTTGGTTTTTTTTTTTTTTTTTTTTTTTTTTTGAGACATGGTCTTACCATAGAACTCTACCTGGTCTGCAACTCAATAGGTAGGACGCCAGGCTGGCCTTGGAATTGCAAATATCCACTTGCCTCTGGCTCTGCTTTCTGAGTTTAGAGGCATTCACCATCATGCCTAGTCCTTATTTTTTTTTTTTTTTTTAAGCAAGGCTTCTCACTGAATCTGTAGTCACATTCTTAAAAGTTCCAGCCCTCTAGTACCCCTAACCTGCACTCAACACCCAGCTACCTGAACTGTCTACACTGAGCTCCTTGGATCCCTCCAGACAGGCCAGATCTGTCCCCTCTGTGATGTATTTCCCACCCCCTGAGAGGAGGCATGCACTCTACCTTTCCCTCTTTCCTTTTTCTTCCCAGAGGTTCCAGCCCCTCCTGCACATGTCCGATCTCGGCAAGCAGTCAGCCTTACTCCTCAGGACTATCATCCCATGAGTTAGGGACTCAGCCATATCACTCGAAACTAAAGTGATGGTCTTGAACACCCCCATCCAAAGCAACTAACACCATTCACAAGTGAGCCATTAAAACCAAGCAAGACTTTATAAACTTGGGCTTAATGTTAAGTCCATAAGAAAATCTCTGTAATTTCCTGCTGGGCAATGGAGATGCTGTCTGGTTCCTACAGGCCATAATTTTGGGGGGAGGGAAATGTTCCCCACCACACAAATGATAGGAAGTCAGTAGTTATGGTTATGGCCAGCTGTTGACGCTTAGAAACTGCGTGCAAGGCCCAGAGTTCCACCTACCTCAGCTAAATGGTATCTTTATGAAATCAGTGAGCTTGGCCTCAATGAAGGGCAGCAAGAATAAATAAATAAATAAATGAACTTTCGAAGTCTAATTGGCAAACTGACCTTTGGAAAATATTTTCCCACCCAAGTCCCAAGCTGAGGGGAAAAAAATTGTGTACTTTATTCAGAGTGAAGCTCGCTGTGAAGAATATCTGGGAGCACTGTGGGCAAGAAGCAAGATTGCTTGCTGGGCTCTCAGGGTGGCCTTGGGTTACAGGAAAGGACTGGAGATTCACAGACCCTGAGCTAGGAATACCAGAGCAGTGCGGACATGTTGGGCTCCCTCCTGGCAATAGGCACTCAAGTGGACCTAAGGGGCCAGGCCTGGCCTCACAGGGAAATGGGCTGAGGAGACTGCACACCCTGGACCATCTCTGCTCTCCATGAGGAACCCAAATGCCCCTCTGGATGCCAGCAGAGGACAGAGGGCTCAGACAATAAACTGCTTGCTGTGTAGGTGTGACAACCTGAGTTCAGGCCTACCTCTGGTACCCATGTAAACGCGGGGTACAGCAGTGTGAGCCTGTAACTCCAGTGCTGGTCAGGGCTGGAGAAAGGAGGACCTTGAGGGCTGTGCACCAGAAACAGCAAGCTTCAGGTTCAATGAGAGACCAGCCCTGTCATAGTGTCTTTAAGGTGGAGGCCTGGCGAGATGGCTCAGCAGGTAACGGTGCTTGCCACCAAGCCTGATGACTTGTCCCAACGAATCCTACATGGACAAAGGAGAGAACTGTCTCCTATAAATTGTCATCTGACTTCTACATGCATGCAGTCTCTCTCTCTCTCTCTCTCTCTCTCTCTCTCTCTCTCTCTCTCTCTCTCTCTCACACACACACACACACACACACACACACAGGTGCGAGTGTAAGGGTAAGCCTAGAGATACATGAATGCATCTGCTGTCTCTCCAACCTTTACAGAACCTTTTCAGTTTGCGACTGCTATAATGGGACACTGCGGTGACACCACTGTGGCTCTGATCGGCTTTTAAGGTGCCTAGAGCAGAAGGCAAGGTTCCTGGTCCTCCAGTCTCTCTGCCTTCGCTGTGATGAAGCCCGATGGGGGTTAGGGGGCCAGGGTCACCCACCTCATGATGAAAGTACTGTCATCACCTTGCATTCAGATGGGGAAACTGAGGCAACACCGTGTCAGGTCAGATGCACAAGATGCTCTCTCCATGCTTGGGAAGCCAAAGAGAGGGGCCCCTTGGTGGATTGGATTTCTCACCTTTGTCCTTCTTGGAAAAAGAGCAGTTACTAATTACCATTCACTAATTACTCCTCAGGCAATTTCCATAATTGTCTCAAGAAAAAAAAAACGCCATGAGCTAAGTCATGAGCGAAAACAGCCTCAGGAAGCGAAGCCAAAGAAGCCCTGGAAATGGAGCATGTGGCCACCCTCGGGAGCCCAGGAATGTTTGTATGCAGCCTACCCCCTCCCTATCCCACAGAAAGGGAAACTGAGGCCCGCCAGGCCGGGTGTCAGACCTCACACACACAGAGGGTCCGTGTGCAACACGGAAGGCCGCTCTCCCCGGGAAGACCTCGGTACCCTCGGAATCCATCAGGCCTTTGGCTCTGGAGAACCCTCCCGAGGCAGCGCACGCTTCCTTGAAGCTAATTGCCTTAGTTTGAGGTAATATTCGTCACAGAAACACCAGCAGTAACCTTTGGTCTTGGCAAATTCTCCCCTCAATCACATAACGTAAACAGCGATAAACGAGGGCTTTTTAAGGCTTTCTTCATAATACGTTACACATGCATTTGTTACCGAATCTGGGCGCTCCAAGCCCTGAAACCTGAGCTCAGCGGGGCGGTGAGCCGGCTGGGCCCCCGTGCTGGGGTCAGGGTCCCCCCAACCCGGACCCTGCTGCCCCTCCCCCTCCCTGGCCTGCTGCTCTTTCCTCCCCACCCCTTCTTGCCCTGGATCCCTTTGTCCCTCTCTCCCTCCCTCCCTCCCTCCTTCACTCCTTCTTTCTTTTACCCTCTGGCTCTGGCTCTGTTTTTCTTCGCCTCTGTTACCTTGTCTCAGTTTCTGTCTCTGATTTGCTCTCTCTCTCTCTCTCTCTCCATGTACATCTCTCCTGTCTCACTCCTCAAGCGCAGGCCAAGCAGAGGCCTGGACCCAATCCTGCCTCCATCCTTCTGCCTCAAGCCTGGTCTCTGAGGCCCTTAGACACAGCAGCTCCGGGCCTGGAGATGCTCACAGGCCTGGGAAATGAGCAAAAGGCAGATTGAAGGAATACCACATTCAGCAAGGGTGGGAGGAATCATGGTGGGCTGCATGGCAGCGGTGCTGTAGGAGCAGAGTTGGAAAGAAGCACTAGCACAGGCCACATAAGAATGTGAGGAAGGAGTGTGGATCCCAGGCTGGGCAGAGGGTCTAGGAGAGAGCAAGTTTGAGAGGCGGGGAAGGGCCTGGTGATTGGAAACCTGGCTTGTGAGCGGGGGTGGGGGGTGGGGGGTGGGGGGGGTAATTTCTAAATCCAGGCCAGGCTTCCCATATCCTGTGTATATGCCTGTGGGGCTCATACCTGGCTCTCTGAGAAGGTTGATGGATACTGGCTGTTCTGACAGGTAAGAATCTCACTTCCTGAAGACATCTAGCAACTGGGGAAATTGAGGCAGCAACGTACAAGCATTAGGAACATGCAGGGCCAGGAACATGCTCACCCTGGGCTGTCTGGCGTCAGAGGGCCTGCAGTCATGGGGATGGATCCTGGGTCCACTCAGGCTGCTTTGCCTGGCTCCAGAGAGACTCAGGAAGGTGAGCCTAATCAGTAGTGCCTTGGTGTATGAGGGACCCTCAGGTACAACATGGAGTGTATGGTATGATCTGCTGGACCAGGGAAAGATAGGGGAGGGCAGAGGGAGCAGTACTGTGGGCAGTGGGGACAGAGGAGGGCCATGGGGAGGAGCCACACAGGACACAGAAGGGAAGCTTCCAAGAAGGCCCAGCTCCCTGGGGAGAGAAAAGCTTGCTCTTTGGGAGCCAGCAGGTCCATCCCAGGCTACAGAAAGATCCATTCCCTTCCCTTCCCGCCCTCATTCCAGCTATCTTTCTGTCTATCTGTCCTGTCCGACTGTCCAGCAAGCCCTCAGTCTCAGTAGAAGTGGTCTGCTCTCCAGGACCCCCTCACCCAGATGGCCACCCAAGGAGCAGCCCCACTCCAGCTCTTACGGAGACACTGCCTGGCCACTGTCTTTGCAGAGCTTCCCAGTATCACCTTTGGGGGGGGGGGTCCTCACATCCCATGACCCTGTTCTTCCTAAGTCCATCTCCCACTCTTTCCCTGCACCCGAATAAGCTCCAAAGCTAGGTGTGGCCTGCCCTGCCTTATTTTCATGATGCTGTAGGTAGAATGAAGACCCCACACACACACCCCCTGCTCCCAGGTGAGCCATTTATTCCTCAGACCCTGACCAGGCCTTCACACACGGAGGGGTTGGGTGATGGACTGTTAGCAGGTAGGAGGCTGTGAGCCAGTTAGGGGCTGCACGGAAGCTAGCCTCTGAGGTAAGGTTAGTCACTCTCAGAGAGGAATACCCTCAGGCTGGAGGCTGGGTCAAGACAACAGACCTCTGAATTTCTCCCATCGCCTGGAGACTATCCTGAGCACTGGCCCCACCTGTGAGCCTCCTCCCACTGAGCCCGTGTGGCCCAGGGCTGTTCTAATATGGAGAAAATTGAAAATTGAAGCAATTTATTGTAAAAGGCCATTTCCCTTCAGCAGTCACTTTAGTGAGACCAAGGCGAAGCTGAAAGTGATTTCCTGGGGGCCAGTGCCAGAAAGGGGGGCATCTTGTCACAGTCCTTCCTCATTCCTGGAGCCCCCACCCCATACCCTGCAAGGGTGGTCTGCAGCTGCTTCCCTTCCTGTGGAGGCTGCAGTCTCAGAACATCTCCACCAATCTCTGGCCTTCAAACTCTACCTTCCGATCCTGCATCTCCCCCCTACAGTTGGGGGGGGGGGTTGAGGTACGTCTCCCAAACTCTCAAGCAAGTCTAAGATGGTTGTTCACACCTGCATCAAATCCATCTATTACCAGACCATATGTACCCTAAGAAATCTGTCTCCAGAGACCATATTCCAGGCACTGACCTCTCTGAAAGGGGCCATGGATCCTTGGTTTCTTTCTGTAAGATGGTTATTAATTCACTCAAGGATGTTCAGGAGAACTTGGGAGAGGAAGATGACACCTCCACATGGGTAAGCCACATAGTGATGGACGGGAAAGATAAAGTTTGTGCTGTACATGTGTGTATTGTGCATGTGTGTGCATTCGCGTGCAGCATATATGTGTATAGCATGTGTGCATGTATGAATGTACAGCTTGTGCAACTGCATCTGTGTCTGTGCATGTATGTCTGTTGTGTATGTACCTAAATTGTATATGTGTGAATATGTATTGTGCACATGGGTATATGGGTATGCAAGTAGGTACAGAAGGTATACAGATGTGTATTGTGTGTATGCTGTGTTTCTTTGTGTTTGTTATGTGGAAGGCACATGTATACATATGTTTGTATTATGTACATGTATGCATATGTATTGTGCATATGTTTATATGGTATGCAATATGTATGTATGTATGTGTGAAAATTGTTTACCTGTGTGTATTGTGGGCAGTATTTATTGTATAGCATACACATGCTTATGTGTTGATATGCATGTATATGTGTGAGAATTCATGCCTTGAATTTGTGTATATGTGGGAGGGAGTTATGTTCATGTATATGTGTGTACAATGCTCCAAGTAGGGACAATAGTTAAGGCAGGAATACTAGATAAAAAACAGTACCTGAAATTTGATGCATAAAAGACATCAAACATTGTCATCATAAAGATGACACGGTTTCATGAAGCTTCCAGAGGTTTTTGCTGTGCTGGGACCACACACTTGTAAAATAGGTACTGTAGGAACACCAGGTACAAGGACTCTTGGAGCTCCCTACCATGAGCAACTTTGTTCAAAGAAGGAATTTAAAGAAATGAGAACTGGGCCCAGCTAACTCTATCCAAGGCTGCTGTGTTCCCTGTGTGGTCAGCAAGAATTCCAAGAGAGTCCATGGGGAAAAGGCCACGTTTTGCCCATGAGTCCCTCCCCTGTGACTGCCCCAGAAGTAGCAAGAGCTGGTTATGGGGAACTCTAACCACTGGTGTGGCCTTGACAAGGGGAACTGTATCAGCTGCAGACTGGCAGCAGGGTATGAGGAACAACCAAATTCTGCCCCTACCCCACATCCCATTGCCCATTACCACCCACTCTAGACAAAGGGCATCTGGGCCTCAGACACCAGGACACTCCCACCTGCGTGCTCTCTGCCCAGAATGCCAAGATCAGAAGGAAGACACAGCCCAAGGGACCAGGTGCAGACCTCACAGTGATGTCAACAACTAAGCAAGGCTGGACGGGTTCTTAGGAGAACAAAACCTCATAGATCACACACCTACACACACAACCACTCAGATACACATGTACATACCACACAAAATTATATGCACGCACATCACACACCATATATATCATATAAACACACATTCATAGAACGAAACACCACACAATGCACACTGCCATATGCATCTTACATATTTACACACAGATGCTGCATATGTACCACATATGACATTCATATACCAACACGGCATAACATACCTACATATATATACTGCGCACAATATGCACATATACTGGATACATAGCACCTCCAACATGCATACAGTATGGGGCTCTAATGCTGCCTCAGGCCTACTGGCTGGTCCCCAGTACTGACACAGCCTTGGGATCACTGTCTGGGAGATGAGTCTGGGGGTGGAACTCTGCCCATGGTTACTCACTGAACTGAACTCTGATGTCTGACCCCCAGTTCTCCCTGCTTTGAAAGCTAGCTCTCTTACCCACTCCCAGGGGTGAATGCAAATTCAGAGGCAGAGGTGGAGCTGCATCAGGCAGCGGGATATAGCGCCCTCCCAAGCCTCACTGATGAGTCTCTCCCTGAAGTTTCTACCCCTACCTGGCCTCTGCTGTGAAGGGTTCCATACCCACCTGAGCATGCTGCTGCGGCAGATTTTAAACTTTTAGAGATGGAGTCTTACTAAGTACCAGAACATGCCCAGACTTGGAATCCCCCACCTCAGCTTCCCATGTGCTGGGATTACAGGCCTATGCCACCTTCCCTGGTTTCCTTGGCTGTTTTACTTAACATTCCTCTTTGAACCTGCTTCTCCTGAAGCTGCTCTCAGACCTTGTCCCCAAATGCACTGGGATGATCTCTGTACTTCCAGCCAGGTGTTCTGAGATGAGACCCTATCCAGTGAATCACATTTAGCCAGCACCCATCCAAGTACCAGGAGCCTAAGCCACCAAATTCAGTCATGTCCCAGGGGCCTTTATTGACCCAACACATAGAGGTGCTTGCTCATCATGTTCTTCCTGTGCCATCTGTTACTACGTTCTCAGTGTGAGCTTTAAGATTGTGGCAGGAGCTGTGCATGAAAGGACAGGAAGTGCCCTAGAGTTCCTACAATGGGCTTTATCAGTCCTTGGCTGTGATGACTCCAGGAACATGTCATCCTCACTGTGTATGAGGAAGCAGTGTACTCCACAGGAGGCATCATGGCCATTGACCAGCTTCACATTTGCCAGTGGTTTCTCAGCTTTTGGGGACATTTCCTCTTGAGTCACTTAGACACCAGCTTTGCTTGAGATTTGTGACTGTCCTTATAACTGTCACAGAGTGAGGCTCTGAAGTGATTCAGGACCCTTTCACCTAGAAGGCTAAGTGTTGGTGTTCGGTAAAATGGTGGAAACTGGCAGCTGCTTGTTGAGATGAGACTCAAGTGACTTCCTGGGAGAGTGACAAAGCTAGGCAGGGGTTGGAGAGAGGGGCAGAGTGTGATGAGGACTAGGCTGGGAATAGACAGAACTATTGTCAAGAACGGCACCGACAGGTGCTAGGGCCATAGCTGAACCAGGGAGGTGCTTCCCTCACAAGCCTGAGAGCTGGAGTTGCAGCTCCACGCCTCACATGTTGAAAAGCTATGCAGGTCTGTATTTCCAGTCAGAAAATAAAGCCTGGGGCTCTCTCCACAGCCAGCCTAGCCTACTTGGCAAATTCCCTGGCAATAAGGAAACCCTGTCAAGGAGATGGATAGTATTCCTGAAGATGACACCCAAGGCTGTCCTCTGGCCTCCGCATGCACACACATGCACACACACAGGAATTTGCGCATACACTCAAAGGAAAGAAGCAGCAAAAGCAGTAGAGCCCTTGTAGTGGTTTAGGGGCCATCCCGCCTTGTCCTGGGCCATGTCTTGGAGAGAGAAACACACACACACACACACACACACACACACACACACACACACACACACACACACACACACAGAAAAAGGAGACTATACAATGGAAGCAAGGGACTGGGGCAATGACTCAGTCAGCAAAGTGCCTGTTGTGTGAGCATGAGAGCCTAGTCTGATCTCTAGCACTCACACAAAAGTTAGACATGGTGATACGAACCTGTAGCCCTAGTATTGGGAAAGTGGAGACAGCAGGTCTGCTGAGCTCACTAGCCAGCCAGTCTAGCTAACTGAAGAACTCGGGTTTCAACAAGAGATCCTATCTCCAAAGAGCAAGGCTGCAGACGTAGTTCAGTGGCAGAGCTCTTGTCTAGAATGCACAAGGCTCTGGATTTAAGCCCCAACACTGAAAACAGAACACAAAGCGTCAAGTCAGGCAGGTGGCAACGTGCCCACAGTCCTGCACTTGGGGGCTGGAGGGGAAGGACCAGGAGTTTGAGGTCAGCCTAGGCTATCTCAAGAGCAAACCAACCAACCAACAAACAAAACTGGATCAATGACCTGAGTATAACAGCTAAACTCACTCTGAGAATAAAACATGAGTGTAAATATTTATGACCTTAAATTTGGCAATGGATTTGTAGGTGTGATGCCAAAGTGTGATCAATGTAACAATAAAGAGATGGCTTGAACTTCACATTGAAAACTTTTTGCGCAAAAGAACGTGAAAAGCATGTCATGGTGGCATATAGAGTAGCAAGGCACTTAGAAGGTCCTCCCCCAGACATGGGGGACCTCAACTCTGGGTATATCTAGAGAGTGTTTATTGAGAGGATGGACTGAAGCAGGAGAATCTACCTTAGACATGCCATCCTGTCAGTCTGAAGCCTGGATGGGATAAAAAGAAGGAAATAAGCTTATCTTCAATATTCAGCATCTCCCCTCCCAGACAACAACACTCCCCCGCTCCCATCCCCCACCTCCACCCCCATCCCCCACACCCCTCTCTGCTTTCTGGCCCACTACAATGTAAACAGTTTTTCTGTGCCACACCATGGCTGCCCAACCTCACAGGACCAAACGACTGTAGATTAAATTCTCTGAAATTGTGATTCAAAGCAAATCATCCTTGCCATAAGTGGTCTGTGTGAGGTACTTTAGGCACAATGGCAGAAAATAACAAATAAATAGATGTGCGAAAGAAGCAGAACCTTGAATTTGTTGCTTGGACTACATAGTGAGACCCTGTTTCTGAGTAAGAGAGAGACTGGGAAGATGGAGGAAGGAAGAAGAGATTGCAAATAACTTATCTGATGAGGACTTAATATGCAGAATATTAAAGAACTCAATAATTCAACAACAAAAATCCAAAGATGGGTGAAGAACTTAAACAGGAATTTCTGCACAAAAGACCAACAAGTACACAAAATGATACCTGGTTTCCCTAGTAGTAGGGGAATGTCCATCAAACGGAGAGGTACCACATACCCATCAAGATGGCTATAGTAGCAAGGCCTGCAAGAGTATGGAGACGTTAGAGCTCCATACACTATTATGGTGACACAATGTGGTGCACCCGCTGTGAGAAATGGCTTAGACCACAGAACTAACTCTGTCCAGGAAAATCCCGAAGAACTAAGAAAGGACTCAGAGCTAAGATCCATTGTAATAGTATTTAAATAGTCAAGAGGTGAGAACAGCCAGGTGTCCAGGAACAGACGAGTGGATGAACACAGTGTGATACCTACCATACATGGCAGCAAATGTTCATCCTTAAGAAGGAGTGGCTTGTGGCACATGCTGGTATATGGATGAAACTTGAGAATGGCACATTACGAGAGATGGGCCAGACACAGAAGGGAGCCATGACTCACATTCATGGACGTGATAAATTTGTAGGCATAAAAGCTTAGTGAGCTGTTTTTGGGTTCTGGGTGGAGCTAGGGGGAAGTAATGACGATTAGATTTTTGGCTGGAGTGTGTGAACTTTCTAGAACTAGACAGTGATGATGATTGCATAACACTGCATGTGTGATGAAAGACCCCAGAATTGCGCACTAAAAATGATTAAAAACAGCAGATTTTACTTTTTGGATATATATGAAAGAATTGAGAATTAATAGGGTAAGGACTGTATCACTGAAATATACACAGAAATGAGTTACATTATATGAACTTGTTGTAAACTATATATATATATTAAAATTATGAATGATGCATTGCATATACATATTTACCGTTCACCCTCCATATTCATAGACCCCCACATTTGTAGATTTAACAAGCCTCAGGTCAAAAATAATTTCAGCATGATCGTGCCTATATGGTATACTTTTCTTCTCTTATACTATTCTCTTTTTTTAAAAAAATACAGTATCTACGACTCTTAGCAGTAGTGGAGAGGGGGCCTGAACTGACCTTCCCCTGTAATCAGATTGGTGACTACCCTGTCATCATCGAGCCTTCATCCAGCAGCTGATGGAGGCAGACACAGAGACCTACACTCAAGCACCAAACAGGCCAAGCTCCAGGAGTCCAGTCAAAGACAGGGAAGGATTACATGAGCATGGGAGGGAGGTCAAAATCATGAGGGGGAAATCTACAGAGACAACTGAACCAAGCTCATGGGAACTCATGAAATCTAGACCAACATCTGTGGAGCCTGCATGGGACCAAGCTAGGCCTTGTGCATGTGGGTGACAGTTGTGTAACTTGGTCTGCTTGAGGGGCCTTTGGTAGTGGGCCCAGGATTTATCCCTGGTACATGAGCTGGCTTTTATAGAGCCCATTCCCTACGGTGGGATGCTTACTTAGTCTTGATTCAAGAGGAGAGGTTTGGTCTTGCCTCAGCTTAATGTGCCAGACTTTGTTGATTCCCACGAGAGGCCTTACCCTTTTGGAGGAGTGGATGGGGGAGGGGGTTGGGGGAGGTGAAGGGGGAGAGCAGGAGGAGGAGAGAGAGGGGGAAATGTGGTTGGTATATAAGATGAATAAAAAAAGTTAAAAATCTAGTATAATAAAGTTGTCTCAGGATAGCAAATCTGGTCACGGGAGGAAGGTGATGTAGAGATGGCTTCAGTGAGCAACTGCCGTGTAACAGACCTCCCCAGAGCGGGGACAGCATTCAGCATTGCTCACACGGCAGTTTGGTCTTGCCAGGGCTGACTTGAGAGTCAGAGGAGATTGCTGCCTTCTCAGGCTACTCACATGTTCAGAGGTGGCTGGCTGAAGGCAGGCCAAGATGGTTTAACAGGCATGTCTTCCTACTGCTCTGTGACTTTTGATCTTATGACCTCCAAATGCATCCTACCACAGTAGGGTCTTTGGAGATGATTAGCCATGAGAATACAGCCATCGAGGGTGGTATTACTATGTCAGTTATGTTTCTCACTGCTGAGACAAGATGCCTTCCCAAAGCAACTGGAGGAAGGAAGGGTTCATTTTGGTTCACAGTTTGTGAGAACAATCCATTACGGCAGGGTAAGCACAGAGGTGGGAGCATCTTCAGCCAGAAAGCAGAGAGAAAAATACCAGTGTTCAGCCCACTTCTTCCTTGGTACTTACCTGGGCTCCAGCCCATGTGATGGTGTCACCCACACTGAAGGTGGGTCTTCTCACTTCAGCTAATGTAAGGTAGAAAATCTAAACCCAGACATGCTCCGATCTTGACTCCTAGGTGAGACTGGATTCTGTCATACTGACCATCAATATTGAGCATCTCAGGACTTCTGTAAGAAGATATGCTGAGGGCTGGAGAGACAGCTCAGCAAGTAAGAGCCCTTGCCGCAAAGCCTGATGACAAGTTTGATCTCTGGGACCCACGTGATAGAGAGAAATGAATCCCGCTAGTTGGCATCTGAGCTCCACATGCATGAAGGAACATATGTACCTAAACATACAATGTACATGCACATGCAATATGAGAGAGAAGGAGAGGGAGGGAAGGAGACAGAGAGAGAGGGAGAGAGAGCGCGCGCCTGTTTCCCCTCTGCTCGGTAGACCAGCCTTGGATCTGCCAACCTTGACTTTTATCAAGTAGATGCTGAGAAGTACATGTCTGCTCTTTAAGCCACCCAACCTACACCAACACATTAGAGCTCCGTGGGTCAAGTCAGAGGCCTAAGGAGTTCTTGTTCAGTGTAGGTCAGTACTGACAGGAGAGACCTGACCTTTATTTTGTAAATACAATTTTAGTGACACACTGCCATTCCCCAGTCTATAGCACCTCTGACTATTTTCACACTACAAAGGGAATTAAGCAGTATTGTGACTCAGTGGCAGAATGCTTGTCAACCAGCGGCCTCTATCTCCAACACTGAAAAACAAAGCAAAACAAACAAACAAACAAACAAACAAACAAAAAACCCACAATTCAGGAATCACAACAAAGTGATCTGCAAAATCTCAATGTCCATTATCTGAACCTTTCCATAGAATACTTGCTGACCTCCAATCAACTCCAGAAGAGGAGAGTCTGTAGGTACAACCCAGCTTTAGGAGGCAGCTGGAGTAAGCAAGGGAGTTGGTGCACAGGCTACAGATTCAGATCATCCCAGAGGCACCAGGACAGGAATAAAATGTGGTTAAGACCTTCCAAGCCCCATCTCCCTGGCAATGTGGTTCTGGGTGGGCCAGACCCCCCCTAGCCTAGTACCACACATGCACAATAGTCATAATTGCTGCCCCCGGAGGGCTTCAAGCATCAGAGAGTATAGCCGTGGTACACTTTGCCCTAGTTAGGCATTGACTGAGAGCTCTGAACAGTCTTAGGGGAGAGGATGGGTCCCTACCGACCTTCTTCCCGATTCTGCTGCTAGGACAAATTCCTCCAGCCCTGCATCTGAGGACAGATCTGCTTCCCTATCTGTGTTCTGCTAATAAAGGAAAAACACACTTGGCGAGGTTAGACAAACAACCGGGCAGTGATTGACAACCCAGCCTACACTGAGCACTCACGCCAACATTGAGCTCCTGAGAAAATACTGCACAGTCTAGGCTCTCCCCAGCACGGAGGGCTGTTTGCTTTCTATTAGCCTCACATTGTGTCCTTTAGTCACACCACTGCTTCATCCCCCAGGACCATGGGTTGGAATCTGCACTAGCTACACTACTGGTTTTCTAAGTTGCTTCTGTGAGGTATCCTAGCTGGTCCCTGAGTACACTGATGTTCCACCTGTCCAGTGATGCTAAGAGTGGTTCTGATCAGGATCCCTCCCTCACTGGAACTTTGAACCCCCTTGCCTCTCATTCCCATCCTTGTACCTGAGGCATTCTAACAGCAGAGCTGAGTTGAGCAGGGTCTAGCCTTGGCTAGCCACTCCCTGCAACCATCTGGGACCTGGAACTGGAGATCTATCTGGGTCTAGGAGATAAAGAAACTGTAGGGGCTACATTCCTCTGCACAGACAGTAGCAATATCTACTTCAATTGAAAATCCCACCTGCTCCAAGTTAGAAGTCACCCCTGAGGCTGCTTTGCAGGTGTCCCCAGCTGCCACTGGGCAGACAATTCTCCTGAGACCGTGGGAAAGGCCCAGCTCAGTACACCACACAAGGACAAGCAGGGCCTCTCATACCTCTCCTTCAGAGCATCCTTTAGTCAAGTCTGTTTCCAGCAAGAGGGACTGTCTCACTGACACCCATTAGGGGACAGCGGCTGGGACTACAGTGGTTATTCCTTGAACATCCTTTGCAGGTGACTGCTAACAAACGGCCAGAGACCATGGAAGAACTAGACTTTCTTAGTGAGAAATCAAGTCCTTCCAGAAATGCACAGCCGCCCAGATAGTATGTTTTACTCATGTTAGGTGACAAGCCACACTGGAAACCATCTCCAAGTGCAATGGGGAAAATGAGACTCAATGTACAGAGACCAGATGCCCCAGCCCCTGAAGATGCATTTAGATTCTCACCCAGGCCAAGTGATCCAGTTCTGTTCTTTCCTCTGATCTCCCCCACACTAGAAGAACCTGAAATATAAGAATCTGTTATCTACTGGGTCCCATTCCTGGACCCGCTGCAGAAAACCCATCAGCTGACATCTTAGAACAAGCCTCAGCTAGCTCAGGCCTCAGTTTCCCTTTCTGTGGGATCTGTCACCAGTCTGGTGAGGCTCTGAGAAGGTGCCAATGGCCACAACTAATGGCAGTGGACAGGCTATGCCCATCTGACCAGGAAGGCTCTAAGCCCAGGGTCATTTCAGTCTGTCTCCCCCAAAGGGGTCCTTCTACCTCCTTCACATGAAGGGAAATTACCCATTAATGAGAGAGAATTACAGTGCAGTGTCTGGCCCTCAGCCCAAGGTCCTTGGGCGAGTCGGGAGGGAGTCGTGCCTCTTGATGGGGAATTGGAAACAAATGCAGGAGATACGGGGGTTTTTTATTATTATTTTTATGGACTCTCCTCCCTCCCGACTCTGCTCCCCAACACTGTCCCAAATTTGGACTTTTACGGAAACGGATTTCATGCTTGGGCTTCCCGTGAACTCTCTTAATTCAATTGTGGAGCCATTATCGGCACCGGGTGTAATGAGCTGTTTCCGCAGCCTCGGGGAGGCCGAGGGGTGGGTGCATCTCCCTTCTGCAGGTGGGGGCCACAGGAATCAGGGAGTTAGACAGGCTGGACTCATGTGTGCTGCCTACTAGGTTAGGGCCATGAGAACCCAGAACTCATAGAGACAAAAGAATGAATCTCAATGTCATGCCTTGGAGCTCAGGCTCCAGGCCCAGTGAGGACAGAAAGTGAAGGAACTATAGGCAACCTGGGGCTGGTATTCACATTCTAAGAGGCCATTCTGGAAAACTTAGCGCATGGGGCTCTGGATGGAAACACTCCACCTTTCCAGACACCAAGAATTTAGGCAGCAAACCCAGTGCTGAGCTCCGTCACCACCTCCTCCAGGATGCCTTCCTGGTGCCCACTCAGAAGCTCCACTTGTGCCTCCAAGGCCTCTGTGACTCAGTGGCCCTGGTCCTACCCTCCAGGAATTCTGGTCAAGCATTAGCATAAAAGAGAATCCTGGAGGAGGAAGGAATCCTCTGATCCCTGGGTCACAGCAGAGTCTTCAGAGAGGGCTGTTGGAACCCACCAACACCTTCCCATAAGGCCAGCATCCTCGTGGTGAGAGCAGGTATACCAGCTTGTGGTGGGTTTCACTTCTCTAAAACAAATCTCAAAGCACTACAGGACTGAGTGGGGGAGGAAAGGCTAGGGTGGAGCCTCGCAGGACCACCTCTTTCTATTCTCGGTGCCCAGACCCTGGACTTTCATCTAAGTACTCGGCAGGCAGAGACAGGCAGACCTCTGAGTTTGTGGCCAGCCTGTTTGTGGTGGTTTGAATAAGAAGTGATCCCCCGTAGACTCATAGATTTGAATGTTTGCTTAGTTCTCAGGAGTGATGTTACTTGACAGGAATCAGGAGGTGTGGCCTTGTTGGAGGAAGTGTGTCACTGGGGGTGGGGTTTGGGGTTTCAAGTGCTCAAGCCAGACCCAGTGTCACTTCCTGCTGCCTGCCTATCTGGATGTAGAGCTCTCAGCTCCTCTCCAGCACCATGTCTGCCTGCTGCTGCCACGCTGCCCACCATAACGATAATGGACTAAACCTCTGAACTGTAAGGCAACCCCAATTAAATGTTTTCCTTTATAAGAGTTGCTAGGGTCATGGTGTCTCTTCACAGCAATAAAACACTGACTAATTAAACTGATCTACAGAGTGAGATTCAGGATAGCTACAGTTATAAAGATAAACCCTGTCTCAAAACAAAGCAGTGGCCCTCACTAAAAGAAGAGGGGCGGGGGGGGGGGAGAGAAGAGGAAGAGGGAAGAGATGAGATAGAGAGAGAGAGAGAGAGAGAGAGAGAGAGAGAGAGAGAGAGAGAGAGAGAGAGAGAGAGAATTGAGAGGTTGATTCCTGGGACCACTATAGCTTGGTACTCTTAGTCACTTTTAAAAATCAGGTCATATTCTCTGGTGCTGATGCTTAGAATGTCAGCCTAAGAACCCAAGGATGCCATTCAGCTCTCTCAGTGATAAAGCAAGATGGGTGATCAAGAGAGACATGTCTCGGGTAGAGATCAGAGACAAAGGCAGAAATGTGAAAGTGTGTGGCCACAGCTGCTCACTCAGGGACTGGCTTCCTGTGCACCCAGGCACTAATACATGCCTGAATCCTCTGCTGTCCAACAGGCTGTCCTCCGAAAGGTCCACTGCCCCACTTCCCTGCCACCGAAACTCACCAAAGAAAGGCAGATCCACCAAGGCTCATTTAGAGACAGGCCACTGGGCCACTCAGATGGCCCCTTCTGGGGACCAGAACCTAGAGCCAAAGCAAGCTACAGACAAAGGAGTCTTGAACAGAGTTGGGAGAGGGCCCACCCAAGGCTTTGTCACACGAATACACCCTGAAAGCAGGAATGAGGGGCAGGATGATGAACAGATTGGGTGGCACCCCAGCATGGGGTGCTCCGTGCAGAGGGAGATGCTTGCTGGTCTAGCATGGATGATCTTCTAAACGATGAGGACACACTTCTGAGTTCTGTCTACATTTCTATTGTCTAGAATCCCGAGAACGAAGAGCTTATGTCCAAAGGCCCCAGTTCTCCAGGATATGGACCCATGTTGGTGCTGTAGCAGAACTGAGTTGAGAGGAGGCCGATGTTGCAGAGCATCAGTGGCCAGCTGCCCCCCCCCCTCGGGTGGGTCTCGCAAACTAGCCGCCTCTATCAAATTCTAGGACCATTCCAGCCCCACTCCCGAGGGAAGGCAGCCAAGGCAGGCAGTACTTCAAATACTTTGGGGTTATTTTATTTTATTTTATTTTACATAAGTGGAAGCAAAAATTGGTTTCTCGTGTGGTCTGGAGCTTTCCAGGCAATAAGAGCACTTCCAGCTCTCTCTTCTTACGGTGGGGGAGGGACAAGATGGAGGAAGGGAACGAGGCTGTAGATCCTTCCCTCACACGAGGGCATAAGGCAATGTGGCCTCCTTAGCCTCTATGAAGCCCTTCTGGGCCATTAACTAGCTGTGCAACGTGGGCAGGCCACTCAGCCTGGAGTACAAAACAGCGTAAAAGGGGCTGGAGAGGTGGTTCAGCAATAAAGAGCACCAGACTCAGTAAAGAGGATCAGGGTTCGATTCCCAGCATCCATGTGGTGGCTCACAACTGCCTGTAGCTCCAGTTCAAAGAGATTCAAAGCTTTCTCCAGGCCTTCGTGGACACTAGGTATGCACAAAGTACGCAGACGTACACACAGGCAAAGCACTCATACACATGAAGAGTAACACTAAATAGAAGTCTTTTTATAATGATCTAAAGGCTCCTTTGTCTACGTGAAGTTGCCTGGAGGTTATGTCTCTGCAGCCTAGAAAGCCACACATGCCACCTGAGAAACTTTATATAGGAGCTGGGATCCCTCTTCTCTGGCCCCTGAGGCAGTCTCTTTATAAAACTGAGTCTACTCTGGTCCGGGGGCATGCAGAGGCCTAGGGTATAGCTTTTGTTGTCTGAAGCACACTGCAACAGGCCTCTATGACAGACTTGCCTCTTACCATCCCTGCCAGCCCTATCACTGTGCCTCAGTTTACCACAGACACTCTCCAGAGAGTCCAGAGAACATGCAATTTTTTTTCTGACTCTCTATGGTCCCTATTTCTCCCCTCCCCTTCCACTCCAGCTGTCTGAGGGAAGTACTAAATCTCTAGGCCCAGCTACATCCCAGAGTATTCAAGTCTTCTTAGGACAAAGCCACTCAGGGCCCTTGAAGTCTTCTTCTGCTCACCTCAGCAGACTCATCTTCTGCTGCCCTGCCTCCCAGAATGCCCCTAAATCCCTAGAAAATGGGTGATCTTCTCTCTCTACTTTTTTGCCCATCTTAACTTCAAGCAAACATTGTAAGCTCCAACCTATAGCTTCTAAGCCCCCAAACTGCCTACATTTCATTTCCTGGGCTGCTCCTCACAGATATGGCTATTGATAAGTGCATTTGTCAGCTCCTGTCATGTAATTAGTTACCCCACCACTCAGTGGCTAAAATCCCCAACTCTACTTCTGTTAAATTGTCTACTGATGATTGGGTCTCCTCTGAACTGGCTGGACCCATTCAGGCATGGTGGAAGGCATACATTGCTGGGTTCTCTACTCACAAAGTAACCGAATTGCCAATCAGGCCCAGTTCCATCCGGAGACACTGGGGCGGGGGAGGGTTCATAGATTGATTCCTAAGCACCTCCTTGTTGCTGGCAGAATTGAGACCCTTGAGACTATAGGAAGGAGACCTCTTTTTTCTCCCAGTTTTTAGTCGCCCCCCCCCCCATTACCATTCCTTGTTATAGGGCCCTCTGTTGTTAGGGACAGCAAAGAGGAACTTCCTCACAAAGCCCTTCGCTGCTTCTAGCTCCTAACTTCGATCAGCTGTCAGATCAAATGGGAGGGGCTCACCTGAAATATTCTCTTGGTTAACTAAGGTCACCTAATTTATTACATTACATCCGAAAAGTCATTGAAGTGACAACTGGTTGAGTTAGTTTAGACAAGCAAAGGGTATATGTCTACCAGAAGCTAAGGAATCAGGAGACAATGATCCTGACACTTACCTAGAGGTGTCAACTGGTTACCTACAAAGTTGTCATCTACAAAGTTTACACTTAAGAAACCATGCAATATATTGAAAAAAAAAAAAAAAAGAAAGAAAACCTCATAATGTTTTAAGTAAGTGTTATTTATGCTCTTTTGGGGGGCCTGCCACCCAACACATGCAGGCTTTTTCTTAATTATAAATGCCTGGCTTTAGCTTGGCTTGTTTCTTTTCAGTTTTTTTTTAACTTAAATTACTCCATCTAACTTTTGCCTGTAGGCTAAACCTTCTGTAAATCTTACTTTTACTCCGTTGTTGGTTGTGTAGCTGTGTGTCTGGCCCCTGATTTTCTTCCTCTTCAGGATTTCTCCTTCTATTTATACTCTCTGCCTGCCAGCCCTGCCTGTACTTTCTCATGCCTTGCTTTTGGCCAGTTCTTAATTAGATTGTCAGGTGTTTTAGACAGCCAAGAAACACAGCTTCACAGAGTTAAACAGATGCAGCATTAACAAAAGCAACACACCTTAAAATAATATTCTACAACAAGTTTTCAATGTTGTGTTATGCTGTACCAACAGCTGTTCTGAGTTGCACAGGGTCCCAACCTCACAAGGTGACTTGGGTGTTGGACAGAGCCACGTACTAGAATACTGGACTAGGACAGGGTGGCAGAGCATCCTTGCTGTGACTGAGTGTTGTCTAGCTCCAAAGCACACATGTGCTGACATTCTCAGAGACAGACTCCCACTCCCGGGTGGGTTTTCTAGACCCCAGAGTGTGAGGCAGCTTCTCCCTGCATCACGGACCCCCTGCCTCATGGGAACTGGAGGGCTGACTTTGAAGGGCAGAAGCTGATGACATACCACAAAGCCCCTCCCACAACTTGAAAGCCCTGCTTACCTCACTTTATACTGGCTTCTGGAGGCACCCCTCCAGGGCCTGGGTGCCTTCACAGCCCCTCCCTGCTTAGAGGGCTTTAGCTCCAGTGTTCCAGCCTCAAGCAGGTAGGTACAAAGGGTCAGAGGGCCTGAAAAGATCCCAACACCCAGCGTAGGAGGAAAAGTGAGCTCTGCCTACTTCCTGGTACTTCCTGGAAGAGGATCCCCAGGTCATCATCCCTGGAGACATTAGCTCTAGTCCTTCTGGTGACTCTGGTTTGCTTATCTATACAGTGGAGTCCAGGGGACTTCCAGAAGCCATAAGGGGCAGCAGGGTTGGTTGGAAGGCATCCACTTCCCCAGGGATCTTGGGATCAGATCCCCACCTGGCAGCTTCCGTCAGGGGAGCTTTGGCAGTGGAAATAGAAAGAGGGTACAAGACTCTCAGAGCAGTCACGGAACAAGGGTATTCTAGGACAGGGGCAGACTAGGCCACTCCATGATGACAGATTCCCGGCTACAATGCATATCAGGCCCCGCCCTTCCCTTTCACACTCTGGGTAGCCTCATCAAGGATCCACCCCAAGAACTGGCAAGCCTGTCATTCAGGCCTAATCCTTGCCCATTATCTACCTGCCACCAGGGCTTTGTGCTTCTGCTTCCTCTCCCCATGGTGTTGTCAGGGGGAAAGAATGTGATAGGCAGGGCAGACACCCTGTGCTGGGACCTGTGTGCCTCTCCCCTCCTTACCCCTGCCGTATGATGGGGGTCCCCTGGAAATGGCCAGAGCCTTGCTGAAGGCTCTGCCTCGTCTATGGCAGAAACGGTTCCAATGAACCATTCACGGGCCCACAAAGAAGCAGTATGATGTCCATGTTGAGTGAATTGGGCACAGAACTTGGTGGCCAGGGAGTACCCCAAACTTGTGGGGGCTTTTAGGATTCCAGAGCTGGAGCAAGGAAATATAGGGCTCACTCCTGGCTCGGAGCAGAAACCAAATCCTTTCTTTTATTGTCTCTCTGAACTCCAGTCTCCCCATCTTAAAAACAGATCACAGTCCCTCCAGCCTTCCCAGGAGTAAGAGGCCTGCATCTTTCAGGAAGTTAGAGCTTATTTCTAATCATCATCTGTGACAGAGGACCTTTAAGCACAGGGTCCTAGCCACTGGGGACCTGATGTTATCCAGAGCTGACACTGTCCCTTGGGATATCCCTGTGAGCTCTCTCAAGATATCTTCTCTATCATACTTGTAGCCTTCACCTCAGTGGCTTCTCAGGATGCCCTCCTGTGTCCCTGCTCTGTGAAGAGGTCTTGGGCATGGCCACATCCATCCATGATGCTCCTAAAGGTGTCTCTTGCCATAGAGGATGAGGAAGCCCTTCTGGCCACACTATGGAATCTCCACATTTAGTCCTCAGCTGGGGGCTTCTGAGGCGATTGACTTCTGTGGTAGAAGTGTCAGTCCCCTCCCCACCTTGGTCCCCAGCCATTCCCCTTAGTCACTGAGAATGAAGTTCTTTTCTCCTACAGCACCCTTGGGTCATGGCATTCTCTAGCCAGGACTGTCCTCTGGTATTCACACCTTAAGGTAGATGGATCACATCTTGAAGTAGATCTTTCCCTACCTTGACTCTTCCCTCACATCTCTGCCCCCATCCCCACTGTTCCCCACTTGCTCTCACCACTGGATTCCACTACCCTATTCCCAGCCTAAACAACCTGCAGGACAGATCCTGTGAAGTGCCTGAGATGCTCACCCCTTCCTGTATCTCTTGCACTGAGTCTGAAAGCTCCACGCCCCACCTCGCCACCCCTGGAGCAAACACCGTTCCTTATCTTACCTTTGCTCAGGCTCGTGACTGACTTTGTCACTGAGTATCAGGTACTGATCCAGTCTGGGCTTCTCTGCACCTCCCCAAGGGGAAGCCATGGCTCAGATGGGGGAAGTGGTTATCCCCAGTCAAGCTGTTGTCCTCAGGAAAATACACAGGAACGCTCAGAAAGAATGTTAATTGCAACAATGTTTTTGTAGCAAAGCCCTGGGCCCACCTAAATGTGCCTGTATCCATCAATAGAGGGGTAACCGAGCAAATGAGGAAGCACACAGCAGCTCTGGGGTAGAGGATCCTGCATGTTTGGGCAGGTAAGGGCCTAAGAATCCCAGTGTGGGACAAAGACAGTCAAGACTCAGTGAGGCCCAGGACAAGAGTTCAGTGAAGCCTTCAACACCTGGGTAAATCCTGCACCAAACAAATGATCCAAAGAAGACGTGTTTGAGATAACTGGGGAATGGTGACTGCCTCTGAGCATTAGACGTATTTGAGATTACAGGGGAATCATGGATGCCTCTGAGCATTAGATAACCCAGATGTTTGGTGTGCCAAGCTGTGCTGATGAAGTAGGGCTACTGAAGGTGAGGAGCCTGATCTTGGGGTGGCCATATCCGGAGACACTTGCTATGAACATGGCTTCCATCCTCTCCTGGGAAAAAACACAGGTTGTATGGTTGACTTATAGTTGTTGTCAACATGGCTACTGGACATGGGAGCTCTTAGAATCCCAAACATCTGTTCAAGAAATAGTACCCTCCATCCAAAATGATGTCTTCCTCTAGAGACAATAAGTTATTCTGCCCAGGGGTTGGGTTTTTCTTTCCCTGACCAGAGATAGGCAAGTAACCCTCAGCTCTGTCTTCTTCAGACATCTAACCAGAGGTCTAAGCTAGCTGGAGCTGGTTCCTTCCCAGGTTTCTGTCTCCCCAGCAGCAGACAGGACCAGACCCAACAGTCACGCATGACCTATGTCTGAGGTCAGTCTGCTCACACCTACTTTTCACCCCTCAGCCAACCAGCCTCTAGCTCATCACTCTACTCCAGGCTACATATGTGTACGCAGGCTACCTACGGTATTCCAGCAGTGCTACTGTCGGGGGGGGGGGGGGAGGGCTGAGATGATATGGGCCCAATGCTTAGTGCAACACCTGACATGTGATGAGCCTTCAAACAGAACCAGTACTGTCATCTCTGCCAAGGAGGCCCAGTGATGACCAATCACTTAATTTCCACACCCAACTCTCAGCCTCTCCTCTGCCCTCCAGCCAGTTTGCCTTTGCCTGGGTACCAATGGAATTTCTTCTTGATGATGTCATAGCTCAGAACAGTACAGAGATGCCCAGGGGGGAGCCAGGTGAATAGCACCAGCTGCAACAGACCTAGTAGGCTTGGCCCAGGGAAGCCTCTCCTCACAGATAGGAATCCAGGGCGTCTTAAGGACTCAATCCTTTTGGGCATGGTAGCAGGATGCCCTGTGTGCACACACCACCTTTCCTGGAAGTCCAAGGCAGCTTCAATTTCCAAGAGGTTTACCTGAAAGTCACGCATGGGATGGAGAAAGCCCTGCTGGGCACTTGCTGTGGCTAGCCCTGGCCTAGCCCTCCCTGCCTCCCTGCCTGTAGCTAAGTAGCCACATGCCATTTTAGTGGGTCAGGCATACTAGCTAGCTAGGTGAAGGCCATGCAACAGGGGCCTATAGCATTGTAGTTTTCTGTATGCACAAAGCAGGGAATCTACCCTGGGGCTGGCTTCAGCTTCAGAGAGCCTACAGGAGTCTAGACTCCAGAGAAGGAGCTAGCCAAGGTCTCAGAGCTGGGATGGCAGAGTCAGAATGTAAGCTGGGAGCTGCTGAGCTGGTCCTGCTTCCTGTGCCACTGTCCACTCTGGTCACTTTTCTGGGACCAAGAGTCTAGTGCTCCCTGCTTTAATTGGGAGAGTCAAGGGAAGCCACATCACGACCCTGCTGCCTGCCGGCCCTGGGCAGCCACAAGATCCACAGTCATGCAAATGATTAATGATACCACAGGAAATTGGAGTGGATGAATTTGAGAGAGAAACCCCTTGTTTAAACAAAACTACTTTAGAAAATAAATACTGCTGAGCTTGATGGTAAATACAGATATTTGTGAGGAACAGAGGTGGAAATATGAATTTAATAAAATTGGCGGCACGTGGCCCTACTCCAGGGGGCCTCTAAGTGGCTGTCCCAACAGTTCAGAGCAGGGCTGGGCATCCCAGTGGCTGGCACCAGCTTCCCACTTACTGTTCGGGGTGGGGGGCAGCAAACTCCTGCTGGTAAGTGAGGAGATGGTACACTTCACCTTGTCTGAAAGTTCTCTGTACCTACCCCACAGCCACTAATCTGCCATGTGACAAGATCATACTAGGGACTGAGACTTGGTTCATGGTGTCTCTCCTGCCAGGATGTCCCGAGGACTCCTGCCTGCCTCATCCTCCAACCAACTCTCTACAGCCAAGAGTCTCTCTCCTCCAGGAAGTTCCCCTGGCCTGTGTCCCTGCTGCCCTGGGCCACACTACCAGACGCCCCTGGCTGTAACCCGCAGCCTCTCAGACCTATGCTGCAACCACTACACCTCAACCTCATTGGTCTGAAAGTGAGAGCAAAAGAGTATGGGGCTCTAGAGTGGGGTTCCAGGTCGACGAACCCCCCCACGGTGGGCGAACACTCACCATGGCCGCTGCGCTGCTGTTAGTTTTTATAAGCCTGTCTTGAAATCTGTCAAGCCGTAATATTGTCCCAGCCCACACCTGTCAGAAGAGCAAGCCCCCAGGTGGGCCACCTCTGGGGAAGCCCTACCGGATAGTTCAGGTCAGGGTGAGAGGTGCCCAGTGTTGCAGATATGACCATTTCGAGAGGGGAAGGGACAAAGTGTGGCCACTGTCCTGCTTCCAAAGAGTAGCAATGTGGGGTGCATGGTGACACCCCAAGGAGGCTGATGTGTGTCTTTTTTCCCTTGGATGCTTTCGACATTTTTTTATGCCCTAGTATAAGGATGTGAGAGAAGCTACCACCTCTGGTCTGACCACATATACCCCATCTACGAAAGATTTTTGGGCTTGGACAGTTGTGTGTACCTCCTAGTCTTCAAAGTGGGAACCATTTGCACCTCAGAATGTTCAAGATGGCTGATACCACCTAATAGAGACAAAGCCTAGCATCTCCCACACAGGCACCATGGCCTCCCCTCTGGGGGAAGCCCCTAGCCAATAGTCCAGGTCATGGGTTGCTGTGGTCCCAAGCACAATGTATGCTTCCTTTTCCCTGAGTATCTATAGCAGGGGCTGGCACTACCCTCACTTTCAGGTGGGGAAATTGGGGGCTCTGAGGACACAGTCCAGCCAAGTAAGTGGTACCCAATGCCCCTTTCTCTCATGAGAAGATTGACAACAGGTCCCCAGGCCCTTGAGAACTGACATGGTAGATGGGCAGATGCCAGAGGGCACATCCCTCCAGACGCCAGCAAAAGATATCTGGTGTTGGTAGGAGGTCACTTTGGAAGATGGGTCTCAGGAGCAGGACCCCCACTGTATCAACACATGTTGGATGGGAAGTGATTTACAGGGGCCTCCTAATCCTCTGCTGGGCATCCTGACTCACAAAGCCTGGCACCCCTGCCCCCCACAGGTGGACGGACACTCACTGTGGCGGCGGCTGTGCTGCTGTTATTTTTTCATAAGCCTGCCTTGAAATTTGTCAAACCACATATTGTTCCAGCCCACACCCGTCAGAAGAACAAGCCGCCAGATGGGCCACCTCCTCCCCCAACTTGCTCCAGGCAGAGAAGTTACACACAGGCTTTGTGTCGAACGTTTAGGAGGGGGAAATAAGACTGAGAAGACGGAGCAGAAATTCTTTTAAAAGAAAAAAAAAAATGAGTTGGAGTCTGAATAGGCAGGTCTATGGCTGTGCACAAATCCCAGCCTGCTGGTGCCCGGCTTTGACACAAAACTCCAGCCAGCAGTAAATAGAACTTCCCGCCTGTCAAACCGTTCATTACCGAGGTGCACATAATTTATGTACTTAAGAGCTGCCTTGGCCAAGCTATCACACGGCGAGCATGCTTCATAGGTGTTAGTGTTTATACGGACAGTAAATAAATGTCAAACACACACAAAATCCACTCTCCGGCGGGCGATGACGTGGTCCCATCCATCATCCCAGCTAGAGGCTCCAGCCTGGATTGCCAAGGCCTCTAAGCCTCCTGGCCTGGCAGCTGGGTTGGTGGGGGCGGAAAAGGTTTTATGTCAGAAGGGAGGAAGATTCCCACCTGTGCAAAGGTATAGAGGCATCTGAAGCTGTGACAGCAGCCTGACCCATGCCCAGTTCTGTAACAGAATCTGTGGTGCAGAGCCTGACTGGCTGAGTGGGCTCCAGGCCTCCCCTGGCCTTGGAGATTGGAAGGACCTTGTGCATCCAAGTCCAGCCAAGCCAGCTGAGTCTGAGCCTGGAGCCACCTCAGAGGCTGGAGCTAATAATAGCAGTGCCTGCCAGTGAGCCAGGCCAGACTAGAGAGTTTCCATCCGTTAGCTCACTGCTCCTCACCAGGCCCACCAGGTAGGTCCTGTTTTTTAACGATTTAAACTGGTTCAATAGAATTTCAAATTCAAATTTCTTTTGTATGTTTTACCATTTGGAATACACAAAGGGGTAGGCATGGACCTACCAGAGTGAGGGTTTGTTTTTTTTTTTCTTTCCCAGATGAGATTTTAAGGGAGTTATTCTGGGCTGATGTGCACATATAATGGTATTCTTGTTCTGGCAAGGTGAGCCACCCCATAACCTGCCTGGTCTCCCCTGGGAATCACATCTGCCTGGCTGTAGGCCAGGCACTATCCTTGTATCCTCAGGGGAAGTCGTGAGCATGCTGCCTAGAGGTGCCCTCCTTTGCCTCCAAGCCAGCAACCATCCAGGTGTTCATGTGGGGAGCTGAAGGGCTGCTGTAGGCGATGTTCCATGCCCTAGATACACGTGGGACCTCAGTGGGAGACTTTATTTAGCAATAGGGCTGGTGACCAGGTCATTAATTAAGATGAGGTGATGGTGAAATTGCCTGGGACCTAATCCAATATGGCTGTGTCTTAAAAAAAAGAAAAAAGAAAAGAAAAATTTAAACACAGATTGTGCTCGGAGAAAAGAGTTCTTCAGAGAGAGGAAGACTGGTGAGGGACCCTGAAATGAGAAGGTGGCCAGAAGCCCAAGCAGGTTCATAGGAGCAAGCCTGCTCACACTTTGATCTTAGATTTGCCACTTCCCAAAGCAGGAAACACAACATCTGAAGTCTCAGCCACCCAGGCCACCACCAGGCTTTGTTTCCATAGCCCCAGGAAGGTATTGGACACTGGGAGTTTGCAGCAGCTTACATCCAGACACATGCCAGGGAGCAGGCTAAGGGGAAAACTTTGGGGTTGGATGGTCCTGGAGTTGCATATGGGTCCCAATTCCCAGGGGTGAGTGTCCAGGAGTTGCATGGTCTCTCTGGGCTCTCTGTTCAGCCACAGAATGGGACAAGACCACTACTGAATTTTTAATATCTGCAGACAGCCCAAGTCTCCTAGGGCTTCTGCAGATGTCAGTGAAGGCCACTCTCCAGACACACAGAGCTCAAGTGCAGGGTTATAATGAAATCCTTCTCCAGAAAGGATTCACTGTCATGGTGAGCCTATCTTAAGGTACCTTGTCACTTCACAGGTAGGTAATCCAAAGGATTCTGGGATGGAGTGACAGCAGAAAGAAGTTACTCAGTTGTCATGCACTCACCCTCAACCTCTTTGTTCTACAAGTTAAAAAGTCATCCCAGTGTGAGAATGAGCTCAGGGTTACCAGTGAGTAGGAATCCCTGAATGGGGCTGGAGCCCTGACTCTAATGCCGTGTGCCGTGCTGCCTACGGCCTATGCTGCTCTCCCCACCCAACCCATTGTCAGCTCAACCTCAGTGCACGGCTCCTGTGCCCAGACAGGCCTCTTGGGAATCTGGTACCTATTCCACTGGCTGTAGTACTGGCTATCTGGGGCTCAGAGATGCTGAACAACAATTTGGTCCCAACAACTCAATAACACCCAATCATTGACTTGGCAATACCACCAAAGCAGGGATTTATCTAGAATGCCCACAACTCAGCTCTCTGGTGGATACTGAATGGGGCAGGGCAGTTTGGCTGCCTCATGGCAACATCAGAGGTATAGGAAGTAAGCTGGAGCACAAATGCACACCTTTAAAGCCAGCTTCAGCTGGTAGCAGGTGCATACCCCATAGTGACTGTTAATATTTTTTTTTGCCAACATGCCAGGGTCTAGAATCACCTAGACGACAAGTCTGACACACACTGGTCCTACCATAACCCATCACTGTCTCACCAGCCACAGACAAACCCACATGTCACACTGTGGGCCACACCCACTTCTGGCCACACCCACATCACACCTTTTCTCGGGTTCCCTTTTCCTCTCAGGCCCCTCTCTAGCTTTCATTCTGCAAGTGTGACTTTTGTGACCTCAGAGAAGGCTTTGGTTACCTCCTCTGCAAATGTGGTGATAGCATGTGTATGCTTGATGGTTAGCCTTCGGGGATCCTTGCAGAACACCTACCTCTAGTCCATAAAGCAGAGGTACAGAGGTACACATGAGGGAGGGGGCATGCCCAGTCATATCTCTAATAACAGAACCATGGGGACTGGCACTTTGCAATTTGACCAGTAGCCTACAGTTGGCAAGAATTCCTGCCAATTATCTCACTGGTCCTCATGTCGCACTTCTGAAAGTTTCCATCTGTGGAGACTAGCCATACAGCTTCCTTCAATCACTTACTCAATGTCTCTATCCATCTGAACCTAGCAAACCAGCCTCATCCTGGCACAGGCTCTGAAGCATGGCTCACTTGGCAACACGAGGGACTTTTGGACATGGATAACTTTCATCTTCTCTATCTGAGCTCAGGTCAGAGTCCCAAGAGGATCAGTTAGAAGAGGTCTTTCTTGTTCCTCCCTCTGACTGCTGAGGTGACTCAAGGTTTCCCTTATGCCCACAGCAGCTCCACTGTGCCAGAGAAGAGACCACCTTGGAAGGAAGCTGAATGAGAAGGATGCTCTTGAACTGAGTCTACTTGAAAACATCTGGAGATGTTGGCAGTTGAGACAACTTGGGCTATACTACTGGTATCTAGTAGATAAGACAAGATAGTTTGCTCAGCACCCAAATTGTCCATAACATCCCCTATCCAAGCAGTCTCCACCATGACACCAAGACCTGGAGGCTCCGGGTTGAAGCCTAGATTCCAGAGGTGCTGGGAGATTGCTGAGCGAAGTAGCAGGCAGGTCTGTCAGGCCCTGCAGAGACTGCCTCTCATTACTTCCCTCTTTCCCCAATCCTGCTGTCTGAAGACAGCCAAGGAAACACACCCAGGTCCGTGCACCTTGTGGAGCTCCTTTCCTAATAATTATGTCTATCCATCCTAGGTCTCTACCCCAGAGCCCCACCTGAATGTCTTTACCAGGACACCGACTTTTGAAAGTTATTATCATGTAACGATACATTGATGCACATCCTTTGTTTCTCTTACCATCTCCTTTTTAAAGATTTATTTAGTTATGTACATGAGTGCTCTATCTGCACTCCAGAATAGGGAGGGCATCAGATCCTATTGTAGATGGTTGTGAGCCACCATGTGCCTGATAGGAATTGAACTCACAACCTCTGGAAGAACAACCAGTGCTCTTAACTACTGAGCCATCTCTTCAGCACCTTATGCTCCATTTTTTTTAAAAAAATTATTATTATAGATTTATTGTTATTAAAACTTTATCTTAAAGAACTTTCAGATAAAAAATACACAGTAAATTTATTTTATTGTGTGTGTGTGTGTGTGTGTGTGTGTGTGTGCGCGCGCAGGCCAGAAGAGGGCGCTGGATCCTCTGGCACTACAGTAACAGTGGTTGTGAGATGGCTAATGTGGGTTCTGGGAACTGAACTCAGGTCTTCTGGAAGATGACAAATGCTTTTAATTGCTGAGTCATCCTGGCAGACCCTCTTTTCCTTTTTTAGTGATGTCTTTTATCTATTCTTTGACAATTTCGTGTATATAAAGAATGCATCCTGATCATATGACCCCCTAACTTCCCCTTCTACTCTCCCCGGGAACCCCAACCTCTTCCCTTCCTTTTCTTATAGGAACCCCCTAATACATCTCCCTCCCCACTTCATGTTCTGTCAGTTTTTGTTCACAGCTCACTGAGTCCCATTAGTGATGCCTATTGGAGTGTTGACTGATCTTTTGGTTTCAACCTTCCCAGTTGGTTTCTGTCACTAGCAACCAACAGAGTCTGACTAAGGCCTGATACTCTCCTATCCACAGAAGCAACCCTATCTTCCACAAGACTGCCCTGAGGTCAGCTCTGCCGTATCTGAGCCCTGTCACAATCCAAGACTAGAGGCCAGGGCTGGGAAACTGGGTAGTTGGTACCCACCTAGGAAGATCCTGGCCAGTAGGGGCTAACCTAGACTAAGTGGAGAGGCACTGGAGCAGAGGGAAAAGGGAGGGAAGAAGAAAGGATGATGTATACACAACTGGTGGATGCTACTCTGCCATCAGTTGGTGGCACTCTTCAGCCCAGGCCATGCAAGGGACATAGGGAGGGAACAGAAAGAAAAGAATAAGGTGGACTCCACCAACAGGTGGCTCTTGAGCTGGGAGTCTAAATGAAACTACAATTATCCTGCTCCCTTGCCACTTGTCACACACATCTTATAGACCTTTCTTAGCCAGCTCCCAGGCTCATCTGAGGATTAGCCTGTAATGGCCCAGCAATGCAGGAACTCACCAGTGAGCAAGGTTCTGCTATTCCCTGCCATTGCTTCAGACCTGCAGCCTGTTCCTCAAAAGAGGCCAATTTTCTTTTCTTTTCTTTTTTTTTTTAAGCAGAAGGACCAGAGATTTGGCAGTAGGTAAAGGCAATTGTCACCAAGCCTCATGACCTGAGATTGACTCCCAGAGTCCATACAGTGGAAGGAGAGAACCAACTCTTGCAAGCTGTCAGCTGACCTCCACACACACTATAGCATGTGTCTGTTCCACACCCCATACACACAGATATGCACTCACATACACACACACACACACACACACACACACACACACACACACACACACACCCCTTGTAAGTTTTTAAAACCAACAGGAAAAGGAACAGACACCAGAAGCAGCACCCTGGGAAGCCGCTTGCACACTGCCCAGCTCACCCCTCTTCACTGATTTTCTCGACCAGTTCCATCTTGGTCAGATATTCAATACTTCCTTTAGGAGAACACATACATTTGTTTGACTTGCAATATTGAATTTGGAGGCCGTTCAGCAATTTCAAATTTCAGGAGTGGAGCAGTGGGGAGACACTGTAAATTAAAAAATTCTTTCCTCTTCGGTTTCTACCCAAGATTGTATATTTTTTGATGGCAAAATTAGGGATTAACTATAAACATGTGTTTGTTCGATACTGACGAGGTTGTGAGAACAATGGCCGAAGCCATGGGGATGGGGGAGGGTCTGCAGGCTGCAAATCTTCCGTAGAAAAATTGTTCTGTCTCCTACAGACTTCTACAAGGGTGGAGAAAGAGAAAAGTTGGGCTCAGAAGGGATGGGGTATGAGAGAGCAAGATCCAGGGGCGAGCAAACAAGGGCCCCTCCCACCAGCAGCACAGACCTCAGAGGACTGTAAACTCTACTCTACCCAAGCACCATGCTTCCCTGTCTCCAGTCCTCTAATGCCTTGTTGACTCCACAGCTTCCCACAGGGCTGTGCTGAGGATCTCTCAAGTGCCAACCCTGTGCTCAGGAGACAGTCATGTCAGGATAGGAGGTGGCTGCTTCCATGGCTCTTTCTCCCCCTCGGTTGCTCGTGACATTAATTGCAGATGGGTGCCACATCAGAGGCAGAAAGAGAACACTGCACCTGTGGGAAGTGGATGGGGACTGGGTTCAGAGAAAGCTCTGGAGAGAAGAATCTGAGTAGAGTTTGGAGGGTAAGAGGAATTGGTTGTGAGGGAAGCTCAAAGAGTCTTCCAGACAGAGGCAGAGCCCCCCCCCCCGAGGGGGGCGGGGTAAAAGAACGTAAAGAGTTGGGGTTAAAATAAGGCTAGTGAATAAGGCTAGTGAATGACCCGAGTGTGAGTCAGGCTTAGAGCCCCAGGAAGTCTCTGAAGAGTTTTAAGTCCAGCCAGGAAGAACAATCAGATCTTCTGGAAAATTCTTTAAGCAGAAATCAATGGTTAAAAAACTGAACATTGGATGCCCCTCTAAGATGGGAAGCCCCATGGAGGTGATAGAGCTGAGTGGAGGCAGCCATAATCACCAATGTTGCTGCTCCAGAATAGAGTGGAATCTGACAGGGAGGTGGCAGGGAGCTGAGGAAGGAACTGTGGAAGGCAGGTGAGCTTGGGTGTGTCTGTGGACAGACACCTAAGGGCATCAGGAGGAAACCCCGAGTCTAGTCTCAATGTGTGAAATCAGTAGCAGCCCTCAGGAGGGTGGCCCACAGTGGGAGAAACAGAGCTCTGGACTGAAGGGCCAAGAGTGGAAGAGGGCTGAGAAGTGCTGGGTAGATGGTCTAGTCTGTAAAGTGCTTTCCATGTAAGCATGTATAAGACCAGATCGCAGAGCCCAGCACTCATGTTAAAAACAGTGGGGCACGGTGACATGCACTAGGAATCCTAGCTTTGTTTGAAAGAGCGACAGATGGCCTAGCCACCCTGTTCCAAAAGATAAGGTGGTAAGTGATAATGAAAGATGCCTGGCATCTATCCCTGATCTCCACATTCACACACACACACACACTGTACACACACACAGACACACACTGTACACACACACATACTGTATACACACACAGACACACACTGTACACACACACACACTGTACACACACACTGTACACACACACAGACACACACACACTGTACACACACACACTGTACACACACACAGACACACACTGTACACACACACTGTACACACACACTGTACACACACACACTGTACACACACACTGTACACACACACAGACACACACTGTACACACACACACACTGTACACACACACTGTACACACACACAGACACACACACACTGTACACACACACACACTGTACACACACACACAGACACACACTGTACACACACACTGTACACACACACACTGTACACACACACTGTACACACATACTGTACGCACATACTGTACACACACACTGTACACACACACTGTACACACACACACTGTACACACACACACTGTACACACACACTGTACACACACACTGTACACACACACACTGTACACACACACACTGTACACACACATACACACTATACACACACACTGTACACACACACACACACACACACACACACACAAAGTCTGGAGAAGAAAAAGAGGAGCTGGGTAGGTGGAAGAGGCTACCACTGCCATCTGAGTGAGATATCCAGTGTGTTAGCTGACTTCCTTGAAGATGGGCATGGTGGTAGTAGACACCTATAATCTTGAGGAAGATGAGGCAGAGGGCTATGGCAAGTTGGCATCCAGGCTGGACTATATAATGAGGGGCTAGCCTGAGCCACAGAATAAGACCCTGTATGAAAAGTATAAACAAACAAACAAACAAATGAAGCAATCCTTGAGGTAATGTCACAATTTCTTTATGGGCTTCATCTTACAGAGGGGAACCAGGGCACCTCTGGGCAAAAGCACCCTCCCCAAGGCTCCCAAGAAGTGGCTCCAGGCTCCAGGAGCAAGATTCAAATGGGGCTAGCAGAAGCAAAGTCTTCACTGGGCACTGTTCCATCCTGATTCTTACCTGGAGCCATTGGGAAGCCAACTTGTCCTTTGTCACACAGAACAGACATCAAGCACCCTGACCGATAGTCATCAAAGCGGCTTGGACTGGTGGCTTATGATCCTGGAGGTTGAAGTTATCGTGGTAATCACAGAGTTAGCTCTCCAAAGGTGTCTCTCTGCCTTGGACATGGACCTGAGTCCTTAGATAACCACTTCTCTGTCTGTTCTAATCTGTTCTTAGGAAGACATCAGCTTCTGGTCCCTTTAAAAGCCCTGTCTCCAAATGCAGTGCCATTCTGAAGTCCTCTGAGTTAGGGCATCAACACAGGAGTCTGATGAACACATATTAGCCCATTACAGTGGACTGACAGGAATTGACTTAGGTATAGAAAGTCAGATGCAGGACTGTGAGGGAGGAAGGCTGCAGGCAATGGGAAAGGCAGCTGCCTAAAGACGTGCGTCATCTGGCTGTACCAGGTAACAAATGATGTTACCGTAGTGACTTGGAGCAGCAGTGTGTTATGCCCAATGGAGCTTCTGGAAGTGTCTCAGAAGGCCATTCTGGCCACTTCCTCATGGCTGGTGGTGGGTGGCAGCCATGTGTAGAAGTCCCTTGAAGTTGTTCTTTCTGTGTGGCTTCTTGGGTTTCCTTACCACATGGCTATCTGGAGATGTGGTAAGGAATGGTGTGGAGGCACAGCAATCCCCTTAGATATTCTCTAATGAATGGCTTGGGAAGCTTCTGTTTGTGTCACACTTACAACTACTAATGTCTCATGGGCTGTGGCTGCTTCCACGACCAAGCCTAGGACAAGTGTGGAACGCATGGCACACAGCAGTGGCTTGGGAAGAAGCCGTAGAGAGGAAAAGACAGACACTAAGTGGGGGCTGCAATGCTGCTGCAGAATATGTTTTGAAGATGCCAGTGACCTGCTCACATGTCAAGAACAGAAAATGTCAGTAACAAGGGTGAAACTAAGAAAGCTGAACAGAGGTTGAGGTAAAACCGAGGTGAAACCCTGAGAACTTTTCTGGGCACTTACTGCATCCCCTGCTCCGTGTTCACAGAGCCCATCAGACAGGCAGCACAGAGGACCCCAGGGCTGAGGTCCCAGCAAGAGCCTCCCAGTCATTGCCCCTAAGCACAGCACCTGACCCTTTTCAAGCACGGATGTGCTTTGGGCTCTCTCCCACCACACATTTATTCACATGCCGAATGAGGTCACTTGCTGTGTCAAAATACTTGAAGAAAATGACTTTAGGAAGGAAGGACTTGTCTTGGCTGGAAGTACCATGGTACAGTCCAGCATGGCAACAGGGCTGAGGCTGCTGGCTGCACTGTATCTGAGTTAAGAAGTAGTGAGCACTGAGTAGTCATGTTCAACTCACTTTCTTAGAGACTGACATCCCAACCCAAGATGGGTGCTATCAGCATTCAGGGTGGGTTTCCTCATTTCCTTTAACCTAATCTAGTAACCTCTCATAGGTATGTCAAGACTAACCTAATAGAGATGACCCGTCACAGGCAGGCCCAGTGGCTCATCTTCTCAGTGATCCGAGATCCCATACAATTGATGGTCAATATTAGTGCCATGGGCCCTGGCTCCCTTGACCTTAAAATCATTCCTATTTAGAAATAGATTTGTGGCAGATTGAATAAGATGAGGACACACTGCTATAGTCTGGGCCCAAACATGCATGATTGAATCCTTAGGGAAAGGAGAAAATTAAACATGGAGACATGCATATGGGGGTTGTTGTCTACAGAGACAGGTAGGAAGGCTCAGGGATAGAGGCCTTGAATAAGGCCCTAGATCCCTTCCCTAGAACTAAAGACAAAGAGAGGAGGGAGGGAGGAAGAAAGGTTGTTAGTTAGTTTGTAGAGCGCCTGCCTAGCATACATGAAGCCCTGGGTTTGATCCCCAGCACTGGACGAACCAGCTTAAGGTGCATAGCTGCAATCCAAGTACTCGGTGGATCAAAAATTTAAGGTTTTTATGAACTATAGAAAATTTGAGGCCAGCCTAGGTTATATGGAAACTTCTCTTTCAAAAAAAAAAAAAATGTCAGGGCTGGAGGTTAAGAGCACTAATTGGTCTTCCTGAGAACTGGGTTCAATTCTCAGCACCCATATGGCAGCCGCTCACACTGTAACTCCAGGATCCAACACCCTCACACAGACATACATGCAGGCAAAACACTAATAAGATAAAAATAAATTAATCTAAAAAACAAATGGAGGTTGAGAGAAAAAAAATGGAGGCAGAGACCAGGACATCAGGACCGTGCTTCTACAAGCCAAAGAACACGAAAGCTTGCCAACAAATCTCCAGAAGCTTGGGAGCAGGGGGTGGGGGACAAACTCTCCTTCTGAGCTGGGGAAGGAAGCAACCCTGCCCACACCTGGCTCTCAGATTTCTGACCTGCAGAACTGTAAGATAATCAATTCCTGCAGTTTGGGCGCTGGATCTGCGGGGCTCCATCTCTGCAGCTCCAGGAAGCTGGGTCCCTGGAGAAGAGTTCAGGAGGCGGACAGGAAGACAGAAGCCCAGGCAAAGATGGCTTCCGGCATGAAGGGGACCTTCCTCAAAGACAGGCTCTGTAGACACAGTGTGGAGAGATAAACATGGTTTTCCTCTAAGAAGAGAATCTGATTTTCTCATCCCCAAAAGGTGAGAGAAGGTAGCTTGGGACAGAGTGATAATAGAGATCTATTATCTGTTACTGCATTGGGAGCCCCTCCCTACAAGAACTTTGTGGGTAAATTGAGGCTGTAGCCCCTGGCTGGCAGTTCATGAGAGCAGCAGCCTGTTCCTATGCATGGGCGGAGGGTTGGCTGTGGCAGACTCATCCTCTCTGACTCTGTTCCACAAAGCTTCCCAGACCCCAAAAGATTAGAACAACCCTGTCCCCAGTGACAGGGACAGAGTTTGAGCTCAGAAATAGGAGATCAGTTCTGGCACGTTCTATTGGTTGAGACAAAGGGGAATACAAGGTTTATAATGAGACTTCACAATCAGACATATGATGAGGCTTGAAATCATCACTGCAAAGGGTGGGGAGGGGGGAACTGATAAGAACTCCAAACAGCATCTGCCCCTGCCCTGCTCAGAAACCCTGTGGGTGTTCCAGAGGGAGGCCAGACCCTGGTTTCTTTAACTCAGATTCTCCTCTCTGGCTTCAAAACACAAGGGTGCAGGAAGCCCTAGAATACCCATGACGAATTGTCCTGTATTTGTGATGAGGCCACAGCAGCCCCTCAACTTGCTTTAAGACCAACATCCCATGTACCTTCCTAGTGCCTGTGTCCTTATCAGCAAAATGGAGTTCAGGAGTTCTAGATCAGGAAAGCATGGAGACACAGTGTTTGTAGGGATTGGAGACCTTCTGTAACCATTTCTCCTCCTGTAGCCCTTGGTCATATCCTGTCCCGTATACACACGACATGGTCAGATACCATGAGACATACATGACCAGGCCTCCAAGCCTCCAAATGCTGTGAATCCTGCACCAACAGCACTCACGTTTGGTACAAGGTGCTCAGAACTGACCTGCTGCCGCTGCCATGGAAGAGCCAACCACAGCCCACCAGATGTGGTATCCTAAAATGGTACCTGTATGTGACAGTTTCCTGTGGGGATCTTGTCCACATGAGTGCCTTAAAGCCAGGGCCAGGGCAACGGCTCAGTCAGTAGTGTTCACTACACACGCAGACCTCAACTCAGGGCCCAGCATAAAACACACCTGTATGTTATCACTGTGCGGGTGAAAAAAGAATGGTTTCTGATGGAGCCTAGTGAGCAAAGGAGGAGATGGAGGGAGGAAGCCCGCCTCAGAGACTGGCACACAGGCTGCTCTGGGGAAGGGCTCCTTGTTTGGTTTCCACTTGGCCACAGTGTTTGGGACCCAGGAGCAGAGACAGTGTCAGGGTTCCAAAGATGGTTATCGTTCTGCTCTTCTCTCTGACCTCCAAAGCAGGCCTGACTGGTGATATGTTAGCTCTTCCTAGAATAAGCCACAGAAAATGTTTGGAGCAGGAGATTTGGCTGCTCAGCCTATCTGTAGAGAGCCACTGAATTCAGACCTTGTCCTTGCCTGCTGCTGTTTCCTAGAGATGCTGTCCTAAGGAGCCATCCAGCATGACTAGCCCTGCCTAAGACAGAGAATGGGTGATGGAGGGGGCTTATATCCCCATATTCTCACTGGCAATTCCCCATATTCTCACTGGCAGTTCTGATCCCAGATCTAGCATCCAAGGACATTCTGCCTGACTCAGAGCCACAGGTGTGTTAAGGGAAAGCCACTGGAAAATCAGGCATGGTCTGTGATAGGCATATCCAAAAAGCCCACAGGAACAGCAGGCTACATGGCTCCTAGCCACACAAATAGGCCTTGAAACGCTTCAGTGCAGTGAGAAAGGAATGCCCCATAGCAAGGTGGCATAGTGACATCATGATTCAACCACCTAAGTAAAAACCTCGCTTCAGTCATTCATTTCCTTAGAAACTATGGTCAGAGGACCCGTGTGTGCCAGGCACAGTCCCAGACTTCCAAAGAATAACACACATTTTATGTGAATGGGAAAGCCCAGCAGTCAACTCATTAGAACAGGGGTGGGAGTAGGGAGTGGGGGGGGGGATGATTGCTATGATGTAACTTCAGGTAACTGACATGCATGGAAGCCACATGTGAAGGGCAGACAACAGTATTCTGAGTACTTCAGTCTAAACTCCTCAGGGCAACCTTTGAAGCGGATAGGAGGCCTCTCATAGAAGCTGTTTCCTACTCATAGTTCAGTGCACCAAATGTCAGCTCTGAACCTTCCCCCCTGTAGGCGGCAACCTTGAGCAGTACTGAACCTGTAGAGATGTGCATGGCTGCACTGTGCATTGGCCAACCCAGAGTTAGCAGAGAGTGAGATTCACCCTGTGGTCCCCTCCCAGGGCTGCAAGGACACTCCCTTGGTACCTACAGTGTCTGAGTCTGCTTTGAGCAGCATTTATAGGGAAACAGACACACACATTAATGTGGAGACACAAGGGAGAGCCCAGAGGCCTTGCAGAAGAAGAAAATCTTAAAAGGGAAGCAGGAGTCCATGACCAATCGGCAGGGAGCAAAGTGTCAGTGATGAGGTGTGCTGGGGCAGGCACTAACCAAGAAGGCTTCCATGACCAAGAAGGCTTCCATGAAGCCATATCGGGATAGTGTCTGCTAAAACAGAACCAGAGCCTATGTCACCCTTAGCAGAAAGTCACAGTCCATGCTACCAGCTAGCCCTGCCTAGACTCCTTGTTTAGGCTTGGAAGCAGGGCTCTTGATTGAGCACCAAATGAACTAACTGGCCTGGCCCGGATTGTAGTGGTGTTTCTAGGTGAGAAGGAAGGACCAAGGGTTCTACAGAGCCGATCCAAACTCACTCCCAGCTCCAGACACGTGTGTGTTCAGGGAGAGCATGTACTGGGTCCCCCAGGCATATGTATTGGAACTGTGGTAGTAACAGAGGGTCATGATAGGATGTGGAAGTAATTCCTTAATCCAGTAAAGAATAAGTTGTCAGCCGACAGGAAGATGGAACACAGTCTTGAAACCTTTCATAAAATAGCTTGCCACTCCACGTGTCAGTAAATGCATTGACAGTGCTCCCTAACCCAGGGGCAGAAAGCCCAATGAGGGAGGTGGGCACAGCTTGTGCCTGTGATCCCAGCACTTACAAGGTGGGGGCAGGAAGATCAGGAGTCAATGTCATCCTCGGCTACATGACGAGCCCAGCCTGGGCTACAGCCTATCTAAAGTGATTGTAGAAGGAGGTGAGGATGATGCAGCTGCCTTTGGAGAACTGTCCAGAAGTATCTAGAAAAGCTGAATTAGGCATCTTTTTTGACCCAGCAATCCATCTGCAAGGGCCATACTGAAATGTATAGGACAGACCTACCAAGGGATGTGACTCCGTTTGTCAACACCCCCACCCACACCGAGCCCAATTCTTGGAGCTGAGGACAACACAGTGACAAAAGGTGTCTGAAGAGAGGCCCAGAAGCAGGTTCCTGGCGGTGGGGTGGGAACTATGGAGCACACTAGGAAGAGTTAGAGAGGCTGGGCTGGGGAGTCTGGGAATGACATCCACCCAGGAGACAATTCTGAGTGTCTAACAGAAGTGAGAGGTCAAAGGAGTTGTCTGGGGCAGGTTTGCAGAAGCAGTCTAGGTAGAGGAACCGTCTGCAAAGGTCCCTGGGTAGGTGGCCAGTGTGGCTGAAGGGTTCTAATAGAAGAGGAAGAAGAAGGGGTAAAGGGAGATATCGCTGTAAAGTACCCTCCGAGGACCTGAGTTTGGCCCCAGGACTCATGTAGAAATGAGGTGGACTCGGGGGTGTGGGGTGCACATTCGTAACCACACACACACACACTCCACATACACGCACACACACATATACCACACACATGAACATATCTGCACAGGCACACACACAACACACACAACACACACACATACACATACATCACACGCAAACATATCTGCACAGGCACACATACAGAGGAACATATCTGCACAATACACACATGCCACACATGCATACACACAAAGATACACACACATCCACACCACACACATACACACACATGCCCACAAAGTAAAAAGAGGAAAAAGCTAGGTAAGAAACAAAAGCAAGTTGGACGACAGAGTTCCCTCTCATGCCCACCTCCCTGCAGAGGTAGAAGTGTCCTTAGCACACTCCTGATACTTTACAGTTAATTAAATCTGCCCCATGAGGCCAGGACCTGGGCTGCCTGAAATCTGATGTGACCACTCAAGATCCTAGAGATCAGCTCCTTCTCTGAGACCTTGGAAATGACTGTTACCAATCTGGAGCGTATGACAGTGTGAAGGAATCTTGAAACCCAAATGCCTAGGCTATGGGGTCTACAGTGCCTCAGAGGAGTGTGGCAGGGCCACCCAGCAAAGGCACACCACCTAGTTCACATGTGAGCTGTGCTATATGCTGCCAACCACTCTCTGACGCCATAAACACCCAAACCTTGGCAGAGACCCTCCTGATCATGTTCCCCACTGCCTAAATAATACACCTTTAATAGAAAGAAACACACAGCCCCATTTATAGAGTGTAAAATAGATTAAAATAATTTTAAATGTATGAGTCACTCATGGAGACTTTAAAAAAAAATCACAAATAGCACTTTGTGGGGAGGATAGCCATGAACAGGGACTTGTCCTTCAGGGGACCCTAGCAGGATTAGGGCCTGACCATGTGTGGGATGCCTACTGCACACACCTGTGCTTTCCCAGGAGTGGGACACTGAGTTCAGCCTTGTGCCCACAGAATTAGTGACAGAGGGAGTATTTCCTACTTTGATCACTATCATTGATACCTCAGAAGCAGGAGGTGATGCTACACATTGTATGTATGAGGGTACAGAAATGATGCTGCAGATGTCACCTGGGATGCAGCCTTGTCATTTACCAAGTGACATTAATGGCTGAAGGTGCCCATGTGATGAAGCAGTTCTGCAACCATCCTGAATTGCATGACTCTTGTGAAGGGGAGCTCTCTGATAGACATCCCTTGTGACTGATGCTGGGGGATGGTCCCTCTTTACTCATGCCAGCTGCCCCCAATATGGCTCCAACAACTGTTTCCCAGAGTACCCTATGGGTCAGAGCCCCCAGTTTACCCCTGCTTCCAAGACCCAATATATCTTCTCCTGTGCCTCTTGAACCCTCCTGACTGGAAACTCTTTGCTGACTTCACAGGTAGTTGCAGGCCTTCTGCTCTCTGGGGACCTTCCCACACCACCAGCTCAGGCTAGTCCCCCAGCATGCTCCTCTTCACATCTCTGGCTTCAGCCTCACCATCTCCTTCTTAGACTATGGCAGCCCTCCCCTCAACTCCTGCCTGGGTCTCAATCCAGCCCCACACACAGAAAAGGGAACTCCTAGACCTCCATCAGACCTTCTTGAAGAAGAAAGCAAAGGCCTGGCCATGCCTTGAGGCTTCCAGCTAGACAGCCCAGGAGTCTGCTTACCTCTTCATTTTCATACTCTCAGCTTCTTGGTGGTACCTATCAAATTTCTCACATATCCCCCAGACCCGCTTCATTTCGCTGAAGCTCACGTGGCATGCTCTCATTATTTATTTGTTCCCTGTCTGTTCCCACCTGCAGGTACTCATCAGTGTTCACAGGGCTATTAACAAGTGAAGCCAGGTTTGGCTCGGTTGGTAGAATGCTTGCCCAGCATGCACGAAGCCCTGGTTCAAATCTCCAGAACAACATAAACCAAGTGTAGTGGCGAGTGCCTAGAATGATTTCAGAGCTTAGAAGGCAAAGGGAGATGGACCACAGCTTAGTCATCCTCAACCACATAAAAGAGTTTGAGGCCAAGGGATGAAGAGACAGCTCAGTGGTTAAGAGCACTGGCTGCTTTCCCAGAGGACCCAAGCTCAATTCCCAGCACCCACTTGGCAGCTCTCAACTGTCTGTAACTCCAGCTCCAGAGGATCCGAACCCTCATGGAGACAAAACACCAATGCACCTACAATAGAAATAGATAAATCTAACAAAAAGAAAAGTTTGAGGCCAGCCTGGGCTACATGAGACTCTGTCCCAAGAAGGAAATGAGGAAGAATTGGGGGAGGGGGTGAGAAGGAAGACCATCAGTCCACACTGAATTTCTGAAGCCGATGCATGAATGAATGCTCTGGGAAGACAGAACTCCGGAACCTATGTAATCTAGGCACAACCACTGTTCTAAAATTGTGCAAAATATGCATAATTATCTTGTGTATGAGGCGAGAGAAATGGCTTAGCAATTAAGAGCATGGTCTGCTCTTCCAGATAACCCAAAGTTCAACTTCCAGCACCCAGACCCTTTGTGACTCCAGTTCCAGAGGATCTGAGGCCCTCTTCTGGTCCTCACAAGTACTGTATGCACATGGTGCACACACATGCAGGCAAAACACCCAACACATAAAATAAAAATAAAATAAATAATCCTCATTAAAAAATTATTCTGTGTGGTTCAGTGAGTTTAATGGCATTCACATTGTACAGTCATCACCACCTCCTGAGCTCATCATCCTCATGACCAACACTTTGTGCCCATGAACATAACACCTGGAGGAAGAACACTCATCATGCCCCACATCAGCCCCAAATGTTTGTAAGGTCCATGCTGCAGGAACAAAGGTCAAGACACTCAGAAGCCACTGTGAACTACTTCTCAATGCTTGGGATCTAATGGGGTCAGAAGTAGGATCTTGTCTATATGAGCCTCTGCCCCACACCAAGGGAGGCTGAAAACCTCTGTAGTATGTGTTTTATATGGGACAAGTGGCTCATTGGCCAAAGGGCATCCATTTCCTACCCATTGCTCCATCCAGCCTCATCATCTGCCCACAGTCTCAGGATGTTTCAGCCCAGTCCTGAAGGCATTCTTAAGGACTACAGACAAGGAAGAGGAGAAAAGCCATTCTCCTGTCTATCCTAGGGGATTTCTGCATGTGAATCTTATGGGAACTGTCCTATGGTTGGCTTATTTTGTGAAGTATATTGTTCTCTAAGCCTATATTTTTTTGAGCAAATGCCATGGTTTCTTTATTTTCAAGGCTGAATAATATTCAATCTTATGTACATACCACATCTTGTTATATGTTTATCCAGTAATAGACACCTTGTGGATAGAGTAGGACATGAACATGCCTACCCTCAAATATGGCTGCCCTAGTTGGTTCTAATTGTCAACTTGACAAAGTCTAGAGTCACCTGAGATGGCAGCCTCATTTGAGGAATTGCCCAGATCAGATAGGCCTATGGGCCCATCTGTGGGGGAATTATCTTAGTTGTTAATTGATGCACTGGGGGCTTGACCACTGATGGAGGTACCAGTCCTTACACAGCTGGTCCTGGGATAAATAAGGAAACTAGCTAAGTGTGAGTAAAGGGGTGAGCCAGCCAGTAGTGTTCCTTCATGTTCCTCCCCCGACTTCCCTCATTAGTGAACTATGACCTGGAAGTGTAAGGTAAATAAAGCCTTTCTTTTCAGTGTGTCACCATAGCAACAGAGGAAAAACTAGAGCAGTGGGTGTATCAATTATCTGCTTGTTTGTTTGTTTTTCAAGACAGGTTTTCTTTGTGCAGCCCTGGCTGTCCTGGAACTTACTCTGTAGACCAGGCTGGCCCCAAACTTAAAGATCCTGTCGTCTTTGCCTCCTGTGTGCTGGAATTAAAGGAATGCATCCCCACCTAGTCACTTCTTCTGTTGCTCTGACCAAAATACTTGACAAAAAAAGAAAGAAGCAACTTAAGTGGGAAGAGTTTATTTCGACTCTGTTTGAGAGTGTGGTCCATCACAGGGGAGTAGCCACGATGTCAGGGACATGGGAAGAGACAGACAAATGCTGTCCTTAGCTTGCTTCCCTCATTTCATTCAGCCCAGAATCCCAGCCTATAGAATGATGACATCCATCATTTTGTCATGTGGGAATGTCTTTCTATATGTTAGAAGAAAAGACTGCTTTGGCCATGGAAGACACCATAAAAATAAGTAGAAAAATCAAAACATAGATACAAAAATAATATAGAGAGTCTGAGACAGATCGAGCTAGACACCCACAGAAAAAAACATATAAAAAACACAGGTGAGCCATAGGCCACGTGGCAGATAGATTAATAAAGATGGGTTGAGTTAAGATAAAAGAACTAGCTAGCAATGTGCTTGAGCCATAGGCCAAACAGCATAAAGTTATTATACATGTCTGTGTGATTCATTGGGACTTTGGGATTGTGGGTCCTGAGAAGCGGCAGTGGGACCAAACCTTGAGACAAGCCCAAGACAAAAAACACGTTGTAACAGATGGTGCCCAACATTGGACACCAACTATTGCAGTAATTCTCACTTGCAATATATCATACAAAGTATTAATATTATTAAAGGGTATTTTAACTCTCACGGATATAAATCGAACCTTAGTACAATTCTTGAAGTTAGGATGGTCCCAGGACGGGGTTGTTGGTCTGCTCTCCAAGAAAGCAGGAACAAAACAGGCCAGCTCAAGATTCCAGCAACCTTTTTAACAGGGCTGGCTATGCCCTGTTCAAACCCTCAGAACTCTAGAGACATGCTCCCAGCCTTTCAGCTAACACCTGAATTCCACCACAATTTTGGTGGATCTTCTTCTCTTCAGTAAACCCAGTCTGAAAACTCCACTCATAGAAGTTCATCTTCTAGGTGAGTTTAGATCCTGTCAGGTTCACAGTCGATATTCAACACCACAATGGATATACAAAGAAGGCATAACTGCATTCTGGTTGTAAGAGTAAAGAGAATATGAAGAAGTGATTGGGTGCATGAATACATGAAGGATCCTGCAGCTGTTCACTTCTCTCATAAGTCCAGGATTCCCTTGGGGAGGCTACAGACAAGCATCCTGTCATGAGATATATGATGACACTGTGTAAAAATATATCACTGTGTTTGGTTCAATAAAAATCTAAATGGGCAATAGCTAGGCAGGAGATATAGGTGGGGCTTCCAGACAGAGAGAGCTCTGGGAAGAAAAATATAGAGTAGCTAGCCAGACACAGAGAAAGCAGGATGGGCAGTATGGAGATGAGTACTAAACTGTGTGGTGGAAAGTAGATTTACAAATACAGGTTAATAAAAACTAGTAAAGAACAAGCCTAGGCTAAGGCTGAGGTTTTATATTTAAGTAAACATAAGGTTTTATATATAAGTAAGTCTCTGTGTGATTATTTGTGAGCTCGTAGCCCCTGATAAGAAACTGCAACTACATATAGAATCCAACAGGAGTCAAAACAGAGTGCCCGAAAAAACTAAGAACTAAGAAAAGTTCTGGAAAAAGAACTGGATGTGGCTTCCTAGTCCTAAAGTCTCTCAGGTAGGCTGGTACTCGTCACCATACAAAGGCATGGTTACAGCTGCTGCCTGTGGGCTGGAGTCGTCCTCCAGCACCCTGTGCTAAGCTGAACCATATGACTGCTGACATGGCAGTATAAGATTTGTCTCATGCCATCAGAGAATGCTGCAGATGCTTAGTAAAGCCAAATTCCCACCCCCAAACACACACACACACACACACACACACACACACACACACACACACACACACACACTCACACACACACACACACACACACACACACTGTAAAATGGTATAGTATGTTTCAAATGTGCTTAAATGCTGAAGAAAAATGGTTATAGTCATAAAAGTAGTTTTAAAAATAATAAAATAAAATATTTAAAGAAAGAACAAAGTAAAATAAAAAGATGACCCATATAAAGATGGGAAATACACAGGGTACCTGAATCCTATGTGCTGTTTTGTTGACTTTGAATTTTTTAAATGTTGATGACAGTGAATGACAGCCACTAAGAGACACAAAATTGTAAGAGGGGTTTCTGAATTAAACCAGCCTAGATTCTTTAAGAATTCTTTAACTTTAAAATGAAAGTTAGAAAATGTATTGCTTTGGGGAAAAGAAATCCCTGAGAATCCTGGCTACAGACATAAAGAAATAAACCTAGAAAAACATATAAGACAGGTGATGTATATTTTACTTGCTCAAACATAAAACAAAAAATATCTGTTTGGCTTGTGTATAATACAGTCCATATGTGTGTTAATGCAGACATGTATGTTACCTTTAAAGTTTGTGTGTTTTCAGAGCAAAGGAGTCAGACACCAATGAAAACAGGTGGCCCAGGTGATCCAGCCTTTCAGAGTGCCTCTGATGCAGTTTCCACAGAGTTCCAGAACAGCTTCAAGGCTGCTGCCTGAGATGGTCCAGCTTCACAGGCTATTTTAGACAAGACTTCAGATAAGCCTTGTGCCTTCCCACTGCACAGAGACTAGACATCAACTGTTATTACTAGTTTTCCCAAGACTTGATCATTATTTTGGGTTCCCTAGATATGCCATCACCTCCAGACAATAGGAAGCAATTCCCAAGAGGTGGTGTGGGTGGGTTTTGGTCATTTGATGGGTTATGGATGTTTGTCATCATTTAGAAGGATTGTTCCCAAGTTATTATTGATAATGGTCAGAAAAAAAGTTGGACAAAGGAGATTAGATTCAGAAATCTTTTTCTGAATAAAGGGGGGATATAGTATAGAAATTATAGGGTAAAGGGTGAATTATTGAATCTACCTTTGAATAATAACTAGCCTCAAATTGTAGTGGGATTCAGGTGTCAGCTTGTGGGGCACCAAATGTAGGCAAAGTTTACTTAGAAGGCACCAGTGCAGGATAGGTATTTATTAAAATATAAACCAACACTCATGGTACAGGTAACAGTTTATAGTAGTACCTGAACAGGGACTGGAGTCTGGAACGGTGGACGAGCAATGGATGGACAATGGATTCTGATCCTGTCTCTCCAACAGCCAGAAACCAGGAAGCGGGCCTCGTGTCCCAGAAGCCCCCTCTCAATGGGGTTGGCCACACCCCCTCCAGGTTGGCCACATCCTCTCCAGGAGATCAGGACCCTGGATAAGCGTCTTAGGACCCCATCAGCTGACACCTGAATCCCACTACATCAAATAATATTCATTGATATGGATTTTTATATATTGATACAATTGTAAGGCTATTTTTGTAATACTGTATATGTTTCTATTCTTGTTTAAGGTATTGTACCTATGAATCTCACTTAGCAATGTAATGTAAAGTTTTAGTCCTTGAAAACTATTTAGGATAATAAAGAAATACAGGTTAATAGTTATGCATCTATAACAATTAAACTTGTAGTCATGTTAGGTATGTTTTCAAGAACATATAGAGATATATTTTAGATAGATAAGTAATCTTCAAACACTTCAGAGACCTACAGAATATGACATTTATAATGTTTTAATAACCTAAGGTTTTTCATGACAGTGAGACACATCTGCTCCTGACAATACCAATTTAATCTTGTGTAACTGTCCAGACAGGCAGCTGTTTCTGACATTTATGTCATTTGGAAGTTGCTTGCTCTGCACTTCCTGTTTACTCAGGTAATAGTATCTCCTTCTTGGGTCTCTGATGGAGTTAAAGACTAGATCATTATATTTATAGTTTTCATTGTTACTAAACTCAAAAAAAGAAATTTATAAAAGAGATATAAAGTGTATAATATTGAGAGACATAAAAGCTTAAACTGTTTATCTAAGAAAACTTTTTGAGGTCTAAAAAGATATTTTGAGTTGATAATACAAGTTATGATAAAAATAGTTTAGGTATAAAACTTCTAATTCATCAAGATAATGTAGATAAATGAGTAATCTTTTCAAACTTGCAAAATACAAATGGACTGGATATTGTAAATGTAATTCTTACCTGGTAATTGTTCTTATTGTGTATAATTTTACTGTTAGAGTTAAATCCTCTTCCTTTTTATTTAGACAAAAGGGGGAACATTGTGAGGTAATTGATTACACTGTTTAAAGGTATGTTGCTGTGATTAGTTTAATAAACAGCTAAATAGCCAATAGCTAGGCAGGAGGTACAGACAGGACTTCCAAACAGAGAGCGCTCTGGTAAAATGAAGGTAGAGTCACCAGCTAAACTCAGAGGAAGTAGCATGAGCAGTATGGAAAGATGAGGTAAGGAGCCATGTATCAGAACATAGATTAGCCTAAGCTTTACGCCAAGCTTTCATAATTAATAAGAAGTCTCTATGTTGTTATTTGGGAGCTGTTGGTACACTACATCATCCAGCTACTACTACAGAACATAGACCAGAGCTCAGGTAGCATACTCAAATCCTCAAAGAATTTGCCTTTCTTCCTTCATTTTCTTTTCCGTTTTTTCCCCCTCCCCGTTACCTGTCAGGATGATTGACTGCACAGAGTGGAGCACAGCCAGTGGTTCCTATAGTAATAGGAGGCTGCTGCAAGGAGCCCTCAGAAAGGGCCACTCGTGGATGCTCTTAAGCCTCGTTGTTTGATTAACTCTGCTACTTAACTAAAACCCCATTAAGCCTAAATAATTCTGAGATATGAAGGAGCTGCTTTTTCGGTTCCACCATATCTGCTGCTATTAAGAAGTTTGCCATGATATAGTTGGTAAAGGAGATGTACACACTTGCAGAATGCTACAAGTCCCCACTGGAAGCAATAGAAGTTTAACCTTACAAGGGGACTCTGGAGCCCAGTGTGGTCACCATTCCTTAGCATCATTCCCAGGGTTTGAAAGTATCTGGTGTTTATCCACCGATTCTCACTGGCCCCTGGTTAATATACTTACTGGGATGAGAGGTGTGAATTTCTGGGCACTTCCAGGTTCTGATAGCAACAGAAGCTCCTTAGCCAAAGAGAAGACCATGTGGTGAACATCCACTCACCACCCATCTCTCACTCATCTATCATCCAATCAGGCATCCATCTGTCCACCTCTCTACCCATTTATCCACCCACCTACCCATCCTTCCATTCATCAACTCATCTGCCCATCTATACACCTATCCACCCACTCATGCAAATACCTATACACCTAGCCATACATACGTATACCCCTCACACACCCACTCACCTACTTATCCATCTGTGTACCCACCCATCCACCTACCTGCCTATCTTCCATCCATCTCTCCATCCATCATTGCAAGGTCTAGAAGGCAGAAAGGAAATTGCTAAAGGATAACCATAGTTATAGCCTGGCCTGACCTACAGGTCCTGAGCAGGCTGTCAGAGCAGAGATCTCTCAAAAGAGGCTTCCAAAGATCTGCCTTTCACCACACTCCGGCTTCAGTTTGCCACAAGCTGGTGCTGGGAGAGGAGATTTTATATTGTGGACTTGGTGCACAGCAGCTAAGACCTCCAAGTTGGGTCGGCTGCAGCCTTCCCACAACAGAAGTGCCAGTGAGAGAGACAGCCTGCAGCTCAGCAACTGTATGCTCCTGAGGCCTAGCATACAGCACAAACTCCAGGGACAATGAAATGTGTGGGGCAGACAGGTAATCCTGGTGATAACAGGATCCTCAGGGAACCTGAACCCTGTATGTGTGTAAAACCCAGTTTCCTTACCAACACTTACTCCGTCTTCCTTTATCTCTGTCCCTTTAACTCTGCAGCTTGTAGGGTGCACCACCTCAGTATCTCCCAGCACCTCATTTTGAGATTCCCATTGCTATATACCCAGCACCTCAGTGAGACCATGAGGTGTTATTCTTCTCTTTTTAAAGAAGAGGAAACTGAGTCACCAAGAGAACAGGTAATGTGTCCACAGTCTCGGCCTCTAACTGCAGGTCTGTGAGCTCAGAGTGTGTCCAAGGGACAATGCTGGGGAGAGGAACATGCTAAGGACTAAGGCTGTGTCAGGGACTTAGAGACAGGACCCTAACTACAAACACGGAGCATCTGAGGGTAATGAGCTCTGAATCTGAGTCACAGGGGCTTGGGGACCTAATGGGGGGGGGCGCTGAAAAAGCAGATGTTGAATACCCTAAGGGAGGAGGAATTAGCATACCAGTGAGGATGCTTTCCCATTATGTTTTAGTCTCCCCGCTGTCTACAGGAAGCTTGAGCACGGGGTAATACGGGAGTCCCTGGACTTCCCACGCTTCCTCTGCAGCTTCCTAAAAGGTTTCCTTCCTTCCGTCCTTTCTCCGTTTCCCTCTTCCCTTTCGCCCTCTCTCAGCAGCCGCCCATTCTCCTCTCCTTTTATACCCTCACCCCGCGATTGTCTCACCACCTGCCCCTTCCCTCCAGCAGCGCCCTTGCTGCCAGCCTAATGTGTTTCGCATGGCGCGTCAGTCAAACGCCCTTCTAATGTCCTTAAAGCACGCAGAAAATTGCAACCTTATGAAAAAGAAAGAACACCCCCCCACACACACACACAGAGAGAGAGAGAGAGAGAGAGAGAGAGAGAGAGAGAGAGAGAGAGAGAGAGAGAGAGAGAGAGAGAGAGAGTCTGACTGACTGCCTCTGGGCTTGAGAACGTGCTGTAGAGCAGTAGGCCACACAACTGGGGCCCCAAGGTTGCCTCCTTGAGGTCGCCTTCCATGCAGCTCCTGGGTCCACGGTCCTGGCCCTTTCCTCTCTTCTCTGCTTCTACCTGTGTCTTCCACAGCTTTAGGCCAAGCTCAAGAAATGCCTCAAGACCTTTGCATTTGCTCTGATCCTGAGCTTTCCCCAGGGCTAGCACAGACACTTCCTTCTTGTCTTTGAGGCCTTTGTAGAGGCTCTGTCAGCTTCAGAATCTCCATGACCACTGGACCAAAGACCCCACCTACTCTTTATCATCTGCTTCGATCTCTTTTTGTCTTTTTTTTTTATGGTCTTTGTTTTTATTGTTGCTGTTTGGTTTTATTTTTGTGTGTTTGTTTTTAGTCCTGCCTGTACTAGAACTCATTTTGTAGACCAAACTGGTCTAAGCCTCACAGAGCGCTGTCAGCCTCTGCCTCCCAAGAGTATTAGAGATGTGTGTCACTATGCCCAGCACACCTGCTTAATTTTCAGCTGACTTCTGTCACTCCATGCAGTCAACCTCTGGTTTTAATTGTAGCTTCATTACCCTCCTCTATCTAGCCTGTTCCCACTGGCAAGGAAAGCTGAAGATTGTGGGCACTGTGCCTAGCACAATGTTTGCTCACAGCAGGTGCTTAGTACGCATAGAACAAATGCTTTGTTATGGCTGGGTCAAGGCACTGGGGGACCCTAAGGCAATTGAGGCAACCTCCAATCTAGACTTTCAGTCTGCTTGGCAAAAGGTTGTGATAAATGCCCAAGCCAAGTCAGATCCAAATACCACTCTTGGTGTCTCTGTGTTCCTGGGCAAATTGCCTAACATCTCTGAACTTTCTGTTTATGTGCCAAATGAAGTACCTCTCATGTTTGTTTACTGACAGCATGGGAGTCACTTCAGGATGCAAGCAGGCTGTGCCCCCAGCACTGGGAGCTACCTGCCATTCTTCATCAGGTGCTTGGGGTTTGTTTGGTTTTGGTTTTGGTTTTTAAGACAGGGTTTCTCTGTAATAGCCTTAGGTATCCTGGAACTCATTCTGTAGAGCAGGCTGACCTTGAACTCATAGAGATCCACCTGTCTCTGCCTCCAGAGTGCTGAAATTAAAGATGTGCATGACCATTTCCTGGATGGATATGAGAGAGAGAGAGAGAGAGAGAGAGAGAGAGAGAGAGAGAGAGAGAGAGAGAATATCTAAGGGCTAGTTTAGTCAGAACACTGCTTTTCCCATAAACATGAGTGCCCGTGAACAAAAACCTGGTTTATGCTTGCTTGTAATCCCAGTGCTGAAGAGATGGGACAGAAGGATCCCTGAGGCTCACAGACAGATGGTCTAGCCTAATTAATGAGCCCCAGATTTCAGTGAGACACCCTGTCTCAAAATACAAGGAGAACTCAGCTCCTGAGGAATGACACCAGAGAGCTTGACCTCTGGCCTTCATACACATGCACACATATATGTGTGCACACTTGCACATATGTACACATATACATGCAAATATACATAAATCTTTTGAAACAAAGAAGGAAGGAAAGAAAGGAGGCCTGACCATGTAGGAGCCTAATAAATATTAGAGGGTTTGAGACATCATGATGTCAGTCATACAATCACTTCCTGAAGTACTAAGGGGGGGAAAAAATCTCACTGTTGCCAAGGAAGCTGAAGCCCATTGCTTTCCCACCACCTGGGAATTTTATTTTCTGCTTTTACCCAAAGATCTCTGGCAGCATTATTAGGACATAGATTTTTATTATAAACCATTCTTGGTTTACATTTGAAAAATAACAGGAATGTTACTCAGTGGGAGAGCAATTGTCAGCATACGGGGAAGCATGAACTTGATTCCCAGCATCTCAGAAAGAAAAAGAAAAAAGACTAAAATCTTAAGAAGGAGGGAGAGAGAGGTCACTCAGCTAAAATGTTGTTCCCATGAGTCCCCTCCGAAGCCCTTGGCTCTCTTCCTTACTAACTCAGCTTTACCTCTTGGCTGAGGCAATCGAGGCTCCCTCAAACCTGTTCAACGGGGTCCTCCTGGGTGCTGCCTCCCAGCCTAGAGACACCGTTATCAATTTTGACTTCCTAAGAGAAGTACCCATCTGTCACAAAGAACCCAGGGGTTGTTGTGGGGGCAGTGGGAGCTGTTGACTCCTTACATGTGGGTCCCTTTTCAGAAGTAGGAAGGACCCAAGAGGGAAGCTTTGCCCTTAAAAGCCTCTCATAAGGTCAAGTGTTAGCAATGGCCACCTACCCCAGGGAGTTAAGAGATTCCCCATACAGTGAATGAGGTGTCCCAGCTCCCTCCCTTGCTTCATGGAGGCCAGGCAGATCTGAGATTCCAACTAGCTGGCTTCCCAGGAACTCCTGGCCTGGACAGAATTTAGGAGCAGGCTTGTCTCTTCACTCTTGCTGTCGCTAAGTCAGGGTTCCTCAGGATAGGAAGAAAATAAGGGCGCGAAACAAAACCAGGCCACAGGACTCTGATAAACAGAGAACGCGTCTGATTTCTTCTGGGACCGTGGAATTGCAAAACAGAGACCAGCCTTTCGGCCACCCTCATCTGGGCAGGTTCTGGTCCTTAGTTCCCACGTAAGCGATCAGAGTGGCGTCCTCCCGTTTCGGTTGACCTTAAGCTGGGTCGTAATTAACCGGACCCCGGTTCTTTCTTCCACTTCGTAAGTTCCCACCGACGACTCTTCACAAGATCAAGAACAAGGAAGGAAAGAGAGCGAACGATCTTTATCATTTGTTCTGAAAAAGTGGGGCACCAGCGTGGAATGGGTTCTTGGAGACCATGCTGGCTGTGACCGGGGCTGTGCATGCGGCCAGCGCCAGGTCAGAGGCTCTGGGGCCAAGGTGGGAACCCAAGTCCTGGGCCACTAGCCCTCGCCTAGCCCCAAAGGCAGCTCTCTTAGCAAGAAGCCCCACTCCCGCCTGGACTCAGAGCTCAGGGCCCGGGGAGGTGCGTCGCCACTCTCTGCGGAGCTCCGCCATCACCCTGCTCGGGAGTCCCTCTCACTGCCCAGCCGCCTGCGCGCAGAAGGAGCGTGCCCACCAGCGCAGCGGGTCCCCGGGGTTCCCAGCGCTCCTGCAGGGCCGTCTGCCCTTTCTCCCTAGGTCCCTCAGGTCCTCTCTGCCCCGGGTCCACCGCTAAACAGAGACATCAGAGCCCGTTCTCTGCCGCAGCCTCCGGCTGGAGGATCCACAAAACACTACCCGGGCCACGGCCGCCCGCGACGTCTCTGAGGTTTGTTTCCCAGGACCTTGGGGGCCCGAAAAGAGACTTGTGTGGCAAGGGTCCAGGAGAAATGAGAGGGGACCTTCCCTTCCCCCAAATCGCCGGCCTGGAGTGAGGGGCGTGGTCGATGGATGCAGGGAGGGGGGCTCAGAGCTGGGAGCCCGGGCGCGTGGCACACAAGTCCGTGCCTTAAGGCTTCGGTGGTTAAATGGAGCCCTTTACTGAGAACCCTGGCTTCTAGAACACTTGGGACTTCGTTCCTCAGAAAACCACCTGTATGCAAATTAACATCAAGTCTCAGGTACTCCTCCAAGCAAAAAATTAAATTAAGTTTAATCTGCCCTCGAAAGGAAAGGCATTCTTTTCTCTCTTCTCTGACTGGGTGGCTCTGTTTGTGTTTGCAGTACCTGATCGTGATTCGTGCGTGGAGCACCGCTGCGCAAACAGCGACAAAACTCTGCCACCTCATTCTGCACTTGCTTCCAGTGTCCCACTGATAACTGGAAAACTGGAGTCAGGTTTCCCATCTATGCTCTGAAACTTGCTGGGCCTTGTGCTTTGCGTCCTGAAACAATGCTTTCCTGGCAGCACTCTGGCTCAACTGGTGTGTCAGTAAGGGGCTGCCCTGGAAAAGCCTTAGACATAGCAAATCATTTGCAGAAGATTTGGTTCTTCAATTTTAGCGAAACCAGGGGGCCTACAGGAACCAAATCTGTTGAGTTAGAAACCCCTTTACCCCTCTGTGGACACCCCAATGGGTTCTACCCTTTCTCAATTTGGTAGAGTTGATGGAGGAAAAAGCTGGAACCTCAGTCCCCAGGCCTTCTGGCCACGGGACTCAGACCTTTCCTTTGAAATGTAAGGACTAGTCTAAATGACTGCTGGGGCCTGCTGCAAGCATATTTAGTAATTGCTAGGCTGATGTGATGGTAACTCCAAGGGCCTGAAAGAATTAGAGGGGCACACACACACACACACACACACACACACACACACACACACACACACGATCCTGTGGGCGCATGTGATTTGTTCCTTCCAGGCAGCCAGGGTTACAGTCTTCCTTCTTTCACAACTGTAAGTGAGGCTGAATAAGACCCCAGAGCCAGAGAAGCCAGTCTCCCAAAGACCTAACATGACTGGGGTGCAAAGAAAATCGTTCACAAAATTCTCACAAAATGTGGGGTCTCGTTTCTTCAGACTCCAAGGCTGGAAATTCAAGGGAGAAGTTCAAAGTGGCTTCTAGGAAGGGACCACTTAGTCAGAAATGAAACTTCGTCTGAGAAGCAGTCCAGCAGTTAAGATCGTGAATACTGTTCTTGCAGAAGACCTTGGTTCTGCTTCCCAGTACCCATATCCCTCTGCTCAAAGCTGCCCCTAACCCCAGCTTCAAGGGAATCTGACACCTCTGGCTGTCCTTGGCCTGCAACTATGCTCAGGTGCACATACCACACCCCAACCACACACCGAAAGACACACAGATACTTGAAAATGCAAAAATTTAAAAATAAAGAGGACAGTCACCAACATGGGTGACTGTCATTCATATCTGTCATATTCTTAAACTTGCCATGAATGATATGAATGATTTTAATCCATACATCTGGTAGTCAGAAGTAGGTGACTCTTTGTGAGTTCAAGGCCAGCCTAGTCTACAAAGCAAGTTCCAAGATAGTGAGGTACAGTGTGAGACCCATTTTAAAACAACCAAAACCAAAATCAAGACCAAACCACAAAACCCATGGCATTTTGGGAGCCCTAAGAGCACCTGACTTTGAATGCTAGTGTGTCTGGACCTGCATGGTCAAGTGGTGTAACCTTTCTGAGCTTTAACTAGTAAAGTAGCCATCTCTCCATTCCCATCCAGTGGTCACCATAGCTGCTAATCCACAGAGATAGAATGTTATATGATCACTTCTCTCCCCAGGACAAACAACTGAGTTGGGAGAGGTACCCAGAAGGCATTCCCTGTCAAATTATGCTCCTCAATAGGACTGCTTAAGACACACTGGGATTCCTATTCACCTCAAAAGAGCTGACCAGGAATATCGTAAGGACCATACAGGTCAAGTCCTAAAGGACATAATCACAATTTAAAGCTCAGAGCTGCGGGACACTTCTGGATTGGCAGCCTACACCCCACTCCCAAGCTGGGAAGGAAAAGTCCACCCTGTTCCTCACACCCAGTGTTTATTCTGCAGTCGGGGAGAGCACTGCTTGTCTCCATTGAAAGGAGGATGTTGCAATTTCCAGTACCCCCTCCCTTACCCCCTCCATCCCTCACGGACTCCGAAGCCCCCCGCTGTGTCATAAAATATTTTATTGGAAAAAAAAAGTCACCGTCTTCGCGAGAGGTGGGTAGAAACCCCGGCGACATCGGGACCGGGCACCAACCAGCTCATTTGCCGGGTCTCCGACTTTGCAGGACAGGGCCGTTGAGGCCTGCACCCGGAGGCTCGGTCCCCAAGGCGCGGAAGCGGGTGTGTGCCTACCAGTGTCCTAGCCCAGAAGGGCCACTGGAGGCCGGGGGAAAGTGTGGGCAAGGAGCAGGGCGTGAATGCGCGTGGAGCGCCGGGGACCGCGGAGCTCTGAGAAAGACCAGAAGCTCCAGCCGCGCTGGACACGACTCTCCCAGGCTGGGGGCAGGGGACAGGAGCTCGCTGAGACCTGGGCTTGGCTTCCAGGCTTTAGTCCTTGCTTGTTTGGCCCCTAATTGTCCGCCTTCAAAGTAGTAATGAAATGTTTAGAAAGCAAACGGCTTGGGCGCGGAAGGAAGGGCTGGCCAGCTCCGGAGTTCCCGTCGACGGTGCCGCAGCCCCCCCACAGATGCGCTCAGTCCTCACAATTCCGGTCGCTGGGTTCGCCCGGCATCTCCGCTGGCTTCTCTGCCTCCTTGGCGCGCTCCTGCTCCGTGAGCTGCTCGCTCGTGGGAATAGAGTTCTTCTTGGGCCGCCCCTTGGGCTTGGTAGGGGACTCCAGGCCGCCACCCTGCAGCACCTGTTCCAAGAATGAACAGTGCTGGAGTGAGGTGTGAATCAGACCAAAGACAACCCTGTGTTCTGTTCTGGCGTTCCCATGCCCCAGGACCCAGGTGGGACCGAAGGACCAACTGCGGAATCACCAGTGACCCACTCCGAGCCCTAAAGAAAGCAGCCTTTAGAGTGCTTCTGGGGAGAGCGAGCCCAGGGTGGAGGAGTTAGAAGACACAGGGAGGAAGGTGGAGGGGCAATATCGAGCCCACGGTGAACCCAAAGAAAGAGCCCTGGGTGGGCTGGGCAAGCTTAGTGTGAGGAGGGTGGGAAGACAGTTCTTGGAGAATACTGGGGACAGTGCCCAGGAAACCCCGGGCTCACAGGAAACCACCAGCCACACTCACTATTTTCTTCCACTTCATCCTCCGATTTTGATACCATGTCTTCACCTGCAATTGGCTCAAGCCCAGGGACTCGGCTAGATCTATTCTGGAAAGAGCAACACACACCCTTAGCAGGCCAGGCGACCACAGGCCTATTGTCCTCTTAGCCCTGCCTCAACCAACACTACCTGTCAGGGGTGGAGAGATACTTCTGCTTCTCGAAGCGTTTCTCCAGGCCCATCAGCTGCAGCTCTGTGAACACAGTGCGGCTACGGCGTCCTTTCTTGGCTTTCGTGCCTGGTTCCCCGGAGCCAGCTGCTTCCAGCTTCCCACGGAGCTGCAGCTCCAGGGGCAGGTGCGACGCTCCTGCAGTGCCGGGCATCCCAGGCCCCGCGGCCAGCAACGCCGAGCCCAGCCCGGAACATCCAAGCGGCGCCAGTGGGAACTTGAACACAGCGGCCTGCTCAGCCTTCAGCACTGCTTCAGAGGGAGAAACGGAAAGGAGCTGGATGAACTGGAGCCGAGCCTCCGAGGCCACCGCACTGTGCGCCTGGGCGCCTGAGCTGTCTGAGCCCGGGAAACCCACTGAGGAGTGGAAGGTATCCCGGGAAGTCTAGAAAGGAGTAACCCTCCTACCCCGTGCTCTGGCGTCCCGTGCCCCAGCTGCCTCTAAGATTTCAAGGTTCTTAAGAGTAAATTCGCTGTTTGGAGGACAGAGTATGTCTTTTGTCAAAGGGAGAAACCAAGAAAAACGGGTGAATTTGAAAAGAATGCGGTGGTGGAAATGTGAGCATTTGCTTTTCCGGGCACCGAGCTGTTATTTACAACGCTGGCTAGCAGAGGATCGCCAAAGCACCCCTTGAACCTGAAAATTGTCTTGTTGTTTTTTTTCTGTTCGGTGCCCCCACCCCGGTGAAGATCTTCCGTATTCTCTAGTCCTAAACCGGCTATTTGCCCGCTTCAAACGAATTATCATCAACAGAGTCTTTGATAGTGAAAGGCAGAGGGGCTGTGAACCAGATGAAGCTCAAACGGGATCGACTGCCACCAGGATAGAACAGCGGCTGGTGCGGATCCCAAAGGCAGCTAGCTGAGGTGGAGTCCTCCTTTACTGGTAGGTTTATCATAAAGGAATGGGTCTGAGCAAGGGACTCATCAGGGTGAGGTGGGCACAGGAGGACAATACGAAGGCAAAAGGATCTTAGGAGGAAGCGGGTAGAGGGGAGACAGATCGAGTCCACCAAAAGACAAGGAGGAAGGTCAACCAGAGTGTTTGTACAAGCCATTGTCAAGATGGAGAAGGCGTGCAGAATAGGGCCAGGCTGTCCCACAGTCCCCCCAAGAGTCAAGACCAAGACAGAAAAGGTCTGAGTGATTCAAGCCCAGCTGACCTGGAAGTGGAAGGGCCAGGCGGGCAGCGGCTCACAACCAGGCCTCTTTCCCTCAAACAAGGCCTAGGGAGATCCTGGCTGCAGCAGAGGCCTAGGCTTTTTCGCTAGCTGGAGAGTACAGAGCTCTGGGAGGCTCCTGGACCGCATTGGCCATTGTCAGCACCCTGCATTGGGAGACACGACCTCTTCTCCAGAGGTCTCAGCTTTCCCAGCCCGAGCAACTATTGACTATCTAGTCAACCCTCGAAACTCAGGTTCCCGGACTGAAATCATTTTGATTCAGAGCGATCGGTTGACTAATATTGCATCTGATGGGGATGCGGACTCCAGTCCCTGGGTTTGGCCTATCATCACCCAATTGGAAAAGTCAAAGCCGCCCTGAAGTAGGACAAACTCTTCTGGCCCGGCCTGAGGACCGAAGGCCTGGTTTCTGCACAGCCCTTTGCCCGAACCCTTTACCTCCCTGCTGGAGGATGTGAAGAGACGTGCCTGGAGCCTGCACTTATGAGCTGTGCCCCAGTTCGCTCCAGGAACAGAGAAAAAGGGGGGGGGTGGATTCTGGGCAACCCCGTGCCTCGACTCCCACCCTCCCGTCAAGCCCGGTCTGCTGCACGTACCCAGGTGGCTGTGAAAGGGCCGAGCGGCCAGCAGTGCCTGCACGCCGAACTTAAGCAGCTCGCCCGCGGCTGCAGCGGCCGCAGCAGGCGCTGCGCCCTTGGGCCCCGGCGGTTCGGTGAGGATCTCTTCGATCATGAAGCTGCGGTAGCGGTGCGGCCGATGGTCAGCACAGCCCTCGGGCGGACCGAAGCGCGCGGCGCCCGGCTCTCCGGGCCGCTGCATCGCGGCTCCCGCGGATGCGCCCGCGGCTGGGCAGCGACGGCGGCTAGGCTGGGGCGCGGGGCCCGCGCGGGGCTCTAGGCCGGCCCGCAGCTCCGGGCGGCGCGCGGGCGCCGGCTCATGCCCCCTCCCCCGCCGGCTGGCCGGGCGGAGGCGCAGGGCGCGGGCGGGGCGCGCGGGGCTCGGCCAGTCGGACCCGGGACTGCGCCCCCGCCCCGCGCCGCCGGGCCTCTAGCCCGGCCAGCCCTCGCGTCACCGCCTCGCCCCGCCCGCCCTGCCCCGCCCCGCCCCGCGCCGCCGCCCCCCCACCCCCTAGGCCCCGCCGGAGGGAGGGACCCAGGAGGGAGGAAAGAAGGTTTGGAGGAGGGATAGGAGGGAAAGAGCCCCGGAATTGGGGCTGGCAGGCCGGTACCAAGGGAGAAGATCGGAGCGCACGCCCAAGAGTACAGCCCCGAGCACAGGATACTGCGGAGATGGGCGAATCATGATCACGAGTGAGAGGTGAGAAGAATCTGGAGACAGATAGCGAGGACCGCGCAGAATACCTCCCAGTGATGTAAAGGTGTCTCGGACGCCTCCTAGACGTGAGTGCCAGGGGTAGAGCGGAGAGAAACCCAAGGTGCCTGAGGGCAAAGTGAGGAGCACAGCAAGGCTAGGAACTAGGTGGGATGGGGAGGGGCTGGAGAGATGGGGGGGGGAGCAAAAGCCTTGCAGCTCTGCCGGGCAAAGGGGTAGCCCTAAGCAGCCTCCCTTGGACAGGGGGATGCTATAGGGGTGAGGTACAGTAGTACACAAAGATGTAATTCGCAGGGTAGTGACCACACCTCTGCGCCGCCACCACCCTTCACTGTTCACCTCAACCTCAGTTTACCATTCTGGTCTCAACTCCCAGGAAGCTACCTGAGAGAAAAAGATTCCCCAACTAGGATTTGCCTAAATTTCGAATTTCAGCAGACCTGAACACATTTTCCTTGCAACCACCAGACTCAGTGAGCTGAGTTATGGTCACTCAGTTAGAACAAGACACAGGATAACGTTTCACCTGCTCTTAGTTTGGAGGCATAGAAAAGGAAAAACTGTTACTAGATGGATTTGGGCAAAGGATTCATGTGGTGCTCTAAGAGTCTGGGTCTCTCGCAGGATTAAGGATGAGGTTTTTAGAGCTTTCTCTTTTTTCTTAGCACACAATCTCAAAAGCTAAACTCTTTTGAGATTATGCTCCTGGATCTTGGCACTGATACCTTCTAAGCTGTCTCCTGACACATGGCTCCAGGGAGTTTGTGGGGATTGGAAGTTGGGGGGGTCAGGGGTAACAAAAAGGGTGGGGTGTCCCCCAGGAGGTTGGGAGAGAAGTTGCTTCATTTCCCACCTGCCCAGCTCTGGAGTCTTGGGTTCTGTGTCCACTTGTCCAGCCCTGCCAGTCAGTGCCTTCTGGACTGGACTTAGGCCCCTCCTACTTCCAGTCTGAGCTCTCTTCAGAGCGTAAGTCCTCACCTCTGGGAAATTGAGATCACCACACCCCCAGCCCATCTCCTTCCCAACTTGAAATCATTTCTTCCACCTGCTGACAAGGGGTTTCTGAGGACCTGGGCTATAGGATCTGAGACACTAAGAGATGACTAATATCCTTTGTCCATGAGGCTGGGGAGGGACAAAGAATGTTCTGGTGAGACCCAGACCCCGAAAGCCTGTTACCACAGTTCAGCCTATTGTTTAGTGACTTTCTGAGCGCTAGGACCACCATTAGGACTGAAGAAGGTCGCCTTAGAGGCTCCCAGAGGGGATGAAGCTATCCAAAATTACTGTTAGAAGGGTGATGTGAGACCCACAAACACTTATTGTACCCCTCGGCAGGCCTCTCAGAGATGGAGTGGCAAGGATTTGCCTACTTCTGTTGACCGAATAGTCACTTTACTTCCCACTGGACAGAGAGGAAAGTCAGCTTCTATTTCGGACACAGGAATTCCAGACAGCCCTCCTCTCTGGATGGGGAGTCCAACTACTTCCTTTCTCAAAACTACTGAGTCCAAGTACTGGCCCAGGCACTCCAGTGAGTAAAATGGCTTTCTATGGTCCCCTGTAGTCCCGCCTCCACTCTGCCCATCCCTGGACGGCTCAACAGTAGGCCCCTCCACTTCCTCTGTGTTTCGGAAGTATAGCCTGGAGTGGTTTCTATTGAGAATTACTCGCTGCCGCTCTCATCCTGTCTGCTCTCTTATTTTTGAGCCTGACTGAACTCACCCGTATCTGAACACAGTGTGCCCTCTTCAATTGCAATCAGGTTTCACAAACTCTAGACTGATCTTGGAACCTGAACCTGGGGTCTGAGACACCAAGACCACTCATGTGCTCGATTCTCCAGTCCCCCAATCCATTTTTATCGCCAGCAAGCCACTTCTGGTCAAGCTGAGCAAAGGGGCCTTATTTTCAGCATGAAGGCTTTAATTCTAGATGTGGAGAGTCAAGAGACATACAGACTTACCCCCACTCCATTCCACAGGTGTGCCCCTTTCCCCCAGCCCCTCCCCGCCCCTGCGTCCCGGGCTCCTTGGACTCTGTCCAGGGCTGTTTCAAGCCGCCCAAGCCGAATGCCTGCAATAATTCCTGACTGCTAGCAATGAGGCTCCAAAGGCTGAAAGCTTTGCCTGGCACCAAATGCTGAAATCCAGTCTATGCCATGATGATGCACCCTTTCAGCCCGAACCCGGGGCTTAACCTTTTCGAACTATATTCTTTTCAAAGTCCTAGGGACCCTAAAGCAAACCTGTGAACAAACCCCCTTTAGGCGAAAAATGCGAAGAAACGGCGTCAGCGATCCTTTGTTTAGAAATTCTGGTTTGGTAGGCTAGAAAGGGGTTCACAAGAGAAGGGGTTCCCCTTTCCACATGGAAGGCACAGAAAGAAGGGGAATCCTCACTAGAGGCACAGCCGCTGAGCCCAAAGCCTGAGACCCGCCAGGCCTCCCGCCGTCGCCTAAGCAAAAATCCCGGAAACTGGCCGCTCTGGGAGAGGCAGGCCCGGTGGAAAAGGTGACCTCAGCGCCCCAAGCCAGCCACCCTCTTGGGTGGCCTGGTAATAGGGACTCCAAGCAGCAAGGAATCCTTTACGCAAACTCCTCGCCAACGGGGACCCTTGAGCGGAACCCGACCCCTTTCCCACTTGCGAGCCCGGAGGACCCCGGAGCTTCAGCCGGCTCTGGCGGGTAGAGCAGAGGAATGGGTCACCGGTTCGAACAGCCGATCCCCAGAGCTTGGGTGTGAGATTGCGATCCGCATCACCTCCAGCTGCGGTTTCTTTCCCAAGCTCCCCCAGGAGCGAAGGATTCTGGAGATGATCTACTCGGGAAATGGTCCCTGTGCCACGAGGCAGATAGAGCAGCCCAAGGCCAGGTTCCCGACCAACATCAGGGCACTTCTAAGTGGGGCTCCCCTCCAACCCTCCCTGGACCTTAAAGGTTTCTTTTTGTCCCTCTTTCCACTTGCAAAGTGGAAACTTTGAAGCAAAATGAAGTTGTGGTCGCGAGTGGCTGGAAGATTTCTTAAAATGGTTACCTCTCCTCTGGGTACTGACAACCACCTGACGGGATTCTGATTCCCTTCCCAGCTCACAATAAGCTTTGGGCTTCTCCAGATTCGCGGGGCTTCCAAAGCTCTCTGGGTAAGAGTTTTTTTGGTTTTTTGTTTTTGTTTTTGTTTTCCAGGAGCACCCTGGAGAACCCCAAATGGGGTTCTGTCCTCTGGCGTTTTCTGTTATCTTTCTCTAAGCCTGCCTCTTGACTCCAGGGCAGGTTTGCCCTGGTGGCAGTGGCGGTGGCCTTTGGCAGGTAGCCTCAGATGGGCAGCACCGGGCAGAGGTTGCCTGGACCTGGAGAGCGCTGCGTGGTCTGATCAGGTTGCGGGCTGTGCCCTGCATTTTGCTAGAAAGAAGTCACTAGTTTGGCTTCAATACACAAAATCGTCGAGGATATAACCCCCCCCCCCACACACACACAGAGAGATTACATCTTAAGTTGTTTTTCGTTGGAGAGCCGATCTCCGTGGCTCTTTTTCGTTGTGGCTAGTTCGAAGTCCGTGTGGACTTTCGTTTTGAATCTTTTCTAACTCCCTGGGGCTTGGAGGTCGGAAAGCATTTGCATGACAGTGCTTTTCAGATTCCATCTTTGAAATTTGATTCCTTTTTGTTCGGTTTGTTGCTTTAAAAATGTGTGATTTCCTTTGGAAATTTAAGTTAGGATACATCTATCTATAGGACTCTCCTAGGAAACGGTTCTCGGTGGTCAAGGTCCTCGGCGATCCTTCGCTGGTCCTGTCTCATTTCACACTCCTGGCTGCCCTTACCGGCTTCCGGTGCGACCTGGGATCCCAGAGTAGAGGTAAGAGCCAGGTCGCTACCAAGACTGAGACGCTGTGACCGCTGACTGTCCGTGACTCGGGTGGCGTGGGCCACAGATGTTGGGTGAGGAGCAGCTAACACCGGCTCCACTAGACAGTGAATGGGAGAGACTATGCCTCCCCCCCCCCCCCCCCAGAAGAGGTCTGAACCCCGCGGAGTGCAGGCTTCCTGTCCCTTCTGTCCCTTCGGGGAAGAGAGGTGGCATCGTTGTGAGGCACCTTCTAAGCTCCCTGTGGGCACGTGCCCCGCCACCGCGCCGGTACCCGGGATTCTGCCAAAGTCCTGAGGCTCTGGTCACCGCGGTTAGATTCAAAACCTGCAGAGTGGCCTTCCACGAAAGACTTTTGCTGCGGAAAAGACGAGGCCCCAGAGGTGGCAGCTCAAAGACGGGAGGCAAGGTGAACCAGAATATGCCCTGCTTTATTCATTTATCCTCTTATTTTCCCAACGCTAGAACTCACTTCCTTGCGCCTTTCTGTTTCTTTACCTCCGGATCGCTAAATCATGGTTCTCCATTCTCTCTAATAAATCACGAAGGCCTGTGCCACCGGATGCAGACAGCCTGGGCACCATGAGGAGTCAGTCCTAGGGTGGGAGGTGGGAGTCCGGGCCCTAGCCCACAAGCTCTTCAGCTGCTTTGCCCTCCGTGGAGGAGTCCGCCATGCTTGTACAGTCCTTCCTGACAGCACTCTAGATACCAGTCTTGCTGGGAGAAGGGACCCAGGTGAAAGGAGCCGGTTGGGCAGCATTGGCTGCTTTTTGCTTCTAGGAACGTATCCAACGCCTCACGGGGACTGGACTTCGTTACTTCTCCCAGCTGTGGAGAAGACACTGCTGTCCCACTCCAGAACTAGCTTCCCTACCATGAGTCCAGGCTGCCCCTCTGGTTGCTCTCCTGAACTGATAGAAGATGATATACCTTGAGGGCAGATCCCTGTACTTTTCTGGGTTCCCTCTCCTTCATCACACTTTTCTATATCCCAGTCTCATGTAGCTCTGGCTAGCCTCAAATTCACTGTGGGGCCAGGAATGACCTAAAAGGAAGGCTTAACTGATCGCAGGTCGTAAATGCCCACAGTGACCTCACTGGGTACCAAGGAACCCTCATTTCATTTCATAGCCAGTTTCCCCAAAATAAAACGAAAACAGGGCAAGCGAGCAAGAAACCAGGTATTTCTGTATTTTTGGTTTTTGAGTCAGTTTTCTGTAGTCCAGGCTGGCTTTGAACTTGCTATGTCCCTGAGATTCTCTCTGGGCTGGAATTACAGGCGCTCACCCCAAGCCCCACCCGACCATGAGGGGGTCTCCCTTGAAGACTTTCCCTTTTGATTCGTTCTTAAAAGCCTCCAGCAGCAGGGACCAAAAGTCTTTTACTATAAGGAGCCAGACAAGTAAAAACAACAATAAAAACTTTGTGTGTCTCAGGACACACAACCTGTTGCAGAGACTGTCTCTGCCCAGTGGCTTCAGCACAACTTCATTTGTGTGCCTTGAAATTTGACTTTGACACAGTTTTCATATGTGAAATATTATTCTCATCTTGAAATTTTTATCAGCCACTGAAAAAAATAGGCTTATCTGCCTTATGAAATCAGGCAGGAGATCACCATTCACCAGTTCCCGGGCCAGAATAAATTCTGATTGCAATACATACACACATTTGTGGTCAGAGGATTATCTTAGCTTTAAAAATCCGTTTCATTGTTCCACCAACACCCAGGGAATCACCTGTTTTCAACAGTGCCCTAAAGTCCCAGGAATGTTCCTCTGCCTGTCTCTGGATTTTTTGCAATTTAAAATGCTCTCGCTGGGAACTGGATGCCCAAACACTCAACTAAATGACGTGCAAATGAGTCTCCCTAGTAGAGCAGACCAGACCAGAGACCCACCCATCTGCCTCTGCTTCCTAATATCTCACATTAAAAATAATGACTATTATTTAATGTGTACTGGTGATTTGCTTTTACATATTCGGTGTGAGAACATCAGATCCTTTGGAACTTGACTCACAGACAGTTGTGAGCTGCCATGTGAGTGCTAGGAATTGAACCAGGGTCCTCTGGAAGAGCAGGCAGTGCTCTTAACCACTGAGCCATCTCTCCAGCTCTCTCTTTTTACCTTTTCCTTTCCTCCCCCTCTCTGTTTCTATGTATCTTATGTATTTCAGGCAGGACTATACTATGTAGCCAAGGTTATCCTTCAACTCCTGATCTTCCTCCTCTGCTTCCTAAGTGCTGGGATTCCAGGCATGCATTGCCAACTACAGTTCTCCAGTCATCTTCTCAATTAATTCCCACAAAAATCTGTGGAATTAACTTATTTACCCAACCTTCCAACTCTTTGCCCAACACTCCTGTGACAGGGCGCTCTTTCCCTTCAGTGGCAGCCCTGACAGTCTTCTGAGAGCCCGGTGACCTGGAGCATCAGTCTCAGGGAAGGCCACCACTGGGGAGAATGTTCCCATCCAGGCCACATCCTTTCCTGTCTCCCTCAGCTCCATCTAAATCCCCTCCAGCTGCTGAAATGTGGATGGACAGGGGGCTGTGGCCCAGACTTGCTGGGAGTTTCCCAAGCCCTGAGCCTTTGCAGCTGCCAAGTGACAAATTTTTGCAAGGATTAGGCAAAGGGAAAGAATATGACAGAAAAGTGGCCATTATAAATGTGAAGCCAGCTGAGTTTTTCCAGGAAATCTTGCTCAGAAGTGCTCTCATTGCTCCACCCCCTTATTTTTCAGGGTTCTTCCGCCCTCTGCTGGCCACTTTCTGAACTAGACTCACTGGGGACATCTTTCCTTAGGAAAAGGCAAACCAGAGTGTTTGAGCATGTAGAACCTAAAAGAACCAGGCTTCTGGAAACAAATAGATTGGTGGTTACCAGGAGCCAGGGGTAGGAAAGTGTGCATGCATGTGCGTGTGTGCATGCGGGTGTGTGTGTGTCCAATTTTTATTACTTGTGTGTGTGATGTGTATGTGGTCATGGTTGTGTACATGTGTACAATGATATGCATATAGGCTAGAGATCAATGTTGTGTGTCTTCCTCTACTAAACTGCATCTTATTTTTGTGACAAAGCCTCTCACTGAACCTGGGGTTCCCCAGCTAGCAAGATCACCTGGCCAATGACCTCTGGTGCTTCAGTCTCATATTCCCCAGCACTAAGATTACAGGTGTTACTACCATTTCTAATTTGTTATGTGTTCTGGAGATCCAAAATTGGCTCCTGTGTACGATCAATCTCTTTGTTGACTGAGTCTCCAGCCTCAGTTCTAAAGTAAAAACATTCTTTAATTTGTATATTATTTATTTATTTGTATGGTTGTTTTACCTGCATATGCAGCACATGCATACTTGGTGCCGTTAGAGGCCAGAAGATGACACTGGATCCCCTGGAGCTAGAGTTACATGTAGTTTTGAATCAACATGTGGGTGCTAGGAAGCAACCCTGGGTCCTCTGCAAGAGCAGCAAGTGCTCTTAACCTCCGAGCCATCTCTCCAGCAGCCCCCTAAGTAAAACTTCTTAAAAAGAGAGAAAACTATCTAGAACCTTCCTTCCATAGCCATGTACTGTGTGACTTGTGCTTCAGAAACAAAGAAAGAAGCACTTACTTTATCTGCTGTCAGGGAACACAGCCCAGCTGCCGAGGTAGACCCAGGAACTTGAAAGGATGACAGAAGTCTGTGGGCATGGGACAAGGCAGGAGACAGCTTCCCACAGAAGTGGCATAGTGTAGCTGGAAGTTCAAATCACTTCCAGAAGCACATGAGGTAAACTTATGGCTTTTTCAGCAGGCTGTTTATGTCCCAACCAATGCTAGGCCCAGAATCTTTCTCTGGCTCCATGATATCTCAACCAATCTTTTATCTTCCATTCCAGGAAGCTGCCCCCTCTGTGTGTGTGTGTGTGTGTGTGTGTGTGTGTGTGTGTGTGTGTGTGTGAGAGAGAGAGAGAGAGAGAGAGAGAGAGAGAGAGAGAGAGAAACGCCAATATTACCCCAGGCTAGCCTCCACTGTGTGATTCTTTTGCCTCAGTCTCTCAAATACTGAGATTTGTGTGTACCACCAGATCCAGCTGAGATGGACACTTTTATCCTTAATTTACAAATAAGAATACTACAAGGAGGCATGGAGGTGGTAGTGACCCATTTTCTGGATACCACAGTGCCATCTTCTGACTCTATACCGACTTCTGTGTCCCCCAAAACTACTGAGGCTCAGTCCTAAAGCATCAGATGCCCAGAGGTCTCTAATACTGGGTCCCACACACTATGCTTGATTCCCAAATCTGAACACAGCACTGTGAGCCTTACCTCATGTTGAGTCAAGATGGGCTGCCCTGAGTTCCAGGACCAGAACACTGGACAGGGAAGGTTTGTGAGGGCCCAGGAGGCAGCTCATACAGAATAGCCACCACCATTCAGAGGGCAAGATGGTTTAGGATACCCAGAGTACTGACTTCTCCTATGGACAAGCCCCTGTTTTTCCCCTTCCCTGTCTCACCACACTTCTGTCTAGGAGAAGAAGATTGCCATAAAAGATTGTGGGGAAGTAGAAAACCATGCCTAATAGTCCAACTAGCTATTCCCATCTGGTCACATAGAAACAAGTGGGGTTGGAAACAATATTGCTCTAAGCTCTCTAATGTCTGTGCACTCTTTTCTAGATGACCAGAAACCTGTGGGAGAGAAGAAGGAAACACACTCTATCTTTGTGCTTCCCATTCAAAGCCTGCTTTACACTGGGTTGTTTTCCTGTCTATTTCTGTAGCAGGTCTGTTGAAGCCGGCGGGGAAGTCCGTGTGCCAGGCTAACTCCGAGGTCGCCCCCTGGTGTCCACTCCTTGTATAACCCATCAGATTGAAAGTGTCTTACTAGTGCTGTAGGACAGTCATGGTATTTACTGTAAACATGATCAAGCCCTTAGATAATTGACTATGAATTTATTAAAAAGGGAGATGATCTTGGATTGGCCTAATTGAATGATTCCTTTAAAAAACTTTAGCGGTCTTCCTGAGGTCAGAGATGTTTGGGAGGCCTTGGAGAAGTGGAGGGGCTTAATGGCCAAAAGGCTGAATCAAAGTCTGACACCCACCCAAAGTAATCTCAGGAGCAAATACTTCCATGGCTGAGCGGAGGCCACAGCAGCAGCCTTGTGCAACCCTGGCAGACAACTTTGCAGATTCCATCTGTCAAAATATCCAGCTGGGTCTTTGTCACCACCAACCAGGAACAAACTTCTGAGTTACCACATCAGTGAATCTGCCTGCCGAGGGGCCAAGACCTTTCTCTGTCCCTGTAACACCTGCCACTACCTAGGGAAGCCCTTTGCCAGGCTCACAGTTGTGGGAAGAGACTGTGTGGTATTAGCAGAGTCCATGCTCTGGCCATCCCAGTGTCTTGCTGTCCATCAGCTACCATCTTACCATGATAAAGAGTGACCCAAAGCCAGATGTGGTGTTCCATATTCTGGAGACTGAGGCAGGAGGATTGCATGGAGTTCAAAGTCAGCCTGGGCATAAATAGAAAACCTAGCCCAATCAATCAAACAAACATAAAACCAACTATCTATCCAGAGGGATATTCTGAGAGGCAGAAATGTTCCTAACTGAGGCAAGTCTGAGCTGGTGTAGCAAGGGCATCCAATCAGCCTACCAGCAACGAGTGTAGACCAAAGTGGGCTGGCAGATCAAATCTGTTTGTTTCTCCTGCTCCTGTGGGTTTTTTTTTTTAACTGGTCTGGGCTTTGGGATGTGGGAATAATGTGCATCAAATTTGGTCCTGAAATAGCTGCTTGGCCCCTGGCCTGGCATCTGCTGTGTTGGCCCTGCCTCTGATAGAGTTCCACTTTTGGGCTATAGACTCTACCAGCAGAAGGCTTCTCGCTTCCTCCATGACAGGCTTCAGTGACCCATTTCAGCCTCTCACTGGATTCTTGGAGGCTCTCAGAGGCTCTCAGGACTGGGTCCAAGGTACCACAAAGACCCAGTGAGAGGCCTGCAGAATAAAGGCACAGACCAGTAGGAACTGGATTCAGCTCTACTGTGGCTAGCCTCTACTTCTTCTAAGTGGGCAAACTGTGGGAATGGATTCTCTCCTTCCACCATGTGGAAGTGACTTTACCACAGAACCAGCTCAATGATTGTCCACCTTATATTTTGGGACAGGCTGTCTCCTTGAACCTGGAGGATGGCATTTCAGACTGGCTGCCAGTCTCTGCCCTCCACTTCTGGGATACCATGAGTGCCATGGCCCCTGGCTCTTATGTGAGTGCTGAGAATATGAACCCAGGTTCTCACTTTACCCTCTGAATCATCTTCCAAACCCTGAAGTAGGATTTAACATTAACCCAGCAAACACCATTCACCTGTTATAACTCCCCATTGCTCAGACAGGATGGAGAAAACTGAGGGGAAGGAATATGGATCTCCAAGTCACCATGTGGTGACCCTCCCCTCAGACAAACAGCACTCAAGAATTTAGCTGCTGAAAGCAGGGCTTAAAATTGTTAAAGCTGACAGCACTACCCTATCCAAATTATGAGCCAGGCAGTGGCACATGCCTTTAATCCCAACACTTGAGAGACAAAGGCAGGCAGATCTCTGACTTAGAGGTCCCCAGAGTGAATTCCAGGACAGCCAAGACTACATGAGATACCCTATTTTGAAAAGCAAACAAAATAAACAAATCAGTAAACAAAATTATGACACATCAAGCATCAAAAAAAAAAAAAAAACAACAACAAAAACTGTTCTGTAGACAAGCTACCTGTAGCTAGACCAACGGCACAGTCTCTAAAAAATATAATAATGCTTAGAACTGAACACCATGGAACTTACATAGCCAATGGCCAGTTGCAAATTAGCAGGTATGCAGAGAAACAAGAAAATATGAGCTGTCACTGGGCCAGACAACAAAAACAACCATCAGTCAGTCATTAAAAACAGATGAAAAACTAGCAGAGGAAATGATATTAGCAGACAGGAAGGCTAAAAGAACTATTGGAAACCACACGGTAAAGGCTATAAATAAAAATATTATGAGGTAAAGTAGAAGATACTAAAAAGACCCAAGCAGAACTTGTTGGGGCTGACAAAAGTGAAGCCATAAAAATAGCCCCCCAATGCCACAAAGAAGAAAAACAGGAACCTTCATTGTAAAAGTAATTCAGTAAACTTTATTCTGCAGAAATGGTTCAGTGGCTAAGAGTACTCTTGCTCTTGCAGAGGATGTGTGTTGGGTTTCTTAAACCCATACGGTGGCTCACACCCATCTCTAAGTTCAGTTCCAGAGGCTCCAACAACCCTCTTCTGGCCTTAATGGGCATTGCATACACACAGTGCATGGATACACAGGTCGATAAAATATCCATTCACATAAAAGAAAAAAATAACTCTTTTAAGGATTATTTAAAAGTAGCACAGTAAACTCAAATCTAACCACACAGAGAATTACAGCACATGTAAGTGGTTTAAATACTCACGCTAAAACATAAAAATATAAATATGCATAGATAATCAGGAAAACTCAACTGTGTGCTTTCAACAGCAAACTTTTATGAATAGAAAAACATAGATACATTAGTACTTAAATGGTTTTTTTAAATCAACAAACAAGACAGCAGAAACAGAAAATCACGCCTTATTACTGGAGATTTAAACCTTAGCTTCTCAGATCAACTGTTCAAAGAAGATTGTCAAAAGAGAACACAGATCAGTGAGCACGCGGAATGCTGGGGCTAGAAAGATAATTCAAAGTGCTTGCTGCACCCACGTAAAAAGCCAGTCACGGTGGCCCATGCCGATAATCCCGCCTACAGACTGGAAGTGACTGGAGGATCCAGCCAGCTAGCCCAGCCTAATCAGTGAACTCCGGTTGTAGACAAAGATCCATCTCAAAAGCCAAGGTTGAACTGAGAAATGGCTTTAGTCAGTGAGCTTTGCTGAATAACCTTGATGACCTGAATTTGGGTCCCTGGCACCTGGGAGAAAAGCTGAACATGGCATTGCGCATGCGGAGCCCAGGACCAGGTGGGAGAGACAGGAGGATTCCTAGACCTCACTGGCTAACTAGCCTAATAAGAAGCCAGTGAGATGCTAGTCAGTGAGCTTAGGAAAAGATACCGAGGGAGAGAGAGAGCGCGCGCACATTTGACATCAATCTATGTCTTCTGCCTGTCTATGCATTCATGTTAATCTTCACAGACGTGCACACGTGTAACACACACACACACACTCCCAGGTGGATGGTTCTAAGGAATAATACCTGAGATTGACCTTGTCTTCCACCTGCATATGCATGAATATGTAGCCATGTAAACACCTGTGTACACAATACATGTGCACTCTGAAAGAAAAATGGATCTTGAATACTTGAACACACTACTAACTCATTCGACTATACTGACATTTATAGAATATTTACTCAAAAACAGCAATGCATACATTATATTCAAGTATCCATAGATGAAATGCTGTGTAAAATACCAAGTGTCAATATATTTTTAAAAATTTTTAGGCACTTAGAGCATTTAGTGTCTGACCACAGCTAAATTAAATTATAAATCAGCCACAGAAAAGTAATGGGAAAAATCCCAAACAATGGAAATTAGACTATATATATAATGAAAAAGTGAAAACAACACATATTAAAATGTGTGGAGCATGGAAATGTAGGCACAGGACACTTGCCTAGTATGAGAGGTCCTAGGTTCAAGCCCTAGCACATCAAAATACATATATCAAAACACATACATAAATGAAGTTAGCTGTACCCACGGCAGTGCTTTGGAAGGAACTTAGTGCATTGAATGACTTTCTAGAAAAGAATAAACATCAAACCCAACGCTCCAAGCTTTTATGAACAAATTAAGGGGGAGGAGAGAGAGAGAGAGAGAGAGAGAGAGAGAGAGAGAGAGAGAGAGAGAGAGAGAGAGAGAGATCAATCTACAGCAAGTAGAAGGCAGGAAATAAATAGTAGGGAACAGAGCAAAGGGCCAGGGATGGAGTCAGCTGGGGAGTCCTTGCCTGCGGTATGCAGAGCCCCTGGCTTGAACCTAAGCTCGGTAGGGTAGGGGCATGGAAGAGAGCAAAACATGAAACGCTCGAAGTGGGGCTGCAGAGCTGTAGCTGTTCATTTGCGGACAGTAAAACCAAACAGGCTTCCGTTTCCCCTCAGCTAATCAACTGTAAGGAGCAGAATGAAGCCCAAAGGCCGTGTTGGGGAAGAGAAAACTGCTGAATGACAGTTGGTGTTGAAGAACCCTACGTCACCTGCTTAAGTTTCTCTGCCTCCAAAATCGCCAGGTTGGCTCTGTCACACCATTGCCGGGGGTGATGGTTAGTTTTAATTGTCAACTTGCCCTCAACAGGGGATTGTTTTGATTGCCTTAAGTGTAGATCCAACCTGAAAATTGGCAGCATCGTTCCTTAGTTTGGGGCTTTAGACTGCATAAGAATAGGGAAGGCTAGCCGAAATCTAAACATGCAGAACTTTATTTCCTTTTGCTCTTGACTGTGGCTATGACGATTTGATTTGGGTCCCTGCCCTGACTTCCTGCAGTGATGCCTCACAGCCTGGAACTTCGAGCTAAAAGAAACCCTTTCTTCTCAATCTTGCTTTTTGTCATAAAGCTTGTATCCTATCACAGCAATAAAAATTAAACTATGACCTTATTTGATGATAGATTTCTGTTGCACCATTCAATATCATAAGTAAGTTGACAGACAACACCATTTTGCCATAGAAAGTTATGGTCACATGGCCGCCTCATTCCCATGGTTAAGGCATTCAGCCTCTATGGAGATCCAGCAGAAAATCAAAAGAGTTTCCCAAAACTTCCCACTCCATAAGCCCAAGACTATGACTGTCCTGTGACTGTGCTCACAGTGGTTCCCCTTGGCACCAACATCAACCATCTCTGTGTCTGCAGTACCACTGGCCAGGCGGCAGATGTAAGCTGTTTTTCTCTGTGAGATCCTTTGCTGCCAACTCGATCAGGGCTTCCATTCTGAGCAGCCCACACCCCCAGAACCTAGAATATCAAGAAAACATTCTGCTCTGACTGCCCTTCTCTGGGCCTTTCATCTGACTATCTCAAAGTGTTCTTTCCACGTTAATTAAGAGATGAATTAATTAACAAAGTCACTGCCTAATTGGCTTTTACTTCTGAAAGCTCTTTCATAAATGTCAGGAAAGATGACATTTTCAACATTTAAAAATACATTTCTGGACTACAGAATGTGGCTTCCTGCTAGGCTAGATTCGTGTGAAGGGGTGGGGGTGTGAAGGATGGAGGATGGCTTCTGGATGTGTGGCAGTATGTCACCATTTGGAGCAGGCACTATCTACTCTCTGATTTGGGTTCTAATAGGTACAAAGGCCTTGCACAAATTCTACTTGGTATTATAATAAAACCCAGAGCCAGACCCTGAGGAAAAGCTGAAAGATCAGAAAGACAGGGAACAAACCATAGCCAGTTCTCACCCAGTCAACTCTTCAGACGGACCGGGGTAGTTCATATCTTCATAAATCCTTGGACTGACTGGGCACACAGGCAAGAGAGAAGAACTCCTGCCTTCTCCTGCCTTATCTTTATTTCCTTGGCCAGCTATTTTAATTCCTGTATCAACTTTCCTAGAGCTAGGATTAAAGGTGGGTGCTACCACCACCTGGTTCTGTTTGGCCTTAAATTTACACTGGGAGGGTCTCTGCCTCCAGAATGATGGGATTAAAGGCCTGGGTCACCACTCCCTGGCCTTCATGCCTTTGCTCTGTGGGTGGCTCTGTCCTCTGATATTCCAGACTATTTTTATTAAATATGCAATATATCACCACAGAAAGGTATCAAGGTTCTCCTCCTTGACTGATGTTGGAGGTTAATTTCTCTGATCCTTATCTATGAAGTGGATGTACATCTAGCATTTTGGAAGAAACTGAATCATTATTATGTAAAAGCACATTATGAACTGCAAAGTGCAATTATATAACCCTCTTTCAGGGTAGACATTTAACGCAGACTGGGGCTGAGGCTGGGGAACAGCTTCCTGGAAGAACTAGCAACTCTGTGACATCGTAAAGAATTTAGAAAGAAAAGGGGTCCATTCTAGACAAAAGAAGAGTCTGGCAAAGGCAAAGGAGGGCTTGGTTCTCTGACAAAGTGATCCAAGTTCATACAACTAGGTTTAAGGACCGGGGGAAGTGGAGCTGGGAAGAGAGCTCATGAGCAAGACCACGAAAGTCAGCTTGTGTGTTAGGTAGACTAGAAGCCATCAAGACTGGGCAGGTGGCTTGTGCAGGCTGGTACAATGACCTCATCAGGGACCAAGAGGGAGCAACTGGAACAAAAGTGGGGAAGATCATGCTAACCCTAATGGTTCTGAGGAGGTTCAATCTGGAAGCAGAGAGGAAGGGATGAGAAGGTGACCTGCAGGTTCTTAACGAAGCAAGGGCAGTAACAGCAGTGGCTGAAGGCACTCAGCCAGAAGAGGCAGTCTGGGGTAAGGGACCATGCTCTAGAATGTTAAGGCACTTCGCACTCTGCCTTGGGAGGTGTTGGTGGGATGGGTAGAAGTTTCTAACTGACTTGAATATAGAGTTATAGAGTACTGGAGACCTTAGGAGACAGACCTAAAAGTATTATTATGTTGTTGAGATCACTGACTTATCACTAGTATAAAAGATACTTTATGTCCAAGGGCTTGGGAGACAGCTTAATCAGTGAAGTATTGGTCACAGAAGCACCAGGACCTGAGTTCAAATCCCCAGAACACACATAAAAATATCCGTAATCCCAGCAGTGGGGACACAGAGGCGTGTCGAACTCTGGGGCTTCCTGGCAAGCCAACCTACCCAAAACAGTGCTTGCCAGTTCAGTGAGAGACACTGCCTCGAAAAGGTGGGAAGTGACCAAAGAAGGCAGCCAGTCTTGACCTCTGGCCTCCACATCCAGGTGCACACACATACAATCATACATACACATTTGAAAAATTAAAACAAAAGTAAAGGATACTATACATCTATAGGTTTTCAAACTTTGCACCCTTCCAGTCAAATAAGGAATTGCAATAGCTAAAATGCATTGTAAGGGTTATGTTTATCATTGAAACCTTCGTTTTGCATGAAATCATGCTCCAAAATCCTGAGGTAATAATCATACCTAAGGAAACTGTAGCCTAGGGATGCCTTTCAAGAATAAGGAAGCATCAGTAATGTGTCCAGTGTCACATAACACTTGTTTGAGAATTTCCTTCCACATTCAACTTAAAATCTTATCTGCTTAGGCACACTGTTTCTGGTTCTGGTCCTCACTGGAAATGAAGTCTCTCTGTTATCCTGCAAGATGATGCAGCTTCAAACTTGTGATCAGACTCTTACACATATGAGTGGAAAATAGAAACGAGCTGTCAAGAGATTTCCAAGTTTTAAATAATAACTTTTGTTCTTTACTCTTTTCCCATGGTGTGAGAAGGGACGGGGGGGGGGGGGGGGGGTGGTAACGTGGTCCAGAGGCCTTAGGCCACCTCTCTAACCTCGTCACATGGCCTCTCTCTCTTGTCCACTCTTGACTTGCCATGGGCTCCTTTCCACACCCGGAAGCAGCCAGTTTTGTCTTTTCTAATTTTTCCTATGACTACAAGTACATCAGCACACAGTTTAATAGCAAGGACAGAAAAGGCTCTTTCCTTACTCTGGGAACTTAGTCTCCACCTCTGTGATATAAAGGTTGAACGTGGTTAGGGTTAAACTCCTTAGTCTAGCTTGGATTTATACGTTCTCAAAGACACGGCTGGAGAATCCGCAACTTTAATATAACCAACTTTCTTCATTAAAACACCAAGCAAGGAATTTTTTTAAGTAAATACTTATCAAACTTATTTTTAGAAGAGAAAATGCCAGAAGCAACTATGACTTTATAAAAGAGAGAATAAGGGGATTTACAAAGTTAAATATGAAAACAACACATTTCCTTTTAAATGAAACCATATCAGCTTTTTAACCAAGATAACCTAGTTAGTAAAAAAGAAACAAAGTACACATTTCAACACATACTATTGAAAATATGAGTCCATAAAGAGGCAGATGATCGATGGCACTCAATAAAAGCTAGAAGCCAGTTGACTGAATACTTCATACTGCAGAGATGGTGGCCAAGATCTGTTGGTACAACATGTGCACTGACAGGCACACACCACAAGATGGTGCTGTTCTCAGAAAAGAATGCAGTTGGTCCAAGAAGGAAATCTCACTACTATGTGCTGTTCAGAGAGAATATCCTTTTTTTTAGGAACTCGGTCCTGGATTTCTCAAGTTCTCAAGAGTGTTATACACTAATATTATTTCTTTGACCTGGGATCTTCTCACTTTTCTACCTCTGTGCCCTTTCTAACTTACATTTACTCTATCAACTAAAATACCATTTCCCCAGAGAATCTCACTACCACAACACCTAGTCCTCAGCGCGTGCTCTCCCTCTCTCTCCCTCTTTCCTCCCTCCCTCTCTCTCTATCTCCCCCTCATACACACACATATCACATACACACACATTTATAGCGAGAGACAGGCTCTCACTATTATGGCTCTGGCTGTCCTGGAACTCACTATGTAGACCACACTGGCCTTGAATTCACAGAGATCCACCTGCCTCTGCCTCCAAAGTGCTGGGATCAAATAGTATGCTACCACACCCAGCTATTATATTGTACTTAAGAAATTTCCTTTTTAAAATTAAAATTATTTATATTTTAACTTCAGTATATGGATGTTTTGCCTACCTGTGTGTCTGTGCACTATTTGCATGCCTGCTGCCTCAGAGGTTAGAGAAAGGTGTCAGATCCTCTAGAACTAGAGTCTCAGACAGTGTGAGCCACCCCACGATGTGGGCATTGGAAATCAAAGCCAGGTCCCATGGAAGAACAGCCAGTGCTCTTAACCGATGAACCATCTCTCCTGCCCCTTTTTATGGGATTTATGACTCCTAGATTCATAAATAATGAGCCACATTGATTTTTTTTGCAGTTCAAAACTATGAACTAGCCCAGTGAGTGAAGCCATGGCAGATAGACAACACACCTATATTTAGTAACTAGATTAATTGTAGACTACACAGCAGACTTGGAAGTAATCTCTGAAGATTCTTCTAGACTCAAAAGATTTGGGGGAAAAAGAAATCCATCCTATCAAAAACATATAACGGGTTAACCCACAACTATTCAGGGCTTTACTCTGCTGAAGTGTGTATCATCTGGCATAAAGGTGGGAGATTAGCAATGCTTCAAACCTGCTTTATAATAATGGTTAACTCAACCTAGCCAGCCTCTCAGGGAGCAGTCATCTCATCTAGAACAGCCACGGTCTCCTCCTGGTAGCTGTCCTCTGGTGACAAAAAGATTTCTGTCTAGAAACAGAGCCGGAAGTGTGGGGTTCTCACCTGAGCACAGCCCATCAGGAAGATTGTACTTTATAATCTGTTTCTTTCTATCTGATGTTAATCTCAGTATTTCCTCAATTAAGTTTCACTCAACACTAAGCATTTGCCGTGGAGAGAGCGGCAGTGAGTGCTCTAAATAATATCAAGAGGGGGCACCCGGACTTCCTGTTCAAGGAACCTCAACCAAGTGGTTCTTGATTCGGTGCTGTGATTCTGCAATTCACATCACGTTGAGAATTTGGAATTTTTTTAAGTTAATTTTCTCCCCCCCCCCCTTTCTGAGACAGGATTTTTCTGTGTAGCCCTAGCTATCCTGGAACTCAGTCTGCAGACCAGGTTGGCCTTGGACTCAGTAATCTGCCTGCCTTTGCTCACTGAGTGCTAGGATTAAAAGTGTGCACCAGCAGGCCTAGTGTTAATTGTTTCTATTTTTGTGCATGTGTGGAGGTCAGAAGAAACCCTGGGAGTCAGTTCTCCTCCATGTGGGCTCTGTGTGCCAGCTGAGCTCCAGGCTTGGGAACAATAACTCCTACTAGCTGAACCATCTCACCAGGCTCTTTAATTTGTTTTATTACATTTGTTTGTGGTGTGTGTGGAGGTCAGAGGACGCCATGTAGAGTGGACTCTCCCCTTCTACCATGTGGGCTTCGAGGATTGAGCTCAGGCGTTCAGACTTGAGCCCTCACCATTTATACCATTTCACCAGCCCTTGGGTGAGTGATTCCGACTCTCCAGGAGAGACTATTAGGATCTTGCATTGGGTAGCAGGTGGGAGCAATGGCCAAAAACCCTGAGAAGGGCACAGTCAATATATTATTAGTATCAATGGTAATCCTAACCCCAGAAAGCAAAGCTCAACAATATTTTCTTTCTGAGGAGCTGTGCACAAGATTCAATGAAGGATAGAGGTATGGGTTATCCAGGTTTGAAACCAGAAACTGTATGTGATACAGAGAAGTGCTGTTTAGAGATCCTCTCTCCATTTACCACCCAAATATTTCTTAAGCCTTCTCCCCACTGCCAGTTCCCACTACTGAACATCCATGGGCTTTAGGATCAGGAGGGTCACCTCTACAGGTGACATACTCTTGTCTTTTGCCTTCCTCTGTGGTGATATATTTAATAAAAATAGTCTGGAATATCAGAGTACAGGATCACCCACTGCCAAACCACTGATAGTCAGGGAGTGGTGACCCACCCATCACTTGGGAGACAGAGATCTGTCTGTATTTCTGTGAGTTCAAGGCCTAACAGCCAGACAGAGGTAGCTCACCCCTTTAATCCTAGCTCTAGGAGAGTTGAACCAGGAAGTGAACTATCTGGATGGGAAAAGAAATATAAGGCAGGAGAAGTTCAGCCATTCTGTCTGAGGCTGAAGACCCTTGAAGATAAGACTTAACCCTGGGGGAGGATTGGCTGTGGTCTGTCTCCTCTCTCCGATCTTCCAGCTTTTCCCCAATATCTGGCTCTGGGTTTTTATTATAATACTAAACAGAATGTGTGCACTATTCCTGTGTGCTGTTGACTATGTGGGAATGCTCTGGTGTCTGTGGCCTGGCAAACCCCTTAGCTTCAATCAGCCCAAGTGTTATAACCTCTGATGACGTGTACTTCCTCCTCTGGGCTTCAGAAGCCACTTTGCTATCACCATCTATCTGAGCAAAGGCCCTCCAGACACTCACAGAAGCTCCAGTGCACTGAGAACTCTCCCTTCCACCTCATTATGTCTTTTATGGAAGAGCTGCTGATGTCCCTCAAGGAGACAGGAATCTGAAATTCTTCAATCTTAATATCCATAGTGGGGCACCCTAAAATATCCTATTACTTTTCACAGGAACTCCCGAATAGAGCCCATGAGGCCATCTCCTGACACTATTAGGTAATATACCATTCGTTTGCCTGTAAGTTCTTTCAGCCTTTGAAAAACAAGGCACTTACAATATTTTTTACTAATTCTTTGAGAATTTCATAATATATGTTGTGATCACACTCACCCCACTTTGCCCTCTGCCTCTCCCCTGATCCACCCAACTTTGTGCCCTTTATTTTTTTAACAGCCTCTCAAATCCAATTTGTGCCGCCCACATACACTTGGGTGTGGAAACATCCACTGAAGCTGGGCCAACAATCAGCGACCAAACCATAAATAAAATGGACTCTCCCTCCTGAGAAGCTATCAACTGTCCATAACTCTTCAGTTTGGGGGACTCAGGAGCCCCTTCTTCTCCATGCTAGAATGTCCATTGGCTTCACCTTGTGAAGGCAACCACACTTGTTGAGGTTCATGAGTGAAGCTGTTCTGTCATGTCCTAAAGACACTCTAGCTCTGGTCCCCCCCAGTCTCTGGCTCCCAAATCTTCCTACCTCCTCTTCTGCTGTGGCCTCTGACTAAAACTTGACACTTTTAAGGATTTTAGGATTGGAGACAGGGAGATATCTGAGCAGGAAAAGTGCTTGCATGCATGAGGAACCTGGGTTTGATCCCTAGAACTCTCATTAAAAGAAAAAAAAAATGGGGCCTGGTGGCACACACTTGGGAAAGTAGCATGGGATGGAGGGACAGAGACAAGTGAGCCCTGGGGCTGACTGACCAGCCAGCCTAGTCTAACTGGCGAGTGCTAGGCCAGTGAGGAAAACCTTGTCGTAAAATAACAGCATGGCAGGTGGTGTCTGGAGCACGGTGACTGAGGTTAACCTCTAGCCTCCCTGTGTGTGCGTATGTACACATACACACACACACCACACACATACACACACATACCACACAAACACACATATACACATCACACCACACACACATCACATACACACCACACACACACCACACCACACCCCACCACATACCACATACCATACCACACACACACATCACACCACACACACACACATATACACACACCACACACACACCACACACACACACATACACACCACACCACACCACATACCACACCACACACACATATACACACACATATACACATCACACCACACACACACAAACACACATTACACCACACACACATACACACACACACCACACCACACCACATACCACACCACACACACACACACACATATACACATCACACCACACACACATATACACATTACACTACACACATATATACACACACCACACACACACCACACACACAATCCCAGTATCATCTGAGCTACAGAGGACCTAAGAAATGGTACAGAAATCATGTGAAAACTACAACCAGAATTTTCTTTCTTCTAGGTCTTACGATTTTGCGAGAAAAGCAAGTAGTAATGGTTTTCTATTCTGAGTAAGTTATTTCAAATGTAGAGGCGTAAAACAGCAATCACTTATTAGCTCACAGTTCTTCAGTCAAGGTCTGACTTGGGGAATCAAAATGTCCCGGAGTCTGTTTCCACCTGGAGGCTTTGGGGAGGATCCAAGTTCACGCTGGCTGGCAGGATTTGGTTCCCTCCAGTTGGAGGACAAAGGTCCTGTTTTTTCCTTTGCTGGGCTTTAGCCAAGGATTGCTCTCAGCTCCTCGGGGTGTGTGTGTGTGGTGGTGGTGGGGCTCTCCATTTCCAAGGCAAAACCAGAGGCAGACTCTTTTGTTCTTTGAACCTCTGCTCCATGCTGCTAAGGCCAGCCAGCAATCTGATCTTTCTACCTTTGAAGGTTTCAGATGATTATGTCGTGCTTACTCAGATAATTTCTTTCTTAAAAAAAAAAAAAAACCCACATTTTTACCTATTTTTATTGCATGAATGTTTTGCCTGTACATATGTCTGTTTGCTGCTTGTGTGCCTGGTCCCTGTGGAGGTCCAAAAATGGCATCAGATCCCCTGAACAGGAGTTACAAGTGGGTGTGAGCCACTATATGGGTGCTGAGGATCAAATCTGGGTCCCTGGCAAGAGCAGCCAGTTCTCTTAACCCTGAGCCCTTAACCCTCTCCAGCTCTCTAGTTTCCCTTTCTTAACACTAATTGTACCATGTCACATTTACTGCCATAGAAATGACAATGAACTCTTATGATATGATAGAATAAAAGGGTAGATTATTGAATCTACTCTGAAAAGAAAAAGTTGGAGGAGATACAGATATTATAAGATAAAAGGTAGATTATTGAATCTACTTTTAAAAAAGTAACTACTAGTTTTAAATATTTTACATTGCATGGGGTTTGTATATTGTATACGAATTGTGCATATTGATACAAATTTGAGATTACTTTTCTTGTAACAAACTGTGTATACATTTCTACTCTTGTTCAAGGTATTGTAACTATAAAACTCATTTAGCAATGTAATGCAACATTCTAGTCCTTGAAAGTTATTATTACCAACTCATTAGGATATAAAAAATTGCAAGTTAGTAGTCATTACAATCAAACTTGTAGTCATATTAAGTATGATTTCAAGGTCAAACAGATATATTTTAGATGGGTCATCTTCAAGCACTTCAGAGATCTACAGAGTATGACACTTATGATGTTTTGATATCATAGGTTCTTTTATTTCTTTCTTTCTTTCTTTTTTTTTTTTTTTTAAGACAATGAGATGTGTCTGCTCCTGGCAGCACTAATGTACTTCAGAGAAGATGATGGACATTGAAGAAACTCCATTTGGAGTCTTTGTGTCAAAGTTAGACACTGGGCATTAAAGTACCCTTGCCTGACTGCTGATAGCATGATGCCCAAGATGGACAAGCAGGACATAAAGAAAGCAATTGCTGAACTCGCCAAGATAAGGTAGGACAGTCCTTCAGAACATCCTGCTTCACAGAACAGTCTGTCAGATATGCTAGACCTGTAGGCTAAAGATGGATGCCTCAGCATTACAGAGGAACCTTGGGTGACTGTCCAGGCAGCCAGCCCAGCTGTTTCTGTTATTTTTCATAGTTTTTGTAAGTCACTTTCTTGCATTTCCTGTTTACTCAGTTAATATCATTTCCTTCTCAGGTCTCTGAGGGAGTTGAAGACTAGATAGTTATAGTTTTCCTTGTTACAGATTCAGAAAAAAAACACAAAAAGAGGTGTAAAGTATATAGAGTAGAGGGACATTAAAAGATAATTTTGATAATGCAAATTAGGATAGAAGGTGAATTAAGTACAGTCCTTTGGACTCTCCAAATTAGGATAGATAATATAGTCAGAGGTTTGTGTCCCAGTCAGAAACTATCAGATACTTGGCGGCTTCTTCCTACACAATTAACCCAGAGGCTTAATATTATAGTAAATGCTGGGCCAGTAGCTCAGGCATATTACTGACTAACTCTTACACTTAAGTTAACCCATAATTCTTATCTATGTTTAACCATGTGGCTTGGTACATTTTTCTCAGTGCAGCACTCTCATCCTGCTTCCTCTGTGTTTCAATGATGACTCCTTCTCTGCCTTTCCTCTTCCTAGAATTCTCCTAGTCTGGTCACCCCACCTCTACTTCTTGCCTGGCTACTGATCAATCTGCATTTACTAAACCAAACCCAGTAACAAACCTTTATAGTGTACAAGAGCATTATTGCTCATATATGTGGTGATATATTTCATATTTAATAAAGTGTGCCTGAAAAATCAGAGGACAGCCAAGCCACACATATATTTAGCCATGAAGGTCAGGGAATGGTGACCCTTGCTTTTAATCCCAGCACTCAGGAGGTAGAGATCCTCTGGATCAAGCCCAAACAGAGCCAGGCAGTGGTGGCACACAACTTTAATCCTAGCACTAGGACAGTTGAATGAAGGAGTGAGACATCTGGGTGGAGAGAGAGAAGGTAGGAGCTCAGCCCTTTGGCTGCACTTCCCTTCTCTGAGGACTCAGAGGGTTCTGTCTGAAGATTCCAGAAGACAGGCCTGAGGAGTTGGCTAGATGAGAATTATCTGAGTCTTCTTTCTCTGTCTCTCTGATCTTTCAGCACTTCCCCAATATTTGTCTCTGGATTTTTATTTAGAATACCAAATATAATTTGTGCAATAAGATAATGGAGTAGTTTCTCTGAATTTGTCAAATGTTATGAACTAGACATTATTGATGCAATTATTGCCTGTATTTATTATACATAGTTATTATACTTATTGTATATATGTAGTAGAGGAGTTTCTTGGTCCTGGGCATCCAGACCCACAGACCTGCCAAGCCAGACCCCTTAGCCGCCCAGCTGCCCGGGTCCCCAGAAATGACTCAGACACTTATATTAACTTTATGCTGTTTGGCCTATGGCTCAGGCACTTTTCTAGCTTGCTCTTACATCTTAAATCAACCCATTTCTATTAATCTGTCTGCCACGTGGCCTGTGGCTCACCTGTGTTCCTTACATGTTGCTCCTTGGGTGGCTTCAGCTCGATCTGCCTCTGACTCTGCCCTTCCTTTCCTACCTATTCTGATTCCTCCTCCTACTTCTTCTATGGTGCCTGTCATGGCCCAAAACAGCTCCTTTATTTAAAGATTGAGATTCACAGCATACAGAAAGGCATTCCCACATCATATATAGTTTTTCTTATATTAGTTATAACCTTTTTATTTTAGACAAAAAAGAGAAAATGTAATGATATTTTGTATATGCTCCAATAAATAAAGCTTGCCTAAAGATCAGAGGGCAAAGCCCTCTATAGATGCCAGGCAGTGGTGGCACACACCTTAAGCACTTGGGATCTCATGCCTTTGCTCCCAGTATTTGGAAGGCTCACACACCTTTAATCCCAGCATGAGGGAGGTTGACACAGGATAAGAAAGGAATGTAATGAGTGGGGGAGAAACATGCGCAGTCCTTTCAGCCTCAAAATTTAGTAGAATTAAGAACTCTCTGGTGGCTGACTGCTCATCTATAATAAGTAGTTTCTGGCCAGCGTAGCCCTGAGATTTGGACCAGCAGTCCCAAATAAACTGCCCTCAGTTGCTTGGTCCCAAATAAATCTTATATTTATTACATGCTGTTTGGCCTATGGCTCAGACTTATTGCTAGATAGCTCTTACATCTTAACCCATTTCTATTAATCTATGTCTTGACACGTGGCTCATGGCTACCTATACTCCATTTTACTTGCTTCTTTGGCAGCTGGATTGTGTCTCCCTGACTTTACCTTCCTTCCCCTGTATCTATGTTCAGATTTCCTGCCTGCTTCTAAGATGCCTTGCCATAGGCCAAAACAGTTCCTTTATTATCTGATGATAATTCATAGCATACAGAAAGACATCCCACATCAATTTAGCTTCTCTGATCTTCCAGCATTTACCCTGATATCTGGCTCTGGGTTTTTATTAAGACCAATTAGGATTTGTGCTACAAATTCTTTCAAATTCACAGTTTCAAGGGTTCTATAGGATGTGAACATGGAAGTAGTGGGTAGGAAATCTTGGAAGACAGAATCCTGCCTAGTACACAAGGGCTCTGAAATCATACAGGTGTTGATATAACATCAGTGTTATCGACCACTCTCTCTGCACCTGAACTGGTATTAATCACTGAGCTGGTATTTCATTTGTAGGATAAGCATAAATGTTCTATGGGGCTTTTAAGTGTCAATGAGAAGAAGGGTATGAGTAGTATAAAAATGCAGAAATAGCCACACCACTGAGGAAATGGGCAGTACTCCATCAGCTGCCTTTCGTCTCTGAAGATCGGAGCTGATGACAATCGAGGGTAATGAGCTCTCCCTGGTTCATGCCAGCATTATCTGTGGGTCTGGGTCTCGTCCACTTTAGAAGATAAACATCCACTTGAAATGCCCTGAGTGTGCTAAAACGAAAATACAATAACCAGAGCTCTGCTGGGTGATTTGCAGACTTTTAAGAGGCTATAATGTAATTCTGAAAATTGATTTGGACACTGTAGTTACTCGTTTCAGGGTTTCCACCCTTCATTTCCTCCACTGTGTCATTTTGGGTCCTTCTATTTCTTTAAGATTCTGTTCACATGTCAAATGGGCTTGGATGGGCATGGTGCTACACATAGTTTTAGCTACTTCAGAAGCTGAGGCTGGAGATCATATAAGCTCCTGAGCTAGGTATTAGCCTAGGTAACACAGCAATAGAAGGGGAAAGAAGGGAGAGAGAGATGAGAAGAATAAGAAGTTAACTGGAAAGATGGCTCAGCAGTTAAGAGGCCTTATTCTTCTTACAGAAGACCAGACTTGAGTTTCATTTTCAGGACCCATGTCAGGCAGCTCACAACTCTAAATTTGAAGCCCTCTTCTGGTACACACACACACACACACACACACACACACACACACACACACACACACCAGCAGGCACATAGATTAAAAATAACCCTTTAAAAAATGTTAGACTCTGTAGGAATAGCATGAATCTCAAAGAAATGTGTAATATTGTAGTAGGTATTTGGTCCCCCCTGGACCTTGGGCTATTTGATGTTATAAATTTTACTAAGTTAAAGTTAAAACCTTCCTTCCTTTTTGATTAGACAGAAAAGGGGAAGGGCTGTGGAGTGGTCTTTCTGTGTGCTGTGAATACGTGTTGCTACCATTGGCTAATAACAAAATTGTTTTGGCCTATAGCAAGACAGCTTACTTCCAGAAGGGAAACCTAAGCAGAGACACAGGAGAACGGCAGAGTCTGGGAGATGTGACTATACCGGTAAGCCACCAGCCATATGACAATAGATAAATGGAAATAGGTTAATTTAAGATGCAAGAGCTAGCTAGTAACAGCCTGAGCCACAGACCAAATGGTTGTAATTAATATAAGCCTCTGTGCTTAGTATAGAACACATTCAACATGTGGGCTGCTGTGATCATTGGCATGTGGTGGTTCATCTTGACTGTCAATTTGAGGAGATTTAGAATCACCACAGAAACAGACCTCTGGGCATGTCTGTGAGGAATTTTTTAGATTAGGCTAATCGAAGTGGAAAGACTTCCCCTAAATATGGATGAAGACACTGGATGGGCTGCTGTCCCAGGCTGAATAAAAAGGAGAGGAAAAGCTCACTGCCACCATCCCTCTCTTTCTGTGTCCTGACTGCAGATGTTGCCATAACGCTTCTGTTGCCACAACATCCACACTGTGGTAAACTGAGCCCTCAAATCGTGAACCAAAACAAACTTCTCTTAGGTTGTTTTGTGAGGTATTTTGGGATAGTATCAGGCAACTAAGACAATACTGTTATGGAATATTAACTGAAGATGTGTTACATTCACTTATGCTGGGGAATACTTGTTTAATGATGCAAAGATGTGTTGCAATTCTTTATGTTGCTTTTGATTAACTGTGTAAAGCCGTGTTACTTCTGCCTGTCTAAAACACCTAATCAGGCTAATAAAGAGCTGAACAGTTAATAGCAGGGCAGGGGAGAGGGATGGGCGGGGCTGCCGGGCAGAGAGAATAAGTAGGAGGGGAAATCTTGGCTTGAGTGAAGAGTGAAGGAGAAAAGGAGGAGAAGATGTGCCAGGGACCAGCCACCCAGTCATATCAGCCACGGAGTAAAAAGGGAAGGGGGACTATAGAAAAAGGAAGGGTAAAACATCCAGAAGCAAAATGTAGAAGAGAAGTGGGTTGATTTAAGTTAGAAACGCTGTGTAGAAACAAGCCAAGCTAAGGCCTGGCATTCCTAAGTAAGAATTAGTCTCCACGTATTTGGGAGCAGGGTGGCAGACCCCTAAAAGAGTAAAACACACACACACACACACAACCCTACACAATACATAGCTAAATTCCCTCTTGAATTCCTACACAGATCGTCCACCATATGACACCATTTCTAAAACATCCTGAAGGTGTTCATTATCTGCCAGTCACCATGCTGGATGATGGAGATGTAGACAAAGAAAATGGTCAAGTGACGTTGAACTCACCAGTTTCTGTGCTCTCTGATGACCAGACTCTCATTGGGGCAGAAGATCAGGCTTCAGAGACCTCATGCCAGCCCAGCCTGTGCTGTCTTAGCCTTCTTCTCCTGCCTAGTGGCCCATCTGCAGTGATGAACTATTGCACTTTCTCATTAAAAGCCTGGGTACCGTGGGCCTCAGTATATGATTTAGAAGGTAATTAATTGTATTGTGGCAAGTTCGTTTGCCCTCTTAGTTAAGGGCATCTCCTTCTGGGCAATAAGACTAATTTATTGCCTTTTGACAATTTTGTACGAAGTCCTGTTAGACAAATTTTTTATGGTAGAAGTTAAACACATCCATAAAAATCTCGAAAAGATATTACTGGTTTAAAAACATTCTCAAGAGACACCAAGAGGAGGAAAAACTCCCACAGTTCTCATTTCCCATGAATCTGTGACAAGATATTCATTTTATTTAGTGTGAATGTGTATGTGTGTGGGTATGCATGTGCCACAGCCGTGTGTGTGTCTCTGTGTGTGTGTCTGTGTGTGTCTCTCTGTGTGTCTGTGTGTCTGTGTGTGTGTGGACAACCCACAGGAGGCAGCTTTCTCCTTCCACCTTGTGAATTCTTGGATCAGACTAAGACTGTCAGGCTCGGCAGGAGATACTTTGATCTATTGAGCAATCTTGCCAGCTCAACAAGAAACTCCTTTAAAAAAAACTAGACTAGAGTTATCCACATGCAATAATTAAAAGGTTGGCTGGAGAGATGCCTAATTTGGTAAGACTACTGACTGCTCTTCCAGTGGACCCAGGTTCAAGTCTTAGCACTGCCTAGCAGCTCAGAACCGATTGTAACTCCAGTTCTAGGGGATCTGATGTCCTCTTTTGACCTCTGTGTGCACATGGTGCATGCACATACTTATAAACAAAAACACTCATGCCTAGATAATAAGTGGAAAAAGTGGTTACAAAACCCACTTCTCACAGGCACTAAAATTTAATCAGTGTTTTAGTTCTTTATTATAAGTCCCATTTTATTTTCCAAGGGTTTTTTTTTTCTGTCTTTATGAATCTATCTCTTTACATGTACTTTGCTGGAGGTCGGGAGCAGCACCAGCAGGTCTAAATCATGGTGGGGGTGTTAGGTCCTTCTCGGCTTCATGGGATTGATTTCTGGCTGCCTTGGTATGAATAGCTCACACGGTAATACAGCTTGGCATAGAGCTTGAGATGCACATAAGCATCAAAGCCACTTGCTTTGGATATGTCCCTGACAACAGCAGCCTTGCAATGTTCCAAGTGACAGACTTCTCGATGGCCTTGTACTTGGGCACTGGCTGGGCACAGTTTGGGCAGTGAATTGGCTGCATATGGCTGAGGCTCTTTTTGGCAAGAATGTTGTTTTTTCTCCTTTTTGGTCATCTTGGAGCCAAGACCTGAAAGAGCTAATCAATGTATCTTACAACACAGTGATTCTAGAATAATTAAATATAAATAGGTCTATTGAATACACTGCAAGAGAGTTGGGCTGTAACAAGAGTATCAAATGCTTGACTAAAAAAATCTTAAAAGTTAAAAACTAAATCATCCTGAAGATGTTAGAAGTAACTTTGTAAATGTAACACACTCGTGTAGTTTTAGTGGGAGGTATCCTTAAGAGAATGTGAAAGCCTCAAATAAAGGTTGAAAATCAGACTCCGTGATGGATGCCTATAATTTCAGCACTCCAGAAGCAGAGGCAGGGGATCGATGAAATTGAGGAGAATGAGTGTCTTTCAGTGAGGAGTGCACTGTCTCACCCTGAGTGGGCTCACTCCAGGAGTTAGGGTGCTGGACACTCAGTCTTACAAACCAACTGAGCCAGTGACCCTGAGTTCTCTTTTTAAACTTAAATTTCAGTTATTTATTTTAACTGTATGAGTGTTTTGCCTGTGTGTATGTTTACCACCTGTAGGCCTAGTGCCTTTGGAGGTCTGAAGGTGTCAGATCCCTTGGAACTAGAAGTACAGCCAGCTGTGAGCTACCATGTGGGTGTTAGGAATTGAATACAGGTCCTCTTCAAGAGCAACAGATGTGTATAACCTCTGAGCCATCTCTCCAGCCCGATGGGTTCTGGTCTTTCAAACTTAGAGAATAAAATTCACATACCAGAAGGGTGTTTTAAAGGAGTTTTTATTATAGACAGAAATCTTAAAAGAAAGAGAGAGAGAGAGAGAGAGAGAGAGAGAGAGAGAGAGAGAGAGAGAGAGAGAGAGAGAGAGAGAGAGAGAGAGAGAGAAAGAGAGAGAGAGAGAAAGAAAGAAAGAAAGAAAGAAAGAAAGAAAGAAAGAAAGAAAGAACTATTAACAGAAAGTAAGCAAAGCTCCAGAGGGGGCCTGTAGTGATTTGAATAAGAATGGTCCCCATAGGCTCAGCTATTTGAATTCTCAGTCATCAGAGAGTGGCACTACTTGAGAGAGATTAGAAGGTGTGGCCTTTGGAGGAAGTATGTCACTGGGAGTGGGTTTTGAAGTTTCAAGAGCCCAAGCCAGGCCCAGTGGCTCTCTCTGCCTGCCATCTGTAGATGTAGAACTCCAGGATACTTCAACACCATGTCTACCTGTGTGCCACCATGTTCCCCACCATGATGATAACAGACTAAACTTCTGAAACTGTGAACAAGCCTTAATTAAATGGTTCTTTTGTTGTTGTTTCCTAGAGACAGAGTTTCTCTGAATAACCTTGGCTGTCCTAGAATTCCCTCTGTAGACCAGGCTCGTTTCCAACTCATAAAAGATCCATCTGCCTCTGCCTCCCAAGTGCTGGGATTAAAGGTATATACTTTTAATATCTATAGTAGTGATATATACTACTGCTCAGCAATTTTATTTTTAAAAGTTTACTGTGGGATAGTATTTACCAAGATTCTATTGTAGTTGAGTGGTCTTTGGACCACCAGCTCCCAAATAATGACAGACTTCTAATTAAGAAAGCTTAGCCTTAGTTGTTCCCAAGTAGCTCTTATAACTTAAATTAGCTGGTTTATATTAATCTACATTCTGCCATGTGGCTCGTTACCTCTCCTCAGTACTGTGGGTCCTGTTTCTTCAGTGTCTGGCTAGTGAATTCCACCTCTTAGATTCCTTCCCCACCCCAGGCTCCTTTCTCTCAGTTGAAGTCTCACCTACCCTCTCCTGCCTAGCTATTGACCACTTGGCTCTTTATTAAACCAATCAGAATGTGCCTTGGCAAAGACATATCTTCACAGAGTACAAAAACATAATTCCACAACAGTCTATATTCCAGTGGAAAATACCTTTCAGTATTTAGTATTTTTCAGTATGTAATATTTACTAAGCTTTTGTAAATGCCATTTTAATGTAGTTTTATGTCATTGAACAGAAACCAAAATAAACTTTTGATATCAAAGCAATAAAAAGTTTTTCAAGCTAGGCAGTGGTACTCTGGAGTCAGAGGAAGGCAGATCTCTGAGTTTGAGGCCAGCCTGGTCTACAGAGTGAGTTCCAGGGAAGCCAGGGCTACACAAATAATCCCTGTGTTGGAAAAAACAAACAACAACAACAGGAAGTCTTCCCCCATCCCTCATACTCCCCAGCATGGTGACAGCTCACAAAAGCTGTAGTCCCCAAGTAGCTGGCATGACTTGCAGTCAGCTATACACAGCAGAAAGTCTATTCTTGCCATGACATTCCTCTATACTCTGTGTAATCTGTTTATATAACCATGAGAACCTTTGTGGGTCCTGTAAGTTTCAGGAACTTAAGAATTTTAAGTTATTGACTCCGATGCTTCAATTTGTGTGAAACTGCTGCTACACAACAGCATATTGAAATAATTGTCATCTCCTATCTCACTGTTTTCTTTTCTTTTCAGCAAATAATGTGTTTGACCTGGCCATTTACCTATCCATTGGTGGGGGCACAGGGCATCATACTGAAACATAAGACTGCACACAAGAAGAAATCCTCCCCCCTCCCCAAAGCAAGGTAGAATGGATGCTAGTGGCCATAAAGACACTCTGGGAGGACAATGTAAACTGTTGTGACAGCCTACCCCTCAGTTTGCTCTTCCGTACATCCGTGAGTCATATATGCTGCCTCTGATGATAGCTCAGTATTTGGACTATTATCCTTTTCCTGACTAGATACTTTCAAGTCTGCATGGAGATTTAGCTCAGTTATTGTTCTCTAGAAAGTCTTCTCCAACAAGTCTCTCTTCCTCCTCTCTCAAATGGATCTCTTCTCATTCACGCACCCCATATACAAATAATCTCTACATGTTCATATCATCTGTGTACTTGTCAGGCTCTTCAAAGGCTAATTGTTGATTTATAACATAGCAAAAGTATATAATAAGCATTGCATATTAAAGCATAAAACCAGTCCTGCTTCTTCCTAAAAACTCTAAATGCAGTAACTATTCATGGCCTGGGATGGCAATAAGAAATACCAAGTCAATTTCAATTCTTACTTTCCATTGAACCAAAAATGTTTGTTTTCTAAATACTGTATTGAGAATTTAGTGTGAAAATCTTTTTTTGTATTATATATTTATATGATCCCTGCTTCCTGGGCAACAAGGTCATATTTTTTCCTAATATTGTTTGTTAATTTTTTTTTCAAGACAGGGCTTCTTTGTGTCCAAGAACTCACTCTGTAGGCCAGGCTGCCTTGAACTCTTAGGGATCCTCCTTCCTAAGCCTTCTGACTGCTGAGACAAATTCATTATCTGGGTTGTTGATTCTTGTTAACTTTAGACAGGGTGGACTTTGTCAAATGAATACACAGAATTATATTCCTTAGGTTTATGGACTTGCAACACTGTACAAATAATTCAAATAAGACCAGTCACTTAGTACACCTAAGGCCCCTCTGCATTCTAGTTTGTCACCATTTACATCCATCAGTCACATGTACTACGAAGCTAGTGATGGTACAAAATAGGAAAATATATGTAAATAAAGCACTTAGCATAAGATACTCCAGAGTATGCATTTGCTTAGCAAACAGTTCTGCACTGGAAAGACTTATTTCTACTGAGCTGTATGAGTTAATTCAACTTTTTTTTTGTAGAGTGTGATACCAAAGATGGAGCAGAAGCTGCTAGATGCCTGTCCAGACTCACCCCTCCCTTTAAGGCACAGCAATGTGCCTAGCAAAGACATTTCTCAACTACTTGAGACCATGTTACTGAGTCTCGGCATATAAGATTTATAATATAATTAAGTCATTGGGTAGGCTTCCAGAAAGGTCCCTCTTTATTAAAATAAGGACATGGTGATTGATGCTCCATCTACCATTTTAACCCATGACACAAATGGGGAGCAAGCCTAATTATTTAAGGGTGACAAAGAACTTTAGATTCCTGGCAATAGCCAACTCTTTTATGAAAAGAGAGGGCCTGCCTATGGGTTTAGGTCAGGGTTCTGGAACCTGGAGTTTCTGTTATAAGCAGGCAAGCCCAGTCACAGCCACTGTTAGCTGCAGCGGCCTAACCACAGGTTCCACTCCTGGGTGGATTTCTCCAGACTTGGAGTCACAAAAACATAGGATGCTGGGAAGATTTGGACAAAGAGAGGAGACTGAACTCCAAGGGAACAGAAGGGGCTCTGGCGTTATGCAAAACTGACCAGCCAAGAACCAAGCAGAACTCTTTATTAGGCTAGCCTATCGGGTCAGGAGACTGCTCTGGAGAAACTTACAGTTTCACCTAGGATTTATTATGGGTTTTCGGGCATTGGTCATTCAACTGCTAAAGCACTTGTGGCATTACAGTGTTACATAAGTGACCATTTGCAGATGGTCTATGTATCAAGACAACCGAGGGGATATTTCCGCTGTAGTTAAGCATGTTTACAGAAACAGATACTGTGGCAGTCAGGACATTCTTTCTTTAGCAGAGTGCATCATTGCAGGCAGAATTGCTTCACCAGATAGCTGTCTAACCCATTTCTTATGACAGCCCTTGCTCTCCTTTTTCCCTACATAATTCAGCTTCCCCGTTAGTACAGTTCAAAGGCAGAAATGTATATTTAAACTGGCATAGAGCGAGACAATACTTCCATTATAATAATTTTGCACATTAAGATGCATATACGGGCTTTTCTTCGCTGGGAGCTGCCAGCGAAGCTCCAGGGCCGTCCCCGCTCCTCCCTCCTCATCAGCGACTCTGCATGGGCGGTGGTGGGGAGTCAGTGCTCCTACATTGCAGGCTGGAAGCCGCTCCCCGTCAGGGCTCTTGAGGATCCTCCGGCTTCCGCGAACAAGCCGTACGCTCACCGAAGGACCACAGATCCCCAAAACGGTCCTCCCAGCCGCGCGCGCGCAGGTTCGAAAGCCCTAGGAGTCATCCCTCGCGTCACGGGCCGCCGCAAGCCGCCATTGGCTGATGCATGTCACGTGCACTGGGTGCCTCTGGCTATTGGCTGGCGGGCCGGGCGCGCGCAAGGCAGCGCCGGCGACGCGGCGTCATCGGATGCGGGGCCGCGGAGTGGCCCGTGAGCGCGCCCAAGGGAGACGTTGGGTGGCGCGCCCGGCGGGGAGTCAGCCCCCTGCTAGAGGCGCGGCGGGGAGGCCGGGCCCGGCGGGCGGAGAGAGGTAGCTGGCTGCAGGCTGGCGCCACGGCCCGCGCCTCCCGGCCCTAGACGTGCGAGCCCGAAGCCGGAGAGCGAAGCGCGCCAAGAGGTTCGGAACCCGCAGCCTGTTAGGCGCCCGCCCGCCCTCCGAGCGGCCCCCAGACGGTTGTCCTTATGCGGAGGGTTCTTCAGGGAGGTGTTTTGTAGGAGCATCCCTAGGGGCGGGGCGGGGGCCAGGGCCACCGGGCTGCCGGCACCCCTCTGTCCTGCTCAGTGGGGCGGCAGACGCTCTGACGTTGGATGCCTGAGTGTTTTAGTTGAAATCTTTTGGTTAGGAAATAGCAGTAATTAATTTTTCATTAAAAATACACCGAGCAAGATAATCACAAGCTGGTATCGGAGTACCACTTTGTGATCTCTAAATCAGACCTAATTCTGCTAGTAAATGAGTCACTTGACCTTGTCCAAGTCACTTTTCCCTCTGACATGCATTCTCAACATTAATGATGCTGATGCCCTTGTGTGTGTGTGTGTGTGTGTGTGTGTGTGTGTGTGTGTGTGTGTGTGTGAAGTCTTATATAATAGAGGGTTTGTGGCCTTTCAGAGGATCACAACATAGATACGCAGTACCTGTGTTATTAAATTTTAGTGGAAAAGAAAATATAGTAAAGAAAGAAAGGCCCCTAGCGTGGGGGTGGGGTTTGAGAGACAGTACTTTAGGGAAATAGTTGATCAAATATTACGCGAGTTGTCTGTGCTAAAAAATCGAACACAAACCATCATTTTATTGATTGAGAGGTGAAGGAACCTGAGAGGTCATTATCGTGGTGGGCACTTTTATTTAGATGCCCACATATACCTACAACCCCTCCCCCTCCCTGCACATGGCACGATCTTATTTGATTTTAACCACAAGAGTGTCAATCTAGCTTTGTCGTCGTTAGTTTTCTCTGAGAGATTGGAAGACTTGGATGACTTGCCACAGTCAGAGCCATTAGCTAAAGGAGGATTTAAACGCGAATTTAGGGTCCCCAAACCATTCACTCAGACGCTTTCTGCATCTCCTGCTCAGCTGTAGCTAGAAATTCTACCTGTGGCTTTTTAAAAAGCATGGCTACCCAGATCTTGCTGAAAAACTAGGACCAGCCTGAAATTTACCTAAAACCTCATAGACGGCTCCCATTTGGTCACCCACAGTCCATTTTAGCTATAATTCCTCACCCGATTCCAATGCTTTCTTTCGTAGGGTTGTAGCCTAGAATCCCATCTCAAGCTCTGCTTCCATTTTCTCTTCAAGAGGATAATTTTCTTCAGAAGAAAATCCTTTGTTGGTAGAATCTAAGGGTTATGTTAGAGTAAGGCTGAATAGCTCTTCCTTTGGAGAAAGTCCTGACAATTTGAATTTGCTTTCTCGCTTTTTATATGATCTTGAGTACTACTGAATATATATATAATTTTTTTTAAGGCTCAAAGTATTTAAAGCCAATGTGAATCACAGACCCTATGAAGAAAAGTTTAAAAATCACAATTTACCCAAAATACACTATTCTAACAAAATGATGTTCATGGTCCTTATATTGCTGGGTCTTTGTTAGTGATGTTTCTGATATCACAAAATTATTCAGGTTCACAAAATTTAGAAAATTCTCAGAGATGAGCTTGAATTTCACAATTCCAAATCTGGAAAAAATTATTCTGAGGGTAAACTTCAAATGACTGTTCTCTTAAAAACACATTTCAACCCTTTCCCAACCAAAACTTTCCTCCAGGTCCATTCCTTCCCTCCCCCCCCCCCCCCAAGTCTGAAGTAAGCAGTATGGAGGGAGGCTATTGTAAACAGCTTGGGAATGCAAATTATTCTTGACAGTCTGATTTAAAACCTTTTGTGGAAATACTGAGAGCATTGTTATGGGGGTGAAATGATATCCCAAAAATGACAGTTATTTTTGGTAGGGACTTTCTAAGCAGTAGGTCTACACAGCCTGGTTCTGGCTGCTACAAAAACACTGTCTCTGCTTTGGATCTTTCTAAAGTCTCTAGACCAGGCTTCTGGTCTGAATGCTATAATGTTTATATAGCAAAGGGAGCTAACCACTGCAGATCAAGAGAAGACCCACAGACAATCACTAGGAGGAAATGATGTCATTTTTTTTATGTCTGAGTTATTTCTATTAATTATAGTTCAAGTAACATTAAATCACATACCTGTTCCGTCTTGTGATTTAAGACATTATCCTTTTAAACCAACTTGCCTCCACTATATATGAATTCTGAAAATTCTTTCATCAAAAAATTTTAAGTACTTACTGAGTACCAGATATTATAATGGTTTAAGACTACAGACTTCCATGGCAAATTTCTATGCATTTAAGAATGACTCTGATGTTACCTTCTCATGGGAACATTTTGCATTTAAAGTCACATCTTTGCAAAGTCAGCCTTTGATAGCTTTTATTTATTATTTATTATTGATACCTGGTTCTAGAGATACTACATTTTCTCCACTGCTTTGAGTCTTCTGTTTTAGGAATTAATTGCCTGCTTTTAAAATTTTGTGTTGTGGCTCTGTTTTTATTTTGTTTTGTTCCCAGTACTGCTTTCTAAGAATTAAGTATAGTATGATCATATTTTATAAATAAAATGTTTTTCTTTAAAGGTAAAATATATATTCAGACTTAGAAAATATTACTAATTAGAAAAGAACATAAAAAGATCTATAATCCATTCTTAATCCTTTGCTGTGTGAATACTCTTGTCTATGTGACATGTAGAACTGAGGACATACTCTGTATTGTTGGTAAAGTGTGTTATTTTGGTGATGGTGTGTATGTGGAAGTGTGGGTACACACATCATGGTGCATGTGTTAGATCAGAGAACAACTTCTAGAAGATGTTTCTCTCCTTCCCTGGTGGAATCCCAAGGTGGAACTTAGGTTAGCAAGCTTCAGGGGCAACCACTTTACACTACGAACCACCTTGCCAGCTTTTGTATTATATTTTCTGACTTTTTTTTTAACCTGATGATACGTGGTAAATAAGTATGTTCTTTACTCACATGACTCTGGTTCTTTTAAACAGCCATTTTATTGCTATAATTAGGACCAGAAGAGTCCTGTTAATATGTTACTGTACAGGACAAATTCAGAAACCTAAACTGCTGACCCAGAAACAAGCCCTGCCTTTTCCCCCATCAATCCCTGCCCCATTCCCTCTTTCCTAGTCCCAGGACAGCAAGGTTCTGCTGGGGACATCCCTGAAGGAAGATTTAGTCAGAAACGGTCAACACTGTACTACCAGTTTTTTTCTGTAGTTGGTTGTGCTAGAAAATTTTGAATCTGGAAGCAACGTGCTATTTAAAGGTGCTCCCAGGGCTAAAGCTAGTGGAAGCGACGAGCTTTATAGTGGAAAAAGGAAAGCAAAGAGCAAGACCCAGACTGGACGTTAGAGGAGGCTGCAGGTATCCTGCAAGTTTAGGGTAAGATTTTCTGTATCATGTCGTTTCAGACAAACTGAATTTCTTCTGGTTGGCTGCTGTGCCCCTCCTTCTGTTGGAGGACTGGCTCTTTACAAGTTTTGTTTGCTAACCTATCATCTAGCACAAGTGACCATTTGAGCTGGTCCTGGCCTTTTGGGCCTAGTGCAGGAGCACAGTGTAAAACGCGGACTTCTTACAGGTTTTTTTCTACCTCCCTCATGATCTGAATTGGATATGTATATGATTGTATATGATGAATTTATTACCCTTCTCTCTATCCACACCTCCATGCTAAGAACCAAGTCAGGGAATGGGGCCTTTGGACAAGTACTATATCAGTGAGCCATACTCCCAGCCACTAAGTATTTAATCTATTCAAAGAATGGGTGGGTGGTCTTTGGATATCTACAGATATTCAGGCCATCATGAACCTTTGAAGAAAGGTGACTAACTTAGTAAATTATTCTAATCATCTTAATAAAATAATAAAATATAAAGAGATTATATAGTGTAAAATGTAGAAACATAAAGGAAAAAAGCTTTTTCTTCCTGAGTGGTTTATTGAACACAGGTGTTGAGCATGGGGTAGCATCAGACTGACCCGTTGCCATAGTATCAACAGGCTCAGTTAAAAACAAGTTGTTGCTTATCTGTGTGAATTAGTAAGCTACATTTAAAGGGAGACTTGGCTTTTCCAAGCATTAAGTAACTTAGTATCAAAGTTGTGACTTAAAAAAACACGAAAGTTAAATCCACAGGTGAAAAAAACCACAATCCTGAAAGCTGCTCAGAAATGTCAGCTGTGAAGCTTGTCTAAATAATTTAGACAGACAGCACCCTTCTGGAGAGTGTAAAGGTAGGGGAGCCTGCCTACTTCTATACAGGTAGCCTCCATACCGCCTTTGGCATATGTAGGTCCTGCCCCAGGTTGGGTACCATAGCTAAGGAGGTGACCCAGGCGAGGCCTGGCCAAGTCTTGCAGCCAGACTAAATGAAGAAAAATGGCCCTACTTGGCATTTCGCAGTGTTGTCAGCTCTCTGGTGTTTACTGCTTGTCCAGCCCCTGCTGTGACCAGATTGCAGGTTTGGGACCTGAGTTTAACTGCTCAGCTCCAGGCCCTGATTCCCAGTCCCCAGAATCTGAGGGACAGAGCTGGTCCTGTGGCCTCAGGCTGGGGGTGGAGAGGAAGGAGGGTTAACTCAGACCTCAGAATCAGCTCTTGCCCCTCAGATCTGGGGCTCAGCACACAAGAGTAGCTGGGAAAAGGTATAGGGAAAGCATGGATGTGGTCTCACTGTACAGAAGACAGGTAGGGCACAAATGAGGACTGTGTCTGGCAGATTAAAAGTCATGGACTGCTGCATGGCAAGGTCCTTACCTATGCACATTTATTTTTAACTTCTACATATAGAATTTTATATTTGATTTCTGTTGCAGGAATAAAGGAAACTCAGGGTCAGATCTCTGGGAAAGGCTGAGATATCAAAGAGAGGAAACACCACAGTCAGATCTCACCCAGCTGTCTTCCAGCTTCCTCAGCCTGCTCCTCCTGGCTTCTTCCACCTCCTCTGTCTTTCTAAGTCTGCCTTAAATACTCTCTTCACTCAGTTAAGGCGTGGCCCCACCACTGCCTGCCTGGGAGCCTGGAACCCCTTCTGTAAACTAAAATGACCTCAAACTCAGATTGGATTAAGGGTGTAGATCACCACTCTTGGAATATTCCCTGTGCTGGGATTATAGGTGTGAGTTACCACTGTCTGATCCTCCTAGACTGATTGTGGGTAGATCCCTCTGATATCTCCCACTGTTTTTATTATATTTGAAAATATCACCACAGACTTCCTTTAAGTTCTATATTTTTTGTAGCATTGTGCATTGGTTTTTCATATTTTAGCATATTGCCAAAATAGTATGCCATAGTAAATGCTAGCACATACCTTTCTACCTTTCCCAACTCTTCTTACATGAGGCTTCCTATATGCTGATTGTCCTAATTAGATAATTTATCATTATTGTTGTCATCTCCTGAATGCTTCTTGTTTTTTCTGGTTCCTTGAACCAGTGGCATATTTGAACAAGTTTACCTTCTCTTTGTCCCATTGAACACATTAATCGGCTGCTATGTCTTTTTGCTCAATAGCTGAGTAAGTTTCGGTCATGAGAGTCTCTGTAGTTTGTAAAGGTCCTATTGTGCCACTATCTTAGCCTGGCTGACTTCTGGGTAAGGACTGCACAGAAGAGCTGACTGTAGTTCAGTGTTTGCTTTCCTTTGAGCAGAAGCTTTTTAAAAACATACTAAGGACCACAGGGGAGGACTTTTATTTCCATGATTATTGTGTTTGTTTCTGATGCACATGGAAAACATATTCTCATATAGATCCTTCTCTCTTATCTGACACAAATGACTGCATGGTTAAGGATATGAAGAGCAGAATGCTACTCACAATTTGTGGTAAATGCCCATAGTAATTTAAATTGATAGAAACATATAGAGAATAATTATATGTTTTAGCCCATACCTCCCATTTTGTTCTCTTAGTGATTATTACTTAGATCAGTATAGACCTCCTTGACAGATCAAATTAATGAACATAGACATAAAGTTGAACTGTTTTTCTCTATTAAAATGTAGACTTCTAAATGTTATAAAATTACAGGCTAAAAGTATTTTTTTTACCGTGTAGATTAAGATGAAGGGTTGAGGGGATGGCTTTGTGGGTAAAGGGCTTGTTGTGCAGGTGGATCTGAGTGTGGGTCCCTAATATGCAGGTAAGGTAGATGAGGAGGCATATGACCTCAGTAGTCTTGGTGCTTCTACAGGAGAATAGAAGACAAGACAATCATGGTAGCTCCCAGACCGTAGTAAGCAAGGTAGAATGCAAAGAGCCATACCTGAGTTTGTCTTCTGACTTCTACTTATGTGCTCTGGTGCTCTGGTCCATATGTGTCTGCACACATATAGAAAGATTTCTATATACCTTAAACAGTAAATTCTGTACTGGCCATGTGGAGAAAATCTCAGCCCAGTGTGGCCCATTAAAGACTACCCATCATTCTTGTATGATCTCCAGGGCATATTCAAATTTTATTTCTCTTGCTTACAACAGTCCTTTGAGTATCTGCATTCAGTAATCTCAGGGTATAGTCCTTCATCCCCTTTTACCAGGAACTTACTTTTTAAGGCTCAAAGACTTTTTTCATCTTTGCACCCCCTTCATAGCATGATTTTTTTTGGTGCCTGTTAAGTGCTCAGTATTTATCAGATTGAATTGGTTCATTGTGCCTGTCCTATGACCTCTGTCTCTCTGAGTATGTACTAGTTTGTCAGTGTCCTTTTTGACCCATGGTTGTGGATATGCTGCTCTACTCTGGAAGTATCTACCTTTTTGTTATTAAAAGTTGGAAAAATGCAAAAGTAGCCTGAGTTTATTCCTGTGGTTGTGGGAAGTTGTTGCTGCTGGCCGGTGATGGCAATATTGCTCATTCTGTCCTTGGCCTGCTCAGCTCTGCCACCAGGAGTGCTATCCTTTGGTCTCTGTTCCTTTGACATTGACCCTTCTTTGCTTTGTAGCACTACGAGATGATATAGGCTAATCTTGAATATTCTCTGCCCTAGCCCTGTTAAAACAAATCCCTGGGTCTCGTTGTTGGAGAATGGCATTAGAAACCAGACTTTCTCTGATGTGCTCATCACAATTAGGGTTTCATTGCTTTCAGGTAATCGTCTGTGATCTGTGTGTGTGTGTGTGTGTGTGTGTGTGTGTGTGTGTGTGTGTGTGTGTGTGTGTGTGTGTGTGATGTGTATATATATGTGTGTGTGTGTGTGTGTGTGTGTGTATCTATATATAAATTGGTATAAACACACATGCCTGTATTGTAGTGATCTCTTATTTGTGGTTTTGCTTTCCATGGCTTCAGTTATCTAGTTAACCATAGTTTGAAAATATGAAGTGGAAAATTTCAGAAGTAAAAAATCTGTAAGTCATTCTGAGTGACATGGTCAGTCTTGCACCCTCCATTCTGCCCTGCCCTGGACATGAGTCATCTCTCATTCCTTTGTCCAGTGTACCCACGCTGTGAATGCTACCCACTCATTAGTCACTTATTCATAGGCTGTCACAACGCTGTGTTCAATTATATACCAATCCATGTGTATCATTTTGTGGCAGGATAATCACAATGCCTGTGCCCTTTACCTCACTTTATCTAATCATTAGGCCTTGTGTCCTCTCACATAGTAGATAGAATATAATAAGGTATTTTGAGATAGCTACTTAACTATTAGCAGTATATTATTACAATTGTTCCATTTTATTATTGTTAATCTCTTATTTTGCCTATTTTAGAAAGTATTCTGTAGTAAGTGTGTATGCATTAAAAAGAGTGGGGGACATCTATAGTTATTAATATGCATGGTTTCAGGCATTCACTGAGGAGCCTTGAAACATGTCCTTGCAGATCAGGTGAGACTAGTCTATTAAGCTCACCAGAAACCCCCACAGTGTGCCAGACTAATGCCAACATGGTTTACTTCTTCCTCACCTACCTGGAACTTCCCAGCCCACAGTCCTGTGTCTCCTACATTTGGCATCTCTTCACTGCTATTTCTCTCTCAGTGTACATTGCCAATGTGTCATCCATAAGAAACAGCCTAGTGTGAATGGATATTTGTCTCACAGCCTCTGATCATTTCCAAAGGTACGTGTAACGTTCTCCTGCCTTCTCAGTGAGGTTCTGTCCTCCTTCCTTTGCCTTCGTCTGAGTCTCGTGCTGTAACCCACCTCCTTCTTGGGTTTTAAAAAATGTTAGTAGATATTCTTTGTGTTGTGAAAATCCATGGTTCTTGATAAGTAGTCAACACAAAGTTATCAGGACACTAACAGATGAAATAGTTTCTTGGTCCTGAAATACTGTGCTGTAACTGGTCAGCCCTCTGTCCTGAAAACCCTTGGAGAAACTGGCCAGTTTTCTGTCTGTGTAGTTTTTGTCTTTTCCAGAAAGTCTGTAAATGTATTTATATGACATATAGCCTCCTCAGATTAGAATTTTCATTTAGCACAGTCCCAGAACACATGCAGAGATCAGAGACAGCTTTCCTATAGGAATCAAGTTACAATGTAGTAGTTTCTTGGTCCCGGGCAGCCAGAGGCCCAGACCCACAGACCTGCAGCCCCAGACCCCTTAGCCGCCCGCTGCTGCTTAGGCTCCAGAAATGACTCAGATGCTTATATTATCTTCATGCTGTTTGGCCTATGGCTCAGGCACATTGCTAGCTAGCTCTTACATCTTTAATCAACCCATTTTTGTTAATCTGTCTGCCACGTGTTCCTTACATGTTGCTCCTTTGGGCTTCAGGCCTGGTCTGTCTGACTGCGCCCTGCTCTTCCTACCTATTCTGATTCCTCCTCCTACTTTTTCTATGGTGCTGCCTGTCATGGGCCAAAACAGCTCCTTTATTTAAAGATTGATATTCACAACATACAGAAAGGCATTCCCACATCAGAGTCACCCATGTTGCTCAGATAAACAGCTCTTTGCTTTGGCCACAGGAAGCAGTCCTAGGAGGAGTGACATCATGTGTGCATCTGGCTTTGGGCTAGCATAAATAGTGCTGCTGTGAAGACCCACAGGCAGGTGTCCGTCAGCTAGAAACATGGCTGCTGAATTCTTCTTCATTTTGTATTTATTTCACTGGCAGTAGAAGAGGGTTCCTACTATTCTCTGCCTCTATATTGCTGGACTTACTTGTACATGTTAACTTTTATATCATCATATTATTATTGTAGTGTATGCACATGAGCATGTCATGGCAGGTGTGCAGAGGCAGAGGACAACTGGAAGTCCATTCTCCTTCCACATGTCAGTTCTGGTTGGACTTAGGTTGTCATACTTATGTGGCAGGTTTTTTTGTCTGCCAAGCCATCAGCCCAGAACCTTGTTTTGTTTTTATTGTTATTTTCTCATTTTGATTGTGCTAATTCATGTTTAGTGCTGTATCATGGCCTACTTTTCTTTTCCCTGATAATGAGTGTACTGCCAAATACTCATGTGAATGTTCTTGGTGATGTGTCTGTTTAGGTCTTGGGCCTTTTTTCTGAGTTAGCAAGCAAACTGATGTACTTCATTTTGGTATTCGTACATATATTTGATTTTACTTTGCTCTTATTTTTGCTCATCTTTTTATATCAAAATTTTATTTGTGATTTAAAGTTCAAACAATGCAGTAATGTGTGAAGGGAATACAGTATAATATATTCTATCTTTGTTCTGAACTCAAGCCCCTCAAAATGTGTTATTGTAACCCTTCTAGCAATTCTAATGACATTTTGTTGTTCTGCTTTTTTTCCCACATAGTTATGTGAAAATTATTATATTGCAACTTGATTTTTTTCTAGGTTATTATGTATGAGTCTGGTTAAAATATAACTTATTTGTATTCTGTGAGTATTGTATGCAATATTTCTAAAAAATAGGGTGTTTTTTTTGTCTTGATTTTATTTTTTAAAGACAAGCTCTTGGTTTGTTTCTTGTATTAGTCTTGAGCTCACAGTTCTGTGTGCCTTAGAGTGCTGGGATTATAAATGTGTTACTACACCCAGCCTAAGCTACCATTCACTCAAATTTTCTTACTTAAGAATATTCTAATTATTAACAGTTTACTTTTACAGCAAAGAGAACACTGTCTTAAATAAAACTGTCTGAATTGTGTAAGTTGGACACATGGCCTCTGGCGCTGTGATTGTGAGAATTGTGTAAGTTGGACACATGGCCTCTGGTGCTGTGATTGTGAGAATTGTGTAAGTTGGACGCATGGCCTCTGGCACTGTGATTGTGAGAATTGTGTAAGTTGGACGCATGGCCTCTGGTGCTGTGATTGTGAGAATTGTGTAAGTTGGACGCATGGCCTCTGGCGCTGTGATTTGCAGGTATTTTCTCCTCGTTCCCTTAACACCTTTGACTGAACAGAAGTTTGAAACTTCTTTTTCATTTATCGAAAGTGGATTTTTCCTCATACAGCAGCGTATCTTGATTACAGATACACAGCCGCTCCTCCTCCTCCTCCTCCTCCTCCTCCTCCTCCTCCTCCTCTTCTCCCCAGTCCATCCCTACTTCCCCTCCCCTCAGATCCAGTCCTTTCTCTCCCTGGAAAAGAACAGCTTCTAGGAGATAACCAAACATAACAAATAAGATACAATAAGGTGAAGCAAAAACTTCACATTGAGATTGGACAAGGCAACCCAGCAGGAGGAAAGAGCCCCAGGGGCCGGCACAAGGATCAGAGACCCGCTCATTCCTATGCTCATTCCTATGCTCCGGAGTCCCATCCAAAACACAAAGCTGAAAACTGTTGCAGAGGCCCTAGTGCAGAAGTGTGCTTGTTGCTTCCGCCTTGCTCAGTGGGTTCAGGGAGCCCTGCTCTTCTGTTGTCCTCCATCTCCTCTGGTTCTTCATTCTTCCTGCCTCCTCCCTATGTTCACTAATTCCTGTGTTCTTAGAGGAATCTCTAGTTATAGATAGATTTGCGTTTTTAAAAATGTGATAATACCACTTTTAAAAAGTATTATTTTATGTTATATAATGGGTACCTCAATATGAAGTATGGTGCTAGCTGTGATTCAAACCAAACCTAACCAAACCAAACATGTTTTGGGGGTTGTTTGTGTTTGTTTGTTTTTGTTTTGGGTTTTTTTTTTTTTTTTTTTTTGTATCTCGGGTATTCTTTATCTAGTTTTGGTGTGTACACATTTTCTTGTAAGTGCTTGTTAGAGTTTGCTAGTGAAACCATTTGAGTCTAGTATTTTGGGAGAAGTGATGTCAGATGTTTGGGAAGTCGATGTCTTTTCAGGTACAATGATAATGGTATTATCTGTACCCTTTAAGTGAGTATTGGTAGTGTGTGTCCTTCAGTGAATAGGCTGAGTGCTGTTCAGATGACAGCATCTGTAATCAACACTTCTTCCTGCTTTTCCGTTATTGTCTTTTGATATCCACAGGATTAGTAATGCTGGCCCATCTATTATTCCTGGTATTGCTAACATATAGGCAGCATATAGTTAAATCTTTTACTTTATATCCATCACTACTTTTGGACTGGATATGTAATCAGTTTACATTCGTTATAATTACTGATAAATCAGAACTTACATCTGCTGTTTCTCTGTTTTATATGCCGCATGTATTTTGTGTTCATTTGTTCCTGAGTCTTGCCTTCTTTTAGATTTTTTAATGCCCTTCATTTCCTTGTTCATTTTCTCTCTTTTGAGTAATTTTTTAGTACTTGCTCTGTAAAATACAGTAAGCTTCTTATTTGAAGATATTCTGGCTTATATTAATACTGATGTAATTTCAATACTATGTGAACATTTTCTCCAGTGTACTCCCCTTCTCTCCCCCTTACTCATACTGCTAATATTATAAAGTACAATTACATCTTTGCATAATGTAACATTACCAATACATTTTTATTGTTATTACTTTATGTGGCTTCTTTAAAATCTGGTATAAAAAGAATTGTGTGTTTCTATAATTACCTTTTTAAGTTTACTTTTTCATGTAGATTTGAGAGTTACCCTTTAATGACCCTTTACTCTATTTAAAAGTTTTTTTCATATCTACCACGGCTCCCCCTCCTTTCCCTCCTCCCAGTCCCTCCCAGTCCTCCCTCAGTCTCCTCTCACCTCATCCCCCCATCCATTCCCCGAGGAGGGTAAAGAGTCCCAAGGAGGGTCAGTTCAGTCTGGCATATTCAGTTGATGTTGGTCCAAGTCTCTCATCCCAGGATGAAGGCTAGGCTAGGTGTTTTTCTCTAAGGAATGGGCTCTGAGATGTCAGTTCATGCACCAGGAGCATATTCTGATCCGACTTCAAGAGGCTCCACAAACTGCCCACACTGTTTGATAATAGTCTACCTTTGGAGGGTTTAGTTCCTTTCCCTGCAGGTTCCTCAGCGGTTATTTCAGAGTCAGTGAGCTCCCAATAGCTCAGGTCAGCCATCTCTGTGGGTCTCCTCCTCAGGATCCTGATCCCTTTGCTCATATACTTTCTGTTCTCTCTTCATCTTGGCCAGGAGCTCCACCTGGTGCTTAGCTATGACTCTCTGCTTCTGCCTCTATCCATCGCTAGATGAAGGTTCTATAATGACAATTAGGATCATTATTCATTTCATTATAGGGGAAGTCCTGTTTAGACACCCTCTCCATTATTGTGTGGAGTTCTCGTCAGGGACATCTTGTGGCTTCTTGGAGGTTTCCTTAGCACCAGGTTTCTTTCTAACCCCACAGTGGCGCCATCAAGATAACGATGTCTTTGTTCTCCCTCTCTGTTGCTCTTCTCACTCAGCCATCTCCTTCTCTCCTGACTTGTTTCCACTTCCCCTCGCTCGTTCCCCATTAATCATCCAATTTACTCAGGAGATCTTCTCTATTTCCCCTTCCAAGGGGGGGGGGGGATCCCTGGACATCTCTCTTAAGTTCCGTCTGTTACCTAGCTGTTCAGGGATCGTGGCTTTCAGTTTGGATGTTCTTTGCTTTATGTCTGAAATCCACTTATGAGTGAGTACATTTCTGACAAAGAGGCCAAAAATATACAGTGGAAAAAAATAGTGTCTTCAACAAATGGTGTTGGCATAACTGGATGGTAGTGTGTAGAAGAATGCAAATAGATCCATAACTATCACTCTGCACAAAACTCAAATCCAAGTGGATCAAAGACCTCAACATAAACCCAGCTACAGTGAACTTGATAGAAAAGAAAGTGGGAAATACTCTTCATCACATTGACACAGGTGACTACTTCCTAAATATAACACCAGTAGTATAGACACTAAGAACAACAATTAAAAATGGACGTCCTTAAGTTGAGAAACTTCTGTAAGGCAAAGGACATGGTCAGTAAGACAAATGACAGCCTACATCTGACAGAGGACTGATCTCTAAAAATTTAGAGAGAACTCAAACTAGAGGCCAAACTCCCAAATAATCCAATAAAAACGGAGTTCAGAGCTTAAAAGTGACCCTTTATTTTAATTTGAGAGTCTAGAATTTCTTTTAGGTCAGATCTACTAGCAAAAATTTCTCTCAGGCTTTGTTTGGCTTTCTTTCAATCTGAAAATGTGTAGATCTCATTTTTACATCTGAAGAGTGTTTAGTTGAACATAAAATTTTTAGTTGACCATCTGTTTTTTCAATACTGAAAAGTAGTCATCCCGTTCTATTTTGATTTCATCCTTTATTTATTCCTTTTTATTTTATGGTTTTTCAAGATAGGGTTTTCCTAGGTAGCCTTGGGTGTCCTGGAACTTGCTCTGTAAACCAGGTTGGGCTCAAACTCAGAGATCCTTCTGCCTCTGCCTCCAAGGAGCTGGGACTAAGGGTGTGCGCCACCACCACCTAGATTTGACTTTATCTTTAAAAAAATTATTCAGAGTTTGTATGTGTGAATGCTGTGAGGATCAGTATGGGCACTTGTGCCCTTGTGTGGAAGTCAGAGGATAACTTTATGGAGTCATTCTCTCTTTGAATATTTATATGGGTTCCTGGGATCAAACTGGGTCACCAGGCATGTGCAGCCAGCATCTTTACTCACTGAGCTATTTCACAGGCCTCCTACCTCCCTTCTCCCCTCCTTTCTCCCCTCCCCCTCTCCCTTCCTTCCTTTTTCTCTATCTGTCTTTTTGTCCCCTCCTGTACCCTCCTGCCCTTCCCTCCCCTCCCCTCCCTTCTCATGAAGAAGGACAGGCTAGTATATGAGTTCAGCTTAAACCAGATGTCCTATGTGCCCTGGTATGGAAGGTCTGATCTTATTCTGGGAATCCCTAGGAGCACATTCCTGCCATATTTTAAGTCATTCAGTCTTGTAGCCCAAGCACTTGAAATGTAGTTCACATATTTCCTTGTCAGGAATTAAAGTGGCTGAAAGTCTTCTTATCCTTTATAGTCTAGAAATAAGTAGTCACAAGTAAAGCAAAATACAAACTGTGTATTTCATTATGAACACTAGTTGACTGAAAAAACTTTAAATGTCACCACCTATGTAAAGATATTCTTTCTCACACACGTATATAAGACAAGTGTTATGGTGATATAAGATATATAGTGATAAACGAATGTGATAGGAATGTACATAATGGTGTTCAGAGAGGCATGGTGTCTGGTACTTAATGAAAAAGTAGCTCATGTTTTGAACAGTCTAGTTTTGTTGACATCAACCTGATAGCAATTTCCTAATTTCAGGCAATTTAGTTTAAGATAGAAATTTGGTAAGAACATTAATACTCAAGTCTCACCCAGGAATATTAGCCAGTTTCCTGATTTAGTTGAGAATAGGGCCTTTTCAATATATTCCATGATATTATGGGAATTGGCTCAGACATTGTAAAAGATGTTTAATGTTGAACCCTAGGAAGGAGTTCTCCATGACCTACTCTTTAAACGCAAAGTCCTGCTCACCTAGTACAGTGGTTCTGAATGTTGAGCATCACATGGAAGCCAATTAAAGTAAGATGTGATAGTGGAGCTTGTACAAGACAAGTGCTCTACTACTGAGCCGTAATACCCAGCCCACCACGTCATTCTGGTGGGTGTTGAATGGCAGTTGTCCTTCTTGATGAGTTTAGAAGTATTTGTCCTTAGTTTGAGATTGGTTCAGACCTGGAGGACCACTTGCAGCTGCAGCTCCTAGTAGGAAAAGGGGGATTCGGGGCATCATCAGCTATCACTGCCAGCTACCTCATTTGTTTTGTCGGGAAGTATTTTCTGAAGAGAATGACTTCAGCAGCATATTTCTGTAAATGATGAAATAGAAGGCTTCTTGAAGCCTTGTTTTTCCATGTGTGTGACTTGCCTCCTGGGATCCTAGTAGTCTTCCCTAAGGTGTAGTTAAAGTGTGAGCTCACAGAAGCCAGTGAATTTAATAGTAACTACCAGATAAATTGTATTTTTAAGATGGCCTTCAGCCTTCTCTCTGAGGACCATGGAAGGCTGTTTTAATAGTGTCTGAGCCTACATAGACCTACTCAGCCCTACAGGATAAGGAGATGTGAGTAAAATATGTAATTGGCATTTGGGGAAGGATCTTAACAGGGGGGAAATATGAACTGGGGTTGAGAAGAAAACAGATACAGTCCCTTGAGGAATTAGAAAGAACACAAAGTTGTCAGATGAAGATTTACAAGAAATTGGAGACCTGAATATGTTCAGGAAACTATCATAAAAGATTATGATGCTGTTCCTTGTATTTGCATTTCTCTGTCTGTCGCACAGTCATGTGCTCTTAGTGTCCCTGAAACAAGTAAGACGTGTCACAGTCTCTCCTTATAGATGGAAAATGGAGGACGCTAGCAGAGCAGATCTTCCTCAGAAAATGGGTTAGGAAGAAAAAAGGTGGGCAAGAAACAGAATAAGTAAATTCCAGACCATTCTAGAGCCTATTAGGAAATAGTAATAAGTTAGGATGATTTAAGTTTTAAGGTTAGCTATTTTAGATTCTTTTATGTTTTAGGTTCATTGGTCGGTTGTAGCCACACTGCCCTACTCTGTAAATAATGTTGGTCAAATGGGATGCTGTATTGGGAAGTGGGAAAGGGCAAAGGAGACAGATGGGAAAATCTCTTACTCTAATTCTGTTTTTCTGTATGTCTGAGACTGCTCTAAAAGCATTGCCAGGGATGGAGAGATGGGTCAGCAAATTAAGAGTACATACTGGTTTTGCAGAAGGCCAGGGTTTAATTCCCAGCATCCACATGACAGATCACAACTTCCCACAACTCCAGGGTTTAGTTCCCAGCATCCACATGACAGATCACAACTTCCCACAACTCCAGTTCCAGAGGATCCAACACCCTCAGTGGGCTCAATGGACTTCTGCAAACATATAGTTCATATGTATTAGGGCAAAACGTGTTACATAAAATTTAAAAATAAATCTAAAAATAATTAAGTTTAAATGCTGGCAAGATGGTTCATGGGCAGAGCACTTGCTACTAAGTATAGCAACCTGAGTTTAATCCCTGAGATCCACATGATAGGAGAGAGCCAACACTACAGAGTTGTCTCTGAACCCTACCTGTGTGCTGTACCTGTGCATACACACTAAATGTAAAAAAATAAAAGCCTACTAAAGATAGGACTAACTGTGCTATCACATAGGGCGTGAAAGGATTATATGAGATAAGAATATATAAAGGAATTGGGATAGTTTCTAACAGAGTGAGATAATATTGTTTGGTTATTATCATGTATAAATGAGCATAAGCTATGCTTCCATTTGCACACCATAATGTTTACATGGCTTGGATAAGTTAACGCACACTCTTGAGCTCCTGTCATCACTGTAATCGTCTATTGACACGTTGCCAATTAGAGCAGACACAAGACCTCACACATGAGAACAATGGAGAGTAACACATGAGTGTGGTGCTCCTCCAGAACTTAGACACTTTGGAAGTGGGAACAAGAAGGGATCTGTCCGTCCACAGGTGCCCAGGGTGATCCTGATGCACTCCCCAGGTGGAGTGCTAGAGCTGGGAACATCCAGAGAAGATTGAACACGTGTTCAATGCAGCGCCTCACAAATTCTCTCTAAGAAATACCCAAAACACCTTTGCATCAGGAAATAGAGAGAGAGCTGAGGTTCTTCAATATCTCACAGCCCAGTCTCTGTAAAATGAATTCATTATGAAGTAGAACATTACTTCCTAACTGTTCTTCTTAACTGTGTGAGTAATAGTTCACCTCTGTACTCAGGTTTTAAGTAGTAGGTACTAATTAGTGAAATGTGTGACTAATTCCAAGCAGTTGAGTCATGGGGTGGGATTTAGGGATAAAAGAACTGTAGGAGAGAGTGAGCCAAACACTTGTCATTGAGTCAGGAAGTGAAGTTACATAATGTGTGATGACAGAGTGAAATGTCAGGATTAAAATGGAAACTCTCCTTGTTCTGTAGGTAGGCGTATGAATAAGTTAGTTGTGAATGGAGTTAATGTTTTCTTAAGACGTCTTGGAAGCTCAGCTGTTACTAACTACTAGCAGGAAAGTTAGACAGGTAATGTAGAGAATCTCTTTCCAACTATTTAAGGTAGGAGCAAAATGAAGTGGCTATAATCTAGGAAGGGAACGGAAAGGAATTACAGTATTCACTTGCAAAGAAAATAACAAGCATTTACTTTGTGTCAGGCAGTGCTTTAGACATGCTACATAAGCACACATGCAATCTTTCTCTTTCTTTTAACCTATGAAAGTACATATATAGGCTTCATTTTTCAAGAGAAATCAAAGCTCAAACCAGTTCATATAGATGACAGTTGAATAATTAAGATTTAAACACAGAACTCTATCATATATTTAAATTTTGATTATTTTGTTCAGCAACTGCTGTACTTCGTTTCTGTGCAAAGAAGCATACAGTAGACATTGTTGCAGAGATCTAAGATTTTAGTCTCAGAGATGAGTGGAGAGATTTCTGCTCCTAACAAATAAATAAGGCAGATGTGTGTTCTTACCTTAATTAAAATTTTAGACAACCTTACAAAAAAATAATTGGAAAGCAGGCCCATGGCCTCAGTCTCTTAGAGAATAGATGTAAACATGGTGACTTCAAGGTTGCACTAGCTGCCTCCCTGGGGGCAATTTCCAGATTTGGGTTTAGAGAGCAAAGGAGCCATTCCCAGAGATTCACAGAGAGCTGGCTCAACTCAGTGGAGCCAAAGTAGCTAAGATTTGCATAGTTAAGGTATCTGAGAAAGGGGAAGGAGATCCCACCCCAGAAAGTCCTCAGAACTTTGCTGAACTGCACAGTTTGGTGAGTGTTGATCTGTACAAACTATCTGAGACCAGGAAAGTTGGACAAGTCGGGGAACCTGGCACGTAATTCTGTTCGTCACCTAGAGTGGGAGGGAAGGCCTCTGGACACCTAGGGGCCAAATCCATAGGAAGGTTAGCCTTCTGAAGTGCATCCAAACTAGCCCAAGGTCAAGGCCAAAAGCAGCCCCATCAAACATTTCAAAGAAATTTTCCAAAGAATCCAGTTAACTTCTTTAATAAGAAGAAGTCAAAAGCTAATGGAAAAGTAAGCAGGATTTCCTTGAGGAAGAAGGATAAGAAGGGGTTAAAAGGGGGACCAAGAGGAAGGGGTCATAGGCATTTGGCAAAGAGGAAAGCTTTGATTTCTAAAGCAGTGAAATTGAGTGAAATTAAGGTATTGAGATTCCCAGATAAGGACAGATTGACAACTACAAGGTGAGAAAGATTCTGCATGGTGGGCATACTGTGACTGAGCAGATACAAGCAGAATGATTTTCTGTTGTCAGATAGTCTGTTTCTCAAACTGCCTTTTTATTACATATCTCAGACTTGTGAGAATTGACTGTGTAATTAAAACAAAGTCAAATTTTCTAATCTTCTATACTTTTGAAGGCAGCCTTCAGTGTGCTGTGCAAGTACCCAAGCATTAGTCTCCTGTATCAAAAGAGCACTGCCAGAGCTCTGCTGTCAGTGATACATAGCAGCCAGGAGTTAAGTTTGGTTGGTTGGGGGGAGGGTTGCTCATTTTGAGATAGTGCCTCCCTTCATAGCCTCAAATTTGAGATCATTTTAGCTGGTCCTTTGAGGACGCCAATTTATGTGCCATCCCAGCCACACATGTAACAATGATGACAGCCAGAGACATAGCCAGCACAGTAAGCATGTGGAGAATGGAAATTGTGTTTAGGAAGACACTATGATGGGAAATATTGCAATCTTTAAAAAAAAAAAATCCCTCTGCTTCCAGCTAGAGTATTTTTTTCTTCCCAGGTATGTAATTGTGAGAAGGAAAATAGGGCAAAGAAATCAGATATGGCAGTTTTACATTTTAATTTTTGTGTGAATTTTCTGTATAAGTTCAGGAAGATAAAACATTAAGTCTAAGTGTGACAAAGAAAAGGTTTCAGCAGTTTAACATATAATGTAAATAAAAATGCAAGAACTTCTGTATAATATCAGTATCCAGATTTGCCTTTAATCTTTTTGGTATCAGTGTATGTTGTGTATGCTGTGAGTATGTGAGAATGCAGATGTGTGCATGTTAGGGCACATGTACAGGTCAAAGGACAACCTTGATCACAAAAAGTTATTAGTGAGATAGTTCACACTATTTTTTTGAGATAGGGTCTCTATACATAGCCCTGGATGTCCTGGAATTCACAGAACTCCAGAACTCTGGCTGGCCCTGAATTTTCAGAGGTCTTCCTGCCTCTGCTTATCTAGTGCTGGGATTAAAGGCTTGTGCCACCATGCCTAGCTTCAGTTTACCATTCTTTGTACTAAGTTTTTAGATAGTACATCTGGGGATGCGATTCAGTCACAGAGAAGGAAGAGAAGAAGAAAGGGCTATCTAGCTAATGACTGCCATATTGGGCAGCAGATGTCTAACATGATTAGTTCAGTAATAATCTTTTTCTAATTTTCCAACAGACAACTATGGCTGCAGGAGTCTTGCCGCAGAATGAAAAACCATACTCCATTCTGGCGAATAACAGTGGGTTTGCTGCAAGCATGGATGGTAATAATCTCTTTAATATACTTTGTGCCTCTGTGGAAACCCATACTTAATAAAAGTAATTATGTGAAAGTTTCTGGGAAAAAAAAAACCCAACTCTACTCTCACTTCAGAAGCCACGTTTAGAACCTTTCATTCTGTCTCACTGTTTGGCTTGGTAGAATTCCTTTGGAAAAAAAAAAAAAGGTGAAAAATTCTCTTGGTCTTTTAAAATAGAAATGTTAGAAACAGTGTTTGTCTCCTGCATTATTATCTTAAACTGAGATTATACATATGTTCCTATCATCAAACACCTACTTGTAAAGCAGCCATTTCTTTCTTTTTTCTTCAGTTGCATGCAAGAGTCACTTGCAAAGCATATTCAAAAGCACTCAGGCCCCACTCTGCCAATGTTTTCTGTGTGGATATTTCTGTGTATATATATACCCAGGCAAGAAAGCACATAACTCACCCCTATAACGGTACCTGCCTCGCATCCTTATGCAGTTTTGAGCTAGGAAATGGATGACACATTTCCACTCTGGCCTTGTTGGTTGTGTTAAGCATCTTTCCATTGCTGTGGCAAAGTACCCAGTAAAAATTGATGTAGGCTAATGAGATGATGACTCAGTGGGTAAAGGTGCTGGCCACCAGGCCAGAGTACCCAAAGTTGACCCTAGAACCTACCTGGTATAAAGAGAGAACCAATTCCTGCAGATTGTTCTTTAGCTCCATACTTCTGTATGCACCCAATATAAGTAAATATGATATTAATAAAATTTTAATTAATTCGAAAGAGAAAAATGGTTATTTGGCTCATGGTTTTAAAGGTTTCAGTTTATAGCCATCTGGCCCATTCCATTTGAGCCTGTCTGAGGCCAGACATTATGACAGAAGTATATGCAAAGGAAACTCCTCACTGGACTGGGAACAAAGACAGGACAAGTCACTGGCCCAATATTTCTCTTACGGGCATGCTCACAGTGACTAACTTCCCCCAGAACCCACCTTTTCAAGGTTCCACTGTCCTTCAGTAGCAGACTGATGACCTGTGAGGGGCATTAAGATCCCAACCATAACATGGACCTTGTGGCCATCACAAGTAATAGCCAGAAGAGGTGTTGAACATTTCCTTGGCAATACGTTGTAGAGTTTTCTAACTGTGCAAATTCATTTCAGTTGGGTGAAGAATAGACTTTGCAGGATTTCTTCTCAGAGTGTGGGTGAGATGATAGGCAAGTAAAGGAGGAGGTTCCGACTACAGCTGTTGGGTTCAGTGCTTGCTGGGAACAATGAGCTCTCAGTTCGCTGTGTTCCTACTGGAGTCTGTCCATTCCAGGAGGGCCCTCTCACACATAGAGACAAACTGTGTTTCTCACGTGGGGATTCCAAAGCCTTGTAGATTCCCCCGTCTGTCTGTGGTGTCTGGTAACTACCATTCATACCAGTCCTCTTACCTGCTATTTTCCTTGGTCTTCAAATACACGACAGTGTCCACCCTATGCTTCCCCACAGAATCACCCAGGCAACCGATTTAACAATCATGCAAGCCTCCCTCCTTCTTCCTTCATCAGGGTTATTTTCTAGTGATTTTTTTTTTCTGGAGGGGATCTATTAGTTTTGAGACAGGGTAAACTAAATTACACAGGAGAAAACTAGAGCTTCACCTACTGAATCCACTTATCCCAGGTTTCAGAGACACCCAAAACACTCAGCACATTCCCAAATGCCTCAAGGAAGGAGACCATTGCCATCTACTTGAGAAACTTGGTTTTTTAAATTTTTAATTGAATATTTTATTAATATTTCCTCTCATATAATTATAATTTTTAATTTAAAAAATCTGGAAAATTTACTTTTATTTAATTTCTAAAAATTGTATCTCATTAAAGGTAGTTATATCTTATTATATTTTAGGGTAGAGAATAGTTTTTGAATGTTACCTAATGAATTATAGGAAAATTTAATGTTTAGGTATGTGAATACATAACTTTTAGAGGACAAAGTAGTTCCAGCACCAGAGAAGAAGGGACAGGGGGATCTTGGGGTCTTGCTGGCTGGTCTAGCCTAAGCCTAGCTTAACTTATGGTGAGCTTCAGGCCAGTAAGAAACCCTGTCTCCAAGATGAGTGACACCTGAGGTTGTCCTCCAGCCTGTATTGCATGTACGCAGGCAGGCAGGCAGGCAGGCAGGCAGGCAGGCAGGCAGGCAGGCACATGCACACACGCTTTGCTGTTTACCTATAGATGCCATTCCAGTTTTGTCAGTTGCTTTTATAGTATCCTTTAATAGCAAAAGGGTCTTCTCTTTTTTCCTCCTCCTCCTCTTCTTTTTGAGACAAGCAAGGCCTTGCTATGCAGCCCTGGCTGAGTTTAAACTCTATTTCTCAAGTTGGCCTTGAACTCATGTTGATCCTCCCGCCTTGATTTCTCAAGTGCTTGATAGGCACTGACCATAATGTCCTGGCCTTGTGATGGTTTTCAAATATTTTCAGTAATCTTAGGCCTTTCCTTATGGCATTAGTTTGTTTACCATCATGGCTGAGTTATTTTATAGCATGTGCCTAGGTCTGAGTTGTCTGTTTTCTAATAATGATATCTTGGAGGTCGTGCAGTTTTGTTAAAAGACTCACAGAAGTGGCCCTCAGGTGAGTCAACATGTCATTTTGCTCTATCACTGGGAGTGCCAAATTTGATCCTATCAGTAAGCTGGTATCTGCCAAGATTTACACAGTATAAATTATTTTTTCTCCATTCATAGTTAATATGTCGCAGAAAGTTGCTTTGAAGCCGTGTAGCATTTGGTTCCATATCACCTTTGATTCAGTGGTGTTAGGGCACCTATTGATGTTTCTTCCTGAGTCTTAGCATAATAGGTAACAGTTTGTTAAAGTGCCATTCCAATGCAAGGGACAATTTTCTCTTCTTTGTTGGCTCAGTTATTTCAGTGTGGACTGTATTTTGTTCAATGGAATTCAGTCTATTACTTGTTTTGATGTTTCAGCTTTTCCTATTCAGCCGTTAGGTCCTGTCAAACTTTTTGCTGTGTCTCTACCATTCCTGAGACAGAGAAGATCTTCTAGCTCACTTTTTTCTGTTTCTGTCCTAGTTTTGAAAGCTTTCCCTAGATGTCCTAATTCATTTTAGTGGGAATGGCCCTTTTAAAAACCTAAATATGGAGTAGAAGAGATGGCTCAGCATTTAGGAACATTGCTGTTCTTCCAAAGGATGTGAATGGACTTCCCAGCAGCCACATCAGTGGGCTCACAGTAACCAGTAACTCCAGTTAAAAGGGATCTGATACCCTCGTTAGCTCTGTAGGCACCTGAACTTACATGTGTGTGCACACAATTTAAAAAAAAATACCCTCATCCCCAAATCTGGGTATGGCCACTGCACTTGCCATGTCAAGGTTCCCAAGCCACCTCAGGCAAAGCTAAGGAATATAGAGATACACACATACACTATACATACCCATTTTGATATCTTTTATTTAATGTTACTTCTTTCTGTATGTGTGTGTGTTTGTGTGTGTGTATACACACAGAACTTTAAGTTGGCATTGTTACGTTCACGTCCAATCCAATATTATATTATCATTCTGGATTTCCCCATGTTTCTGAATCACTTCTCTATCTTATCCCCAGTGTGCTCATTTATTTACTCAACCCTTTTCCCTCAGTCCTCAGCCAGCCTTGTCCACACCACCCATCTCAGCTGATTTTCCTACACGAGGCCATAACCACTTAGGCCACAGTTTTCCTTACCCTTGCTCCAAACTCTAATGAATAACTCCTGGTTAGGTCTACCTAGTAGATTTTTTTCTTTGGTGGTATATTTTAAATTAAGATGTTAAGAACTGTATATTCACATGCAATTGTAAGAAATAATACAGAGGAGTCCCAGTTACCTTTTATCTAGTTTCCATTATTAGTAACATCACAGAATCACTAGTTGGGATTATGGCATTGTTACCAGGTGCAGAGCAGTTCCAGTTGCAAGATGATACTTCCATGTATTTTCCAAAGCTTCTGGCAACAGTTTAGTTTCCTGGATCTATAAGTTCGTCATTTGGGTAAAGTGATATAAATGAAGGCTACAGTCTGTAATCCTCTAGGAAGGGCTTTTTTTCATCCAGCACAGTTCCCTTGAGTTTCATCCAGGTCGTGTGTGTATAACAATGGTGTATTCTTTCTTATTTCTGAAACATGCTACGATGTGTTTATTCATTGACTGATAGAAAGGTGTTTGAGTTGCTTCAGTTTGGGGCTATTATGAACAAAGATGCTCTGAATTTACACGAATTGCACAAATCCTATTGCTCTAATAATAAACACCCGGAGTCTAATATTGGGGCAAATGCTAGAAGATTAGAGAGACATAGGAACAAGCCAGTCACTTTTCACTTCATCAGCTCCTCAGCCAAACAGGGGACGTTCCTATCTTCATGAATCCTCAGACTAAAGAGGGGAAGGGAACCTCAAGATGAAATGGGAAGCTGAACTCTGTCTTCTGCTTTATATCCCTTTCTCTGCCCAGCCATATCATTTCATTTTTTAAACTTCCTAGTCCTGGAATTAAAGGTGTGTGTGTATTTCTTAAGTACTGGGAGCAGAGACATGGGATCCTAAGTGTTTGAACTAAAGGTGTGTGCCACCACCACCTGTCTCTGTTTGGCCCTGAACTCACAGAGATCCAGAGGGATCTCTGCCTCTGCCTCCCAAGTGCTAGGATTAAAGGCATGTGCCACCACTCCCTGACCTCTATGGCTAACTCTGAGGCTGACTCTGTCCTTTGATCTTCAGGCAAAGGTTATTTCTTTAGAGTATACACAATATATCACCACATTTCCCCATTTTTGTCAAAAATAAAAAGGTTATAACTAATACAAGAAAACTATATACAATAAGTACAATAACTATATATAGTATATAAAGACAATAACTACATCAGTAAAGTCTAGTCCATTAACAATTGACAAATTCAGAAAAAAATGTTTCATTAGTTATCCAGTCTTGGTGATTCCAAAGGATTGTACCTGATTCATTTTTTAATCTAACTTGTATTACCAGCCAAAAATTATCTTTTGATGTCTCTCAAACTTAAACACTTCACACTTCTTTATAGTTTTTTTTTTTTCTGAATCTGTAACTAGGAAAACTGTAACTATCTAGTCTTCCGCTCCATCAGAGACCTGAGAAGGAAATAATATTAACCTGAGTAAACATGAAGGACAAGTAAATGACTCCCCAGCTGCCTGGACAGTCACCCACGGTTCCACTGCAGTGTTGGAGGCATCCATCCATCTTTGGCTTACAGGCCTACCAAATCTGACAGACTTCTCTATGAAGCAGAATGTTCTTAAAGACCTTCTGACCTTGTCTTGACAATGTTCGCTAGTCCTTTCTTGTGTGTTCTGCTTGTCCATTTGGGGCATCATACTGTCAGCAGTTAAGGCAAGAACAATCTCTTGCCCTGTGGCTCACTTTTGCCACAAAGAAAGTAAACTCTGTATGGAGTTTCTTCAGTGCCCATCATCTTTTTTTGAAGTAGTTTAGTGCTGCCCAGAGCAGTCATATCTCATTGTCATAAAAATAAAATTAACCTATGTTATTAAAACATCTTACATGTCATATTCTGAAGTGTTTGAAGATGACCTGTCTATCTAAAATATATCTGTTTGACCTTGAAAACACATCTAATCTACCTACAAGTTTGACTGTAATGACTAACTACTAACTTGAATTTCTTTATATCCTAATTAGTTCATAATAATAACTTTCAAGGACCAGTAATTTGCATGACATTGTTAGATGAGCTGTACAGGTATAAAACATTGAACAAGAGTAGAAATGTATGTACAGTCACAAATTAATCTCAACTTTGTATCAATATACATAATTTATATACAATATACAAAAATCCAATCCAGTGTAAAGTATATAAAACTAGTAGTTGCTTTTTAAAAGTAGATTCAGTAATCTACCTTTTTATCTAATCTACATCCCCCCTTTTTTCTTCTCAGAATAGATTCAATAATCTACCCTTTGTCTTATCATATTGCTATCCCCCCTTTTTTCTTTTTTCTTTTTTTTCAAAGAAGAGCCCTGAATCTAATCTCCTTTGTTCAGCTTTTCCCCTGACCATTACCAATACAACTTGTATGCGACTATTCTAAACAATGACAATCATCCATAACCCCTCGAATAACCATTTCTTGGGAATGTGCCTGTCATGTTTTTAAATTTATTTCCTGCTGTTTAGGGGAAATGGCACCTTTAGGAGATCCTGAAAAGAAAAATTTAGGGTAATTTTCAAGACCTGGGAAAGGAAGCTGTATCATTTGTTGTCCAGTTTCTGCATGATGGGAAAGTGCAGGGCTGTCTCAAGTCCTGGCTAGAGCAGTCTGTGAGGCTGGATCATCTCAGCTGGCCACCTTGAAATTGTGTGTCCTGAGCAGTTTGAAGTCCAAAGCTGATCTTTAGGGAGTGTTTGTCAGCTCAATGGCATCATCATAGTCCTTGTGAAATTGACACAGTGGGGTCCCATCATCCTTTTTTAGACTTAAAAGGTCTAAGTTAGGCATAGTCAGAGTTCACTGCAGAAAATAAATAGAAATCAACCCGAAACAATGCACAGGAAGCTAGATGAAGTTGTTTTTCCTGGAATTAGTACTCTATATGACCATTCATATCTTATAAAATCTTATAAATTTTGATATAAAATTCATACCTTAAGGAAATTTTTAAAGAGTCAGAATAAAACATAGAGTTCATAAAATTAGTAGCAATAGAATATTCCCTAATTTTAGTTTTCCTTTTGTCCCATATTAGGTAGCTCTTCTGATATATTACAGAGATTTTGCATTTTTCTTTAACAAGAAAACTTAGGTTTAGAAAAGGAGAGAGCCACACTCCAACTCCAAAGCCAGATTTAATTTATGAATAAGCCAGGACCTTAGAGGTAAAGAGCTATAGATGTTAGGTGGTGAGATTTTACCCTGTAGAGTATATTGCTATCAACAGGCCCGATGATGCTTTGACTGTAAATTTTTTTTGGATAGCCTTTCCTCCTGCTTTAGATGTCTAGATGTCCAGGGTCTTTTGACTTTTCGAAGATGGGTATTTCTATTTTTCTGTAAAGACAAAAACAAAACCCTGCTCTGACCCTTGTTTGGTGAGTTTTCCTTACAACTTATAGACTTGTTACATAAGTGGATGAGCCATCATTTCTCCTAATCAGGAGGTTTCTCCTATTCAAATCAAGTCTTTATTATTTTGATGGTGTCCATAGCCTTTCTAAATCTGTAGAAAAAGAAGCAAAGCCCCTTCCCCAACATAACACATATCCTGGTTTCCATTTTAAAGCAAACACATCTTTGAAGTAAACAGGCTCAGTAGCTTTTTCTATAGTCCAATGCCTTTCCACGGCTATTGTTCCTTTTTCATTAGCATTGAAGAAATTCAAAATTAATGAAGCATTATGTAATCTATTTCTTGGGGGTCTGTGTTACCCCTTTCTGTATTTATTTTAGAGTTAGATTTGACTGCTTGCCCTGTAGGATTGTGTGGTATATCTGTAATATGCTTTATATTATCACAAGCAAAAAACTATTTCATGTCCAGAGCATTGTCAGTCTTAGTTTGTATAGATATTCCCATGATGGCCATAACTTCTAACAAATGTGTGATTACAGAATCAGCCTTTTCTGAACTCAAAGCCATTGCCCATTGAAATTCCTAAAAACATACTTATTGTATTCTGTAAAATGAAACACATCCGTCTGCCAAATTTCATTTCTATGTGTACGCTTAGAGTTACTTCCTGCCAGTAATGGAGTTTGGTAATAGAAGGAACAAACAGGACTTTTTTTTCAATTTCTTTCTTTGGGTTGTTGCCAAGTGATGGAGAAATCCTTTTTTAAACCTTTGCTATTGGCATGATGTTTTTTGTAAGTGAAACTCTGAGGCCTCTGTCTGGAGGTAAGGACAGTTGAATTCTTCCCTTCCAATCTGTACTCCTGTGTTTTAATGTTTATCATTGTAGTCTAGAACTCCCAAGCACAGAAGCAGCAGAGTAGAAAATGGATGCCCTGGCCTCTTATTCCTATAGGGGAGAGAATATGGTCTCCTGCCCTTTTCTGTGGTATTAGAAGTACATTTTCTGTAGATGCTTTATCTATATCTACATTTGGATGCAAGTCCAAACAGAAACTCTCCTTTCTAGCTTGGTAGGCTTTTGTTTTTCTGATAGTTTTTTTTTTTTTTTTAAATCAGGAATATGTGTTAGATTTTTGCCAAGTATAGAACCATGTAATTTTCCTCTCTAGCTTGTTGATATGGTAAATTATATTGGTGTTGGTGTGTGAGAATAGGTACATGTGGCACCCAGAAGTCACCCTTGAGTCTTTGCTTAGCTGTCATCTCTTTTGGATATTGAGACAAGGGTCTCTGGCTCAGACTTGTCCAGTAGATTAGGCTTTGCCTGCCTCCACGTCCTCAATTCTGGGATTACAACCACCATGCCTAGATTTGTATGTGAGAGCTGGGGATCCCACTCAAGTTCTCATGCTTGCACAGTAAGGACTTCATTGAGTAAATTCTCTCCCCAGCCCTATATTGATTTTTGACTCTATAAACAGCCTTAGATACTTGAAATAAGTCCCATTTAGTGGTGCTGGATAATGCTATTATGATGTATTGCTGGATTTGCTTTGCTAACATTTTATTAAAGATTTTAGAATATAGTTTAAAATACTTTATGTATTAGAAAATCTCTAGCTTTATAAAAAGAGGGTTAGTATATGTCCCCCTTTGTGTCCTAGATTTTGTGTAAGATTGCTACTCTTTCTTCTTTAAATGTTTGGCAGAATTCTCTAGTACTCAGGTAAACCTAGAGATTAGTTTTACAGGACTTTTTTTTATTTCTGAGCTAGGTTTCTTTCTTTCTACAGGACTAGCCGGGTCTTCTCCTGTTAAGTCTTGGTAGTTTGTAGTCTTTAAGAAGTTTTATATTTCTTCTAAGTTGTCAAAGTTAGGAGCGTGAAGTTGTTCCTACAAGTACCATATCATCGTTTCAAGTGTGTCCAGCCCATGACCGCTAAATATGTCCAAGAATAGCAAAGAATGCGGCATAACACAATATTGTAAACTTGCTAAGTTTCCTTTGTGTGTACGTGTGTGTTGTGGTTTGTAACTTGGTTGCACAGTTCTGAGTGTGCACTGTGAGTTTGTATGTAACGTTGTGTCAGGTGTCAGAAGGTTGGACAAGTGAATGATGCCTGATTGAAGGGATAGCTCATCTGCTTTGCAGTCTGTCAGCTTTTCCGGAAGCTTGTCAGTCACATCAATCACTTTGCTCATGAAGCCAGTAGAAGGCTGCCACTGCCTTCCTGGTGGAAGTTCTTTTGACTTCTGTGCCTGCTCTGTGCTCTGCTTGGGGCTTAGGTTGGTGTGAGATCTTTCCTCGTTAATGTGGTGTACATTTCCTCTACTGCTGTTCTGTGTAATCCAGTATGCCCCATTATCATTTTGATTCAGTTCTGTGTGTTATGTAATTTCCTTTGAGACTTTCTCTGTAGGCTACAAGTTAATGTAGACTTTGATATCTAATATCGAAGTCTTTAGCGGTTTTTGCCTGTTGTCTTTCTGTTAATGATTTCAAGTTCAGATTTGTTGTTGTTGTTCAGAGAACACTGTAAGCTTCCAGTCCTTTTAAAAATTAGTGCCAAGGCTCATTATAGTTATAGTCCTTATTGAATAATTTCAATGTTACATATGTGCTGATTATTTCTTTTCATTCAAGTTGTGATTTTCTTAATTCTTGGTGTAACAAATAATTTATGACAGATTTTTGGAGCCTGCTCTTTGTTTTTCCTTATCAGCAGTCTGTTTATGGGGAGTCAGCTACAGAGAGACATGAGATGTGTTGGCTCAGCCTCCCACTGACAAACCACTACCTATACCGTCCCATGGCATGTGGGCAGGTGGAAGTGCACCTCTCCACTGCTCTGCTGACACCTTACGGTAGAAGTGGGACAGCCTGACATGGTCAGGGTGCCTTTGAATCAGCAACATTAGCCCCTTGAGAAAGGCAATGATGACCTGGGCCCCACTGCTGTCTCAGGTAGATGGGAGGAGATGACTTGTGGTTGAACCTCATTTTCCTGCTGTGCCCTATGAGTCACTTCCCCAACCTTCTGTTCAGTGGAGCCCACTAACACCACTGGATAGGAAGATCACACCTCCTTCCTTCTCATTGATAGAAGGTTAAGGTGGAGGAGACTCAGGTTGGTTTCCTGGGCTCCAGTGACACTGGAGGCAGCAGTGTGAACTAACCCTGCTTCATGCTTCATTGTTCAGTCTTGTTTCTACCAGGGGAGTGTGTAGATCTGTCAGCCTGCTAGGCCTCACTATGACCACAGTTTGGGTCAGTCATGATTTGCTCTGCTTTCTTCAGTCTTCTTGATGCTGGTGAGGATGGAGGTTGTGCTGAGGACCTGATGTGGGAGAGGATAGCAAACCTTATACTGACTAGCTGTGTGTGCATCAGGCTCCCATTAGTACCTAAGACACCACTTACCAGGAGAATTGCAGTATTGTTCATTTGTACTTGGCAAGGAATTTGAAAACATCTCAACCCAGCTTGTCGTTTTAATCTCAGCAGGCAAAGTACCACAGCCTTCCTTCAAACAGAATGCAGGAAACAGAAAACTAGTTCTGATGAATACCCTGTGCCACTCTGATAGATTTGCTCTTGCCCTTCTAATACATCTGACTGGGTCAAGGCCACCTCCTTTTCTGCAGGGTCCAGATGTTGGGGGGGATGAACAACTTTCTGTTTGCTCCCCTTGAAACTGGAGTAAAAGAGAATGTAGCAGTCACTACCCCTATCTTCTCCTCAGCAACTCTAAAAACCACCAGTCAACATTCTGTTTCTACAAATTTCCTTTTTCCCAAACATTTTGTTTTAAACAAAATCATACAATGCATCGTCTAGTGATTTACTAATGTCTCTTAGCTTGATGATTTTTGAGGTTCATTTTGCTGCATGTATTAGTACTTACTATTTCAGGTTGCATAGATAATATCGTATTTTAAATGTACCAGTTTATGAATGTTTGGGTTATTGCCATGTTTTGGCTATTATAAGTACTGACTGTACAGAGCTATGTGTAGACTGTCTTTCACTTACTTGGATTTATACCTAGGAGTCAAAGGCTGGTCCATATAGTCATTTTATTTAATCATTTAAGGAGCTGCCAGACTGTTTTCCAAAGATGTTGGCCCATTGGACATATTTCCACAGGCAGTGAGTGAGGCAGGGTTCCTTGTCTGCCTTGGATCTAACTATTCAATTATAGCCATCCTGAAAGGTATGTAGAGATATTTCATTGTGGTTTTTATAAACATTTTTCCTAATGGCTGGTAGTGTAATACATCTTTTCATCCATTTATTGATCATTTTTATATCTGTCTGGGAGAAATTTCCACTAAAATCATTTGCAATTAAAAATTATTAGTATCTAATTTACATAACAAACCTTCACACTTCAAAGAAGTCATTGGATGTTACTGTAAACATAAAGCTGGTCAGTCATCACCACTATGTTAATCCAGAACATTTCATCGGACCAGTAAGAAATCTTGTAGTAGCTAGAAGCCGATTCCCATCCCACTGTCTCCCTGGTCCCTGAAATCACCAACTTTTCTATCTCTATAGATTTGACAATAGGCTTTGTATTTATCATAAATGAAAATAACGCAGTGTGTGCTGCTTTATATCTGCATTTAAAATACTGCTGTCAATCTTCAACTTCATTTAAGTAAAACAGCACCTAATCCTTTTTATGACTGAGTAATATTCATGACACGAATGTAACAGTTTAATATTCAGTTTGGGTTGAAGGACTTGGGTTGTTTCTGCTTAGGCTGCTGTGAGCAAATGTTGTTATGAATATCTGTGTACATATTTTTCTGTGGGTTTATCATTCTGTTGTTCTTGGGCACAAACCTTGGAGTGGAATTAAGAGTTCATGTAGTAACTATGTTAAACATTTTGAAGAATCATAGGCACAAAAATAAATGTTTTTGATTTGCATTTCCCTATTGACTAATGATATTGACTAATGTCTTTTCAAATATATGTTGACTACCTCTTTCTCTTTCTGGTAGAAATGCCTATTCAAATTCTTGGTCCATTTTGAGGTTGGGTTATTGGGCTTTGTGTTGTTGAGTTGAGTCTGTTGTGAGAGTTCTTCTGGACCCTACTTTATTATATCCACCTTTTCTTTTTGTTCCTCTAATTTTCTTGTACGTTTTGAGGTTTTGTTCCACTTCATTATTTAGGTATAATTTCTGTTCCTACCCACTTTTCTATGCTTGTTACAGAAATCACATTTCTCTGTTTTATGACCAACAAAATACAATTACATGCATGTTTTTCCATATAGCTCTTTTAAACTAACCAAAAGAAAGAGAGGAAAACAGACATACTATGTGATATGACTTGTCTTTTATATCTTACTAACCTCTACTGTACCAGTATCCCCTCTTTTTTATTACCAGCTTGGATAGCTTGCTTTCAACACAAAGAACTTCTAGAACCTCCTAAATGGGCCCACTACACAACAAATTCTGTTTATATTTATCTAAAATGGCCTGTATTTATACCTCATTTTTGAAAGATGATCTTATAAAATCTTTAATTTGTATTTTATTTTCGGCAATTTGAATATGTACCCCTCTATTTGTGGCCTCCATTGTTCCTAGTAAGAAGTTAGGTATTTAGTCTTATTGGGGTTTTCTTGTAGGTGAGGAGTAAAATGTTTATCTTGAGGTGTGTTAAGGACCTGTGTCTGAGTGTCTGGCTGTGGAGCCAAGGGTTTCCCACTGGGAGCCCGCTGAGCTCCTTCAGTGCTTGTTCCCACCCTTCATCACATCCAGGAGGTAGGAAGCCATCATTTCTTCATTCTTTTTCACCTCTAGTCTCCTGGCACATCCTTTGCATGTGTGAGGTTGACCACATTTTGTAGAGGCTTTGTTCATTTTTCTTAATTCCTTTTTCTCTTTGTCCATGTATATAATTTCTGTCATCAGGTTCTCTAATTTCTGGCTTTGTTCCTGCTGTTGAGTTCCACAGTAAATATATTTTGTTATTTCTGTACATCTGCACTTCTGAACTTGATTTTCTTGTTTTAATACTTTTCTATGTCTTATTTTCATGTTTTCCTAGGATAGGACATCACTACAAATGAAGTGAATGGGGTAGTTTGGGCCTGACACTCTTAGCATGGTGGAACTAGCAGAGGCTCGTAAGGAGCCCAATGAATGCAAAGACTCTTCATAAACCAGAAGACTGGCTAAGGTGCCAGTGCAGTCTGACATGACCTACAGATTCAGCACAGTCCCTATTAAAATCCACTAGGCATAGAAAAGAAACATCCATCCAAATTTTAAGAACAGTCTCAAACCTCCAAACAGGCAAAATAATCTGGAAAAATATTATGCAAAGCTACATTAATCAAAGTAAAGACAACTATATAGTGTAATAGAATGGAGAGCCTAGAAAGAATCTCTGTGTATATGATTATCTTTTTCTTTTAAAAGATTTATGACATTTACTTGTGTCTGTGTATTCGTACATGGAGGTCAGAAGACAACTTGTGTAGGCTGCTAGGCTTGATGTGACAAATACTTTTACCAACTGAGCCCTCTCCCGGTCTGTTTTACTTGGTTGTGGTGGGAATGAAACTCAGGACCCCAAGTATGTTTGGCAAATACCCTGCCACTCCCCAGTCCTCAAATGATTTGCAACAAGTGTAGCAAGACTGTTTAGCAGGGCAATGGACCTGTTTTCAACAAAGGATACTAGAAACACTGGCTTATTCACTGTGAAAGAGTGATATTGGGTTTGTCCTTATGCTACATTAACCCCAAAGCCATGTTTTTAGGTAACAGAACTAGAAAGCTATTTCAGTTCCCATTTTATGTCTTACGTAATGTGGATTTTTGTTTTGTTTTTGTTTTTTAAAGACAGGGTTTCTCTGTGTACTGGAACTGTACTGGAACTCTCTGTAGACTAGGCTGGCCTCAAACTCAGAGATTTGCCTGCCTCTGTCTCCCAAGTGCTGGAACTGTAGAAAGGTGTGCGCCACCACTGCCCACTGGGCTACATGAAAATGTTTTAGTATGACAGGAATTTTGAAAGGCCATGCTTTCCACCGATACTTAACAGATGAAGAGTTTTTACAGAGGAAACCTACCACAGCCACAGCATAAGAGTGTGGAGAAATGCTGTGCCTGGGTCTCAGGCAAGAGCCTTTGTAGCTGGGCAGAACCAAACCGAAGAGTACTGAGGAGCAAGATGAGATACTTCATACAAAGTACAAAGTTATACATTCTGACTAGCACAACTAAAACAGAAGTTCTGCCTTGAGTGGTTTCAGTAGGTGGTTCAAATCCCACGCATCCAAGTGCCAAGCCTGGTACTCCAAGGACTGGCCATTTCTTGTGTCCAGGGTTTCATCAAAGCCTATTTTCTGTTCAGAGAATCTCATAAGAGGTCCAGGGGAAAGGACAGTCCTCCGCACACCTTCTTAGGTCCACACGTGAGTACATCCAGGTGTTTAGTTCAGCTGTGGTACCGACTTTGCCTCTTGTTCTCCTTTCTGGGATAAGGCCGCTTCCCACAAAGCAACCGCTGCTCAGCATTAGTCCAGAGAGCTTGCTCATGCTCCATCACATCTGTCTCTCAATAAGCACTAACTCTAGTTCATCCTTAATAAAAAAACAAAACAATTCCTTGAACTTGAAATGTTTTCAAAATATTTGAAGACAGAAATTGTCATATTCCTGCTACATCTGAGTGTTTGTAGACCTCTCAGTGTAATTTGTCTGGGGCCCTTCTCTTCCAGTCACAGCCAAATCTTTATAAAAAGCCTGCTGCCTGTAGCAGCCATCTGTCATTTGTCCAGTCTCATGTCAGTTCTGGTGTCTGTCCCTGGTGTCTACTGAACTTGTTCTTGCTGAGGTCTCTGATGACTCTACAGCTCTTGGATTTGCTGAGCAGTCCATAACACAGACCTCGAGTTTTAGTTATTTAATATCTCTTAGAGGATTTGTTTTCACTTCGAAGCAAACTGAAACTTGGGGTGGGGGAGTTGCAAGCTCAACAGAAAGATGTTTTTCTTGAACAATTTGGGTGTGAGATGCAGACATGCTTCTCCATACCTCCACCGCATCCCCACACCAGCATAGTAGACTGAAGTTCCTTAGCTTTCCTCTAACTCCTCAACTTCACTTGGGCTTTGCAGATTATTCCCAAGGGTTGCTGACAGTCAAAGGGCCACATTCTGGGTCTCATGCAGTATTTACTCTTCTGTTCCTCTTACACCTTTCACACGAGGACATATGCCACAGTCTCCTTGACTTTGATGACCCAGTGCTTCTGAAGAAGACAAGTTATGTTACCAAATTCTCTCAATTTGAGTAGTTCTATTTCATCAGGATTACAGCCAAGAAACTGTAGTATTTATTGCTATAAACATTGAACTTGTTTTATGTGTTCATTACTATCCTGTTATTTTGCCCAAGGTTTTCTTGGTTGTCAGAATTGAAGAATACATGCTCATGTATGGATAACTGTACCTACCATGTATCAACGCTTGTACTTACATTTGTATGTGTGTACACACACACACAAAGTTCTGTTTATTCCAACCCAGCCTCATAACCCCTGAATCTACATTTCCTCTTTCTGCTTATTTATACTTGATTTTTAAGAAAGTAAAGACTCAACTAAATAAAACTTTGCACTTTGAACATTAATTTTACTCATGAGTCATATCTTCCCCAAAAGTTTACTAAAGCAAAAATATCAAAATAAAGGTTTTGATCTTCAAAAGTTTAGTATCTTATTTTTAAAATAAAAGCTATTGGTAATGCTCTAAATTAACAACTATGGGATTAGAGAAAATTTTGTGATGTATTAGCTAAAAGAATTTTCATAGTCATTGTGCTTTATTAAATGCAAATTTAAGACTATAACAAAAATGGAAGATGAACCCATCTTGATAGGAAAAATGCACTGAAGTTGTAAATACAGGAAAGGCTGGGAGTGGTGGTCCACACCCTAAATTCCAGTACTCAGAAGGCTAAGACAGAGGAATCTCTATGAATCCTAGTCTAGCCTGATCTACATAGTAAGTTCTAGGTCAGTAAGGGCTACAGTCTCTAAGTGAGTAACTAACCCTGGGAAACCCATAAATACATGGACACATTGGAGGAAAACCTTTGTGATATAAATAAAAACTCACATTCTTATTTAAATCTTTTTGTGTTTGGATATTTTGCCTACATACATGATTTTGCACTACATGTGTGCCTGGTGCTCATGGAGACCAGAAGAGGTCAGCAGATCCCCTGGATTGCTGAAAATTGAACCTGGGACCCCTGGAAGAGCAGTCAGTCTTTTATAATGCTGAGTCATGTCCCCATCCCTAAAGTTTATTTTTGAAAGAGAATTGACTGAGAATTGGGCTCTTGGCCAAGGTGTAGTTTTTGAGGATCCTTTCAAATGATCAGGGGAGCAAAGGCTTTAGGGGCCTGTCTCTCCTGAAGAGGTGAGTGCAGTTCCCTGTTTGTCAGGTGGATGTAGGGCATATCCTTGGCGCCATGTCGGCCCAAAGAAGAGGGCTACAGTTGCCTGCCCAATCCCTGTTTGCGTCAGGATTACTGTGCTAACATGTCAGGTCAGCTGAGGTGTATGCTGTTTTGTGTTTGAAGTTAGCCTAGTCCATAGGGTTTTACAGCAGAAATTACTTTTGGGGATACTTAAACTATCCCTTTCTTAGCTTAGTCCAAATAAGTCCCCACATCCGGTTACTTTGGATTTTAGTGTACTCGGGAACAGAGCCACTTTTGAATCCCTCTGAAAACATCCTCAGCGCATCCTGCAGTTTTTTGGACTCACTCACTGACTGGCACCTCCTCTCTGTTGCTTTAAATATCTTTGCCTGCCACAGTGTGCGGGTTTCTCACACCACCTGTGCCCATGCCCATGCTCTGTGTGAACCAGTGGGGAGAGCTGCTGGCCACTTGAGCTAGACTCCCAGCACCATGTTGGTGCCACAGTGTCCACCCCTTGGCATGTCCCCCCCACACACACAGCTACTGTTTATCAGGCCACTGTGATCTTCCTGTACTTGTCAGACTACATGTGCTGCCAACTCAGAAGTCTTCTCAGACTGTCAGCAGAGAAGCAAACATAAGACTCAGGGCCTCCTGCCTTTAGGTCCCTCCCTGCTCTCTTACAGTATCTTCTATACCCTCCTCTCATGTAAGCCCTTGTAGAACTGCACTGTATCATTCTTAGGTCCAAGTGCCCCTGGTCTACAATATTTCTCAGGTTATTCTTTCAGGCACAGTAACTGCTTTCTGAATTGCTGTGGGGGAACACTTTTCCATTTCTATATGATATTACAGATAAAGTAGCAGTTGGAGCTTTAAATTAGACTTCTCTGTCTCTGTCTTGTTTCACAAAAGTACATGATGCCAGGGAAATGAGGGTGGAAACCTAACAGCATAAATTAGAGCCTAATCTAGAGCAGTAGTTATGTTTCCTTCACACTGAAATCCCGTTTGTGTGGAAAGCGCGGGCACAGCCTGACGCGGGCACAGCCTGACATTCCCGAGGGAGGAGGCGGACAATAACCGCTCTGCAGTTGTTGGGTTTCTGTTTTCTTTATCTCCTTTCTTCTCAAACTGCCAACTCCCCCTCATCCAGTTCCTTTAAAAATGTGATACTTTAGAGAATTTTATTCAAATGCCTCCGCTGAGACTTAGAAGCTGTTTTTCCTCCCATAGCAACAAAGAGGCAGAGAATTACAGTTCTGAACTTTGGAAGGCATGGCTCCTTACAGTTACTCTTGCTCACAAAGCAAAGTAAAAATATAAAGCTAACGGTCTTCTTAGCTCTAAAATGTCTTATTTGCTCCATTCAAGTGTTTCTTAAGTAGTTCTATCAAGAAAATTTAGGAAGGTACTTGGTTCTGAAAAACTGAATGATCTTTTAATAATATTGTAGGAGCTAGCATATATTGCTGAATTACAATAAAGATTTTTCCCTGTCTTGTTCCAAAGAAAAGTAGAATTTTCTTTTAAAATACCCAGAGACCAGCTATGAAAGGCATAACAAAATTTAAACTTTTTAATGTGTATAAAAGACACTGTCATAAAAAAATTTTTTAAACTCCTTTCAATATTTTGGAAGTGATTCTTTGAGGAGTCATAGCTTTAAGTGTATTTGAGAAACAAAATAATCAGACGTAAGAACAATCTACTTTAAATGCATATTATTCTTCCCTGTATTTGAACAATTTGTTCAAAACATAATCTATTCGTGTAGGATTTTTCCCTGTTCACATCTAAGTGGGAATCAGTAGTTTCTTTGTTGGTCACTATGGAAACGAGTCAGCCTATCATGAAAAGCTCTTAGATCATACAGAGCGATGCCTGTGTCTCAGTGTAACTCCTCACTGAGCAAGCCAGAGCTGGCTTCTACTTGCCTCCAACTCTTGCCTGCCTGGAGCCAGTGCCATGCAGATGCAGGACCCATCCCGGAGGCCTTCGGCAGTGCACTTCCTCACTGCCTTCCTGCAGGGCCGCCGACACTCCACTTCTGACCCGGTCCTGAGGCTGCAGCAAGCCAGGCGTGGCTCTGGCTCTGCGACCAAGCTGCTGTCCTCATCTTCTCTCCAGGTGATGGTGGCTGTGTCCTCTGTCAGCCGTGCAGAGGGGAATCCAACTTTTCCTGAGAGAAAAAGTAAAACTCTTTCTTATAATTTGCTCCCCTAGAATCTAAGTGTAAGGAATGGGAATAGGCTGCATAGCGCCTGTACTTTTAAAATGTTGACAGTCAATTCTGTTTATGCTTTTTACTTTGCTCATGCTAAGACTGAATGATATGTAAGAGGAGATAAAATGATGCGATGATTTGTGGTGTTTTTGTTGTTGTTAAAATTATAATTTTGGACAAAATTCATTCTCTTGAAAAATATGAGCCTTTGCATTTTATTCTCATTGCTAATATGTCTAAATTATTGCATATGAAAGCTTTTTAAATATTAGATGAAGGGATTTTACTCTGGCTCACATCTACAATCCTGAGGTAAAATAAAACTGTTTCTCATGCATGTTACCTTTCTATATGGAGGGTAGAATCTTGAACCTTACTTTCCTTGTATATTCTAGAAAATTCAGAACGCCCAACACCAAAGTACACAAAGGTGGGAGAGCGTTTAAGACATGTTATCCCTGGACACATGGCATGTTCCATGGCGTGTGGTGGGAGAGCATGTAAGTATGAGAACCCAGCCCGCTGGAGTGAGCAGGAGCAAGCTATTAAGGGAGTTTATTCATCTTGGTAAGTATGGCTCTGCGTCATACAAAGGTCTGTAGGATAAAGGAAGCAGAAATGCTTGTAACCAACAGGCAGGCCATGTGAAGGAGATGGAGGCCTTCAATGCAGAGGACCTTGAAACCACCCTTGGGTTTGCCACCTGTGGGGCACTGACCCACTCAGCTTTAATTTCTCATTTGCAAAATAGAAATAATTAAGCCCAAAGTCTTTACTTTAAGTGAAATGATATGCACAAAGTACCTTAAATTAATGGGTAAGTAGATAGTTGTTAAATTTCAAAAATTGATGAAAATAGTAAAAATGCTCAGCTATGCATTTGGGAAAATTACATAGTCCATGTTTAGTGAGATTGGTGCTGTTCAGTGGTCCCATTATCTGTCTGCTATTAGGAGTACACTCTAGTCTCCCTTGACGGAAGTGGCACTGGCTGCCAGTTCATCAGGCAACCCATAAGATGCTGGCAATGTTTCTTGTGTTTAAGCCCAATTAATTCTACTCTTAAGCCATACTGCCTTTATTAGTAGGTAATGAACTAGTCAGGTACGTATCTGTGGTCTGGAAAAAACTGATAATCTCATTGTATTTGAGCTGGGCATAGTGGTGCCTGCCTTTAATCCCAGCATACAGGAAGCAGAGGCATCTAGATCTCTGTGAGTTTCAAGACCAGCCTGGTTTACATAGTGAGTTCCAGGACAGCCAGGGCGACACAGTGAGACCCTGTCTCAAAAAACTCAAAAAACAAAATCATATTTGGAACACACTTGGGATTTACTGTTTAAAAGGGCTTTACTCATGAATTATTTTATACAGCAAGAACCCATTTTAAGATGAGATGTTTGCTGACACAGGCTGAGCTGAGGTCCACTGTTGTTAGTGCTGTACTGTGTGAGTCATACTCAGGCCTAATGACATTAATGGTTTGGGAAACACGTCTTCCTGAGTCAGACAAGCATATGCTCAACTGGCAGCCGTCCATGTGAGCCTTTTCTCATCTCTGCTGCTTGTACATCAGGTTCCACTTCAAGTCTTTGTGAGTCCATATTCTTCACATTGCTTCCGAGGGGATCATTGTCTTTGGGATATGGACCTGACAGTTTTGTGCCTCTGTTCCTTCTCTGACTACCTTGTATATCTTTGACCATCTTCCTGATGGCAAATTTGAACGAAACAGTAAAGCTGGAGGTCTAACAAGAGTGACAGGCTTTTTATGTCCAGCTGTTCATTGACTCATTCTCTTTTGTTCAGTGATTCATTCATAATCATTTAATTGTAGGACAAGGCACTAGATGCTTTCAAATTATCAATAATTTTCATAAAACATTGTGAATTATTAATGCCATTTTATTGATAGTCCAGCAAGTTAAATTAATTTGCTTTATAGATAGAAAACAGAAAAACAAAATGGCATTTGAAGTCATGTCCAACTGAATCTGAACTTCTACCTTCTTTCTTTGCTAAATTCCAGCACCTCAGTATTTATTTATAACCACACCCCAGGATTTTTGCTATATGTGTACATCCACGTCATATTGAATTCTCACCCCAACTCTACATATGACTGGCATTGTTACTCCATTTCACACCTTAGGTAATGGGTGTCCGATACCAGCCTCCCAGTTATCCTCTATTTAATTGACTTTGTAATAAGGTGAAGTTCTTCTTTATGTCCACTAGAATATCTTTAGAGTCCTTGGAGACATTTTGTCAGAATCCATAAATAAGTTAGGTCTTGATAATTTTCCCTGGAGATTTAAGGAGCTACAATGTTTCTCAGAGTTGTGATGTGGTAGAGAATTGAAGCCAGATTTATGAAAGAATATAGAAGTTGTGGAAATGGTAGGAAAACGTTGCTGATCCTATCAGGTAGAATGCCCTGAGTTTTGTGCATCTCAGCGGTTCTCTACCCATCTTCAGGGTCACTGACAGTATCCTGGCCATGGCTCGTCCATCCTCTGAGCTGCTGGAGAAGTATCATATCATCGAGCAGTTCCTCGGGTAAGTACTGCAGCATTCACACATTCACAGCTGGAGCAAGCACATTCAACAAGCTTTTCTTTATTGATTATGGCATCAAGTGAAAAGAACTTCACTTTAAAAAAAATAGGCAGTGAAGAGTTGGTTTTACAGAAAAGTTTGAGAGCAATTAATGTCTTACTAATGCTAAAATCCACTTTCTCATAACTCCAGGTTCTTATGACTGATTGCTCTTTTTCTTTTAAGTCATGGCATAAAAACCATCATCAACCTGCAGCGCCCTGGTGAGCATGCCAGCTGTGGGAACTCTCTGGAACAAGAAAGTGGTTTCACGTACCTTCCTGAAGCATTCATGGAGGCTGGCAGTAAGTTCCTTCCCACCCTGAGTTATCCTACTCTGGATTATCAAGGACAGTACTTCGAGACTTTTGACTTCCAGGCTCTTAGGTCTGCATAGTAGTGGGGCTGCTAATCTCACTTTAAATGATGCTGCCTTTCTCTGATGTTGCTATTGTGAGTTCGGGGTTCCTTTTTCCTCTAGGAGGGCCTGGGAGGAGGCTCTGCAGTAAAAAGGCTTCTCTATTTAGTAAGAGCCTACACCATGTCGGCATGACAATTTCATCTTCTCCCTGCAGCAGTTGTGTGTTATCAGCTTATCTGAGATCACATAGCTTAGAAATTTCAGTGGGGATTGGAAGCTGAATAATTGTTGGCCCCACAAGAACATGTCCTCATAGCCAGCCCAGAGCTCATCACAGGAGCTTTGGAGTAGAGTTCACTCGATGGGTTATTGAAACCAGGCTGAGCAAGATGAGCATGTGGTTGGGAATGTGTTCTTAAGAGGCTTACGTCTAGCTTTTTGTTTGTCACCCTAAGTGGAAAACTTTATCTGTGCCTATATGAAACTTCATACCTAGTCATTTATTAGCCCTTTAGAGAATTTCTGTTCTTTAACAAGAATACACGTTATTTATCTCCACCTTAATTTTTAATTTTACTCTGTTATAATTCTTTCCATCTGTACTTCATCAGAAAATACATTAAGTAATAAAGAATGTGCTTGTAAGAAATGTCAGGTAAAGCTACTGGAAATATAAAGATCCTGTTACATGGGCATGGTAGCTCACACGTTTAACCTCAGCACTCAGGAAGCAGAGGCAGGTGAATCTCTGTGAGTTCAAGACCATCCTATTTGCATATCCAAGGCTATACTGTGAGACCTTATCTCAAGAAATGAAATACAGATTTAAAAGTCTATTATTGCAAGCCTGCTTGTTCAGTGAGATCTCTGCGCCTTGTACCTCATTTTCTTCAACTGCCTTTGCAAGTGTTTTTATGCACATTAATTTTATTTTTCTTTTTCTCTTTCACCATCTAGTTTATTTCTACAACTTCGGGTGGAAGGATTATGGTGTAGCATCCCTCACTGCCATCTTGGACATGGTAAAGGTGATGACATTTGCCTTACAGGAAGGAAAAGTAGCTGTCCACTGCCACGCAGGGCTTGGGAGAACAGGTGAATTCTGGGAAGTCATATTATTTTTGTGTGGGCATGATTACATAAGTAGGAATGAGGTCCTTAACCCTAAAGATTAATAGTTTTTTAGAATCATAACAGACTTTTGGAATTAAAGACATAAAAGATATTTGAAGCGTCTTAAGCCTGTATAATAATCATGTATTGATAGGAGTATTTCTGAATAATTTAGAGCTGAAAACTTATTTGGTTTAAGCATATTTCTAAGACTACTTAAATGATCAGCTTATTTAAATGGAGCATCTCATGTTAATAAATAGTGTTTTAAATACTGTTTTTCTTTTCTTTTTTTATTTTGTTTCTCAGAACAGAGTTTTCTTGACTAGCCCTGACTGTTCTGGGACTAGCTTTGTAGACCATGGTGGCCTAGAATTCACAGGGATCCACCTGCCTCTGCTTCTCAAATGCTGGGATTAAAGATGTGCACCACCAGCACCAGGCAAAATATCGTTTTTCTCAAAGACTTATTTTTGTTTTATGTCTATGAATGTTTGCCTGTATGTTTCTCTGCATATCACATGCATGTTTGGTGCCCATGGAGGTCAGAGAAGGTGTCAGATTCCCTTGGGACTAGAACCACAGAGTGTTGTGAGCGCCATGTGGCTGCTGAGAACCAAACCAGAATCCTCTGCAAGAGCAGCCAGTGCTCTTAGCCATCTCTCCAGCCCCCAAAGTATTTTTTCTTAACTGAGAGCAATTACAAAGACAAGCTCTGTTCACCTCTGTGCTTAATGTACTTAGGAGTACGTTACATTTGCCATCCTTTGAAACTGTTAGCAACAATAGAAATGGAATAAACAGCAGTTTAAGAAAAAGGAAGTCATCTGCTATATCTAGTTAGTTGCAAGATCAATATTATTACATCCATGGCTGTCTGTTTTCATCTTTCATGTTTTCTCTACTTTGGCATGCATAAGGATTGTGCAGTGGAAGATTATTTGCATGTAAAATTCTATGTGGAAGTCGGTTGTTTTATATAAACAGTCAGCAAACTTCATTACACCTCTAGTCTGATGGCAAAAATAAAAGGCATGGGTTGATAGCTCCACTGTCATGCGATTTATGCAGACAAAACCACTCCAGTGTATGTCCCCTGCCATGGGATTTTCTACCTGCCTGGGGGCATCGTAGGCTAATCAGCTCATATAGGTACTGGAAACTCTTAGGATAAAGCCAGAATGCTCCTAGACATTGCACACTATACCTCTACAGATATTTATCCTTATACTAAAGATCTGTCATGTCCCATGAGAAAAATGTACTGTATTCACTGCAAAGTGGAAAGCATATCATTCTTAGAGTGTCTGATTTTTTTTTTTTGTATAACTAGATGTTCACAAATTTAGAGATTGTGTAGGTGTCTTTGATTTGCCTTTTACGTTGAGATTTGTTGGGTATTATAACTAATTGATTATGAATTCTTACTGGTAACTAATGAAAAATAAGTCATTATACTTTTGACATCCTTAATAACATTTTCTTATGTGACAGAGTTACATTGTGGTCTGGAGAAAAACACAGATTAGTATAGACATAGTTTGGAAGGATTGTCAGACAGAGAAGTAGAATCTATGAATGTCATAATCCCCCAAACAGAACTTTCCCAATCTGGGAGAAGGCTCAGCAAGAATGTCCTGGCAGAGATGGCAGAGCAGGAAGTTCCAAGGGCAGAGTGGGTAGTGGCTTAGATGGAAACGTCAAGAGCAGTTTACCCCAGAACACAGAAACAGGATCTATCTTCCTCCCATGCCTGAGTTAGGCAGGGGGAGGCTAGATTAGACCCTCCGCTTCTTCAGCACCCTCACTTCAGCACCCTTCACCTGCCAATTGTGAGCTTGCTCATCTCTGGGGTGCAGAGCTGCCTCAGTTGCAGGAAGGAACTGTTACAGAGACTCATAAAGTCTTTGCAGTAATAAATGCTTGAGGGAGTTAAGGATTTGACTGAGGTGGTAGGGTGCTTGCTTAGCATACATGAAGTCCTGGGTTTGATATCCAGTACTACATAAAACCAGCCTGCTGATGTACACCTGTAATGTTAACACTTGGAAGGTGAAGGCCAGAGGATTAAGAGTTCAAGGTCATCCTTGTCTGTATATTGAGGTCTAAGCCAACCTAGGTTACATGAGATTCTACATTTAAAAAACAAAACAAAACAGGGACCAAAACTTCCAGGTGTCATCATTAGTATCTTTCCAATGTGCTTGTTTTTATGATTTAACAGTATTCAAGTTTTAAATCGTCAAAGACTGACACATGAACAAGCCTTTCCTCATATATGTCTTCTTTACTGTTTAGGTGTTCTAATAGCATGTTATTTAGTTTTTGCAACAAGAATGACTGCTGACCAAGCAATTATATTTGTACGGGCAAAACGCCCCAATTCCATACAGACCAGAGGGCAGCTGCTCTGTGTACGGGAATTCACTCAGTTTCTAGCTCCACTCCGTAATATTTTCTCTTGCTGCGATCCCAAAGCGCATGCTGTTACCTTAGCTCAGTACCTGATTCGCCAGCGTCATCTGCTTCATGGTTATGAGGCACGACTTCTGAAATATGTGCCAAAGATCATCCACCTAGTTTGCAAGCTCCTGCTTGACTTGGCTGAGAACAGGCCAGTAGTGATGAAGAGCATGTTAGAAGGACCTGGACTCTCTGCCGAAATTGAAAAGACTGTGTCTGAGATGGTTACAATGCGACTGGATCAGGAGTTACTGAGGCAGAACAGTGATGTTCCTGATCCCTTTCACTCCACTGCAGTGGTGGGCCAGTTTGAGAATCAAGACTCAAGTCTCTCTAATGAGCATGACTTTGACCCCCTCTGGAAGAGGAGGCATGTTGAGAGTCTTCAGCCCCTGACACATCTGAAAAGGCAGCTCAGCTACAGTGACTCAGACTTAAAGAGGGCCAAAGCTATCCTGGAACAAGGGGAGACACCTTGGACAGTGCCTGCACAAGACTTGCTGGACCACAGCCTCCAGCATCAGAAGCATACCAGCCATTGCTATATGCCGCTGACTCCAGAGCTAGGTTTAAATAAGGAAGCACTGGTTCACAGTACATTTTCTTTCTGGACTCAACCAAAGTGTGGAGGCTTAGAAGGACTCAAGGATGGTGGATCACCACTTTTTTGTAAGAAGGACATTCCAAAGGAAGTGCAGCGGAGCAGAACCTTTTCCGTGGGTGTTTCTTGTTCACACAATCCTGGAGAACCAGTGCCACCCAACTTTGCAGGTATCCATATGGATCCAGAGCAAGTCACCCACTGTCGGTGTGAAGCTCCTGGTGGCTGGGTGCCCGGCTCTGCTCAGGAGGAGCAGAGGACTCCCTGTAGCCCTCTGAATTGTGGCTCCAGTCCTCAGGCACAGTTCCTACGTGGACAGGAAAGCCAAGACAGCACATACCTGTCAGAAACAATGCCACATGCTGGTTTGCAGTCTGAACTGAGTGCTGAAGCTAGGCGAATATTGGCAGCCAAAGCCCTTGCAAATTTAAATGAGTTCGTGGAAAAGGAGGAAGTGAAAAGGAAAGTGGAAATGTGGCAGGTATGTGTGTGTGTGTGCGCGCGTGTGTATGTATTTATATGTGTTTATAGGGAAAGAATATATATTTCACACGTACACATATAGAAATGGTTTTGTTAGACCAAAAATATACAACACATTTTCCAAACTTCTTTTTTACAGAAATGAGAAGGTAGAAACTTGAGTTTTCCCAAGCATGATGTGAACTTGATGTAGAAATGGCCCAGAGTGTTTGTGTTGCTCCAGTTAAATGTCTGTGTTCAAGAATACACCTACCATGATGCTTGCTTCATACATGGTATTGATGTGGGTAGCTTTCGTATAGGGCAGTCAAGTTCACAGAAAATGATGTTAGGAACTGGCCTGTAGTGTTTTTCTAACTGAGGGCCTAGAACAAGGAACCACAGTTTGGGAACCACTGGTCTAGTGATAAAAATAAGGCAAATTTACTTCCCAAAGCTTGTTGGTACAAGTAGTGAGTCAGACCTGCCTTCTAGGTGTGCTCCCTCACAGCCTCATTCCGGTGGGATCACTTCAGGCTTAGAGATAGCAAATGCAATGACCCTGTGCATCTGCCATATCTAAAGGAGGACTCAGAAAGCCATTTCTTGGCTCTTACTTAGCATGTGAAGCTTTACATTTTAACTCCTTTATGGTGTTTTACTCCCTGAAGTAAGACAGTCTTTACCTGTGCTTTCTTACCGGGGATGAACACCTATCTAGAGAAAAGATGGGCCTCTAGAAACCCAGCAGAAACAGCGTGGGACTGACTTGAGCTTTTGACTCAGAAATCCTGAATGGGCAGCCATACTCTTCTGTAGATTGCTTGAAAATTTTTATTTTATATTATGATTATGTGTATTTGTGGGGGGTGAGGGGTGTACAGTGGTATGTAGTACCCTCAGATGAGAAAGGAGTGTCTAACATCACTGGAGCTGAGATTACAGGCATTTAATACAGCTGATGTGAATGCTGGGAACTGAACTCGGGTCCTTTGGAAGCACATGCTCTTATCTAAGAGCCATCTCTTTAGGTCATGCTACTCTTCCACATTCCACCATTTATAAAACCAAGAACCTAGAACTTCTGAAAGCTAGGCTATCTTCAGAGGTAGGAAATTAGGTTTGGAGCTTTTGCCAACTTACAGTGTACAACAGAAGAGAGAATTGAATGAAAGATCATCAGAATTAGAGTGTTTACTTAATAAAAACTCAAACATTGTTTTCCTTCCAAATAAATTTTCTTTATTTTCCATTATAAACTGAAAAAAAAAACTTTCATTCAGACAGCAAATATTTTTCATGCATTATTTTCTTTATTTTCCACTATAAACTGAAAAAAAAAACTTTCATTCAGACAGCAAATATTTTTCATGCATTATTTTCTTTATTTTCCACTATAAACTGAAAAAAAAAACTTTCATTCAGACAGCAAATATTTTTCATGCATTATTGTGTTTTGAAAGCTAACAAGTAAGAAGATCTTTGGGTTAAGAATGCCATGGTGACACTACAGGGTCAGCCAAGTGCCTACATGACTGAGAAGATGCCAGTTTGGGTCAGGTGCTGTCAGTTGTACCTTTAATTGGATTACTCAAGGTAGGAGCAGTCAAATCTTTGCAAGTTCAAGACCAGCTTGGTCTACATAGAGAGTTCCAAGACAGCCAGGAACTTTGCCTCAAACAACAATAAAAATGTGCATATTTGGTTGGAGACAGGCTGTTTCAACATGTAGCAAGAATAAAAGCATTTTCTGGAGCCATAAACCTTTTACCTTCTTTAGATTTATTTCAGGACTTTGAGTAAAAAAGCCAATTGTACTCTGGGAAACATAGTGTGATGCTGATGTGCCTATGTTAAACCATTTTGTGAACGTGCCTTGTGTTATTCACAGTGCCCTAGACACGGGTGGACTATTTACAGACTCCTTTTACCTTTATGAATTCAGTGTCACAGGTGAGGACCAAGGACTCTCGAGGTCAACTGGCTTATTTGAGGCTACAGTTTATGTGACAGTGTGTATAGGCATGCTCCCCTCACATCTCTGCCTCACTGGAAAGCTGTAGGGAATGCTCAGGTGCAATCTCATTTCACTGAGAGTTTTTGTTCTGCCAAGTTTACCTCCTCATAGATCCATGAGACTAAGTAAAAGGCTGTCCTTTTCTGTCCACAGTGTGTGAGGTAGGCAGAGATGTAGGCAATGCCAAGCGTGGGCTTGTTTATATGATAGAGAGAAACCCAGCACTGCAGGGTTCTTAGGCCATTGCCTAAGTAAGACAAGCTAGTGGAATATCTCCCTGCCATTTTCTAGCTTAAGGCTATACACAAGTTACTGTATCTTATTGTTTATCTGTGGAGTTCTGTAAAAGTTAGAAATAAGTCCTGTGTTACCGTTTCTACCACTTTGTGGTACAAATTACAAGTATTTACTGAGCAACTAAATGGATATTAAAAACTACTGTAGTTTTTATCATTGAAAAGTTTTATTATTTATCAAAGCATAAATCTAATGTCTGTCAGAAATTTTTTAACTCATCTTTGTAAGATGAAGTCCTAAATCCTTATGTGAGACTGGCAGTCTAACGTTAGAGATGACTCCTCCAAGCCTGAGTTCTGGTCCCTGGACCCACATAATCTGATCTCCACACACACATGCTGGTGGCATGTACATGACACATGCACAGGCACATACAGGAATACACACAAATAAAATAATTAAAGCTTGTGCTTAAACTGTCTGCAGACATTCGGGAGTGGTCAAAAGGCTTCCCCTTGTTTTTATCCCTCTCAGACCCCAGGGTGCCAGGCTCATCACTTCATCTAGGGGGCACTTTTAGAAACCACACCACGTTCCCCAACTTTCTCTCTCTCTCTCTCTCTCTCTCTCTCTCTCTCTCTCTCTCTCTCTCTCTCTCTCTCTCTCTCTCTCTCTGTGTGTGTTTAAAAGGTTTAGCTGAAGTTAATTTATAAATGACTCCTATTTTTTAATCTACCCTTTTATCCAAATTTCCATTTTTTTTTTAACCAGCTGCCTGAAAAAGAAGACTGTCTCTTGAACTCTGTCTGTGCCTCTGAATCAAGAGACAGGGCTGCCTACTTCAGTGGCCCTGCTCTCAGTGGTTTGCAGGGATGACACTAGTTTTAGAAAAGCTCCTGTGTTAGTCAGGCACCCCTAGAGGTGCAGGCCCTAAGGAAGGCCCAGATTGCACCTCAGAGCCCAGCCTTCACCCTTCAGCTGCCTGTGGACCCTCTGGTTAGGCTTTATATACTTCTCTTTCCCGTGTCCATCTCTGTCTCCCTCTTCCTTTGCAGAAAGAATTAAATTCCCGTGAGGGAGCCTGGGAAAGGATATGTGGTGAGAGAGACCCTTTCATCCTGTGCAGTTTGATGTGGTCTTGGGTGGAGCAACTGAAAGAGCCTGTAATCACCAAAGAAGATGTGGACATGTTGGTGGACAGACAGGCAGATGCTGGTGAAGCCCTGTTTTTACTAGAGAAGGTAAAGTAGCTATTGGACCAGCCGATGAGTTTAATTAAGGCCCTCACTATAAGTCTCACACATGTGCAAAAAAAAGTGAAATTTTAATTAGGCCTATTTTAGTGGGTTTTCTTTTCTGTTCCCCCAGTTTTATGTATATGGTCTATGTGTTTGTATGTGAGTGCAGTGCTTGCTGAGGACACAAGAGGGCATCTGGTTCCCCTGGTGTTGCTGCAGGCCCTTGGGACACCCCTCCCCCCTCCCAGTGCTGTGGGTTCTAGGAATTAAACTCAGGTCCCTCTGCAAGAGCTGCAGAGCCTAACCACTGAGCCATCTCTCTACTCCTCTAATTTAGTAGTTTTTCTAAGATAAGAGAAATTGGGGCTGAAGATGTAGCTCGATGGTAGAGGACTAGCCTAGTGTCTGCAAGGCCCTGGGATTCGATCTGCAGCACTGTAGACAGATAAATTGCTATACAACATAAGCATTCCGAAAGTGCAGAAATGGCAGTGAATATTGTAATCCCAGCACTCAGGAGGCAGGGGTAGGTTTGCAAATTTGAAGTCATTCTGGACTGCATACTGGATTTAAGGATATCTTGTAGTATGCAGCAAGACTGTATCAAAAACATGCTGGGGAAGTAGCTCCATGGTAGGTCATTGCATAGTGTGTACAAGGGCCTAGATTTGATACCCATCCCCTAAAAGGAAGATAACCATAGCCCTGGGAGTCAGGAATCATTACTACAGTGTGAATCCCGGGAGAGTCACATTAAATCCTTCCAACCTTTTCTTTTTAATCTTTTCAGCATACATTTTAACATAGTAAATAAAAATTGTTAAATTTTAGATTTCATTTTGGTTTAAAAGTATGGTATTTTGTCAGGTGTGATAGTATACACCTTTAATCCCAGCACGTAAAAGTTGTATCTCTCTGAGTTTGAGGACATCCTGGTCTACATAGTGAGCTCTAGAGCAGCCAGTGCTACACACTGAGACTCTGTTCCAAAAAAACAAGCTGGTGTGGTTTTTTTTTTCATAAATGAATGAGCATCTCAGCGACTATGATGGGCTTGTATGGCTCTTGCATGGATTATGTTATAACTAAACACCTTCTCATCAAAGTATCTGTTTGTACTCAGTAAGAAGAAACTGAGCATGTGCCTCTAAAAGCTAAAACACAGATTGGAATATATACTCCTTAGAGTTTTTTAAAAAAGTGTATGTATCATAGGCACATGTATGTGTACACATGTCTATATAGCTTATATATGTATAAAATAGAGAAGAATATCAGGAGGCCATAAGCTGGTTCTGGTGTTTGCCATCAGAGAAGGATACTGTGGATGTAGGAAGAGAGGGAAACTTCTTTTCACTGTAGCTTCTGTCATACAATGTGTAATTCTTAACAACATGAGGATATGAACATTTAGTCCCCAATAGGCTCTGCTTTTGTTTGGGGAACAATACTTGCCATTAGCCCACCATGCTGCAGTGTAAGCATCTTACTGCTCCCAAGTCTTCACAAAGTCTGTGGCTGTGTCTGCCCACACAAACTATCACAGTACATTCACAAACACGCGTGGGCATCAAAATATAGCACACAGAGAGACATACATTGTGTGGTGTATCTGTTTGCTTGCTCACATGCATGGCACACATTTGTCTGTGCATGTGAAATTGATGTCACATGTCTTCCTCCATCTCTCTCCTTGTGTATTTTGATGGACTGGTTAGCTAGCTTGTTCTCTACCTCCACCTCCCCGGCTGTGTTTACAGCCAGGCCTGTCTTGCCCACCAGGCTTTTTATATAGGTCCTAGAAATCTGAATGCTAGTCTTCAGGTTTGCACAGCAAGCTCTTTACCTGAACCATCTTCACAATCCTGTGTGCACCTTTTAAAGTAAGATATTTTCCAGTGTCTAGAATTCTTTTCTTAGGATATTTTTCAGCAGTTAAATTTCAGAGATTAAACAGGAAGCAGTAGGAAAAGATTAACCTTATTGGGCAGTTGTAGGCAGCCCTTTCAGGAAGTAATTGCTACATTCACCCCTGTTCTTCACCCCTCTTGACAGTGCTTGGGAATGAAGGACCCCTTTTACAGACGAGGCAAGGCCTGTAGAGCAGCTTGCTCAAGGTTTGTCAGGTGTCTAAGCAGTGTTCAAGCCTTGTATCTTACTGGGCGAAGCTCCTGCACTCAGTCATGTAAAGCTGTCTGTTTTACCACAACCTATCCCAACCCCCGTGTACACAATTAGATTACACCAAGGATTTTACTTTTATAAACATTTCTGTAATGATAATCTGTCTTCACAGGCTTCTCTGTATTTCAAATTGTTTTCTTAGGATAGATTTCTGAAAGAAATGTTAGTGGTATGTCTCAGTGAGTCACATCTGTATATATTGTTCATGGTGATGGAATTTTTTTCCCCTTACTAGGGTAGATAGTACCTAGTATTTCAGTCAGTAGACCCTTCTTACAATGTCTACCCTACTCACCTCAGATCTATAGCTGCCTCCTTACATCTCTGTTGCTGCTGAGGGGCTTCATCTGCCTACTTATCCAGACAGTATCTGCAGTGAGCTGGGCACACAGTGCTGACTGCCCAGTGCCCGAATAATCTGGGCATCAACCACAGCATCACCTGACCAGGCTGAGGTGATTATAGCCAGAAACAGTAGGAAAGAAGGGTCAGTTCCATGCACTGCAGGAGAAGCATGTGCTTTAAAACCAATCTTCAGATTTACCTGATTCCGGCTTCCTGAGCAAATAACCAGCTCTGCCCCATCCCTAAACAGTTTCCACACCATATTAATGAACTACAGTAAGCTCTTGACCGAGTGAGTGCTAGATAAATAAACCTTTGAAATTGAGTGCTAACTCATAGCCAGCAGCTTCCTATACAATTATTTGAGTTGACTTCCTGAGCATTTTCAAATTAATTTTTTTATTTCTGGGAAAAACAAAACAGGGGCAGTACCAGACCATCCTTTGTGTGCTGCATTGTATAGTGAGCCTGCAGACGCTTCCCACGGAGCTGGAGGAAGCTTGCCTTTCACATGCCATTAAAGCTTTCACCAAGGTGAGTCCCTGTGTTCTCCACATCAGTCACACCATCTCCGTAAGTCAGGGATCCAGAGGTCCCTTCTCTTCTCAGGGGAAACTTCCAGCTGTTTTCCCCTTAATGTACATGTGTTTTACAAGAAGTCGGAGAGCTCCCTAACAGTGATGTCAGGAAAAAGCTGAACTGTCAGGTCATTGAAGGGTACTGTGGGGACAAAGAGCTTTTATATAGGCAAAGAGAGAAACAGCTGAGTGTTCAGCAAGTGTTTTATATCTTGTTCCTCAAAGGAGACAGGGCTGTTTGCTTCTCCAGCCAGTTCCACCCTGTGCTTAAACAAGAATCATCTAAGCAAAGTTAAACATCAAGATTTTCAGATCATCACCCACAAAAACATTAAATACATGCTTCTGAGAGAAATGTGGTTGTTTTATTTCTGACCTGTGAGCCTGTGAATGATGCGGACAAACAAGCAGGGTGGCATCCTAGATCCCTGTGTTGCTGATGAAGGGAGCAGTGTTCCCTTGTCAGAATTTGTCTAAAAGCATCAGTTTATGGTGGTGAGAAGCTGCATCCAAGATCCTGGTTCTCTTTGAGTAGGACACACCTAACTCTGGGGACAGTGTGGGGCTGCTGTAGTTCTGTCATCACTCCTCAGCAGAGAATGGCCCGCAGAGAAGGGACCCTCAGTCTCACTGAGGTTTTTACATGTACAAAACACTTGCAGGTGCTGGATTTCATTTAAACTAGCAGAAATTTTAAGATGGTGGGTGTTGGGTTTTATATTTTCATGTGAAGAAAATAAAGCCCATGGACCAGTGGTTCTCAGTCTTTGGGTCATGAGCCCTTTGGGGGTTGCATATCAGGTATTTACATTATGATTCATAACAGTGGCAAAAAAGTACAGTTATGAAGTAGCAATGAAATAATGTTATTGTTTGGAAATCACCACAACATGAGGAACTGTATTAAAAGTCTCAGCATTAGGAAGGTTGAGAGCCACCACCACAGACATTAGATAAAAGATGGTGATACATAGTAACAGGTAGAAAGCCAAGACTGTTCAGTCCAGCATGGCCCCAGGGCTTCTGAATATCAGCGTAGCAGCCGGTGTGCTTCTCTTGCAACATCAGGGACTCTGAGCCTCATGCTCACTGCTGACTTCCTTGCTGGGCAGTTGTGTGAATTATATTAAACTCTCCACACTAAGTTTTGAGTTTTTATTCTAGAGTTTTATATTGATGTAACTGATAGCTCTAACATACTCTTTCAGTTAAAATGTATGAAACTCATCATGTGTGTTTTTTTAAATATATATTTCTATACAAATCTTTGTTACTGTTTTTTCCAAATTCTTTTCTTTGCAAACAGAAACTTGTTAAAATTTTTACTACAGTATATTAAATAGAAATCTTCTTTGTCACCAGGTTAATTTTGATTCTGAAAATGGACCAACAGTTTACAATACCCTGAAGAAAATATTTAAGCACACATTGGAAGAAAAGAGAAAAATGGCAAAAGACAGCCCCAGGCCTGGCCTCTCCTGAAGCTTTCCTCTGGGTCACCCATCTACGGGTGGCTCTGCCCTTCCTAGCCACACTCCATTGTCTCTTGTGCTGAGAATAGTGGTTCCTTTTTGAAGTAGTTATTTATTTTATGATATCTTTGAGCTGTGTTTTGAAAACTTGCCATAAAGTTGGTGCCACTTTATTTATTTACTGAATTAATATAGTTGTGTTGACATTTATCTATGTTATATTTGCGTCCTTAATTTTTTTTTGACATTTTGGAGGAAAAGAAAAAAAAAAAAACTCTTCCAAAAGTTATTTTCTTAACAGAACTCTTCCTGGAGTGTCTACCAAATAGATCATTTTAGTAGTAAAACCTTACTCTATGTAAGTAAGACATAGATGTATCCCTCTTTCAGAAATATGACCTAAGAAAGTCACCAAGTGTCTTAAGCTGTTTTATATTTGTTACTAAAAAGGCTATTAGTGCATTTTAAAGACTTTAAAAACTTTGAAGCTTTTTGGTTTTCTTTTGTGTTTTTTTACACATGTGGCAAAGGCTTTCAGAGTATATTATTTTTCAATGACCCACTGACTCAGTTTACTTTAAGAGACTGACTGTAGTGGGGTTTTTGTACTTATAGAAGGTAGCCTTGCTCTTTGCCAGGCTTCCCAGCAACCTCTCCCTTGGCTGTCTGAGGAGAGGGCAGCTTTCAGCCCAGAAGCCTTATTCCACTTCCCCAACCTGCTGCTGAGCCATTCACTTCTTCACAGAGAAACGGGATCAGATGTGGCCAGTGTGGGCAGTTGCTAAGGAGCAGAACTGGCCTTTGTCCTCATGGGGACTGGGGAATAGACCGCAGCTGAGAGAAGGCTCCTTGCCAGTCCTGCTCTCTCGGGGCACTCTGGCCATTCTGCACAGGCAGCTCAGAGCTGAAACAGGTCAGGCAAGCCACTGTCTGGGTGTACTGTCACCGCTGCTGTTCCCGACTCACCTACCCTTTCACAAGTCCACTTGCCTCGGCCTCTGACCCTAGCTGCTGTTTTGCTGTGAGGGTTATAAATTTTTTAAGTTGAATTTTACCCCAGGCTGTATTCATATTAACTGGCTTCAGATGAGAACAGATGACTGTTCAAAGCTGTTCCTTTAAACTATAAACAATTGAAGACTTATCTTATTTAAATTAATATATAAGAGCAGCAGAACCCATGCCATAAGGAGAAGTTTCTTGATACAGGTGATAACCGGACCAATCCAAACTAAAGAAGCAAGACTGAATCAGAACTGAAATGTCTCTAACCCTGTGCTTCTGAATTGCACTCTAGTATATCAAAACCATTCTAATCAGTCTCACCTACTCTGATGATGGCAAAGGCTAAGTGCAGTTTTCTTCATCCTAAATTTTCTTCTTGGGAAATGAAATGTAATAGTTGTTAATGAACTGGCTTGCCCAGTGTTGAAATATCTTTTTAAGTGCCTAGCCTAGCAGCAGGAAATAATTGCATTGTATCTGTGGTACATTCTGAAATCTGATGTTCAAAGAGAATATTTGTCTTCGTCCTTGTCAGCCTCGACTGGGCAAGTGATGCCATGGAACTTCATCCCCTCCCCAGCCCACCCCCATCCTCAAAGCCCACTGTGCCTGGGCATCTGGAGCACTTGTTTTAAGTTCTAGACAGTCATGTGATCACAATACTGCATGTCAGAAAATCCAAATACACCAGCCTGAGAAGACACTGTCAGGCTCTGTACAGGCTTTATGTTTGTTTGAATAAAGGTCAAAAACAACCGCTGGCCTGTCTTGTGATTTTTCACTGTAATGCTCCTGGGCATGGGGCATACTCCAGCGATGTTGGGAAGCATTTGCTCTTACCTGATTTAGTGGCTGAGTTAGCTAGCCATGCTCACCTTCAGTTGGAGTGACCAGGCTGGAGAGTGGAGTCTAAGAGGAATGGTTTGTTTTTGTTTTTGTTTTTTTAAAATCCAGATGGGCATGATTCTAGCCTTTCTCTATCTAAATGAAAAAGTTCTTTCTAACTACAAGGATGAAATTTTCATATATTGGAGAAGTTTTAAGATTGCAAACTCTGCTTAACAAGTGACTGAGAGCACACCATCCTGAAAACGGCTCTCATGGACAGGCACTGCCTCACTCCCTGTAGCACCCTGAAAAGCATGACTCCCCACTGTGTGCTCACTGTCCACACTGCAGCCTACGGGCTCTTGACCAGCTGGACCGTCCCAGTCTAAAGGGCCCTCAGTGACACCAGAGCCCCCAAAGCAATGGATTCCATTAGTGTGTCTATTTTCCATAACTTAGTGGCATATACCTTTAAAAGGCTGAGCCAGCACGTTCTGTGATGGTCTCTATCCAACACACCACACTCACAGCAGGGCCTCTTCCTCCTGATAGTTTTCTTTCTAAGACTTGCTAACTGGCCTCTGGGAGGAATTACTGCTCCTGCTGCAGAATTTGTTTATTTGCATAACTCAAATTCTATGCTGATGTACTTAGTCCTGTCTTCAGCCAGCTCCCCAGTTCTGTGTGAATATGCAGTGCTGTTACAGGCACACATGGGAGTTTAGAGGATCTTGTTCCAGTTTTCAGTGACCTGTGTAGAGACACCTTGATGATTAGAGGAGGGGTTTTCTTAGGGAGACACAGAAGGGCCTGAAGGTGTGCCATGCCTTCCCTGGGGTCTGGCTTCAAGAGGGCAAGAAGGGTGACAAGAGCTGAGGTGAGGTCCCAGGGACAATTTATGAGTCATTAACATTGAACTCCAAATCCTGTGATCCAACGTGGAGGCAGTTTCATGAAGTTTTATTATTTTAAAGAGCATAGACATTCATAAATCAAGACAAGTTTAAAGTACATTGGGTACGTCAGAGAGTCAGGTTCAGCAGGATGGGGGAGATTTTCTGTAGGCCCAAGATGCTATCTGATGGCATTCTTAGCTTCTGGGTTGGTGCAGGCTCTTGGTTTGCCTAAGTTCATGCCAAAAGGTTTTTATCTATTAGTCACAAGATTTAAGTTTCCAATAGAGATGCAGGACAAGAAATGGCTGTTCTCAAGAGCCAGAACTTTGCTCAAGATAAAGAACTTAACCCCCAGACGTGCAACTTTCCAATCTCCACAGGGCTGCAGGGCTGTAGTCCGTCTCTGCAGACAGCCCTTTTCCAGGAGCTAAGATTACAGGGTGTAGCACTGTGCCTGCTGGATGTGCTGCTGGGGATCAAACCCAGGCCTATGTACATGCTAGGCCAGTACGTCTACCAGTTTTTAAAATATGTTTTTATTCCACACCCCCCTCCCCCCCATGTGTATGTGTGTGTGTGTGCGCGCGCGAATTCAGTGCCAGCAGAGACAAGAAGATGAATAAGAACCACTGGAACTGGGGTTACAGGAAGTTGTGGACCACTATATGGGTGCTGACATCCAAACTCAGGCTCCCTACAAGAGCAGTATCCATTCTTAACTGCTGAGCCACCTCTCCAGCTCTCTACCTTTTGATTTCTTGTGAATTTTTCTTTTTTTTTTCTTTTTTTTTGCATTTCTTTCTTTCTTAAGATGGCGGCTGGGGAAGTACTCAGTGCTCAAAGCACCCGCCATATGATCATGAGGAGCAGAGTCCAACTCCTAGTCCCGTATAAATTCACCTGTGTTTCCAGTGCTCAGAAGGCAGAGACAGGACCAACCCAACCAAGTTAGCCAAACTAGTTGTATCTTCTGGCTCTGGATTCACTTGAGAGACACTTCCTCAATCAGAAAAAAACAAAACAACAAAAACTCCAGAATTTTGATTTCAGGTTTATATGAAGGCACCATTTCTGTAGGGAAACAATAGTCAAGTTGGCCAGTCAATGTGATTGAATATTAATGTGGCCTAATGTTAGATGCTCCTGTGTCTGGCAGGGGTTATTCCCTGGGTTTTGGTAAAGTCTAGGTTAGATGATCATTAACAGTATCCCACTTTTTCACACATTTCCTTTACAAATGCTAGGGAACAGTATGAAATGTTGGTTCTTTGAATAAGACATGTGTAGGCGGAGTTTACTTAGAAGGCACCAGTACCAGATAAATATTTATTAAAATATAAATCAGAACTCACGGTACAGTTAACAGATTACAGTAGCACCTGAAGAAGGACTGGAGTCTGGAACGGTGAGGACAGTCGCCGATGCTACCCCAATCATCCAGGAACCAGGAAGAGAGCGTCTCGTGTTTCCGCAGCCCCCTTTCAATGGGCTTTTCCCCGCCCCTTTCAGGGGGCCCGGTGCCCTGTATAAGTGTCTTTTGACCTTATCAGCTGACACCTGAATCCCACAACAGACATGTGCTTGCTCTGTGCTGTGCTCTGTGCTGATGAAATTACTTTGTGGGAATTACTTAGTCGTGAGTCCCTTGACCAAGAGCTAAGTTGCTATGGTCCAAATGGGCCCCAAATTCATGTGCTGGGGACTAAAACCCACTGCAGCGGTGCCAGGAGTGGAGAGCCTCAGGGGAGGTGGTTGGGTCGGGAGGTTCTGTTCTTGTGAACAAACCTTGTTACCACAAACCAATCTTACAGTCTGCTTTATTTCTCCCTCTGCCACATGAGGTATTCTCCACCCATCTTCATCACCAGATTGAAATAGCCAAAGCATCATCAACTTGATAGCAGAAGACAGCCTCCCACAAGGGGCCAGAACCTTCCCTCGACACCCCCCATCCCCGCTCAAGCCTACATGGTGGTAATTGTTCATTAGTTATCAAGAAACTGGCACCACAGGCATAGGGTGTTGTGACAGATAAGTAAAAGTGTAGAAGGATGTCGGGAGCTGGGTTAATGGAGACCTATGACAGTTTTGAAGTTGTCTTGTCATGACTGGGGTGCAGCCCCAACTCATTTTTAGTGGTGTGGTGAGTTTGCTATACACTACACTATTTGTATTTTTTCACAATGTATGAATTTATCAAATTAATTCACAAGTGACACTGGTTTCATCAGCTGCAGTTTGTTCTTCTTGAGAGCTAGACATTATTAAGCATGGGTTCTTCTATTCCAAGCTTAATTACTAATATTAACTCTCAGATCACACATTATAAAATCATACACTGCATAGACAGACAGACAGAAAGGTAGGCTACTAAAGAGTAAAAGAGGTTGTGTGTGTATATTACTGGAAAGTAGGGGAAAGCCCATTCATGTCATAATGTAGCCAAGAGTCTAGCATCATGCCTGTTCTAGAAGTTTCAAGAAGTCATAACTTAGAGCTGATGGAATAGTATTTTCAGCAGAGTTCTTCTGCCAAAGAAATCTTCAGGTCCCAAAGTATTGTGGATGCTGCCTGGCTTCTCTTGTCTGCTTTTGGAAAAGCAAGAAAAGACATTGTTCAAAACAGAATTTATAGGAGGGAAGCAGAGCACAAAGCCTCAAAGCAAGCACCCTTAGTAAGAAGCTCAACACGGCCAGGAGGAAGCCTAGAACTGCTCACCAAAACCCAGGATGAGTGTCCTGGAGGATTTCAAAGATCTTCAGCTGCCTCTCTGTCCCAGGACCTGAGTCCTGGGGCCTGAGGAAGACTGGTTTTGAAAGGAACTGGATGTCTGCAGTCCTCCAGGCTGCTGCTCAGGCTCAGCTCCAGCCTCTTACTCATCTGCTTCTCACCCTTACTGTTACAGCCGCAGCAGCCCCATGAGTTGAAAGCTTCCTCCTCAGTGGTGGTAGAGCTTTTAGAAGGTGCGGCTTGGTGGAAGGAAGTTAGGTCATTGGGGCCATAGCTCTGGAAGCGGTAATTGGGACTCCAGATGGCCTCTGCTTCCTCAGTCCCTGCACCCTGTTTACACAGTGAACAGGTCCTCTTCATCACTCCCACCAGGGAACCGTGCTGCAACAGACCCACCTCATGGGGCTGAGCCCCCACACATGGAAACCTCTGAACTGTCAACCTTTGGGTCCATGAATAATTCTTCCTTTATGATGATTCTGTCAGATATTTTTTTCCCAGTAATGGAATGCTGACAACAGCATTACTTTAAAAAAAAAAATCCCAAGAATCTTATTTAAGAAAGAGACAGCTGGAATCTCATAGCTAGCTGCCTTTTCATGCAATCTGCTACAGTGTCACATGTCACGCTGCATCTGAAAAGTTCCACAGTGCATTCATGAAAATGAAAAGTGCTCACAATGTCTTAGTATTCTGAGAAAAGTTTAACCTTACAGATACCGTGAAGGCATCTGAAGCCCTACATATGAGGCTTGGGAGATAGCTCAGTTTACTACTTGATCTGCAACCACGAGATCAAGGCTGGGCATGGTGGTACGCGCTTTTAATCCTGGTGCTGGGGAGGCAGGGATGGGCAGATCTCTGAATCTCAACGGCCAGTGACTTCCAAGACAGGAAGAGACTGCCAGGCAAAAGGTGGACAATGACTAATGAACAAGACCGGATCTTGTCCTCCGATCTTCATGTATATGCATGGTGTGGCATGGCCAGACATGCACACACGCATGCACACACACGTACACACACGTACACACACGTACACACACGCACGCACACATGCACACACACTTACACACATACACACACATACACATGCGCACACACATGCACACATACACACACATACACACACACATACACACATGCACACACGTACATATGCACACGCACACACACACGCACACACATGCACACACACATGCACACATAGACACACGCACACATACACACACACACACACACACAATTTTTATCTGGTGAAATAAGACTTAAAAAATATATTTTAATCACTTCACTTGTATAAAAAATCAACCCATTTAGCTAAAAGTGAGGAATAATCTAGAAAGATTATCAGATTTTAAAGGAAAAAGGAAAGATTTTGGACAACCAGACATAAAGACCAATATTTACAAAGAAAGCAAAACCTCATCAATTTGCTGGTGCTGGAAGCCAGCATCCCGTTAGGTTTTTGTGTATCAATGGGGGTCTCTGGGAATTGGAGACGGGAAGTCCCAGAGAAACTGGCTACCGTGGCTAGTCAAAACAGAAAGTTCTGGGTTTAGGAAGAGCCCCTGCCTCAATAAGTATGGTGGAGTGATCCAGTATAACCTTAAGCCCTTACACACATGCACACACCCATGCACAAATTCCACACACATACATATGAAAAGAAAACATTATGAATTTGTGAAGATACTGGAGTCATAGAAATTGTATTGGAGACAGTGTGTAGATATCTATTCAATGGGAAACTACAGAACTAGAGACCTACTTCCTTCAGTAAACAATTCACAAAAGGAAATTGGAGAAGAATCTGAGTGGACCTGGTTTTGATCAAACTATCATAAAATGTTTGTGGCAATGCCCACCCACAGGGTACCCAGTGATGCAAGGCAGTGCTTCAATTTTTGTTTTTAAAATGTATATATTTTGAATTGCCTTCTTTAAGGAGGTGGGACATGGGCATGTGAAGGTCAGGAGGGGACTAACTTGCAGGAGTCTTCCTTTCAATCATGTGGGACACGAGGATCAAACTCAGGTTTGATCATCAGACCTGGTATCAGGCACTTCTGCCTACTGAGCCATCTCACTGGTCCAAAATTCACATACATTTTAAAATTTGTAGATGTATGTCTGAGTACCTCAGGACATGTATATCCACCACATACATGCAGATGCTTCTGGAGGCCAGAGGAATGTGTCAGAGCCCCTGGAGCTGGGTGGGAGCCATCTGATGTGGGTGCTGGGGACCAAACCCAGGTCCTCTGAAAGAGTGGGAAATGATCTTAACTACTGAGCCATCTTTCCGGTCTCAAAATTTATATATTTTAGAAATACCAACTGAGTGATTTCTTTTTTGTTTTTTGAGACAAGGTTTCATTATGTAGTCCTGGCTCTTCTGGAGCTTGCCATGTAGTCGAGGCTGGCTTTGAACTCACAGAGATCCTCATGCCTCTGCCTTCTGGGTAATGAGATCAAAGGTGTGAGAACCTAGTCCCGGCCTTACACTTTTTACAAATGGGCAAATGTCGTAAATTTTAGCTGGACATGGTGGCACATGTCTTGAATCCCAGTACTCCAGAGGCAGAAGCAGGTGGCTCTATAAGTTCAAGGCTAGCCTGTGCTACAGAATGAGTTTCAGTTTCTCTCAAAAAATAATATTCAGTTTAGTTGATTTTTTTTTTTTTTGCTGTGTGTGTATGTTTTTTTTCAGATGTAGCCCAGGCTAACCTCAAACTTATTTTGTAGCTGAAAATGACCCGGATCCTCCTGCCTTTGTTGCCTAAGAACTGGGATTGCATACAGATACCACCACTTCTAACCTTCAATGAAAAAAAAAATGATGGAGTAAGTTAAAAAGTGTCCTTGTGGTCTGGAGAGAGATAAGCCAGTGGTGAAGAGCATTTACTGCTCTTGGCAGAGGACTTGAATTCAGTGGGCAGCTCGTAACTGCCTATAACCCCAGCCCCAGGGGAATCTGGCACCTTCCTCTGGCCTCTGTAATCCCTGCACCCATGTGTACAAACCCATGCCCACACTTTCTCCACACACACGTGCTTAGTGATCGTCTTTTAAAGTGTCCCTGAAGGATCTGCCAGTCAGAAAATGAGGACTAGACATAACAAAAATGACCATAAATGAATTATTTTACAAGCAGGGTGATGCAGAGATACTTGTATGTGTGTGAAATTTTTCAGAGCACAAAGCTTTAGAAGGCTGCGTGTGGGCTGGAGAGATGGCTGAGAGGTTAGGAGCTCTTCTAAAGGGTCTGGATTTAATTCCTAGCAGTCACATAGCAGTTCACAATCATTTCTGACTGTTCATACATCCAGTTCCAGGGAATCTAATACTCGAAGTCTTCAAGACTCTGTGGATACCAGGCACACACGCACATGATGCAAAGACATACATTCAGGTAAAAAACCCATTATATATAAAGCATAAAATAGTACTTTTAAAAATCCTGTATTATTGCAGTTTTTTAAACTTAAAACTATCTATAACTTTATCTTGCAACCAAAACAGAGTAATGGAGAACAGGTATACCTCCTTGAAACAATTAGACATATGTGCAGACAGGTGCATAGACATGCTCCCATGTATGTACACCCAGGAGTGTGAATGGCCTGATGTATGAGTGCCAGAACAGCTGCAATAAATCGTCAAACCTGGTGACTTACCAGGACTGAACACTGTCAGTTAAGAGGGCTGTGGTCCCTTCGGAGCTCTTCCAACATCGCCCAAGAGCCTGTGTGTGCTATTGCAGAGATATCCACCTGTAATATATCATAGAAAGGGTTAAGATTTATTAAGGAGTTCTATAAACACTCACTGATACAAATTGAACCTTAAGACAATTCTTGGAGAGTGGAAATGTCCATGATGGATGGTTCATCCTGTCCCCTAGAACAAACAGGAAGGAAGGTCAGGGTCTGGGTCTCAATCTTCCCTGGGTCTCAATCAGTCTGGCCATGCCCCGTAGGGGTCCTGAACTCAGGAGCTACGCATCTAAGCTTCCCTCAGTAACTGAATCCCACTACAGTGTGCTGTTTGGCTTATTGCTAAAACACTGATTAGCTCCAGTTGGCCTCCATAGCTACAACCTTCAAGCACCTCTCCTCCCTGGCCCCACCCCTCTCCTGGTCTCTTAATTACATCTTCAGAGCCCTCCCCCTTATTTTACAGATGGGGTCCCACCCAAGTTCTGGAGATGAGGTTAAAGGCATGCTTTGGTGAGGGTCACGGTTCACCTTATTCAGACTGTGACTGGGAACTATGACAGTTCACAGCAAGATTAGACAGCTATTAGCTAAGTGAAAGGCATAACTTATTACAGTAAGGGGGAAGACTATCCAAATATTACACCCTCGCTGATTTATATTCCAATATAGTGCTAAGCAAAATCCAGCAGCCTGTTCTTAGAGAAGTTGAAAAACTGATTTTAAAGTGTATATGGAAAGGCAGAAGACCCACACAGCTTAGACAACTTTGACAAACAATGTCTACCATGGCCTCTTGAGTCATCCTTCCTGACTGTTACTGTGTGGTACTGGGATAGAATATCTTTCTCCTCATTTATAGATATTATTCATTTTAGGTAGAATTAACACACAGTGTTTGGCAATTTGGTAAGTTTTTCTTGTGTGTGTACCAGGGATCCAGCACAGGCCTGATGCACACCAGATATGTGATCTTTCAAGGACATCCCATTTTAGTGAGCACTTGACATATTGTACATGTCCTGAAAACCAACACCACAGTCAGCATGTTAAATGTCTCCAGGACCCTGAGAGTCTCCTGAGGCACCTTTGCAAGACCTCCCTCCCAGCCCAGGCAGCCACAGAGCTGTCTTCCATTGTGAGAATGACTGGGTACCATCTGCAGTTTTATGTAAGTGGAATCAGACAAAATGTTCTCTTTCTGTCAGATTTCCATCTCAGCGCCATTTGACTGAAGTTCATTCCTGTCATTGGACACCTGTACTTGTTCCTTTTATTTCTAATAATGTTGTTGCCAGTGGATAGTTCACCTTGGTTTAGTTCTTCGAAATAGATCTCTCTATATTCTAGCCCTGGCTACCCTAAAACTCACTATGTAGACCAGGCTGGCCTTGGACTGATGTCCACCTGCCTCTGCCCACTAAGAGGTGGGGTTAAAGGCATGTGCCACCATGTCCAGCTTATTCCACACTGGCTATCCACTCACGACATTGGCATTGCTTCCAGTGTTCCCAGATGTCACAGGCATTTGTATCCCAGTCTTTGTAGATACATGTTTTGTTTTCTTCTTGGATAGATATCTAGGAATAGCTGGATGACACAGTAGCTCCATATTTAAGTGTTTTGATGTCTTATAAAAACTATTCCAGAGTAATTGGGCTATTGTGTTCCTCACTGGCATATCATGGTTCAAGTTTCTTTATATCTTCAATTATTCCTGGTATGGTGACTCCTTCTTGGGTTTTTTCTTTTTTCTTTCTTTTTTTTTTAAACAATTTTAAAATTGCCACCCTTCCCTCCTTCCCCCTTGTGTACATACGTGCCCAACTGTATGCCTATGGAAGCTAGAAAGAGGTGTCTTTCTCAACCTCTCTCCCCTTTTATTTTTTAAGATAGAGTGGGTCTCTCACTGAACCTGAAGTTCACCGTGTGGCTAGACAGGGTGGCCACCGAGTCCCCAGAATCGACTACCTCTGTCTCTGTCTCCAAGCACAAGATCGTGTCACAGCCACACGAGGACAGGCCTGCGACGCTTTTAACCGTTGCTTTAAATCTTCTAGTGACCATCTGAGCTTGAGTTCTTAACTTTCATGGTAAGTTTTATCCTGACTCAGCCACACCTCCTGTAGCAGAAGACCTTCTGACTGAGCTTGGTTGCCTGTCGATCCTGGACCTCCAGTGGGCCCCTGAAAGTTGCTGTATTTGGGAATAGGAGGCTTGGTTATTTCATTTTATTCTATAAAATGTCTTTAAATAAATTGAAATTTATTTCTTAAGTATTTTTTTCCTTGAGACTTTCTGAAGGATTGAATTTGGAAACCAACAGTCTGTGCTGTATCAGCTGTCTTCTATCCTTCCTGAGTCCTGCCTCTAAATATTACTTAGTAAAAGTAAACCATCATTTTTCTAGACTCTGACTAATGCTGGGTTTTTTCCCCTTGGTTTTTCTGGCTACCACACATTCAGCACACAACCTCTCTTGCCAGATGTTCGGCTTCCTGCTTTCTATATTTAAAACACACAGAGGAGAATATAACTGTGATAGCCACATAATTTTTTATTTTCTTCTTTGGGTCAATGATGTTGACATCATTTTAAATTGAAGACACAAGAATGCTGATTCCCAGACCTCACTTAGGAAGGGTACAGGCGAACTGTCTTCTGCAGGGCTGGGAGGGAGGGAGGTCAGGCCAAGGCCCTGAGGCCTCTGCAGGAATTCTGACACAAGGCCTCCTGGCTGTGGGCCAGAAACTGAGTCATGGAGAAAAGCTGCCTGAAAAATAAACCTTTGGGCTAATGAAAAACACTGCTTTAGACAGGCCTTTGTCAGAGCTGCAGATAGAAGTCTGAAGCGGCACCCAGCTCACTCAGGCCTTACTGGACATAAACCTGGAGAAGGATTTTCCCGCTCCTCATCCAGGTTAGGGACATGGGAACACTTTTTGAAGACAGGCAAAGCTACAGAGGGCCTGCTGTGCTCACAGGACAGAAGGGCCCACTTTCTGGACACAGGGACCCTAAATGTGAACTCTTTGTTCCTGCGTTCTGAGACGTCCAAATAAATCTCCGTCCCTGCGTAGGAAGATGAGATTCAGAATCAAACTAAGATAGAGGGACATTCTGGTGACAAACTTCTAAGATCCTACTCTCCAGGTTGTTTGTTTTGAGTTAGAATTTCACTATGTACCCATGCTAGCCTCAAAGTCACAGAGGTCTTCCTGCTGCTTCCTCCTGAACGCTGACATAAAATGTGTGTGCCACTAAAGCCCAACCTTTTTTTTTTCTTCTTTAATCCAGTATTGGAATTTTTAATCTCAGTGCTTAAATCAACCCAGTATTGTCCCAGTGCCCCCACATGCTCCTCTAGGCTGGTGAAATACCTTAGTTTTCTGAACCTCCAGGTCAGAGCCAAGGTTCAGGACTGTGTGTGTCCCTCAATATTAGTTCAGTCCCCGCCTCGTCCTTCTGCTGCTCACCTGGGCTCAGGCAGAGACCTCCAGGATAGTAGGAGCACATACACATCTTTTCCCTAAAAGGCTAGAGTTCTTTTTGGAGACCAGGCTCTCTAAAGGACAGATATCTGTACTCTGACCAATAAAAGGTGAGAACAAAACATGGACCTCAAGAGGCCCTCGTTCTATAGCAGAGTCTGACCTCTGCAACTCTAGACATCCTGCTAAATAGGCTCAAAGATTTGTTGTTAGGTTAAGTGGGACCAAGGCTTCATGTATCGTGGGTTGACCTTGCATTCACTATGTGGTCAAGGATGACCTTAAACCTCCAGTATTCCTGCCTCCACCTTGCAAGCATGGGAATTACAGAGAAACCCTCCATGCCTGGTTTATGCCAGGTTTTGTGTCTGCTTGGCAAGCACTCTATTGGCTGAGCTACATCCCCAGCCCTCTATCCACGTCCCTCTCTGCAGCCTGTATACAGGCTCAATTCTCAGCATATCACTTCCGCACGTCAAATCTCAGAGTCTTTCCAGAATTGCCTGATTCCAGCCATCCAGAGTCCCATATCCACCAGTAAGAGCCACTGTTCTGGTCCCTTACAGTAGCAGAAGACTTGGCAAATCTTCTGAAGTGACAGGAAATCAGTGTCAGTTTCATGTGGTGGCCCTGTGGTGAGGAAGACAGTGCGAATGGAACTCTGAATGCAGTGCTCAGCATTCAGTAGAGTTCAACAAACTGTCAAGATACACATTACAGCTCTCCAGTTCCATGAGGGACATACTTTCTTACACAGTACAAGCCAGCTTGTCATGGTGGGTCATTCCTGAAATCCCAGCACTCAGGAGGCTGAAGCAAGAAGATTGTGAATTCAGGGCTAGCCTGGGTCACAGAGAGGAAATCTGTCACAAAACAAAGCACAATCTATACTTCCCTTCTTGGAACACACAAGCAACAGGTGAACATTTGAGCAGGAGCACAGCCCTTTGCCTCTAATCCAGTGCCCAATGAATGATGTTCCTCAGAGGAAGTAGGTATAAGGCAGCTCAAGGATGCTCTCCTTGGAATATAGGATGTAGAAAGAGAATTTAGGTATTTGTAGGGCATAGATGTGAATTTAGAAACAGCACCAATCCATCTGATGAACAGAATGATTTCAAAGTTGGGTTTGTATTCTAGTTGTCCTTTTTGTTTATTTATTTTGCAGCATATCATTTTATTTTGAAATTTCATTGAAGATATTCATTTTACATGGCACCATATTACATAAAGATACCTTTGCATGAGCATACATTGTATGTTGGACACACTGTGGGACTCTACTTTTTGTACACTGTAAATATTTCTAATTGTAAATATTGGTTAAATAAAATGCTGACTGGCCAGAAGCTAGACAGGAAGTACAGGTAGGACATACAAACTAGGAGAATTCTGGGAAGCAGAAGAACAGAGAGTCAGACACCAGCCAGACACAGAGGAAGCAAGACGAGAATGTTGTGCTGAGCAAATGTACCAAGCCATGTAGCTAAGATAAGAATAATAGGTTAGCATAAAGTATAAGAGTTAGCAAGTAATAAGCCTGAGCCATAGGCCAAACAGCATGTAATTAATCTGTCTTTGTGTGATTATTTGGGACTGAGTGGCTACAGGACCAGCTGGGCGGAACAGAGGAACTTCTGACTACACACCCCTCCTAATTTATTTTTCGATTACATCTTATAAAAGCATGGGTTTGGAGTTATGATGCACATCTGCAATCCCAGAACTTGGGATGCTAGGGCAGGAAAATGGACAGTTTGGGCCTATCCTGTATCTCAAAAAGCAAACCAAAGAAAACAACGGGGGCTGGAGAGAAGGCTCAGTAAGTAAAGTTTGCTGACCAGCAGGTCTAGCCAACTCCTAAGCTCCAGGATGAGCGACTCTCTCATGAGGTGAAGAGAAATAGAAGACACCCATTGTCAGTCTCTGGCCTCCACATGTATATATATGCACACATGCATTCATAAAGAACATATATATACACGCGCCCAGAAAATAAAGGTATCAATCTGTGTTATGTTAGATTTTTGTTTTAAAGTAGCCTTTTACTACGGACAGTTTGTACAGCCCTGATCTAAGCTGAACTGCAAATCCAAGTCCATCCCTGAGTATCAGTACAAGCAAAGAAAGTCACACAAGGGCCTGCAAGGCAGCTCTTCTTAGGCCCCAAGCTGCTTCATAGCAAGCTGAGAACAGGATGCAGAGTCAGCTCTTTCTGTTGCCTTATATTCCAGGACCAGAATGACCAAAAGATCCTAGGGAGGCTGGGAAAACTCTGAGGTGGGTAGGGGTGGGCAATAAGTGATCAGTAATGTAGACAAGAACCAGGGCTTCTCCCAGGTTCCACGTTTCTGTAAAAAAAGGGGGGGGGTCATTTTCATTGTTACTGTGGGCTTGAGTACTTGGGGGCAAGTGTTCAACTTGGGCCTGACTGCCAGCCTTTGCAAGCTTCTCTTCTGGACTCTCGATGGGGCCTCACAGTGGGCCCATATGCTTCTGCTCCACACTAATTACTGCTCTCCTGGAGTACACACCTTCTCCCTTTACGTTTGCATGTTCAAACATGACTCATCCTTCAGGTTTAGCTCAAATACTAAGTCCTCTGCTAAGTCTGTGAACCAGCCAAGAGTGAACAAAAGACCTGCCAAGGCCAAAGCTAGAAAGATGTGGTTCTTTACTCTCAGGAAATTTCCAGCAAAGAGTCCCACAGTTCTCCCTCAGCTCACTGTTGGAGCTTGACCCCTCCTCCTGCTCCTCCTCCTCCTTCCTGATTTAATTATTTTTATTTTATGTGAATTGGTGCTTTGCCTGCATTTATGTCTGTATGAGAGTGTCAGATCCCTTCAAGCTGGATTACAGACAAGTGTGAGCTGCCATGTGGGTGCTGGAAATGGAACCCGCGCGCGCGTCCTCTGGAAGAGTTGCCAGTGCTCTTAGCCACAGAGCCATCTCTCCAGCCTGGGGCTGGACTCTTAATCATAAGACAGCGACTATAGTGCAGAGATCTTCTTGAATGTAAGACATGCAGTAAACATGAGGAATTGGTAAAATAACAAATCAGGGACATAGCTACACAGCACCAGAGATCAAAAGTGATCCAAGATGGCCATGTTTTCCAGACCATGGATGGAGAAACAGAAGGCAAGCAGCTGGAGACTCCTGGCCCAAGATGGTCGGGTCAGGTCCAGTCAGCAGATGGTGGCTGGAACCTGGAGCCAAGGTTCCTTCCCCCTCCCCATGAGTAAGCTTTCCAAGCTTACTTACTGGAAATGACTGTACATGGAAGGGACAAATGTCTAGCCATGTTTATCGTCTAGATTATAAGGACACAAGCTGTCCTAAAGAGCCAGCTGGTAAGGCTGGAGAGATGGATCGGTTGGCAAAGTGCCTACGTAAGGACACGTGAGCCTGGGTTCAACCCCTCCAACTTATGTTAAGAAAAGGAAAAAAAAAGCCTGTTATGATGTAACTCCAGCATGGAGGGGAGAGGCAACCATGGGCCATCTAGTCCAGCCTACTTGGGGAGTCTTAGGCCAATGAGAGGGGGTGGATGAAACCTGAAAATTGACAACCAAGATTGTCTTCTGGCCTCCAGATACACAGAAGAAACAAAGAAACAAAAGACGAACAGACGTGTTAAGTATTTTAGACTTTGTAGCTCAGGTGGTTTCTTTGGGGCAGCCTTGTTGTTACCGTGTTTCATTTTGTTTCCTCCGTTTTTTAAGAAGGTGAGGCCGGTCCTCAGCTAAGGGTAGAGGGCTAAATTGGGTTGCTGGCTCCCTCACATGTTCTGGCTCTCCCTGGAGTGTCAGAAGCATTTCCCAGGCTTCTAACATGAGAAAGTCGTGCCTGGCTATGGTTTTACGAAGACCTGCCTCCCAGAGTGGAATTCTTTGACTGTTCTTGAAGCTGGGAGAACAGGCCTGTTTGTGTGTGACTGTGGGATACTGTTAGCGCACACTGGGAACTGGGCGTGGAACTGACCTGTCCCATGCAGCTTGTTATTCATGCCTTGCTTCTGCTGAGTTTCTGCAGTTACTGCAGGCAGAGCCTAGAGACGATAATTGTCTACCAGGATAGTTCTGAAGATGCCTGTACTTCTGCTGTGTGCTATGTAGGAAAGTGAGACACTGGCTTCCACCGCCCAGCCCCCAGCAGCATGTGGTAGCAGATTCTTTTCTGGTCACTGCTCTTCAAACCACGTCCTGCAGAAGAACTAGGAATTCTGGGCCAAAGGAAGTCCTTCAGGCCTTCATGACTGGTGAGCAAGGCTTCTCCTGTAGGTTTACAAAGCACTGAGGGACCGATGTGAATGATGGACCATATGAGCTGGGGCAGGGCTACTGCTTAACCACCATGGTAGGGCACCAGAGAAAATGGCCAATAAAAGCCCAAGCTTTGTCTGTAAGACATCAGAAAGTGTAGGTTTGATGTGAGGCAGATAGGAGAGCATCAGAGGAGGCAATGGCAGTTCAGGACCTACAGAGTGAGAGGGCATTCCTAGAAGACAGCAGCAGATCCCAAGGACCAAAAATGAGGTGTGAGAAAGGAGACATTGAAGGGCTGGCCAAGAAATAAGGGAGGCTTTAGGTAGAGGGCATTGTGGAAGCTATCTGTCTGTGTTAGCTCTTCATCACTAGAGAGAATACACATCACAAAATACTCCAGAAAACTAGTGTATGAGAAGGGAAGACGTATTTGGCTATTTGGCTCAGAGTGTTGGAGATTTCAGTAGATGCACATTTGGTCCTGTTTTGGGGGGGGACTGAGGTATGAGTTTATGACTGAGGTATTCACTGAGGGAATATGGAGGTCTGGAAAATGAGATGTATGTCATTTAGTATCTTATGTCTCAGAACCTACAATCCATTCCCTCACTTCCTGATGTTTGCCTATAGTATATATATTTTTAAAAATAAAAGATGTTATTATTTAATGTATGTGAGTGGTTTGCCTGCATGTATGTCTGTGTACCGTGTATGTGCAATGCTTGCAGAGGCCAGAAGAGGGCATCAGATATTGTATAACTGAAGTCACAAGCGGTTGTGAGCTCCTGTGTGGGTGCTGGGAACAGAACCTGGGTCCTCTGGCAAAGCTGCCAGTGTTCTTTACTGCTGAGTCATCTCTCCAACCCCTGTAGTATATATTTTAAAAATTAATTTTTGGAAACATTTGCCAAGAGAGAAAAAGTTTTGAAGTCACATTTTATATGTGTGCAAATACACATACTAAAAAACCTAGATAGTAATTTTGAAATAAACTTTTGGTTCTTATGGACAGCAATATCAGTAGAATGGCCAGAGACGAGGCCCTAGGGCTATTGTCTGGGCCAAGAGGACTTTGTGAGTTGGTAGCATACACTGGGTTTTCTGGAAACAGAAGTTGAGAATTTGGGTTACAAGAAACCTAAGTCACCCAGCATTGTCCATAGGACCCATGAGGAGCTGGAGTGGACCGGTGCTGGTTAAGTAGCTTGGGGAGGGCACATCTGTGGAAGCTTAGAGGATCTGGTGGCTGGAAGCTGATGAAACCACAAGACAGTAAGCCCAACTTTGAGAGAGTCTGGGCTGGCGATACCCGAGTCAACATCTGTATATCTTCCTTCTAAACTATACAATGCCTGTTGACATGGGGTCTGTCACATTACCTCTTCTAGCCAAATTGGGGAACAGGATTGGACTTATGCTGCCTTTTGAAACAATAGTAAACAGAAATCATTACAAACATCAACTCTAAAGACAGTTCCTGAGACAGAAAACACAAAATGAATGTACAAGTTCTCTACCTTGTCACCTTGAGAGAGTTCTCTAGCCTTGGCACTGGCGGAGGGAGTTCATGGCAGGTGTAACAGATTCCCTGTGTTCCAGAGATAGAGCTGAGAGTCCGGGGAGACCAAAGCATTAGAGAGAGCACAGAGGAAGAGTCCAAGCAGAGGAGTGAGTACCAGGTCTGTGAGCAAAGGAAGCACACAGAAGACGGAGCAGGCCTGGGGCAATGCCTGTCCCTGCTAGTATTAAAGGAAAGCTCAGAAACCATAGCCCTGGGAAGTACTTGCTGGGTCTTATTTCAGTAGCGGAAATAATCAGTCCTATGCTGACCATTGCTTGCCTCTAACAAACCATTCTAAATCACTCAACTGCATTCCAGAACAAAACGTAAGGTTTATAGGAATGCAAAAAAGTACCCAGCACCCAACAGAGTAAAACTTACCGTGTCTGGCATCTAATCAAAGATAATCAGGCAAGCCATGAACATTCATGTAAGAAAACATACAGACAATAACCACAGGCTCACATCCAAGCCAGAATAGATAGATGGTAGAATTCACAGGCAAAGACGTTAAGAATTATAACTGGGGGCCGAGGAGCTAGCTAGTGATATAACTGGGCGAAGAAGACATTTAAGGCAGGCACAGGCAGACACTGAGGGAGTCTGTAGGAACAACCAGCCAGACTGAGCACTCTGGAAGATAGCTTTTACCCTGAGAAGTTGGCTGGGTGAGAATTGACCATGGTCTGTTTCTTCTCTCTGATATTCCGGCTCTCCCCCAATATCTAGCTCTGAGTTGTCATTAATATCAACTAGAATTCATGTTTAACAGAGCAGTTACACCAAGAAGCCCTGGGGGGAGGGGGAAGGGTCTGTAAAGAGATTTGAGATTTGGTTTAACTGCACCTCCAAGGCCAAGGGTGACTATCAGTTCACTTTGCTCTACAAGTGAGATATGAGTTTCTTAATATTCTAATTTATAAACACCCTATAAAGACTTTGAGCCTCCTCTATATGGCAAATGCCAACAGAGCTAGCCCACTGAGAATTAGTCTCAGTCCCCAGACTACTTTGCTAAATAAGTGATGAACGTTGGAACGGTCCCTTCTTTTTGTTTTTCCTAAGGGCAGATGGCCACCATTCAGCGATGTTTTGTTTCATACTTTTATAACATAACTGCTTGGTTATTTTTGATTTTTAAAAAAGATTTTTATTTATTTATTATGTATACAGTGCCTACTTTCCAGAAGAGGATACCAGATCTCATTACAGATGGTTGTGAGCCACCATGTGGTTTCTGGGAATTGAACTCAGGACCTCTGGAGGGCTCTTAACCTCTGAGCCATCTCTCCAGCCCCTATTTTTACATTTTTGATTGATTGGTTGGTTGACTCATTTTTTTTCAAGACAAGGTTTCTTTGTGCAGCCTTGGTTGCCCAGGAACTCACTCTGTAGATCAGGCTGGCCCCAAACTCACAAAGACCCATCTGCCTCTGCCTCCTGACTGCTGGGATTAAAGTCATGAGCCTTGATAGAAGTACCCACTGGAGGTAGATTTTGAGATTTTGAGGTTTGACTGGCTCTCTTTCTTTATCTCCCTTCCTCTTTCTATTTCTCCCTCCCGCCCCCCTTCCCTCTGTCAGAGTCTGTCTATCTGTCTGCCTCTGTGTTTCATGGTGAAGGAAGTCTTTTCACTCACAAAGGAACAACGTAAGGAAATGTATGCCTCCCTAGGAACAATATAAACAAGAAAGCGTTGTAATAAAAATCATAAACATGAATTAAAAGAGGATTTTTACTTAGAATTCTTTGGTGCAATGAAGGAAAGCAAAATAAAGACGTCCCCAGACAGACGAAGCAGAAAGAATCCATTGCTAGCAGGTCTGCAGGACAAGAGTGTCAAAAGTCATCCTTTGGCTGGAGGAAATCTGGATCTGCACAAGGGATGAGGAGCACCAGCCTGGAGGTGAGGCATGGAATAATACAGCTGTTTTCACATTATTTAAATACTCAACAGACTGCTTAAAATAGAATGTGATGGAGTTTAAAAACTGTACCTGCGCAAATGTATGATAATAAAACAAGCATCCAGACAGGTGACATGTCAGTACACTACTATAGATCAGATGTTGCACATGGAAAGGGGTGGTGTCGCCTGGTAGAGTGGGGTAGATCAATGACACATACCACAAGCTCTGAGTGGCCACTAAAATAACCAGAATCACAGTCACTAAAACTACAAAGGAGGCGGAGTACAATCCTAAAACATAAGCTATACACTTGATTAACCCTAAGGAAGACTTTAAAAGGAAAAAAGAATAAAGAGACATAGGATACATCCGAACAAATGGCAAGGTGGTAGAACCCAAGCCTAGCTAGACCAGTAATCACATGAATTCAAAACTTGTCTACACTCCTATTAAAACGGCGTTGTTAGTTGAATAAGCAATCAAGTCCTAAGTATCAAATACACATCTCAGGAAGGACATGAGAGATGGCCCAGTGGGTGAAGGTGGCCATGGTGTAAGCCCGATGTCCCAAATGCCACCACTGGAAGGTGAAGGTAGTCATGATGTTTTGCTGAAGCAACAGAGACCCTAGGACAAAAGCTCACCAAGACACACCTCATAGCTCAGTCATGTTTAATGGAAAGGCACTTCTTATAAATAACAAAAGATGCCACAATCACTCGGGGGACCCCAAAGCTTTTAGAAGCTCCCGACCAGGAATTAGAGACAAAGATTGAATGTGTATTTCTCATTATACCACAGAAAAGTGATAAAAGGCATCACATCTAGGAAAAACAATAAAAGACAATCTCACACTCTTAAAACACTGAATTCTTGATCTAAGCCAGAAAGAAGACCGGAATGCTGGCTCTCACCACTTCGGAGCAGCATTTCACTAAAGGTCTGGCCAATGCAATCAGGCAGGAAAAAGAAATAGAATAATATATTGTGAGAAGTCAGAACCAAAAGGGTATTCAGTGACATCATTTCTAAAAAACATAAACAACAAAAACCACAATCTGATCAAACCAAAGTAAGTTTATTTTGTTTGTTGAGCTAGGGATCAAATCTAGGGCCTTGCAAACACTTAACAAGCCTTGTACATTCTAGGCTGCCTTTCTTCCTTTCTTCCCTCCTTCCTCCCTCTCCCTTCCCTTCCTTCTTTCCTACCTGGGCCTATCAGGTCATATATTCTATGATGGCAATTCAGTAATCACATAATCAGTTCCTGCTCAGGACAGTTTAGGCCCTCACCATGTTCACTCTGAGTCCTGACAACATCAGTGTAGATGTTGCCAAGCCGGCCTCTTTTCCTTATTGCTAGGGCTTCCTCTCAGGGCTTCCTCTCATTTCTGGTCTGGCTGCAGTGGTAGCTCTCATGGGGCCCACTCTGCTTCACCACAGAGCCAGGGTTGGCAGTAAGCATCTTAGACCTGATCCCCATGTTATGTCAAAGTTTACACAGAACATTGCAATATTCTTACTGTACTATGATTCAGATTTTCATCAAATGAAATCACAGTATGCTTGCAAGATAATAAGGATGCATACACATTAATCTCCTCTGTGGTTCTGCTTTCCATGATTTCAACTGTAATCTGAAAATGTTGAAGGAAAAATCCCTGAAACAGTTCCTAAGTTTCAAATTGGGCATCACCCTGGTTAACATGAAAAATATTCCATGGTATCACATTCCACACCACTCTGGATGTGAATTATCCCCTTGCCTGTGTATGCGTGCTGAGTACACTACCTGCCTGTTAGCTCCTTTGTAGCATCACAGCTTCCAGGGCAGACTGTTGTGGTATTACAGTACTCATGTTCATGATTTTACTCAGAGATGGCCCCACAAGAAGGTGCAAAGTGTTTTCTTTAATTATCATTGCAAGATAATTAACCATCATTCCAAGAACAGGAAACATGAGTATAATAAGGCATTTTGAGAGAGACTAAGCTCTCATAACATGTACATAGTGCTATAATCGTCTTACTTTATTTTTGTTTCTCTTTTTGTGTTTAATTTATGAATTAAAACTTTGCCATTGGTACAGAGTTGGATACTATATCCAGCTTCTTGGATACTGTGGGTGGTAGAACATATCTCCTTGCTGCTAAATGGAAAAGCACATTGTTACCCAAAGGGAAGCAAATAACAGAGGGGCAAAGAAATGAATTTATTAAAGTGTTTACTGCCTGTCTGGCTCAGTAACTGGTTCTGCATATTCAATGTCATAGTTATTATTCTTCAGATACAAGAACCCTTTACCACAAGGCAAGAAACTGAAATGCAGGGTTCACAGCTACTACCAGCCAAGACCCCTTCTGACTCATTACATGGCTTGCTGTGAGTGCACTTCCCCTGCCTTTGCTGTCCATATTAGGGAAGGCCTGACCTCTGAACTTCAGACCATAGGTCCATTGGATCAGACAAGACAGTGTTGCTATAGACAACCCAGAGTGGAAGATCTTGGTTTTGTTGTTTGGTTTTTAGAATATTACACAGGGAGTATCTGAGATTTCATCTTCTTCAAAATGTTTTGGTAATTTCTTCTGTTAAAGTATTTTTTCAATAAAGATCTATATTTGGCTACAGCAGAAGTAAATGACAGTGATTTTAAAAAGAAGTGTGTTTTGGGGTGTCCTGATTTAATGTCTCCAGGTAGCAAGTAGACAGTGATTGGCTTGGGGGACCCAGATGCTCCCCACTCCCCAGAGGCACTACCAGCTTTTCAGTAGCGTTCCTAGAAGCTCCATCCCAGGAAGTCTGCATCTGCTTCTATTGCACCCCAACTGTAAAGGAAACAGGAAATGAATGTAATATTTTTAGCTGCCCACATTGCTGCCCCCAAAGTATCAGGGCTCTTTGGGTAGGAAAGAGTTGACAAATAGATCCTGGGCAGATGGCCAACAGCGCCTGCATGCCTTGGGCCTCCCATCCTAGAAGCAAATCTGTGGCCTCCTGCTATCTCCCTAGATATCTCTCCTAAGGAGTTACTCTTATGCTCTTCAACAGAAACAGGCTCGTCTGGAACTTTCTATTAGCCAGCCACAGGCACACGTGCTGATCTGGAGACACAGGCAAAATGGTTGCTTACGGGCATCCCGCGCAGGAGGACTGCCTCACAAGGATTGAGAGCTGGAGCTCCTCATTGGAGTGGTTCCAGCTGGCCTCCTCCAGGCTTGGCGCCAGCTCTACAGCACATCAAGAGGCTGTGCTCAAACACTGGAACCCGGTGCACTTACTGTACTGGGACATGGCTGACTTGGGGGGGCTCCTGGTGGGCATCTGTGCCAAGGCCAAAGTGGCCACAGAACGGGTATCACTGACCAGGTTCAGCCTGAGTGTGCAGGACCCAGCACCCGGGCCTGGCTCCAGGAGGCTGGGCTCCCGGAGTCCTGTGCAGCAAGCTGGGAAGGCAAGGGCGTGGGTGGGCCGCGCTGGAGGAAGTTCTGCTCTTGTCAGTGCAGGCGGTCTGCCAAAGTCTGGAAGCTGCCTCGCTTACCCGATCCACCTTCTGCCTCCTTTGCTTCCTCTACTAAGGTGCCCTCTACACAGGAAAGTGGGCTCAGGGCCATGGAGTCCATGGTGTAAAGTCCGGTGTAGGGCCCCAGAATGTCAACAATTTTGGTTATTTTCGCTGTAATTAGAAAGTAGCTACACTTCAACTTCTTGCAGAGGTGGGAAGAATTCTTTCCACGTTGTGATTTTGCTCCCCATACAGGTCAAGCAGCTGGTAACTGATAACCAAGGCATCTTCCTTTGTAGGGGAAACCTACTTATTAAGAAGCTTGCTCTGCCCCCCCCTCCAATCCAGGGTTTTTTTTTTTTGTGTGTGTGTGTGTGTGTGTGTGTGTGTGTGTGTAGCCCTGGCTGTCTTGGAACTAGTTCAGTAGACCAGGTTGGACTCGAACTCACAAAGCTCCACCTTCCTCTGCTGAGATTAAAAGTATGCCCCATCACACTTGGCATGACTTACTGCCTCTTAAGGAGGCTTCAACACCGTTGAAATGCTAGGCCTGGTCACCTGGTCTGGTGGTGGTATAGTAAGTTCTTGGGGGCAACCATACAGGATGACAGGGGTCTCTGACTACTTACTATGCAGTGTTTACCTCAATGGAGTGACAGCTCGAGTTACCATAGCCGTGGTTCTCCTAGAAAGGAAGCTTTTGGCCAGATCTAGCGGTTGTCCTTTTTCCCATCACAATAATAACTACAGTTTATTGAATGTTTAATGTGTACCATTAATTTAGTTCTGGAAATAACTTGAAGAACTGAAAACTTATCTTCTAGGAGATGAATTTATCTCCTATTGCTATCTTCTAGGAGCAAACTCTGAGGTCAGTGAATTTAAATAACAGGCCCAATATCGAGCAATTATTTAAATGGTAAACTATATGCAAATCCACACCTACCTGGCCTGGGATGAGTTTTAGGCTACTCCGGAATCAATGCCCTATAGGAACACTGCCGCAGTTCTTCAGAGGAACTCGTTCTTTAATTCCAATCTATCGGTTTTCATTAAACATCTGCCATGAGACTCAGCATTTGTAGAAGGCTTTGTGAGTGCCTGTAATTGCTCATGCATTGACTTACATATCCCAGGATGGCCTTTAACTTGAATCTCCTGATCCTGCTTCCACTTCCCAAGTGCTGGGACTAAAGATGTACACCACTTAATGCAGTTTATGGGGTGTAGACTTTATATATTGATTCACTTCCTGCCTGTCAGGCAAGTCCTCCAGCAACTGAATTTTGGGGACCCCATAATGCAGGAGTAAGTAAATGGGTACCTGAGGTCTAAGGAATCAACAATATATTCAAAACCACAAGCTAGTAGATGGTGAAGAAGTGCATTCTTAATCTTCTGCTGCCCATCCTCCTAAGCCCCTTGGCACTGAGCAGGACTCACAGAAACTCCATGGAGTTCCTGTAGGGAGAGGGAAATGTGTCTGACACTTACTGGGGAAACGGTGCTATTGTAAATCCCAAAGACTAGAAGAGAAAGACCACTGACCCAAATCATCATGGCCAAATTCATTAAAACAAGCTTTTTTATTCACGCACACCGGCCGTCTCTTGCTACAAGCAAGGTTCAAAAAATCAGCCCTGGATGTGAGCAAAACAAGATTTTTATAGTTCAGGGACAGGGGCCTCCAAATAGGAGATTTGGCAGGCAAAATAGGCAGGGTTACAGGAGCAGAACATAACAAAGTGGTCATAACAAGGTAGTCCTAACAACCTTTTGAAACAAAGATAAAGCTTCAAGATGGTCATTACAACTTTTTGAAACAAAGGCATGGTTGTCATTTCCTGGAACAGACAGTACAGGTGGGGCATAGCCCAATCCTCAAGAACCAGATTTAATCATAAACAGGAATGAACCTAGTTTGTCTTTATTATAAGATAGTTTTCAGACCCAAGATGTGGGCAGGCGGATTCATCACTGTGACCTCAGGAATCCCAGAAGCCAGGGAGTCAGCTTCTGTTACAGCCCCCACTCTCAGTCTTTTGTCTGTTTCTACACCTGTGTACACGTATAGTAGCATGTGCGTGTTCTTGTGAGCATGTGTGTGTGTGTGTGTGTATGTGTGTGTGTGTGTGTACTTGTGGAGGTCAGAAGTCAATGTCAGGAGTCTTCTTCAGTTGCTCTTCACCTTATTTCTTTGAGACAGTGTGTCTCACTGAACCTGGAGCTCACTGATTCTGTTGGGCTGGCTGGCCAACCATCCTTGGAGATTCTTCTGTCTCTGCCTCCTCCGCACTGGAGGCAGGTGCACATTCCCATACTTGGCTTTTTATGTGACTGACTAATGTCCTCTAGCTTGAGTGGCAAGCACTTTCCACAGGGAGCCATCTCCCCAGTCCGCTTGCTTCTCCACTCCTGCCTGTTTCTTTTCTGCAGATAGGTCTCTTCTCAGCTGCCATTGCAGCTTTGGGGCTGAGTTCAAGTGTCTTCTTTTAGTTCATTTTCAATCTACTTGTAAGAAAGGGCTCTCTAATGGACCTCATCCAGGTACTTTTGTAGGACTTCTGTGGGACTGCTCAGCTTGTGCCGTCTGTTCACCTCTGTGGTGAAGGTGTCAGCGTTAATAGCTAAGACCAAAACCTCACAACTGAAATGGATCAGGAACAACCCCAGCCCTGCCCCCCAAGAGGAGACTGTGCTTTAAATCCAGAGGATTCATTCAGTGACCTCAGGGACCAGGCTTGTAATAAAAATGAAGCAGGCTCATTGGCAACTGACAAATAGCAATAGCTCATGCTTCACATAAAGAAAATATTGTCATGTTGGAATGCAGACTGTGAAGAGATTGCAATTCATTTTGTTTGAGGAAAGCAGGAAGTCCAGATATTTTCACATTAAGTATCTCGATTTTTTTCAATGCTGTCAGCCCATTTACAATAAATTTAAAGCATTGCCTGAGAGTAGCAAAGCATTTCTGTGAACTAAACAGAACCCTGGGCTGTGACCTCTTTGTAAGCTGGTTGAGAAAGATAAAGTGAAATAGATAATCTAACAAATGTCCGCCTCATTCCAAGGACAATCCTGGGGGGAGAAGTGTCTCACTTTACCTGAGGTCTCTGTGGAATTTCTCTCTGTTAAGTAGCACTTCAGGCCCTTCTGGAGTCATGGGCATACTGGAGTAGGTTGAGGTTGTGGATGGCACTGCCTGATACCATTCTCTTGTTAGCCAAGCCATGCCACGACAGAGCCTAGGCAAACTGCTAAAGAAGATACAGTCTATGCCGGTCTTTACTAGGAAAGCAGAATCACAGTGCCCCAACGGATTATGGTTTAATTTACACTGGTTTATTAGGTCCAAACTTTATCACCAGCTGAAGAACATCTTACATGGAAATGTGCATGTTCATTGTTGGCTCAAATGAAGTTCAAACTTCAAAAGAAGTTCAAACAGTCCTACAATTTTTTTTGTAAAACTATTTTTTCCCCATTTTTTCAGTTAGTGTGTGTCTGGAGGTCTGGGGACAACTTGGCAGGAGTCAGTTCTGACTGTGTAGATTCTGGGAACTGAACTTAGTCATTGGCCTTGGAGGCAAGTACCTTTATCTGCTGAGCCATCTAGCTGGGCCAAGTCCTGCAATTTTCCATATGCAAGATGGAAATTTAGGAAAGTTTCTGCTATGTAATCTGAGGGCCTAGGATTCAGAAAGCAGAGAATTCAGCCATCCTGTGTCTCTGTACTGTTTTGGTTTATTCAAGCCCTGGATGAAGTCAACTCACATTGAGGAAGGCCATCTATTTTTCCTCAGTTTACCAGTTTACAGGCTAATCTCGGCTAGAAATATCCTCACAGACACATACAAAAATATTTTTTGACAAGGTATCTTGGTGCAGGTGCATGGTGGCTCAAACCACATTATAATGACCCACTGCACCCGGGAAGGTCTAAGAGTCTAACCTGTGAACAGTAGGGTGTCGCACGAATAAAGGGATAGATCTCTGAAGAAGTTGGAGATATTAGAGAGAATAAACACCACAGTCAGATCTTACCCAGCTGTCTTCCAGTTTCCTCAGCCTCGCTTCCCTTGGCTTGGCTTCCCCTCCTGTGTTTCTATCCTGTCTTAAGTACCCTTTTGGTAAATTAAGGCATGGCCCCACCACTGCCAGTTTGGGAGCCTGGAATTCCTTCTATAATCTGAAGTGACCTCGATAAAGTTGGGACTAAGGGCGTAGGTCACCACTCCCAGGATACTCCTTGTGCTGGGATTAAAGGTTTGAATCACTACTCTGATTTTCCTAGCCTGACTGTGGTTAGAGGTCTGGGACTTCTGGAGCTTTTATTAATTCCCCACATAGACTGTGGGTAGATTCCCTCTGATATCTCCAAAACTTCTGAAACTTTATTAGATCCCCACAGTAGGGAGTTCAGGAAGTAAACTGGTCATCTTTAAGACATGTAATGAATGTAGAGCCAAGAGGGACAGGGGACACAAAGACAAAGGAAATTTTAACAAGGGAAGGGCTGAGGTAAGAGGCCAAAGAACATTTCTAGAAGCACGCACACTTCATTTTGATAGTTTTCGTTACATAGACTGATTTGTTTGTCTAGTGTGAGAAAGTTGGAGGAGTCTTGTCTGCTGTGCAAGTAGAGTGGAAACTGAGATGTCAAAAAATCAGGGACACAGGGCTGGTTACTTCAAAAACCTCAGTTGCAGGAGTTTGTTCATCTTTGGTCTAAGTATGGACCCAATTCTTTCTGGGCACAGTGGGTTGCTTCCCCATGGGTTATTCCTATTTTATAGGTCCAGATTCCCATAGTATGGAATGCCCCTTGAGAAATCAAAGGAAAGTCCTTTCTCGCGACAAAACCAGAAATGCCACCCATTTTCAGTCACAAAGCTGGATGCAGGCATTTTGGGCCTGTAAGCACTTTCAAACCAGGTTTCTTTCTGTTTTAACACACACACCACACCACACATACACACACACACATACACACACAGGACACAACTATGTGAAGGAAAATTTACTGTGAGGGGGTCTAGTTTTGTACAGTTTATGCCACCGCTTTCTATATATTGTTATAAACCTCCTTGTTCTCACAGTACACCGAGGGTTGAAATCCTCGAAAATCCTACCCATCCCAGAGCTCAAGTTCATTCCCTTCTTCTAGTTTCTCGTAGACCCGAACCCTCCTTTGCCATTTACATTTAAAGATAGCAGAAAGTCCAGTTCGTCATATAAGCGCATTACTGATGTCCCGTGGCTGTATTGCAGATCTCCCATTTTGTTTTTCTCCTTTTAAAACTGCACGAGGCTACTAGAATTAACTAGCAAAGCCCAGCAAGAGCAGAGGTCTTGTGATCTTCAAGTCCTATTATGGAAAGTTTTAACAGGAATGGAGAAACACTTTTGCACTGATTTAAAAACAGGATACTTAAGGACTGCTTTAAAAAAGTTTTAGTGCAAAAAAAAAAAATCAATACATGGGATGGGAAAAATAAAAGCGTAAGTCACACTATCCGGTGACATAACTACTTAGTGACAGATGGGTGAAATGAGGCACAGAGCAGCTTTGTCACCCGCCTCTGGGCCGCTGAGAGGGAAGATTCCGGCGGACTCAAACCGCGTGTACACGTGAAAACCGCCCGGGACTCTCCAGCTCCTCCCGCCTCGCCGCTGGGCTAGCCAACAACGGCCACGTGACGTGGCTTGTCCATCACCGCGGAGGGCGGGGCCGAGGGGACGGTCCTCGCTCTTCTCCTGGTTCTCCAGGAGGGAAAGAGGAGCGGTCGCGGTGGGCGGGCGAGACCCGCCTTCTCCGCGGCGGCCGCCCAGTGCGGGGCGGGCTCAGCCGCCACCCTCCAGTTGGGTCCGGGTGAGCCCCGACCAGCCGAAGCGAAAGGGTGAGGTGCACGTCAGTCAAGAGACTCCGCCAATGGGCGCGCGCGCCGCCCGCGGCGCCCGCCCCCGCCTCGTTTTCCCGGCGCGCGCGTAGCCTTCCCTCAGGCCGCCGAGGCGGCGCCCGCCCGCGCTTCCATCCGGGTTCTGGCGCGCTGCTCTCCGGGCGCGGCGGCGGCGGCGGAGGGCCGCGGCGGGGAAGGCCGGACCATTCCCGAGGCGGCCGCAGGAGGCCTTCTCCGCGAGCCTGAGGTGGGTACGGTGGGCCGGAGGCCGAGCGCGGGGCCGTCGCCATTTTTCCTTCCCCAGACTCGCGGCGGCAGCGGGCGGGCAGGAGGGAAGACTTGCAGGCTGGCATGCCGCACCCCGGGACCCGTGGGCTGCCCTGGCCGCCGCGGGCAGGCGGGTGTCCCCGGGGCTGGCAGCGCTCGGAGGCTGCGGGACCGCGGGGGTGCGGGCGGGGGAGGGGTGCCGCGTGGCCGCTGGCCTGCCCCAGCCCCCTCTGCTTCCCGCCCAGCTCCTCGGCGACCGGGCGGGGGAGGGGGGTCATTCTTCACATTCCTCACCTCGCCCCTCCTCCCCGCTTCAATCAAACTTGCGGCGGGCGGAAGTCCCGCCCTCTGGCTGGCGCCGGTTGGCCGGTGTTCGCCTCCTGCTGTGGCGTGACTGGCTGCGGGCGGTGCCGTGCCCTGTGACGTCACTTCCGCCATCAGGTTTGTGGGCCGGGGAGACCTTGGCTTTGGGGGGTTGGGATGGAGGAAGGTAGGAAGTGCGGGCGGGGGAGGGACGGGGCGGGAAGGCGCTGGCGGGGAGGGACGGAGAGCCAACGCTGGCTGCTTGCCCCTGCTCCGCTCGGCCAACTGCGGCCTGCGGGGCCGGAGCAGCTGCTGAGGCTGGAGGTCCGCTGCGGCGGCCCGTCCTTGGCAAGGGGGAGGGGAGGCGAGGGCGGGAGGAAATTGTATCCGTGGGGATGGGGTAGGGGATTTGCAGCTCGGTGGCACCGGAAACGAGTCTGGCTTTCTGACCGGGAGGGAGGCTGCAGACTCGGGACAGTGCCTCTCGGAAGGTCGGCTCTTAAAACTTGTCGGCGCTCTCTCGTGGAGGCAGCGTGGTAACCTTGATGTCCTTGGCCAGTAGTGACCTTCGGTGACCCAACTTGTTAGTGTAGGTTCCGTGGCGGAGGTGGTCGTGTGTGTCTAGCGTACTTCTAAACTTTTTGTGTGAAAACTATTCTCAAGGGGCAGGGGGAAAAATAAACTTTAGAAACTGAGTTAAAGATGGAAGGAGATGACAGATTAACTATTGAAAAATGTTGCCGCCTTGGCACCCTGTTCTTAAAGTTAAAGGAACGTTTAGCGTTCTCATTTTTGATTGGCTGATAGTCTTGTGATGAAAATTGAATGTCAAACAATTTTTTTAATAAGAAAATGTTGTTTAATCCGGGTTTTTTGTTTGTTTGCGTTTTGGCTTTTATATAACAATTTGGAAAATTGGAATATTGTGAGTGTAACAATTAAATACCACTTGGAAATGTAAATGTAAGAGCTCTTCGTTAGAGGATAAAAATGACTCAAATTTAAAAATATTTTTAAAGTTAGGTAAATGGAGTGTACATTTTACCCTTAGGGTAATTTTATTGTAGAAATTGATAGTCTTTGTAGTCTTGAAACAGGCTGTTTCTTCCCTAAGTATAAAATGAAGTTGTTCTGAACTTGAGACTCAGTAATTTTGCAAGTTGAAAAAGTGGAGATGGTGGCACACTCCTTTGATCCCAGCACTCTCCCAGGAGGTAGATCTCCGAGTTTAAGGACAGCCAGGGCTACACATAGAAACCTCACCCACCCCCACTCCCAGAAAATGTAATTCACTGAGTTGATACTAACACCTTGACTGGAGTTGTTGGCAGTGGTAGAAAGCTTGTCTGATTTGGTGGGCTGGGTTTTCAGTACTAATAATATAAATGTCCTTAATAGTTAAATTTATAGTTGTGAATTAAGTGGGTCTGGGAGTGTCCCCAATAACCCTACCTCTGTCAAGGAAACTAATTGGTGCTAACAAAAATCCTAGGGGAGTGGAGAGCGCTCAGTGATAAAGGCCTGACAATGACCTGAGTTTGTATCTCAGGGACTTGAGAACGATTCAGCAAGTAATCCTTTGATCTCTATATTTGTGTAGACACAACACAAAGTAATTGCAAAATAACCCCCTCCCACCCACCCTCACAGAGTTTCTCTTTTCTGCATACCCCTGGCTATCTTGGAATTAGTTATGTAGACCAGACTAGTCTGGAACTCAACAGATATTAGCCTTCCAGGAGCTAGGGTTGAAGGCATATGCCACCATGGCCACCCCGCTAAAAAATTCTTTATAAGAGACCACAAAGCTGGAGATGGTAAGAGGGCTTGCCAAGTATTTCTGAAGCCTTGGGTTCCACCCCCAGAACTCTAGTTAGGCATGGTGACACTTGCCTGTAATCCCAGCGTTGTTAGAAATAATTCTTAGCTACATAGAGGGTTCAGCTTGTGCTGAATAAGACCCTGTTTCAAAAGAAAGGGAGATAGGGAAAACCATACCAGTTTAGAGTGTAGTGATCAGAAATTTTTTTTTTAGGCAAGTGTAAAGAATGAAATTATGTGCTAATTCAGCTGCATACACTTGTATACTTGCAAAGTACCACTTTGCAAGTAGCAAATTTTAATGTCCTCCTGAAGGACAGACTTCCTTTATATAACCTTGGTCTCCAAGGAATATTAGTGACAGTGTTCTACAGTAATATTCAGTGAAATTTATACCCCTCACTTAGGTGTGCATGAGTTGGTAAGTATATTTACCACTCAAGGGTAGCATTTGTTTCAATCATGTAATAACTTCCAACACCTTTAGAAACTTACACTATGAAAAGGTTTTTATTTATTTTTAGAATGTCAGTTTTCAGGGTTTTTGTTGTACTTTTTGGCTTCGTGGTGTTACCTCTGGAAGTAATAAGGGGCCTCTATCAGCGTGATCTTTGCATATGTGGATGTTCTATGCATTGTGTAATCATTTAGGAGTGGACTTGATTAACTAGACAGTCTGTCTTTTTGGTACTTGGTGAAATCTAGAGTAGCTTACATTTACAGCAGAAGTATATTTTAGTTACAACCGGTTTTTGAGCTGCTTAGGTTTCAGGTGTTTAATATTGAAAAGTAGTTGTTTCTTAATGGATAATGCAATTGTGATGAATTGTTTAGCTGCTTTTCAAAAATTGGATTTCACTTGCTGGATACAGCTGTATAGATAGATGTTTTTTGTCTACAGCCTTATCTCAGATAAGGCTTTTTCCATCTACAAAGTAGATTTAAATTCTCTGAAGGCAACTGAAAGGTATTTTTTTGGTACTTTTGCTAGGAATATTTTTGAGACATTTTAGATAGTTTGCTTTAAATTGATAAATACGGTTGTCATGGTTTGTTTAGTTACCCTTTCCTGTTAAACCTGGATATTTCGTTAAAGTGATAGTACATTAAAGTCCTGGAAAGGAAGGACTGATAGCACCTTCATAGAATCCTCATACCTTGTTTTCTATCTTTGTTTTCTGAGACAGCTCTGCCTCCCTAGTTATCCTGGAGCTCAAGATTCTTTTGCCTTTGCTTCCCAAGTGCTTGGATTAAAGGTGTGTGCCACCGATGTCTGGCCCCACATCTTGTTTTCTTGTGGCTTATGTGATTGGCTAGTGCCTAGGAAGGAACTTAGACTGAATGGTCTGTTAAGAATAGCTAATTTTAGCAAGTTGTGTAATGTACATTAACTAACTGGGTTTAGATGAAAGGTTACAGTGACTGTGCAGGGTCTTTGAATGTAGGGAAGGAAGGTAGATTTTAAGAGTTGAGAGTCTGTGTAGAATGGCAACTAAGCAGAACAAGTCACCCTGGTTGGAGTCACTACCTTTCCCTAACTGTTCTGTTTAGGTATCTGGGGATAATGTAGAATTGACTTGTGTATGATAGCAGAGAATTTGGCCTAATGTTTGACTTTAAAATGGAAAACTTGCAAAGGAGCACTGAGAATTTGACTTGGCATTGATTACCTTTTAAACAGTTTCCAGAATTTAATTAGTTATACCAACTTAATAAAAAGTATCTTAAAGTATCTGCCTTATGTCTAAGAAAGGAAATGGTCCTTTTGGGAAATGTGACCTAGTAAATACTTTGCTATTTAAAGCTTAACATGAACTTCAGGGTTAGTGGAGTGTATTTAAATAGGGTGATACAGATCTTGGAATTGGGTTAACTTTGATTAGAGAAACAGGAATTTAGAAAATGTCAACTTGTCCAGTGCTTGTAAATTACTTATTGCTAGAAATACTGAAAGTGTTTTATCAAAGGAAAGCAAAAATACCAGTAGAAAGTTTGTTTAGTAATGTTTTATATATAATATTGAGCAAGCACCAGTAGCTCATCTCATATTCAATTGAATATTTGAGATGAAGGAACATTGTAAGTGGTTAGTGTTCTGGTTTTGAATTGTATATGCTAAGTGAAACTGAAGGTGTGACTAGAGGAAATACTTTGTTTTACCTCTAAGAAAGTTGGGCCCAAGTAAAATTTATTTAAAAAAAAAAAACAAAAAAAACCGGAGTAAGATAGGTTTCCAATCTGTTTCTCTAACTTTGCTTTAACTGAACATTGCTTCCGCTCAGCTTTCCAGTGTTTGCTCTAATCAGTTTCTAGCAGACCTGGAGCAGTTACTACCAAAATCAATTTGTGAATATAATTATATACAGGAGTTAGGGCTTGTATTGGTTTGTGATTGGTATTACTTTTTGTGTAGACATGGGTTAGAACTGTTTAGAATTACCGATACTGAGTGATGGCTCTCCCACCTGTAATCTCAGCATTGGAAATCTGTATTAGAATTGTTGATGAATGTGACCTTGTCTCTCACATAAAAAGGATAAAATTTTTTTTTTTTTTTGCTCTTGGGTTGAGAGAGGTGGAAATAACAGTAATGGATAGTAATTCTATGTTGTACATTTCTGTGCCCCTAATTTCAACCCAACTTTAAATAAAAAAATTTTTTTTTCTTAGATTGTGTGTATGAGTTTTTAACTCAACGTGTGTATGTGTCACAGAGGTCAGAAGAGAACATAGAATCCCTTAGAACTGGAGTTATGTATGGATGGTTGTGAGCTTCTGGATGCTGGGAATTGAACCTGTTTTCTTCAAGAAAGAAAAAGTGCCCTTAGCTGCTAAGCCATTTCTCCATCCTGGGAAGTGTGTTAATAGCACTTGGCTTAAATTACTAGATTGATTATTTATTGGTTTGAAGAAACAGTATAAAGTAAGCATATTGCACTCATCAAGATTGAAAAATAGTGCATTTTAGGGCTGCGTGTATTTCTCAGTGTTAAAATACTTGCTTAGCATGTATGAAGAGCTGGGTTGCTTTTTCAGCACCACCTACCTGCATGTGTGTTCAAGTACACACAGGGGTAGGGAGTTATTTTCTAGTGTTTCAAGACTTTACACTTTTTGTTTGCAATGTTGGGAAAGATTGAACTTAGGGTCTTGAATATGCTAGACAAGCATTCTACCATTGAACTACATCTCCAAGCATGCTTTAAATGAGGAAGTTTGTTGAAAGTTGAACTTGGAACAGAGAACAATATTAGATCTGGGGATGATTTTTTTTTTTAATAGAGGTTTGACTTTTTAAAAAAATATTTGTGTGTGTACACATGTTCAGGATGGATGCCCTCTTTTGGCCTTCAAGTCCCTGGAGTGACAGAGTGCTGTGGGATATTGCTTTAGTATACTATATATATATATATATATGTATATATATATATTTATCATGATATTTATCACTAAATACTGCTTTAATTAAAACACTGATTGGTGAGGTAGCTAGACAGGAAGTAGAAGTGAGGCAGCCAGACTAGGAGAATTCTGGGAAGTAGTAGAGCAAGAGGAGAGCACAGCAAGATGCAGAGGAAGCGGGATGAAAATGCTGCTCTGAGATAAGGTGCCAAGTTATGTGGCTAAACTGGATAAGGATCATGGGTTAGTGTAAGAGTTAGCAAGTTACAAGCCTGAGCTGAGCCATAGACCAATTACTTTGTGTGGCTTATATTTGAGACTAAATGGCTTCAGGGTGGGGCAGGTGGGACACAGGTAGTTGTGAGCCACACAATATATGTGTCGGGTCCTCTGAAAGAGCAACAAATAATCTTCCCTGATAAACTGTCTCTAGCCCTGGGTTTGGGTTTTCTAGACACTGTAGAATTGGCATTGTAGAATTGAAATGAGCTCTGGTGGAGTGTTGGCTACCCTCGCTATTTTCCTCATTTGGGGCAAGTTGTTAAACCTGAGTATCAACTTTACTTAGAAATAATGGAAATTTGGTGTGGCAAAATAAATATTCTTTCATAGATTATTTTGTTTATTGTGTTAGTATCACAACTAAGAAAACTGTAGGGCTAGAAAGGCTGAGTAGTTAATTATACACCTTTTCACACTGAAGTGTGTGATTAGGAGAATTTGAAACATGTCTCTGACTTCAAATAAGTAATGTTGCTCTGAACATTTGTGTATAGAATTTTTGTGTTTGCTTAGGAAGAAAGTTGCTAGACTGGGCAACAGATATTACCAGAATAGCAAACTGTTTTACTCATTAAACACCCAGTTCTGACCAGCTTGGCATTGTTTGTGACACCAACAGTCAATTCTCTTAACTCTGAATACCAGTTCGAACAGAAGTTATAAGACTGCCTGTCCCACTTAAAAGCTACTTTTTGTGTGTTAGGGTGCTACGCAGTGTGGCTCTAAATTCACAGGCTTGCCATAATTCATTCCTTAAGCACAGTAGTTTGCTAGAATGATTCCTAGAATTCAGCAAAGATATCTTAAAAACCACCACTGGTTTATTTTTAAAGATTACCTAAGTTATTTAAGTTATGCCCAGAATGTTTCTTAACAGCCAATTTTGTATGAGGATGTTTCTAGATTGAAAGCTTTCTGAAAGATGTCATTCCTTTTAAGGTCATTCACTACTTAGAGACACAATTGGTTTATATCACTGGCCACTTCGTGATTAACTTTTCAGCTTCCTTCCTTGTTTGTATTTTGTGAAGTAGGGCTGAAAGTTGTTTTAGAGGGTAAGGCCTTCGTTTTTCTGGTGACCAGCCAGCCCCTGACCTGAAAATATTTAGAGGAAGGTCCCTGGTTATGTATTTATCTTTTTGATATTAAGTCACAGTCATAATTTTGAAAATTGGAAGGAATTTAGGAGCAATATTCAAGGATCTCTTAGCTTGAGATGAATACTAACATCAAGTTTGTTATTTGATGACAGTTTAGATTTTTAGTGAATTGTTAAACTTAAAAGCATCTTTGCCATTTCACTATTCTCAACAGAAGCCTGTAAGGTTCCACTTTGTGTACATCCTTTCTAGCACTTGTTAATAATAACTTAAAAAACAATCTCTACTTTGTGTGTGTATGTAGGTCAGAAGATGAGTTGTGGAAATTGGTTCAACTTTGTGGATTCTGCGGATTGAACTTAGGTCTTCAGGCTTATCGATAGGCATCCTTACTCCCTGAAAAGTCTTCATTACCTTTGGATTAGTAGTTTTAGTGAATATGAGGTGGTGTGTTTTGAATATTTTCCTAATGACAAATGGTATTGAGGATCTTTTCATATACTTATGAGCCATATCTTTGCAATAATTGCATTGTCCTTTCATTAAGTTACTTAATGCTGTTATTTCTGTCTGTGGTGGTAGGTAGGAGTCCAGGTTAATTTCTGCTTCTAAATAAGTAACTGTCCCAGCACTGGCAAAACAGTTACTCCGTTGAATAGTCTTGCCTGGCTTTTGGCATTTGAGATGAGATTTAATTTTGTAGATTGGTTTGGCCTCAAATTTGTGGCAGTCCTCCTGCCTCAGCCTCCTTGATGCTCTAATTGAAAATCTGTTGACCTTATTATGGCTTTATTTCTGAACTTTAAACTTTTATTACTTTGAATTAGATGTTCTTGCCTATGTTTATATTAAATGGGTGTCTTCACTATTATATCCACTACAAAATCTTCAGTGTTTAATTTAGTACCTACTGAAAATTTTATAATTGCTTAAGTATTGAAGCTGGTAATTGAGCAAATAGATGTGATAATTTTTTTTTTGGTAGCAGCTAACAAGACTGGTTCTTTATCTGAGATACTTGGGCTTCAAAGGGCCTTTTAGATTATTGAAATGTTTTAGATGCATATCTAAATGTTTGTTTGCATATATATGATCGGTTTCTTTTTTTGTCTCAAACACCTTTATCTACTTGAAGGTAATTTTATGTAGTATATTTAATGTGCTCATATTTTGGCTGTGATATCACAGACATGGTTAAGCTATAAACTGTCATTTGGTGACTTCATTGGTATTCTGAAAACTTTAGGCTTTTGGATTAGGGGCATTCTGGATTTTGTAACATACTGAGTTTGTAGGTGCCCAGATGTATGAAGTCATAATAAAACTACAATGTAGATCATATATGTAACAGTGTTCAGTTAAGCTTCATAATTCTTTTTTTCTCATTATGCAGTGAACCACGATTACAAAGGAGAACGGCTTCCTATGGTGCTCTGCTGTGATTGCTTTCAACATTCACCCTGGATGTTCTCTTTCTCTTCACTGTGGGATGAGGTAGTAGGTTGTATAGTTTTAGGGTCACACCCACCACTGGGAGATAACTATACAATCTACTGTCTTTCCTAAGGTGATAGACAAATCTGCATTCCTGGAATCTCATAGAAGACTAACTGCAGTATTTTAAGGTGTAATTTGCCTTAAAAGGCATTTGTTTATGGTGTATATCTTTTTTAGTGATTAAAAAAAATAACAAGTAGAAAATAGGAATAAGCAAGTTTTTACATACATGTTTTCTTTGTCTGTGTAAATGAGGATTTAATTTTGATTGCTGATAATTTAATGTTTAACCTTTCTTGAAAGTGATTGATATTTATTCCAGAAGAAAAATTGCTCTATCAGAGTGAGGTAGTAGATTGTATAGTTGTGGGGTAGTGATTTTACCCTGTTCAGGAGATAACTATACAATCTATTGCCTTCCCTGAGGAGTAGACTTGCTGCATTGTTTTAATCTAGAGGATCTTTTAAGAACTCAGGTAAATTTTGATTTTTTTTTTTGTCATTGTTGTTTTATAGTTAATTTCTACAAAGTGCAATAAATACTGTTCTGTGACATTCTTACTGTGCTTGTTTCAAGAAATGTAGACAGATATCTTAATGGAAAAAATATCTGTGACCGGGCCTTTTGGGAAATGAATAGATTCATTGCTCTACATATAAATGGATGTGCCACTTGGAGAGGGAACTTCTGGGCTAAGTTGAAATCAGGTTACTATTTTTACTCCATATTTAGATTACTGTGGGTATCAATAATACTTCATTGGTATGTTGGTTTGGACAGACTATGCTGGGTAACAAAAGGAAGAAGGAGTTCTGGCTTCTACAAAGATCTCAGTTTTGCCCACAAAACAAAAGAGTCACCCAAAACTCGGGTAGCAAAGTCCATTTTTGGTAGCTTCAAAGAAAATATGAGGGGTATTAGAAAATGTTATTTGAATGTTAGCACCATCAATGAGCTCATGTTTCAACTTTTTTTAGTGATCAAACTATGTCTTTTGGGTCTTGGAAGAAATGTCAAAAGCTCCATCCAGGTGTTTGCTGTTGGAACTATTTGGAATGAAGAGGGGGAAAGGCAGAATGTGGGAGGCATGAGCAGTTACAGTATCTAAGTATAATTGCAGTGCCATGCCATAGTCAGTGTGATCTCTACATGAAACAAAACTGTCCTTTGGAAGGAAGGTTCAATTCATATGGTTTATCCTGAGCCAGATTTAAACTTTATTTAATATCTGGCATAGACAGATACTTGGGAAAATTGGCCTTTTTCTAAATTTGATGTGTAAAACATTGATGAGCAGGGGGGACATACACAGATAATCACGTCAAAGAAAAGCAACCTCTTGGATGTGTTGCAAGTAGCTGAGGAATTTTGTGGTTCTCTACATACTTCCAGCATGGATACCTACCAGTTCACAGTTTTGAAACATTCTTTAGTGAGGCCTGGAGGCATCACTTTATATTTTGATTATTAATTGCATGAGATCTAACATGCTTATTATTCCAAGAAGATGGGATTTGGAAAGCTGGTATATTTTGTTAAAACCACTTAAAAGTGACTGGAGAGTGATAATCTCTTAAAGTTGTTCTAAGTCATGACCAGAATTTGCTTCTGTTTTGATCCAAGCATCAAAAATTGAAATAATTCCTGGAGTCAGTGGAGATTCTAACCATAAGTTAGAAGCATGTGGTCTGTGTATGGGACAAGTTTGTTTGTTTCAATTGATAGATCACAAACATGATTTATATACAGAGCAAGGTAATTTTCTGGTTACCAAGAGGCCATTTTATGAGACTTGATATTTGAATTTTGATAATTGTTTTAAACAAAAATGACTGGTATGCAGTGGCCTGAGTGTTAGACTATTGTTTTTTTTCCCCTCATGTAATTGGATTTTAATTTTGTAACTTAAAATTTAATTTTTTTTTAAATTGATGCCTACAAAGGCTTTTGCCAAGATCAGGTGACCACGAACTTTTAAGAGCGTCAGTGAAAGAAATCTATGATTGAATTTGAAACAACTTTAAGGCCTCATTTAAATGTGTTTGAAGCGTCTGCCATGTACAAGACCAGCAAGAATAAAATGGGTTCCTAGGAAGAGGTAGTAGGTTGCATAGTTTTAGGGCAGGGATTTTGCCCACAAGGAGGTAACTATACGACCTGCTGCCTTTCTTAGGGCCTTATTATACCACCGTACCATTTCCTTTCTACCTTGACTTGGTGTCAGCGAGAATTCTTCCTCCAGGGGCTTCTTATGAGTGGAAACATTGCAGGTATCCTGAAGACAGTGTTTGCATTGATGCCTAGTAAACAGCAGTATGGCACCAGTATCCCTCATCTAATGAGAACTTGAGATTTCCAAAGTACATTTGGGTCTTCTTTGTGACATAGTGTCAGCTATTCCCATATTATATTTGAGAGAAAGCATTTAAAAAACTCTTTGGATATTTGGTTTTAGAACTGTAACTATATAAAGTTAATATGTGTCCTGTATTGCATTGAGAGTGGTGTGTAACTTGACAATATTAAATGAAAATAGTTGTTAGTAGTAGACAAACATTTTCAATAAAAATATGACATACCTTAAGACTTGTGCTTTTCTATTTTGTGCTGTGTCTATCTCATCCAATATCAGTGTAGTTTGCCCTTGAACCTGAGCTCCTCTATCCCACTTCTCAAATGGCTAGGTTTGCAAGTTTGTCCCACTGACACCAAATCATTTTGTTTTTAAGATCTAATAACTTCACCTTCATTAGTAACTACTATCATTATTTACAGATGTATTACTAAAGCCAATTCAATATACAGCATTTCCTATTTTTATAAACATTTGTGTAACTTGGTATGTTTATAATGTGGTTACATTATGTATATAATTTGCTTACACCTTTGAGTTTGCACAAACAAATGCTACTTTGCAAATACTGTTCCTGTTCATTTTCCCAGCCTGGTTCAAACATTTACCAATAAGGAAAAGTGCCAAGTCTGGGATCCCAAGGTAACGTTTCTAGCACTAATGTGTTCTGTTAACACTTGGGGTAAGGAGGTTGGGCAGTGTCTTGGTTTGCTTTCTATTGCTGTAATAGAAACCATATTAAAGGAGGAAAGGTTTATTTCAGCATTAAACTCATAATCCACCACTGAGGAAACCTGAAACAGGCCATCAAAGAATGCTGCTTGCTGACTTGCCCAGCCTGCTGTTAACCCCAGGACCACCTGCCCAGGGGTGTGGAACCTACTAAAATGGACCAGGCTTTGGTCTCCCAGTTTAATACTTCAGACTTTCTTGCAGTTCCTTCATCCCAGACACCTTGTATCAAGTTGACAAAAATAACAAATGGATTTTAGAACATGCATATAATGGCATCTGATTATAACATGGAGTTGAGGGTTTTGTATTATTTCAAGAGAAACTTGTGCTATTCCTGGTGTTTGATTCTGGCTGTTTTGTGACATATATGGGATATAGGTTATAGATTGGTCAGTGAAGTCAGCCTAGACTTTAGATATTAAGTTGTTGAGCTAGCATTTGCTGCCCTTTTTCTTTTGAGACAGTCTCTGTCCTTGGCTGTCCTGCAACTAATGTAGACCAGGCTGACCTCAAACTCTGAAATTGCCTACCTTTAATATTTGGGGGGGGGGGTGAAGAAGAGGGGTGTGTCTGTGTGTGAGACTGAGAGAAATGCATTAACCTACAATAAAATTTTTTTTGCAGAGGAAATTCAGTGTCTGGCGCTAGGGGAGTCCTGAAAGTTTGCTTACCCCTGAGGGAATAGTGAAAACACAAGCTCTCAGGAAAAGGCTTTTGGGCTTATCTAGAAGTACAGTCTCTGACAGTGGTGGGTCTGAGCATGATGAGCATTCGTTGAGAAGCTGATGCACAAAACTTCTGGATCTTGGAATTTGGTATCCAGATCTAGAATCAAGCTCAGTTTGAGGATCGGATGTCTCTGCTGCTAGCCTTTATAAATTTGGATCTTTGACTTTTAATGTGCAAACAAACTTGAAAACCAATATACTCAAAAGATTCGGGAGCAAGGTGACGCCTGAAACCAGATAGTCCAGAAAATGCTTGCCATAAGAGCATAATGAACAACTCCACAGCAAAACCTCTTTAGAAGAGTTCATCCAGGTTAGATTGACTGCCATATCTGGTATTAGCATCGTAAGCAGGCCCACCCAGATTTTGCAGTGTGGAGAACCCCACTTGAAGGAGTTAGGTCCAGGCCTCAGGTTTAAAATATTTAGAAGATCAAATGTCACTGCCCTGTCTCCAGAGGCCAGTATCACAAATGACCTCTACACATATAGGTGGCTAAGGTACTCCCTTAACAGGAAAAACAGGCTTTGCTGTGAAAGATGGGGTCTATGTGCTGTAATTCCTTCACACACTATCCCTGTACCCAGCCTAGTCCTTTACAGAGCTTCCCATTCTATTAACTAGACACTGCACAGAGATGAACTCATGTTTGAGCCTGAGTTAGTAACTAGCTTGGACCTGATGTTTACTGTGAGCACAAGACTCATACTTAAATGCAATGCTATCTTCTGGTGTCAAAGAGACTTGACCTCTATAACTTGTTCCCAATTTAAAGTACACGACAGGATTGTTGAGGTTTGGGTATATGTTTTGGGAAAGGTAGTGAAGTAGCACAAGACAACCTGAGTAAAAGCATTAGGTATGTCCTAGTTTCTTGCCCCAAGTAATATGAGCCAAAACCCAGCCAGTTGGATTCATATTATGGCCAGCATCACTATTGGTACTGGCCTTCATACTGTGTTGGTGACAAAGTGGGCTCTGATTGTAGAGTTGCTGGCCATGGAATCAAATGATATCCTTCCCAGTACTCACTTCCTGGCAACACAAGATGGATTGGAGAGAAAAAGGCAAGTTGAATCTGGGGGCTAATTAATCCACATAAGACCCAGAGAAAGGATTAAAAGTACCTCCACACAGGTCAGTGACTATACCATTGATCTTCAGCCTCAGAGAAAGGCATGTGGTGAGTTCAGTTAATCTTGAATGATTGATTCCATAACTGCTCATTAGAACAGCGTCAGTCAGATGGCCAGAGTGATTGGAGACTACTGAGGGTACCAGCTGGTGTTGAAGCAGCAGAAGTGACTGACTACAAGTTAAGAATTTGCCAGCTTCTTTTGGAACAACAGGCACAAATAAAGCAGATTGTTAAAATGAGAGCCTCACGTGTGACGTTGCATGCCAACAGACATCACCGACTTCCTGGAATCATAGTTAATAAGGAATAAAATGAGCCCCAGAAATTGTTACCAGGTCGGCCAGAGGTCTGGATCCACAGACCTGCTGCCCGCCACTGCTCAGGCCCCCCCAAAATGATTCAGACACATATTAGCTTCATACTGTTTGGTCTATGGCTCAAGTACATTGCTAGCTGGTTCTTTAAATCAACCCATTCTCTTTAAATCTGTCTGCCACTTAACCTGTGGCTCATCTGTGTTCCTCACATGCTGCTTCTTGGGCGGCTGGCTCAGTCTGTCCCTGGCTCCGCCCTTCCTTTCCTACCTATTCTGATTCCCCACCTACTTTTTCTATGGTCCCTGTCATGGGCCAAAACAGCTCCCTTATTTAAAGATTGATATTCACAGCATACAGGAAGATACTCCCACATCAAGAAATGAACATTTACCCACTGATAAATGTGCACTTTCAGTTTTTAAAGTAAACAAGCCTCAAGAAAATGTGCTTTGTTAAAGAAACAACACAGAATTAGCTTGAAATGGGCTATTCTAAGATTGAAGGGGTGAGGGTGGGGTGAGAGAATGAAGTCAGTTACTATTTTGGGAGTTGAAATCACCAAATATTTGGGAAGCTTACTCAAAGAGATGACAACTTACCCTGTTGAAGCAAAAACTAAATACTAACCTAGCAAAGCATAAATGAAAATTAATTTTAAGCACAAATTAGAGAATTTGTCACCAGTATTTCTAGCCTCCCCCTATACTGAAAGATGCTGAATTAGAGTTGCTGGAAAGGGTCTGTGGACATTCAAAATAATCTAGTAGCATCATATATAAACAGCATTGTAAGTATGAAGACCGAAGATAATACAGAAGCAATAGATAATGCATAAAAAGATGAAAAATTCAAAAAGTGGATAGCAAAGGGTGTTTTTTTTTTTTTTTTTGAGTGTGAGTGCATTTACTCAGCCATCTTGATGGCCAAGATTAGATTGTATCTTTCTTTATGACTGTTATGTTCCTATCACTTCAATATAGGCTATACTTTTAAAAGTTTCATGAAGTATTGATAAAGTAAAAATATAATATGCACATACATAAAAAGCAAAAAGAATCCAAAAAAAAAGAGAATCAAATATCCTGTTTAGTAAAATGACCTCACCACAAGGAAGGCTGTGGAAAAGTGATAGATGGAAATTACTGTCCAACTAGTCTGACTTTTTAAATCATTAAATGTAAGTTGAAGTTTTGCAGTTAAAATAGAGCCACTGGTTAAAACCACAGACTCAGATATATACTGCTCAAGAAACTTCACCTTCAAGGACAGAAACATGGATGGAGTGAAAAAAAGTATCCCATATGAATAGAATCCTAGAGAAAGCAGGAATAGACCTTGATTGAGGATAGAAAATCTCAAGGAGTGAAAGTTGTAAATGCTAAAAGGATTAATTGGGTAAGAGGAAACAGCCCTGAGTGTATCTGAATATACGTGAATTCAGTATCAGGATATCCAAATAGATGTTAAATAGATCAACTATAACGATTTAATAATCTAGATTACTTAGATCAAAAACACCTAATAGTGTTAAACCACTCTAAACCAAACAATACACTTCCAGAATGTTCATCTAACAGCTGCTGAATACATATTTTCAGCAGAACATGAAATCCTTCACAGCAGATAACATGGTCGTTCACAAAACAGAGTGCCAGCAAATTTTCTTTAAAAGTTGGAAATTATGTCCTTGTTAACCATAATGAAATAATGAAATAACAAATATTTCAAACTATATAAGCACACAGAAATCAAAGAATTCATACTATAACCAATAGATTAAGATAGTTTAAAATTTCATGAAACAAAATGGTAATCACTAAGAAATAGTATTAACAGGAGTTTATGGTGAATAGTACGATAGCAGAAAGATCTCAACTTACTGTTAACACCTAAGGTAACTAAAAGGACAAACCAACCTCCAGATCGGTAATAGGACAGAAATAATAACGATTAGAGCAGAAGTAAGTGAAGACCCGGTTTTAACAAGCAAATTAAAATTAAGCTGGGGGTGGGGGAGGGGACAACAATACTCAGGAAATGAGATGTTACAATTGGTATTGGAGAAATAATTGTGAGTAGCTAGACATAATTCTAAGAAAAAAAATGTGCAGAATTTATGAGATAAAATGATGTAGAAAACCTAAACAGACTAAGGATCACTGAAACTGAGTCGGTGATAAGGTTCCCACGAAAAACCAAAAAAATCCACTGCTGAAATCCGCTAAACATTTGGAGGATAACTAATGTGAACTCGTTTCTATTTTCGAAAGTATATGAAGAGGAAGAAGGTATTCTTCCAAACTCATTCTTGGGGTCAGCATTACCAATAAACTAAAGCTATACTCAGTGATCAGTGTGCTTATGAACATGGATGCAGAACTCAATAAAACTAGAAAACCAAACCCGTTTCCCACCACGATCAAGTGGAATTCATTCCAGTGTTTCAAAGATGGTTTAACAATGCAAATCAGAAAGTATGATATAGTACATTAATGAAAAACAAAACCCATATGATTATTTGGCACACGTACAAATGACATTTGATCAAAGTGAACACTTTCATAATTAAAACCCTGAATAAACTAATATAGGAGGAATATAACTATGTAGTGTCATATCCAATAAGGCTATATCTAATGCCACAAATGGAACAAGCTCCTAGCTTTCTCTGTTCAAGAACAGGACACAAGAAAAGTCCATTTTCTCTTTAACAAGGTGGCCAAGCAGATGCCAACATGCAGATCTCTGAAGACCCTGATGGGCAAAACTATATTACTCTTGAGGTCGAGCTCAATGACACCATCGATAATGTCAAGACCAAGATCCAAGACAAGGAAGGCATCCCACCTCACCAGCAGAGGCTAACATTTGCTGTCAAGCAGCTGGCGGGTGGCTGCACCTGTCAGACTACAACATCCAGGAAGAGTTCACTTTGCACCTGGTGCTTCAAGTGCGTGGTGGCATCATTGAGCTGTCCGTCTGTCAGTTTGCACAGAAGTACAACTGTGACAAGATGATCTGCTGCAAGAGCTATGCACGCTTGCACCCCTGTGCACTCAACTGCTGTAAGAAGTGTGACCATACCAACAATTTGTGCCCCAAGAAGAAGGTCAAATAAAGCTGGGGCCATACCTGGCTCATGACCCCGGGACCAAATAAAGTCCCTTCCATCAACTGGAGCAGTAAAAGAAAAATGCACTTTTACCACCTTTATTGGAAATACTGGACACCCTAGCCAGAACAATAAAGCAAGAGAAAGAAATAGAAGACATCTTACTGGAAAAGGAGGAAGTACAATTTTTACTTTTGGAAGATGAGATGGATGTTATAGATAGACACCCCTGTTAAACAAATGAAGGAAACTCAGAGCCAGGTCTCAGGGAAAGGCTGAGATACCAGAGAGTAAACACCACAGTCAGATCTCACCCAGCTGTCTCCAGGTTCCTCAGCTTCATTCACTCCTCCTGGCTTCTACTGCCTGCTCTGTCTTTATGCCTGCCTTCAATACCCTCTTCACCCAGTTGTTTCACATCCAGGTTAAGATTAAAGGCATGGCACCACCTCTGCTTCTCTGGGAGCCTGGAACTCCTTCTGTAAACTAAGCTGGCCTCAAACTCAGATTTGATGGGATTAAGGGTGTAAGTCACCACTCCTGGATATTCCCTGTGCTGGGATTAAAAGTTGAGTTACCAATGTCTGATTCTCCTAGACTGACTGTGGGTAGATCCCTCTAATACCTCAGACTGTTTTTATTAAGTTTGAAACATATCCCGACACACTCCAAAGATTCTGTTAAAGTATAAAATATAAATCACTATATAGAAGCTGGGCAGTGGTGGTGCGTACCTTTAATCCCATCACTAGAGGCAGAGCCAGGTGGATCTCTGTGAGTTTGATGCTAGCCTAGTCTACAGAGCAAGTTCCAGACAGGCTTCAAGCTACACAGAAAAACCCTGTCTTAAGAAAAGAAATTAATACAGAAAAAATGTAAATAGTAAATGAAGGTGGAGCCTTCTGTCCCATCGGCCGGATTATACCCAGCAGTCACTTCCTATATTACCACACAGAAGCTTATATTAAGTATAAATGCTTGGCCAATGGCTGAGGTTTATTACTAACTAGCTCTTATGTTTAAATTAAACCATTTCTATTAATCTATCTATTGCCATGTGGCCTGTGGCTTACCTGTCCCTTTACATCTTGCTTCTCTTGAAACCAGCCCTCCTCCTCTGAGTCCTTAGTTTGAACTGCCTAGTCTTAACATGCTTTGCTATAGGCCAAAACTGCTTTATTGTCAACTGATAAGAGTAACACACATTCAGCGTCCACAACAACACCCCACAGGAGAGAAAAGAAACCAAGAAAGCTGCCTTATTTGTAATACCTACAAGAATATCTAGAAGTAAATTTAATTGAAGCATGAACACTTTCTAGAAAAAAAATCATGATAAAAAGACACAAGTAGTCTGTCCTAATTACTTTTCTATTCCTGTGGCAAAGCACCACAACCAAGCAAGGAAAAGGAGGAAGCATACAGAAGAAAGGGCGAGTCCATGACCATCATGGTGGTGAGCATGGCAGCAGGAAGTACTGGTGCTAGTATAGTATCAGAGAGCTAACATCTTGACAACAAACAAGAGACATAGCATTAACTGGGAATGGCATGAGTTTTTGAAACCTCAAAGCCTACTCCAGTAGTCTACCTCCTACAAATATATGAGCTAACGTGGAGGGTAATTACATTCAAACTACCATGCAGTCACCCCACATTCATAGACTGGAAGAATTGGTAACACTAAAAACGCTCATATTACCCAAGTCCTAGTATTTAGTTCACTCTCCATCTGTGGCATTCTTCACACATTAGACAGTGAGTGGATGAGATCTTAGTGTTTGACCTGAATTGTAGTTACAGTTTTTTTTTTCCCCTTTTAGAGTCTTTCTGTCTCCCTGGTTGTCCTAGAACTCATCAGCCTCAACCCCACAGACGTCTGCCTGCCTCTGCCTCTGTCTCTGCCTACAGAGTGCTGGGATTATAGGACGGTATCCCTATGTCCAGCCTCTGTAATTGCCATCTTAACAACAGTGAGCACTGCCCACAAACTTGGAATTATTTCTTCATTTATTTATATATTTTATATTTCATCTGTGTTTTGTGTTTTGTAGATTTGTTAATTTCTTTCTTTCTTATTATTATTGGATTTTGAGGCAGGGTTTCTCTGTAACAGCCCTGGCTCTCCTAGAACTCACTCTGTAGACTAGGCTGGCCTCAAATTCACATTTATCTGCCTGCCTCTGCCTCTCAAGTGCTGGGATTAAAGGCATGCACCACCACCACATAGCTTGTTAAATTTATTCTTGTCCTATCATTTTTAAACCTAGTGTAAACAAAATCCTTTTCTAAATTTGTAGGACATGGTTGATCATATATTGCTGTCATCTTGCTAATCTCATTGATTGGTTCTGGTAATACTCTGGGGGAAATTTTTAAGATTTATTACATCATAGAGAATCATGTCATTAGTGAATAGTTTTTTCTGTTTCTAACGTGTGTGTGTGTGTGTGTGTGTGTGTGTGTGTGTGTGTGTGTGTGTGTGTGTAGCATTTTTATATTTTTGTAAGACAGAGTCTCTCTCTATATGTCACTCAGACTAGACTAGTTTCACGTTTAAAATTCTCCTGCCTCAGCCTCCTAAGTACTGGGATCATAGTTGTATTCCATCATGTCTGGCCCGCTTTCAAATCTTTGTGTTCTAGGTTCTTCCTCCTGTTGCTTCTCTTCTCTTCCTCCCCCATCTTCCATCTCCGCCATATTGTTTATGTTTTTGAAACAAATTCTAGCTATATAGTCTAAATTGTCCTTGAATAAACTCTTAATCCCTCTGCCTCCGGAGTGCTGGGGGACAAGCATGAATCTTTTCTCTTTAGTTCTATGGAGGGGTTCAGAAACACTTTACCATAGAGTGCACCCTAGGTCTCTTCATTTAGAAAGTTGCCTTGTTTGGCAGGTTCAGTCAAGTCCTATGATGCCAAGGGGATTATGAGTTCAAGGCTGGCTTGGACTATACGCAGTGAGATCCTGTCCAAACAAGTAGTCACTATCACCACCACCATTAAAACATAAAGCCTCACTGCACTAGCTAGAACTTACAGGGCAATGTTAAATAGGAGGGGTGAGAACCTAGTGCTGTAGGTTATCTGGGATTTGTTCTGTCATTAAGGTAGGAAAGCTTTTCCAGTGACTTTCTTCTTTCTCAGCAGAAGTCCTTAATGTTTATGGAGTGCCAGCCCCAGATAGCTCTGAGCTCTGCCAGTCGTATTGCTGCTGTGGAGTAATGTTCTTGTACACTGTAAAGATTTGTAACTTGTATTGGTTTAATAAAAAGTTGATGGCCAGTAGCCAGGCAGAAAGTAGAGGCAGGACAACCAGACTAAGAATTCTGGGAAGAGGAAAGACAGAAAGCAGTCACCAGCCAGACGCAGAGGAAGCACGATGAGAATGCTGGACTGAGAAATGGTACTAAGCCACGTGGCTAAACATAGATAAGAATTATGGGTTAATTTAAGTGTAAGAGCTAGATATAATATGCCTGAACTACTGGCCCAACAGTTACTGTAATAATAAGCCTCTGAGTCAATTAATTTTGGAAGCAGCTGCTGGGTATTTGAGAGTTTCTGGCAGGATAGAAATATCTGACTTCACATTGCCCCATCAGCTTTTCATCAGATTTCCTCTTTGCTTAGGTGGGCGAAGCTGGGCTTACCTCACTGTGACCCCGCTGTCCTAATTGGTGTAGCTATGAAAAAAGTGTTGGGGAAATGATGCAGGAAGAAACTCTGCAATCTACCGGAAATGCTCCAACTTCTTTACGTGCAAAACAATAAGCTATCCTGACTAACTCTTGCTTGCCTAACTCTTAGGAGATTCTTCTGGAATAATGCATGTAAGAGAGTTCTATGAAACAGATTTTTGGCAGGCCATTGATAATGACAAGATTTTGTCTGTCTCCCATTTCAGTATCCAAGGAACCCAGCCAGTCTTTGTCTTATTACTTCTACTTTATGATTTTGGTCTATCTTTTCCCATCCAGAGCTGTGTACTTTGACTGAGCTGTAGTCACCTATACTGTCGCTATCACAAATATATTCAACGGGGTTTTTACTCCAATTCTTACTATGTATGTGATGTTTTAGAACAACATCTTAGTTTCTTTAAACTGCATGGTGTTGTGAGAATTAAATTCTGTCTCTCTCTGATGCCAAAGTTATTGCTTAGTCACTGAATTCTGTAGCCTCTAAGTAAGTTTTCTTGGGCTCTACCTAACCTCAGGTATATATTCTAAAACATGGCTTTTAAACTCTAAAAGCAGTGCCCTAAACTCCCTCTCTTGCCCTGACCAAAGTCCTCAATGCTGAAGACTCTCTACTACTCTAGATTAATTATCCTAGCATCCAAAGTTCCTGAAGTCCTTGACAAAGCTTATCTGACATTCCTTACTGCTATGGTCAGGCTATGTAAGCCCTGACTGTGTCCAAAATGGTGAGAAAAATGAGCAAATATAAAAAGTGAATGGGCTTTTGATAGGGTTTTCTGAGAGGGAGCTCAGGACATGGGAAGGAAGCACGGGTGGAGTGTATGGGATGCAGTGATCCTTCCGATAGGCTGTTGAATACATGAAAAGTAGAAGTTGGAGATGGAGCCAGGAATGTCTTCTCTAGCTGAGTTTAAGTGACCTTGGGTACCTGTCTATGATGTTGGGTGGTTATATGGCTTGAATAGAAATGTTCCCTCAGGGCCCATGTACTGTAGTCATGGTCCATAGCTAACTGTGTCATCTTGGGAATTTGTGAAAACTTTCAGAGGTAGGTGCTTGGCTGGTGGAAGTGGGTCATGAGGATGAGTCTTTGCAGTGTGTCTCTAACCACTTCAGTCTCTTTCTTCCCACTTACCATAAGATGCATAGCCTCTGCCATATGCTCCTGTTGTCAGGATGTTCTGTCTCCTAATAGGCCCTATAGTCACCAGGGCCAAAGACTAGGCAAACAAATGTCTCAGACTGTAAATGTCTTTATTTCCTTGTGTTGCTTATGCTAGTGATTTTGTCCCAGTAACTGAAAAGTTACATACAAGACTCTCCACATTTTATTCCTGTCCTTCCAGCCCCACTTCCCATCAGGTGCAGCCTGCAGCCTCAGATTACAGAGAGGTTTGAAAAAGACAGGAATCCCTGGCACACAGCCTCCCAGCACATATACCTGAGAAGCCTTAGCTTTAGTGTTCAAAGGGAGTATCTTTAGGCCTCATTTTCTCACCATGAGAGTGACAGCAGCTATTTCAAGGAAATGGTGTGCAGATTGAAGGAAATAATGAACAGCACACAATGTACAGTTTGGCATGAAAGAAGTTTCTAACAAATGTGGTGATATACTTAATAAAACCAGTCTGGAATATCAGAGAACAGATTCACCCACAGTCAAACCAGGAGGGTCAGAGAGTGACTCACACCTTTAATCCCAACACGGAGAAGGACCCGGAGTGATGACCTCCAGAGACAGAGATCTTTCTGTGTTTTTGTGAGTTCAAGATCTAACTACCGAATAGTGATAGTTCACACTTTTAATCTTAACTCTGGAATAGGATGCAGAGTTAAACCTGAAAGTGAAACAACTAGGCAGGTGTAGGAAGACAGAGATTATTTTGTAGAAGTGACAGGAATGAGGCTGAGCACTCTGGAAGATAGTTTTTACCCTGAGAAGTTGGCTGGGTGAGAACTGACTGGGGTCTGTTTCCCCTCTCTGATATTCCAGCTTTCCCCAATATCTGGCTCTGATTTTCATTTAATAACAAGCAGAATTCATGCTACAAACAAATCATTAGCCTTGGCCTTCCTTCTGCCTCATCACACACACACACACACACACACACACACACACACACACACACACACATACACATACACACATACATACACACATACACACACATACACACACACACATACATACACACACATGCACACACACATACATACACACATACACACACACACACACACATACACACACACACACACACACACACACACACAATGCATGCACACATGCACATACATACCCTGTGATCTGAGGATATGAAGCACTTGTCCACTGAGAGGCCTGGGGAGTAGCCACCAAGCTTATGTCTTTAGGAGAATGCAGACAAACTGCTTTAGGAGATGCTCTGAGGTCTCCAGGTTCTTCTGCTCTCAACTCCAGCTGCAGTCCTCATTCCTATGTTCCCAAATGAAGTGTTTGAAGAAGACCTGTCTATCTAAAATACATTTTTGTTTGACCTTGAAAACATATCTAATATAAATTATAAATTCAGACAGGACACAGTATAGTTCAGTCCCGACTTTAACAAGATCAAATAAAGGAGCAGAAATACACTCTTTAGAAAAAGAGTGCATAGAGTAGAGCAACACCAGACAACCCTGGCAGCCATGGTGCTTATATCACTTCCTCCTTGTCTCTGCCTTTGTGTTTCTATAAAGTGGGCACTTTAGGAAGGGTTGTACTTTTTTCCAGAGGCCCAAAATTCAGTTGAAGTGGAAGATACAAGAATGTGTTATATAGAAGTAAGAGATACAAGAATATATAAAACACACATATATGTATATGCATATGTGCAAATGTGTGGGGGTGCTAAGTACCCCTAAAGTTAAAAAGTTTGCCAGGTAATGGGGCAAAAACAGTGAGCACACACTCTCCTGGAAAGGAAGTTTTGAACTACTTTAATCTGACTGAGTATCTATCAACCACCATAGCCTATTTTCTCTCACACCTGTTTGGGGGAACTTTGAGCTGGCCCATCTGGAATAGACCATGGCTGCTCTCTTTATAGCTTGTTTCAAGGCCCTGAGCGAGGCCACCCATTGTTCTTTAGGTCCTGTCCCTGGGGGCACTAACCTTGCTTAAAAGTCACAGGGCAGATGATCATTGGTTCAAATTTCCCATGGCATTGGAGGTATAATGGAAGATACTTCCATCTTATTCCTTTAAGGCCTCAATGCCAAGGGCAGTGTGATAAAGAATAAGAAACAGGAAGTACAGTTGGTCATATGACTTCGAGTTATAGCCCACACTTCATCCATGGGTGGTTCCTTCCCTTCACTATTTCTCTTTATTTCTATTTTTATAATCACCACCATCATCTTTTTGAGACAAGGTCTCACCATGTAGGTGTGGCTATCCTTTAACTCACTGTGTAGACCAGGCTGGCCCCAAACTCCCAGAACTTCTGCCCAAGTGCTGGGAGTAAAGGCATGTGCCACTCCACCCAGCTCTATTTTATCATTGTAATTGATTGGTTGAAGTGAAAGATCCAGGTGAAGTACTGTTAGCTCCTGATCTGCATCCAGCAGAAAGAACATCCAGGATAACCAGAGACTCCCTGGTTACTTTAAGGGCCTTGGTGTAATATTCCTTTGGGCTGGCTCTGCTGTGGTGAAGTAGCTCTAGGATACCCTCAAACCGGTCATTTTGGACAGAGAAGTGTAGTGGTGTTATATTGTAAACAGTTGTCCTACCTACATGTTTAATAAAAAGCGCTGATTGGCCAAAGGCAGACAAGACATGTGGGTGGGGCTACCAGACTAAGAAAACTCTGAGAACAGGCTGAACAGAGCAGAAATGCCAGAGAGAAGCCAGAAGAAGCAGAGGACAACCATGCTGCTCTGAGAAAAGGTACCGAGCCGCATGGCTGAACAGGATTAGAGTCATGGGTTAGATTAAGGGTAAAGAGTTAGCAAGTTATATGCCTGGGCCCTAGGTCGATCAGTCTAAAATTAATGTAAGTGTCTGTGTGTTTCTGTGGGACTGTGGGACTGTGGGTCTACGGGTCCCAACCTTGAGGCTAGGCCTGAAAGCTCAGGCCAGAAACCTCTTACTATAGAGAAGGAATATTGGCTTTTGGCTCCATGTTGATACTGCTGAGAGGGTTTACAGAAGGTCTGGGGAAACACTGTCCACTAGAAACATAATAATGCAAGCCACATGTGTAATTGCATCTTTTGTAAAAAGTACAAAAAAACCCCACCACAGGTGAAAATAATTTTAACTATAACTAAAGCATTAATTTCCACATGTGGTCAATACTAAGCATTAATTAGATGTATTAAGCTACCTTTTCATTCTGTCTTCAAAATCTGTGTGTGTTTTATGTGGAAAAAAACCTTAATTAGAAATAGCCCCATCTCAATGCTTAATGGCCTTTTCTGTGGCTAATGGCTTCCTTATTGGATAGATAGTCTTGGATTTGACTTCCTAAGAACAGAGCCATGCTACCATCTGGTGGTAATTTAGTCAAATAGCCAGGCACCACTGTGGGCCTGGTCCTTGGCCTGCTGGGAAGCTTCCTGTGCTCTGTGTACTTTTAATCTAGACTCAGAAGAAAGGTTCACATTCTCAGAAGCAGGATTGTTCACAGTGCCCCAAGCTTTGAGAATGAGAAGGCTGTAGGGATGAGGAGATGCAGAGGACAAAAGATTGGCTTGGAACCAACCTTACTTCTAGGGAAGCCACAGACATCCCTCACCATCATCTAAAATAGCTTTTGATTTTATGGACAAATACCTTTGTGTGACATGAGTCTCTCTTTTTGTACTTTCTACAGCCCCAGCCCGTAATTGCTTAGATTCCTGTGAGTGAGGAGTTTAAAGCAGAGCTGTGATAAGCCAGTGAATGCTGTCTTTATATGTGGAAGTCTATTTGTAGAACAGTGCAGTGTGTGTGTGTGTGTGTGTGTGTGGGTTTGTGTGTGTATACATGTATATATGTGCCTGTGTGTCCACTTGTGGAGGCCACAGAATTCCCATGTCCTGCCCTATCACTGCCTTATTTCTTTGAAACAGGTTTCAGTAAAATTGGAACCATGCTGGCATCCAGCCAGCCCTGCAGTCTCTGCTAGGGCTATCAGCAAGTGTAGTCACATCCAGATTCTTCTTTGGGTGTTGTGGATTCGAATTTACGTCTTCATGTTTGTGCAGCAAGTGTTCTTGCCCACTCTCTCTCTCCAGCCCATAGAATAGTTCATGGATGGATTTGTTGGGGCCAAGGGTATGTGCATCTACAATTTTTTAAATTAAAAACCAGCTTTATTTAAATATAATCTGCATATGACAAATTTGCTAATTTAGGTGTACAAGTTGATGAATTTTGGCAAATGTATATAACTATATAACCACCACTGCAATCTTCAGTTTCCATCCCCTCAGAGATTCCTTGTAATTAATTGTCTGCATTTATATTGTGGCCCTTTTAGATTATCATAGCAGTGCAACAGAGAATGTAATATTCTCTGTGAATACATTTATACCTGGATCATGCCATTCATCCAAACTGTTGCAATGCATAATATCACAGTAAGTTCCTTTCATTGTTAAGTAGTATTCTCTCTAGAGACACTCCACATGTGATGGTTACTTGATTGTTTCTAGTTTGGGAGCTATTAACAACAATGCTACCATGAATCCTGTCAGATCCTGCTGATGAGCCAATGATTGCTAGGGGTAGGAATGCACTTGAAGAAGAGAGAAGGAGACATAAGAGAAACCAAGAAGGACTTGTGGTTCGAAACCATGAAGACCCTGAGTTTATTTCTGAAAGCGCCCTTTATACATTTTTTTCCAGCCAGGATTCAAACAAAGCACAGTACAAGCATTCAAACACTATCTCGAGAAAACCCTGTGCTGTCCTTGAATCAGGCAGCCAGCAGCTTCACCATCACATCATGTGCCTTCTGCTAAATTGAGCAGCAAGATAATAAGCTCTCTCCCAGGAGCTAACCAGACTAGTCCTATGGTCACCAAGGCAAGGAGCATGCTGAACTCGTTGGAACTCTAGAGTAGCTGAGTCACTGTGACTCTTTTACTCTGAAAAAGACTCTTGAGTCAATATGGGAAAGTGAGTCACTGTATGGGCTCCCACAGAATCTTCACATCTTCTGTCTTTACACTTTAATTTTTCCCTAAGCATATATCTAGGAGTGGTATTTCTGGACCACATGCTAAATATATGCTTGAATTTATAAGAAACTGCCATACTGTCTTCCAAAGTAATGTTTCCATTTTGTAATACAACTAAAAACCAGCATTCCATTTTTCTTGTGTCTTTGCCAACTCTTAGTACAAATGGGCCTTTAAATTTCAGCTATGGGGGGGGGGCTGTAAAGGTGATTCATTGGGGCTTAAATTTACACTGCATTGGTGACTAATGATGCTATAGCTTATTTATGTGTTTGCTTGATGTTTGTATACATTCACTGGTTAGATACCTACTTAAATCTTTTGTCTTTTTGAATTTATGTTTATGTGTTGTGCTGGACATTGAACCTATGTTATCTATGAACTCATTACTGGGTTACCTACAACCAATATTCATTTTCTCCTTTCCTTCTTCCCTTCCTTTTCTGAGACAGGGTTTCATTATTTATCCCTGGCATGTATACCATGCTGGATTCAGAGAGATATGTCTGCCTCTGCCTTTAGAGTGCTGGGATTAAAGATATGCTCCAGCACTATTGACCTCAATATTAATTTCTTTAGTTAGACTGCTTGTCTTTGTATTGAATTAAAAGAGATCTCATAAGCCTACATGCAAGTCTTTTGTCTAAGCATGTGTGCATTTCTGCTTTGAAATGTTATCTGCACCTATTTATCACCTGTGGCTTTTTTTTTTTTTTTTTAAATAAAGACAGGGTTTCCTGTTGCTGAGTCAGTTCCCTCAGAAGAGAAGTATGGCCAACCACACAGACCATGGGAGTCAGGTGAAAACAAATGTCTAACTCTTTTATTTAACAATGGAGAGAGAGCCTTATATACCCTTCTCCCAGTACTCAGGTTGAGTCCCCATCTGATGATATTGGGAGGTCACCTCTCACTGTCTGGGCACAATCAGGACCTCTGACAAGCACTCGTTGCTAGGCTCTCAGGCAGACTCCAGGTTGGCTCATAAGGAAGTATGTTATTGGCATGCCTTGGCAAGTAGTTTGAGCCAATTTCTTCAACCCTATGGGTCTGTCCTACTACAATCTCTCTTTGGTACCCTAGGCTGGACTCCAACTTGGGATGTTTCCACCCAACTGTTGTAGAGCATTCCTTTACATTGTGTGAAGATGTGTCACTGTGATTGGTGCAATAAAAAGCTAAATGGCTAATAGCTAGGCAGGAGGTATAGGCGGGACTTCTGGACAGAGAGCTCTGGGAAGAGAAAAAGCAGAGTCACCAGACAGACACTGAATAACTAGAATGGGCATAGTGGAGACAAGGTAACAAGTGTGTGGAAGAACATAGATTAAAAATAATATGGGTTAATTTAAGTTATAAGAGCTAGTTAGAAGCAATCCTAAACTAAGGCTGAACTTTCATAATTAATAAGTCTTTCTGTCATTATTGAGGAGCTGATGGTCCTGACATAAAGTTTGACTGCACCCAACTTATGACCTTCCTATCCCTGCCTTCCAAGTCCTGGGGGCACAGGCCCATCGCCATTATGCATGACTTTGCCAGGCAGTATCTTTTAATGGACAGATGTTTCTGCTCCTATTCTTAGCTTTACCAGCAAGAGTAAGAAAATCTTGTTTTCACAGTTTGTTAGGAAAGTCCTACACTACTTCCAGGCTGTTTCCTTATGACATACCTTTTATTAGCTATTTCAAAGAATGTTTCATTTATTTCTTTAATTGAGATAGTATTAATTAGTTTTGTCTATATATCTTTACCTTCACACTAATAAAGTTAGGGCCATTGAGAAGGCTTATTGGGTTAAAGCATTGCTGAATTAGATTCATGGGACTCATTTAGTAATGGAAAGAGAGAAGTAATTCCTGAAAATCATCCTCTGCCTGCAAGCAAGCATGTGTACACACACACACACCATAAACAAAATGTAATAAAAATAAAACAAAACTGATAATATCAGCAATATCCCTATAGTCAAAGACAGATTTGTTTATTCCTTGTTACAGGACATCTGTGATGGTTACTATTAACTGCCAGCTCGACAGGATCTGCAATGCCCTGCAAAATAGGCCTCTGGGGAAGCTTGTGAAAAATTTACGTTTTTTCTCTCTCTTTTTCTCCCCACCCCCTCTTCCCTTACCCCTCCCTCCCTTCCTTGTGTGTGTGTGTGTGTGTGTGTGTGTGTGTGTGTGTGTGTTTGAGACATGTTCTCATGTAGCTCTGGGTAGCATGATAACTTACTTGGTGTACCAGGCTGGCCTCAAACTCCCAGAGATCTTCTGCCTCTGCCTCCTATATGCTGGGTTAAAAAGCATGCATCACCATGCTTGGCTTTGTGAGGGTTGTCTTCATTTCATTTATGTGGATGGGACCATCTCCTGGACAGGGGATTCTGGCCGAAGTAAGTGAAGAAATGGAGTTGGTCCTAGTTTTGTGCACATCTTTTTCCATTTCTAATTGTATATGACCAGCTACTGGAAGCTCCTGGCCTCTGACTTCCTACTAGATAGTCAGACCTTGAACTGTGAGCTGAGGGAACCCTTCCCCCTTAAGTCACTTCTGTCAGAATAGTTATCCCAGGAGGAATGAGAGAGCAGAGTTAGTGTAGCTCTGGAGGCAGAGCAGCTTGTAGAGTGTTATTGGGAAGGATTTCAGAATTATGAACCATGGGTATTTGCAGTTTGAATGTAATTTACCCTTATAATCTCATAGAGAGTGGCACTATTAGGAGGTGTTGGAAGAATTGTGTCACTGTGGGGGTAAGCTTTGAGGTTCCCCATGTGTTACAGTAGACAGGAGAAAGGCTATGTGGTATGTCCTCAAGGGCAGTGTTCCCGTGTGTCTTAGCTCTTTCTCTAGGTCATTCTGTTCCAGGCAGCAAAATGAGGTCATGTTAGGAAAGGAACAGTGCAAGCTTCAATAAATCTCATAATTGGCCATTTCTACCTTAATCTGCTGTAACATCAGGCTTTCCATTAGACTGGTTTTGTCAGGCTTGAGAGGGTTCCCTTTGCTCCAAGTCTCAGAAGGAAAGTTACTGTTGTCAATCAACCACTTACTGTGCCATGCTCATGCTGTTTCCTTGTCTGTGTTAAGGCCATCTTAGAAACAACCAACAGTTCTGTTCAGCCCAGCTCAACATGTCTCTATTTTTAGATGAAATGCTACCTGAGTCATGAATTGCAAATAAAGGCAAATTAGATTATTTGACTGCACTTATTTTGAAACTTTGCCTTTTCAAAGAATTTATGGTCTAGCTGAGCAAATGTGGGATAAATGTTTTGTTGTTGGTTTTGGACTTAGAGACTTTGACACACGGTTTTAGTTTGTCTGTCTTATAAACAAAGTAATATCTTACAAATGGTGGCTTCCTCCTTCTTTTACCTCTTATGCTAGCTGCTCTTGTGAGTTTGACACAAAAATGCAGTTTACTGTCATAAATTAATATATCACAGCAGCAGTTCTAGTAGGCTGAGGTAGGAAGTTACAAATTCAAGGCCAGCCTGTGCTACATACCATACATATATCTGCCTCAAAAACAAAGAGCAGTAACATGTGGGCTAGCATGATAAATAACAGAAGGGGTGTAAAGGGCTAACACAGGGGCTGGGGCTATGCTTTTCATGGGGTGATGATTTTTAATTTGGGCTCAGTGAATAACTAAAACAAGACAAAAGCTTGGCATTTCTGCTATACTTTTCATCTCTCTCTTTTGTCATAAAGTTTGGGTAACATTCTGGCTCAACTCTGCACACGGACATACTAGTTAAGGAATGTTCAGCTAAAGCTGAGTGCCCTCCTCAAGGGCTGGGTACCGAGGTAAGAGAAAGGTTCTTTCCACAGCTTGCTAATTGCCAGCTCTCATCACACCCTGTTCCCAACCACTGCAGCGAGGCAGAGAGAAGCCTTCATTCAGTGCCTCTGGAGGCTTGCAGGCAGCTCACCCCACAGCAGACTGTCCCCCTCTTTCCTAAGCATAAGTACTTATTGATTCTTGTTTTACAGTGGGCACATGCAGGTCAGAGGGCAACTTTGGGGAGTGATTTCTTTTTGTCTTTACATGGGTCTAGGAGATTGAACTCAGGCCATTAGGCTTGAGAGGCGAAGACTTTTCCTGCTGAGCCATTTTACTGACTCCTTGACCAAGTCTGAGTGAATTTCTATGTGGTTTGATATTCAGGTCCAACTCATCCTTTTGCATATGGCTATAAAGTTTCCCCAACCGCATTTGGTGAAATTTCCCCATTGAATGGTCAACGGGACAAAGCAGCAGCCTACAGAATGGAAAAAGATTTTTTCACCACCTTCACATCTGATAGAGAACTAATGCAATATTCAAAATATACAAAGAGCTCAAGAAACTGATATCCAAAACCAAATAATACAATTAAAAATGGGGCACAGATCTAAATCGAACATTCTCAATGGGGAAATGCAAATGGCTGACAAACACAGAAATGTCCAACATCCTTAGCCGACAGGGAAATGCAAACAAAACAAACAAACAAAAACCTACTTTGAATTCTGTATTATACCAGTCAGAATGGCTAAGATCAATGACACAGTGACAGCTCATGCTGGAGGGAATGTGGAGCAAGGGAACCCCATTGCTGATGGGAATGCTAACTTGTACAGCCACTATGGAAATTATATGGTGTTTCCTCAGAGAGCTGGGATCCACTTATATCACTTTGGGCATATACCTAAAGGATGCTCCATCTTACCACAAGAACACTTGCTCAATTATGTTCATTTCTGTTTTATTCATAATAGCCAGAAACTGGAGACAACCTACATGTCCCTCAACAGAAAAATGGATAAAGAAAATGTGGCACATTTACATAATAGGGTATTAGTCAGTTGTTTAAAAAAATGGCATCATGAAATTTGCAGGAAAATAAATGAAACTAGAAAAAAAAAATCTAAAGTGAGGTAACCCAAACCCAGAAAGATAAATGTGCTAGGCACTCACTTATAAGTAGATATTAGCCATCGAGTAAAGGATAACCAAGATACAGTTTGTAGATTCAGAGAGGCTAGGCAAAGAGGCATCTTGGTGGAAACGCTTGGATCTCCCTGTGAGGAGAAAACAACAGGTTTTATGTGCTGACTGGGGTTGTCTGGGTATAGGAAGTGGATCAGGTGGGATAGAGGGAGAGAGGCTAGGGAAAGATGGCTGGAGTTGGGGACTTTCAGGGGAGGTGTGGAAACCTAGTGCAGTGGGAACATCTTAGAATTTGTAAGTGTGATCCTAATGAGGGGCAGAGGGAGGGGAAACTGTAATCAGAATATATATGAGAAAAGAGTCTACTTTAATAAAAGGAAAAATATGTCTAATTTGCATACAACCTTGTAGAAACCAGACAGGAGTGGGTAGGTAGCTCAATGTCTGAATGCATGCTTGCTATTCATGAGTCTCAGGTCAAGACAGAAATCTGTCTGTCTGTCTGCCTGTCTGTCTGTCTCTCTCTCTCTCTCATTCTCACTCACACACACACTTACACAGAGAAAATGAGAACAAATAAACAAAACATATATCATGTAAATCTAAAGATATTTTAAAAGCTGTTTAGCTTGTCATCCTCACTAGTGGCAATGAATATTAGAGAATCAAGGTGTCATGGCACAAATCCAGTTCTTGGAGACAGAGACAATCAATGCTCATGGCTATCATGTGTAATGAATCTTTCTCTGTCCCACTAACCAGCTCCAAAATCATGACATGGGGACTTCATATTAATTATGAAAGCTTGGGTTATAGCTTAGGCTTGTTCCCAACTAGCTTGTATAACTTAAATTAACCCATTTGTATTGATCTACATTAATCACATGGAGTTACCTCTCTTCCACTTTGAACCTTTGGTTTCCTCTCTGTGTCTCCTGATGTCTCCTGTGTAATCTCAGTGCCCAGATTTCTCCTTTTCTCCCCAGAAGTCTCACCTATTCTCTCCTACATAACTACATAATATTGGCCATTCAGATCTTTATTAAGCCAATCAGAAGGTGTCTTGGCAAAGACACATCTTTGCAGTGTACAAAACAGTCATGGGAAAGACCTTGTCTCAAAAACATACCAGTAAAAGCAGAGCAACAGATGGGAACTGCCTTGTACTAATGGGGACTAAAAGTGTATAAAGCTACTTTTAGCCCATGACTATAAATAGAATCAAACTTTAGTTAAGGATTGTAGTGGGATTATGTGTATTGAAGTAATTGTCCTGCTTACTGGTTTAATAAAATGCTGACTGGCCAAAGGCAGATAGGAAGTATGGGCAGGGCTATCAAACTAAGAAAACTCTGGGAACAGGAAGGACAAAGCAGAAATGCCACAGAGAAGCCAGAAGATACAGAGGACAACTATGCTGCTCTGAGAAAAGGTATCGAGCCACATGACTGAATAGGATAAGAATCATGGGTTAGTTTAATGGTAAAGAGTTAGCAAGTTATATGCCTGGGCCCCAGGTCAATCAGAGCACAATTAATATAAGCATCTGTGTGTTTCAGTGGGACTACAGGACTGTGGGTCTGTGGGTCTGGGCCACAAGACATAATACTGCAAAGGATCTTATTGGTACATTTTGTGAAACTTGAATAGGACATATTTGCTAGTGATTACAATTTGTTGTTTTTGATGACTCTGATGATTACCTTAGCTTGTGGAAAGTTGTGCTGAAGTGTTTCAGTGTGATGTAAAGCTGGGTCTTCTCCCCAAATGTTTATTAATTTCTGAGATGGGAATACACTACAGTACACAGGCTGGTTTTGAAATTGTAGGCTCAAAGATGCCTTTGCTTTGGCTTTCCAAGTAACTGAGACTTCTGCCATAAATTGTCCACTTGGCTTTTTTTATGTACATACATTTTTTTTTCTTCAAGAATTTGATTATTTCAAAACACACAGGCAAATATTTTAATTCTTACTTTAGAAAATATGTGTGTGTATGTATGTCTTTGTGTATGTGTATATATGTCTTTGTGTATGTGTATGTAAGTGTAGGTTCCCTCTGAAGAAAGAAGAGAGTGTTAGATCTCCTGAAACTGTTGTGAGACACCTTATTTGGAGCTGGCAACCAGACTCCAGTCCTCTGCTGGAGTAAACAGTATGTGCACTTGGCATCTGAGCCCTCTCTCCAGCTCTATCCCCTTCCCCATCCCATTGAAAAATGATTTTAAAACCAATGTGTGGGATTGGAGAGATGACTCCTCAGTTAAGAGCACTGGTTGCTTTTCAGAGGTTGGGGTTGGTTCTCAGCAGTCACATAATTGCTTAAGCCTCCTGTAGCTTCAGTTCTGAGGAGATCTGATACCACCTTTGGCTTCCATGAGCACTGTTTACACATAGTGCACGGATGTTCATGCAGAGACAACATACACATAAAGTCAAATAAGCCCTCAATAAATGCAGAAAAAGATACTTAAAAGATACCTTTTTTTTTTTTTTTTTCAGACGAGGTTCTTATTCTGTGGTTCAGATTGGTCTTGAATTTAAGGTCCCCCTGCATTAGCCTACTTTCCTCAGGATGGAATGTCTACATAAACTATAGGCACTCTTTATTTAATATGTTTGCATGACCTCTCACATTCATTACTTTATTTAATTCTATAAATGTGGATTTAGAGCATTTATGCTTCAGGTTACAACCCAATGCTATATTTTTATTCATGGTTGGTTTTTTTTCAGACAGAGTTTCTCTGTGTAGCCCTGGATGTCCTAGAGCTCTCTCTGTAGATCAGATTGACCTCAAACTCAGAGATCTATTTGCCTCTGGCTCCTGAGTGCTGGGATTAAAGGTGTGCACCAAAATGCCTAGCTGCTTTCTTTCTTTCTCTCTTTCTCTCTTTCTTTCTTTCTTTCTTTCTTTCTTTCTTTCTTTCTTTCTTTCTCTCTCTCTCTCTCTCTCTTTCTTTCTTTCTTTCTTTCCTTCCTTCCTTCCTTCCTTCCTTCCTTCCTTCCTTCTTTCTTTCTCTCTCTCTCTTCCTTCCTTCCTTTCCTTCCTTCCTTCCTTCTTTCTTTCTTTACTTATTCATTCATTCATTCATTCATTCATTCATTCATTCATTTATTAAATTGTTAGACTTGCTGCTGTGAGATTTTTCAGTTGGTTCCTGGGTCTTTTTCAACATTTCACCAGTCTGTTTTTGAACAGTTCCTATCTGTCACTATGAGATAATCTAAGCTTATACTGTCTATTCACTGTATACTTCTATAAACAGCTATACACACAGCCAGCTCTGATTCTTACATTAAAGAATGGCTTAGGAACCGGATGTGGGCAGATGTACTTATTGCTACTGAGCTGTATTTGTTTCTGGAGTCTTTCAGATGACAGAGCTAGGAAACATATTTGAGCATTCTAATCTGTGTACCAGCTTTCTATGTATCTATATCCATCTGTATCTTTATTAGAATAAACTGGAATGCACGTCCGTGTCTCATTATACTCTGGTCACACATCCTGACTGCATTTTTTCTCCCTTGCTTATCGGTAACTTTCTCCTTCAACAGTGAAAAATATAGTTTGTACCATTTGTCACCTTGTCAGCACGCAGTCCGAGAATAGAGTCATGTGAGAATTCTGAGGGCTTGTGAGAAAACTAAAAAAACCAACAAAAACCAAGAGCGTTGTGACCTGTTTCTTCAAAACGTAGAATTACTTTTGGACCTTGCTTTTGCGCTACTCCGAGGTGTAGCAGACAGGAGTGAGTTTACTTCAGATTAGTCATTATTCAAATAAATGTGTATATTCCTCTATGGAGAAACATGCTTTGTGACATGTGGCTGGTCCTTGTGATTGTATACGGCTTAAACTCAGGAGAACTTCACTCAGGTGACTTCCTTCCTTCCTTCTTTCCTTCCTTCCTTCCTTCCTTCCTTCCTTCTTTCCTTCCTTCCTTCTTTTCTTTCTTTCTAATAGCCCTGGATGTCCTAGAACTTACTTTGTAGACCACACTGGCCTTGAACTCACAGAGATCCGCCTGCCTCTGCCTCCTGAGTGCTGAGATTAAAGGCTTGCATCTCCATGCCCGGAGTCAAGTGACCTTTCTTATCCCTTAGTATAAAGTGTCTGATGCTTGAAATAAAGTTGACTATTGCATGAGACTGAAGTCTGCCTCATTCAGTGGCTCCATTCTCCCAGGCCCTACTGCCTCTAGAGCATCATACATTTACTATTTTTCTGTCCCAGTATGCACATGCCTGCAAGGACATTTGAACTGAAGGAACTTACAGCAATTTCAAGACATTTCTTAGGTGTCTTAAGAGACTAATAGGACAATTGGATTGTCTAGGACAACAGCTTTTGGAGGTGTCCTGGATCTGTGGGCAGACACCTGAGCTGCTCTGCTGACTCTCAACTGCTGAGCTCCATTCTGGGCTCACTCCCCTCGTGTGTGTGTGTGTGTGTGTGTGTGTGTGTGTGTGTGTGTGTGTGTGTGTGTGTGTGTGTTAGAGAGAGAGAGAGAGAGAGAGAGAGAGAGAGAGAGAGAGAGAGAGAGAGAGAGAGAGAGAAGCTGACATCAGATGTCGTCCTCTGTTAAGCTCCACCATATAAATTTCATGGTGGCAAACACCTTTAATCCTAGATTAATTTGGAAGTCAGGGGCAGATGGATCTCTGTGAATTCAGGGCCAGTCTGATCTACATAGTGAGTTCAGGACAGCCAGGGGTTACATAGAGCCTGTCTTAAAATACAATACAAAACAACATCAAAAACTGAAGCAGGGTGTTGAGCATTCAAACCCACATCTTCATGGTTGAGCACCATGCACGTTACCCACTGAGCCCATCTCCCCAGCCACACATCCCACGATGTTATTTTTATTTAATGTATACCAATGTTTTGCCTGAATGTGTACCATGTGCAAGCAATGTCTGCAGAGACCAGAAGGGGGCCTCTAGTCCCTTCAAATTGAAATTATAGACAGTTGTGAGCTGCCCTGTAGATGCTGGAAACTGAACCAGGATTCCCTGCAAGAGTAGTAAGTGCTCTTAACTGTTAATGCCATCTCTCCCCTATTTCTTAATATTATTTTTATTGATTTTATTTTTTGTTTTTCGTCATAGCAATATAGTCCTGTTTTACCTGTGTGACATATTTTAATTCAAAATTTGACATTCCAAGTTTTGCCGTACTGAGTTATGTGTTTGGAGTATTCTTGAGCTTTTAAAAATAGAATAAAATCACTTTATAAACAACTTGGTCTTTTCTGGGCTTACTTTACTTTCGAGTTTTCTTAACTGAAGCAAGAAAGCTCTGAGGCCCAATTTGTTTCACTACTGAGGTGAAGCCCTTTCTAGATATTATGTAAAATTATGAAGGTTTTATAGAAATAGGCATTATTCCTCACCTCCCTGCACCTCTTCCAATGTCTTCCAGTGTTTTTCTCCTGAACAGAGCAGCTTTGTGTCATGTGCTATAGGTGTTCAGTGGATACATGAGGAAGAGGAATCTCTGCACATCTCTAGGTCTCTGTTTCTTGAACTCAAGTTGCCTTGGTGCCCCTCCTCCCCCCAGGGGAGTTGGGAGAGGCTTTAGCTTCATTTCAAATTGGCCTCCAGGCTCTGCTTGGGTTTGCTTTCTCTGTTCTCCACTAGGGAAGTTCACTGCTCACTTCACTTATTATCAGTATCATCAATTTTCCTTCATCGTTTCCATGTGCGATGCTTTCACATCTACTGTTTGATACATTTTGTCCTTTTTAAAGCTTGACATATGTGAAAGACTGAGTCTGGTCCCCGTTACTTCTGCTATGTGTAGCTTCACTTTAAGAAGCAAATAGGAAATAATTTGAAGAGACCAGTCATGTCAAATTCCTAGAAATAAAATTCAAAATTCAAGTTTAAATTAAATTAGCTCAACTCAGATTTCTAGTTTTTGTTGTTGTTTTGCAAAGACTTGTCTTTCTGCTACAATCATTAAGTAATTTTATTGTACTAGTAAAATAACTGAAAACATTACAGCTATAAATGTCTTCAAACTTAGTTTGCCCTTGTCTTCTTGTAATCATTTAAAAATTCAGAAAAACCTCCCCAGCTTTTTTTTTTTTTTTGCATTAAAAAATGTGAATCCATACGCGCTGCAGTTTACAACACAAGATGTCCTTTAAAACAGACGTGCAAATCAAACGGTACGTTGGCGGGATGAAGGCGTCTAGATAAGGCATCTTTTAAAAATAATTGATTAATGAGCCTCCTTGAGTACCTGAGGGTTATTTCAGCTTGACTTCTGGTTTTCAGTTTCTCCGAGATCCTTCCAGGTTGACCTGTACTCGGGGAAAGAGTTCTGCGGTGGTAGGGCGCCCCTTTTGCAGTCTGACTCCAGGTGCAGCCTCCGAGAAGGCTGGCAGAGTCCCTCAGCACGCAGCATTCTGGGTATTGTAGTTCCCCCTTCTCTAGAGTAACGTGGGTCGTGTAGTGCGCGCGCGTCATCCCGGCCGGTGTACTTCCGCATCCTGCAGTCGTCACCTGTGTCTGTGGACTGTCCTCCAGCGGTTGTGGTGAGCGAGCAGGGCGACCCCGGTTCCTGCAGATCCTTCCAGGAGAAGAGTGCAGAGAGCTGGCGTGGGCCGCCCACAAGGTTCAGGCTTCAGCGGCTGCTCCGTTCTCGATCCGTGGAGTCTTCCCGAGTGGCATCAGTTGCGCTGCCCATCTCGGAGGAAGGTCTCGGTGAAGACCCTCGGGTGGGGAGGGGGCCATGTGGGGATGGGATTTGGGGTTCAGTACCTTGTCCTAGACAAGCTGCAGGTCAGCCTGGCCTAAGATCTGCTTCCCAAGCTCGCTGTAGGTGTGTCCCCTGTGTTTGGGCGCTGTCTGGGAAACTGGATCTGGGGCATCCGGATGTCTCTCCTCCAGAGGTAAGGGATAGGAGACATCTGAACTGGTGACGACGGGAGTCTTGGGTATTAGTCTTGAGGAGCTGCGCCCACCATACATTTGGGAATACAGCTTGCTCACTAGGACCTAGGTTCGTGCCTGAGAATTGCTTTTGGGGGAAAACACACAAAATTGCCTGTTTGGAGCGAATGACAAAGACCAGGAGATTGGGGCCAGTGTTGAAGCTTGGAGCCCTGGTGTGAGCAAAGGCCTGTGTGTGTGTGTGTGTGTGTGTGTGTGTGTGTGTGTGTGTGTGTTGTTCCTTGTACATGTTGTGGACTCCAACCATGTCTGACTGACTCCCTTGAGTTTGGGACTTTCCAAGAGAGCCTGGAGTGCAGCAGGAAAGGACTTTCCGCTATGGCCCAGGTTTTATTGGCTGACCCCTTGATCCTGGAGGCCAGCTCTTTCCTTTTTCTTTTTAGTTCTTTGAGCGATCTGTGCTCATTTTGATTATATTTACGACCTAATTTTTTCCCCAGATCCATCCGCTTTCTCTACCCAGCCATCTTTGTGTCCCCCCTTCTTGTTTTAAAACCCTTTAAAACTAATTTGCGCTGCCCAAGTGTTCTTGTATATTTCACTGGATTGTGATTGGCTTACCAGGAGATGTATGGACTCTTAGAGGAAACTGTCTCTTCCTCTCCCAGCGGCTACTAATTGCTGGTAGCTCCATACCGGGTGCGGGGTGGGATTTGGTACTGAACTCCATCTCCGCTATGAGATTTGGTCTGGCATGGACTTGTATATCTTGTGCAGGGTGTTGTAACTGCTGTGAGTTCCTATGTACAGCTGTCTTGTTCTGCCAGAAGATACTGTCTCTTTGTACTCACCCATCACCTTTGGATCTTATGCTCTTTCTGATACCTCTTCCTCAATGATTCCTGAGCCTGTATGTGTGTGTGTCTGTGTAATGTATGTATGCATTTATGTTTCCAGTAGGGCAGAACAGTCTGCAATTTCTTATTATCTGCACCGTAGCCAGTTGTGGGTCTTTATTTAATCATTATATTGCAAATAGAAGTGTCTTAAATGAGGGTGGAGAGAGATGTATTAATCTATGGGTAAACTAATAAGTCATCGGGAGCTGGTTTAATACTATGTCCATTTAGCAAAGTAATAGTAGTAAGGAATCCTCTAGGAACCACTGCGTGTCTAGATATGTTCTTGTCCTGGTAATGGTGTGGTTTCATCTTGTGGAGCTATACTTAAATCCGAGCAGAAAGTGGTTGGTAACTTGATGGTTTCACCACTACTGTGCCACTGTACATATCTGCATATCTTGCCAGGCCAGTCATTATTGTAGTTTTCAGGGCTCGTAGCGAGGAATGACTCAAGATTCTTCACTCTGGTAGCATGCATTTTTAGCAGCTGAAAACTAGCCAGTAGAGATGAAGCTTCCAGGTCAGAACCAGCTTCATTTCTTCATGTTTTATGTGTCAAATATATGTTACTTTCAACAATAGGGTCCTACCATTAAGTTATGGAGGGTATTCAAGAGCAGTGTCAATACCTGTAATATTTTTGGGAGTTCTCTTTGGGGCCTTACTGGTTAGCAATCCCCAAAGACGTAACTCATTCCTAGCAATGGAGTTTTATCTATTCGTCTGTAGTGTCTAGTGATATTGTTAATAGGATAACTCCATTTTTAACAATGCTCTATATATCTTTATCATCTCTATCTATCTATCTATCCATCCATCCATCCATCCATCCAACCATCTATCTAGGTTTCCATATGCTATTTTCAAAAGGTCTTTAGGGTTATTTATCCCTCTCTCCCAGGATTTATTATTCTTAATGTTACAATATAAAAGTATTGCAGTCATTTCCAGAAGCGTAATAGCTCTAAAGTCCCATGGATTCATAACCTAGTTTTATCATTTGTAAATGAACAAACTGTCCTGCACCCAGTCCTTGCCTCAAAGTCCGGATTTCTTTGGGATTGGCTCCTTCCTAGAGTTTTATGCCAGCCTGTTTGTGAGTCCAGCTGCTCCCGTACCTCACATGGCAAGTACCAGTCTAGTCTGTCTCTTCAGAGTCTCTTTGAACAGGTAGTTGTAGAACGCTATTCCTGAGAAGAACCGTCACCATCTTCATCAGAACGGTTCAGACGACTTGAAACAGAGTACATTTGACTCAATTTATGGGAACGTATTTCTAAGATTGCTTTTCCCACCCTTAGTATTATATTGTCCTCTTACTATGTAAGTTGTGGCCTCTGGCGGTTCTTGGTTTTGTTCTTTGGAATTATATTAGCTCTTTTGTGCCTTTTGTCTTTTTGTGTGAATTCTAGATTATTAAATATATATAAAGTAATTCCCAAGGATTTTGATGGAATGTCTTTGTATGTATAGCTCAGAGAATTGACACCTTAATTAAAAATGCTCAGTTTTCCTACTTATTACATGAAATATGTCTTCATTTACTTAGATTTTTCATTTCTTTCAATGAAGTTTTATAATTTTCCTCAGACATCTCATGATTAAAAATTATACTTAATATTACTTTGAATGTTATTGTACTTATTGTACTGTTTTAATCACAAATTCCAGTGTTTCATTGCGAGTGAATAGGAAAGTAATATTTTATTATTAACTTTGTATCTACTAGTTAAAAATAACTTACTCTAGGAAGTTTTGTTGATTTTGTGGGATTTTTCTTCACAATCATGCCACCTACAGATCAAGACACAGTCCCTTTTTCGCTGACTACCTAGAATAATTCTCTATAAGATTCACACGTTACAATTTGTTGCCATGTCTTTTAAATACTTTTTTTTATTTCATAAGTGCTTCCCCCTGATATTTTAATACTTTTATTTGTCGAGGGAGTCATATTTAACAATAATAATAAATATCAACTCATCATTCAGAACTTTTGTTTCTGACTGTCATTTTCCTCTATACTCCCAAATGTCTTGATCACACCTGATGATATTTACAATTTTCTAACATCGTCTCACGCCCCATTTATGTTTAACTCCTTTTCTCATTCACGTGGATAAGCCAGGACCCAGTCCAGGTCACATACCTCACCTGAGGAATGATTTTCTCCTCTCGTTAATTGCTAAAAGGTTGCCCTCGACGTCTTCCTTAGACAGTCTGTTTATGAAGCTGACTTTCTATGGAGTAGGACAAAGGCTGACGGTGACCTAAATTCCAAGTGACATTTCAGATCTTGGGAGCCTCACCTTTGATTTGTGATGGCTGCAGCCAGGGTCACTGAGAAGAGATCAGGCCTCTGCTCAGCTTCCATTCTCCCCCAGATCTACATTTTGGAATTCTGCTTTGGACTTCCTAGATACTGTTCTTTAGCTTCTGGGAAGGTGTGAATAAGATGCTTCTGCTTTCGGTGTGCTGGGAACTTCATCTCAGCAGGAGTGCTCACTGATGGACACTCTGAGTTTATCCAAGTGTTGGAGGATGGAGGCTCTGTTACTCAGCCAGAGATGGGGTTTGACCTCCTGTCTGGCTCAGATCTGTGGATTCTCTTTACAGTTAAGGATGGGCTATAAGAGATGTTCTCTGTTGGTCTGCCCACCTCACGTCTACCATCTCCCGGACTCCTTCTGAATCGGGAGGCTGGGACACGAAGAACCTTCTCCTAAGTACCTCTGATTTTTCTTCTTGTTCCTCAGATTGGACTCTGCAAGTTGACTCTTCTCTAGGGACAGTGTTCTGGAGAGTAGGAGATGGCCCCAGGGCTCCTGACAACAAGGGACAAGGTAAGTTCTGCCATTTCTCATGTTCCTTTTTCCTGTTCCTGTCTGTAGTCTTCCTTGTGGGTGTTAGGCAGTGCCTACCCCCATCATGGAGGTCTAACCCAGCTTACCTGGAGCTTTCTATAAAATTTCTTTGCTTCATTCATGCCAAAAGCATTCACCAAGTAATTAATTGTGATCATCACATGGCTAACATAAAAACACAGGATATCTAGGCTTATGTGCCCAATAATTCCCAAGGCCTAAAAGATGTATATGGCTGCGTGTGTGTGTGTGTGTGTGTGTGTGTGTGTGTGTGTGTGTGTGTGTGTGTGTGTGTGTATTTGCACACCCACATCAAGGCATGAAAGCCAGACTTTGCCTTGGGTGTCATTTTTCAGTGTTCATCTGCTTTGTTCTTATGAGACGATGATTCTAACTGAAACCGGGGACTTCCTGATTAGACCAGGCTGGCTGGCTAATGAGCTCCAGAGATCACATCCCCACCTTCAGTGCTGGGATTTGAGCACCTTGCTTTTTGCATGGGCGCTGGGGATCAAGTTCAGGGGCCTATGGTTTCAAGGCAGACCCTTTACCTGCCTTTCCAGCCTTCAGGATGACTTTGGAAGGATTTTGCAAACTGGAGAGTTAGAGAAGATATTCTTATAGGAATGTCTTGGGAGTCTAGCCCTTGCCAGACCTAATGACTGCAATCTGTCCTATATTGTTTTGGAAGCTTATACTAGCCAGTAGCCTTTGAATACATTGGTTTCTCTGTGTAAAGAAAGATTCTAGACCTCAGTCTATGTGTGGAACATGGATAACTTTGTGTTTGATTTTTTTTTTTTTAAATATACATTCTTCTTGACTTATGATGGGATAATGTCCTGAAAAGCCCATTGTAACTTGAATATACTGTAAGTAGAAAGTGGACTTAATATACCTGATCTATCAAGCATAAGAGCTTAGCCTCACAGGGTACCAGAGAGTAGCAGTTACTTACCCTCATGATTATGTGGCTCTCTAGGAGCTGCACTTTATTACTATTTTACCAGCACTGTACAAATGTAATATTATTATAGTATATGCTCAGGAAGAAATAAATTTTTATTTGGAGACTAGTTTCTTCTGAACAAATGTATATAATTTTTATACCGCTGTAAAATTAAGAGTATATGTTGGATCATTTTAAGTAGAGGAACCATCCATACTTAAAAAAAAAAAAATTATAAGAGGATACTTAAAAGTCTGGATTGAGCTGGGGCGATGGGTCATCTGATAAGATTCTTGTCTTATAAGTGTGAAGACATGAGTTTGATTCCCCAAAACCCATATTAAACAAACAAACAAACAAACAAACAAAGGAGTCAGGGAATGCTGGAGAGATGGCTCAGAAATTAAGAGCATTAGCTGTGACTGGGCCTGGTGGTGCTCTCTGGGCCTGGTGGTGCGCACCTTTAATCCTAGAACTCAGGAGGCAGAGGCCAGTGAATCTCCTGAGTTCAGGGCTGGTCTAGAGATGGAGTTCCAGGACAGCTGGAGTTGTGTAAAGAAGCCCTTTGCTGGTGAGTCTGTTGTTATCTGTGGGAAACACATACACACACACACACACACACACACACACACACACACACACACACACACACACACACGATGCTCACTAAGGATATTTTCATTATTATTGCTAGTCCTCGAGTTTCATAGTTCAGCAATTGTGATAATGTTTGTGTTTTTTCCAGTGATTTTACTAATGTGATATATCAAGATCTTTTTTTAAAAAAAGATTTAGCCCTCTTTGTATTCCAATAGTTTATGAAAAACAAACAAACAAAAAAACCCCAACCCTGTCTTGATAAAACAAGCAAACAAAAACAATCAATCGAGCTCTGTGGATAGCTGGAGAGTTTGATTTCTAGAACTCACTTTGGTTGGCTGACTACTACATGTAACTCCAGCTAGGGAGGCTGACAACCTCTTCTGGCCTCCCTGGAACATCTGCATCCATGCTCACTTACATACACAGTAGACATTATATGCAACACAAGGTTAGGGGATGGCAAGATGGCTCAGTGGGTAAATACACCTTCTGTCAATGGCCTGAGTTTGATCCCTATGATTCACATGGTAGAAGGAGAGAACCAAGTCCTGAAAGTTGTCCCCTGACCTCTACACATGTGTTATGGTGTGCATGTACCCCCTCCCCCCTCAAATAAATAATTTTAAAAACAATTCAGGTGTGGTGGCGCATGCTTGTAATCCCAGTGCTGGGGAGGCAGAGAAGAGCACATCTCTGGGCCTACTGCCCAGGCAGTCTATCTTATTTACTGACTTCAGGGCAATGATAGACCTTGTCTCAAGAAACAAGGGGGACAATACTTGAGAAATGACAGCTGAGGTTTTTCTCTGGCTGCTACATACATACAATGTATACACACACACACACACACACACACACACACACACACACACGCACACACACACACACACACACACACACACACACACATACACACACAGTCTGAATCACCTGCTTCTTTGACCACAATCATTTTGCACTGATTAGACAACCTAACAGCTTGATGTAAGTCAGTATAGTTAATATGTACCAATTAAACAAACAGCTGCCAAGGAGCACTTTTGTGTTTAATGTATTAGTTACACAAATATTTGTTGCCGTTTTTTTCCAAATTAAGTTTGACCTTGTGCTATAAATATATCAAGCATTAAATGCTTTTGAGAGAAGATCTGAATTTATCATTTTTCATTTTTCTGGGGTCAGATGGCAGATATTCACATAGTTTTCGATAAGTTGGAAATTATTGGTTTTGAAATTATCAGAAAGAAACTAAGAACTAAGTGCCTCCCTTATTTGTCAAATCTTTTATATTTTTGTAGATTTTTTTTTTTTTTTTTTTTTTTTTTTTTTTTTTTTTTTTTTTTTTTTTTTTAGGTACCCTCTCACCGTGTGGCCCTGACTGGCCTAGAACTCACTATGTAGACCAGACTATTTTTAAGTTCACAGACATGTGCCTGCCACTGCCTCCCAAGTGCTGGGACCAAAAGTGTATGCAACCACACCTGGCCCATAGAGAAGTATTCTTGTTCAACAGTGGTTTTTAAAACTGTATTTTCAGTTACTATATTATATGTCAGATTTGAATTGCACATAAAAATATGGCTTGTATATACATAACATGATACTTGAAGAATTTTGCTTGAAAGTTAAATTATAACACAAAAGTTCTGGTAGGATACTAGTTAATTAGAAATCAGTTAACAACTAGCCCTTCAATGAATCTTAGGTTTTTCCTAAAAGTCTGTTGTAAACCCTCATATGTTTTACAAACAACAATAACCATACTTCAGGCTGCAGTACTATAAAACCCCATATGATTAGAAGACTCATCATTAAGATGTTAAACTTAAAAAATGAGGACCAGGGAGGTGGCTCAGTGATTAAGAGATGTGCTGGTCTTGCAGAAGACCTGGCATGGTGATTTATAACCATCAGTAACTTTCTCTTTTGAACTTTGCACCAGACATGCATGTGGTACACAGATACACATATAGGAAAAACAGTCATATTCATGAAAATAAAATAAATATATCTTTAAAAATGTATTTGAATATGATTTATATACTATGAAGTTCACTCATAAGAAATACGCAGTTGAGTGAATTTTAGTTTATTTTCAACTATTATGTAACATATTGTACAGCCTTCACCACCAAAATGTTTTCATCACTTCCAGAAGAATCCTTTACCCTCAGGAGTTATTCTACGCTATCCTCTCTTCTCCTAGCTCCTCTTAACTACTGTCTTGGTTTGAACAGGAATGGCCCCCATAGGCTCATAGATTTGAATGTTTGGCCATTAGGGAGTGCTACTTGACAGAGACTAGGAGGTGTGGCCTTGCTGGAGGAAGTGTGTCACTGAGGGTGGGCTTTGAGGATTCAAATGCTTAAGCCAGGTTCAGTGCCTCTTCCAGCTGCCTGCTGATCCAGATGTAGAGCTCTCAGCTACCTCTTCAGCACTATGTCTGCCTACCTCTGAAACTATAAGCCAGTTCCAATTAAAATTTTTTAAATAAGAGTTGCCATGGACATGGTGTCTCTTCACAACAAGAGGACACTGATTAAGACAACAACGGATGTGCCTTGTGTTACAGGAATTTACTTGTGGATATTTCATATACATAGAATAATTAAGTTAAAAAGAATGTGTAATAAAAATCTCATAGGTGGGAAATCCAGATCTCTATTCTTCCCACCAAGCAATCAGTGAGCTGACAAACTGAACAGTAGAGCCAACTTCTGAAAGGAACAAAGATATCCAACAGAAGTGTTACAGCTTTATGCCAGTGGGGGATGGTTTTCCCAGCAAAGTGTTACAATCCTTGCTCCAGGAAAGGTTTCCCTAATGCAAGTGTAAAAACTCTGCTTCAGCAGGGGAGGGTTTCCCTAGTGAGCTAGTGAGATTGTCACAGCTCCCAGGAATGTAACAATTCTGCTTCAGCAAGGGAAATTTTCCCTGTCCGAAGTGTTACAGTTCTGCTCTGTTCCTTCTCTGCTCCAACCCAACAAGAACCATTAACAGCTCTCTTCTACTCTGGTGGTAGTTGTTACAACTCTGCTCTGCTAAGGGAGGTTCAAGCCCCCTCGCAGAAATGTAGCAATTCTGCTCTACTCCCGGGGAAGTTGTTACATCTTTGCTTCACTCAGCCTCACTCAAGAGGGAGGGAGGAATTCAGGAGAGTGGCTGCCTCTGCCAGGGTGGTAAGATGGTAAAAGGGCACCCCCAAATTTCACAGGTACAGGACTTGTATAGGGTTTCTTAGGGCTGGGACTCTAAATTGGAGGTTTTCAGGCTAATGATTGGAGGGATTTCCATTTCTGAGCTTGGAACAAGCTCAAGAGATTGGTCAGATTTTGCGCTCAGGGATTGGTTGGTTTTCATGCTCAAGATTGGTTGGATTCAGTTCCTGAGTTGGTTAGGGGCAAAGTGTGTTTCCCCTGGCTCTGGTCTCAGGGCCAGGAGTCTTCCACTGGCCTTTTTTACCATACAGTTAGTAAATTCAGCAAAGTAAGAAAATTCACAGTATGTATAATCAACACACAAAATCTACTCCGATCTCTCTTACCAGTGATCCCTCCAAATGAGAGTAAAAAAGAAACACAGTTCCTTTAAAATTGTGCCAAAAAATTATTGCTAATAAAATTAACCAAGAAAGCCAAAGATTTGTTTATAAAAACATTTCTAGGAAAAACAATTAGAAGACCCCAAGAGATGAAACACTTTTTTGCTTACAGCGATGGCACCCTGAATGTGATGGACCTCACAGTGATTGGGGAAGCTAAGCCGGTGTGGGCCTAAGTACTTGGATGGGAGAAAGGCTTTCTACCCTTGTGATTAGATGGTAGTATGACCTAAAGTGATCCAAAGGTTTAGCTGGTTCTTATCAAAGTGCCAGTGACTTTGCTGTAGAATTCTACCACTCAGTACAACGCTTAGCATCAATGCTGAGCCCCCCCCCCAAAAAAAAACTAGAAAAGGAGAAGACACTTGATTTCCTTTATAGAGCAAATATTATTCTGATACGCAAACCACACAAGTGCAGTTCCAAAGTTCTAAGACGATCATGTCCTGAAACCTATACCCGACACTCCTTGTTAAACTGTGGGAATCAACACTGCCATCTTATTATAAAGTTTACTGTTGTTACTGCTTTAAATGAAAACAATTCAGTGTCTCAGGCATATTCACAGTGTTGTGTAACCACTACCATCATATAAATAAGGCACGTTTCTCCTTCTGAGATTAGCGTATTTCAGTTGGCCTAATATTTTCCAGGCTCTTTGTAGAAAACACACATCAGAATGTTCTTCTTAGTATGTGTAAGTACTATGTTCACTTCTTCATTTATCATCAGTTGATAGGCGTCTGGGGTTTTACCAGCTTTAATCTTCTGTGAACAATGCTCTTAGGAACATTGTTCTACAGTGTTCTCAGTTTGTGCTTTTGATTTTGGGGGGCCCGTATGCACACATATGGAATTTCTGCATAATATGGTAATTGTACTATCAAACTATTTTTATAGAAATGCCATCATTTTATGTCTCTACCGGCAGTGTGCATCATTTCAGTTTCTTTATATGCTTTCATGAGCTGTTTCCTTGGTTTCTGATAACAGCTGTCCTAATGTTTGCATGTTAACGCTGAAAACCGAATTCATTCTTTCTTACAACTGAGGACAAGCCTGGAAGTGTTTATTTTCTCCACTCATTCAATATAATGCTAAAAGTTCTAGACAAAGCAAAAAAAAAAAAAAAAAAAAAAAAGGCAAGGAGAAAGAGGTGAAAAAACATACAGATCATTAACTAAGAACTAAAACTGTTCTTATTCTCTTGGAACATGATGTCCCCCATGGAAAATCTCTGGGAACTCAGCAGAAATCTCCTTAGGGCTAGTGAGTCAGTTCAGCCAGGTTGCACACAAACAGTTACATCACATATCATGTATATCACAGCAGTGAATATACCTCCAAACCGCCGTACCGTCAAGAACACACACACAACGCATACTGACATTCTGAAATGTAATTTAATAAAAACTTTGTAGGATTTTTGTTTGTTTGTTTGTTTTTGACACAGGGCTTCCCTGTGTAATAGCCCTAGCTGTCCTGGAACTCACTTTGTAGACCTCAGACTCAGAGATCTGCCTGCCACTGCCTCCTGAGTACAGGGATTAAAGGCGTGTGCTACCACACCTGGCTACCTTGTGGGATCATAATGCTGGAAATTACATTACATTCATTTTGTGAACAAAATCATAACACACACACACACACACACACACACACACACACACACACACACACACAAAGGACTGGAAGATTTGACATACTAAAGAGGTCAGTTCTCACCATGTGGATGCACATGGTGTGCTGGCTAGGTTTATGTCCACTTGAAACAAGCTATAGTTGTCTGGGTGGAGGAAACCTGGATTGGGAAAGTGCCTCCTTGGGTTTGGGCTCTGGAATAGCCAGTGGAACATTTTCTTCATTAGTGACTGATGATGGCAAGGGCTCAGCCCACTGTGGATGGTGCTGCCCTGAGCTGCTGGTCCTGGGTTCTGTGGTCTGAGTAGGCAATGTGGAACAAGCCAGTAAGCAGCTCCCTTCTACAACCTCTGTATCAGCTCCTGCCTCCAGGTTCCTGCCCTGTTTAAATTCCTGTTCTGGCTTCCTTCAGTGATGGGCTACAGTATGGAAGTGTAAGCCAATTAAACCCTTCCCTCCACATCTTGACTTCTGGGCATGGTGTTTCATTGTAGCAATAGAAACCCTAACTAAGATACACGGTAAATAGAAATTCTAGTGAAGTTCCAACAATATTTTTTCTTGTTTGTTTGTAGGTGTGGAAGAGATTACTCTAAAATTTGTATAGGAAGGCACAGGATGTTTTAAAATAGCTAACTTTTTAAGTCAAGTTAAAAATATCACAGCAGTGAATATACTTCTATTTTAACTAACTGTTAACATATCGAATCCCAGCTGAGGTAGGAGAATTGGAAGTTGAGCTAACATGGACGGCATAGCAAACACCACTTCAAATACAGTAAAATAAAAGAAAGTGGGAGGAGCCAGGCTTCTTGACTTCATGCCCTGCTATATGGCTGCAATAAGTAAAACTTTGTGCGTGTGCGTGCGTGTGCATGTGCGTGTGTGTGTGCTTTATATACCTACATCAATAGAACAAAATAGGAAACCTCATTTCTGGGCTCCATGTATGAACTGGCATCCATTTATGGAAGGAGATGTCACCAACATACAAAAGCAAGGTTTAGGGTAAAAGTGGGGCCTGTAAACTTCATGGTGTTGCCTTAGGTTGCTGCATTATTACTACCTTGTTTCTGGATAGTGACTTAGACTGGTTCTAGCTGGGCTGGTTCTTTCATTTGTTTTTGTTATAGGCATTCATGGCTTTCCATGATGTGGCTGTGGCCTTCAACCGGACAGAGTGGGAACTGCTGAACCCTGCTCAGAGGACCCTGTACAGGGAGGTGATGCTGGAGAACTATAGCCACCTGGTGTCCCTGGGTAAGGCTGCCCTGTACTGGGTCTCCAGTTTACCTGTGGGCATCTTAAACATCTGTGTAGCAGCCAGTGTGTTCTCTCCTTTAGGATGTTCATATTTTGTAGTGAAGTTGTGTGCGTATCTATGTGTGTTTGCAATGACTGACAATGTATTTCTAGGCTTCACCCTTCAAATATGGGAGAGACTATTTACTCAAGCACAGGAGATGATCACACTGCATTTGACCCAGGATCCCAGCCATTCTTTAATCTCAGTATTCTGACATTCTTGCCCCATCTCTGTACTTCCCTCCTGTGTGTATGACCTTTCTTACATTGCTTTGGAGTTACTGGCCTAAGGCCTTCTTGGTTTTGTTTCTTGCAAATAGGAATTGCATTTTCCAAACCAAAACTCATCACACAGCTGGAACAAGGGGTGGAACCCTGGAGAGATGGCAGTGAATGCCTTCTGGACCTTTGTCTAGGTAAGTGGAAGACTGGGCAGGTGATGATGATGCAGGGCATTGAGGAGCTCAGCAGGCCAGGAAGGCTACTCTGGCATGCTAGGGGGAGCTCTTCCCCAGGGCTCCAGGCAAGGCTGTGTTGCATTCCCCCCACTCTTTCCTCCCCTCCTCCCTTTCTCCCCCCCTCCCATCCTCCCGCCCACCCTCCCTGCTTTCCAGGAGAGGGCCCCTCTGGAGGTCTATCTCATCAGGGCACCTCATTTCTCTGTTGCCAGAAGCACATTTTGGGTTGCTTCTTGCCAGACTCCCTTTGCATCTTCAGAACAGGGCCTGCCCTTCCAGACTAACTAGGCTGTTCCTGCTCAGTGCTCTACAGTTTCTGTTCTTATTTGGCAACTGTTGTACATCACACCCATCCTGTAGATTTCCATACTTTGTTTTCTTTGTGATGGCTTAATTAAGATTACATCAAAATGTGAAGAACTGTAGCAATCTGGCAGCCCTGTAGTCTAGGAGGCCATTGTCCACCAGGGGGCAGCCTTGTTCCTTCTCAGACTGGCCTGCTTCTCCATCTCCTCCATTCTGTGGCTGCCTCTCTCTGCCCTTTGATCCTACCCTGTGGGTCTTTCAGAATACCACATTACTTTGTATGTTGCAAATTTCTTCACTCATAGTTCTCACCTCCCAATCCCTGTCAATTAAGTAATATCACGCCATACTCTTTTTATAAGACTTGTGGAAGCAAGAATCGTAGCTAGGGCTAAGCGGTTCATTCACATTTGTAGCTTTGAATGGATTAGATATGCCAAGCTGTGTCTAAGCAGGTAAGAGCAAGTACTCCAGCGACAGTGAGAGAATTCTTCCGACACACCAACACTTGCTATTGCCTGGCCTCGGTCTTTTTGGACTCCCACCGGCTGGGTGGCTAATATGAGCATCTACTCACGTGATCTGTGCCCACTTCTGGGAGAGATGTGACTGCTGTAGTCATTTGTCCACTTTCAGTTAAATTGGTTTTTTTCCTTTGTTATTATTATAATTGTAGAATTTCCCCAAAACATTTTATGTCTTTAATCCAACCAAAATGAATATCATTATTCATAAAATTTTATGTGAATATTAAAGTGTATAGGTAAATTTCTGCTTTACTTATTTTTTTTATTAATTTATTTTCACTTTACCGACATTAAAAAAAAACTTTTTTGAGACAGGCTCTCACTGTGACACCCTGGCTGGCCTAGAACTCCCTATGTAGACCAGGGTGACTTTGCACTCACAGAGATCTGACGTCTCCTGAGTTCTGAGATTCAAAGTATGCACCACTATGCTCCGATTTTCGTTTTTTTTTTCCTTCTAAATAAACCATATGGGGGATGTTATGCTTTATGTAAAACTTTGACTTTGTAAAAAAAAGTTATCATTGGAGGCATATTAACATACAATATAAAATGCTATTAAGATACAAGTATTAAGAAGTACCGCATATTTTAAGGTATAATACACTGTATTAAATGTGAAAATCAATAGTCTTGTTATAACTGACATGCTGAGCAAATCCCTCATCCCCAAACTTCCCATTTACCACATTTTTTACTTTCTAACTCTTCATGTGCGTCTTTTTATTTCTTTTTAAAAAGTAGACTATTTTATTAATTCTTTGAGAACTTTATGTTACATTCACCCCTATTCCCCTCCCGCACTTCTTCCAGATCTCTCCCCACCACACACTTCCCAGCTTCATGTCCTTCTTCTTCCCTTTTATAACCTATCAGGTCCCATCTGTGTTTCCATAGATGCATGGGTGTGAGGCCATCCACTAGAGTGTTGTAGACTCTGCCAGGGCTCCACCCTTAAGGAAACTGACTCCCTCTTCCCTAGAAGCCATCAACTGCTGATAATGGATCCTACTTTCTGATTAGTTTTCCTTGATTATAGATTTGTTTGAATTTTCTAGAATTTGTTAATTGATTCATACAGGATATAACTGTTTTCTATTCTTAGCATAATTACATTCAATTTTACTCATATGCCGTACATCAATAATTCATTTTTATTGATAAGTAGAGTTACTTTATATCGGCATATCATAACGTATTTAACTACTGACTTAGTGTTGAGCGTAAATAGGATGTATATTTCTTAAAATGACATCTAAGTAGGGTCTAGAATCTAAGCCAGTTCAGGATAAAATAAAAAATATTATTCATCAGACCAAGAGCCAGGAAATTACAACTTGAAGATGACAGTGATATTGAGCTGATGAAGTGGGAAGGGGGATCAGAGATTAGATTTCAGGGCCTGGTGGATGCAGGACTGTGAACTTAGCACTTGGCTGAGGTAGGAGAATGGCAAATGTAAGGGAAGCCTGCGTTGTAGAGTGAGTTAAAGGCCAACTTGAACAACTGTGAGACACTCAGAATAGAAAAAGAAAGCTGGGGGCATTTAGTCCATGAATACAACACTTACCTAGCACACAAGGCCTTAGGTTTAATCCATAGCACTGAATTAAAAAAGCATCCCAAGGATTATCAACAAACAACTATTTTATATACAAAATAAATTTGCAGCTGTGTTACTAAAATATACAACAGAAAATGTGAACTCATTGGATGGGCTTAGCTATAGAGCTGGGATGATGAAGGGACTAGTGAACTTGCTTTATGTTTTAAGAGAGGATATCACTCTGTAGCCCTATCTGGCCTTGATCTCACAGGATCCACTTGCCTCTGTCTCCTGAGTGGTGGGATTAAACATATGCACCACAACATCCTAGTGGAATCAGTGGACTTGATTCCAGAACAATAAGACATCATAAATCTGAACAAAGAAAGAAAATTGACCGAAAAGAGAATGATTTCAGAGGCTTCTGGGATAAAACCCAAGAAAACACCACCTTTGCCTTTAGAATCCAAAAAGGATGCTGAAAAATATTTGAGAAAATCATGGTTGAAGATTTATCAAGTTTTATAAAAAGTATAAGCACATAGATACAAGAAACCATAGAAACATCAAGTAAACATATCCACAAACACTTAAGACACACAATAATTACAATTCTGGAAACTAAAAAAAAAATGGGGGGGGGGGGCGGAATCTGGAAGGCAGCCAGTGTGAAAAAAACATGCATTCCCTATAAAGGATTTTTCATGTGACCTAATTAGGCCAATGAGGACATGGGGAGGATTTTCTTCAAGTGGTGAAAGGATTGTAAATTCTATACCTAGCAAAACTATCCTCGAGGAGTGAAAGCGAAATGATACATCGATACTAGTAGAAGTCAAGAATTTGTGAGACATAGTGGGGAAATGCTTCAGAGAGAAAAACATGGTAAAAGAAGCAGTCCTGCTCTCACCCACAAGACTAAAAACAATCAAACCCCCAAATAATAACAAAAAGATCATTAAAAATAAGAAAAATGAAGCAGGAGCATCAGGAAGAAGAAAAAGAACAAAACAAAATGGCACCACAGTAGAGTGTCATCTACTTGTAAAATGTTTGTAGTCACATTGGCTATTAAATCATAACTTTACAGATAAAGGTGTAGGAATGTGGAAGATAAGGGGACCTAATGAAGGTACATCTGTTCTCCGAGTGGTAGTGTGTCCATAGGTAAACTATGGTGCTTTCCTTCGTGTGGACTCTCCTTTGTGCTTGGTGGGTTAGGGTTAGGTTATTTTTATTCTACATTCCCAGAGGGAAGGGCGGGATTACAAATGATCCTCTTGGACTTGTTCTGCTTTCCGGCTCACGGGCTCACAGGGGCAATGGCTAGGTCCCCACCAACTTGAGGCCGGGGTTCCATTCCTAGACTCATGCCACCATCCAGGAGTAGAATGCCTTCTCAGAACCACTGTTGTACCCTTTGGAACCAAGTGTGGGGGTCAGATGACCCCCTTAGTTTGTGAACTTCACAGCTGTGGTGGGAGTGACATTGATTTGATTGGGGGGGGGTCATTCTTCCCCTTTTGAAGCATAGTGCATGTTTACATCAAAATAGCTCTGCTAAGAATTAAATACTAAAGAACCAAATTAGTAAATGAGCTAAATAGACAATTCTCAAAAGAAGAAATATAAGTGAACAATACATGTGTGAAGCATCTTTAGCCATCAGGGAGATGCAAATTAAAGCTGCTTTGAGATTCCACCCCCCCCCCCCCACACACACAATGGTTATCGTCAGTAAAAACAAACCAAAGCAAAAACCAGAAAATGCAAGTGAGGATGTGGGGAAAAGGAACTTCTACATACTGCCAGTGAGAATGTAAACAAAAGTCACTTCTGTGGAAGTCAGTTTGACATATTCTCAAGAAACTGAAAACAGAACCATTGTATGGCTCAGCTCCATCACGCCTAGGTATATCCCGAAAGGGTTACTGGCAATGGATGCAACAAAGCAAGCCAGGTTAAAAGTGCCTTCTCATCTGTGGAACCTAGATTTAAAATTCTCTCTCTCTCTCTCTCTGTGTATGTGGGTCACAAAGCTTAACGGTATCAATTGTAAAGGTGGGGAGGACACTTAAAGGAAGTAGGAAATAGAGAAGGTAATGGAACATGTAATAAGAAAGTGGGAGCTGAAAGAATCAGCTTAGAGGGAAGATATTGGGGGAGGGGATGAGAGGGTGTAGCGGCATATATGTATGAAGGAGCCATGACGAAAACCCCAACCTAAAATCTATAATACTAAAAAGCCTAAGTTCTTCTCTCCAGAGCTAGAATCCCAGAAGCATGGCAGCCTTCCCCCACTTCATCCCGTTTTCCTGTTCTCTTTTGGCCCCAGGTACCGTGTTTCTGGTGCTCTAATCCCACGTCTGTTGCAGGCTCCTGCAATTATGTGTGGCTATATGGGACATAAAAGCTGTAAAGTGACACCCTCAGTGTTCTCTTTAGAACACGCTTTTTCATCTTTCCAGCATGCACAAGCTGAGAATTCTCCTTTTCTTCTCAGTAATTCAGTTAATTTCTTCTTGCATTTTCCATTAAGTGGTAAGGGCCATCCAAGCTGCAACTTTAATACACCGCTTAGAAACCTCAGCTAAATATTTCACCGTGCATATGCACCACTCCTGCACAAAAGCTGGAGTACAGTTCAGAAACCTGTCTCCCCTATTTCCTACCAACAACGACCTTTAGTGGCCATCTAAGTTCTTTTAGTGTGTCCATCACAACCCTCCTAGCGTCTGTCACCCAGTTCTGAAGCAGCTGCTGTGTTTTTCCATGTGAGAGAAGCGTGTGCTTGTTGGTAGCAGAAATCTTGTTTTCTTCAGAAAGACAGCACCAGTGTCACAGGATGGAGGTGTTCCTACCTGTAGGGAATTGGTTCACAGTTATGGAGCTGGCAATGCTCACAATTTGTGGTCAGCAAACCGGAGCTCCACAAGGAGTGACAGCCCCAGCTCAAAGGCTGTGGGCTGAGGCTTTTGCTCGAGTTGAGTTGGGAAATGGAGAAACTATTTCTAAGTAGGAAGGCACTCAGGAGAGGAATTCCCTTCTTTAATCCTGTTCAGGCCTTTGTTTGCTGGGGTGAGAGTCGCTCATGTTAAAGAAGGCAGCTCAGTGGCTTCCAGTTTAAATTTGCTGCACTGCTACACTGCCGAGTGAGCTGTGAGGGAAGACGCCTTCCTTAGGAGCTGTACTTTGCATAAGGGCAACTGCAGCTGCTGCGCTTAGATCAGTTGCCACATTAACACAAGGCACACAAAAATTCCTGCCCCTGCTGATGAAGTCTCAAAAAGATGTGTAGTGAGCATTACTAGTATTGTGACCAAGTGAGGACATTGGTTAGACGAGGAAGGGTTAACATTTCCCTCCTTTCAAATCACAGGCAAGTGGTAAGCAGTGTATCCCCAAACTTCAGCTGCTAAAATCTCTAGAATTACAGAAACTGTGTGTGTGTGTGTGTGTGTGTGTGTGTGTGTGTGTGTGTGTGTGTGTGTGTGTGTGTGTTGTTTGATGTCAAATATTGAACCCAGGGCCTTGTGTATGCCAAACAAATTTTCTACTACTGAGCTATAAATAGCTGGTAGCTAGAAATGCCAACAACAGCCAAGAGTTATGTTCCTCTGGGCAAGCTGGCTTTACTAAAATAAGTGGGAGTTTAGTGAGCTGAATCAGAACGCATTTCCAGATGAGAAGCTGACCATAGGAGGCCTTTGGTGGCCAGATCTAGGTACCAGGCCGGGAGGAGCGGCATCAGTACTGTCAAGAAGAGCCTGTCCCACCAGCAGGGACTCCCAGAGAGAGAGCTAGCTCACTGAATGGTTTCCTCAGAAGGGACAGTAGGACTTAGGTGCTAGGAAGGAGCTTCATGGCAGTTATTCTTTCTTCCAAGTCTTTAGTGGCCGTTCATTTATTTCTAATAAAATCATTTATTTATTTATTTTACATCCTGGCCGCACTCCCCCCCCAGTCCCTCTCCCCCTCAGCCCCGCCCCCCCCATCCACGCCATTTCTGTTTAGAAAAGGGCAGGTTTCCCACGAGCATCAACGAAACATGGCATCTCAAGCTGCAGTAAGACTAAGTATCTCTCCCCATGTATTGAGGCTGGGCAAGGTGACCCAGTATGAGGACTCGGGTCCCAAAAGAGTTGGAGACAGCCCCTGTTCCCACAAGAGGACCAAGCTACACCACTGTCACATGTACAGAGGGCCTAGGTCAGTCCAGTCAGGCTCCCCGGTTATTGGTTCAGTCTCTGTGAGCCCCTATGAGACCAGGTTAGTTGATTCTGTGGATTTTCTTGTGGTGTCCTCGACTTGTTGTCTCGTAGACAAGTGCTGTTATCAGAGGGGGACATTTCTCCTATATGACCCGAAGAACATCCAAGAAAGTCTTGAATTAATTATGTCGCTTACAGTCACTTTCCTTTAAGAAGTTGTAGGTACGGCCATGGTACTTCACTGCTAAATCCCTGTTTGCTGGTAAGAGAAATTCAGCCTATTTTCCTTATTTGTATACAGGGCAGGGAGCATTCAGTTTAATATCACACATGGATCTCTAACATGATTTTATACTGCTCTCCCATTTGGGGAAACCTTTAGATAGATGTCTGCAGATCAGTCGATTCCTTATAGAACAAAGAAAAATCAGCGGAAAAATAGCTTATTGAGTAAAATCAAGTACTTGTGGATGCTCCTGCCACTGTTAGTAATTGATGGTAGTAGTTTACAGAGCTGACTTTGCCCATGAAGCTTTTCAGTGGCTTAGTAACCTGACATTCGGAGCTGCGTGAAGGGTGTTTGCAGTAGAGTATGGAAGGTGGGTCTGTAGAGTGTGAACATCTGAGGAATTGCTGTGGGGGGATGTTACAACCCGCAGGCATCTCTGAATCTGACCAGTGCCTTTCCTCTTGCAGAGCCCAGGACAGAATTAGAGCCCTGTCTCTCCCGCCCGATATCCTTTGCTAGTCCAGAAGTCCTCAGAGTGTGTGTGCTGAGTGGACACCCCCCTCAGACTCTCCCAAGCCCACGAGCAGGCAGCGACCTCCAGCCGGAAGCTCCTCCCTGCCCCAGCGGTAAAAGTGAAGAGGGAGACAGCAGTGATGCTCTGCTGCAGAGAGCAAGTCCGCCGAGGATCCTGAAGACATTCTTTAGCCCATGTGAAGGTCAGGAAGCGTACTGGGAAGAAGGCAACCTGAAACAGACAGACCTTGGCCTGGCCCCTGGAGGAATCCCGGAGAAGGCAGGCACAATGTTGATGGGATCCAATCAGTCAGAATCTGGAGCAGTCACACACGGAGCATTTCCACTAGGATTTAACGATGCCACAGACCTGTATCCTGACTGCGGAGAAGGCTTTTGCCAGAGGTCAGACCTCATGGAGCCCCAGAAGATGCACGGAAAGGAGAAGCCTTACTCGTGTTCTGAGTGTGGGCACCAGTTTGCTCAGAAGGCGTCTCTCACTGTCCATCAGAGGAAACACTCAGGAGAGAAGCCGCATGTGTGTGGGGAGTGTGGGCGAGGCTTCATGTATGTATCCTCTCTCAACAACCACAAGAAGATTATTCACTCTGGAGAGAGACCCCTTGTATGTCCAGAGTGTGGGAGGTGCTTCCGCCAGAAGGTGGACCTCCTTCTTCACCAGAGGACTCATCTGGACAAAAAGCCCTTTGTGTGTCCTGAGTGTGGGAAAGGTTTTTGCCGAAAGGCCTCGCTGCTACAACACAGGTGGAGCTCACACTCGGGCGACAACCCCTTCTTATGCTCGGTATGTGGACGTGGCTTCAGGCTGCTCTCCAGGCTTCTCACTCATCAGGTCATACACTCTGGGGAGAAGCCCTATGTTTGCACTGAGTGTGGCCAGCGCTTTGGCCAAAAGGGCACGCTCATCCGACACCAGAAGACACACACTGGGGAGAAACCTCACGTGTGTCGCCAGTGTGGCTGGGGCTTTACCCAGAAGGTCAACCTCATTAGGCACCAGAGGACTCACACAGAAGAAAAACCTTACCTGTGCCCTGAGTGTGGGCGAGCCTTTGAATTTAAGTCACTCCTCACTCGACACCGGAAGACACACATGGGGGACAAGCCTTATGTGTGCTCCCATTGCGGCAAGGGTTTTAGCCAGAAGTTCAACCTCATTGGGCACCAGAGGATCCATACAGGGGAGCTGCCTTTCCTGTGTCCTCAATGTGGCCGTGGATTTGTAAAGCAGTCCACACTGATCAGACACCAGAGGACCCATGCAGGGTGGGAGAAGCCTTACCAGTGTCCCGAGTGTGGGCGAGCCTTTGAGTTTAAGTCACTCCTCACCAGGCACCAGAAGATACACACAGGGGAGAAGCCTTACGTGTGCCCTCAGTGCGGAAGGGGTTTTAGCCAGAAGTTCAACCTCATTGGGCACCAGAAGACACATACAGGGGAGAAGCCCTATGTGTGTTCCCAGTGTGGTCAGAGTTTTAGGCAGAAGTTCAACCTCATTAGGCACCAGAGGCTTCACACAGGGGAGAAGCGTTTCCTGTGCACTGAGTGTGGGCATACATTTGGAAAGAAGGTTTCTCTCAACAGACATCAGAGGACCCACAGAGACGAGGAGCCTTACCAGTGTCCCGAGTGTGGGCGAGCCTTTGAGTTTAAGTCACTGCTTATCAGGCACCAGAAGACACACACGGGAGAGAAGCCTTATGTGTGTTCCCAGTGCGGCAAAGGTTTTAGCCAGAAGTTCAACCTCATTGGGCACCAGAACACACACACAAAGCCTTACGTGTGCCCTCAGTGTGGCAAGGCTTTTAGCCAGAAGTTCAACCTCATTGGGCACCAGAGGATTCATACGGGGGAGAAGCCTTACCTGTGCCCCCAGTGTGGGCGTGCCTTTAGCTATAAGTCACTTCTCACTCGACACCAGAGGACACATGCTAAGTAGGAGCTTTACGTAAACAGCATATGTGATAGGGCCTGGATGGGATGCCACACTTCACCTCTAATGGAGGGCCCGTCCATAGAGAAGCTGTTTGTTTGGACGTGGCTTTGGCTTTAATTCTGCTCTCATTATACATCTGCAGACCCACTCTGGGAAGAAGCTGTGTGTGTGCAAGGATTATGGGTGGAGGTGGTGGGTGTAAGGGGAGGAGCCTCAGCCAGAAGTCTCATGTCAAGGGACCAACATCAACTCCTAGCAGGAGAGATGTTTGCCTGCCCTGCTCCTTCCTTTCCCCCAGGACCATAATGCTGACAGAAACCACTAGTGAATGTTCCATTTTCCTGAAACAGAATGGGGAAAGCCCTTAGTTGTCCATGAAATCATTAGTTCATGGCTGACTTTTTAAAGTTAGCAGCGTGTGTTAGTTTTCTAACAAAATACCCCAGACTATGGCTTAGGCAAAAAAAAAAAAAAAAAAAAAAAAAAAAAATTTACTTTGCCATATATGCAGAGCCTGGGAGTTTTCTGGCTCAGGCGTGACTCGGATCCTACCTCTAGTTGGTGAATGGTTTCCTGTTGTGCTGGCTTCCCACAGCTGTGTCTCCCTTGCCCATGCTTTCCCGGTGTCTATTCCTCCACACCAGAGAACCTTGTTCACCTTTGATTACTTCTTTAAATGTCCTGCTCCAAGTCACACCACATGAGAGGTAAGGCATCAGTGTTGACACTGTGGGGAATGTGATTCAGTCAACAGCTGGCTCTCCCTGCAGCTCCAGAGTTGTTACTTGGATGTATGAAATACAGTCACACCATCCCCAGATCCCAAATCCTTAACTCATTTCAACATCAACTCTAAATTGAAATCTCTAATATGAATCTCTAAATCAAATATGGGTGAGGCCTTCAGTCCAATTCACTTGTAAGCCATATTTCCATCTGCATTCCAATGTGAAATTTGCTTCCAAATCCCAATGGTCAGACAGATACAGGCTCTTATTCCAAAAGGGAAACATTGTAAAGGTCTGAGGAACAGTGGGCCCCAGGGTCAGGTACAAACCTAGCAAGTCAAATCCAATGGAATCATAAGTCTCAAGAATAATATTCGACTCAATGTTCTGTCCCCTGGCTCACTAGGCTGACAAGTAATATTGCTTCCTTAGCCCTGAAAAATGATGTGTGAACCATGGACACTGAAGGGACCCAGGCTAGCCTTAAACTCACAGCGATCCACCTGCCTCAGCCTCCCCAGTGCTGTGGTTCACACACTTACCTCTTTAGAAATTGGTTTCTAGCCATCTACTATTCCCTTCAAAACATACTTTCATGTCTTAAAAAAAACTATATGAATAAGAGAAGAATTTTCCAAATTTTAAAGTTCTAATCATTTTGTTTTCAACAATTCTCTCAGTTTATCTCTGTCCTCAAGTTTTGCCAGCAGCAAAAAGGGCAGAAAGGCCATAGCTTGATTATCTGTGTTGAATTCTCATCTGAATGTTTTATACTTACATTACTTAAAATACCTTCATTGGGCCAACAAGATGGCTTAACAGGTACAGGCATGTGCCACAGATACCCGAGGACCTGAGTTTGATCCCTGGAATCCACAGAGAAAGAGAGAGAACTTGTAGCTCAAATTCTAATTGGTCTTAATAATAAAAACCAGGACTCAGATATAGGGGTAAATGCTGAAAGATCAGAGGTAAGGGAGCAAGCCACAGCCACTTCTTACCTTGCCAACTCCTCAGCCTGAGAGGGGGGCAACCTGTCTCCACCTGCCTTATCACTTCCTTTCCCTGACCAGCCACATCAATTCCTGTTTCCTTCTCCCAAGTGTTGAGATTAAAGGTGTGTGCCACCACTGCCTGGCCTCTATGATTAGCTATTAACTATGATATCCAGGCAATCTTTATTTGTTAGAGCACAAAATTTCACCACAATAAGCAACTTCACAAAATTATCTTCTGACCTCCACATATGCGCCGTGACAATGTGCCCCCTCAACAATAATGATAATAAACACCCCATTCTGCGAATCCCTAGGATTCAATTCAGCCAAGTTCCTTGCCACTGTCTAGCAAGGATACCAGTCTTTAATAGCAAAATTTTAATTAATTTAATTAGGTGTGCATGATTCCTGAGACCATCAGGATCAGCTTACACTTGCACTTCAAACAGGTCCAAGCACAAACATCCCTATTGGCTACGGGTCCCATAGTACTTCCCCGTTCTTTTCCCCCTTCCCCCATTTTCCTCCCAAACCCTGTCTCCCTATCTTCATTCTTCTTCTGAATCGGTCTCATGTAGCCCAGGAAGGCCTTGAGCTCACTATGTAGCCAAGACTGGCTTTGAACCTGATTCTTTTGCCTGTATCTCCCATTGCTGGGTCACACCTATGTGCCACCATGTACCATGCCCAGCCTTTCCAGCCTCATAAAGACACTTCATATTGAATCAGGGCCACACCGTATACATTTTGGAGCTCTTTAAAAGGGTCCTGTCTCCAAATGCAGTCACGTTGTCAGAGCTTTAATACATGGATTGGACTTGGGTAGGGCCACAGTTGAGTAGAGCAGTACTCCCTTCGCATCTGTAAAAGCTGACTACCCCTCTACTCCAGCCATCAGAGGTGTTTTTAACCATTCATTTCTCTTCTCCAGTGGCGAAGATGACAGAAGCCACTCGTGAATGCCCTGCTTTTCTGACGGGAGGGAAGAAAGTTGCATTTTCTCACCACTCATGAGATAGCTGACTGCTTTTTACACCGTAGTCTTCTGCATTGTATAACCTTTTCTCTAAACTCTCTACAAAGCTGTACACTCAGTTAGGGGCCACGTTGTAATCTACTGTGGAGAATTCCAGCGTATCAAATCTCTTGGGAGTCATGAAGGATTTTGCTGCACATTTATTCTAGTGTCTGTCTGAAAAGTGAGTAATATTGTTGTCTTGAACCTCACTGTTCAGAAGGTTCTCTAGTGTGCATGATCAGGGACTTGTCACCACACACGCAGCCTTCCTAACACAGGAAGGACATTTGTGTATTCTGCCTCTGCATCTCAAAGGCCCATCTTGTTTAGCTGTGCCCACTTGCCCATGACCCAGCCCAAGGTGTCACACCCTTCAGTCACAAACTTTCTCAGTTCTCCAGCCAAGAGTTAAGGATGCCACTTACCTTTATATCTAGCCCAAGGCAATGCTTCTTTAGCCCATTTTCTCTATCTTCAGAACCCAAATGCCCCCAATCCTGACAAATACCTGCTCTAGGATTGGCCCCAGCCTGGCCCCTTTGATGTCACATATCAACTTAGGACCAGTCTCTCCAGGCCAGGCCTTGGGTTCTTTACTGGCTCAGGTGAGGTTTTCCTAGAATTAAACAAAAAGGATTTCAAATTGGGGGAGTCAAAGTCTCGGGAGGATGGAAGAAAGAATGGTAGACAGATGTCACTGGTCCCACTATACACCTGGAGATGTCTAGCATCAGGGGTACCCTGGTCAGCCTGAGTAGGGATGGCTTGGAATACCTGGGGACCAAACCACCTTAGCACACTTACCCCAAAGCTCCTATGCCTCAGTTTCTCTAGTGTTCTGAACTGAAAGTGACGTGTGTACATGTATGTGTGTGTGGTGTGGAGTCATCTCACATCAAACTTACAAAAATTTTGAGAAATGGACACTAGCAGATGTATCAACCACTTACCTCAGTTTTCTTACAAGTGTTTAATATTCATATTTTGGTTAAATCCACCCCATTTCCTCCCCTCTAGTTTCTCCCCTATCCAGCAAACTTTTCTTTCCAAACTTTATGTGCTTTCCGCCTTTCTAAAAATATTAATAACCATATGTTCTAGCTACTTTTCTGTTGCTGTGATAAAACATGACCAAAGAGCATTTAAGGAAAAGAGAGTTTATTTGAGTTATGGCTCTGGAGGGATTATGAGTTCATGATGCTGGAGGGGAGGCATGGTAAGAAGGGGCAGACATGGCAGCTGGGACAGGATGCTGCGGGCTCAGGCTTTATTGTAAGCATGGAGTAGAGAGCATAGTAAAGAGGCTTTCAGTCTCAAGGCTCACCCTCAGTTACATACTTCTCTAGCAAGGTCGTACCTCCCAAACCTTCCAAACAGCACTGCCAAATGGGGACCAAGTGTTCAAATGCCTGAGATTATAGGGGTACACTTCATATTCAAGTCACCATACCCATTGAGTCCATTTATTGCTGTTTGCATGAGCATGGATGTGGGCTATCTATTTGAACAAGAGTAGCCTCCCAGGACCCACACTCCTGAAGACTCTCTCCCCTTCTCAGTAGCCAGAAATTGCCAGCAACTCCTCAGATAGGGGTGGAGCGTCTTCAGCCCCTTCCCCACCACGCTGGATTTAGTCTGGTCTTGTTCAAGTCTTGTGCGTACAGCTTCACAGCTTTGAGTTCCTGTATGCAGCTGTACTGTCATATATTGTTTTGTTCAAGATCTTTCCGCCCTCAAGTCTTAAAATCTTTATGCCCCCTTTTACATGGGTCTCTAAAATAGTTTCCATTTACTACAAGAAGAAGATTCTCTGATGATGGTTGAATGCACTAACACGTAGGTATAAAGGAGGGAAATCAGAAGACTGAAGGTATTATTACTGTGCCCATTCAACGGGCTAATAGTGTTAGGTTCTTCCATAGGGCCAGTAATTTAGACAGTGACATGTTTTGGACTCGGTAATGGTACCAGCCATGGATCCCGCCTTGTGAAGTCAAAGCAGAAAGTATTTGGCTTCTTCCATAAGATCCATGCTACATTTGCATGAGTGGGCGTCTCTCACCAGGCCAGTCATTACAATAACTTGCAGGGTTCATATCTAGGTAAGGTGGTTGATGATTTTTCTTCCCTGACAGTGTGCATAGAACTTCATAGCCCTATGAAAGCTATCCCTAGGGGTGAGATTTCCATATTGGCAGCAGCTTAATTTCTCCATGTCCTATGACACAGGTAGATGGTACCTTCAGCAACAGGGACTTACTATCAAGTTCTGAATAGCCAAGAACAATGGCAGTGGATGTAGTTATTTTGGGGGGATGGTATCTTTGCTGCCTCACTGACCAACAACTCAATGTAACCCATACCTGACACCAAACATTTTATTTGCTGACCCATGGTATCTGGGAGGCATTGCCACCCTGCTATAGGGTAGGTAACTCTAGTTAACCCTTTAAATATATGTCTATGTATATATCTTAGGAAGCCATTCCATTAGCAAGTTTTTATATAACATTTTCAAAATTCTTTATAGTATTAGTTTTCTGCACACTCCCTCCTTCACACTGCTCTGTTTTCCTAAGATTTATTTTTAATTGTGTGTGTGTGTGTGTGTGTGTGTGTGTGTGTGTGTACGTACATGTGTGCAGGTGCCTGTGGAAGCCAGAAGAGCGTGTGTGCTCTTGGGCCTGAGTGCTCTGGAAGAGCTTTCCCCACTTACCTCAGGACCTGCCCATAAATGCAAGCTTTTGTTTGTTAATTTGGTTCTGTCCACTCACTGAAAGCAGTGATTAAAAACAGAAAAAAGAACTCCAAATAAAAAAATCTGAGCTGTGTTTCTTTTTTTAATTACACTAGATAAATCTGAGACGCCTTTTCCTGAGAGTGGTGATCTAAGTATAAAAAGGCTTCTGATTGGTTAATATGAGATCACAGGAATAAACAAACACTAGGAGTTTTTGGAAAGAGCCCTGCGGTGAAGTTCTACTGAACTCTAGAAAAGCAAGACAAACCATGAAAACATACTCTGCAGAGCTAACTATGTCTGGACTGGAACTCAGTAAGCCAGGCTCAGGACACCCCCAGCACACAAAGTAATTTTATGCTCACTTGCTTTTGTTGTTGTGGTGCTGGGGGATGAAGCCAGGGTCTTGTGTAGGCTGGCAAAGAATTCTATAGTGGAGCTCCAGCTCCAGCCCCCCAAACTACTGTTATTAACTGGAATGTGTGGTGATAACTGTCACAAGGGAATCTTGTTTCCTGATTGGTTGGTTACTTCGATTTTGGTAACACTGGATTAAGATGAAATATTTAGGAACAATATTAATACAGAATGTTCTAGGCCAATAAGAAAACCTCTACAAAACGTATATATTAACACAGAGGTCAATAATGAAAAAGTATCTTCCTTTCTTGGTTAGAACATTCTCAGTATAATGAACATACCTCATGACTGTAATGCATAATATTATCCAATTTGAAAAGAATTCCAGTGACCTTGTTGATGCAGACTGCAAATTAATTTTATAATTCAAATGGAAAGATGGAGAGTTAATGAAGAACGCTATAGAATTAATGCTCAGAAGTGCTTCAGGAAGATTCTCAATATAGAAATAACCTGCAGGCATCTAATGAATGGCACATGGAAAGCTAATTTAACATAATAATACAACTAAATTCAAATACACGTAGCATTTCAGAAAGGTGAAATTTCAAATTTACTGTGAGAAAGAGTACTAAATGGGACTTGGTTAGCCACTTGGAAAATGATAAAACTTCACTCCTCACTCATGGGAATTTCAAATGGATTAGAGCTTCAAATAAAAAAGCTTCTCCCCAAATATTCTATAAAATTAGAAATATTGATACATTTAAACAAAAGTGAAAATAAATGCATCCAAACCAGTGGGATGCAATGGAAGCACTTCTTGGATGGAAGGAAGTTTATAAATATGAGTACCTACTGTAATAAGTCAAAGAGGGGCCCAGGATCCATAGCATGGAAGGAAAGAACCCATTTCTACAAGTTGCCTTCTGACTTTCACATGTACCCTGAGATGTGCCACCCCTTACACAAGTAAGTGTATAAAAGTAAAAAATCACTTTCCAAATAAAAATCTGAGAATCCATCTAAAGTCCTGAGGACAAGAGCAAGCCCATCTTAAGATTAATAGAAAGAATAAAGATTGAAACTGAAATTAATAAGACAGAAACTAAATGAACAATGTACAATATCAGTGAAGCAAAGAGTTCTATTGTGAAAGGATGAATAAAATTGGCAGACTTTTCACAAAACCGGCCAAAAGAAAGAAGGGACACTAATAAAATGAGCAATGGAAAGGTGGTATTCAGATGGTGATGCTGAAATCTAGATCAGCAGGATTTTTTCCCCCAAAATCATACTCTAATAAATTTGAAAATCTAGGAGAAACTGATGTATTTCTAGACACAGTCTAGATCTATCAACAGTCAACTTTGGAAGATGCAAAAAAAACCTGAACAGAAAAAAAAACCAGCCAATAATATTGAAAACCAACAAAAGAGCCCACCGAGTCCATGACCAGAAAGACCTACTAATGAATTTTTCAAGACCTTAAAAAAAAAAACCCAACCAACCAAACACCAATACTCCTGAGGTTACTCCAAGGAAAATAGAGAAGAAACATTTTCAAGCTCATTTTATAAAGATCTATCACCTGATACCCAAACCAGATGAGGAAAGAGGAGGTAGAGGAGACAGCCAAAGGCCAAACTCTTTGATGAACACAGATGTGAAAGATTTTGATAAGAATAAGATACTTGTAAACTGAATTCAACACATGAAAAAGACCATACATCATGATAAAGTTGTATTCATTCCAAGAAACGATGAGCCTAACACAGCGTATAAACAGAAGCGAGGATAAGGACTACAGAACCATTCAACTTATGCAGGAAAAGCCTTGGCAGAACCTGACATCTCTTCATAATAAAAGCCCTACATAAAGGTGTCCTGGAAGGACCAGACCTTAGAGTGATTAGGACTGAAGATTATAGACCTATAGCCATTGTTAATGTAGACTGAGGAAAGACTGAAAGCATCTCCCCTAAAATCAGAAAGGAGGCAGGCTTATCTATTGACGTCACTCTTGGCACTCTCGTTTCATGTCATGTGCAAAATTATAGTTGGAGCAAGACAGAGAGAAACAGGATGGTTGCAAACAGGAAGGGGAGGAGTCAGTTTTCCCTGTTTGCAGATGTTATGAGTCCTCCCTTTCACCAGGAGTGTCTGAGAGCTGATATTTTCAATAAAATATCAGGCTATAAAGTCAATAGGTAAGAAATCAGTAGCTTCTCTATATCCAAAATTCAAATGACATTCTTCACAAAATTAAAAAATATTGTAAAATTCATACGTAAATACAGAGACTGAATATCCAAAGCAATACCGAGCACAAAGATCCATGCTATAAGTATCCTAACACGTGACTTGGGATGATCCTACAGAGCCATTTAAAGAAAAATGGCAATACTGGGTCCAAAGGCATGATGACCAGAGGAGAATAAGAAATCCAGAAATAAGCTTAAACATCTCCAGCTATCTGATTATTGACAAGCGGGTGAAGGATACATTGGAAAACAGTGACAACCTTCTACACAGAGGTGCTGGAAGAACCGAAGACCTCTAGAGGCTTCTCATCCTGTAGAAACACCAACTCCAAGTGATCAAAGACTTTGATGTAAAATTCAAAATGGAAATTTACTAAGGAAAATACTTAAAAAAAAAAACAAAGCAAAACCCTCTACAACTATTAATTTATTACTATATCCTGGACATATGTCCATATTCATCCTCAAATTACATAAACAAATGGAAAGGATCAAAGTCAACATTACACAATAAGCAGCACTACTCCATCACAAAAGTGTGTAAAGAGCACTTTTAAGAGAATGGCCATCTCAAGCCACAAAATTGCCAGACTGGTCTCTAAAATGCCAAGCCGATTAACATGACTCTAATGAGTGAGTGGGCTTTATAAAGAAAAACTCACATGAGTTGGACAATGGTACTAAGATGCAATGCTTTTCTCTCCTTTCATCTGGTTTATGAAGAACACATCACAATACAGGGAAATACACCCTTATTTTAATTTTAAATATGGCATAATTCAATAAAAGGTGGCTCAACTAATTACAAATATTTTAAAACTGTCAAGTTTCCTGAGCAATCCATATTTAGATAAATGCGCATTTATATAAAATTTATATAAAAGCATTATAGCCCATGTTCTCATAGCCTTTGCTGGGACTGATGTCGACAAACAGTTTCATATGGCAGTCTTGGACTTTAACGCTTTTGGGAATGCATTCTCAGGTCTTTAATAGGGGAACTGCAGAATGTAACTGCTGTTACATAGTAATAGTAGTTAAAAAACACAGAGCTATCATTAGAACACACTTTTCTATTAGTCCTTCAGGGACAGTGTGATTGCTAAAAAACTCCATTTGATGCTAGACATGTACCCATGGGTGCTTGTCTCTGACTCCAGTCACCGGAAGATAAGTTCCCAGCAACTCTGACTTAGTGACACTTCCCCTTCCCCCCCAAATGTAAAGCCCTATCTACTTGCTGTGATATGACTGTTTTTGATTTTAGTAACCTTCTTATGCAAACATTCAATGACTATCTTTTGATTGCCTTTATTACCAAGTCTTGGCAGAGCAGAACAGCTCTTGGCTTGCTTGTGCAGATACTCAAGGCCTTCTTGAGGTTTTGCCTTTAACAATTCTTCTGTCACCCCACTTTGCATGGAAATCTCTCTTGACTCAGAGATTGTTGTCCTACCAGAAGCTTTCATAAATTTAACTAACTATAATCTGGATTGAGCCTATGGTCTTTTCCCAGGGGCCACAAACTCACCACATACAGAATTTGAGATAATTTGATTCTAATAATTTCATAGTGTGATACAATTGATCATGGATTTTGAATTTCAACTGTGGATCAAAATGTTTTAAATTTTATTACCCCATCACAATATGCAGGATGTATAGACAAAAGGTTTTATTTCCAGCTAACAAGATGCAAAGAAAACTGCAATAATTCATTATGACCCAAAATGAGCAAACCCAAAAACTAGCTACCCCTTGAGAAGAAAAATGTCAGACTTATGAAAAGCAGAACTGTGGTGATATGTTGTAGATTTAATAAAAATAGCCTGAAATATCAGAGGACAGAGCCACCCCCAGAGCCAATCTGTGAAGGCCAGGGAGTAGTGAACCATGTCTTTAATCCCAGCACCCAGAAGTTAGAGATCCTCTGCATCCCTGTTAGTTCAAGGCCAAACAGAGTCAGGCAGTGGTGGCACACACCTTTAATCCTAGCACTAGGAAAGTTGAACCAAGAAGTGAGAAAGCTGGGCAGAGAAAGAGGAGGAAAGAGTTCAGCAGAGAACTTGTAGATGGAGTTTTACTTTCAAGGCGCCAGTCCAAAATTAATATTTATTAGACTATAAATTAACACTCACAATATTAGTAACAGCTTATGGTGGCACCTGAACAAGGACTGGCGTATCCAAGCGATAGACGTGCGATGGACGTGCGATGGAAGGACGATGGATTCCGATTCTGTCTGTCCAGCAGCCAGCAGCCAGGAACCAGGAAGAGAGAGTCCTCGTGTCCCAGCAGCCACTTATCAATGAGGTTGGCCACACCCCTTCCAGGGTCCCGGAAGTGTCTTCTGACCTTATCGGCTGACACCTTAATCCCGCCACAAGAACTCAGAGCTATTAGTCTGAGGACTTGTGGAGACAGGACCTACCCTTTTTGGCCGGAGGAGTTGGCTAGGTGAGAAGTGGCTGTGGCTTGTTTCTCTTTCTGATATTTCAGCTTTTCTCCAATATCTGGCTCCAAGTTTTTATTAATAATACCAAGTAAAATTCATGCAATAGAAAACAATACTCATTATAGAAAAAATGTACTTACATAGAAACATTCAGTGTCCCGCGCCAACTTCTCGCCCGCAAGAAAAGGCACGACACACGTAGGATCCTTCTGCAGAAAAGCTTTAATGCGTCTTGAGGGAGAGCATCAGCTTACAGAAAATGGAGACCCTGAGGTAGGGAAAGCCCAGCCCTTATATAGGCCAAAGACCTCTGCCTTGGACGTGTCACCTCTCTATAGGCTGCAGCTCATCATCCCACATGACGTCACGGGAGAGGCGGAGAGACCAGTCTCGGAAAATTAGCAAAGGCATGCGCCCTTGCCTTGATTACTGACTCAGGCCCTTGCCTTGATTACTGACTCAGGCGGGTTGGCCAGCACCGGATATTGGCACCATCTTGAGGGGCTGGGGCCAGTGGCTCCCAACATCTCCCCCTTTTTTCTTTTCTAAGCAATGAGGGAATCCTGTAAGAGGGTGGAGGCAGTGGTTATCCCCCAGAAAACATTATGGACTTGCGTGGGCGTCATCTCTAATCCCTCGACAGATCGAGATTCCCCCAGCCTGTCCTCTGCCTTTTGCTGGGAAGGGAGTTAAGGCAGGCACCCTTATGCAGGACAACATACCTCCCAGGACATAGCTATGTCCTGTGTGATGCCCTTGGCTCAACACCCCTCTCAGGAAAGGGGCCGAACACTCCACCCAGTGCAATGGACAGGACTGTCCTAGGCATGCAGGAGCTGTTCGAGCCAAAATATCCCTATTGCTTTAGCATAGTTAGCCACACATCTACCGAGGCTCCTGAGTCTAGAGCCATTAAGGCCTGAGCCAAAACTGCTTTGTCTCTCTGACTTTGGATTCTGAGCCTGCAAACCATCCAGAGAAGAATGACCAGTCCTCCGCAAAAGGCTAGGCCAAACATACCCACCCCCACCCATTCCTTGGAGTAGGAGAAGGCTGAGGAAATCCACGTAGAAAACCCTTCGGTCAGCGACAGGTCTAGCCGAGTGGAATTGACCTAGACGATCGCCACCCGCAGGTCACGAAGGGTCTGCTCAAATTCAGACGACCAATTCTGTAACAAAAATTGAGAAAGGCTTCTCGAAAGATTAATACCTGAACATGTATAAATTGCTGGGCTTGCCACATTTAAAGCAAACTCTCTTGGCGGGGCCCGCTCAATCTGCTGATAAGCTCCCCAGGGGTAATTAGTCTGATCAGCTACGTGTGGTCCTTGCCCTGTCAGTATCTCAAATGTCCAGAGCTGTTGTTCGGGGGGAAATTCATCAGGATAATATCTCTCTGCCTCATATTTAGCCGCCTCTTCCTCTAGGTCATCTTCCTCATCAGGGCTCAACTCATCATCTCCCGAATGTTCCAATGTATCAGAGCCACTCAAGAAGCCACACTTTAAATTTAAATTTTCAAGTTCCCATACAGGGTACAAGGTAGGGGGACCAGACTTTAGTTTCTGGTTCCCCAACTCCCCCATATTCTTTACTTTACCGGGGGTCCTTTTTCCTTATTGAGTAGTTTCTGGTTTCCCAACTCCCCCATATTCTTTACTTTACCGGGGGGTCCTTTTTCCTTATTGAGTATTATTACTTTACGGCGCGCGCCTAACCTCACATGGCGCTCGGTTTCTGATATGCTGTCCTGAACTTCTTCCATCACGTCTTGCCCTTTAGCTATCAGATCTTTACAGGCTTTACCTTCTACAAAGTTCTTTAGGGTACGCTGTGCCATCTTAATATCACGCTGCTTAAGCAGGGAGTCTAGTGCTGTTACGATAGACTGGGAGGGTCCCATGGACCGGTGGAAGCAAAAGGCAACCACGAAGAAAATCAACAACACTGCCAAGACAAGCATCAAGGCCTCAAAAAAACCAAAGTCCAGTTCAGACATACCTCTCCGAGCAACCTACCTGCAGTTCTGAATCCACCTCGTCTCCGAGGGGTCTCCGACGGTGCAAATGGTGTTCAGTTCCCGGGTTTCGGCACCAGTTGTCCCGCGCCAACTTCTCGCCCGCAAGAAAAGGCACGACACACGTAGGATCCTTCTGCAGAAAAGCTTTAATGCGTCTTGAGGGAGAGCATCAGCTTACAGAAAATGGAGACCCTGAGGTAGGGAAAGCCCAGCCCTTATATAGGCCAAAGACCTCTGCCTTGGACGTGTCACCTCTCTATAGGCTGCAGCTCATCATCCCACATGACGTCACGGGAGAGGCGGAGAGACCAGTCTCGGAAAATTAGCAAAGGCATGCGCCCTTGCCTTGATTACTGACTCAGGCCCTTGCCTTGATTACTGACTCAGGCCCTTGCCTTGATTACTGACTCAGGCGGGTTGGCCAGCACCGGATATTGGCACCATCTTGAGGGGCTGGGGCCAGCGGCTCCCAACAATTCAGAATGTCAACAACAAAACAGCTATATTTTTTTCCATTTACTTAGTGGTATTCTCTTGTATTAGTTTTCTGGCCTGGACTTTCTGGTCTAATCTCATGGCCCAGACTTTCTAGTCTAGCCTGGTGGCCCAGACTTTCAGACCCACAATCCTATAGTCCCATTGAAACATACAGATGCTTGTATTAAGTACGATGATTGACCTGGGGCCCAGGCATATAACTTACTAACTCTTTGCCTTTAAATTGACCCATGATTCTTACCCTGTTCAGCCATGTGGGCTTGGTACCTTTTCTCAGAGCAGCATAGTTGTCCTTTGCTTCTTCTGCCTTCTCTGTGGTATTTCTGCTCTGCTCTTCCTGTTCCCAGAGTTTTCTTAGTCTGGTAGCCCTGACCTCACTTCCTGTCTGCCTTCAGCCAATCAGCATTTTTATTAAACCAGTAGGCAGGACAATTGTTTACAATGTTACATAATTCTATTACAGTATTCAGTTAACAGAACAATAATTATTTTCCTATAAGCTATGTCAAAATAATTCAAGATAAAAACCAAAAATAAAACCTAAAATGCTACTGTGGTGAGAAAAAATACCCCCCCATAGGGAGTGGCACTATTAAGAGGTGTGTGGTCTTGTTGGAGGAAATGTGTCATGTGAAGGCTGGCTTTGAGGTCTCATATATGCTCAAGCCATGCCCAGTGAGACAGACCACTTCCTGCTGCTCTTTCTCCAGCACCATGTCTACCTGCATGCCATCATGCCTCACTATGATGATAATGGACTAACCCTCTGAAAATGTAAGCCACCCCAATTAAATGCTTTCTTTATAAGAGTTGCCATGGTCATGGGGTCTCTGCACAGCAATAGAAACCCTAACTAAGACAACTCCTATCCCTCATATAAACTATTTGTACTCTGCACCAACAAGAATCTGCTTTAAATTTCCACATCAGTTTCTAACCACATCAGGCAGGGTCAATGGCTATTGAAAATACCACCAGGACAGGGCTATCTACAGACACATTTGGTATTGTGTTAACTATACAAAAAAAAAAACTACACTGTACAGTTTAAAACTGAATCTTTCACAGCATACCTTTCATTGTTTTCTTTAAAAGGAGTGAGTTGTGTTCATGGGTGTTAAATACATGGAATAAATATCCAACATGTTTAGTCATAATGGAAACACAAATTAGAACCACACTTAATTTCCCCATCACCCAATCAGAACAGAAGGAAAACAACATGGCATGCTGGAGAGGGTGTGGAGGATAAGATTCCATAGTCACTGATGGGGGGAATACAAGTTAGTTTGACTTGTGTAGGAAGGACTATGAAAGTTCCTTAGAAAATAAAATGTCAGTATTATAGAGATACCTGCATGCTCATGTTTACTGTGATAGCTAAATTTAGAATTAGTCTCAGTGTCCATCAACAAATGTATGGATAAAAAAAATATGGTATATTAATAAATACACTGTAGAGTTTTATGTGGTCATAAGGAAGAATAAAGTAACATTGTTTGCAAGAAAATTGATGGAGTTGGGGGGATCATCATATTAAGTGAAATAATCCAGTCCCACCAAAAGTTTGTGTGTGTGTTCTTTCATACATGGAAGCCGGGGGTAGGAAGGGAAATTAAAAGTAGACATATATAAAGAGAAAAGGAGGAAGGCTTGATGAGTGATATGGGGGGTGAATATGATCAAAGTAGATTATTTACACAGGTCAAAATGTAGTCGTCTATTGTATTGTGTGATTAATGAATGTGAACAAAAGCATAAAATAAAAAGTGCCAGAAGACAGCACTTTTGAAATAATTTTCAACCTAGTTATGCAAAAGGCTAGTTATAACTTAAAATTCAGAGCTAATAAATAATTAACAAATGTTATGTATAAATATAAAAAAATCTTTTTATGATGAAAGAATACCATCAACATTATTAAAAGAAAAATGCCTACAGAAAGCATATGAGTATATAAATAAAAATATTTCACTGCAGTGGTTAATCCCTCATACAATATTTAAAATAAAAAACTTCACCCTATTCTGTTTGTAGACTGTGGGGAACAGGTATTTCCCTACCATGTTGGTAAAGATGTAGAATGGTATAAGCCAAAAGAGAGAAGTTGTATGCATATACCTGTTGGTACAGCTAGAATGATTCCAAGCATTTATCAGAGGGTCAACTGCAATGTATGGATACACATATGCACACATACTTATCATGGTGTTAATTCTGCACAAATATTAGGAGTTTCTTGAACACTCTTGGGACATTGAATAAACTACTATATAACATAAATATACATTCATATACAGTGACGTAAAATGCCGTTATGAAAAAAAATGAGAAAGACAAGATATAAATAGACTGGCATGGCAGCTGTTAAGAAAATGTTAGGGGGGGATAGGACAAAGTGTAAAAAACATAAGTTTATTACCTTTTGTGGAAGAAGGGAAAATAATTAACACATGCAATTGTACCCTTTCAGCCTTGCTGTGTATGTGCGTGCATTGGAATGACAAAGAAATCCTATGTGAAAACTGTTCTGTATATATCATGGAACTGTGCAAATGAGTCCATCTGTCTGTGTTGGGAGTTGGGGCTCTCACTTTGGAGGGAAAGTGCTACAAATATGAAGTGGAGTAAATAAGGATGGTCTAGATAAATATGTGTGTTCATCTGTGTTTATGTATGTAAGTGTATTAGTGAACATTTATATATCTGTATATATGTGTTTTAGTTAACGATTTTATTGCTGTGAAGAGACACCATGACCACAGAGATTCTTATAAACAAAACATTTAATTGGGCCTGGCTTACAGTTCAGAGGTTTAGTCCATTATCATCATGATGGGAAGCATGGCAGCATTATAGATCCTGATTGGCAGGCAGGCAGAAGTGACTGTGACACATTGGACTAGCTTGAACATTTAAGACCTCAAAGCCCACCCCCAGTAACATACTTCTTCCAACAAAGCCACACCTCCAGTAAGCCTAACCCTCCTAATAGTGCCTCTTCCTATGGGCCTTTGGGGACCATTTTCATTCAAACCACCATTCTACTACCTGATTCCCAAAAGCTTCTCACCATATAATAATACAAAATGCATTTGGTCCGACTTTGAAAGTTCCCATACCCTATCACAGTATCAGCACTGTTTAAAAGTCCAAAGTTCAAAGTCTCTTCTGAGATTCACACAGTCTCTTAACTGTGAGACCCTGTAAAACCATAATGAAAAACCAAATCACATAATTTCAACATACAATGGCACAGGATATACATTACCATTCCAAAAGCAAGGAGAGGGAGCATAGTGAGGAAATACCTATTCATAACTTATTGCTAATTGTTAGCCAGGCCCTAGCCTCTAATGACCACCCTTTTACTCCCAACTACTATGAGATCAACTTTTAGGAAGGCTTTTAAAATTTATTTTGAGAATTTCTTACATGTTCATATCTATCCCTCCTGCTTTCCCTCTCAAATTCCTCTCATATTCCTATGCTGTGGAATAATTCTTTTGTATGCTGCAGATATGTATTGCTCTCATTGTTAGTAAAAAGCTGATTGGCTAGTAGCCTGGCAGGAAGAGATTAGGTGAGACAGCCTGAAACAGAGAGAATAATGGATGAAGAAGGGCAGAGTCAGGGGAGATGCCAGCTAGCCACCAAGGAAGCAGGATGTATAGAAAATGAAGTAACAAGCCATGAGCCATGTGGCAGAGCTTAAATAAGAAATATGGGCTAATTTAAGTACAAGAATTAGCTAGTAACAAGCCTGAGCTATTGGCCAATCATTTATAATTAATATAAGTCTCTGGGTTGCTTATTTGGGAATAGGCAGTTGGGACAGGAAAACTCTGCCTACCATTATATTTTTATTCCAGCCTTATGCTCTTTTTATTTCTTCTTCCCCTCTCCTCTCTGCCCACTCCCAACAACTGAGTCCAATTAGTGCTTCTAGTATGCAGGTAGGCAAGGGGTGTTGCATGAATAAAGGAAACTCAGGGTCTGATCTCTGGGGAAAGCAGAGATATTAGAGAGAGTAAACAGCACAGTCAGATCTCACCCAGCTGTCTTCCTCACCCTCGCTCCTCCTGGCTTCTTCTGTTTCCTCTGTCTTTCTATGCCTGCCTTAAATACTTCTTAGCTCCGTTAAGGCGTGGCCCCACCACTGCTTGCCTGGGAGCCTGGAATTCCTTCTGTAAACTAAAATGACCTCAAACTCAGATTGGATTAAGTCACCACTCCTGGGATATTCCCTGTGCTGGGATTAAAGGTGTGAATCACCACTCTCTGATCCTCCTAGACTGACTGTGGGTAGATCGCTCTGATATCTCTGAATGTTTTTATTATACTTGAAAATATCCCCACAATGTGGCCATCCTTTACTCCTTTATACTCTTCATATGAGTGAGACTGTGTGGTACTGTTTTTCTGTGCCATACATATTTCAATTAATATGATTTTACTGTAAAGCCACAATAATAGATATCTGAGGGACAATAACTTGAGGATAACATCTCTTTTCCTTAACATTCTTTTCAATACTGACACTTAAAAATGTTCACATGCTTATGAATTAACTCATAGGACTGTACAATCTTTTAACATTGTGACATGAGTTCATAGTGTACAGGTGTTTTGGCTGTATGTAGTCTGGGGACCACAGGTTGAATAAGCCTGTCTCTGTGATAATTTAATACATCTATGCAGTACATTGTATTTCCTGCCTCTTAAACATTTTAAACTCCCTTATCAGTTCCATATTAAATATATAATAAGCTGTTGTGGCTGAGTATGGGACACACATCTATAATCTTAGCACTTTGGAGGTAGAAACAGGTGGATTTCTGTGAATTTGAGGCCAGCATGGTCTACAGAGTGAGTTCCAGGACAGCCAAGGCTACACAGAGAAAATGCTGTCTTGAAAAACCAAACCAAACCAAACCAAACCAAACCAAACCAAACCAAACCAACCAACCAACAAATGAAAGCCAAAGGCCAAAAACTCAAACAAAGTGAGTTCAAGGTCAGGCTGGGCTACATGAGACTTTGTTGCCAAAAAACATAAAAAAGACTGGGAGGATGTCTCAGTGGGGAAAATGCCCCATAAACATGAAGACTTGAGTTGCACACGTTATAATCCCAGCACTGCAAGGGCTGAGACAGACAGGTCCCCAGGAGTTCACAGGCTGGTTGGTCTAGCCGAAATGGTAAGCTTCAGGCTCAGTAAGGGACCATGGCAAAAACTATGATGGAGAAAGGATGGAGGAATGACATCTTGATGTCGGTCTCTGACCTTTACATGTCACCTCACACACAAAGATAAACAATAAATAATAAATTGTTGTGAACTGCAGTTGTAGGACGATGTGATGCATTTTAGTGTCTGTTGAAATCTCTTGCTTCCTTTTATTACTTGTCTTTCAATATTTGCTAATTTCAGCATTTATCTTTTGTTGTAAGGAAGTTTATAAAAATACGGAAATATTTATCTGTCAGAAAAGGAATTTAATTCTGACATTTTTGTAATGTTTTATAGTATAAAAATGATAATAGATGAGGAACTCTATGTGAAAAAGACAAAGAAGAATTCTCTATGAAGGCCATAGAAAAGTTAGCTGGTTCCCTGGAACTCTGAGATAGGGTTTGGAGAATTCCTGTGTTAGCTTTAACTTGATAAAACCTAGATAGAATCACTTGGGAAGAAAGTTTGAATGAGGAATTGTCTAGATTGGTTTGACCTGGAACATGCTGGAGGATTGTCTTATAGATTTAGAAAGGCTCAGCTCACTGTTGGATAATCACCATTTCCTAGGCAAGGGATTCTGAGCAGTGGAAACATGGAGAAAGCCAGTTTGGAGCAAGCAAGCTGGCAGGCAGGCAGGCAGGCAGGCAGGCAGGGGGAGGGGGAGAGGCGCAGGGAGGGAGGTAGGCAGGGAGGCAGGCAGGCAGGGAGGGAGGCAGGGAGGGAGGCAGGGAGGGAGGCAGGCAGGGAGGGAGGCAGGGAGGCAGGCAGGAAGGCAGGGAGGGAGGGAGGGAGGGAGGCAGGCAGGGAGGCAGGCAGGCAGGGAGGCAGGGAGGCAGGGAGGCAGGCAGGCAGGCAGGGAGGCAGGGAGGCAGGCAGGCAGGCAGGGAGGGAGGCAGGGAGGGAGGCAGGGAGGGAGGGAGGGAGGCAGGCAGGGAGACAGGCAGGGAGGGAGGCAGGGAGGGAGGGAGGGAGGCAGGCAGGGAGACAGGCAGGGAGGGAGACAGGCAGGGAGGGAGACAGGCAGGGAGGGAGGGAGGCAGGAAGGGAGGGAGGCAGGCAGGGAGGGAGGCAGGCAGGGAGGGAGGGAGGCAGGGAGGGAGGGAGGCAGGCAAGAAAGCTCTATTCTCTGTTTGTTCTGACTCTAGATGTGATATGACTTGCTGCCTGAATTCCTTCTTTGCTCTTCCTGAAGTGAAGGACTGTATCTTAGGAAGCTAACTAAAACAGATATTTTCTAAGTTGCTTTTTAGTTAGGGTATTTTGTCATAGTAACAGAAATGAAAATAGGACATTACCTAGTGATCAATATGTGTCTCCTCTATATATTAAAAAAAGTGTTATAAAATAATGAGCAAATTCTAATATAGACTATGAACCTTAGTTAATAGCCAAGTGCAAACACACTGACTCATCAGTTCCAATAAACGAGCACACTAATAGGTGTTAGTGATGAGAAACCATTTGTGAAGGGAGAGATGTAGAATGGGCTTAAACTGCTGAAAACAAACTTAAAATAACACACATTTAGTTATTTTAAAATTACATTTATTGATTGTGTGTGTGTGTACACAGGTCAGAGGACAGTTGCCAGGAGTCAGTTCTCTTCCACCATGTGGGTCCTGGGAGTCAAACCCAGACCATTAGCTTTGGTAGTGAGCACCTTTACCTACTGAACCGTCTCATGGGCCTAATTAAATTTAAATCTCCCTGTCTCATAAACTAAATATCCAGCTCATTATTGCTTTTGTTTGACTTGCAGCGGTAGCAGTGGGGTTTCTTGGTCCCGGGCGGCCAGAGGCCCAGACCCACAGACTTGCCCCACCAGACCCCTTAGCTGCCCTGCTGTTCTGGCCCCAGAAATGACTCAGACGCTTATATTAACTTTATGCTGTTTGGCCTATGGCTCAGGCACATTGCTAGCTAGCTCTTACATCTTAAATCAACCCATTTCTATTAATCTGTCTGCCACGTGGCCCGTGGCTCTCCTGTGTTCCTTACAGGTTGCTCCTTGGGCGGCTTGCTCAATGTGCCTGACTCCGCCCTTCCTTTCCTACCTGTGCTCTGATTTCTCCTCCTACTTCTTCTATGGTGCCTGCCATGGCCCAAAACAGCTCCTTTATTTAAAGATTGACATTCACAGCGTACAGAAAGGCATCCCCACATCATGCAGCAATGTCCATTTTCTCCCTTCCCTTTATTCCTTTCTTCCCTTCTTCCTCCCTCCCCCCCTTTTTTTCTTTTTGAGACACCTGGAACCTAAATGCTGTTTTTGGATGTTGTGGAACCCTCAGAGTTGAGGTCTAGCTGGCAATACTGGCTCTATGGAAGCATGAGAGATTGATAGTGAAACCAACTGCCTAACTTCCCCGAAGCCCAAGCAACCAACAGCTCTCACCCGTGACGTGTCTCGGAAAGCCTGAGCAAAAAACCAAACCAAACCAAAAATCAAAACAGCAACAACAAAAACCAACCAACCAAACAAAAAACAAACCCTTCTCTTAAATTGTTCCTTGACAGGGATTTGGATACAGTATACAGTCCTTGGGGACATAAAATGAGGAAAACTGAAGTTGGCTGCTTGCTGGGGCTGGAACATGGCCTCATTATTCAATTACATCTCCACTAACATTCTGTTTTCAATGGTTTCCTTCACTGCCTAAGCGTGGCTGTCATGGAACTTGCTTTGTAGACCAGGCTGGCCTTGAACTCAGAGACCCATCAGTTTCTACCTTCTGAATGTTGGGATTAAAGGTATGCCCTGCCATGCCTGGCCCTAAACATTTATTTAAGCCTCCTTTACTTTTCTTTGGTTCCTTTTCACAAATTGGAAGCTTAGATAGGAGGGGTCTTGCTCTGAGGTCACCACTCCCTTTATCCCCCCTTTCTCCTCAAACTGTACATTTTGTATTATTCCTTTCTCAGCTTGCTCCTTTTCATTATAGATCAGCATAAGCTGATAACCAAACAGCACAGTCAATACTAGGCTCTAATAACTAATAACTAATAACCAAACAGCACAGTCAATACTAGGCTCTCTGCCGAAAGTGTTAATCCATAACTCTTCAATTTATTCTCAGGATAAAGGCAGAAGTCAGCTGTATTCTTCACCAAAATATCGCAAGAATGATCTCTAGGCCACATATCAATAGTCTCCCTTGAAATCTCTTGCACTAGTGCGCCCCCCCCCCCCCCCCCCCCCCGCAGTTCAAATTACCCTTAGCACCACGGTCTTCCATGCTTCTACTAGTATGGCCCATTAAGCTCTTTTAAAAGCATTCAGCTGCTTTCCTAATCCAGAATCCAAGTCCACATTTCTCCAAATAGAAGCATGGTCTGGGCTATCACAGCAATATCCCAGTCCCTTGTACTAACTTCTGTCTTTGTTAGGGTTTTACTGTTGTGAAGAGACACCATAACTAAGGCAGTTCATAAAGGAAAATATTTAATTGGGGCTGGCTTACAGTTCAGAGGATTAGTCCATTATTATCATAGCAGGAAGCATTGCTGTATGTAGGCAGACATAGTGATGGAGAGGTAGCTGAGAGTTCTATATCTAGACAGGCAGGCAGTGAGCAGAGAGAGAGAAAGAGAGAGAGAGAGAGAGAGAGAGAGAGAGAGAGAGAGAGCTCTTCAAGTGATACACTGCCTACAAGAAGACCACACCTGTTATAATATGTTTTTTTTTTTTTTTTTTTTTTGGCCTTGGGCTGTTAGAGGTCTAGACTTATAGACCTGTAGTGTTAGACTGCTTAGCTAGCTGCCCGCTGCTGCTTAGTCTTTTAAAACTGATTTGTTTGGCCTATGGCTTAGGCATATTGTTAGTTAGTTTTTTTTTATCTTAATTTATTTTTATTAATTTGTCTTGTCATGTGGTCCGTGGCTTATTTGTGTTTTTTATATGTTTTCTTTTCTCTTTTTTGAGGGGGGGGTGTTTGGCTTGATCTGTTTGACTTTTTGTTTTGTTTTTTACAAATGCTGTCTCTGGCTATGGTGTCTGTCATGGGCCAAAACAGCTCCTTTATTTAAAGATTGATATTCACAGCATACAGAAAGACATTCTCACATCACACACCTACTCCAACAAGGCTAGACCTCCTAAGTGCCACTCCTATGGGGGCCATTCTCACTCAAACCACCAATAAGATTGATCAACAATCTTTGTTGAATGACTCAATAAAATGAATGTACCATGAAAGCAGCTAAGAGCTCTTGGATTCAGAGACAGACAGGTAAGACCCTTTCTCACCTCACAGTGTCCTTCTCCTTCTCATATCTCCATTGTCATCATTCTCACACTCTTCATCACTGTGGCTCTGTTTTTCTGGTCTCCCAGTAGGCTGCAGCGATCCAGAGCTCTGCTGTGTAAGCTCTTCCAGACCCAGAGTGTGCCAGCCAGCATTGCCATTGAGTTTTGTTTTCATTATACAGGCTTCCTGTGAAGTTTCAAATTAATTTGAATCCTCTCTTCACTTTTAAGGGCTCTCTACAAAGGGCTGTGTTCCTGTCTTTCTTGGTAAATGGGGGCCTATCCCACTTCCCCAGAATGGCTTTCATCCTGGCGAGGACTGGATGCCCCTCATCATCTCTCTGCCAGAGCAGTGAGTTTCCAGACTTCCAAGCTGTGGTTGGCTGTCCACCTGGGCTCTGGGGAAGCATGCCCAGGCCACCTGCACTGTGCCAACACCCACCTGTGTCCAATGGACCCCTAGCTTTTAAAATTCACACCACAACATGTGTTATTATCTGTTTTATTGTTTGCTTGCACCTCTGTTAATAATAGACAGCATGAAAACAGTTTTCCTGCAGAGGACTAAACATTTAACTGTCTTCCTGAGACACATAAGCTAAGGCTGGTTGTGGAATTGAGAAATATGCATAGCACAACCTATTGGTATGGGCCAGGTACGTGTTGCTTAACTCCCTCGTGTAAAAGGAGACAGTGCATGTGTGTAACATACACATCTCCTTGCATACTTTAAATTACATACAGATTACTTCTAATATCTAGCACACCACAAATGTTGCATAAACAGTTACTGCTCTGGGTTGTTTAGGTAGTAACGTCAAGAAAACATGTCTGTGCACATTCATCACAGATGCAACTTTTTGAGGGAATTTTCCATCGTGATTGGTTGAATCCTCAGACATGGAGCCCACATGCAGGAGGCCAGCATTTTGTGTTCTTTCCTGCTACCTGTTTCTGTTTTCTGGCCTAGAGTCTTTGAACCGCACGCACGAACACACTCAGCAAAGTTATGACAGAGAAAAGGAGCCCCTCCTGTAGTGATATGCGATATCCCTGCATTAGAGTCTGCTGTGCTCTTGAACCTCATCCAAACTCTCTGCAGCAAATGTTGTTGACCTCATATTGCAGAGGGTCAAGGTGTCTGAGGATGTCAGGTTCACAGGACTGACCATGCTTTCTGCAAAGCTGGTTCAAGGCCTCCTGCCCAGCTTCTCCCTGCCCTCACTCAGCATGAACACCTTGCTTGTCTGAAGAGATTTTTTTTTTCCACTGAGAGTGAAGAGTTTATTGATCTTTAAAGCCAGAGTAAATAAATGATATGAGATATTGTCCCTGTCTTCCTGCCGGGCTAGGTGTGTGCAATCTGGGGCCTTGGGTTTTTCCAGCCGTCAGTGGCAGAAACATGGTGTGTGACATGGAAAATTGTGATGGCATGATCCAGACAGGCCTCAGAGACTTGTTTTGAAGCCAGGTTCTTCTCCAGGCTGCTTCCCCACAGAAGCCATTTTCTTTCATTTCCCATCTCTTGGATTTTTCCCTCCATTAAAAAAAAATATTTGTAGTAGGTGCTGGGCAGACTGATCCTACTGACTCTGAGTTACTAAGAACCTCAGTTTCTTTAGGTTACGATCAGAAGGTTTTGTATTTATTTACTATTTTAAAGAATAGGAAACTATCTGGTAGTCTCTCTAGGACGAGTCATGGCCAGGTTCCCAATGAGTGATTCACACATAAGGGTACTATATTCATCCCAGGCTCAGGCCTCCCATGTGGCAGCTGAGCCATCGGGCTGGCTGTGAAATGCCTTATTTTATTTTCTGCCTAACATCAGGGCTGCAAATGAAAATACCTTTTCAACCCTAGTATTATTACCCTATGGATGGTACCTTTAATGCATGTTATTCATTGTTATAATGGCCGCACCTGTGTAGCAAGCGCACATTAGAACCACAGCAGCTGTGGACTGTAATTGAAAAACATTATTTTCTGTTTCTCCCTGAAAGCTTTTGTGTGTGTGTGTGTGTGTGTGTGTGTGTGTGTGTGTGTGTGTGTGTGTGTGTGCTTCAGTGTCCATGTGTTTGTTTTATCTGAAATGACTCTGGCTCAAACAGTCTTCCATTTACTCTAACTTCCTTTTTATACAAGAACTAAATGTAAATACTTCTATTTCTCAACACATGTTTCAGGGAATGTCAGATGCTAGCCTCATCCTTCTCACCACATACTGTCAGTAATGACACTTCAGAGAGCTACTTGGGGGCCTGCGGTCTTCGGAAAGATTCCTGTGATCGCCACTGCTGGGAGCCATGGCCTTTATGTGCTTGGCACCCAGGCGCTGCCATGATTAATGCATTTGTTCCTTGATCGTCAGCTCCCAGGTGTCCACAGGACAGTGAATCAGTTTAACATTTGCAGATCCAGATAATCGCTGGCACCAAAGATGTTTTTGCACGAGGGACTTTCTAGCTCAAAACAAGATTTCTAAGAAAAAACAAATGTTCTCTCTACTTTTCTTCCTTTTGTATTCTCTAGTCCTTGGTACAACACAGAGACCACTGGAAAACTGCTGATTTGTCAGCTTTACTAACTGGACAGAAAGTTAGCTGTTAGTGGTGGTTAGAGCTTTGTGGGGTGGGAGGCAGCTCCTATATCCTCATCTGCCTCTATCCCATCCATGATGCTACCACTTCTCTGGGGACATTTGGTGGCACATCATGACCCATGGCATTAGAGTAGGTACTCATAATTATTTCAGCAACCGTCTGGGGATGAACAAAAATGTGCCAATTGGCTAAAGAAATTGAGCTTCCTTCCTCCTCACGTGTGCCCCTCATTTGCAAAGACTTCCAGGACTTACAGCCTGAGCAGAGGATGCATGTGGAGGAAACTGAGGCAGCGTTCTGGCACAGATATCCGTGGCTGACCTGTTTTGACTGGATGACAGAGCTACTCATCCCAAGTACTGGGGAACAGAAGACAGGTCTGCCAACAGTTTCTCTGCAAGATGAAGTTTCTCTGCAAAATTTTCTCCCCAGAGTTACTATAGACACGGGCTGTCAATCTCAGTTAACCCCATCCTTATAGTGAAAATAACAGTCGCCGAAACCCTGTGAAGACTACAGGATGAGGGGTCCATGTTTTAATGCTGAAACTCACATCATGAAAGAGTGTTGGGTAGAGCAAGCCGTGCAGATTTTCTGTCTTCTTCCATCTAGCAGTCCAAAAACACTTTGCAGGCTGGCAGATTGGACTCACAGGGCACAGACGTCACAGAGATGCTGCGCTTTGTTGTGATGGTGTGAATCGACTGAATATTTGGCTCTCTCTTTGCTATACTTTTGTTTGTTTTACTTGCCAAGTTTAATTAAAAGATAATAACATAAATGGTAAGGTCAGTTGCCTAACAGGAAGAGGGAATCATTGCAAAGGCCACTTTTTCCTTCTGAGGGCTTCACAGACACTGAGCTATGGACCCACAACTTCTTCAGATGTCTCATTTTTAAGTATTTTTTAAACCAGGTGTGATGGTATGTCTGCGAGGCAGCGGCAGAAGAGTCATCAATTTGAGGCCATCTTGGGTTCCACACCAAGACTCTTTCAAACACTAAAATTGTAAGTGCTGATAGCTTTTTATAATATTAAAATATATTGAAAAATTCAAGACTTGCTAAACAAACTGGAACTTATTTATGAAGTGAGATTGGCAGCATCAGAAAGACTATCAAGGGGCAGAAACAAGTTGGAGTTCTGCCAAGATTTTTCTATCAGGTCCTGTAAGAGTTACAGAGCCGGTGAGATTTTTTTTTTTTTTTAAAAAAAGCTAGGTAAGCCTATTGAATAGGACATATTCTTCTGGAGGATTTCTTTATCGATAAAATGGGCTTTCAGCTCAATTTTGCATAAGTTTTGTGATTTTTATAGTGACTTTTATTTATTTATTTATTCATGTATGTATGTATGTATGTATGTGTGTGTGTATGTATGTATGTATGTATGTATGTATGTATGTATGTATGTATGTATGTATGTATGTATTTATGTATGTATGTATCAATGTCTTGTAGGGATAGTAATAGAAGAGACCAAAGCAGTGTTCTTTATATGGCCCTTATGAATGAGGCTACAGACAAGCTGGGAAGCAAGAGCCTGGTGGTTGTTGATTGTGCTACTGTCCAGGAGGTGGCAATATTTCCTTAAGAATTTTCCTGAGAAGCCACGCTTGAGGAAAAAAACCACACTTTATCGGAGGACATTACGTTTTGTTCTCCTTTCAAAGGTACACCATGAGAAAGCATGGTCCCCACAGCCATGTTCTCCCTCAGTTTTCCACCAATTCATACACATTACTGATTTTTCCTTATGAGAGAGAATTTAAATTGTTCAAGATTCTCAGTCTGAGAGTGCACAAATTAAACGCACAAATTTGTTATAAAGACAAAATTTTAATCTGTCCATCTCCTTAAATCACTCTGTCTCCCCACCCCTGCCCTACCTTCTGCCATTATCTAATAACTCCCCGGGGAAGAGGTCTGGGTGTTGTATCCTTAGTAGTTAAATTTGATGTCCACTTACAACCATGGCCATGTTTTTACTTTATGAAAACTCCTTAAATGATGCTTTGAATGATAGTCTTTCTCTATGTTTGGTGGTGTTCTTGCTGTGTGTGTGTACCTTTGTGTGTGTGCCTAGTGTACACTGGTTTAGGGTGTGTTGTGTATACTGACTAGCTTTATGTAACCTGACAGAAGCCAGAGTCATCAGAGAGGAGGGAACCTCGATTGAGAAAATGCCTCCGTAGGATCCAGCTGTAAGACATTTTTAAAATTATCGCTCAGTGGGGGAGGACCCAACCAAATGTGGGTGGTGCCATCCCTGGGCTGGTGGTTCTGGGTTGTATAAGAAAGCAGGCTGAGCAAGCCAGTGAGCAGCATCCCTCCATGGCCTCTGCATCAGCTCCTGCCTTTGGGTTCCTGCCCTTCCTGCTTTTGATGGTATGGATCTGTGAGTGAAAAATAGCTATCTGTCCCCTTCCCATGTCGCTTCTGCTCATGGCATCTCTTCACAGCGATAGTAATATTAACACAGTCTCTTAGACACTGTGAATACTTGCAGTGTATGTGTGTGCAAAGGCCTGAGGTTCAACATCAGGTGTATTCCACTCATTCATTTATTTACTTATTTACTGAAATAGGGTTTCTCTGTGTAGCTCTGGCTGCTCTAGAACTTGCTCTGGATGGCTTCAAACTCAGAGATTCATCTTCCTCTGCCTCTCAAATGCTGGCATAAAAGGCATGCATCACTACACTGGCCTTCAATATGTAGTCCAGGATAATCTTCCTGCCTCCTTCGGCAAATCCTTACTGGTGTGCATCACCACAACCAGCCCCACCTTATTTGTGAGGTGGAGTCTCACTTTGAATCATATCTTGCCAGTTTAGCTACAGTAACTGGCCAGAAAGTCAGGGACCAACCCAGGGTGGCTTTTTACAAAGGTGCTAGAACTCAGAGCCGTACACTTGTGCACCAAACACTTACTGAGCACGCCATCTCTCTTGTTTCCCATTATTTGCTCATTCCGTAGAGATTCAGAAGCGAAGGACCAGGGAGTGAAGAGCCATGTTTGGACTGAGGTAGTAAAAATGAAACAATGGACCAGGTTATGAATATTTAGAATCCTACATGTCATCTAGTATCTTAATATGTTTCGGGAGGATGGTTCCAGGACCCCAACATGTTGGCATGTTTACTTCCAGCCCACCTTGTCTTCATCCCATTTTCCAACTCTTTAACTTGTGGAAGGCATGGTAGTTGAAAACACCATGAGTAAAATTTAAAGAACTAATGAGTAAGATTTAAAGAACTATTATGAGGCTGGAGAGATGCTCAGTGGGTAAGAACACTATTGCTTTTATAGAGGGTCCCAGTTCAATTTTCAGCACCTACAATGCTCACAATGGTGTATAACTCCTGTTCCAGGAATCTGACACCCTCTTCTGGGCTTTGTGAGCATCGTCCACACGTGTTGCACATACATACACATAGGTAAATCATTCATATGCATAACACAATGATAAAAGAAAATTGCAACTACTTTACCCATGGCTGACTTCTGACCGGAATATTTGTCTAAATTACTTATATCCTGGTTTTAGCCAAAAGTTTGAAAACAGGTTTGAAAATAATAAATGTCTGAGTTGAGAGACATGCCACTCACCCTAGTCTGATCACTACACTTTGAATAATTGGATTAAAATGCCATATCATATGAAAAATATGAAGTTGCTGTGTTTCAATGAAGAATAAAATATTAAGAAAGAAAAATTTTGAATCAAATATTATTTAGCAACAGCTAAGTAATTGTTCCAAGGCATAACTAAAGAATAATGATGATCTTTATGTTCAGAGTAGGTCTTCATATATAACCCAGAATGGTCTTAGACAAATGAGTTTCCCTCAGCCTGAGGAGGGCTGGGATGGGTCACCATGCACAGGTGAGGATGGAGTGAGTCTTGGTACTCTGTGGGGGACTGTACCACCAACAAGACCTTCACCACTAAAATTCCTAAGAGTCCCCAAATGATGAAGAAATATCAGATTTTTTTATGCAAAATTTGCCTGAAAAACATGGAAAAATGATAGTGGAGCACATAGATTTAGGATCACATCTGCCCTTCCACCTTCAATGCAGCAGTTGTGTGTTGAGACAGAGGGTCCTAGTTTAGCTCATTACTGTTGGTGAGTTGGAGATCATAAACTTGAGTCTCATAGGCATGCATGAGGCTCAGCCTTAGTCAATATTTGCACATAATGGTAGTTCACATCAAGCCACAAGGACTTAGTTATGACATGGTTATCGGTCATAGCCCATCTATAAAAGGGATTTTAATTGTTATCATCAGCAACAACAAACACGTATGGAAGAGCTGCTGTGTGTTGTAATTGAATTAATGAAATTGCTAATTGTTGCTTCCTCCTCCCATAAATATTTTCTGAAGTCTAATATCAGTTGAATTACAGAGGCACAGGGCAAGATACCTTGCCATTTAGACAGGTAAATGTGTGTTCTTGAATTTAGAGAGGATTTTATTCCTGCTTATATGTATAACTAAAATTTCCTCTCCAACACCAGCTTAAAAGAAATCTATTTCCAGTGGAATGTTCTGGAACCACTAGCAGTGTGTATGGGGTTCTTTGTATGTGGATATTTGAAGCTTCTGGCCGAGCCTCAAAGCAGTGCTCTGAGATCTTCATCTGTCATTTGTCTGCTGTGTGCCTAGTATACCTGAGATATCCTTTCCTTCTGGGTTGTTAGAGACCATATTAATTACCTTTCCTGTTCCTGTGATAAAATAGCCCCCCAAAGTGACCTGAAGGAAACGGGGTTTATTTTGATGCTTAGTTTGAGGATGCAGTCATTATATACTGAGGTGGCTGGCCACCTTCCATCCGTTGTCAGGGAGCAGAAAGGAATGGATGCTGTCCTTCTGAACCTCTTTCTTTTCTATTCAGTCACCGGCCCCAGCCCACGGACAGGTGTTGCTCACAGTTAAGGTGGGTCTTCTCAATTTGCCCAATTTAAGTGCTCCCTTGCAGTACAGGCATGTCCAGGGGCTGACTTGATCTTGACAAGTCTCTCATAGACATGTTCGGAGACTTGTCTCCTAGGCAATTCTGGATTTGGTTCAACTGACAGTATTCATTATCCCACGGCCCCTTCAAGCTGGTGGTGAGCATCCTATGGTCCCTGGACATAATTTCTCCCCCAGTGCCCTGTGTTGATGATGATTGGATTATGCCTTTGGCCAATGAGAACATGATTTCTTTCTAAATAACCAGTTAAGAGTTTAGGCTTAAAGGAGCGTGGTCTGGTGTTTTGTTAGGATGACTCACCTTCCCTCTTCCGTTTCATTCACTCCTACTCTGGAGAAGCCACAAAGCTCTGCCCAGAATCACTCAAGGGATGGGTGTGGAGGCACACCCCTGGAGCACCCACGACTGTCTCAGTTCAGACATTTGGCCAGTGTCCCTGGAGATGTTGTGCCCTGGCTGGGCTGCCCATTCCTACTCAGTTCCCAGGCCAGCGAGTCAAAGGCACTCTCATCCTTTGCTTGTTCTGATTCCTCCTGTGATTCCATTTCTAACTGAAATTTGAGTAAAACCCTTCCCAATTAAACACATTTAGATGAAGTTTATTTGTATTTGCGGTCTGTATTTACCCTCTACCACAGGGCGTCTAGAGTTAGACACTGGACCCAGAGTGGAGGTGCTGGAGTGTGAAAGGGAAATTTAGGACCATAAGACTTTATATAACTGGTAACACAGTGGTGTCTCCAAAGTAACTGGCCAATTATTTGATCACATTTTGAGACAGAATTCTGACAGCTCATGAGAGTGTGGCCTAAATTGTTAGTCTGAGATAAGACTTTTTGAGAAATCCACAGAGGGTTAACATAATCACTTTCTCTTGCCTTATTTAAGTCATAGGACAGATTAACATGTACTTGGCTAAACTGAAATCATGGAGTCAAAGCTAACAAAAAGTAATTTTGTTTCTGACAGATTCTCTTCTTCATTCTTCCACTTAACTCCAGATGGAGAGCAACATAAACCTTATATCATAAAATAAATGCCTATTGATTGATTAAACATTGACAACAGCTCTTGCCACCATCTGTATGGTAAAGGAGTTTCTTTTGACAATGAACCCTTCTGGTGCATGCTAGTGATATAGATTCTGGATTAACCCTTCCATAGGTCTGATCATGCTAACAATATACATCCTGGATTGACTTTCTGTAGGTCTGATGCATACTGGTGTTATATATACTGGATTAACCCTTCCATAGGGCTGATGCATGCTAGTAATGTACATTCTGAAATTGGAATCCAGGCTGTCCACAATTGTGCAATTATGTGAATGGGGCTGTTGTTTATTTTCCAGATGTCGTGAGCATGCGATGGCAAAAGCTACTTTGGGGGTTTGGTTTAGATACAGCTCACCTCACAGTGATGTCGCTGACTTCATTTTGTCAGGAGCACATGGCGCCTCCTCATTTTGCAGGGCCTCTCTTCTTGCTCCACAATGAACAGATTTTTCTTTGAGTAGAATTCACAGGGAAGGAATTCCCCATGTCGTTAAAATAAGCACTGCTCACTGGAGAGGTGTCTCGTCTAGGCAGTCCTTTGGCCCGATGAGAAATACACGTTTCTTCCTTCTTACAGGCAGAGTGGAAATGAAAGGAAAGATTTGTGCTTACCTTGACTTTTCCCGTCCCATCAGCAGCTTCTCTACAGCGATTGATTTCGTCTATGAGCCATCCTGTTGTTTTTACCCAGAGCTCCCCTCTCTCAAGGCCCCAGCCTCGACAGCGGTCAAACACCATAGCAGACAGGGCCACTAGACAGACAAAATACTCACCTTGGTGTTCATTCAACAACTCCTACAGAGCAATCCAGTGAGCAAGCGATGCTACGCAGTGCAGAGAGACTCAGGACTAGAAAGCTCACTCGTCCGTCCCCTTTAGAGTTTAGTAGAAGAAAGAAATAGTGTATCAGTGGGACTAGGTACAAGGCAGAGAACGGTGTTTGGGAGGAGCAGGTGGAGGAAGAGGGCAAAGTCTAAGGCCAAAGGAATGTCATGCAGCAGATATTTAATATAAAGTCATATATTCTGAACACGTTAGGTACAAACCTATCTAAATCCTCTTAGACATTCTTACCTCCCTTTCTGTAAGTCGGGGCATTTAAAATATTGATATAAGATGTTGTACCATAAATTTTTTGTCTCCCCCCCCCCCCCAAATTAGAAGTAGTTTGACTTCTTAAGGTTCAAAGTTCCACTACATTTCTTATAATGAATGAAATCACTTGACAACATTTAATAGGTGCTGACTAATTCCCGGTAGGCTAGCGGTAAGGACTTCAATATTCCCTGAAAGTAGATGAGTGTGCAAAGGACATGCCTAGTCGGGCAGTGTGACTTAGTAGGTAGGCTAACATGTTGGATGTCATTTCTGATTATGTCAGTTGTTCATTGGTGAACCATTTAAATGCTCCATATCTTCTCAGAGCAACAAAAAGCAGATAATAAGGTTTTAGAAGCCATTATAGGAAATTAATGTTAAAATAGAACTTTAGAATCCATATATTTTAGAAAAAATCATTGAATCAGTGTTCAGTTACACATGACAAGGAGATGGCAAGGTGTACCTTCAAAGGAACACCGTGAAAGCTCTACAAATATATTAAAGTATTATATATATATATACATATATACATATATATATATAATTGTGTATAAAATGTATATGGGCATGGTGGCGCATGCATATAATCTCAGCACTCAAGGGGCCAAGGCAGTAGATTGCTATGAGTTTTGAGACCAGCCCAGGATAAATATTAAGTTTGAAGCCAGTGTGAGATACAGTGAGACCCTGTCTCAATACACACACACTACTTAGTCACTTGCTGACTATTTAATTCAAGCTATTTCTGTCCTTCCTGAAGGATTTTAGTTTCTTAGAAAGGAAGCTAATATTGCTTGAAGTTTTCCTTCTTAGAAAGTTAATATTATCTTAGGTTCTTTGGACATCTCACCTCATCCTGGCCCCTGTCTCTGCGGGCTGTTCATGACATTTGAACTTAGACTTGAATGTGAGTCACAAAAGAGGATCGCCTCTGCAGACTGCATGATGAACAGATCTCGTTCTGAAGGTGACCTGCTTTCTGCACAGCTGGGGACTCCAGAGATAGAATCAGTTCAATAGCCTTCTGGCTCTGAGGTAGGTTTTGTGACACTTCCCCCACCACACACTCTTATTTCTCTGGTCCAGCTTTATGGGTTCACTCAAGCTGACATTGAACAGAAGCAAACCTCACCTCAGATAATGCCTGTAAGTTGTGGTCTCTTGGAAATTCCAGTCAACATGTGATTGACTGGTAGGAATCCTTTAAGAAACAGATCTCATGACAGGCTATTTGGAAACTATGCAAATCTGAAAGATAGCATTGATTTCTCTTAATGGACACCTACCCAATTTCAGCATTCCATCAAGACAATGCAAGCTGAAAGGCAGACTGTGTCAGCCCAGGCTTCAGCACTGAAAGCGGCTGCAGTACACCTCATGTTTTATAGAGCACTGCCTGGCTGCTGGTACCTGGGATCCTCCATATAGGACAGAGGTATGTAGTACCAAGGGAGAGCATGTCCACTCATAGCTGCTAGCTCTTTTTCTAAACTAGGTTAATACCGGGGCCCCCAGCATTCCTTGCTAGATGTCTTCAGCTTCTTTATAAGCCTTGAATGGACCTCTTCCCAGATCCTTTCTCCCAGAGGTTATTGAGCCCACTGTATATTAGTTTCTGTCCTCACTGCTGTGACAAAGTACCCAACAAAAAGCAAGTTAGAGGAAAATGTGTTTGCTGGGTGGTGGCACAGGCCTTTAATCCCAGCACTCAGAAGGCAGAGGGCAGGCAGAACTCTCTGAATTCAAGGCCAGCTTGGTCTACAGATTGAGTTCCAGGACAGCCAGAGCTACACAGAGAAGCCCTCTCTCACACAAAACAAAACAAAAGAAGAAAGGTTGGATTTCAGTGTACAGTTATAGGGGATACAGTCGATCATGGCAAGTAAGTCATCAGGAGCCTGAGCACATCACTTCTGCAGTCAAGAAGCAGAGAGTGATGAGTGCTATTGCTTAGGTTCCATCTGCTTCTCTGTTCGGTCCAGGACCCCGGCCAGTGGAATGGTTCTGTCCACAGTCAAGTGGGTGTTCCCACCTAGGTTAGCATAATCTAAATACCTCACATGCATTCCTGGAAGACTGGCTCCTAAGTGATTCTAGTTTCTGCTATTAACTGTCACATACCATATGTGTCTTTAGAGATGCGGGAATGTCTTTCTGTATGCTGTGAATATCAATCTTTAAATAAAGGACTGCTTTGGCCATGGCAGGCACCATAGAAAAAGTAGGCGGGGCAATCAGCATAGGTAGGCGGTAGGAGGAGGGCGGAGTCACATACAGATTGAGCCCGAAGTCCAAAGAATCAACATGTAAGGAACACAGGTAAGCCATGGGCTACGTGGCAGGACAGATTAATGGAAGTGGGTTGAGTTTAGATGAAAGAGCTAGCTAGGGATGTGCCTGAGCCATAGGCCAAGCAGCATGAAGTTAATATAAATATTATGCTTTTGGAATTTAAAAATGGATACTATTGGAGCAAGATTGAAGGGAGAGAGAGCAACAGGAAATACCTTCATTATTTAATGAAGCAATAAGGGTAAATCTGTAGCCATAGAAACGGTACAGATCTGAGGGAAAAACCTGAGGCTGGATCATCAAGATTGGCAGCTGATTTGATATAAAAAGGGCAGAGTAACTTGGGAGAGACCCAGACACAGAGAAGATGATGGACGTGAGGCATATGAGAATTCCAGAGGCAATTCACACTGGAGATGGCCAGGGTTCACTTGGATGCACAGGTTCAAGATTTAAAGTAGACCCAAAGCTAGAAATGGGGGTGTGTGGTCTCACTGAGTCGGGAGCACATATGTGGTTGAGTAGATTAGTCATAGATTAGAAATAATACTGAAAACGGGCATCAAAAAAAAAAAAACCAGATAAAACAAATATGATGAAAACGTGGGTAAAAAGAAACGCTTACACGATGCTGGTGCAAACACACAAAAAGCTGCAATAAGAATCCACATCCCTCTCCCACCTTTGGTCTTGCCTCAGTTTTAGAAGATGGAGGAAAGTATGTTCCCCAGGGCATATTGACTTAAATCCCCAGAGCACACTGGCGTGTGCTTAGCTGCATTGGGAGCACCTCAGCCCTAGTTCTCAGGTAGCAGCTGCACCCTGGCATGTGAGCCATGCGACTTAGAAATGATTCTTCTACCTCCAGTTTTGAGGGGTCACCGGCTGACAGCACGTGATACAGGGATGCATTGTCCCAGTAAGCCACCCCAAATGGAAGACAAATGAGTGCCGTTGTCTTCAGCTGCAGTTTTAGGGGAGCTGTTTCTGTCTGTGTCTGAACCCTCAAACAGGTCCCGTCCTTACTCAGAATGGTCCTTCCTTCCTTGTTGCCCTGACATGATGTGGCTGCTGGGTTTTGTTCCTGTCCCTTCTTCCCAGAGCTGACTCTCTGTTTGAGTCTCTCACCTGGCATTTACTGTTTGACCTTAGACGAGTTACTCAGCCTTTCTGGACCTCAGTTATCTTTATGTTCAAAATGAGGACTTAATAGATGGGAATTAAGTGAAATAACGTGTATGAAGTATGAAATATTATACTTTGCACATAGTAGGCATTTCACAGTAATACATACTGTGATTGTTCCCAGCCTCCAAAAAACCTTATCTGGAATTCTTTCAGGCTTTTGTGCACATTGCGGGGATGGGGAGGAGTAGGTACTCCTGAAACATTAATCCCCCCGGGATGAGGCAGCTAAGTGTCATCTGTATTGATGAGCATCAGACCCCCACGTGGCTTTGGGGCCTGAGATGATAATGGCTCTTATTAAGAGACTCTGGTCCTGTGGCCCATCACTCTGCTGCTAGCCCTGGTCATCTCCTTTCATTTGCAGGCTCTTATCCTACACTGAACAGAAGACCCAGGAAAGATAATGATCCTCATTTGTATCCGTTAGGGTCTCAACCTGCTCTGAAATGCTCTTCATTAGCCTGTGAGCCGACTTTGTTTTCCTTAGGTTAGGTCTTTCTGAACAATTCGCTTCCGCCGTTTTCTGGATATTTCTCCTTGAAATTTTTTTAAACTTGGGTGAGAAATGTGTTTTCTTATATCTTCCCATGACATACAATTTACGCTTTTAAATCTTGTGTGTCATTGTGTGTATGTGTGTGTGGTTTATGTGTGTGTCTGTGTATGATGTGTGTGTATGTGGTTTATGTGTTTGTGTGTTTGTGTGTGTGTGTGTGTGTGTGTGTGTGTGTGTGTGTGTGTGTGCAGGTATACTCCTCTGTGCCTCCCTCTGTTCATCTCCACATCACTGTTTATGAAATTGTGTCTTCCTTGAATATGGAACTCATTAATTCTGCTGCTGCCTGGTCAATAAGCCTCCAGGATCCAGCTGTTTCCATCCAGGGAATCTACATGCAGCTTCTAAAGTGGGCTCCTGGGATCTGAACCTAGCTTCTCATGCTTGATTGGGGGTCAGTTTACCTTCTGCGATGCTCCTCTCAAATGGTTCAGTGCATTGACCTAGAAACCTTCTCCCCACAATTGTATGCAGACCCTCCAAGGTCTGCGCCTTTAAGCAGTTCTGTTCCATGGTGATGATTGCCCAGAGAGCCAAAGAGGAGCTTCAGAGAGAAATGCTTGATTGCAAAAATGCCAGTTTTCCCTTCTTAGAGCAACCAGACAACTGATACACAATCAAGAGTGTGCTTCAAGCTCTAGGTTTGTGTGCAAGCTCAAAGAACAAACTCAATGTGCACAAAGGAAAAAAAAAAAAAAAAAACAACCAAAAAACCCCAAACACACAGCTGCCTCCAGCTTCAGCTTCACTGGTCTATAAAGAAGGGAGTTGGTGGTATGTTAATGGATCTTTCCTCGGCTAGGAAAGCAAACACCATTCTGTTCTGGAAGCTGGTCTGGAAAGGTCTCTGAGGTTTCCCCATCTCACAGGATGCCTTCCTCACATTGCAAATGGCCCTAGAGGGGTGCAGAAAACCCCCTGGGGGGGAAAGCAGTCTCCTTCAAGGTGTCATCATGCAAGTGAGGAATGTTTGGGATTTCAGACAGCCCTGGCTCCCACGTGCTCTTCCCACAGCCACAAATGCAATTCTGCTAGTAACTGTTTTGGTAAATGAGTCACATTGTAGCAATCTCCATGAATCAAAGATAATTATATTTTTACTCAGCCAGCACTGGTGAAGAAAACTCTCTCATTCTTCAATTAGCTCTTTCAGTCCAGAGTTTCAGAGGGTCTTTCATAGGATGTTAACCTCGTTCCCCATCTCTCTCCTGGACCAGCGAAAGCCTTCTTGGTTTCCACGCCTCCCCGTGTTTTCTGTGGATTCTTTATCATCCTCCTTCTCTTCCCATTCACAGGAAGCCACGGCAGGGGATTAAATTAGGCTGCCCAGAGGGGACAGAGATAACATTCTTCCATAGCCAGGAGAGTTATTTATAAACCGTGACTTTAGTCTTTCTTTCCTCAAAGAGAAAGTTATTGTGCACATCTCATCCGTCTTCTACTAAACCTGAAATCGTCTTTGGAAAGACCATGGAATTGAGATGAGATTGCCATTCCGGCTATCGTTCTGAGTCCCAGAAAGTACACTGAGGGCTTTATACGGTCAGTTCCCGACAGGTCACAACGATCCCATGAATTAGCCATCATTTTTTTCTATTTAACATAACTAAATGGAGGTTTTCAAGATGAAATTGTTTGCATAGGTCCCTACCAACTGTACCACAACCTCCTAGAGCCAAACTTGACGTGAAGACATCTATTACTTATTTGAGTTTTGCTTTTATGGGGGCTGACCTTGAACTCCTGATTCTCCTGTCTCTACCTTCGGAATGCTGGGATTACAGGCATATATTACCAAAACCTATGGTTTCAACTGTCTGTTAATATTTGCTGCTTGTCTCCACAGAGTTGAAGGTGAATGGTTGCGTGAATTCTTCCATCATCCTTGAAACACGAAGGAAGCCTTTTGCATAGCAACACTGTGCTGTTTTGCATTGTAATTTTCCAGAGGGGCAAGCAGAAGGCTGGGAAGAAAGAAGAGAAAAAGAACCCCCTCCCAAACACCTAAAATGGTACCACCACTCTGTGTGGGGAACCCTCCTCCCAAACACATAAAATGGTACCACCACTCTGTGTGGGGAACACTCCTCCCAAACACATAAAATGGTACCACCACTCTGTGTGGGGAACCCTCCTCCCAAACACATAAAATGGTACCACCACTCTGTGTGGGGATATTTTTAAATATAATAAAAACAGCCTGAGATGTCAGAGGGATCCACCCACAGTCAGTCTTGGAGGATCAGTCAGTGGTAACTCATAACTTTAATCCCAACACAGGGAATATCCCGGGAGTGGTGACCTGCGCCCTTAATCCAATCTGAGTTCAGGTCATTTTAGTTTACAGAAGGAGTTCTAGGCTCCCAGGCAGGCAGTGGTGGTGCCACGCCTTAACTGAGCAAAGAAAATATTTAAAGCAGTTATAGAAAGACAGAGCAGGCAGAAGAAGTCATGGCACACACTGTTAGTCCTAGCACTTGGAGAGCAGAGGCAAGAGAATCTCTGTGAGTTCAAAGCCAGCCTGGTCTTCAAAGCAAGTTCCAGGACAGCCAGGGCTGTTACACAAAAAACTCTGGAAAAAAAAAAAAAAAGACAGGATCTGTCCTCTGATATCTCCAACTGTTTTCTCTGAAAAGCAGGAACCTGAAGGACCATCTCATCTTGTTCTGCCAAAGTTCAGAGGTCACTTTCCTATGGAACCTTCATGTCCAGTTTAAACAGCATACTGTCAAGCAGTCAATACAAGAACAGGTTCTTGTTCAGTGGCTAACTGCTGCCACAAAGAAAGTAGACTTTCTTCTTCAATGCCCATTTTTCTCTTGAAGTAGATTGGCACTGCCAGGAGCAGACCTGTCTCACTGTCCAGAAAAGTCTAAGTTCTTAAAATATTTTAAATGCCACATTCTATGGATCTCTAAAGTGTTTGAAGAAGACCTGTTCATCTAAAATATATTTGTTTGATGTGGGAATGGCTTTCTGAATGTTGTGAATATCAATCTTTAAATAAAGGAGCTGTTTTGGTCCATGACAGGCACCATAGAAAAAGTAGGTGGGGGAATCAGAATAGGTAGGAAAAGAAGGGCAGAGTCAGAGCAGATGGAGCCAGCTGCCCAAAAGGAGCAACATGTAAGGAACACAGGTGAGCCTGTGGCAGGATAGACTAATGGAAATGGGTTGAGTTAAGATGAAAGAGCAAGCTAGCAAGGTGCCTGAGCCATAGACCAAACAGCATGAAGTTAACATAAGCATCTGAATCATTTTTGGCGGACTAAGCAGCAGCAGGTGGCTAAGGAGTCTGGGGTGGCAGGTTTGGGGTCTGGACCTCTGGCCGCCCAGGGCCAGGAAACCTCATTGTAACATTTGTTTCATCTTGAAAACATACCTAATATGACTATGTTTGAATGTGATGTCTAACTACTAACTTGCATTATTTATATTCTAATTAGTTGATAATAAAAGCTTTCATGGACTAGTAACTTGTATTACATTGTTAGATGAACTGATTAAGTATAATACCTTGAACAAGCATAGAGATATTTGGACAGTTAACGCAACTAATCTCAATATACACAATTTGTATACAATATGCAAAAATCCAATCCAATGTAAAATATTTAAAGCTAGTAAATCCTTATAAAGGAGATTCAATAATCTATCCTTATATCCTATATATCTGTAACTCTGTCACCAAATAAAGTTTATTCTTTCAGTTATAACGACTGTGTGTAGAGTTATGACATTGACAGGTCAGTTTTCTACTGAGGCCCTTCCCCTTGGCTCCCAGATGGCCACTGTGGCCTCTCATGGTCTTCACTATGTGTGCTTACGTTCTAACCCCTTCTCCAGAGGACAGCAGCAGTGGTGGATTAGGGCTCATTCTATCGGCTTCATTTTGACCTGTCCACGTGTCTGATGAGAAGAATTGGTTTGGAGACTGAGGGTGAATCTCCTTCAGGCCCACTTTCTGGCTTCTGAGTCCTTTGAAAGCTCCTGGCTTGAGATGCATTTGGGATGCCTGCTTGTGTCTGGATGCATGGCTGCCTCCAATCTCCCCCTTTCTCTAAAGGCACCTATCAGGTTGGAGTGAGGCCCATCCTAACAGCTTCATTTAAAACTGATGACCTCTGCACAGATGCCTTTCATTCAAAGTTACGAGGGCATAGAACTCCAAGATCTTTTTTCTTTTTTTTTTAAATTGGACAAGATAGAGCAATGGATTTAGGCATTTCATGCAAACCTTCCTGAAACTGCTGGATGAGAAGAGCATTTCTTTTTGCTCTTACATTCTTACCTTCCTTTTGCAATCAAGAAGGTGTGTGTGTGTGTGTGTGTGTGTGTGTGTGTGTGTGTGTGTGTGTGTGTGTGTGTGTGTGTGTTTGTGTGTAGCTGGAAGAAAGAATGTGCAGCCAGGGCAGGCTTTGTGGTGGTTGTTGTTGTTTTAATGTTTAGAAAACTAAAGAAATGGAAATCAATTATAGGGCCTACCTGAATTTTATTTCCTCACCCCAAACCAAATTACTCAGCAAACTTATCGCTCGCTATTGCAGGCTTTGGTATTAAAGAAAACAATCAGGCCGGCAGGATTAATCTCCGGTGGTGCCTTATCTTTAACTTGCACCTTTGTTATTTTCTGGTGAGCTTCTCCCCTTTGCTGCCACATTGTACCATACCTCACTGGCTCCTTTCATTTTATCATCAGGCAGGAGCGGAGGACCTTTCAGTTTATTAAAAAACCTTTATTTGTGAAGAACAAAGGGGGGAAAGGCAAACAATGAGGTCAGACAATCTCCTTCCTGCCAGGAGTCACTCACCTGTTATTTAGAGTGTTATCAGTTAGGGGGGGACTTGCAACCTAGAAAATGAGGCTCTGACAGGGTCCTCAGCACGCATGTGCGCGCGCATACACACACGCACGCACACACACACTTGCAACCTAGAAAATGAGGCTCTGACAGGGTCCTCAGCACGCATGTGCGCGTGCACACACACACACATGCACACACACACACACACACACACTTGCAACCTAGAAAATGAGGCTCTGACAGGGTCCTCAGCGCGCGCGCGCGCGCACACACACACACACACACACACACACACACACACACATACACACCCCTCACATCTGACTGATCGCACATCGACCTCCATGAAAGGCCCTGAACTAAAAAGGCTGTGGTATTTTTGTTTGTTTGTTTTTAAACTTCTGAAAGCCTGCCTGGCCATTCCACACTCCCCCCCCCCTTCCTTCTGTTTCACTTTTTCCTTCAGTGTCGCCAGGATTCCTCTGAAGAAGGGAGTCTTGGTCATTTTAGTCCTGTGTGAGCTGAGAACAACTTGGCTGGTTATCAAGGGACTAATGTATCTTTATGTGTCTCTCATATCACTACCCCCATCACCACTACTACCACCACCATCATAACACCACCAACACCGCTATCACCACCTTTACCACCATCATAACCACCACCATAACCACCACCATAACCACCATCACTACCACCTTTACCAACATCATAACCACCACCAACACCGCTATCACCACCTTTACCAACATCATAACCACCACCATAACCACCACCATAACCACCATCACTACCACCATCCCCACCACCACCAACACCGCTATCACCACCTTTACCAACATCATAACCACCATCACTACCACCATCACTACCACCATCCCCACCACCACCAATACCACTATCACCATTACACCATCACCATCATCGCCACCACCATTTGTTACAATAAGGTTTCTGGCCAGAGGTTCAGACCCCAGACCCCTTAGCCACCCATAGCTGCTTATACCCCCCAAAATGACCCAGACACTTACATTAACTTCATGCTGTTTGGCCTATGGCTCAGGCACATTGCTAGCTTGCTCTTTCATCTTAACTCAACCCATTTCCATTAATCTGTCCTGCCATGTGGCCTGTGGCTCGCCTGTGTTCCTTACATGTTTCTTATTTGGGTGGCTGGCTCCATCTGTCTCTGACTCTGCCCTTCCTTTCCTACCTATTCTGATTCCCCACCTACTTCTTCTATCGTGCCTGTCATGGGCCAAAACAGCTCCTTTATTCACAGCATACAGAAAGACATTCCCACATCAACCATTACCACTATCACCACCACCATCACCACCATCACCTCTACCACCATTATCACCATTATTACTATCATTGTTATGGTACTTTGAATATGTTGTTCCCCATAATCTCAGACATTTGAATACTTGGTTCCTAGCTGGTGGCTGTTTTAGGAGGATTAGGGTTGGCCTTACCAGAGGAAATACATCATGAGGGGAGGGCAGCCTTTGAGGTTTCAAAAGATTCTCACAATTTCCATTTAGCTCCCTCTGCTTCCGGCTGCTGCTCTGGTCACCTGATGTCTGTCCCCTCCACTCCTTCATCACTGAGTCTAGCCCTCTGGAACCAAAAGCCTCAAGTAAACTTTTCCCTCTAGAAGTTGCCTTTGTCATGGTGTTTATCACATTAAAAAAGAAACTAAGACAATGGCCATCATCATCAATATCATAAAGACAGTTTTGAGGCAGTGTCCCTTCATGTAGCGCAGGGTAGCTTCAAACTTTTTGGCCCTCCTGTTAGCCTCCACAGGCAAGTGCCACCACACTGGGTCTCTCCTGTTATCTTACATTTATTATTTTGGGAGGGATCAGCATGGGGCATGTGCTGACTCCTTTTTGGAGGCTCTTTGCATGTTAGTGGCTGTTGGAGGTTTTCATCAGTTGCTTCGATGTGACTCCAATGCTTGGTAAGGACATATTCATATATCTGTGTCCCAATTTCTTCTTGTCCCAAAGGAGGTCAGAAAAGATGGAGAAATTACTCAGTGGCTAAGCAATGCTTGCTCGCCTGAGTTCTCAGCGTCCCCATTGGGCATCTAATAACTGCCTATAATTCCAGTCCCAGGGGATACAAAATGCTTTTCAGGCCACCAGGGCACCCTCACGCAGACGTATACACATAAAGTTTTAAAACCTTTATTATTTTATTCTATGTTCGGGTGTTTCGCCGGCGTGTTTGTCTATGAACAACATGTATTCCTGGTACCTGTAGAGGCCAGAAGAAAGCATCAGATCTCTTGGAACCAGGGTTACAGTTATGCGCTGCCATGTGGATGCTGAATTCCAGGTCCTTGGGAAGAGCAGCAAATCTTAACCACTGAGGCATCTCTCTAGCACCTACAAATGAATCTTAAAAAAAATAAAAATAAAAATAAAAAATGGAGAATACTCTAAGAGTTTCTGATGCTCTGGTTCATTTGACAGCAGAACAACTTCCAGACGTGCTCATTTTGTCAGTTTCTTTCCCTGTGTCTGCGACAATACTATCTTAAAAAAAGCAGTTTAAGGAAAAGAGGGTTTAATTCGGCTCATAATTTATTCCAGTCCATCATGGCAGGGAAAGCATGGAGGCCGAGTGTGCAGCAGCTGCTCACAGGAAGCGGAGAGAGGTAAATGTTGCTGCTCAGCTTGACCTCCCAGTTTTCTTCAGCCCGGGCCACTGCCATCGAGGAGGTGACAGCATGTGATAGTCCGTGAGAAGGTGGGCTTCCTTCCTCACTTAAAAAACATGCCCAGAGGTATAGCCCTGGGTGATTTAAGCTCCTAGGAGAGTTAGTTGACAAAATAAGCCAGCAGTCACATTTAAATGTCACCACTGTATTTGCCCATGATGGACAAGGTAGCTTTGAGCAGGTCACTGAAACCCCTCCAAGCATCTGACCACTCAGGCTCTAAGGGCTCTCAGGGATCTGTGTGTGATTGTACACACTCACCTGTTGTTCACACCATGGTGCAAGTCAGAGCAGCATGGGGCCTCTGTGAAACTTGTCCCTTTTGTCATCCAGCAGGTGGGTTTCTTCCTCACTGGACCACACACGTGGCTGTGGCCTCTTGGGTCAGAAGGCCAGACTTGGAGAAACTGGCTCAGCTGCTCAGGCTCTCTCCAGGCCACAGCCAAGGTGTCAGTGGGCTTCTGAACTCACTCAAAGTCCAGGGTTCTCTTTCGCATCTTCCAAGGACAGGCAATGTTCTCAACCTCGAGGCTGCCTGCACGTCTTAATCTTGGGGCAGTTTATTCCTGGCTTCTCATCTAGGGCAGTGGGATCGTATCCTGTCATTTTACCTTCTTATTCCCCAGAGGCTACTGTGATTCGTTCGGGCCTACCAGGTCTAATCTCCCTCTTGCCTGAGGGTGATATTTCTCATGTTCACAGGTTTCCAGGGGCAGTGCACAGCACACATACAGACTTGAGTAATAGGAGGCAGGAATTGTGGGTCACCTGAGAAGCCTACCTCCCTCTCATACAAATGTTTACATTTCTTCTGCTTTATCATCCCTCTCTGGGGTCCATGATTCACAAAAATCAGTCTCTTTTGAGATTCTAGAATTTGGGATGAGAGGTAGATTTGCTGACCCCACTGAAGAAATGGGGAACAACTATTATGGTTTGTCTTACAGCTGTTTGGAAAGACTCTAAGGGTATCACAACCCTCTGGGTGCTGTCTAAGCCCACGGCATTGGTACTATACAGGAAGATGTCACTGGAGGTAGCCAGGAATGTTGGGGACCTGGCTGTAATGCTGGTCATTTGTTTGTCTGTATTTGACAAGGGTTACTTACTCACTCAGTGACCTTGACCTCTGCTGCCTTCTTAAGGCTTTTCCACCCTCCCTCCCCCCCAATTTCCTGTGTAAATGATCTCAATTTAGAAGCTCAAATCAGGCCTTCCAGTTTTTGACCTCACTTCCTGTTAATTAGCTTCAATTTCATTCAAGATCCTAATCTCTGAGGTCCTGACCTCATTGGTAACCAGAAACCCAGTTTTTTAGTTTCTCCCTTGTTCATATCTGATTGAGTCTGGGCTGGACCCTGACTATCATATGATTAACTTTGGCAACACAGCAGTAACAGCTCCGCCTCTTCCCACAAGGAACTGGGTCACTCATATGTCCCTCTCCCTGGGCATCCAGGGCCCCGATGTGTACCCCATCCTTTTGCTCTCCTGCTTCCCAGGAGGCTTTGACGTCTCAGGAGTGAGTCTGAAAAGGCTCAGAGGCCAGCTTCTCATCCCAGCTCACTTCTGTAAACTCTTCTGAACTTGCACCACTTCCGAGCTGAGATCAAGAGTTGCATCCTCTCTCTGGGGATTGGTGTCCTGGCCTTACCTCCAGGATAGGGCTTGGGATCTAATGACAAAGGTCTTTTCCATTCCTGTTGCGGTCAGCTACTGTTTTGATCATACAGATATGGATGGGCCTGCACACACACACACACACACACACACACAACACACACACACACACACACACACACACACACACACACACACACACACACACACACCCACAGTGAGACTCTACTTTATACTCATTAGGGTGGCTATTGTTAAATATGTATGAAAATGTCATAGTGTGTTTCATTAGTTTATATACTAATTTGAATAAGTAAGGGGGGGGGGCAGAGGCAGCAAGACAGCTCACCTGCAAAAATGCTTGCCTCATATACTGAGTTTGATTCCTGGAAGCTACATAAAAGACAGAATCTACTTCATGGTGGTGTCCTCTGACTTGGAAGCACACCAAGGCGTATGCATATACATCATCTGCATTGATAATAAATAACCCCCCTCAATGGTTGTTAATAATAGCTCTGAAAAACGTTACAGTGGCAGATGACCAGTGCTGATGAGGGTGCAGAGAAACTAGTGCTCTCAAGAATGTCTGGTGTGAGGGTCAAATGGGCACTCACAATGGATGGCAGTGCTGTACCTGCTCAAAGACTAAACAATGGGATCTCCCTATGAGCCTGGTAGTTCTATTGCAGGTGTATATTGTATAGAGAAGAATGGAATCCAGGAGCTCACTGCACAGTTGCCCAGGATGCCCCAAAGGTGAAAACATCCATATGACCCTTGACTGATGATTGGATAAACAAAGTAGAGCATGCTTACATAACAGAGTCACCTGATTCAGCCACACAAGGATGGGGATCCTGACACATTAATGTAGGTAAGCCTGGAGGATATCATGTTAGGTAAAGTAAGCCAGATGCAGATAATCATACAATTCCATTTATATACAATGTTAAACAGCAGATATCACTATCCAGCCGCTCACAATGCAAGATGTAACAAAATAGGTAAGCCATGGGCCACATGGCAAGACAGAATAATGGAAATGGAATAATTAAGTGAAAGGATAATTAATGTAGATGAAATTAATATAAGTGTCTGAATAATTTTGGGGAGCCTAAGCAGCGGCGGGTGGCTAAGCAATCTGGGACTATAGGTCTGTGGGTCTGGACTTCTGGCCGGATGGGGCCAGACACGTCTTGTTACAATATAGTCAGTCCAAGAAAACAGAAAACAGAATGCATTGTGGGGTGTGTGTGTGTGTGTGTGTGAAGAACAGGAAGTGCGAGGGTGGAGGACAGGTAGTGGTGTTTGTTAAATGAATGTAGTGTTTCTGCAATGGTTTGGTAAGTGGCTCTCCAGAGTCTCATGTGCTGAAGAGTTGGTTTCCAGCTTACGATGTTGTTGGGTGGACTCTTTGAGAGTAGAGTTTACTGGGAGGAAGTTCTGTCACTGTGTTTGGTGCAAAGGAGAGGGAGCAACCTTAACTATTTTAGTCTTTTTTTCTCTCTTGTCTTTCTGGTCGCCCCTCAGGGAGCAACCTCCTCAGCCATGAGCTCATGCTGTGTGTGGTACCTTCCCACAAGCCCTCAAGCAGTGTTGTAAAACCAGACATCACCAAAACCTCTAAAATCGAGCCCGCAAAAATCTTACCTTTTTATATATTGACTACCTCAGGAATCCTGTCACAATGCTGAAAAACTAACTTTTGGTTTAGGAATGAAAATATTCTGGGGATGAAGTTGTGATGATTGTGTGACTTTGTTGAAAAGTATTCAGTGCTGCTGAACAAATAGTATGCCAAGAAATGGTAGAAGTAGTAAGTTTTATATTCCCACAAAGTAATCAAGACATAGGTATGTTTATATGTGTTGTTTGGAAGATTATGATGCATAGATTATATAGTATATTACAAATTTAAGAGTCTGTCCCTTCTCCTCCCTCCCTCCCTCCTTCCCTCCCTCTTTCCCTTCCTCTCTTTATTCCCTTGGACATGGTCTCCACATTTCCTGTGTAGCTCTGGCTGGCTTTAAATTCAGATACTCCTATCTTGGCCTCCTGGGTGCTGAGGTGCGGGTGCGTCATCATGTCTGGCTCAGAGTTACAGAAATTTTTGAATGGAAATGGTGTGTTTTAGCTCAAGACACAAGACACCCTGTCAACAGCCAGGGGGAGAATGCCACAGTGTATGAGTTCCTTCCAGTCCTTTCCAGCTAGATGGCAGGATGTGGCAACTGTATTTATCCCGCACTTAATAATTAAACACAGAAACAGCTCTTCAAACGGAAGCATCCTGTTCTGGGCTTGTCCAACCAACTATTTGAAGATGGTAAAAATTTGTTTTTTTATTTCAACAATTGCATAACCTGCTCTTCCACCATGAAGCATGTTTAAGCCTATATAAAAAGTGGCACAGAGCCAGGCACCACAGGGCATGCCTGCAGTCCCAGCACTCAGGACAAGTAGGAATTCAAGGCCAGGGTTACAGGAAAAAAAATGTTTCAAAAACAATAACATCAAAAATAACAAGAACAAAGACAAACCATGACACAGACAGATGTAAGACAACATGGCCCATTAACTCTGATGAGGACTTGAGCCCTTCATCCAAGAGCCGTGGCTTGGTCAAGTGTTAACCCGTGTCAATGACACTTAGCAAGTAGCTTAGCTTCAGCCTCTCTCTCTCTCTCTCTCTCTCTCTCTCTCTCTCTCTCTCTCTCTCTCTCTCTCTCTCTGTGTGTGTGTGTGTGTGTGGGGGGGGGGGGGAGTACTGTAGTTTTCTCCTGTACCAGGCAAGAGGGATTATGCCGGAATCATTCATGCATTCCACATGTATTTCTGAGCAGTTGCTTTGGTTTGGTAAGTGGCTCTCCAGAGTCTCATGTTCTGAAGAGTTGGTTTCCAGCTTACGATGTTGTTGGGTGGACTCTTTGAGAGTAGAGGTCCCCATGCTCATCCCAATCATAGGACAACCAAGGTATGGCAGCTAGAAGCAACCACTTTAACAATGGTGGGTTGGTATCAGCAAGTCCTGTGCCAAAGCACACAGTCAACCAGGTTTGAAAATATTTTGTAGAAATATTGCACCTGTACTGCACATGTGCAGACGTCTTCCTAGTTTGTACTCCCTGAACACTACAGTACAACAGTTCACATGGTGCTTATGTTGTGTTAGGCATTAGCAGTCATCCAGAGATGAATGAGTGTATGAGAGGTTACATGTGGGCTCTCTGCAAAAGCTTCACTTTTCCTAGAATGGACTTGAGCTTCTGATGCTTTTGGTAGCAAGGCTTTGTGGATACTGAACTCATCTATAAAGCAAGCCCTTTACTCTCCAGACCTCCTGCCAAGCTCTGGTTCCTTGTCTACTTCTATCATGTTTGCAGGTATTGGTTTTATCCTGCATTTCTCTTGCTTGGCATATTATTTCATCACTCCAGTGGGTTGTGTGTCCCAGAGATGTGAGAGGCCCAGCCACATGCAATAGACCGCATGCTTTAGCTAGGTCTCTATTGCTGACAAACACCATGACCACATTCAACTTGTGGAGTAACAGGTTTATTTTTTCCTACATGTCAGGGTCCATCATTGAGGGAACTCAAGGCAGGAACGTGGAAATAAAAACTGAAGCAAGGGCCATGACTCATTCCGTGTGGTTTGCTTATTCCATTTTCTTATATCACCAGGACCACCTCCCTACCTAGGGGCGGCACCATCCACAGTAGGCTGGGCCCTCCCACATCAATTATTAAATAATGCAATGATCCATAGGCTCACCAATAGGCAATGTGGTGTAGGCATTCTCTCAATTGAGGTTCTCTTTCCCAGATGATTTTAGCCTGTATCAATTTGACAAAACAAAAGAAAACCAACACTAGCCAGGGCACTAACCAGCATAGATGCTCTCAAAATCTCATAATGGCTCACTTTTCTGATTCTGAAAGTAATGCACCAGTACGTTAGGAAATAGGACTGAACTGAAGGAGTTAGTGGGGACAGAAAGGAAGCAAGGCAGTGACACCTGGCAGATGGAGTCAGCTTGATCTGTGCCTCAGAATCCTATAAGCTATCTGCCGGGTCCTCAGCAGGCCCACCTGCTGGCCACACCCACCAGTGCCAGCTTGTGGGAGCATCCAGGCTGGCAGGTGGGCCCCACTACAGGGAGTGTGGAGGCAGGTGGCATGTAGAAGCCCAGGCAGGTGGTGGATGTAGGAAAAGTACAAGGCTGGCTGGGTGGAGTGAAGCACAGGAAGCCAGAGATGGGTGACATGTGTCAATATGGGCCTCCCTGGAACAGCAGACAGGAAGCTACCGGGGGTGGGGCAAGGTTTAATTCCCTTCTGGGCCCGGTACAGTGAGGTAAGGACCAGGCTTGGGAGAATAAATGTGGGGGGGGGGGGGCTTATTAGGGCAGAGCCCCAGAAAGGAGGGATCTGATAAGGACTGGGTACAGGGTGGGGGGCTGGCCGCAGAGAAAAAGCAGAGGCAAGAATTAAACACAGTTTAATGTTGATCCAGTTCTTACCTCATTCAGTAAACACCAACTGTGCACCTATTATGCGACAAGCACACTGCTGGATGGGAGGAAGCGTGGGTGTGAGGGAGGGCGAGCAGGATCAGTGCACTCCAGCAACAGGGGCATCTGGGAGACATGTAGACAGAGCAGGAGTTTGGCTGTGGGCACTGTTTAAGATGTGCTGTGGAGGAGATGCTTGAGTAGACCGGTTGAGTAGACAAAGAAGGACCTGAGTAACTTGATGCTGCTACAGGAAGATTGGGAGGTGGCACCACGTGGGAGGGCCAGAGCTGGTGCCCAGAGGCTACTGAGGACTAGACTGGAGGCAAAGGAGGGAGCAGGGAGTGCAGCTGGGGGTAGGTGCATGGTGACATTAGAGAACAAAGCAAAACTCAAGACTTGCAGAGGCTAAGATTTTATTATTTAATTTTTATGTGTGTTTATGTGTACAGATACGCTCTGTGTATGGGGCCACACATGCATGTGTGTGAGCATTTGTGTGGAGTTGAGAGGAAGTCTTGATCTGTTGTTCATCAGCGTTATCCACCTAGTGATTTGAAAGAGGGTCTCTCACTGGCTTGGAGCTTGCTAAGTAGGCTAGGTTGGCTGACTAGTGAACCCCAGGGTTCTGCCTGCCCCTGCTTCTTGAGTACTAGGAGTGCAAGCATACCCCATAATGCGTCACTTTATAGTAGTTTATAAGGATTAAACTCAGGTCTGAATGCTTACTTGCATGGCAATCATTTTGCTGATAGAGCTATTGCTCCAATACGTACTCATTTATTTCTACTCATTTATTTACATATACACAAATGTAATTGAAAACTTATTCATGACCTAATGGAATATTTAAGTTGAATTAATTTGATATCTTTAGATAGTGATGTGAAAAATCACTTTTCTGCAGGGGGTATATGATAACTCAATAGGAGAGTTCTTGCTTTCTATGCTCCTGACCTTGGGTTTAATTTCCAGTATATAAAGGAAGGTAGTTAGTGAGGTACAGGTGGTGCTCTGCCTTCTGTGTGTGATATAGTCGACTTGTTTGCTGCTTCTGTGTATTATTAAAGCAGTGAACAAAAATTTATGGAAATATATGTATTTCATTATGTTTTATTTGTTTAATGTATGTATGCATGCATATGTGTGTGTGGAGGTCAAAAGATAACTTGCCATTCTCTCTCTCTCTCTCTCTTTTTTTTTATCATGTGGGGTTCCAGGGATTGAATTTAAGCTATCAGGTTTGGTGGGAGTCTGTGGTGGTTTGGATGAAAATGGCCCCCTTAACCAATAGGGAGTGGCACTATTAGGAAGTATGGCCTTGTCAGAGTAGGAGGGCCTCGTGAGAGAAAGTGTGTCATTGCCAGTGGGCTTTGAGATTTCAGATGCTCAAGCCATGCCCAGTGTAATTTTCTCTTCCTGCTGCATACTGATGCAGATGTAGAACCCTCAGCTCCTTCTCCAGCACCATGAATGTCTGTGTGCTGCCACGCTTCCAACCGCGATGATAAAGGACTAAACCTCTGAATCTGTAAGGCAGCTCTAATTAAATGTTTTTCTTTATAAAAGTTGACATGGTCATGGTGTCTCTTCATAGCAATAGAAACCCCAATGGAGATGGAATCTTTACCTGTTGAACTATCTTGCTGACCCTGTTCATTTATTTTTATGTTATAAACATCACCAACTCTTCATCCTCCTACATGTCACACCCTCATAGAGCCATCCTTTGATCTCATGGTACAAAGGTACTCATAACCACGAGAGGTTAACAACTGATACATGTATAAAAACACTTCCAGAAAACTTCAGTTCATCTCTACAGTTCTGTTATATGTCCTGACTATAATGACTAAAATCAGGGTATCTAGATTTTAATTGAAGACTTTGACTGAATATTCATCATAAAGCCAATGATAACAGGTCCTGGGCTAGTCAAGATTGACATAAGAAGAGAAATAGGTAACGGGCTGGCATGAATTTAGTTGGACAGACATGAATAAGGGGAAAGGAGTGTGGTGGGATTCAGGTGTCAGCTGATAAGGTCAGAAGACAGGGTCCCGGGCTCCTGAAGGGAATATGGCCAGCCCTGTTCAAGAGAGACTACTGAGATCTAAAGAGGCCCGTTTTGTGGGAGATTATGTTGTTACATTGTAAATAACTGTCCCACCCACTGGTTTGATAAAAAGCGCTGATTGGCCAAAGACAGACAGGAAGTGTGGGCGGGGCTACCAGACTAAGAAAACTCTGAGAACAGGAAGTACAGAGCAGAATGCCAGAGAGAAGCCGGAAGAAGCAGAGGACAACTACGCTGCTCTAAGAAAAGGTACCGAGCCCCATGGCTGAACAGGATAAGAGTCATGGGTTAGAGGAAGGGTAAAGAGTTAGCAAGTTATATGCCTGGGCCTTAGGTTGATCAGCCTAAAACTAATTGTAAGCATCTGCGTGTCTCTGTGGGTCTGTGGGTCTACGGGCCTAAACCTTGAGGCTAGGCCCAAAAGTCCGGGCCAGAAACTTCATACTACACCGTTTGTTCCTGCCTTCTTGAGAAACTAGATCAACATCCATTGCTTAGACCATCTGATCGCTCAAATATATTCCTAAGCTATAGCCCATTATCATAAATGTTAATTTATTTTCCAATAAACATTAATCTTATATTAATATATTTTAAATAAAATTTACTGCCATATCTGGCAGCCCAACATGGGGCTAAGCATTTAGCCGACCAGCTTAAGAGGCTGAGTTCATCTGTGCTTTAAACACTGTCAAAAAACAAAAGACAGACAAATGTTCAGCTTTGTGGGCTTAGGGGTGGGACTGATAGTCATAGGGGTTGGAGGGTGGGGCTAAATGTTACAACTGGCTGGTGGTTGACTCTAGGTCTGCTTGCAATATCAAGGGCTTGTGAACAGTCTCTCTACCTGTAATGAGTTTTATTTTAAGATGAATGAAAAGCTCTTCATGATTTTAGGGAAAAGGAATAATATCTTTTGTGCTAAGAGTTTCAGAGGATCACAATCTGATTTCTTACTGTTCCAGAAACTGGACGCCTGAGATTGGGGTCACTTCAAACAGGTACCAATCTTGATTTGCCCACACCATCTCCTCAGTACATACCCACATAGTATAAAGGAAGCAGGCTGTGTTGTTGTTGTTGTTATTATTATTATTTTACCTTACAAAGACCTCTGATGCATCAAGACAGTGTCATTCCCATGACCTAATCTAAATCTAACTACTTCTGAAAGGACATGTCTCCAAATTTTGTTACATTGAACATTAATCAGATGTCCACACATGAATTCTGTGGTGGTGGCAGTGTGACAAACATTCAGTCCACACAGATGGTGACTAGACATTCCAGCCAGCACCCTCTCTGGATACTGTGTATCATTGTGGGATATTGGATCATGCCATGTAAAGATGTGTCTCTGTCCTTCCTTCTGATTGGTTTAATAAAGAGACAAACAGCCAATAGCTAGGCAGGACAGGATAGGTGAGACTTCCAGACAGAGATAGGAACTCTGAGAAAGAATCAGAAAGGTAGAGATTCACTGGTGAGATGTAAAGGAAATCAGATATACATTATGGAGTAGAAGTAATGAGCCACGTGGAAGAGCATAGACTAATGTAAATGGGTTAATTTAAGTTATAAGAGATAGTTGGGAACAAGCAAAAGCTAAGGTTAAGCTTTTATAACTTTTGTCTTGTATTGTTTTTCAAGACAGGGTTTCTCTGTGTAACAGCCTTGGCTGGCCTCAAACTCACTGAGATTTGCCTGCCTCTGCCTTTGAAGTGCTGGGATTAAAGGCATACACCACTACTGCCTGGCTCAAGCTTTTATAATTAATAATAGGTCTCTGTGTCATTATTTGGGAGTTGGCAGTCCAGAGAATATCTGACTATATTTGGCACCCCACGTTGGGTGTCAGATGTTGTTTTCCCCTTAGCTTAGAGGCTGCACCTGAATCTACGGATATTTAACTCTCATCTGTGGCCCCCTAGTCAGAGCCCTGCCACTCAGGTTATGCCCTAGGGGGACTTGTGGTCCTACCAGCACCAGTTTGACTGAAGCCACCAAAGGTAGTTTTTAACTAAGTCTCTATTGTTTTATTTACCAATAAAGACTCAGGAGTCATATGTTGGGGTGAAAACCTGCTAGCTCAGAGAGACCAAGAAGCAACCAGCTGACCTTCCTATTTGTCTGGAGGCCCCGCAAGAGAGCATCTCTCTGTTGTGCCAAACCAAAAAGACACAGAACTCCAAGTCTCATCATTCTCCTTCCTGTGTGTCTCTCTGTTCATCTTCCCAGCTTGTCTGTACTCTCTATGGCTAGTTCTTGTCAACTAGTTGCTGGCTCCACCACCTGATCCAAGGTTGACTTTATTAACATGGTATCAGGTTTCACAGTGCAATCAAAGATCCTGCAACAATGTATAGATTGTGTGTGGGAAGGGAGGACACTTCTGAAATCCTAAACCATTTAGGTTTTCACAACAAATCACCATTTACAAGGACAGAAAGGCATATCTGGAGCCTAGGTTTGGGCAAGTTAGAATTGCAAGCAAAAACGCGGCCAGCTCATTATAATGAGAGACTAAAAGAAAATCTGTCACACTTGCTCCTGAAATACTGGAGAATGGCAGAGGCAAGCGAAGGAAGTGAGGAGGGGAGTCAAAACTTAAGGTGATCTCATATTCCAGTGTTTGCGTGACATCCATCTTAACAGGCAACCAGAACAGTTTCAAGTGCCCCCCCCAACACATACAGACATGTGCACAAATCTTACGGGGATAGCTTGATGGGTTTTCCTAAGGCAAGGACTCTGGTCAACATCACCCGCTCAGTGGAGAAAATGGCCCTAGTATATTGCATAGCCACTTCTGGCTATGCCCTCTCTCTCTTATCCCTGGCATCCTGGCTTCTAAGAATCTGGATTAGCCTTGCCTGTTTGTGCACTTAAAATAGACGGAACCACTGGGTCCTAGCCTTGCCTGTTTGTGCACTTAAAATAGACGGAACCACTGGGTCCTATTCTAAAACTGACTCCACAAGCTGCTTTTAAGTTTTTCCCAGAGTGAGATACTAACTCGGAGGACAGGGAGCAGGTTAGATAAATGCAGTCACACTGTTGAAATCTGATGTCACAGACAAATACGGCTGCTGCAGGAACCTCTCTCTCTCTCTTTCTCTGTGTTGTGCACGTGTGTACGTGTACATGCATGTTTTGCTTGCATGAGCATGCACACTCATAACAGAAATCATTCTCAATTGCCCTTCATACTTAATCAGTGAAGCAGGGTTTCTCAGTGAAACCCAGAACTCACCTATGTGGCTAGTCTTGCTAACCAGTTTGCTCTGGGAATCCCTTGTCTCTGCCTTAGGGCCTAGAATTACCAGCAGGCTGCCCAGTCCCATTTAATGGGTGGGGATCGGAATTTAAAATGTTTTAACCATTGAGCCATCTCCCTAGCCTGGACTGGCTGGGCAGGTTCCTTAGGTTATTAGTGTCTTGCCAAATTTCACACTTTGTTTTTTTGCAACGCAAAGTATAAGGAGATAAGGAGAAAGGAAAGCAGCTGATTTTCATATCTCATGTTCTTAGTTTCATTTCACAATATTTTGAAGTGGAAATTTTTATTTTATCAGTGAGGAGGGCCTAGGGAGATGGTTAAGTACTTATCCAGCAAGTGTGGAGATGTAGTCTGGGCTCCAGCACACACCTAAAAATCCAGGCATGGCAGCACAGACCTGTAATTCCAACACTGGGGAGGTGGAAACTGGAGGATCCTGGATCTTGCTGGCCAGCTGTTTTAAGTCACTCAAGAGAGCCCCAGGCTCAGTGAGAGACCCTGCCTCAAAAAGCAAAGTGGAGAGCAACAGAGGAAGGTACATGGCATTGATTATACAAGCGCGCACACACACACACACACACACACACACACACACACACACACACACACACACAATGAGGAAACCGAGGCTCAGCGAAGGGACACAATTTGCTTAAGATCACATACCTAAAATTATGTCTGAGTCATTTTTTTTCCTTCCAGACTATCTCTAGACTTATCAGGATATCTTAACATCCTGTCATGCTTTCCTTTTTATCAACCATGATTTTAAAATAGAAACACATGTCTGATTAACTTACTCAGCAAATGCACAAGGCTTTTCATGTGACCGAGCCCCTCTTGGGCTCCAGGCAGGGTCTCACGTACTGGGGAAGTTGTGCTGATGAAATGCATACATGGATTGCACCCTTAAGAGTCCAGGCACCCAGGCATACATGGGCTGCACAGCAGAACTTGATGCTAATACAAAAGAGGAGGCAGGATAGCTTAGCACTTAAGAACACTCGCTGATCTTGTAGAGGTCACATGGTGCCTCATAACTCAGGTTTCAGGGCATATGAGGCCTTCTCATCTTTACAGGCACCATGTACATACTTGTTGCAATACATGCATACAGATAAAAAAAACTCATAAAATAAATGAACAAAAATATTTAAAGAAAAAGAAAGTCAGGGGACATTAGGGAGGTGTGAGAGTTGATATGGGAGGAGCTGGGGAGATTGATATGCTCAATATATATATGTATATATATTCATGTAAAGTAGAAACTAGGGCTGGTGAACGGCTCTGTGGTTAAAGGCCCTTGTTACCAAACCTGATGACACAAGTTTTGATCCCTAGAACTTGAAGGATGGAAGGCGACAGCCAACTCCAACTTCCTCCAACTGCCTTTTACTCCTACATGCACGATGTGCGTACACTTGACAGGACTTAGAATCACTGAAGAGACACCCCTCAGGGCATGCATGTGAGGGATCATCTTGACTCGCTCTGAAAGTAAGCCTCTTCATTCCCTCAGCTGGGGCCCCAGGCTAAATACAAAGAGGGCAGCTTTGTTTCACACCCCCTCCTCCTACCCAGTTCCTGACTGGATACCATTGTATCCAGCCTCCATACCTCCCTGGCAGGTTGGACTCTTCTCTCTGAACTGTAAGCCAAATAAATTCTTCTTTAGGTAAACTATCCTAGCAATAGGGAAGTAGCCAAGAGGTATGTGTGAGGTGTATGTGTGTGTGGGGGGGTGAGGGGTGGGAGGTTTAGGAGTGAGTGATTTCAAAGAAAGCTTATGGAAAAGCACAGGGAATACTTTATGCACAGTGGGAATTAACAGGGTGAACTGGCTGAAGGAGGTGCACTCTAGGTAGAGCAAGAAACATGTGCAAAGGCCCAATTGTGAGCATAAAGGAATTAAGAGTAACTTGGGTAGAGCACAGACAGGCAGGTGGAGCATGCTGGGAAGTTCAGAGCAGACACTTCAGGAGCAATACCAGATTGAGTGATGAAGCAGTAAGAATTCTTTGCAGTAATGCATGGATGGCCCAATGTTTAGCATTGTTTATTTCCTTTGGGGGAATCTGTTCACCCCACAGTGCTCTCTAAAACCAAATTAAAAACAAACATCTAAACTACATTAGCTGCCTAGAAACACTGATAATGGGAGCTGAAGTGAAACCCGGTTGAGATTCTGAGTTCACATCAGGTGAACATGGCTGTCACCCTGCTGCTTATTTATGCTGAGTTCCTTTGGAAGCTTTGCACTGAGGTGAAGGCACGCAATGCTTGCTCTGTACAGTGAGAGGCAGGCAGCCTTGTCATCCTGGGTTGCTGTTGCTAAACATTTCTTAGAGTCCCGCCCTTCTCCATAAAGCTATGCATGGTCATATGCAGCTATGTGCATGTGGAAGACAGAGGAAACCTTTGGTGTACTTCTTCAAGTGTTATTCAACATTTTTTTTGGAGGCCGGGTATTTCACTGAATAGTGGAGATTTGGCTGGACAGTGAACCTCAGGGATCTGCTGTGTTGTATGAGGTTTCTGGCGCGGAATTTCTGGTCTTGCTTTATGGCCCAGACTTTCAGACCTACAGTCCCATAGTCCCACTGAAACACACAGACATTTATATTAATCGTACACTGACTGACCTGTGGCCCAGGCATATAACTTGCTAGCTCTTGCTGTTAATCTAATCCATGATTCTTATCCTGTTTAGCCATAAGGCTCGGTACCTTTTTCTCAGAGCAGCATAGCTGTCCTCTGCATCTGTGGCATCTTTGGCGGCTCTGTGGCATTTCTGCTCTCTTCTTCCTGTTCCCAGAGTTTTCCTAGTTTGGAAGCTCCACCCACACTTCCTCTCTGCTGTTAGGCAGTCAGCATTTTTTATTAAACTAGTAGGCAGGACAGTTATTCACAATGTAACATAATCCCCCTACATGCCGGTTTCTACTTCTCCAGAGCTAGGATTCCAAAAGAGCCCCACCAAGCCAGACTTTCTTCATGTATGTTTGGGCTCTGAGGATGGAATTCAGGTCCTTGTACTTGCAAAGCAAACATTTTGTCCACCCAGCTTCTGGAGCTCTCTTGAAGGTACATAACAATGGGTCAAAATACATCTTTTTGGTCAAGTTCATTTCTACTGATATTACACATTATTTTTGCTTTAGTTTCCCAGAGTGGGCAGCAGTCCCACAATTACACCCTATCTTAAGAGTTTCCAGCTTGTGGGTGGCAAAGCCTTCAGGGGATTTGAAATCACTTCAAGGGAAGTTGAGATATGTAAGTACACCTTCTATTGTATATAGACTGAATAAGAGGGAGTTATCTCTCCCTGGCCTAGGCCTGTAAACTGCACAGAATACTGTGTGATGATGTAAATTTACCATATCTCTGTCATTTTTAGTCTTAATCAGCAGAGAGTGTAAGGATAGTATCCGACTAGAGGTGGTCTTTGCAGGTTGTTGACATTTAGAAGGGGGGCCCATACTCTGCAAGTGTGTAGCAGCTAATTAGGTAATTGGTACATTCAGATTTGATAGGGTTTGGGGAGTGTCTAGGTACTTACCTCCTTCAAAGAGACTGGATTGCTGATGTGAGGGACCAAGAAACTGATTCTGGCCTAGCAATGCCGAAATGCCGTGGTAGATGCCCAATGCTGTTAATGCAGATCCTGCAAGGAGACTTATACGTTCAAGAGTTTTTCTTCTTATGTGGCCAACAGTTTCTCTTAGGATGATGTTGTCAATCAGGCCCCTTAAGCATTGAGAAATCCTGAGGGAAATGTCCCTCCCCAAAGCATGCCTTTCCCATCAGCTTGAGTGCAACACTAACATACTGGTGGGGGTCACGGTATAGTATCCATTTCAACCCCCAGAATCCACCCAGTCTTTTTCCCCTTTGGGTGATTTTCAAAACTCTAACACACACACACACACACACACACACACACACACACACACACACACACACACACACACACACACACACAGGAGGGACAAGTCCAAATAGGCTGAGAGTCACCAGGCTACTGATGGAATTAGATTTTCTTATTGGCCAGTGTTCATGCCTTCTGCTTCCTGGTACATTTATCTTTATTTTTTTCTGGCATTGGTGTCTGGGGACATGAAAACCATGGGTACCTGAAGGCAGTGTATCACGTCTCTACCTCTCTGTTTTTCTTCCCTCTGGGTAACAGCAGGAAAGTTCTGCCAACTCAGGGAACTCACTGGGGTGGTATCTGCAGCTATCTGCTGCCAGGTATAAACTGGCCCTCTCTGTTCCTCTGCTGACGCTCTCTCTATGGTCTTCAGACACATGTGTCCACCCAGCTGAGGTGAGTGACAGCTTCTCCAGTGCCTAGTCCTGTTTCAGGCTTTGGTTTTCACTACCAAGTTGTGTATCAGTACCACAGATGCTCAGGGCATTATACTTTCTAACTGGCCCAGGACTGATGAAGGATACTTGGGATCTGGCATTCCAGGATTACCTTTCTTATTGAAGAATGGGCCATTGGGGTTAGAGGCTGTGAAACAGGGATTTTATTTTATCTTCTGTTTTGCCCTAGTTTGGATTTCTATTGCTGTGAAGAGACACCATGACCATGGCAACTCTTATAAAGGAAAACATTTAATGAGGGTGGTTCAATTACAATGTCAGAGATTTATTCATTATCGTCATGGTGAAGAGCTTGGTGGTATGCAGGCACTCCTGGTGTTGGCTTGTAGGCAATAGCAAATTGACTGACTTTTACACTGAGGGAAGTTTGAGCAAAAGAGACCCACAAAGCCTCCCCCCCCCCCAGTGACACACTTCCTCCAACAAGGCCATACCTCCTAAGAGTGTCACTCTCTTTGAGAACCATTTTCTTTCAAAACCACCATAGACTTCTTAGAAGCCTATGCTGGTTACTGTACTTTCTTATGGTTCTGTTCTATGGTTTTCCAAGGGCTTCACTGGGAATATTTTATTATAATTTAGTTTATACACTAAACACAATTTATATCTTACAAACTCAATACCAACAGCTGCTGCTAAACAGGTTATGTTTTATACTTTAAAATTTTTTATTGTTGTTATTGTCTAAATACCCCCCTGGCTTTAGTGATTTAAGCCCTAAAAACTGGTTTATAATCAGTGTTTCTATTTTCTTTGTTTAAGAACATAATTATTTTATTTTCAAGTATGTGCATATTGTGTGTTTGCATAGAGGTCTGTGCATATGAGTTAAGTGCCAAAAGGTACCAGAGAAGAGTACCAGATTCCCTTGACGCTAGAGTGACAGGCATGTTGAGTTGCCAGATGTGATGCTGGGAATTAAACTTGACTTCTCTGCAAGAGTAGCTAGTACTCGTAACCAATGAGCCATCTCTCCAACCCCAGGGTTTCCATTTTCTTACTGTCTTTTAACGAGTACTGTTTCTTTTGCTTTTTCTTTATTATTATTATTATTTTGGAGATAGAGTCTCACTAGGTAGCCCTTGCTGGCTTGAAACCCATTATGTAGAGCAGGTTGACTTTGAACTGACAGATCTACTTGTCTCTGCCCCCTAAGGGCTGGGATGGGAGCAAGCCACCAAGCTCACCGAGCTCTAGTGTCCTTTAAATCCCTGCTCTAACTTAATGACCCTGCTCTTGATTTGAGAAATATTTTAGTCTTGGACACCAGAGACTAATTATAGAAGATAAATACTTTCTTAAATTATAAAGATGGCTTCATCTTGTATATTTCTTATAAAGATAACAGTATTATAGGTGCTGGAGAGATGGCTCTGTGGGTAAAAACACTTGCTATGCAAGCCTGATGACCTGAATTTGATCTCAGGAATCCATATGAAAAAGTGTGCTGTGTGACTTGCATCTGAAATGATGATATTATTACATTTATTACTATAGGGAGATGGTAGGTAGAGGTCAGAGAACTACCCAGAAGCTAATGAGAAGAGCTTAGCCCTGAGCACACAGGCAGAAGAACAAGAACACTTCTGCCTCAACAAGGTGGGTGAAGAGAACCAATTCCTAAAGGCTGTCTCATGTCCACATGTGTGGGATGGTATCTGGGTTTGCCTTGGGGTTTCTATTGCTGTGAAGGGCACTATCACCAAAGCAACTCTTACAAAGGACGACATTTAATCGGGAGTGGCTCACAGTTCAGGGGTTCAAGCCATCTTCATAGCAGTGTGCAGGCAGACACGGTGCTGGAGAAGGAGCTGAGAGTCCTACATCTTGATCTGCAGGCAGCAGAAGCCACTGTGGCATAGGGCATAGCTTGAGCACAGGAGACCTCTAAGCCCACCCCCACAACGACACACTTCTCCAACAAGGCCACACCTACTCATCAAGGCCACACCTCCTAACAGTGCCACTCACTGTGAGGCCATTTTCTTTCAAACCACCACAGTGGGCATGTGCACATGTTCATGTACACACAATAACAATAAAAGTGGCGTACTTTACTTAACAATCTAAAAGAGCATGTGATTGTGTATATTTTACATGACATTTGGCTCATCAGTTTGTAGAGAATTATATATAGCAAAGGAAAACTAGTAGTTTCTTAAATTTCAAAATTTTAATAAATTAACACATGGATAATGAATAAGCATGCAATTTTTCTCTACTCAAAAACCAATGAACTACCCTAGTGACAGGCTTTTAAATACCTATCTGATGAGTGGAGTTTATAAACATTGCATTGATTTGTTTGAACTCAATGTCCATCAATACAAGAAGATGAACATTACCAAAGATTTCACTGGCTTTGAAAGAAGATCATAACATCGGGCAGAGGCTGCTGCTTATTCATTTTGTTCCTGCTTGCTATTTGTCATGGAGGTCTTCTATGGTGAGCTTAAGATGGCAGGTGGGCCCTGGCGTCAACTTACACAGTGACCCTGGGCCTCTGTCAGGCAACAGGTAAATCGGGTCTTCAGCAGGGACCCAGGGTATCTCTAAGCAGTGAGTTCTATTTTTCCCACTTCTGTCTCTTCTTGGGTGGCTTTGTTGATAAGAGGCTGTCAGAGCTAATATTCACTGACTCACACCTGACGTGAGAATGTCTTTCTGTATGCTGTGAATATCAATCTTTAAATAAAGGAGCTGTTTAGCCCATGACAGGCACCATAGAAAAAGTAGGAGGAGAAATCAGAGCATAGGTCGGAGAAGGGCAGAGTCAGGGGCAGACTGAGCCAGCCGCCAAAGAAGAAACATGTAAGGAACACAGGTGAGCCACGGGCCACGTGGCAGGATAGATCAATGAGAATAGGTTAAGTTTAGATGTAAGAGCAAGCTAGCAATGTGCCTAAGCCGTAGGCCAAACAGCATGAAGTTAATATAAGCGTCTGAGTCATTTTTGGGGCCTGAGCAGCGGCGGGCGGCTAAGGTATCTGGGGCTGAAGGTCTGTGGGTCTGGATCTCTGGCCGCCTGGGACCAAGAAACCTCATTGTAACACACACCTGCTGCTCGGCTCACAACCCTCTGTGGCAGAGGCTTGGTTCTAATGGTTTGAATAAAAATGGCTCTTATTAGTGGATTTGTGTCACTGGGAGTGGGCTTTGAGGTCTCAGACACTCAAGGCATGTCCACAGTGACAGCCTCTTGCCTGCGGATCAAGATGTAGGACTCTCAGCTCCTTCTCCAGCACCATGTCTGCTTGTGTGCCGCCATGCTTCCCGCCATGATGATAATAGACTAAACCTCTGAACTGTAAGCACATCCAGTTAAATACTTTCCTTTTAAAGAATTGTGGTCATGGTGTCTCTTCACAGCAACAGAACAGTGACTGAGGCAGTTTCTCTTCATTAACTTCATGTCATCTGCAGTTAACACTGAACTTGATGGACAGCAAGGTACAGGATCATAGTTTGTTAAAGTAATACATCAAATTGCCTGGTGTGTTCTAGTCAAAAGTGTGTGTGTGTGTGTGTATGTGTGTGTGTGTGTGTGTATAAGAGAGAGAGATAGATATACAGAAAGAGAGAGACAGAAAGGAACACAAACATACACACACAAAGATTTGGGACTCACATGATTGTGGAAATGTGGTGTGTTAGTTAATTGTCATGTTATTTCAATGACAAGAGCAACTTAAGGGAAGTTTTATTCTGGTTAAGAGTTGAAGAGGCCCATCCTGCCATGGTTGCAAGGCGTGCTGACAGACAGGAGGCTGGTTAGTCACACTGCATGTGCAGTCAGGAAGCAGGAGTGAACAGGAAGTGAGGCCCAGATACAGAAGTTCAAAGTCTGCCTCCAGTGAGCCACTTCCTCCATGGAGGCAGCACCCCTTAAAGTTTCCACAACTCAGGGGCACTTGTGCCAAGCACATGAGTCCATCAGGGAATGTTCACTTCAGACTACAATCTGGGCAGTTCCAAATCTAATGTGAGAAGCTGTCAGGCTAGAGGACCAGGCAGCTGATGGAGAGCTTCCCCCTCTCATAGGAAAGTCAGTCTTGTACACCCCCCTCACGCTGTCAACTGATGGATGATACATTTTCTGTTGATATTTTACAAACATATTTTAGAAAACACAGCAGAAGACTTCAAGTTGTGATATCAAGGAGGTCACAGGTCACTGTTGTGTTTGAACTCTGAATTCTAAAAATGCCACATAGCATAGAGGAAAATTTATGTGAGGGTGGGGCATTAGTATTTTGAGGGGCATCTTATACCCACAGATGGGGATTCAGCATGTTTGTCCAGAACAGAATTAATTTAGTAATTAATGTCAGCTTTGAACACAGTACATTTGCTTAGAACTAGCCAGTTCTAAAGACCTTAATGAACTCTCACACCTAATTTCCTCAGACTGCCTTATGTCACCTTTATTTCCTTCAGTTAGCTTTGTTGCTCATTTTGGGGGGTGTATTTCTAGGGTTTCTTCATAAAATTATAGAAAAGTACAAATATATGAATTTATGCTTCACCCATTAAAGTTCTGATTTCTTAATGCCATGAAAAGGCTTCACTGATACCTTGAGATCAGACTCCATGAAATTTATTCATTAAGTCAAGTAAATTAAAATGATGATTTTATTTGCCTAAAAAGTTCAAAAATGAAAGGAGGAAGGAACTAGCTAAGGGGAAAGAAAATTACTCCGTAGGGAAATACAGGGAGAGAAAAAGACTTGAGCAGAGCTCCAGGGCTGTGTCCATCCAAGAAGAGCAGCACAAGCCAGAGACACCCCATCCAGAGGTGGTCTGTTGCCACGACCCTGGCTTGTGTATATGGACCAGGGCCTTGTGATCTGGGCTTCAGAAATATATTTACAAAATAACCTTAAACCTGCTTACTTCTTGGTACCATGCAGCATATACTCTTTTTATATAGAAAGGGGTTGGCATATATATCTTAGTTATCAGCAAAGGATATAAGGAGATAAATACTAGATTATTAAAATTATATTAACATCTGAGATCACCAGTTTTTCATCACTAGAAGAATTTAAGCCCAAGCCAGTGAAACACCTCATGGAAATCTTATAGTGGAGTCTCCTAGAGTTGAAGGAAAACACAGACTGACGAGGCAGTGTTTATTCACCTTAGCTTGGGTCATGAGATGCACTACCCTAATCATGAGTGTCCTCACAGTATAGTGCCATTCAAAAGGTTTACAGTCAATGCAGCCATTATTGCTGTTGGTTTGCAATAAAGATCCAACCAATGCACCTATTGGTTTGGTTACTGTAGTGGTTTGAGTAAGAATGACTTTGAGGTTTCAAAGCTTAGCAGCAAGTGCCTCTATCCCTGACCCCCTCTCTCTGGTCCCCATAGCTTAAGACTCCAAGACTTTAGATTGAATACAGACAGTATCAGGTCAAGGTATCAGCACTGATGGATGTAACTCTCAATCCGGAATTATTGAATTTGTTGAGGCAACTGAACTCTCAGAGGCAAGAATATAGATCATCTGTGTGTGTGTGTGTGTGTGTGTGTGTTTGTGTGTATGTGTGCATGTTTGTGTTTATGCATGTGTATGTTTGTGTGTGTGCATGTTTGTGTGTGTATGTGTGTGTATGTGTGTGTATGTTTGTGTGTGTGTATGTTTGTGTGTGTGTATTATTTTCGTTTTGTAAAAGCTGTGAGCATGAAACTAATTTATCATCACTGGGAATTTTCATATTTGTTTATATATTTATATTAAACACTAGTCTGAACTTTCTATTTCTGTAACAAATGCTTGAGAAAATCGGCCTGTGAAGAGATACACTTTATTTTTGTTTACAGTTTTGAAGATTTAAGTCCAGGAGTGGTTGATTCTGTTGCTTTGGACTGTGGCAGAGCAGCACCTCACAGCACCTCACGATGTAACAAAAAGGAAGATTTGGGGCAATATCCTCCAGGGATGGGAAGATCTCCCTCTAGGTCCCCATATGTTTGGAAAGTTTAGGTAGAAAGAAGGATCATCTCTTACCAAGGTTCAAGGTCATCCTTGGCTATGTAGTTCGGACCTAGTTTGTGCATAAGAACCAAGAAATGAAAAACACTCTTATTAAATAGTTAGTTGGGAAATCCACATAAGAGCAATGGTCTGTTTATTAGGTAAATTCAGTTAAGAATCTGTCTTGAGCCCTCAAGGTGCCTCAGTGGGTAATGATGCTTGTTGCCAAGCATAATTTCCCCAATTTGACCCCTGGAATTCAGATAGTGGGACGCCTTAATGTCATTCTGTGATTTCCAAAAAAAGAACTACCGTGGCATGTGTGTGTCTCCCCCAAATGTAAATAAGTTAGTAAGTAAATAAGTAAATGTAAAATTTTATTTTCCAAGATTTGCAATACAAAGCATAAAATGTCTTCTGGAAGATCCATGTATGAGAGGATAGCAAGATTCATTTGTCTGGGCAGTTGGCAGAGAAGTGAACACATCTAGTCATTGTGTGAACCCATTTCGTGTTGCTGTAACAAAATACATGAAATTAACAAGAGGTGTTCATGTGGCTCATGGCTCTAAAGGCTCATGACCATGGTGCAGGTATCTACCTGTCTCTTGTACTCAGCTGGTATCAAAATGACAGTAGCTTGTACAAAAGCAATCATGTAGCCAGAAGCCAGAGACTGGGGGCTGGGCAGGCTAGTTCTTTTTCCAACAACCTGTGCTCTCTTAAAGTCTAAATTAGTCTCACTAAATATAGACCTTCTGCGAGACCTTATCAAGAAGGAGGAATATTCTATGACCTAATTACCTGCCATTAGGAATCTCTTAAGGTTAAAGCAAAGCCAGGCTTGTACAATACAGGTAAACATTTATAAGGAAATGGGATGGCTTTATATATGCTTATCAAAATTTGTATGTGGATGTTCACATTGCATAAAGATGGGCTTACTACTGAAATGCTAGAGAGAGGAGAGGGTAGAGGAGTGACACTATCAGAGAAAGGAACATTTACTCACAAGGCAAACAAGTAAATAAGTAACGTGTTGGTGCTAACGAAAACTTAACTTTGCATCCTCGAGAGACCAGGGAGCGTGAACTGCTTATCTACAGCTATAAGCAATAGTCCGCTTCAGAAAGCACGCCCATGGGAAGGCGGTACCTGGGGGTCAGTCTTCTTCTACACAGGATCAGCAGGCGGTGCTGTTTGGAGATCCCATTGTGCCATTTCCCTCCTGCTTGCTTTATGCTGTTTCTTTTGGTACTCAATGCAGCACTGCACACAGGTGGAGGCTTAATAAGGGGACACTATTGTGGCTGGGGACAAGGAAGCAAAGCCAAGAGTGCTGAATGCACCCCATGTGGCCTCATCCTCCCAGGCCTGGAGCTCAGCTAACAAAACAGAGCCTGCTGGGCTTTCTGCCTGGCAGCCCCAGAGAAGAGCAGAGGAGAGGCCATTCCTGGGTACCCTCTCAATAGGTGTATTGATTCTTTGGACAAAAAGTGAATTTGGAGTTGGCTGAAGCTCCATCCAGTGCCCTGGACAGAATGAGAGGCACATACTGGGCAGCATTTTGTTGTCTATGCTTTTTAGCACAGGCTGCAGTAACTTTAGATTTGTTTCCAGGAAGGGGAACCCTCCAGTTCTGGCATGCCTTATCTGTGTGTTGCGGTATTCAGTCTCTGGCCGGAGATGGAGACTGCCCCTCCCCTACAAAAAAAGAAAGCTCTTGGGAGCAGTGAAACAATCTTTGTGACCTGGGAATAGCAGAATGCATTGCGAGGTTACTGGAGCCCAAGCCCTGTCTTCCCTCTCTCCCTGCTCTATCCAGTCTGTTGAGTTTATTTGCTTGGATTCTTTCCAATGTCAATTTCACCTTGCCATAAACTGAATATTGTGTTAAGAGGGGCAGAGAAGGAAGGGAAATATGGCATCAGGGAAAGTGTGACACAGAGATACCTACACACTTGTATTGACTGGGGCACCGCTCATAGTAGCAAGAGGTGGCCATCAACAGACAAATGGCTGGATTAAAGTGAGTTTATCTAATTGACACACACACATATAGACACACGGGCACAAACACACAGACACACAGACATACAGACACAAACACACACAGACACACACACATACATATGGACAAATAGACAGACTTCATACAGACACACTCACCTCATGAACAGGACTCACACACACGCACACATAAGGACTATCACACACACACACACACACACACGCACACATAAGGACTATCACACACACACACACACACACACACGCACACATAAGGACTATCACACACACACACACACACACACACACACACATAAGGACTATCACACACACGCACACACACACACACACACACACACACACACACACACACGCTTTTTGAATATTCATGTGAGGACTCACACACACAGCCTTACGTACTTCCAACATGCTCTTCTTACTGTCTTAGGAAGAAATAAGTTCTTTGCTAAGGGATCTAGCAATTTAGCATAAGGTAGAAGACAAGTTAAAGATTTTCAGCCTGATTTGAGTAAACTAGAGGCGAAATCTTTAAATTGTGAAATCTTTAAAAGTTTTTATTTTCTCCTGTGGTTGAATTCTGAATCGCTTGCACTCACTCATATGCAAGACTCATTAGTACTCAGAGATGTTCCCACCCCCTGAAAACCATTGATGTCCATGGATGACACTATTTGTTGCCCAGATCTGTCATAACAGTTGACCATAAACTGGGTAACTTGAGAGACAGCAATGAATTCTTTCATGGTTAGGGAGGCTGAAAATGAAAACTCGAGAGGCTGGCTTCACTGTTCTCCAAAATCTCCAAGGTCTTTGGTTGCCCCCAAGCTTCAGTGTCCCTTGCCTTTAGGCTATGTGCCTGTGTCTCTGCTTCCCTCCTCTCTCTGCCTCTGTCTTCTGTTTCTTAGCAAATAAAAAAAAATTTTGTGTTACATGTGAGTGTTTTTCCTGCATGCATGTCTGTGCAGAACATGCATGTAGTGCCTGCAGGAATCAGAAGACAGAATTGGATACCCTGGTACTAGAGTTAGAGCTGGTTGTGAGATCCTGTTGTGGGTGCTGGGAACTGAACCCAGATCTTTTGCAAGAGCAGTCAGTGCTCTTGGCCACTGAACATCTCTCCAGACCCCCTGTCTTGTTTTTTTTAAGATAGTGTTTTGGATTTAGAGCCAACTGGTTGATCTAGAATGAACTAGTCTTGAGATCTTGGATTTGATTTCATCTGCAAGCACCCCTTTCTCAGTAAGGTCACATTCACAGATTCTAGGAGTTAGGACTTGGCTTGTATCTTTTAAAGTACAAGTTTTTCCACCCTCTTCTTGAGGTTCTGGGGACTGAACCTCGGACCTTGTGCATGCCAGGCAAAGCTCTCTACTACTGGGCTATAATCCTACTGCAATTTCTTAGACATGGGTTGTATAACTGTGGAAGATGTGAAAAATTGGCAGAAGATTTTTGAATGTGTAGCGACCAAAACTTAATTCAGAATTCAGCATGAAACAAATCTGAGTGTCCCTGGCTGTGCTTGCTGGTGTTGTATCATGGGACTTCACTGAAGCCTTGGTTCTGGGCACATAATGAATATGCCATGCCTCATACTGTTATGCCAACAACACTGCCGGAAATGCCTCCGATTCCACACTACTTGCATATTGTGAATTGCACAGATCATTTTTTTTTAATTTACAGAAACATAATGTTTAATAATAGAAATTCTGAAGTATTTTTATTATTTTCAATCATCATTTTTTTTTTTTTAACCATCAAAGTATCTCATGAGTATAGCTTTGGATTTTATTATGTTAAAATATTTGATTCTAAAATTTCATGTTTGTTTTACTGTCTTAAATTTTATTTAATTCATTGTTTAATGAATTTTGGTTTGGGGTTAGGATATAATGTCCAACAATTTCAGTTAGTGTTTTGTGCATATATTAATAGACATGGTTCTACATATACCCGGTTACCTGGCGGCAGGATGCTATGGAAGCAGGTGGGTACACTGGAAATGTGCAGAAGGCAGTGCTGGATGCAGGAGACTCTTAACGCTGTTTCTATACAGAAAAGAGCTTTGTTGTCAGATGAAGATGGTTATGATTAACAGAGGGGTATGGCTTTAGAGGCAGAGAAAGCAAGAAGAGAGAGAAATGGAAGGGAAGAGAGGAAGGGTAAAAGTAAATGGAGCTCCCAAGACAAGACAGAGAGAGAGAGGGAGAGAGAGAGAGAGAGAGAGGGAGGGGGGAGGGAGGGAGGGAGGGAGAGAGAGAGAGGGAGAGAGAGGGGAGAGAGAGAGAGAGAGAGAGAGAGAGAGAGAGAGAGAGAGAGAGAGAGAGAGATGGATGCACATGGAAACCTTGCTTTAAATAGAGCCTGAAGTCAGAGCCTAGGGGAGGGCGTGGCCTGACATCAGCGTTCAGAGGGCATGGCTCTTAGAGACTAACATCCTCTCCCAGCTACTGCTCTGTTGCTGTGAAGAGACACCAACCATGGCAGCTCTTATAAAAGGAGCAATTAATTGGGGCTGTCTTAGAGTGCAGAGGTTTAGTCCATTATCATCATGGTGGGGAGCATGGTGGCATGCAGGCGGACATGGTGCTGGAGCGGTAGCTAAGAGCTTATATCCTGATCTGTAGGGAGACGATAGAAAGGGGGTGGTTGGGGAGAGAGGGGAGAGGACAAAAAGACTGGGCCTTTGAAACCTCCAAAGCCCACCCTCAGAGACACTTTTCCAACAAGGCTACACCTTCTAATCCTTTTAAACAGGTTCACTCCTGGTGACTAAGCATTCAAATATGTCAGTATGTGGTGGCCATTCAACTCAAACCACCACATTTTACCCCTTGGATCCCTTGGGCTGCTAGCCATATCATAATGCAAAATACATTCAGTCCAATATCACAAGGACCCATAGTATATCACAGTCTCAATACTCTATAAAAATCCAACATCCAAAGTCTCTTCTGAAACCCTGCCAATTTCCTAACTGTAGTCCCCTGTAAAATCAAATTCAAAAAGCAAATCACATACTTCCAACATACAATGACACAGAATATATATTATCATTCCAAAAGGGAGGGAAGGGAGCATGTAGGGAAATACTGGACCAAAGGAAGACCAAAAACTAGGAGGAAAAACTCCAAATTCTGTATTTCTATGTCTGATGTCAAAATGCTCTTAATTTCCAAATCCTTTTAGCTTTGTTGACTACAACACACTTCTCTTTCTCAGGCTGGTTCCACACCCAGTCTATACCTTACCTCACAGGTATCCCATAGCTTTGGCATCTCCAACATCTTGGTCTCCAAGGCAATCGAATCTTCTTCATGGGACTCCGCGCAGGGAGCCACCCCTCTGTCATCAACAGCTTCCCTTAGCCTGGAAGGGAAGGAAACTCACAGCCCCTTCCTTGTATCCTTGACTCTAATGCCAGAACATGGCCGAAGCTGCCAAGTTCTGCTCTTTGATGGGGCTGGAACTTGGTCCCTTTATATATTTGTATATATAAAAGATTTCTGTTATTGATGGTCTCCTGCACTGCCTGAGCTTCCCCTTAATTCTTTTCCCTGAGTTGGAAGCTCCGCTGCTGGATCTTGCCCTGAGGTTACCACTCCTTTTATTAAATTTGCATCAGGCTTTTCTTGAAAAGTTTTCTGTCTTTGAGCACTGAACTTAGCTACATTATACTTCCTGATGCCCCTTTTGCTGCAAACTGCACATTTTATATTTCTTTTTGTCCAGCTTTCTCCTTTTCATTATAGATTTTTATAGGAGTGATTACTAATAACCACAGGACAGAGTCAATACTAGTCTGCTTTCAAATTTTGTCATTAATCCAAAATTCTTCTTTTTAGCCTCAGGCAGATTTTTTTTTTTTTTTTTTTTTTTTTTTTTTTTTTTTTTTTTTTTTTTTGGACAAGGGCAAAAGCAGCCACATGTTTTGCTAAAATGTTACAAGAATGGTCTCTAGGCCACTAACTAATATTCTCCTCTTACCCCAAAACTTCTTGAGCTATCATAATTCAAATCACCTCAACACTGTCTTCCATGCTTCTACTAGCATGGCCCAGCAAGCCCTGCTTAAAGTGTTCAACCATGTTTCTAGTCCAGAGTTCACATTCTTTTAGCAGGCAGCATAGTCAGATCTGTCAAAGCAAAGCCCCACCCCTGGTACCAACCTGTATCTTAGTCACCATTCCATTACAATAAATAGACAAAGGTAAGACTTATAAAAGAAAGCATTTAATTAGGGATTGTTTACAGTTTCAGAGGCTTAGTCCATTAGCATGGTGGGAGCATGGGGGGAAGCATGGTGGGAACATGGTGGATGGGAGCATGGTGGGACTATGGTGGGAAGCATAGTGGGAACATGGTGGGAGCATGGTGGGAACATGGTCGGAAGCATGGTGGGAGCACAATGAGAAGCATGGTGGGTGGGAGCATGGTGGGAAGCATGACAGGAGCATGGTGGGAGCATGGTGGGAGCATGGTGGCATACATGCTGCTGGAGTAATAACTAATACCTACATTCTGATGGGGAGAGAGAGAAAAAGAGAAGGAGAGAGAGAGGGAGAGAGAGAGAGAGAGAGAGAGAGAGAGAGAGAGAGAGAGAGAGAGAGAGAGAGAGAGAGAGAGAGAGAGACTGGTATGGACATTTGAAACCCCAAAGCTCACTCCTGGTCATGCACTCTCTTCAGCAAGGCTACCTCCTCTAATACTTTGAAACAGTTCAACTCCCTGGTGACTAAGTATAGTCAAATATACAGGCCTATGGGGACCATTCTTACTTAAATTACCATAGTTCCTCCTAAACATACTTCTGCCATTTCTTCATATTTCATGTGAAGTGATGTTCTTAGCATTGACAATTATAAAACCAAAATATTGATCAATTCTGACAAATGATGAAATACTTTATATCAGGCAAAATATCAAATACTAGGTGTGATTTAATTCTTTGTGTAGAAATAAATAAGCTCACCAATTTAATTAGTATGCAAATTTTCTTCCATTTTAAAATCATATGGCTAGCAAGGGATTATGTTTGTGTTGTGTGTATATATGTGAGTGATGGTGTGGACTTCTGTGCACAGAAGGCTTGACCAGAACTGTAAGAATAACCGCTGGATTATTTCCTAACCACCATGTTATAATAATCTGCTGTTTTATTTTCTGAGTCTAGGCTACAAATTCTATGAATTCTTTCATGGACTGATTGTCCATATTTATCACTGTTTTGGCTTCCACGTCTTAATACACAGTAAACAATACATATGCACGGAGTGAATGAATGGGGGGGGCATGCAAGACACTGTTAGTTGGAGAATTCATTCATGGTGGCAGTACATCATGATTACATAATTTGTGCTGTAGGCTCAGATGCATTGGTGAGATGCCTCTTGTGACATATGCCAGAGAGGCTACTGGGATACTTGAGCAAGATGTCCTGACATTTTGCCTTTGTATTGGCTTAGCATCAGACTGGAAAGATCTCTTTCCAGGCAACCCAAGAATGGCATCAATATGGCTGAGTCCTAACATGACCCATTTCCCCTAGGCTAGGTCCACAGAATTCCAGAGGTTGTGGTGTCTGTCTTTGGAGAGCTACTTGGAAAGATAGATCTACCTTAACCTTCAGAGAGAAACAGTCCTTTTAGGAAGATGCATATCTTGGCAGTCTAGGAACTGGGATTCTCTGGATTGCCTTGAATTTTTTTGCTCAGCATCCTAAAGCAGGGGACATGTTCTGTTACTTCAACTTCATTGGACAGTGGTCAAAGGGCAGTCAGAATCACCCTCCCGGTGCAGATATAAGAGTCTCTGAATTCATCCTTTAGACTTTCCACGTGACCATGTAAGCAAAATCCTATACTTCCCAGAAGGCACTCTGTGAAGTCTGGTGACATTAACATTTGGAGGAGCAGGGTGAGAGAGGGATCACCTCACAGGTTTGAATTTGTGGGACATCTGCAGAGTCTGAAAAGGGCTGGAAGCTGGAGGAAGAACACCAGCATTTCAACATCAGAAAGATGAGTTTCACTGTGGAAACAGGCTCTTGAGTGAGAAAGAAAGCCAAGCTCTGCAGTCCAGAAGCTGACAAGGGAAACAGTAAGGGAACCATGGCTGGAAGAAACATTGGAACCCCCTTTTTGTCTATGAGGGTGTTAGCTTTTTCATTAAACCAATGTGGCACATGAATAACAAATTAGAATTTTTATTTGGTAAAGACAATAGTAATTAAAGTGACCAAAGGTGGCTTCAGGCACTGCAATGACCATGTCATACACTTTATGTGAATATAGACATGCTGTTTATATGCATATATGGTGCAGGTATGCACATGTGTGAGCTTACCAATGGGAGGTGTTTGTGTGCATATGCATGATTACAGAGATTCTATGTGCATGTGAATATGCATGCATACAGATTTCTTGCATGTATACAAATATGCACAGATAGTATCTATGTGTCCTGCAGATGGAGATGTCTATGTTCACATATGTATTAATGACAATCTAAGGAAGTAGGTGCAGCTCCTCTTATATCTGACTTATATACAACTAGCAAGTGTCAAAACTAGAATTTGAAGTGTTACCAGTGGCACAGGCCTGTAATCCCGTCTACTCCGGGAAAAGTACAAAAATCAGTAACAGCAGAATTCCAATTTGTACTTTTATTTTTATTCTAGCTATTAATTTCTATCCATTCTGCCTTGCTCTTATTGCTTATAAAAAAGTCTATACATCTATTAGTGTATTGTGTTCAAATCCACTTTTGGCTACAGAATGGGTTTCATGTCAGCCTGTGTGACTTAAGGAGATTGGTGTTGTAGATCCCCAGTAAATCATTTGCCTAACATGTGCGAAAGCCTGTATTCAACCCACAGTACTCAGTCCACAGTACTCAGTCCACAGTACTTAGTCCACAGTACTTAGTCCCTAATACTTCAGTCCACAGTACCACAATCCACAGTACCTCAGTATCCCAACTCTTCCCTGAAACAAGTATCAATAGCAGCAGATTTGAATTTTGTACTTTTTAAAACTCTAGGTGCTAATTTTTATTCATTCTGTCTTGCTCTTATTGCCTTTACAAATGTATGTACATCTATTAGTGTATTCTATTTGCTAAGCACGGAAGAGGAAGCATAGAAATAACCTGAGTTCCTTAGGGCAGATGACAAATTGAGTTTCTTGTATGAAAAGACACCAATTTCTCACATCTTACTGGAAGGTTAGGGTTGCATATGGAAGCACTGCTTTCCGCTGCTCGCTGACACCCCACCCTCAGAAGTCCTGGGCCTCACATGGTTTAGGAATCTGAGAGTATAGGGGAGGATTCAGAAGGATCTTCCAAGTTACAAACAAGGCTCTTTCTACTTTAGATTTTATTTTTATTTGTGTGGGTCTCCACAGAGGCCGCAAGAGGATCTTGAAGCTCTTGGCCCTGGAGCTGCAGGTGCTTGTGAGCTGCCCAGTGTGGGTTTCTGGGAGCAGAACTCTGCTCATCCACAGAACAGTGAACGTTCTTAACCACTAAGCCATCTCTCCAGCCTCAACAGGAATTTGTTTTTTTGTTCACGTGTACAAGATATTTAGATGACTGACTTCATCACACCAATGATGTCTGAACCTATTGGGCTTTCTGGTGCTGAAGGAATGGAGATCAGTGTGGTCAGTGGAGGCATGGTGGTCCGTAGGATGGTGTACAGGGTATTTCCCCAGAAGTGATCATAGGCATTAATTTTCTTACCTAAAAAATGAAGAGGCTGGGTTGATTTTCAAGGCTCCTCCAGAGTGCCTCTATAATGACTGTGTGACAGGCAATAACAAAAGGTCTTTGTTGGTGGGGGTACAGAAAATGGACAAGACAGAAAGGAAACTTAGGACAAAGAGAAGTTAAGGATTTTTATTTTGTTTTTATTTATTCCCAAGGAAGATGATTCTGAAGTAAAACTAAATTTTCGTTCACTTAGACAACTTGTAGCAACAGCCCAGGGACTAGAAGGAACTTAAAACTATTGTGTGATTAAACACATGATTCCTGATGTCTAGGTACCTGTGTGCTTGTTACATTTTCAAGGAGACCCAGCATGTGTGGAAAGTTGCTTGATAAATATGCTGTGTCTCTCCGCGTAGGGTTCAGCTTATCCACAGTCATGTCAGCAGTGCGATGCTTCCTGGGGCCCTCTTGTTCTCATTAGCATCTTCAGAAGGTCACATGACTCAAATGTACTAGTCAGACCTTGCCCTGCTGCCCTCAGACCATGAGGGTCTGGAGAGAGATAAGACAGGGCAATGAACTTCAAGGAGGCACAAACTTCAGCCCCAGCATTCTCCTGGGAACTGGAAAAGTCTGTATTCTGTAGTGAAAGGAGGGTTATGACCCCTTCAGGCACTGTCTGTGGAGAGAGGGAGATTGCAGACTGTGGAGCAGGGAATAGTTAACTGCAGGACCCTTACCATGGTTCCATCTCTGTCCTTGAAGAGACACTTGCAGGCACCCCAGGGAGTTGACCCCAGGCACTCACATCTCCCTGCCTGTCACATTCACTTCTGTAGAACCCCTGATTTCATGAGAATGACCTAGAGATGGCCCTGCAAAGGAGACTGTGTGTCTCTGATGTTTGACAGAATGGATGTTGTCCTCTTCTCGGGAACATTGCAGAGAGAGGCTGAAGATACCCAAGCCCCCAGGAGACCTGGGCTTGAGGAGAGAACAGGTCACCAAGGATAGGACATCCTGCTGCTTGAGCTGGAGAGATGGGGAAGCAGAGGCTTTAACTAACAGGAACCAAGAGCCTTCTCAGACCAACCCATAAGTACTTTTGAAACAGAAACAGTATTTTGGGTAAAAAAGAAACTCTGGGAAAGAAGTAGCCTGGGTGTAAGTCCATAATACAGGTTTCCAGATGATTAAGTGGCTACTAATCCCTTCTCTTGCCAGGGCTGGAAGATGTACTGTTTTTTTTGTATAAGAAAATACAAGTTTGTTAGTATGAATTAATTTATACTGTCAGCAAGAAAACCATTACTTTTTGATGTAAAATGGTTCTCCATCAATTCAGACAAGGAAGATGTCAGAGTCAAGCAAGGGTCTGGGAAGAAAAAGGGGTCAAAAGGAGACCCCGAGAAGGCTCTCTGGTGGTTTTTTAAAAGGGGAAGAACCAGTTTTTAAAAGGAAAAGTGCCTTATAATCCTGGGGACCTGAGCTCAATTCCTGGGAGAAGGAAAGGTGAAAGGAGAGAATTCACTCCACAAAGTTTTTTTCTTAACCTTCATACACATGCTAAATTGTGAGTGCCACATACACACATCATGCACGCGCACACACATACACACATATCATGCATACACACAGGCACACACACCTGCACACATGCACACATACACACACGCACACATACTAATAATACTTTGATGATGTCTTAGGTACTTTTATATTATGACGAAACACATGATAAAGGCAATTTATAAAGGAAAAGTTCAGAGAGTTAGAGTCAACAATGGAAGAGCAAAGGCATGGTAGAAGGAACAGTGGAGAGAGCTCATATTTTGATGGGGTGGGGGGATGGGGGGATGGGGAGTGGGGGGTAGTCACTGGGAATGGCATGAGTCTTTTGAAACCTCATAGCCTGTCTTCATTGACACACTTCCTCCAATGAGGCCACACATCTCAATCCTTCCCAAACAGTCCCACCAACTAGGGACCCAATATTCAATTATATGAGCCTATGGGACCATTCTTATTCAAACCACTACCTTCTACTTTCTGATCTCCATAGCCTGGTAGCCTTATTGTAATGTAAAAAGCATTTGGTCCAACTTCAGAAGTCTCCATAGTCTTTCACAGTCTCAGCACTACTTAAAAGTACAAAGACTCTTATAAGAATCAACATAATCTCTTAACTGTAACCCTCTGTAAAATAAGCAAATGACATATTTCCCGATACTTTTTCTCCCTAGACAGTAAGTTTTCCCGCTCATGCAGTAAGCCAGATCAAACCAAATTACAAGCATAACAGGCCTACTGAGAACAAAGTAACATCTGGGTGTGTTCACTGACCTCAGAGAATGAAGCCAGAGAAGGTGCACTCTGAGCCAAGGCAGGGAGGTTTTATAGACCTTAGGCAAGGGGTGATGAAGTGCCAGCCAGGACCTGGGACTGTGCCCAAGTATGGTCAAAAACTAGGTTCTTGGGTGGGCACCTGGGTGCCATTCTTTTGTTCAAAATTTTTTAGTGTAGCCATAGTTGGGGGAGGTAGAGCTGATGGGATTTTCCAACGTGTCTAAGAGTGAGCTGGAAGCTCCAAGGGAACACGTCCAACATACAAGAGCACAGAATACACATTACCATCCTGGGGGCATAGTAGGGAAATACTGGACCAAAGCAAGACCAAAACCCAGTAGGGCAAACCCAAAATCCTGTAGCTCTGTGCTGTTTAGTGTTATGCCAACTTAACCCAAGTGATAATTATCTGAAAGGAAGGGATTGCAATTGAAGAACTGCCCTCATAAATATCAGGCTCTAGACAAGCCTGTATCTTAATTAGTATATGATGAGCCCAGCACATTTTTGGTGATACCATCCCTGGGCTGGTGGTCCTAGGTCCTATAAGAAACAAGCTATGATAAGCAAACCAGTAAGCAGCTGCCCTCCAAGGCCTCTTCATCAGTTCCTGCTCCCAAGATCCTGCCCTGCTTGAATTCCTGCCCACAATGCTTGTGATAATGAAAAGTGATAGACGTACAAGCCAAATAAACCCTTCCCTCCACAAGCTTTTCATCGTGATGTTTCATTACGTCAATAGGAATGCTAACCAGCACAAGCTCTTTCTCTGACGTCAAGGTCTGAGATGGCTCTACACTTCCAGCTTCACTGACTGTAAAATACTCTTCTCTCTTGGACATCTCATGGCTCTCCATGATGTGGTCATGTCCATAATGATGTCCCACCTCTGCATTCTGCTCTCTCTTTCAGAAAGATGAGAGATCATATTGAATGAAGGTCTACACTAATGACATCAATTTGATGTATTTGTCTGCTCTGCCTCCTTACCTCTGAATGGAGAATTGTGTGGTTAAGGAAAAAGAACACATTTTATGCTTCTTATGGTGGAGGCTTCACCCTTTCCTCCTGTTGAAAATATAGCTATGGATCTCCTGAAAGGCTCCACACCCATGCTCCTGTGAGATTCTGCAGCCTGATAAGTCTTTCCTCCACAGCACTCTCTAACTCAAGGGACCAAGGGGGCTCAGAAGAACTCAGTGGTAAGAGCACAGATTGTGCAGAAGGCTTGGATTTCAGTGTGTTGTAATTTGTAGGCTGTTTGACCCTTGGACAGCTCTGTTCCCTGTCCATGGTCCAGCCCAGTTCTCTTATCTAAAGCATGAGAAAGAATCTTATATGACCATAGGATCAAATGAGACTCTAGCATCATTCACCTTAAAAAATATTTCTATGCACATTAGTGTTTTGCTGCATGTACATTTGTGTGAGAGTATCAAATCCCTGGGAACTGGAGTTACCGACTTGTGAGCTGCCGTGTGGGTATTGAACCCTGGTCCTTTGGAGGAGCAGCTAGTACTCTTAACCACTGAGCCATCCCTGCAGCCTCCAATTCTTTTTTTTTAAGTTGTGGAGCCAGCACTGGTGTGGGTGGCTTCTGGGATTTAGGCATATTAGAAGTGTAAAGGCTTATTGGTCAGCTTTGGACCTGTCTGACAAATGTGAGGTAGGCAAGATGCCTGGCTTTACTGACCCCAACAATGGGCCCTGTGAGTGACAAGGGCAGAGAGCTGAGACTGGAAGTAAGAGTAAATAATCATGTGAGTGAACACAGATAAAAGTGTGTACAGCTGTCTCAGTGGACCTCAGGTAAAGAAGCACACTGAACAGGTGGGACACTCTACCACCTAGTGTCCCACAAACTGGTCTGGGTTTCAAAGGACCGACATGCAGAGAAGGCCTGACTGTCCTCTGGTCTTCTGCTCAGTGTCTCCATAGCTTGATTTGTCCCTTTTGGAATTACCATCTGTCTGCCCATACCTGCCTCTGCCTCTGCCTCTGAGGCTGACTCTGCTGTCCTGTATCACAGTTCTGGGAGCCGCCATTAGCTCTTCATCTGGGATCCTAAACATCTTATCTAACCACATGCAGGGACTCTGTCTACATCTGTATCAGGAAAGCCTTGAATTCTATAGTCTTGTTAGCCATATTATAGCCACTGTGTAGCCTATATAGACACACACATAATCCATATATTACTGTGTGAAATGTAATGTGTGACCTGCAAATTAATGTGAGTAGCTACTGTTCATATAAAAGTACCTGTCAAGGGAAATGGGATGGCTTGGTCAATTGTAGCCAATGAATGCAAAGCTGTTATTTAATGAATCTGGCAGTATGGAAATATGCAAACTCAACCATCTAAGTTTACAGTATAGCATGCTCATGATAGGCAGATGCAGGGTTAGTGGGATTTAAACACTATACAATCTTGGAAATTGTTCTAATTTGTATGTGAAATATGGTCCAGAGATGCACGTTTGAAAACTTGCCCCCAGACGGTGGCGCTGTTTAGGGGAGGCCGTGGCGCTTTAGGAAGTGGAGCCTCATTGGGGGAAGTCTAGCCACCTTAGTGAGCCTTGAGGCTTTATAGCCTGACTCTGCTTCCTCTTCTGTGATTCCTGAGGATGCATCAGGGTCAGGCAGTTTTCCTTCTGCCACCATACAGTCTCTGACAAAAACTATAAAAAGAAAAATGTGTATTTTTATTAACTGGACCATCTTTAGTGCTTTGTTTTTTTTCCTGGTTTATTTTTGAGCCATATTTTTGTTCATTAGGGCTTTTGTTATACTGCTGTCTTGTTGAGAAAATAAAACACAGTTTGATCTTCTTTCTCAGATAGCAAATCAAAATTAATTTTCAATGATTGATAACAAGGGTCCATAAAAGAAAGGAGACAACATAAACAACGTAGTCTTTGGCATTTCTAAATTCTGTGCAGAAAACCTCACAGAATTTCTGAAAACTTCTGAGTAATTCCTGTAGACACAAAGGTATATGGTACGTCTATGTTACACACATCAGCATGAGATAATTTTTTGTTTTGATGGAATATTATTGAGAACTAAGCCTGTTTATGCATTTGCAAGAGGTTCTCACAGAGCCCCTTGTGCATTTCAAGCCTGGAGTACTAGGCTGCACGGGATGTGTGCACGCCAGAGCCCCGATTTCCTCCTCCTGTCAGAACCTGAGGCGAGCTGGCCCAAAGTGCAGGAGAAGTCATCCTGGGTATCATTTCTGCTTGGGCATAGATAGTGAGTGTACTGGCTGGTTTTAGGTCAGCCAGAGTGGTTAGAGAGGAGGTAACCTCAACTGAGAAAGTACCTCAGGCTGTATAAACAGACAAACCCGTAGGGCACCTTCTTAATTAGTGAGATTAATTGCCCATTGTGGGCAGTGCCATCATTGGGCTGGTGGTGCTGGGTTCAGTGAGAGAAAGCAGGCTGAACAAATGATGTGGAGCAAGGTCTGTTAGCTGCATCCCTCCATGGCTGCATCAGCTCCTGCCTCCAAGTTCCTGCCCTGCTGAGTTCCTGTCCTGACTTTTTTCTGCAATGAACAGTGATATAGAAGATTAAGCCAAATAAACCCTCTCTTCCCCAAGTAGTTTGGTCATGGTGTTTCTTCACAGCAGTGGTAACCCTGACTAAGACAGAAATTGGTACTAGGTTCATAGGGGCATTGCTGTGCTAGACCATGTTGGTTTTGGAGGATTATGGAAGGAGCTTTGGCTGAGAAAACTCATTGACTGTTGAAAGCTTGGTGAGCTCTTCTGTGGGAACTTGGAAGAAAAGAGTCTTGAGAGAAAAGCAGACCGTGGGGCCTGGCTTGCAAAGTTCTAGAGGGAAGTTTGAGAGATACTTAAAAAAAAAATCAGATATGATTAAAAAGAATCAGGGTCACTAAACTTTTATTTTTGTTTTCTGGGACAATGAGTGTTGGTCAGCTGGAGCTAAGAAACAAGAATCACTGAGGTGAAATCTTTTGGAAAGTCTTTCCTCAGAGTTAGCACACAGAAGCTGTGTTACGAGGCAGCTACGGTTGTACCTTTCCTTGGCAGCTGAACTTGGTAGTGTAAGAGTCACTCAGGTGGTATTAGTTTTGAAGGCACAAAGGGGTCATGGAGAGCAGCTGAGGCTTAACACTGTGAGAGTCCAGGAGAGGTACAGCCTCACTAGAGACTGAAGGCTTAGGATTAAAGGGATCACACAAAGAAACTGAGGTTTGGCACCATAGAGATCCCAGATGAGGTTATTAACGAAAGCACAGCACAGTCGCAGCAGAGACACCAGCATTTTGGAGATGCCAGTACCATGGGGTGACCAGGAGCAGCAGTGGAGTGGGGCCAGCCGGAGCCGGGAAGACAAGCTGTGTGGGCTGCAGAGGGCAGCGCTGGAGAAGTGACCCGAGCCTTTGGAGGAGCCCAGAATGTGAGTGGATCTCAGATACTGGACATTGAGTTACTTATACTGTTCGAGTTTGGTATTGTTTTGTTCAGATTGTGACTGTGCCCTGGTTCTTCCCTCTTGAAGTAAGAAAGCAGTTAATTTAGTTTTGATTTTGGAAAATCCCACAGGTGTGAGATTTTTAAACTTTTAAAAAGGAGATAGTCTGTGGATTTAATTTTCTGTATTTATTTACTAAATTTTTAAATTTTATTTTACAAACCGACCATAGTTTCCCCTCCCTTTTCTTTTCCCCCTCCCCCCTCCTCTCGGCTCCCCCTCCCTCCCTCCTCTCGGCTCCCCCTCCCTCCGTCTTCTTCAGAAAGGGCCAGGCCTGCCTGCCGTGGGAGTCAATAAAGCCTGGCATATCAAGCTGTAGTAAGACTAGGCAACCTCCCCTCTGTATTAATGCTGAGCAAGGTGACCCAGTATGAGGAAAAGGGTCCCAAAAAGCAGGCAGAAGAGTCAGAGACAGCTCCTGATCCCCGTTAGGAGTCCCCAAGAAGACAAGGCTGTGGTGGGATTCAGGTGTCAGCTGTTAAGGTCCGAAGACGCTTACCCAGGGTCCTGGGCTCCTGAAGGGGGAGTGGCCAACCTAAAACTATTATAAACATCTGTGTGTCTCTGAGGGTCTGTCGGTCTGCAGGTCTAAACCTTGAGGCTAGGCCCGAAAGTCTGGGACAGACACCTCCCACTACACAAGGCTACACATATATGCAGAGAACTTAGGTCAGTCAGTCCTGTGCAGGCTCCCTGGTTGTCAGTTCAGACTTGTGGGCCCCCAGGAGCCCAGCTTAGTGATTCTGTGGATTTTAAAAAGACAACTTTTAAGGCATTTGAATTTGTAAGACTGCGGGACTTTTCAAGTATTAAAATGTCTTATATTATCATGATGGCTTTATTAATGTGTGGTTCTGGGAATGAACAAGAAAAGAAAGGTTGAGGCTGAGCAGTGATATATTTGTGTACCCCATGGTACTTGACACAAGATGGAGTCGTCAGAGAGGAGGGTTTCCCTCGTTGAGAAAATGCCTCTATTAAGTCTGGCTCTAGACAAGCCCATGGAATATTTTCTGAGTTAGTTAGATGTTGGAGGGCCCAGCCATTTGTGGGTGAGCCCAATCCTGGCCTGGTGGTCCTGGGTTCCATAAGAAAATAGACTGAGCAAATCATGTGGAACAGGCCAGTAGGCAGCATCTTCCATGGCTGCATCAGCTTTTGCCTCCAGGTTCCTGCCCTGACACCCCCCCCCCCCCCCCCCCCCCCCCCCCGTGATGAACTAACATATTGGAGACCAAGCCAATTAACCCCTTTATTCCCCAACGAGTTTGGTCATGGTGCTTCTTCACAGCAATAGAAACCCAAACTAAGACAGAAACAAATGAGTTAATTGGTAAAGGAAAACATTTTGAACCATTAAAGCTAAAGCAAACTCTCTCCCTAATTAGGTTCCTCTCCAAATGCCCCTCACCATGTAGATGCCATGATGGTGAGGTGCCATACTCGGGAGGAAAGATCAAAGAGAAAAGAACAGAAGTCTTAGCCACTGGTTGTTCAAGTGGTTCCCTTCTGCAAATTTTAATAAAAACATATAACCACGTGAAATCGCCAGGGCCTTTCCCGCGTTCCCCGGAGGAGGCCTGGCAGTGAAGAACCTCAAACTTAGCTTCTGTGCCGTTTGCTTTCTCACAGCTGTGACTACATATCTGCCCAGAAGCAATTAGGTCGCCAAGGCTAGTTCTGGCTGGTGACTTGAGGTGATACAGTCCGTCACAGAGGGGAGGCAGGGCAGCTGGGGCAGATTTCACCAGAGACTGTTATTATGTGTGTCTCTCTAGGAAGTGGGCACCGCACACAGATGACAGTTACCTCAAGGCCTGCTTCAGTGGCCCAGTAAGTTCTTCCAAAGGCTCTGCTTCTACATAAAGGTCTTGTGACTTCTCAAACCAGCTCTACCAGTTACTTGCACCTTCTTCAAATGGGAAATGTTTCAATTTCATTTTCAAAACAGAGCTTTTTTTTTTTTTTTTTTTTTTTTTCCTCTAGGAAATACGCCTCTGGCTGTAATAATAAAGAATGCCTCAATTTTGTGTGTGGCTTAAACACAATAGTTTATACTTTATATAAAGTTCAGTTGGGATGATGGTGGTGGCCTCGAATAGGGTAGTGGGATCGGAAGGAATAAGAAAAGCCTTACTTCCTGTTGTCACTCAGGGGCCCAGCCTGAAAGAATGTCTGGCATCTTTATTATGTGGCTTCTGTACTAGGAAGCAATTTCTCCCACACCCTGTTATCTGGAGGTCATTCACCTGGCCATGCAACATTAAAGAAGGCAGGGAAATAGACTTGGAAAACGAGGAAGCAACTTTTGGTGATTCCTGGTAGTCCCTGACACTAGAAGGGAAAGGCCAGCTGGGACTGGCCTGACAAGGGGCCAGGTTGATCTTGTTGGAGCGCTCCAGGAAGCATGTTGAGAGGACATTTCAAGCTAATGAGGGAGCGCCAGTGCTCTCCTGAGCTAGGCAAGACGTTCAGGGAATGACGCAGAAGGTGTACTGGCAATGTTGACAGGGTCTATTGCTGTGTATCTGGTATTTTTTACTCTGTGCAACTCTACACTCAGTGTCTTCAACAAACTTGCTTGGAAACCATCTTAATAGTTATAATGATGGCTCAGAGTGTGAAAATATTTCCAGGCGGGAGTTCAGAGAGCCAGCCTTCTCTCCACTATTATTCACTGAGGGAATTTACAGTGACTGTTTCTATTAGACTGGAGCCCCAAGAGTGAAGATGTGTCATTTATTTTGGGGTCTCAGCAATAGCACACTACTATAGTAGGTTGTTACAAGGAAGATTCTTTTTCATTGTTTGAAGTGCATACAATTTTGTAAGCATATGAACATCTTTTGATGTGTTGTATTTTCCCAACCTTGAGAGAATAGATCTTAATTTTAATGTGTGATTTTAACAAACTGTGATCTCTTTGGTATGCAATTGCTGACTATTCCATATTAATGACTTAAAGTCATGCTTTAAAGATTGAGATTTTCCAGAAGACCTTTTGTATGGTAATTAAAGAAAACACATAGGGTTTGATATAAACATACATTTTCTTGAAATATGGAAAATTTCCAAATCAGCAGGAAAATAAAAATTCTTCATTTCTTCTGGCAAATGGAAAATTGCTTTTCCCTAGCAGATCCCCCCTCCATGTAAGTTAAAAGTCCATTAGTAAATTAGGCCTAGCCAGCTCCATTCATTGATATTTGATCCTTGGAACCGCTCAAAGAAAATCAATGTGTGGCTTTTCAGTTAATTAGCATAATGCTAATATAAAATGTAATGCCAGTATAGTTGGAGTCTTCATCTTTAGCTTTCTGCTTAGCTAAGTGAACAGAAAGGGCCAATCAATATTTCTTCAGAGGAGATCATACCCAGACTTCTTGATAGAGGAGCACAGGGCTCCACTTAGGCTCAGGCAGTTTCCATCTGCCCAGCCTCCCCCACTTGATAGGGCTAAGTTAGGGAGGTTAATGGCTGGAGCCAGTCTACGGTAGAAGGTGATGGATACAGACTCTACACCTGTAAGAGCAGTCAGTGGCAACCATCAATTCTAACCTGCATAATGGATTCAAATTCAGTTACCAACACAGAGTGTGAATTGAAGCAGGCGTGATAAAGGAGCAAGGACCATGGAATGATCTTCTAACTTGTTCTCTCTGGTGAAGGACAGAATTACCTGGCTCATTGCTGAGACAAAAATATTTGTCAAAAGCAGGCAAGGAACGAAAGGTTTAGTTTGGCCACAGGTACAGCCCATCACAGTACAGGGCCAGGGCAAGGGGCAGACGGTCACATTGTGTCCACAGTCAGGGAGCCAAGAGCCTTAGGTAAGGTGCTCAGCCCCATTTCTCTTTTTATTCAGCTCATGACTCATGCCTTTGGGAATGTTCGGGGTAGATCTTTCCACAATGATTAACCAAGTCTTGGAAATTCCTCACATATATGCCCAGACTTGTTTCCATGGTGACTCCAAGTCCCATCAAGTGGACGACCAAGATGAATCATCATGAGGATGTAACCAAGAAAAACAACTCAGAACCAGTTCTAGGGCCACGTTATACGGACAGTTTCTCTCCTCTCTTCTCCATTTGAAAGTGTTTGTCGTTCCTTGAAAAAAATACACACAACTGAAAAGCACATTCTACCCATTTATGATCGTATAGTTCAGGGGCATCAAGTGTATTCACTTAATGTGTAATGACAACCGGCGTTGACAGCCTGCACCCATTCCCAGATTCTTTTTTTTCTTGCTAAACAGAAGCTCTGTGCCCATTTACTAGAGAAACACCTCCATCTCCTACCCCAGGCCTTGGGAGACACTATTCTCCCTTTCTCTTCACAGATCTGAATCTGAGGAGCCTAATATAGATGAAATTGTATAAAGTTATTCTTTAGTGATTACTTACCTGCCTTGGCACACTGTCCCCAGAGCTCAGCCATGTTCCCGTATTCTCAGTGGTCCTTTTTCAAAGGATGGGGGATGATCATATCTTACTGTTAGTGTATAGCATTTTGTTTGGCCATCCATCTAGCGATGGACCCTCTGTATCTTTTGGCTATTGGCACTAGTACTGCTGTGAGCTTGGGCATTTTATACACACTTCCTCAGGTGCCTGCTTGATTGTACAATAAATGCTGGATCACAGGATAAATCTGTAATTTTCAGAGAGCCGCCATACTGTTTCTCATAGGGGTCATTCCATTTTTCATTCCTACGAAACATTCATAAAAGTTTCAATGTCTCTCCCAACCCTTGCAATTTCCTACTTTATGTTTTGAGCAGTAGCCATTCTGAGGAATGTGAGGTAGTATTCTGTGGTTTGGGTTTATATTTCCCTAATTTTAACGGATGCAGAGAACATCTTTTCAAATGGGCTTATTGGATAATTATGATTCTTCTGTGAAGAATCTTTCACAGATCTTTTACTTTGTTAAAAGGATTGTTGAGCTCTTCCCTTTGATTGGGAATTCTATGTCAGCCTGGTTTTTTTTAGTCAGCCTTGTTCAAGGCATCATGTCCTGTCATTTGATCTTCATCCACAGAACAGGGGTTTCCAGTGGTGCCCTGTAAGGCCTTTAAGGAGTGAGTGAGAGCCCAGAGGGCATCTTGGAGAAGAGAGTAGCAGAAGTGATGGGCAACGGGCTCCTTTACTTCAGCCAATGCAGCTTTCTGTTGACCTAGTTTGTCCATCTGGGCTTCCACCTAAACTGATATTTGCTGTTTTTTTCCTAAAAGGAAAAGAAAAGTCTCTGAAACACTGGCCATAGCGCTAAGTTTGGCTTTAACTGGTTCTCTAGCTCTCCCACCCTTGCTTCCTGAGGTAGTTTGCTAAGTATGAGTTGAAGAGAGACATTGTTCCATTTATTTCAACAAGTAGTTGTGGAATGCCTGGGGGTGGTATGTGTGTGTGGTGTGTGTGTGCGCTGCCTGGCTTGGGGATAGAATCTGTGAACCTGAAATGAGATGGTTGGACTTGGGGCCAGAAAGTGGTCCTGGTTTTCTTTGCATGAAACTGTGTCCCCTGGTCCCGCCAGCCAGTCTTACCCTACAGGGACTACAGTGTCCTCTTGTCTACAACAGCCTCCTAAAGGTCATTCGGGCAGTGAGTCAAGGGCAGAGGCTTAGCCTAGACCTTGTCTGCAGGGGCTTTTTATTTTTCCACTGGTTCTCCTCCAGACTCTTCCTCACTTCCACCTCCCACCACCTTCTCCTTCCTCCGGTTCTCCAAATCTCAAGGGACATCTGCTGTGAGAGGTGTTTCTCATTCTCCGTTCTCTGCTTATCTTCTCTTCAGCAGGAAAGCACTCCCTGGGCCGAGAGCCTAATCTCTTGCTGATCCTGGGTTTCTGAATTCATCATCCTACCCCTCAGGCGATGGCTTCCACCTGCCCTGCCAAGCTGAGTGGGTAGAGGCTGCCTGTCATCAAGACAGGAAGGGAGGGAGGAAGTCACCCAGAGCATGGTGAATGAGACCATGGATAACAGCCTAAAGTAAAGGGGTGACCCTCCCCTTACCTCCTTCACAGAAGGAAGCTCCCCCTGTCAGCCTGGCTCAGAGGTCTGCCCCTTCTCATATCCAGTCAACACCTTGAGCAAGTCATCAGCTGAGGAAGTTTTCTGTATTGCTAATTTTATTTTAATTCATTTTACTTGCAATTGAAAGTAGTGGTAGCTTATGATGTAGAAGGAGGCAGGAAACAGTCACAAAAATGCTTAGCACAGCCTATAACTTGTAAAGCACAATCCTGAAGCTGGTGTTGAGGTCATAGGAATTTTTTTGAGTGATGTTTTCATTTCTAGTCTACCCCCTAAGATGTGTTCTCACACCCCAGGTCCCCAGAACCAAGGAGGAATAATATATACTTCCTTTGAGCACATCAGGCTTGTAAGATCCTCAAATACTTCCACAACGTTCTTTCACTTTCTCTAACAAATACACAGATGTTCTTTATGTATTCCCTTCTCTTTTCCAGAATCTGGTAGATGGGCTAGCCTTCCCCTGCCTGCTTTTCTCATTTTAGTGAGAAATTTTATTTTATACTTCAGTGTAAAACAAGCATACTTCAATACTGGAATGTCAGGAATGCTCTTTGGGGAGCCAAACTCAGGTAAGAAGCCCTCTGGAGAGGGGAGGTTGTGATAAAGTGCTAGAGTCCTTTTGGTCCTGCTCCCGCATGAGTGTGTGTTAAAAAGGAATAAATTAGCATCTCTGCAGCTGTTTCTGCCTGCTAGCTCTTTCACAAACCCTAACACATACCAGTAATAAATATATCCCTGAACAAATGTGGAGAATGCTGCACAGTGGGAGTGTGAGGTGAAGCCGATAGGCTACTGAAATGGTGAAGCGTTCAGTCATCTAAAGGCAGCAACTGGTTCCTTGTTCTGGTCCAGTTTTCTGAGCTCGGAGATTTCTAAGGACACTGGTACAGTACACCGTTTTTCTGTATCTGGCCAAACGAGAGAAAAGCAAAGTTTAGAACCTCGGTGCTTTAGGGATTTTTTTTTTTTTTTTCCTGATGTATTTTCTTGTGGCCATGGATATATGACTCTTGTAGGGACTGGAAAGTCTTGTGCGTAGAGGCCATGCCTAGCAAAGAGTGGTCACGTAGCTGCAAGGGGCGCTGTCCGCATCTCACTCAGCTTCTTTCTGTTAAGAAGGAGGAATGAAATAGCCTCTGGCTGGAGAAGTTGTAAGATCACAGGTCATGTTTAAAGTCAGTAGTGCGACCGACATTCTATCAACTTTGTGTATTTCCCTCCACCACTATTTTTTGAAACAGGGCCTCTCACTGAGCCTAGAGCTTGCTGTTGTGGTTACACTGGCCGGCCAATGAGCCCTTAGGCTTCACTGTCTCCAGATCCCCAGCACTGGGGTTACAGGCGTTCATCATTGTGCATGGGCCCTGGGATCAGTTTGAAGTCCTTATGCTTATGCAGCAAGTCCTTTATCTACATCCATCTTCCTCACAGGCTGGGATTTTCAGTATTGTTTTTTCTTTTAGATAGTCTGTTCTGTCAAGAACCCTTAAGATGCTTTTAAACCACTTTAAGAAAGAACAGTTTTTGTTAAAATTTGGGTCAGATATTACCTTGCACATGATACATGAATATATAGTTAGGGAAGAAACCCACACCATTTCTTATATAATACAGGCATATAGGACAACACAAAGGACAGGCTACTTTAGTTAAACAAAGATTAAATGGCACAATATGCTTTAATCAGAGAAGCCTTTTAAATATTCTTGCATTGACTTTTCTGGAAAGTCGTAGAGTGTAAATCTAAACTCACGATAACAATAACACTTATTAAAATGTTGTCATTGACTTATTTAAATGGATGCCTAAATTAAAGAAAAGTGAATTATCTTAATCAATTATTTGATTAAAAATATCAACAGGGCAACAGCTTAGCATATTTAATGCAGATAATCTTATTTCAATCAAATGTCTGTATCAAAGAACCCCATATTCACAGGAGACATGTTAAACATTTTTCTTTTTTTCTTATTTGCTTTTGGGCTCCAATGAACAGGTTAGTGATTCCATTTGACACAGAAGGAAAACTGTAGAAGAACATGAAAATTACAGTGCTTCCCATTTTTAAGGTTCCAAATGGTTCTGTGCTCTACAAAATTAGTTTCTTGATTTGGGCAAAAGGTTGCTATTATTTTGAACAATATCAGAAATTATCTGAGAAATATTTCCTCAGGAAATATGATAGAAATAAATAAGTCCTTTCTAGGCTGTCAGTATCAATGAAGTTAGTATAAAGGTTGTCATTTTTAGATAAAAGCAATAATTGCCGAAACTCTGGGGAATGCATTCAGAATGTTTTTGTCTTCTAAGGGGAGAGCTATCACAATTGTTTAACAACTAATTGTTTTATGAAAAGTAATGCACTGTAAGGAAATGCTCAGAATGAAGTGTGACAAGTATGTGTGATGGCAGGTAAGTTTAAAATAGAGCTCCAGACTTGTAAAAATATGTCAGTGGGTGCCTGGTCCAACATTCACCTAAACCCACACCTCTTTAATACAAGCTTTGGAAGGATGTTCCCCAGCTGCCTTTCAGTGTCCCCCTGCCCCAGACACACACACACACACAAAAGCAATTCTATGTGTTTATCTTCTTTCTTCTACTCACTGGTCCAAGTTCTGCCTTCTCGGGTCACACACACAAAAGTCCAGCCATTTGTCTTCACACCAAAATGTGGTTTATCTTTAGTTTGTAAATGGTTCTTTAAATTAAACTTTCCGAGTAAATCAGTTTAGCCACTGTCTTGAAGGAGTGTTGAATGAGGGCAGGACCTGACACAATCCATCCTACAGAGGTGGCCCTCATTGTTTCTTTTCTGTGCTGTCTTTCTATTTTTTTTTTTTTTTTTTTTTTTTACCATGGGATTTATTGAATCTCATATAGTCTATTGTTGTGTGACTTTTCCTGGGGAAGCATGAACCATTATCTATCTATTCACTTCACATCAGGCACAATGGCATATCAGTAAAACAATTCCACCCAAGTATAGCTTAGTGAATGAGGGAGTTTTTAACTCAAGGGCAACTGTATTGTACAGAGGCCCACCCCAGCATGGATGTTGACTCATTACAATTGCAACCTTGAAGCTTCCTGTCCAAATTTCAGGCTGCTCTCCCAGTTGGAAAGTCTCTTCTTCCCATAAGTTGCTCCTGCTTATATCTTATTGGGGAGAGACCTATGAGTCCTGTAAGTTTTAGGAGCTTCCTAGGCTTTGTAAACCATTTACGTGTATGGTCTTGAGCCTCCTTTACTTCCCCAGTCTTAAGAACCTCCTCTCCTTCCAAGGGCACTGTTTCAGTTCAGAAGAAATAGCTATATAGCACTTGCAGCATAATTCATACTGAATAATGTATGACATCATGAGTTATGAAGAACAAAGTTAAGCATCCATCATTATAATCTGCACAGAATGATTCCATCTTGTCTTTTGACACATTGCAGCTTACCCTCTGCCTCATCATTAGCCCCTGGCAACTTTTACACATTATCCCTTTGTATAATTGTGACATCTTGAATACTCAAGCCCAATACTATTTCAACCATGAGGTCTGTCATTAGAACTGCATAATGAATGCAAAAATCTATAAAGAGTTCTTCAGTAGATGTGAAAAATTTAAAGAAAAAAAAAAAAGGAGACCTAGAGAGAGGAACAGACCCAAAGAAATGCTTCTAGCTGTGATGAGGGTGCCTTGGGCATTGATTTCAACATCTGCTTAGAAATGCATTTGTCTCGGTGATACACTAACCCTGTGTACTGGCCAGAAACCTGAAAAAATATGCAGCTGGTTGCACAGGGAGAAGTAAGCTTGCAAAGCTGTTGTTGGTTGTTTTTGCTCTTTTGGGGGACAATACCCTGCTCCCAAATAAATCACACATGGAAGATTATTCTTAATTATAAATGCCTGGGCCTAGCTTGGCTTGTTGCTAGCCAGATTTCCTTAAATTATCCCATCTGCCTTTTGCCTTTGGGCTTTTATCTTTTTGTTACTTCTCTATATCTTACTTTTACTCTTACTCCATAGCTGACTGGGTGACTGGCTGGCTGGCTGGCTGGCTGGCTGTGTGGCTGGGTGTCTGGGTAGTGGCTGGATGGTTGGGTGGCTGGGTGGTTGGATGACTAACCTGTAGCATCCTCTTCTTCTTCTTCTTCTTCTTCTTCTTCTTCTTCTTCTTCTTCTTCTTCTTCTTCTTCTTCTTCTTCTTCTTCTTCTTCTTCTTCTTCTCTTGCTCCTTTTTCTTTCTCCTCCCGGATTTCTCCTTTTATGTATTCTTTCTGCCTGATAATCCCATCTCTTTCTCTCTCCTGCCTCACTATTGGCTATTCAGTTCTTTATTAGACCATCAGGTGTTTTAGACAGGCAAAGTAACACAGCTTCACAGAGTTAAACAAATGCAACATAAACAAAAGTAACACACCTTAAAATAATGTTTTACAACACAAAGCCTGTCTGTTTAGAATAGTGAGACCTGTGTGTGTGTGTTCCTATGCATACCCTACAACAGCGGCTGCCACTGTCCAAGGTGCTGAATCCCCCACTGTTCATTAACACCTCTCATATGATAGCTTTTGGATTCTGGTGACTTCTGACTTCTCTTAGGAGTTCAGCTTAAGGTGAGAGACAAGATTTTGGCAAAGAGTATAAATATGAAGCTAGGTCATTGAATTTTGGAAAAACTTTCAGAAAATTTATTTTGTTTATTTTGTTTTTATATTCGATCTTAGCCTAAAGGCTGAGAAGCCATATTTTTTTTGTGTGTGTATGTGTGTGTTAGTGATGCATATCTATGAATGTATGTGCATACATGTATGCATGCATTCGGAGGCCATATGTCAACCTCAGATGTCATTTCTCAGAAACCACCTACCTTGTTTGTTGAGACAGGGTCTCTCTTTAGACTCAAGCTCACTGAATAGGCTAAGCCAACAGGCCAGTGAGCCCCAGGGATTCACCTGTCTTCACAATGGCAGGCACTTAACCTACTGAGTCATCTCTCCAGCCCAGACAATTAAATTGAAAGTAATTTTGAACAATTGCATTTGCCTTTCAAACCTTTCTCTGGCCACTTGGGATGGTATACTTCTTTCTCTACCCCCGACACCCCCATACTTCATAACCGGCTTCTCAGAAGGACATAGCTGGATTCTTTTTCCCGGTTTATTCTTCTGTGAATTTGGGTTCCCAACTCAGCTGTGACCCAGCATGTTGACCAATTTCTCTATTGCTTCTCAGGATATTTTTTTAGCTATTTTTGTTGTTGTTGTTGTTATTTTGTGACCAAATACTGAGGAAAAGCCGAAGAGAAGAAAGACTTATCTGTAGCTCTCAGTTTTAGGGTCCAGTCCAGTCCAGAACAGTGGGTGGGGGGGGGTGGAGCAGGCAGATGTTTGAGACTGCTTGCTCACATCTCAGTGGGTCAGGAAACAGATGGAGATCAATCTTGGTACTCTGCTGGCTTGTCTCTGTTCCCAGCCCACACGATGGTGCTGTGTATATTCAGGTACATTTAGGGTAAATTTTTCTGACTCCCTCAGATAATCTTTGGAATGCTCTCACCGACAGGCAAACCCAAAGGTGTGTTCCAGTTTTCTAAATGATTCTAAATCCAGTAAAGTGAAAATAAATATTACTCATAGGTATGGTTGATAGATTACAAATAAAAACATAGACTATCCAACTATATTTGAATTTCAGTTACACATACTTGTTATAAATCTGTCCCCATGCTAAGCTGTTAAAATGTTCTGAAGTATGTATATACTATGAAATATTCAACTGCATTGTTTTTAAAAAGTGATATTAGGCTGGGGAGATGGCTCAGTTGGTGAAGTATGTGTCTTTCAAGTATGAGGAGCTGAGTTTGGATCCGTGGCTCCCAAGGGGTGGGGAGCTGGGCATAGTGACATGTATTCAGAGATTCAGTGCTGAGGTGGGTGAAGACAAGTGAACCCCTGAGGCTCACTGGCCAGCGGTCTTGACAAATTGGTGAACAATAATAAACTTATCTCAGAAAGTCAGGTGGGGAGCAATTGAAGATACTCAGTGCTCACCCCTGACTTCTACAGGCACGTCCACAGGTGTGTAGCATACCATATGCATACTCATACAACACATATACACAAATAAGTTAGTTTTCACCAAAGCAATGTTCTTCATTTGTGGGTACCCGCCAGTGATGGGAGAGAACAGATAGCATGTAACATTTATGAAAGAGATTCTTTCTGAATCCTAAATATTAAGAGTAACCTATCTACACTGTCACTAGGCTGTCTTGTTTTTTGCATTTTGGGGCTAGGAGTATTTTTAAAAAAGCCTCCTTGGGTTATAGGGAGGGTATTTCTGGGTTTGGTGGGGGGGGGTGATTGCATTTCCTGTGATCTCACCAATTTTATCTAAGGTAAAGAATCTTTTCAGGTTTTTCAAAGACTTTCCATTTGCTTGTTTTTCTGTCTGCTCATCAGTTCATCCGGACTCTCATTTGTCCTTAAATCCTCACTGTTTATTTTAATTTACAATGTCATCCCATGAAAAACAGATTTTTCATTCTTGCCCTGGACATAGCGTTGGCAATTTTTATTTATTTATCCATCTTTATCCTGCCTGAGGGAAAACAAGTATTTAACATGCATGGTTGCATCCGTGAGTAGATAAATTTATTGCTTATTTGCGATGGTGCTACAGTGTTCTCGCTTATTTTGATGGCAGTAATTATTATGCTCCAGTCCTGGGCAGACTCTATGTACTTGGAGTTTCTCTTCAGAGTCTCACTGAGTTTCTAATCTTCACAAGACCAATAAGAGTAAAATGAGCAGTGGATATGGACATAGGATAATTATGATTAATTCTTACCAAAGAGTAAATTGACCTCTATGCTTTAGCTTTCTAGAAAACAGCTGTATTAAAATTCCCATAAGTTCATCTCTCCATCCAAAAAAATCTTATGCGCTTAGGTCAGAATAGCAGAATCATCGACATCATTTCTGAGTGGTGGTGTTCTAGACAGGGCTGGTATCTCACACACGCATAACTGATGGCTTCGTATGGGACATGCATTTACTAGCCCACTCCTTCTCTCTATAGGTTTAAAAGATCATGTACGGAGAGGTAGACACATTTCCCATACATCACTGTTAAATATTGTGGGATATATTTCATGTAGAATTCCAGTTTCCACTCTGTGCTAGGCACCATGTTTGGTAATGGACTGTAGTGGCAAAGGCTTTGTGGGGCTAACTTTCCAGGAGGAAAGGCATTAATTAAGCAAAAAAAGCACAAAAGTGGATATATTTTATATAATATGTCATATATTATTTAAATTATTAAAATATGTATTAAACATACAACATATTCTACTTGATATATATGTTAATCAGGATAAGTGCTGTGAAAGACAAGGGGCCTGTGGGACTATCACTCACTGGTAGTGGATGGGGTAGGACAAAGATTTGAAGCTATCTCACCTCTATGATGGGGAGAAATGAGGCAGTACATAATGGTTGTTGTGAGGAAGTTTGGATTAGCAATGAGCAGGACATGTATGAATGAATCTAAGTAGATAGGCTTCTCTTCAGTCGAGTGCTGACTTGGACATAGACACCAGCTTGTTCTTCCTGGCATCCAGTTAACCTATGGTCTGCAGGGACTAGCCATTAAAAGGTTAGTCTGCTTGGGGACAGCTGACATCAGGTCATATTGAAGTGGTGAGAGTGGGTGACAGCTGCTACACCTTACAAAGAGCCTGGCAGACCTGACCTCCATGCTGTCTTATTTTCCACCCACCAGCACTCTGGGGGAGGGGGTGTTCTCTGTTCACTTGTGAGTTTACCGCTGCCCTTTGCCTTGGTGTGAACCAGGCTGAATATCCTTAGTCATCAGTGTCACTGCAAGATGGATGTCATCAATGTCACTGTGAGATGGATCCTTTACAATCCGGGATGTGACAAATTGGATTGATCCCTGCCCACCACCTGCCAGCTTCATGCATCCTCCCCTTCAATCTCTTGCTCCCCCTCCCTTCTGCTTCCTACACCAGGAGGAAGGAGTGTTCCGCTGCAATCCACGCCTACACTGCATGGCTTATGCAGGATGACAGGGTTCTGAGTACACCACAGCCACATCACTGCCTTTCTTGCTTGAGATGATGGAATTCTACAGCCAGGTCAGTTCCCTAAATGCACTTCATCCTTGATTTTGTGAGAATTTTGTACAAAATAAATCAGCCTAGATGTCATGTAGCAGTCTAAAACAAATGACACTGTAAACATCTTTACTGCTGAGCAGTCCTTTGAAGGTCCCCCTCTTCCCTAACAGGAATCCTTTCCTTAGAGGGAAAACAGATGAGCTGTCTTGGGGAAATTGAAAATAAAAGGTACTTTCATCTCACAAATGGAACTCAGGATGCTGTTGAACTAAGTGCGTGGTGCATTCAGTATTCACAGTGCAAAACACAAAAGGAATAACATGGGTTTTTTTTGACAAAGGTTTTTTTTTTTTTTTCTTTTAAAAATTATTTCTGTGGCATGCTGCTTCTATCAAACCACCTGAGAGGTGATTTGAGAAGGGCAAATCTGCAGAATAAAGACATTGTTCTGACAGCACATACAAATGAAATAAAATTGGCCCAAGGCTTTGATGCCAGAACCCACATGGTGAGCCGAGACATAGCAACACGCTAGCTAAGTGCAGGAGAGGAGCAGGCCAGTGTAATTTGTAGTTGAGTGTAAGGCCAGGATGAAAGAGGAAAATACCATTAAAAGCCCACCTCCTCCCCCACAGAGCTTAAAATAGACTTTGCAGGTTGTATTAATTCCTGTGTTCCAAAAACTTGCTTATGCATGAGAGAAGACTACTGAAGGACAGCTAATATCATTCACTCACCCGTTTGTCCTGTATCCTTCTCATGCTCTCTGTGTTTATTTTTTGAGACAGGGTTTCTCCCTGTAGCTCAGTCTGCCTGGAACTCACCCTGTAGTCTGGATTGACATCAAGCTTGTGGTGATCACTGCGCTTGCATCCCCCAAGTTCTGTGTCGTCTGTGAGCCACAGTTCCATGTTCCCTCTCATTTTTGAGAGTGAGGAGAGGGGATGAGGTGAAGCCTCCTTTACAGTATGACTGACGTTCTTTCTGGCAACAAACATTGCATATACCATTAAACCACCCTCAACTATACTACCAGTCACTGAAATGAATTTTAACTGCCCGTGTGGCTTTGCCCTAAAAATGGCGAAGGCAATTAAAATGACTTCTTTTGATTTCGATACAAAGTGTGTAAAGAGGAAATGAAAACAAGAAAAAAGGAGAAAATGTCAGGTGGCCACTGTGATGAGCTGGTAGGAGAGCCGTTTAAGAAGAGATAGAAACATCGTAACTTGCCCAGCCTCTGGGACCAAGCTCAGAACACCTGAAACAGAGCTTATAGACTCTCTTAAGCCTGGTTACACCATGACCAGACTCCACATGGGAAAGAAAATGTGGCTGATAACTGATGACTACCCCATAGGTTGCTATTTTGCTCTCAGCCGGGAGGCTACAACAGTGCTGTGTGGTTTTAGAAAAGACACTTCTGGAATTCTTTTCCTGCTTTTTTAAATCTCTCGCAGACAAAGGCATAAGGGGACTGCACCAGCTCACATTAATCACAGGCTGTAATCTCATCTTAAATAATGAAATTCATCATTTTTTTATTTTTTAATAAATGATGTAGCCTGGAAGAAAGACCATTTTGGACTTCTCTATGATGGGGAATAGCATAGAAATAACACGGGATTCAAAGACTAGTGCCTGCTCTTTGCTGTCTGTGGTCTGAGGCAGGATGCTGGCACTTCTTTTAAGCTTTGGTGCCTTTATGCCTCTAAATGGAATTAGTGTCTGTCTTGCCAGGATCACCACAAAGATTAAGGGAGTTGTTTCCACTGGCTAAGCACAGGGCCTAATGCATGATAAATACAGATAATTATTCTCTATGGATTAAATATTTCATTTATTATAGAAGATTTTAGAAAGGAAAAAGTAAAATGTCAAACTTTTCAAATATTTTGAACCTATAATTTTTTTGCCCAGTTCCCAAAGTAATCCAAAGTTTAAAAGAGTGTAATATTAAATATTAAGTGAAATTTTCATCCATAGTTTTACTATTCTGAAAATTTTTTGTTGACAATGAATTGCTTATTTGTAGAAAAATGCCACAAGATATAAGTATATTGAAGATATAGACAACATACATGCTATTTTAATATTTCATATCATGCTTGTACATATAATGAGATCAGGGAATTTCCTGAGATCGTGGCTCTTCCTGCCTGATGAGTTAAGGCATTTATTTATTGTTAAGCCTTATGACCTGAATGTGATCTGTGAGTTTCATATGGCAGAAGGAGAGAGGCGACCCCTTCAGATTGTCCCTCTGACTTTCATTGTGCATTCTGGCAGGCACCCCACCTCACCCCACAGTAAATGGACAAGTAAGTAAATAAATAAATGTATGTTTTTCTTCTAAAATCAACTAGCTCCTCAAATCAGAGCAACTCAGTCAGAAAACATAATCTATTTTCTTTTTCTAACTTTAATCCATATACATTTTCTTAGATGATTCAAAACTGTTTTCACTCAACAGAAAACAAACTCAAAGGTATCTCTGGACGTTCTTTGTCTCATTATATCATGCCAGAGATTTTCCTTTGAAAATTTTAAAGCCCATATATATATATCTTTCTTTCTCTCTCCCTCTCTCTCCCCCTACAGGTCCTTCGTGCATATATTATGGCTTCCAGTTTAGTGTTTTTATGGGAGCCCTGAGTGTGCAAATGAGTGGGTCTCATTTCAATGTTTTACTATTGAGATCCACATCATTTAAATTTGAGATTTATCCATTTAATACAATTAATTTCCAAATATCTCCTGTAAAGGGAATTTCACATTACATGAGTGACTATTTTTGAGAATATTGAAACAGTGCCAGACTGCTTTTTATATAGAACGGGGCCGATTTAAATATCATCAGTAATGAGTGTGAAAGTCTATCTCATTAACACTGAAAGTTACTATTCACAAAATTTTGTGGGACTGGCAAGATGCCTCATCAAGTGAGTACTCTTGCTGCATAAGACCGGCGCCTTGAGCTCCATCCCTGAACCATCCATCCTCCGTCTTCTGTATGCACAGCATACTGTGCATGTGTGCATCTGTATACATACACTGTACACCAATAATACATTAGATGAAAATGTTTTACATTTTTAGTGATTTGTTTATTTTTATTTTATGTGCACTGATGCTTTGCCTGCATGTATGCCTGTGAGAGTGTTGAATCCCTGAGCTGGATTTGCAGACAGTTGTGAGCTGCTGTATGAGTGCTGGGAATTGAACCTGGGTCCTCTGGAGGAGCAGTCAGTGACTCTTATCTAATGAGTCTGCTCTCCTAATCCTAGTTAAGCATTTTTTGAAAAAGATTTTGTAAACATGAAAATGGCATGTTTTGCTGGTTAGTTTACATTTGTTTGTTGTGGGGGCTGAATGTTTGGATTTGTTGAATCACACCCTAAATTTATCAGGCTGTTGAGACCCCACATATCTTACATAGTTAAATATACTTCACATAAAGGATAAGTGCATGGTCAAATTTGCTGTGAATATTTTTGTACTTTCTGGTTTTCATTTTCAAATAGATATGGATGTTGCTTTAAATATTTATTTTATTCTTTTCTTATATATGTTTTCTTTTCCCAAAGGCTACTTCTTAGTAATAGAACATTCTAAGAGAGTACTTAGTTTTCTATTGAAAGTTTGCTGCTCAAAGGATTTCTCTGCCACACAGAAAAGTTTCTGTTATTTTCTTTTTTGTAACCCTAGTTAGGAAGAATGAAATGATAGCTTGGACAAAATGATCGTAAATGCAAACCTATCCCAGACATGAGAATGGTTTGCTTCTTGCTTCCTTTACCAAATGCCAATGGAATTTCAAGGTTTCAAAAGAATAGAGAGTTGTTGACGACAAAATGGAATGCTAATATCAGCAGGTCTCTTGACAGATGGGGCACATAGTACTATAAGGAGCCATTTGTGACATAAGACAGTGTGGTAAGTGGTGACATTTACCCAGGACTTAGCTACTCTCAGATATTTGCTTATGTGCATTTGTCTGAACAAGCCTGAGACAGAGCTAGCCAAATCTGGTCCCTGGAATCTGTGGACAGCAAGAGAGAGATGAATGATATCCAAATGAAAAGAAATCTGAAAGAATGTGGCTTTTCCTTGTGCTAACAACAAAACTCTATGAGAATTGTTTTTCAACTTATGGTTCCAATTAAGGTATCTCAACATGTTTTTTTTTTTTTTTTTGTCATAAGTCATGTACCCTCTTCTCCCCAAGAAACATAAATGTAAACACTAATTTTACTAAGCAAGACATTTTCCTATTTAGGAATATTCTCTGTGCCCTCATTGTCTTTTCAAATATTCTAGAAGAGGTGAAAAATCAAACCAGAAATCCTTTCTAATTCTCTGCTTAGAAAATGAAACCCCAAGTATTCTGCATGTAAATGCACGGAACAAAGAAATTTGCTTTATAGATAGCTGCCATACCAGGTTGTAAGGAGTATAAATACTGGGTAGTTTATTGTCAACTTGACATAGGTTACAGTTACCTGGGAAGAAAGAACCTTAATTGAGCAATAGCCTCTACTAAATTGGCCTATAAGTAAGTCTGTGGGGCATTTTCTCTATTAATGGTTAATGTGGGAGGGCCTAGCCCACTGTTGGCGGTGTCACCCTTAGGCTGGTAGGTGGTTCTGGATGGTATAAGAAAGCATGCTAACACAGCCATGAAAAGCAGGCAGTATTCCTCCATGGCCTCTGCTTCAGTTCCTGCCTCCACATTTCTGTAATGGAGCCTAGAACTCCCACCAGCCTTGAAGGTAAAAGTTCTGTAATGACTCGATGCCTAAAGGTAATTGTTTCTTATTCCCCCTCCCCCACCTCCCCGCAATGTGTTCAAGTCCTTCACATCAAATGTAGTATACAAACAGCGTAGGGAGAGACTTGGGGCTAAAGGATACCTTTACTCATAGACGCCTCATGTCCTTTTCATTTTATCCATTTGGAAGGCGACAGTAGACATTCTTGTTTTGTGGCTGTTATTTGTGTGGGGGATGGGCTGGTGGAAACAAATGGAAACCAAGAGTATATTTTAAAATTTGAAGAGTAACAAGATGCTGCAGCCTGAGTTGGCCATAAAGATTTACAATTACATTTCCATCACAAAGCCCCTGGCCCTTGATATTTGGCCATGACCATTTCTGTTTTGATTTCTATTTCTTTGGCGGGACAACACCCCAATTAGACAGATGAGCATTTGGTTCTGAAGTTGGAGCTCATCCTTGCTGGCCTAGGTTACTCAGGGACTTCTATGGTCATCTGGCATTCAATTGTGCTGGGGTTAGTTCTAACCCTGGTTCTGCGAACTCTTAACGCATACAAATCTATCCAGGTTAACGCACTCAATGCAATTTAACCTCAGATATATCCAGATAATGACCTGAGCTTCCCAGAATTCTCTAGGTTCTTGCTTATGTGTCTTTTGGGCTTCAGGCTAGTTAGGTTGAGCTGTGGTGATGGGGAGAGACTTATCTGGAATCTGTTTTCCTCTTAAGCCTTGCAACTGGGTCAGGCTGTCTAGCCACACCGGAAGTGAAGGGTGGTGTTGCTCTTTAAAATTTCACCTGAAGTCATCCTTGGGGAATTAATATTGTAAGAGCTCAGTTTCCCTGCAGATTCTGACTTGCATAGAAAAAGATTTTCATTTAGAACTCACCAATTGCTGCCACTGTAGACAGTCCAAGTGAGGCTGCACAGTGGCCCACTGTGTTTTTAGTAGGGTAGATATACAAAGGAAGAAATAAGCAGACTTTTCTGTTGCTCACAAGAAATAAAAGCCATCATCACACCCAGGGCTTCTCCTGTATTTCACTCCATCTCAAGGGGTGGAAAAAAAATAGAGAGAAACTAAAAGTGACAGGAGAGTCAGCTTTGCTTTTCATCCAGATAAGAGCCACATTTCAAGACTTAAAAAAAAAAAAAAAAATCCTGTTCATTTAACAACGCTAAATGTATCCTGGTCTGGATATATAGAATTATTGGATGGCCACTGCTGACCATTCATCTGAGACCCTGATGTGCCACAGTCGATTTTTGAGAACTGCTCTGCCACTTAATGTGACAAACACCCCAGCCTGGCCGTTTAAGGGATCTTTGAGAAAGGCCGTCCCCACATGAAATGAATTTAACGGCAGCCATTTGTCATGCTGCCCTTCCTTTTCTGGAGAGAGAGAGAGAAAAAAAAATGCTAGTGATTTCTTTTGACTTAAACTGGGCATTCAAAAAGCTGTTTTTATTAATGAATCATATTAAGCCACTGGTGAAAGGCTCCCTGACTCTGTTTAAATAACAGGCTATGATTCCTCTTCCCTCAAGCCCCCCACCCCCCATTTGGCTCTGCTGTTATTAATTGAGGAGTTTCTTTGTTTCTTTCCTAATGAAGCTAACAGAACACATCTGTCAGGTGCCCGTATTCTTTGCCTGTGTATAGTATGTAATAGACCAGCTGGAGGCTATGGAGCTACACAATACCCCTGGCCGTTACAGCAAGTATTTATTCCTGGGCTTTTCCTCCGAAAGGGATTTGAAAAAAAAAAAGTCTGAAATTTGGGCCTAATTGCTATTTACCCAGCGATAGACACCTGTTCTAGCTGAGACATTGGCTCATGAATCCCACACCTGAGACCTTAGGGAGAGTCAAGGGGAAATTTCCAGCAGCTGACAGTGCATTTAGACACGGATGGCTTTAGCTGCTGGGGATTTGTGTTTGTATGTATATGCATATATTTAAAATACTGTATGTTTAGTATGCACACCCATAACCAGAGGGTATATATTAAAAGCTGTGTACTATTATTTCACGGTCAATTGCTTCTCTGAAGGCTACGCAGTACTGCCGCAGAGCTACAGCCGTGATGGCTTTGAACATAGTGCACTGAGGCTGCACAGGGTTTCTGTGACAAACATGTGCCCTTCACAATGTCCATTCTTGGCCCCTCAGGGAAATGGTTCTTTTCAGTGTATCAGAGGGGGAAAAATGTAACCAATTTTTCTCAGAAAGGGTTGACTTCATTTTACACCGCCCCCCATAGCTGTGGCGGCTCCCCCTTTGACTTACGAACTTGCCTCTTTCAATCCTGATCCCAGCCGCACAGCTTTGTTTGGTTTTTGAAGTAAAAATTGATATTATCCTGTTTAAGAAGAACTTTCCTAATGAGTCACAGTAATGACATTTATTTACGCTGTGAAAAGAAATAAAATGGGTAGGCATTAGCAGTAAGGACTCTGTAACACAGTGTGCTACCCAGTGCTAAGTTGAGTCAGTTAAAAATCAAAGTTTATCAAAATACTATTTAGTTCACAAAACTACTGCTTTGAATTTATAAAAGAAAGTTATAAGGGTTCATGTATGTGTGTGAACACCCACATGGATGCTCCCGAACCTCACACATTCCAATTTCTCTCCTTCATTTTTGCCGTGTGTGTGTGTGTGTGTGTGTGTGTGTGTGTGTGTCTGTGTGTCTGTGTGTCTGTGTGTGTGTGTGTGTGTGTGTGTGTCTGTGTGTCTGTGTGTGTCTGTGTGTGTGTTGGGGAGGATATTGGGAAAACGTAGATTTAGTCAAACCATAGGGCCAACAAAACTAACACAAGACTTTGCCCTATTTCATCTGGGCTGAAAGACAATCCCACTGCAGGGTGGGTGGCGCGAGGCAGGTCTGAGGTGGCAGAGGGATGGGAAAGGAGAGAGAAGGGAGCAACCCTCCTTTCCCTGTTTCCTATGTTTCCCATCCGGAAGGATGCCAGAGAGTTCTTAGGGACAGCTCAGTGGCGTAGCTGAAACAACTACTTCTTTATTGTTTTGAGAAATTTGGCCTTTCTGAGCAAATCAAATAAATGCCTAAATAAACACCAGAAAATTATGTTTTACTTCTTCAAAAGGATATATGAATTGCAGTCTATACTCATAGAACGATTCACAAGATAAAATGAAAATTGAAAGAATAAAAAGAAATTTAAGACCCAAGTTACAAATCATACATGGAATATAAATCACCTGAGTAATGTTAAACTTACATGCATGTTATCTTGTATGTTTCTAGGCACACACACATGAATGTGCATGCATGCACATACACACACATGCACACACACTCACATGCACACACACTTAATGTATATGAACATGTATACACACAATACACACACATTCTCACATGCATATACTCACATGAACATACACACACATGCACATGTGCACACACACAGAGTACCCACACAGACCAGAAAATCTTGTTTGGTCTCATCTGAAGCTAGAGACGACAGAAAGGCAAAAGCTCAGGAGGTGGCAGGGTGACAGGAAAGACGGACAGTAAGTACTCACACATAGGTGACTGCTTTGCCTCAGGGTTCACACAATTGAAGAGGGAGCTGACCTAGAAGCAGGAATCCATTTCCTATGAGAAAGGAGAGAAGCAGGCTGGAAAGTCAGGGTCACAGCTGAACAGGTGATAATGAAATTAGTTAATGAAGTCTGGGAGAAACCAAGGCCAGATGGGAACTGTTATCTGAGATGCTTGTGAAAACCAGGTACCTCCAGTACAGGAGAAAACAGCTTAGCTAGAGATGCACAATAGAAAGATCCATGGAAATGGGAGGGTCTGGTCCCCGCCTCTGAGGCTTGCTCCTATATGAGACTAGGTCAGGGCTGACTCTAGGAGGTGGGTTATATGACTGAGCATCTCTGAGTCCATTTTCTCTCTAGTGAACTGGGAATAATAATAATAATAATAATAATACCTATTATTTGTGTCACTATTTGATAAAATATCTGAGAGAAAACCTTCAAAGAACAATCGCTCATTTGGGTTCACAGTTTCAAAAGGTTCCGTCCATCGAGGTGGGCAAAACATAAAGGATCAACTTCCATCATGACAGACAGGAAGTGGAGAGATGGGTTGGTGGAGCCATTGCACTTCCCTTCCAGAGGTGGGTGGATCCTGAAGGCTCTGGCACATTAGTGGATCACTCTCTCCATGACTTAATGATATGAAGATGATATTTGGAGGTGGAAATGGTAGATGAGGAGGCTTGGTTGGAGGAAGTGGCTTCCTGGAAGTGTTCCTTGGGGAACGAATCCTGCCCTGACCCTGTGTGTTCCTGTATCACTGTGTCACATGATCCTGCTGCATCATATGATCCTGCTGCCATGAGGATCTGGCCAAGCACTCGGGACCAGCAGACCAAGAATGGAGCCCAGATAAACCCTTTCTTCCTTGGGTTGTTTCTCTCAGATACTTTGGTCACAGTGATGCAAAATCAACCAATACTCTGTCTTATCCTTGGGAAAATTAAATTAAAAAATGGCTTGCAGAATATTTTGGTGCCAAATATGTGATAACATTATTATATTTTTATAAACTAAACGTTCTTATAAAAATATAAGTAAAGGCAATGGCAGTAGGCCTATAAATATCATTGGCTATTATCTGGAATCCTAATAGTGAACAAGCTATACCAGAAAAATAAATCATAACTATATCTTGTTCTAGGAGGGATAGATTTTGATAGAAGGATAGAGAGACTAACACACAAGAAAGTTGTTTAAGACCATTTACATACTGGCACGGCCCTATAACCAAGTGAATTTTAAGCTCGACACAAGTACAGAGTGGGACAGCTAGGTAGAATCTTTCTCCCAAAGTACATGCACATAATACCATGGTGCTAACTGAAGGGTGAGACATCCTATAGGCCACTTGGTGAAGCAATGCTTTCTCTAGTCTGGGGTCCACCTGGCCTGAGCACATGTCCTGCAGGGATGGGCCACAGCATGTGTATGGCAGTATTTGGGGCTGTTCTAAATTCTCTCATTTCCATCTTGAACACATTTGGTGCAGAATCCCACCGTTCTCAGGGAGAGGCCCTGTGGGTGTCCCAGCACCACATCCCCTTGGGCTCTGCCATCATGTGCACTGGCGGGATGCAGGTGTGCACCTGTGGGATGCAGGCCAAGGTGTTACCAGGACTAGTCTCATAGCATGCATGGTGACAGAGATATTTGGCTGTTTGGTGCTGATGCTGGCAGAGTTTATAGCATTCAAGCTTTAACGTCATATTGCCAAATGATGGTTACAAGATGTTCTCATAACAAAGAACCTGATGTGGCTGGATAGTTTTATGGCCTAGTTTTACAATTGGATTTCTGAGACAGTTACATTCTATAACTAAGGCTGACTTTGAACTCAATATCCTCCAGACACAGCGTCACTGATCTGTGCACCACCACATCCAACACTTTTAATAAAGGTCTGTCCCGTATCCAACAGCTGGAGTGGATCCAAATGTTTACCATTAAGAATCCATTGGATATGTATTATTGTTTTCTTTCTTATGTATGTGTTTGATGTTTGTGCTTTCTCGTGTGTGTGTGTGTGTGTGTGTATGTGTGTGTGTGTGTGTGTGTCAGAGGTCAACATTAAGTGTCCTTCTCTGCCAACTCTATTTTTTTGAGACAAGGTCTCTCACTGAACCCGGAGATCATCAGTTAGACTGAGCTGCCTGGCCAGTAAGCTGAAGGGATCAGCTTATCTCTGCTCTTCCTCAAGTTCTAGGGTTATCAACACACGCTGAAGCTATGCCCTACTCCAGTGCCGACAGAGATCCAGGGTAAACTTAGGTCTGAATGTTGGTCTAGCAGACCCTCTCCCCTTTCTCTCTTCCATCCTCCCCCCCCCCCCCACACACACTTTGAATGAGTGAAGATGGCATTGCAGTTCTTACAACAGTGGACACTTCTCCATTTTCAGGGTGTGACTAAGGCCTGTTCTTGACAACCCAACGTCATTTTCTGCAACACACTAATCCTAGGCTCTCATACACATCAGTGCCTCAGTCTGATTTCTGTGATACTCCCTCCTTCAGGCTCTCTGGAGAGCTTATCTTCCCCGACCCCTCCTCCAGCCTTTCTGGTTGGCTCATTTATACAACACAGTCATAGTCAGCTCAGGTACCTTCCACGTCTGCTCTCCACTCTGCGTACTGTGCAGCCTCTTTCCTTCTCTGCCAATCAAGACCTTCTTTGTTATTCCTCCTCTAGAAATACTGATTTTTGTTCTTTACAATACACACATTTTGTTGTATTACCTGCTAGTATTTGAGGAACTGTAGATGCAAACACTGACATGTATTTCTAAGGCTGGAGTCAAACTATTAAGCCAGTGATTATACTGTAGTACAAGTGTAACATAAACCTTTGTTTAGTTGATCACACTGGGCTGGAAAGACAAAACTGGGTCACGCTAACAGCAACAAACGTTACTTCCTACTACACTGGCAAAGCACTCTCCCTTAGTGTTTGCTGCGTGCCCTGGGCTTGCACCTTGCTTCATCTGGACAAGGAAGGTGATGATGATGACAGATACTCCAGAGTTGCTATAAGAAGTAAAAATGTAAATACTTTTGAAATTCTCAGACTAGCACCCAAAATGAAGCAATTGCTCATGCAACATATCTATTTTGGAGGCAATTTATATTTAATTTGCGTCCTGTATTTCTAGAGTCAGGACTTTAACATCAGTAGCTCAGTGGGTGAAATGCTTAGGCACAGCACAGGCGTGAGGACCAAAGTTCAACCTCCAGCACTCGTGTAGAGAGCCAGATGTGGGGACATGCGCCCAAACCACCAGCGCTATGCCCCCACCCCAGACAGGTGATCTCGAGGGCTTGCTGACTAGCCAGTAGCTAACAGGTAAGCTCCAGGTTCATGAAAGGCACTGTCTCAAAATAAGGTAGAGGGCCAGCAGCAGAGAAGATACTGGCCCCTGACAGCCGTGTAAAGGTGAGCAGAGACAGTGAGTCTACAGAGTTGCCCTCTAACCTCCACTCATGTGCTGTGACATGTACAACATCATATACATAATAATAATGAATAAAAATTTAAAGGTAGAAAGTAATAGAGCAAAGACACTAAAGTTGCCCTTCAGCTTCTCCATGCACATTTCACACCATATAACCCTTACATTACATCCCTGCATACTACAGACACCCTTATACTGCATATACCTTTATACCACACCCCCACATACCATGCACACTTACACTACACACCCTTATACTACACATACCCTTACACTACACCCCCGCATGCTACACGCACCGTTATACTACACACACCCTTACACTACACCCCCGCATGCTACACACACCATTATACTATACCCCTGTACATTACACATACCCACATACTACACATCCTTACACTACACACACCCTTGCACTACAATACTCATAGTACAGCCCGACATAGTACACACACCCTTATATTACACATCCACATACTACACACATCTTTATACTATATCCTTCACATACAACAAACATCCTTACACTACATACACCCATACACTACACATACCCTTATACTACAGACATCCATATTCTACACACCCACCTACCTACCCACCCTCGTTTGGCATGCTACACACACACACCCCTCTCTCCTGGCATACAATACACATATCTTCTTGTATTTCCTTGGAATGTTTTCGCTTTGCTCTTCCTTTGAGGCTCTGGCATCCCTCAGGCTTCTTTAGGAGGGGAGCTTGCTGCAAAAGAGTATGTGATCTGGTATGCATCCTACAAACTGATGATGGTCTTAGAGGGTGCAGCCATTGCCTCTTTTATTCTCTTCTGGGTCTGGAATTTCTACATTGTGGTATTTCTGTCTCTCTGTTTACCTCCTCTATGTCTTCCTCTGCTCTGGAGCCTTTGGAGAGGGTCCCCATTGATTGGTCCAGAGATTACCTTACCCCATCAGGCTAACTTTCATGAGCTGGGTCTTATTACATAGATCAATAGTCAGCCCCCGAGTGAGCTTCTCAGGGTGAGATGCCTAGTTCAATCAAGAGCTTCTCCCATGCAAGAAGCAGCTCAGCTCTGCTCCACTGACTCGAGAATGTAGGCTAGATGGTATAAACTAATCAGTGTTGTCCAGGAGCAAGCAGTGGCCCAGCTCGACCTGCTGAGACAGTGAGGCGCAGCATGGGGGCCTTGTCATCAGGATATGGATCTCTTCGGATCTTATCATTCACACCTGGTAAATTATGTCTCACCCATGTGCTGATCCCATGGAGTATGACCCGATTCTTACTCTGCAGTGGATTAGAAACTAAATCAAACTGGACAGAGTGCTCACTGCTTCTTCAGCACAGATCCCATCAGGTGCTGGGTGTGTGGCTAGAAGCATTTTTGAGTGAAGGATGAGCACAGACCTGATAGACAGTTCAGAAAGCAGACATTCCCAAAGATTTCAACCAAAGCTCATCCATTGGCCAGCTCTTCTCTATAGGACTCAAATCCCATAGCTACATACAACCTCACACACCAGCTCTTTTCTATGGCCTCCTCATTTCAAAGGTCAGTGCTTTGCAGGAAGGGGTGTCTTTTACCAAGGACCTCTCCAGGAGGACAGACTGCACAATAAGATCTGAGCATTATATCTGGAATAGAATTAAAGATGGTTTTCTTTTAAAATCTTGTCAGTCAGGCAAATCCAAGCATCTTCATGGTTGTTATTTCAATAATCCCAAATGAGAAAAAAATTCTGTGCTAGAGAAGTAGTCTGTGAGAAGGTTGCTGGCCCAGAGCTCCGAGCAAATGTACAGAATTTTTACCTAATTCTCCTCTGGCCAGTTGATACAATAACAACCCTAGGAATTATGGGCACACATGTTTATGTGGTTAGCTTTAAATATTAACTTTAAGTAGTTTTAAATATTAACTTGATATCCCCTGCAATTTTATGGGAAGAGAGTCTCAATTGAGGAATTGCCTCTATCATACTGGCCTGTGGGCATATCTGTAGGGGGTTGTCATGATCACTAGTGATGTAGGAAGGTTCAGCCCGTTGTGGGCTGTGTCCTTACTGAGTTGTATAAGGAAGCTAGCCAAGCTTAAACCTACCTGCCAGCCAGTAAGCAGCAGCCTCAATGGTACCTGTTATACTTCTTTGACTCTGAGCTGAGTTCCTTGGTCAGGGGTAATGCTTTGCCTGTAAGTTCCTACTTTGAGTTTTTGCCTTGCCTTTCCTCAATGATGGACTATGAGCTGGAGTTAAAATAGACAAATAAATACTCTCTCCCTCAAAGTTGCTTTTAGTCAGGGTGTTTATCACAGCAATGGCAATGAAACTGGATCACGAGATGACACCCAGCAGGAGATTGGGTCTGTTTTCAAACTTGAGTCAAATTGAGCCTGCTGACTTGTCTGGACTCATCGATTGTATTAAAGGTGACAGTGTGTTAATGCTGGACTCGGGCATTATGTACAGAGTAAAACCAGTATCTAGTCCAGTGGTGCAGGAGTAGTGTGGAGAACAGAGATGCTCACAGTCAACACCAACTGACAGGCACAGAACCGAGCCTGTGTCTCTAGCCGAGTGAGTTTTCCCACTTAGGAGCAACAGTGAATAACTAAGACATTATCCTACAAACACTGTTCTCAGACAAGACCTCTGAGCAGGTTAGAGTATTTCAATGTGCTTCTATTACTTCTAAAAAGCTATGTTCTTTCTGAGTGCTCCTTGTATAATCCCTTTCATGTATTTCATTCATGAAACCTCCACACTCTAGACCAGTGGTTGTCAGCCATCCTAAGGCTGTTACCCTTTAATTTGTGTGTGGTGACCCCAAACATAAAAATATTTTGTTGATATATATATAGCATATATATATATATGCTATAACTGTAATTTTGCTACTGTTATAAATTGTAATATAAATGTCTGATATGTAACCCAAAGGGGGTTATCATCCACATGTTGAGAACCACTGGTCTAGACACTCAAAAATTATAAACTTTAAAATTATGTGGCCTATACAACATTTCATAGTTTGAAGATTGAAGGAACCTACTCTTAAGAGTCCATGCTGAGAAATAATGAAATGTGTTGTAAATGTATACAGAAACACACAAAAAAATTAATGACCCATCTTTATCACTTGAATGGAAAAGGAAAATTGGACATGAACTATAGGGGGATTGTGTTGCTTCATTGTAAATAATTGTCCCACCCACTGGTTTGATAAAAAGCGCTGATTGGCCAAAGGCAGGCAGGAAGTGTGGGTGGGGCTACCAGACTAAGAGAACTCTGAGAACAGGAAGCACAGAACAGAATGCCAGAGAGAACCCCAAAGAGAAGCCGGAAGAAGCAGAGGACAACTATGCTGCTCTAAAGAAAGGTACCGAGCCGCATGGCTGAACAGGAAGAATCATGGGTTAGATGAAGGGTAGAGAGCTAGCAAGTTGTATGCCTGGGCCTTAGGCCGACCAGCTAAAAACTATTGTAAACATCCGCGTGTTTCTGTGTGTCTGTGGGTCTGCGGGGCCTAAACCTTGAGGTCAAGCCCGAAAGACCGGGCCAGAAACCACATACTACAATGAACACTCTCCTTGTGTACACAGCTTTGGAGGGCTATCCTCAGGTTCTGCTGGGCCTGCTCTCAGGCAGCATCCTCTGTTCCCTTGCACTTTGAAGTCAGATGCCTGCGACTGTTGGGATGTGGTGACTGATCTTCCCAGGAGATGTTTCTCTTCATCTGGCTTCTCACCACTGTTTGGCATTTGATTTTCTCTCTGAGTGTGCTCCTGGCCAGCCTGATGGTTCTCACATTGCCTTCATTTCTGACCACACTGTTGGACTTTTTCACTGCGTACAGGGTAGTGTGACTCGTGTTGATTATCTTAAGGTCCACATCTGTTTTCCCCTCTGTCTACAAATTCCATATACGATCATTTGCTCTCTTCCTTTGGAGTCATGAATTTACTTGTTCAATGGAACACAGGACTCACTAGCTTGTTCTATAGTGTGCACCAGCAGAAAATAGATCTATTTTTTTCCCAATAGGATGGACTTTTTTTGTATGCTACTCATCAGGGCTAAAGCCAAACTTCAATTAAGAAATTGAATATTAAAAATTGTCATTGGCACATTATGCCTTATGATATTTTAATTATGTGTCACCAGTAGAATGAAATGTCTTCTACTGGTGTGACCTTTTAACATATATTTTGGCACAACTCTCCATTTATGAAGTCCTTTCTTAAAGCTGCCCTTTATCTTGGGCCTGCTAGCCCATGTCTTATGTACTTAAAATTTTCTGTTAAAGAAAATGAACTTTGGTTAAAATAGCCAAAGATAAATTTTTCTATTAGATTTTAATAGTACTAGATTAAAAACATTTTTGACACCCCATCTAACTTAATGATAATTGTGTGTGTAGGGGAATATCTAAAAGGGTTTGTCCCAATATTATTTATCCATCTAGGGACTGTTTCTTTGTCTGACCTCACTTTTACCACTAGAAGACTCAGGCAGTGGGTGATGTGCTGACTGTAACCCCAAAAGAATGGTAACTGTTACCCAGGAAAACTAATCCCCCAAGTTAGTTTGTTCCCTTGTGGGACCTTTCAACAATTGTTTTCTATAACAGGGGGGACTCATCTTGGAATCATCCCTTAGCGAGACACTGGCTCCTTTTCATTTTCCTTAATGCCACCATTTGATGGCCTAAGCCATTAATGTGCTGAATCCATTCTTAACAGCGATTCATGAGATATTTGTATGAGAGAGTCATGGTTTTAACCTTTTGACAAATATTCAAATTTTTCTGGTCAACTATATGAAGTGACTCCACAGCAAGCCATCATGGCTACATAGATAATTCCCTTCCTGACACTGAAGGTCAGCAGGGGTCAGAACCTCAGATCTCGGCACACGTCCTCATGCGGTCCACTCAAGGAGATGGAACTGAAATGGCATTTTCAGTACTGAGGAAGCATATGTGTGGTTCCCTCTGACTTGCACATTACTGATGCTCTGTGTCTCATCACCTTCCTAGTCTGTGGGGTTGATGCAATGCTAGTGTATGGCTGATTGCCATTGAGTTTATGCAGTAATCACTTAACAGTGCTTGGAAGGCAAGGGTGGATAGGAAAGGGGAGCCTAGAGGTCTGAGAATACAGGGTGTTGGCATGTCTGGCTTGAAGATGAAAGGCATTGGGAACTGGCATGGTTACCATTATGGAGGAAAACCAGCTTGTAGGGGGTAGGTCTTCAGTGGGAAAAAGCCAGGCACTTGAGGAAAAGTCAGGGGACACTACCTGTTTAAAAGTGAAGAAAGGAAGTGGGTGGTGGTGGCTTTTCCTTTGACGGTAATTGGAAATAGACTTTAAGTTGCTATGTAAATATGTTGCTGACTATATGCAGCTATGTTTGGCGCTTCTGTAGTCTGATGTGATGGGGATATTTTTTAAATAATAGGAATGTGTAATAATGTGCAGACAGATCAAAAGAACCCTGTGTTAGGATTCTGTAGATGAACTTGCATTCCATGAGCTGCCCAGACAAAGTGAGTGCTTACTTGCTTTGTTTCATGCTTTCTCTTTGGAGGTAGGGTTTCTCTAGTCTCTATGTAGCCCCGGCTCTCCTGGGATTCTCTGAAGTACAGGCTGACTTCAAACTCACAGAGATATACCCACTTTTACATTCCAAGTGCTGGGATTAGGCTCATGTACCACAATATAGGAAACATTAATACCCAAATTGATATTTCTAAAGTAATATATGTAATATGTAAAACTATCCTTAAGGAGGTACTGGCATGGGACTGGAGAGGAGAGGTGGCTCAATGGATAAAGTATTCTCTGTACATCTGTGCAGATCACAGGACAGACCTCCAGAACCCATGTCAAAGCTAAGCAGACACAGGGAGGAGCTGACTGTATCCCAGCATTAGCCAAACATACAGAGGACACCCAAAGCAAGCTGGCTAGTTAGACTACTGAGCAGCAATAAAATGGAGGGCAATATGGGGGCTGGAGAGATGGCTCAGAGGTTAAGAGCACTGGCGGCTCTTCCAGAGGTCCTGAGTTCAATTCCCAGAACCCACATTGTGGCTCACAACCACCTGGGATGAGAACTGGTACTATCTTTTGGTATGCAGGCAGATCACTGTATACATAATATATAAATCATTTTTTTTAAATGGAGAGCAATGACTGATGTATCTGATGCACACACACACACACACACACACACACACACACACACACACACACACACACGTCAGCACAAGACACACTCACATGTGAACACATGAAAGCACTACACACAAATACACACAGGAAAAGGGTACAGAAAGTAAACAATTTATGTTACTATAGTCTGGTATCTATCAGTGAATTTTTTAAGAAAAAAATTCAACACTAGAAAGCTATAGAGGTTTCATGTTCTCTGTAACTTCATAAGAAACATTGAGAGACATCCAGAGGGGGAAGGGTGGATAATTAAGGCAGATGTGATAGGATTAGGGTGGTACCCAGTTTTTTTTCCTTTGTAACCAGTTCTGGTACTGTCTCACCTCAAATTTCATTCAGTTTCTTCAGCCATTTCAAATCCACACTTTACATCTGATTTCCATTGCAAATATTTATTTTACTACATTGCAACCCAATCTATACTTTTGTTATTTCTTATTATGAGAAGATGGCTGCTTGCCTCTCTAGAAATGGCTGTATTGGATAAACAATACACATTAATTACACGTCAAAGTGTGATCATCTACTCTGAGCATAAGTGGAGGGTAAATAATTAATGACCCGGCTGAGTCTGAGTAGAAAGGATGGCCTGCCTGCCTGTTACTGGAAAAGTCTCAGAGCAGGAGAGCTGGACATAGGCAGAATTCAAGTGATTGCTATGTACTTTTTATTTTTTAATGCCAAAGAAAGAGAAGTTCACTAGTAACTAGAAACATCCAACCATAACAATACTGGAGAACCATTTCTGAGCACTAGGAAGAATTTTAATTAGCCTGCTAAGGATAACTGTAGAAAGCATCCAATACCCTCTGTGGGGTAGCCCAGTTAGGAGACAAGGGCCCTGGGATGTGATCAAAGCCCGCCTGGGTTGTCGGGGTTCCCCTCACATCAAGCCCACAGCTCAATTTGGATGCTGGGCAGTGCTTGCGGCTTGATGCTTGGCAGGGCTCTGGGCTGCCTTTCCTTCAGTCCTTAACCTCTTCTCCCCTAAGATACAAATGTCAATATTGGATTTAGTCCGGCTGAATGGCTGTGTCAGAGGGGAGATTAGCAACTGGCAGCCACAAAAGGGTTTTTCAATTGGCAAAAGTAAATTTCTCACAAATGAATCAAAACAGTTTGAGGTGGGAAAGGAGCAGGGGCAAATGCTTGCCAAATTTAGTCATGATGCCTCGTTAAATGGATTTGAAGACTTGAGCATGGGCCTTTTGTGTGGGAGCTTCTGAATTCACCTGGCAGGAAGCTCAAACAGTGTGGGCAAGAGAGCCCTTACTGCATTACAGTCCCCAGAGGGCTCTGTGTGATAAAGTTGTAGAAAGTTGTTTTTAAATTTGTTTTTAAATTAGTGGTTAAGGTTATTTCTTTTAAAATAGGTCATGTCCCCCCTTTTGTGGTTTATTTTTAATCAGAGTGCTTTTAAACAGTCACTATTGCTTGCTTGGACTGCCTGATAAATGAAGATCATTCCCTCCATCAGTTTGTCTTTCTTATATGTGTAGGTGTATGAGTGCCATGATGTATGTACACAGGTCATGTGATAACTTATTGTTCCAGGGTATGTGGAATTGGTTACACATGACAAAACACCGTGACTGCCACTGTCCTAACAACCCAAAGCCTACTCCCTCACATAGAATAAGTTTAGAGATTTAGCAGCAAGATACTGGTCCCATGGCGTTATATTTAATCAGGATCCTCAGGATATACCTCGTGTTGTATTGGTTAGTTTTTGATCGCCTTGACACAAGCTAAGGTCATCTAGGAAGGAAGAACCTCGATTAAGAAAATGATTCTGTCAGATTGGCCTGTGGAGCATTTTCTTGATTGACTGATTAATGATTGACTGATTGGTACTGTGGGTGGTCCTGGATTGTATAATAAAGCAAGTAAAGCAAGCCATGGAAACTAGTCGGTAGGTAGCACTTTTCCATGGCCTCTGCATCAGTTCCTAACCCCATTTGACTTCCTACTTTGGCTTCTCTCAGTGATGAACTGTGACTGGGATGTGTAAACCAAGTCAACACTTTCCTGCCAAAGTTGCTTTTGGTCATGGTCTTTTATCAAAGCAATAGAAGGCAAAAGGAGACACTTGTCCCTTTGTCGTCTGTAGAGTGGCATCTAAGAAGCTGTCATGTTCTTGGAATTCTAAACATGTTTTAAACATGTAAGAGATGGGCACACTGAATTTTAACTGTGATGAATGAGCAGATTACCATTGTAAGAGCACAAACATTCCTGAAGTGTGTGTACCACATGTGTGCTTGGTGCCTGCAGAGGCCAGAAGAGGGCATCAGATCCCTTGGATGGTTGTGAGTCACCATGTAGGTGCTGAGAACCAAACCAGGGTCTCCTGGAAGGCAGCCAATGCTCTGACCCTTTGAGACGTCTTTCCTGGTCCAGTCTCCCCTTCCCTTCCTTCACATCCTTATTGACATTCTTCCTGTTAAGTGTCTTGGAAGGCTAGTAACACTTCAAAAATTCTCTTCATCTGTGCCCCACGGCCCTCTCTCCTTCTTAATCTGAGATGCCCACTGCCTTAGGCAAGTACCTAATTATTGCCAAACAACACTATCATTGGATGGGTGTCACTGGGTCAAGTGAGGAGTCAGTGACACCTGGTTCTCTTCTTCCTGTGTTTGTACTATCTATGAGTTTCAAAAGCAGCTTGCAAGAAATGTGACAGTAGCCAAATAGTCACTTATTGTCCCCACCTGCCGGACTTCAGCGGGGTCTCGGTCACCTGTAGAGAAGGAATGAAGGAACAGGAGATGCAAAGAAGGACCACCAGTCTAAGACTCTGATCAAGTGGTCAATCTTCATTATTTCCAGGTTACTTATATATGCTTTTGCAGGGCCATAGGTGAAAGGAGAAGGGAGGGTTAGTGTTAGGCCATTATGAGCCAAGGTCAGTGTGTTCCCTTGTGGCTTTTCCAAAGACTGTCTTAATCTAAAGAATGACGAAGGAGGGAATTCTTTAGTTGACTCTTGGCTAATGAGCCGGCTCCTGACATTTCCCTCCATTTATTTAAACTGAAGGATGGCAAATGAAAGAAAAAAGAATAGGAGTAGTCCTCAAAGAGGTCCTAGGACTGAAGGGAGCAAGGTGGTCAGCCAGGGGGAAGTGGAGAACCAGGTTTTAAACCATCCAACTTCCTTTTCTCTTTCCCAAAGAAAAAATTCCTTAGTTGACTCTTGGCTAATGAACCGGCTCCTGACAACTTATGAGGGTCCAGAAGCTTGGTATAGATGGGTATGTGTATAAAAATCCTATTGTCGATATGACAGCAGGAAACAGCCTGAGTGGTGATGGTTATAAGACTGTGTTCTAGGGTGTGTGTCAGCGGCCACGGGAGACCAGCCCTGGGACTTACCCCAGCTCACAGGTGAGAACAATAGAGCACATAGGGAGGGTCCTACATCGGTCCATACGTTCCAAGCACTCCTGTTCTTGTTTGAATGGATGAGGTGGGTGGTTTCAGAGTCTACATTCTTAAAAGAAAATTATTCACTTTCTTCATACAGTATATTTTGACCACATTCTTTCCCTTCTTCAACTCTTTCCAGACAGACCTTCCCCACCCAAATTCATGCTCTCTCTCTCAACCTCTCTCTCTCTCAGCAATAACAACAAAAAACAAAAGACTAAAAATCCAAATAAACTGGAACATATAAAACCAATAAGACAAAAATAAATGGAGAAAGAAAAGTCAAACCAGGCGGTGGTGGTGCACGCTGTTAAGGTGGATCTCTAAGCTCAGGGCTAGCCTGGTCTACAGAGCAAGTTTCAGGACAGCAAATGCTACACAGAGAGACCCTGTCTCAAAAAAAAAAAAAATAGAACAAAATAAAACAACAACAGAAAATCAAAACAAAGCAAGAAGCATACAAAAAACATGGAGTTCATTTGTATTGGCTGACTATTCTTGGGCATGAGGCTTGCCCTGAGGTGCAGTTGACATACCCAGCGATGCTCCATTGGAGGAAACTGATTTTCCCTTTCCCAGCAGGTATCCATTGCAGTAGTTGCTTGGTTATGGGTATAACCTTGTGTCTATTTCCTCTTCTCAGTACTGGGATTGTTTCTCTGGTTTGAACGTCTGCAGGTCTTGTGCTTCCTGTCACAGTCTCTGTAAGTCCATATGCACATCAGTCCTGTTGTATCTGGAAGGTGCTGTTTCCTAGGAGTCATCTACCACCTCTGGCTCTTACATTCTTTCTGCCTTTTTGTCTTAGTAAGGGTCTCTACTTCTGTGAAGAGACACCATAACCATGCCAATTCTTATAAAGGAAAAACATTTAATTGGGGTGGCTTATGTTTTCAGAGGTTTAGTCCATTATTATCATGGTGAGATGTGGTGGTGTACAGGTGCTGGAGGAAGCATTTTGACCCACAGGCAAGAGGAAGTAGTTTGAGTATCAGACTAGCAAAATTTATCCAAGGAGACCTCAAAGCCCATCCCCACAGTGGCACACTTCTCCAACAAGGTCACATCTATTTCAACAGTCACGCCTCCTAATATTGCCTCTCCTTATGAGCTTATGTGGGCCAATTACATTCAAACTACCACACTCTTCTTCTGCATAGGTCCCTGAGTCTTGAGTGGAGGGGTGTACAGCTGTGGGTCTCTGTGTTAATTACCGTCTACTGTAAGAAGCAGCATATCTGATGGAGTGATGCCCTATAGATATAGCAGTATATCATTAGGAGCCATTTTATTGTTCTATTTCTTGGGCAGAATAATAATGGTAGTAGGTTTCCACTAGGTCCATGGCCTATCTGGTCTCAGTTTCTGGCCACCCTCGCAGTATGAGATGTAGGTTATATCTTATGCAATGAGCTTTAAATCCACTTGAAAAAGTCATTGGTTACTTCAGTAACGTCTGTACCGCTATTACAAAACCCATCCTGCAGTCAGATCTCTGCTGTAGGTCACAGAGTTTGCACCTGGGTGATATTGATGCTTCTTCTCTGGCATCTTGCTAAGTATCTTCTAGCACCATGAATGCTAGTCAGCAGGGGTGAAGCCTTCTGTGGCACCAGATTGACTTCTTCATGTTTTATGACATAAGTTGTGTCTTCAGCAATAGGGCTTATCACAGGTTATGGAGAGTAACCAATAGCCTTGGTTACTATAATCTGTGATGTTTGGTGGTGTCTATGAGACCCCTTTGGCCAATAACTGAACAATATGTAACTCATTTCTGGCTCTGGAGGTTTTACTTGGTGGCACTTGTCTACTTGTAACACTGTCTTTCTATCATATGGTAGGTATTTATATTCTTAAGCAAAATCAGAACTAATCTTTGCTGGGAAAAGCTGGTCTGTGTCTCTCTTCAGCTTGCATTGTGATTTCCTATTGTCACAATAAGTGACTAATGTTGAAATGATACTGAATATAGCAATGACGAGGTCATAATGAGCAATAGATGGAAGTTCCTGAAATATAAACTGCTTACCATAATTAAATTTGAAACTTCTCTCTCCTCCTTGGGATGGTCTACAGCTTGGGATGACAGGTACACACTAGTGCCTTCCATTCCTGTGGTGCTGGTGATCAAGCCTGGGGCTCTGTGTATCCTAGAAAGCTACTCCAGCCTTCTCCACCCTCATCATCACAATGTTTATAAGAACAATTTGAAAACTTGGGGTTTGGGCTGATTAGACAGGAAAGGAGGCTAAGAAAACGTATTAGTTTCGCATGAGAGATGTAGACATACACACACTACCAGATGCCACACGAGTTTATTTAGGGGAGTTGCCAAGAGAGAAAGAGAAAGAGGGGGGAGCGGGGAGAGAGGGAGAACTTTTCAAGTGACAGCTCCTTTTAAGAGAGTGGGTGGGCACAGATTTGCGTAGCTGCGCCTAGAGGTGTGCCCTCCCCATGCATTGTTTTGCTGGTTCCATCTTGGGTTTATCACATGGGAGCTAGTATGTGCCAGGAACCATTACAACATGGACAGAGAGTTGAGGGTTTGTTTTTTGGTTTTTGGTTTTTTTTTTTTTTAACAAGCATTGGGAATGAAAAAAAAAAAAAGATTGTGTGTGTTGAGGATCTTTCAGAGGCTGGGCATGCTGGACCAGAGGCCTGGGCATGGTTCTGAAATGTGGAGATGTCATCAGTAAGAGCAGTTTAAATGAATGGCTGGAGCAAAATCCCAGTTTGAATGGTTAATGCATTAATAGAGATTTCTATTTATGGCAACATACTGGACTAGTTAGTGGGGAAAATATGCCACCAACATTTCTAAGTAATTTATAAAATGTAAAAAGTTTGGTTAGATAGACAGATGAACTGTCAAGAAAGTAAGGGCAATCCCAAGAAGCAGAAATTTTAATAAACCAGAATGATAAGGAAAGATAAGCTTCCTGGATCTTATTAATGAAGATGTTAGGATCATACTGCCCTAGTTGGCAGGGAAATTAGGAGCTGGCTTCATGAAAGTTGGGAAGTTAGAATGTGCCTCAAAGACCTGCACCTCTGCCTTCATGAAGCATTTGAGTAACTCAGCTAGGCTGTCTGTATCAAAGTCACCTCTGAGAATTCATGGCAATGGATTCTGACTCATGAAGATTTTAGTTTTGAATTTACATAATCTGCAAGCATCATCACTCAGAGAAATTATGTTAAAATCATTGTTAGACATTTTGTGGATGAAAAATGAATTTCCTCTTGAGAGATATAGCATTAAGCCAGGCTTCACAGACTTTCTGTAGTTAATGCCTCTCTATGGTAATGAGTTTATATCTTAGGGTTTTGTTGCTGTTGTTACTATCACAGAATACCTGAGACTAAGTGATTTATAAAATACAAAAGTTTATTTCTTATAGTCCTAGAAGATGAGACATCCAGGAGTGTGATAACACCTGGGCCAGTTATTTCATGCTACCTCATGCCTCGAGCATCTACAGGACAAAGGAAGAAAACACACCTATTCTCTCATCAGGAGCTTGTTGTCATGGTGACAGCCTGAATTCATTTACAAGATGGCACTCTGATGACCCAATCACATCTTGAAAGCCCTACTTCATAATACTGCTGTAGTAGAAATAAGATTTTCAACATGAGTTTTGAAGGGGACATTCCAGCCCAAGTAGTTTATAAGAGAAAAATCATAAAACACCAGGAGAAAAAAGCAACAGTGAAGAAGAGATCTGAAGGGAGCAGCTACTGCATTAAAAATTTACAGAGCTAAAAGCCAGAGCAAAATATTATAGGGAGGGGGGGCGAAGAATCAAGTATTATGAACAATGCTATTAAAAATTGTAGGCAAACTTGAAAATAAGTCAAGGAGAATTTGGATAGTGTGGTCTTTGAAATTAAAAAAAAAAAAAGCAGAAAGCTTGGGTAGACCTAGAGACTAGGAGACTAGAAGTTATAAAATCTAGAGAAATTTTATATGGAGACTGATGTAAATGTAAGATACTGGAAGATGATGCGAATAGATGTTCTCCAAAGTGTCTAAATAAAGTTCCAGAAAAGCAGAATGAGAAGTAAAGTATTTCAAATTTAAAAGGCTAAGAAATTTCTAGACTAATATAAATCATCACAATAAGAAAGCACAAGGAGTCTCAAGTAGTAGCAGCAAAAAGCAAACATAGTCAAAATATGTTCATATTTTCTACTGTTGAACAGCAGAACATGAGAGACAAAGCATTCTTAGAAGCAATTAGGAGGAAAAGAAGAGTCTTTCTTAATTAGACCCCAATTAGACTCCCTGACAGCAGAAACTGAAGCCAGAAGACAATAGGCTAATTCCAGGGTGCTGTGATAAAATTATTCTTTCAAATTATTATTCAAAAACTATTCTTCAAGATTATTTTAATTGACAATTTAATGACGTCATTGGACAAACAACTTAGTCTGTCATCAGTGACCTCACTGAAATCTACTAATGCACGGATGAAGGGCGTTCCTGAAGGATTCCCCAAGTATGAAGAAATAATGAACAAAAATTAGGTTCTCATTTGTAAGTCTGGATCAAACTTCAGTGCATTTAACAATAATTATTATAATCTGTAAGTTTAAGGAAATAAGACAGTCAAAATGCTTGACAAAACACTCCCTGAGATGAGCTGTGGGAATGGGGTGAGGGTGTATTGTACCTGTATTGTTCAGGAGGTGCTGAGAGGTGTTGATTAATTTTAAGTGATCTAAGTGCACATGTTAAGTTATTAAATGTTATAATAGGAAGAACAGAAGTAGAGACTGTAACTCAAAAACCTGGGGATAGAATGAAATTAGGTCAGTGAAAGGAACAGGGTAGTTCTATAGGGCAGCTTTTAGAGGAATCTCCACACTGTTCTCCGTAATGGCTTCACTAACACACATCCTTGCTGACAGTGAACAAGAGTTTGCTTTACCCTCTAGTATTTATTATATTTTTATCTGTTTGGTTATAGATATCGGTAGAGAGAAATTTCTAGGAGCCACAATGGAATGGATTCCTAGGAGGAGGTAGGTCAGATTTGGAGAGTTACAGGGCCACATGAGGGCTGATACCTGCAAAGTCAGTGTTGAGAGACTTGATTCTTGTGACAGTGAGGGATGGGGAGCACATGGCTGTGGGTTGGAAAGGAAACTCTGGGAAGATCTCGACATGGCAGGCAAGCTGCCTCTGAAGCGATGGTAGCACCGGGGTTGGTCGCACTGAGACCTGTGCTTTGGAGACACTGCTCTGAGGAGCTCCATGTGCAACATGTACATTTGTGCATGATCTTATTTTTAGTCCCTTTTCCCCATGTGTGTGTCTATGATGTGCATGTGTATGCATGTGCCACAGTGCATATGTGGAGGTCAGAGTTCAACCTCAGCATTGGTTCTCACTGTCTACATTGTTTAAGGCAAGCCCTCTTTCTCTCTATTGTGTTCACCAGGCTAGCTGGTCTGGAAGCATCTGGAGCCTCTCCTGTCTCCATCTCCCATCATGCTGAAGGACTGCTGTGACACAGATGCTCACAGTCCTGAGGCTGCTTTTGGATGAGCGCCGAGGAGCCAAACTCACTCTTACCTTCGTAAAGCAAACTGTTTACTCACTAAGCCATCATTTCAGCCCTACCATCTTATTTTTAATAACAAAAGTATGAATATTCTAAATGCCAAGCAGTAAGAAACTAAGTTTGATGCGCATTGAGGAATTCTATGTAGATGAAAATGTGTCAATACATATGTAGAGTTCATTTAATGGCAAGAAAACTATGTTGTATTTTCAAATGGAAGAGCCTTTCTGTAGTCTTTTCTGATTGCCTTACCAACATGGCAGCTACCTTCTGCCATGGTGACCAAGTAGGAAGCCATGATGCTATCTATGTATGGTGTAATCTGGTAAGCCACACACTAACATTTCACCCTAGTCCTTGGAAGCGAGTCACTCAAGCTCACTGGAGGACTGTCTTAGTTACATTTTCTGTGGATGTTTCAAGGTACCTGCTAGATGCAACATAAGGAAGAAAAAGCATTTTGGCTCTCAGTTTGGTGGTACATTGTGTCATGGCTAGGAAGGCATGGAACCAGTCAGGAAGAGGGGAGAAATGATGCTGATGCTCAGTCTCATTTTTTCCATCGAGTCTGGGACTCCAGTCTGTGATATGGCCCTACCCACATCCTGGGTGGGTCCTCCCATCTTACTCCATTTGGAAAAATCCCTTATAGACTTTCTAGAGGCTGTCTCCTAGGTGATTCCAGATCCCGTCAGGATATCAGTGTCAACCATCACAATGGGCAAAGGGTAAAGGGATGGGACTTCTGTGGTTGGAAGTTGGATTGGCAGGCATGGAAGAAGACCAAGAAGTTAGGGATGGAGCAATGACACCCCTGTCACATTCCTGTCATTCAAAACCTGGTGGAGACTGCTTTTTTTTTTTTTTTAAACCTTTTTGGAATTTGTAGTGAGGGTCCTCAAACTGAAATTTATGGTCACTCCTCTCCCCTCCCTACTGGATCAGCTGCTTTCACATAATCAATGGATGACTTACTGTAATCACAGATCCTCAAAACTTACATTGAAATAGCATTAGGTCCCCAAGTGTGGGGAATTCTGGGGGAGAAAAAAAAAACCTGCTTCTCCACCTGCTCCACACACTCTTCCAAAACCTTTCTTTCAGTGCCTATATGGAATTTTCCTGGATCCTTGCACATGCAAGGGGCTCACTATTTTCCTGCCAATGGGAAAGTACTTTGTAAAAGTCTACTACAAGGATTATTTTAAAACCTTTTTTAAAAAGCATGTGACACTGGGGAGCTAACAGAGTCTTTGTATATGCTAAGCAAGTGCCCTAGCACTGAACACATCCCTGGACCCCTTTTCCTCTACCTTTGGGATGGGTTCTTGCTAAGTTGCCTATACTTGTCTTGAACTCACTCTGTAGCCCAGGTTAACCCAAAACTCTCATTCTTATTATCTTAGCCTCACAGGGAGATGGGATGACCAGGCCTGGCTACCAGAATGACTGTATTATAAAAACAAGATGTATCAAAGAAAGGAAGCCAATGAGACATTAATACACCCTGGCAGCCTGTAACATGGCTGCTCTTTGTTCTTGGAATCAGATGGGATTTTTTTTCTCTAAGTCTTTTGGGGCACTCATCTCCGCTCCCCTCATTAGGACTCCTGGCAGGACATGATCCTAAATACAGATTCCTTCTCTCCTGCTTCTCAGATCTGGAACTGAATTATGTTAACGCTTCTCTGGGCTCCTTCTCTCTTCAACAGAGAGAGCAGAGTTTTATCACTCCATGCTGCCCCGATTCTTCTACACAGAGTAAATGAGTCAGTATTATTTACCTAGGAGGTTAATAATGAGTATTTCATGTTTTAAATTCCATCCTGATTTTCTGCAAATGCGGTATTCAGTGGGGAAGAAAGAGCTCAGCTGTCGGAACAAACATATGGAAATCATTGATAAATGGACAGAGACTGCTTAGTGTATTTATTAACCAAGCTTGTAGAAAGCATAATTTTTCAACCATTTATTAAACTAATAGGATTGTTTTGGGAACATCAAAGGATTCTTTATTAAGTCAATAATCATGTTTATCCACTCAGTTATAGGGAAGGCGAATCATTCACACTGCATTTACTGTGCCTCATCAGATTTCACTTCATTTAAATGTCAGCCATTGATAATTTTTACCAAACAACTCAAGGAAACAGTCCAAATTTCTACACAGTTCCAGTCACTTCTTTGGTACAGAAAAAAAGATGGCCACTTTCTTCTCAGGTTTCCTTTTTTTTTTTTTTTTCTTCTCCACGTGACTTAAAATGGTCCTCCAGCATTGAATTCAAGTGTAGGTAGTTGGTCATCTTGCTTAATTTATCCATCCTCCCTCCCTCCTTCTCTCCCTCCCCTCCCTCCCCCTCCCTCCCTCCTTCTTTCCTCCTTTCATGCTTTCCTTCTCTCCCTTTTGTTTCTATTTTTCCTTTTTTCTTTTTCCCACCCCTTTCTCTTTCCCATCTCTCTCCATCCATCCCTTTCCCCCCCATTCCTGTATCACTCTTTTTCATCTTCTCTCTCTTCCCTCTCTCTGTCTCCCTCCTTGATTTATTCTATGCTCCTCATCCAGCTAGCTGGGTATATCTCAGAAATATGGCCAGGTGCGGCACCGGATGAGTCTATTGGTTTCTACTATTGAGAGCAGACGTGGTTCAGAGAACACTCATGGTTTTCACAGTGTTAATGGGGAAAAAAAGCACAACTATGAAGTTAGGCAAGGAGGGTGTCAAGGACCATGCCCTTGCTTGGTAGTTGTAGCCTTATGTATTATTCACACTCTTTACAGTGTTCAGACCCATGTACTGTTCGCATGTATGGTTCATACAAATGTGTGGTGTTCATACCTAAGATAGTGTCTATCCTTGTACAGTGCTCATACCTGAGTACAGTGTTCATGCTCATATATAATGTTTGTACCTGTGTATAGTGTTCATACCTGGATGAAGTATATCTGTGTGTTGCTCTCCAATAATGATCAGGTTTCAGCTGTGTAGTTATTAGATCCTGAATAATAGAGATTCTGCTAGAGGGGGCTTCTGCTGTGTACTATCCTGGATCACGGGCTCAGTAGGAAGCCACCTGTCCATCATCAGGGTGCCTAAGCAGCTCTGTGGAGAGGTCTATCTGGAAGAGCTTGAGGCCTTCTGCCAAGAACTGGCATTAACTTGCCAAGTTCATGAATGAGCTACCTAGAAGTGAGTCCTTCCTCTGCCTCCCACTCAAGATATTGATGGCCATTCTTTAGAACTGCTAAAGTACTTTAAATATGAGGTGTATGTCCATTCATCCATTCATTCACCGGGCCTTTTTCCCTTTTCCCCACAAGACAGTGATACATATCATAACACCTCTCCATGTGAATGTTGGAGTCTCCACACATCCAGCACCTGTTTGGTAGAGGTGCTGTTTCTCGTTTCTAAGTCTCTAAGGTTGTTTCCATTACTGATGGAAGCAGACAGCAGTTGCTTATGAGCTGTGTATTTCTCATCTTTGCTGTAAGTATTCTGATCTTATTTTTCAGCCTGTATCCTCTGTTAGGAAACCTGGAATAATTAGCATCACTTGGCGTGGGTATGAGGGCCTAGAGCTGCAGGCCTGACAAATGGCATAAGGGGAAAGCTGGAGCCAGATGCTGCTTGGCCATAAGTCAATCAATCTGGTATTATTTATTGTTCACCACGTGGCTTATCCTACGCAGAGATTCAAATTGGTGGCTGAGAATCACACTGCTTCTGGCTTCTTAAAAAAGACTCTACTTCTCACCTCAAGTATCATGTTTTTGTAATTAATTTTTTAGAGTCAAGGAGAAAGATATTTGTTAAGTAGCTGCTTATATATGACTGAATCATGAGATTCCTGCACTTCATTGGCGTTACCAGTGGTTAGGGTGGAGCTGAGTGTCCCCAGGTTTTTAGCATCTTCTTCAAGAATGGATTAAGGCACACACATTGTGTGAAATGGCGAAGCAAAGTGATGGGTGCAGGCTAGAATATGCCTCCAAGAACGCCACTGTGTCCGTGGAGTGGAAGAGCACTCAGGCCCTAATTATCTTTTGGAGCATCCTTCTATGGGACTCAAGGGAAGGTGGAGTTTGGGTGCTAAGGGGTGTTATATGGGTGGTTCTTTGTGATTGATGGGTTGTGTTATGTCAGTCTTTCCTCACTGGGCGTGCCTCTTCTTACGATTCATCTCATTTCAATGACATGCACACACGATTATGCGCAGGCGTAGATGGGCATTACGGAATGTTCTTCCGTAGTTCACTCAGAGGACACTCTTGCCCTTTTAATGTGCACACCAAATCATTTGAGGTCAGATTGGCCCTCTTTCTTTCATACCTGGATACAGTAGGAATTTATTTAAATAGGAACTGTCTGAATTTGATCTCTGTTAAGGGGTGGAGTAACTTAGTTCATTGTTTGGAGAAGTGTGTGGGGCAGTGTGATAGCAGTGTAGGGCCTAACAGGGAGCTAAGTGCATTCTTCAGAGAGAATAATAGTCTGTGTAGGGAATGGTCTCAGGCTTCCAAGGGTATAAAGAGTGGTGGACATACAGTCCAAACCAAGTGAGTCCAGAGTCCCAGGATGCAGAACTATTCCCAGTGCTTGCCTATCTCATCAGGACCCATGACCACTCTGGCTCCTATAATCTCTCCCCCCCTCCCCGCCCTGTACACTCACACCTTGAGATTTCTCAAGCCCTGCCTATAAGAACAAAGCCCACAGAATCAACTAACAAGGACTCATAAGGGCCCACAGAGACTGAAGTGAAATCATGGAGCCTATATGAGTCTGACTTAGTTCCTCTTCATATATGTTATGGTTGTGTAGCTTACACTTCATGTAGGTCTCCGAAGAGTGGTATGGAGGGCTGTCTTTGACTCCTTTGCCTGCTTTTGGGACCCCTTTCCTCCCATTGGGTCACTTCATCCTTGGGACGTGAGAGGATGTACCTAGTCCTATTGTGACTTGTTATGCTATGTTTAGTCGATATCTCTGGGAGGCCTGCTCTTTACTGAAGGGAAACGGGAGGAGTGGATCTGGGGGGGGGGGGCAAGGATAAGGGGTGCTGGGAAGACCTGCAAGGCTGGCCTAGGGTGAATGGATGGCAAAGCCTCCTATTTTGTAGAAGACGAGGCATTGCCATCATTTGTCAGAGTACACAAGTGAAACAGTGGCAGTCCTGGGTTTATGACCTGCATGATTTTAGCAAGAGCACTTTCCATTGGCAGCCATTCATTTGGATGCCATGTTGTAGCTTTGACACTGTAGCTACCAAAGTGTTACCCAGTTGGGAAGCAAAAATGTTAGAACGTTGCATGAGCGTGGACTTGATAGTGTGAAGGTCTTGAGTGTGCATGTGCCTAGCTGGACATCTTGTCTATAAGGTAGAACCCTCCTGGGTTTGGGACTCAATCCCAGATCCTCTGGAAGAGCAGCCAGTGCCACAGCTCCAGCCATGCCTTTTACTTTCCAGCCCCCCTCTTCTCTCTTCTGTGTTCCATCTTGTGTCCTGTGGAGGGGAGTGGCTGTCCTTTATTGGGTTCCTGAATTTATTAAATAAACCAATATGTACTGAGCTCTCATGTATATTTGGTGATGAATAAAAATTCTTTCTCTGAGAGAGACCAAACTTCTGCTCTAATGTTCTTAATACTGGAGGCAGATCAGGATAGGAGTCCCTGAGTGTATTTACTTCTCAAATTTTCTCCATTTCCCACTGGCCCAGGTCAAAACCAGAATCCGATTTACCTCTCTCTCCTTTTCCTATTCTCTGTTTCCAAACCTTCAGAAAGTTTGGCTGACTCCGCCCTCCAATATATCCAGAATCCTGATGAGCATCAGCATTCACTTCTGCTTCCTGGCTGTATATGCCAAGCGACCAGCTGTCTCACACTCTTGCAGCCATGACTTGCCTACTATAATGTTGAGTACTCCGGAAGTATGAGACAATCAACAAACAAACAGCCCCCCTCCCCCAAGCAACAACAACAACAAAAATCTTTTCTTTCAGAAATTGTTTTTCCCAGGTAGTCTGTCACCATAACTAATCCAGTGGATTTCCTGGAAATAAGTAGACTAAAAGCATATCCTGCACCAGCAATATCTGTCGTACTGGGTGAGTTCTGAACTCACTGGTGCACATAGAAATCCTCCTTGTGAAGAGCAGGATAAAGAGGGGGGGAAGAAAGCAGAGAAGAAAAATTCAGAGGGCATGAAAAACTACAGACCTACCGATAACTTTACTCTTAGCAATAGCAACAATAAAAATGATCAGAGCATGGGATATACTGGCAACTAATAGTATGTTAATAATAATACTTATAGTGTCTGTGGACAGAACCTTACCCATGAGTATGACAACCTGAGCTCCATCCACAGGACCTACATGCTGGAAAGAGAGAACTGACTATAAAAGCTGTCCTCTGACCTGCACAAATGCATTATGTCATTTGTGTCCCCAAACACAGGTACATGAGATGGCACAATTAATATTTTAAAAAATATCAGAATGTTTTGTGAACACTGCTTAATAGTAACATTTAGCAATAGTGAGACTGGTGAGCCCTAATGTATCTATTTACTATTTCAAGAGAGACCTAAGGGCTGTCCAAACGGGAACAGCCACTGTGGTCATTCTTGGAAATGTCCACCCCTAGATTCTCTTGTGTGTCGTGGTACCTATATGTATGAGCTCTGTTCTTCTAGAACTGGTTCATGACTTGCAGAATCCGAGGCAGCTGGCGTGTCTGAGGTAATCAATGCAACATTCTACAGTGGACTCAGGCTTTGCTGAAGCCAAAGGAGACCTTATTGTCTTGTTTCTTGTGTTGAAGAAAAGGTTTTTGCAACAAGTTGCCTCCTGCCTTCAGATTTTGTCTGTTGGTTTGACATTCTTGCTCATTATTTTGGCCCTGCCCTGTCTGTTATCCTTCAACCTTATATTCCAGATTAACTGTCCCAATATCAGTGGCCATTGCCTCTGAAAAACTGTAGAACTCTAAAGCTTGGGAGTACCCTGTGCCAACAAATCCCAGTCCATAAAATGAGCACAGTGACTTAAGCGCCTGTTTCCCCTCAGCTACCTAAGAAAGCATTTGATTTGGTGAGACCCTTGGAGAAGATTTCTTCAGGCAATCTTTAAGTTGGAGGCCAGTAAGGTAAAGACATACAGGATATCCCTCTATCCATGGGGATCACAGGGTTCTGCTTTGCCCGTTTGTTGGTTTTTGAATTTTAGAGTCAGTATCTCACACATATCTCAGGTTGTCCTTGAACTTGATATGCAACCTGACGATGAAACTCCTGACCCTTTTCTCAAGTGAGGGGGTTAGAGGTGTATACCACCAGGTCTGGTTTTTGAAGACCCTCGTTTATATTATTCAAGCACTGTACAGACTGAGATACATCACCACATACAGGCTTTTATTTTTTGCCTTAAGATCAGAAGACGCAAAACTGGTCCCCAGTTGTCATGCTGGGGATTTGTGAGGACAGAGTGCTTTTGAGGGAGGGTCTTCCTCTGATACTTCACCCATTTTCTATCTTTGCTTCCTTAGGAGCCCGGTGTCTCTCCCGGGGAGTGTCAGTTCACATCTTAATCACTTTGTGTGTAATCTCATTAGAGATAATCCCATTCCAGAAGCGTTGGTGTCTCCCCCTGCTACAGAAGCATGGATCTTAGTCTCTGGCTTTGGAAATCCAATCCAGCCTGAGCCGTGAATGCCATAGTCCGAGCCGAGTTCTTCTGTCTCCTGACAGAGATGGAGGAGTCTTTAAAACTGTCACCTTCAATCTCCATCAGTCTCAACCTCAGAAAGTAAAAACATAACCTTTTATTTGATTTTTGTTTTTCACTTTCAATGAAGCAAACATTTTTGTTGCTGTTGTTCACTTAAAAAATTGAAAATAACTGTAATGAGTTAATCCGGCCATTGTGTTCTCATATAGCTGTCCTTTTTTATTTGTGGGGGCAAAGGAACTTACACCATGCAAATAAAAGATCTACAGACAAACCCAGGATATACAAAACATGCACTAGACCTCTGTTCCGTTGTTCTGATTTGAACACTTGCCTTCAGTGGCTACTGTCACCCAGTCCCAGAAGGCTAAGACTCCAGTTCATTTCAAGCCACCACACTTGGTGGCCTGTTTGAGGAATGCTAGAGATGGACTACTCACAGAACACCTAGTATAAGCAGCAGTAAGTTTCTGTGGAAAATAACCCATACGGGGCTCCCCATTCCTCATACCATGCATCACATTAAATGTGTGAAACACCTCCTGTGGAAACCCACTCTCTGACATTCCCCTTCCCCCATATGCAACAAATTCAAACCTTCATATTTTTGAAGTGGTGGTAGTGGTGTGCTGGGGGGGGGATCCGAGGGGGTAGAAAACAGCAGTCTTTCTCATTTGATGGTTTGAAAAAAGAAAAGATGTTGGTACCACTCACTGACTGGCTAATGAATAATCAGATTTCACAGCGTGAGCGCTGGGGTGGTAATTTGGTTGCACGCCATGCTCTAAGCCCATGGAATAGTGCTTCATTAATGTGAAGACCTGTATAATCAAACAATTAGCAGTCTCTCTGCAACAAAAGCAGCTTTTCATCAGCATATATACTTGGTTGAAAGATGGGTCCCAAATCAGTAGACCTGACAGCAACCAGGCTCATACTAACGCATGACAACTGTATCGTGGACAGGAACACCATTCTTTTGTCCAGTATCTTGAGCTAAATACCCAGCAGCAAGTTGCACTTTGGATTGCTGAACATGAGTGTGTAGGAAACAGGAATGGACCGTGTCTCCTGGTTTTATTCAGATGAACTTCCATTTCATAGCATCGGTTGTTCGTATTTTTTCCACTCTTCAGGGTTAAGAAGCTGGAAAGACACTGTATTATCTCTGGGAAGAACTTTGGGCCTTCTTCCATTTTTCTCATTATGCCGATGACTCCTGTCATCTCCTAATTGAGCTGATTAGCCTCTTCAGAGACGTTGTCTCCATAACTGTGGAGAAAGGGTGCTGTTTTACGGTAAGATCTCTCATTTGCCTTCTTGACTGATTCACATCAAATGAATGCCCAACAGGACTGCTCATATGACCAGGAGGGAGAAACGCTGGGTTCCAGGAGCCCCACAGTCTGATTAGCCTCTTTCTATCCCTTAAACAAGCTCTAGATATATTGGGTTGCTTTCAACACACTGCTCAGTGCTAAGGGGCAATGCATAGCAACTCAGCACATTTCTTTCTCTCTCTCTCCTTTTTAAGGCAAAATGCAAACAATTAATGAAAATGGAACTGTTTGATGATTTGTTTACAGATTCCAAATCAGAGACATCAACCTTTTCTGTGAAAGGCCAAATAGCATTTATGTAGGCTGTGTAGGTCAGAAGGAGAAGTAAACTCTTTGTAGGTACTCCTACTATGATATTTGAAAAACACTTCTTGGCTTGTGTGCTTTACCGAAACCTGCCACAGCTGAGGCTGTCTGGTAAGCTATAGTTTTGCTAATGCATAATCTAAATCGCAGGCTTTAAAAACATCTCCCATGACCGAGCAAACAGCAGCCTCTACATGCCACCAACTCATACACAGTTACTGTAGGGTAGGGATAATAAAGGTTTTACAAATATTGTATCATTGAACAGTAGTGAAGCTCTAAAATGACAATGGAAAGTGTGCAGAATGGCTAGACTTGATTGTGACAAAAGAGAAAACACGCACAGTCCTGTGGTCCTTGTGTTCTTTGTTCACTGAGGATGGTAGTGAGCTCAGTTCATGGAGGTGTGTGGGATCATGCTCTTGTATGCTGTAAAGATTTTTCACTTGTATTGGTTCAATCAAACACTGATTGGTCAATAGAAGCAGGAAGTATGAATAGGGCAACCAGACTAGGAGAATTCTGGGAAGAGCAAAGGCAAAGCAACAGACACCAGACAGATGCAGAGGAAGCAATATGAGAATGCTGGACAGAGCAAGGGGTACCAAGCCATGTGACTAAACATAGATAAGAATTATGGGTTAATTTAAGCGTAAGAGCTAGATGGAAACTACAGAGTATAGAGGTGGTTTGTGGATACAATCTGGTTCATCTGGTACAGTCTTGAAACGACAGGACGTAGGAGAGAGATGATCTTCGGATATATAGAATGGTCTTCTATATTCTCATGGATCCAAATTGTGTCTTGACTAAGTCACCCTCAAAAGAGCTGCATAGATTGTCAAAGGCATAGCTGAAGTAAAGACGATTTGAGCCAAGTGAGAAAATGTATTCCCTTCATAACTGAAACCTCAGGTTAGAATCTAGACTTAGGTATTGGAACCATCATTTATGAACACAATTGTGAGCAGGATAAGTTAAACATCATAAAAACATGTAATGTTATAACATGCTCTGTGACAGCCTATCCATTCGGTAACTCAGAAGGAGATGGAATAGTACTTCTGTGCCCACACACTGTGATGAGGACTGTCATGAGTGCTTTATTGACAAGGCCAGGCAACACATAATGGAAGTCAGTGTGGATGGTTCTGCAGCAGAGGGCCAGCCTGTGTGTAACACTTGCTGGCCATGTGTATTGATATGGCAGTGGATTGAGATTTCTAGAAGCCTCCCTGCCTGCTTAAGTTCTAATGTGTCTTATCTTCTGGGGTTGATGTGTTGGGAACTTGGCTCAGTGCAGTGATGTTGAGACTGGGTATACACCTTTAAGAGATAGTATGAGGTCCTAAGGTCACTTGGGTCACTGTCCTTAAAGAGGATTAAGGTTGTTCTCTTAGAACCCTTAGCTAGTTCGTTTGAAGAGACTGTTGTTAAAAGAGCTTGTCTTATCTCACCCAGATCTCTGGCTTACTACTGAAATTTGATCTCTTATGTCCACATGTGATCCAACTGTCATATGATCATTGTCATAAGGTCTCCAGAGCTGAGCTGGTGGCAGTCCATCCCCTTCAACTGCCAGAACTGTGCTCTAAATAAAAGTACTTTTGTGGAGTCAGCTTGCCAGAGGTGTTATAGCAGTGCAAAGCAGATTAATACACTGCCATGAGCTATTGTTCTCTACCCAGTTCTATTTTGCACTTATGTGTGTGCATATGTGTGAATGTAATGCATATATGAGTGTTATATGCACACATGTGTGGAAAGGATATTGGGAAGGCTTCTTTCATCCCACTCTATGACTCTCTCCTTACTCCCTGGTACCAGATCTTTTATTGAACCTGGAGCTAGTCTGGTAGCCAGAAAGTCACAGTCATCCTCCTGTCTCCACTTTTCACAGTACTGACATTATAGCCATGGGTGCGGCCATGTCCAGCTTTTTACATGGGTGCTGGAATTGAAACTCTGGTCCTCATGCTTGTATAGTGAGCACTTCTACCCACTGAGACATCTCTCAGCCCTGTTTCACATTGTTGTTAGAGATTTGCATTAGAACACAAAAGATATTCTTGCCAAGTCTGCAGATGGTAGGAAACCTGGACTGCTCACGAATTCAGTGGGCAATGGAGGTGGAGGGCTGAATACAATTCTTAAAACTTAAACTGTGAACAAAATACAAAACTGGGCCAGAGACATAATTTATCGTTTGAATGAAAACAACAACAAATTATACAAATACAAAAATTATACAAATTATGAATGAAGTAGCCCTTTCTTGATAAAATCAGAAATAAAATTTCTATCTTGTTTTCAGTGTTTTCAGCAAGTCCACTGGGTGACTAACCTCTGACTGTGTTCACGGGACTCAGTTACTAGATGAGTTCATGCAGCATCCTGGTCTTGCTGTGTTCCATTCTAGGCATATAGGGATGCTATGACAGAAAGGAGTAGATACAAGGATGATTGACCGAAGATGGCTGCAGAGCAGGGGCAGATGGGCTAGTCACATTAGTGAGGGCAATGGAAGAAATTGGACCTCAACTCTCAGATCTGGGCTCCTGACCCACTCAGATTTTCCACGTGATGTTAGGGGATCTTCATTTCCAAACACTTCTCGAGGTGATCCTGATGAGGAACCAGATTTGGAAGGTTGATTAATCAATGAAAAGAAACCCCTCTGGTACTAGGATAACAATTAGCTAATGTCCTAATCTCAGGACAGTCTCTTCACCTGCCCACTGGCTTGGAATCTTAATACTAGACTGTGTTGTTTCTTTGATTAGGGTCGTCTTAGGGTTTTTATTGCTGTGAAGAGACAGCATGAGGACAGCCACTCTTGAAAACATTTAATTGGAGCTGGCTTACAGTTTCAGAGGTTTAGTCCATTATCATGACAGGACATGAAACATGCAGGCAGACACGGTGCTACAGAAACAGCTGAGAGTTCTAGGTCTTAATCCACAGGCTGCAGAAGCAACTGAGCGTAGTTTGAGCATAAGAGACTTCAAAGCCCCTCCCCACAGTGACACACTTCTCCAACAAGACCACACCTATTCCAACAAGGTCACACCTCCCTACAGTGCCACTCTATATGGGGAATATTCTTACCACAAGGAGCAGATGAGCCTTGCTGGCTGGTTGGCTCACACTGTACCCCCGGTTATTTGAATAGATGTGTATATAGGAACCAAGGCTCTGCTCAGTGTAAACCCACCACTTTTCTCTCTGGAGAACTGTTTAAAATCATCACCTCCCACAGACTGTGGAGCAAGATGTATAACAGGGGGAACACTGGTAGAGAGACACAGTTGCTGACAGGCTTTTTAATTTTTCCATTTGTAGGCTCTGAGTGTGTGTGAGCATAATCCACATGCATCCTTTAAGCATACTCTTCTTAGTAGTCACCACACTCACTCAGAGTCTTGGTCTGGCATTTTCCATTCCTAATGGTTCCTACTCCATTGTTTACCCCATCTTCATTCTTTTTAACTCTGATCAAAGTCTAATGTTAGCTTTCAATTTCCCATTTCTCTCTGTCTTCCTTCCCAAGTGTATTTATTTGTCTTGTTACCACTACAACATGCCTAACAGGAGCAACTTCCATGGAGAGGAGTTTACTTTGGCTTAAGGTTTAGGGAGAACAGTTCGTCACAGTGGGAGAGGGGCATGATGGAGGGAACATGGCAGAGAAAGTCACTGGGGCCCCTCACTTCGTGGATAACCAGGAAGCTGGGCGATCAAGATGCAACCAGAGAGGTTATCACTCTCAAGGCCGATCAGCAGGGACCCAGACTGTTTCCACAACTCCCTCAAACAGTGCCACCAACTGGGAACCAAGTGTTAAATACAGAAGCCTATGGGGGACATTTGATATTTAAACTGTAGTACCAAGATTGCCTAATTCTGCAACTAAAAGATAACTCTAGCCTTATTCCTCTGCCAAGACCTTGTAAGTTGAAGTCCACATACTCTAGCCCACCTAAAAGATGTCCCAGTACCACATTCAGAGCTGCTATCTATTTACTTGTCCAATAATGACTTGTGTCTACTTTTTGCAAGGCATTGAGATAACAAAGATGAGCGAGCAGCTCGGCGTGCTGACTCTGCTCCTTCCACAGTCATTTCCCACTAATGTCCCTTTCTCTTACCCATCTTTGAAGACAAAATGCCACCCAAGCACAATGCCTTCCCTCCTTTCTGGATACTTTCCTAATATCAACAATGAGAAATGACCTGTTCCCTTGGGATCCTCACAATGTAGCTTGGCTATTGACACATTGATTTTCTGTTACTCTATATTCATCACTAAGGGTAGGAGCTAGCTAACCCTTATTCTTCTGCAGCTCATCTAGCAGTGTCCAACAGCAAAGATGTGCTTGATAAATATAGCTTTATTCAGTTAGGGTAAAGTCATTTTTTTTTTAAATTTATGTTACATATAACCATGAAAATAAATAAAATGAAACACAGAAACTCCTCATAATTAAAAGAAGTGTGTGCCAGAGTTTTCGACAACAAAGATCCACATGCTTGGTGGGGCCAAGTCATAACTGAGGTGTGGCTGTCCTCTCCTCAGGCTGAACACAGCCAGCTCTTAAATGTTGTCTATAATCACTTTCTAGAGGGTTTGGGCTCAGGGGCCTGGGTGGCCTGTATAGGAGCCCACCTTGTATAGGAGAATTACTTTAGAGTTTACAAGCAATGATTGTAATTTTTTTGTATATGCTTTAATAAATAAAGCTTGCCTGAAGGTCAGAGGACAAAACCAGCGACTAATTAGTCATAGGGCCAGGCAATAGTGACACACACCTTTAATCCTAGCACTAGGAAGGCAGAGACAGACAGATCTCTGTGAGTTCAAGGCCACCCTGAGTTTCACAAGATTAATTCAGTCTAAAAGATTGAACAGAGCCAGATGGTGATAGCTCCCATCTCTAATCCCAGTACTTGGGAGTCACACACCTTTAATCCCAGCACTTGGAAGGGTGAGACAGGAAGTGATATGGCTGGGCAGAGAGATGAATGTAAGGTGGGTGGAGACAGGATCTCTGAGACATTCAGTCTGAGAATTCGTAGAGCCTGGATCTCTCTTTTGGCGGAGGAGGTGGTAAGATGAAAAGTGGGTGTGGCTTGCTCTAATCTTTCAGCATTTACCTTGATATCTGGCTCTGGGTTTTTATTATAAGACCAATTAGGATTTGTGCCACAAATGACTGACTTTTTTTTTTAAAAAGAAACAACTAGTTTCAAACAGGGAGCAGAAGAGTAAAAAGTCTAGACTGGCTAGACTTTGTATTTATGGATTAATTTTATTATCTTTTACTTATTATGTGGAGGAATGTTTTAATAAATTAGCAAGGGCTCAGAAATCTTCTTCAATGTATTCCTATGGGATAAGGGTCCTGGACAACGACAGCTCTCAAGATGCACTTGTGAGGGTTATTAGTGACATTCAGTCCAGACCTCCATGATTAACATGAAGAGGAATGAAGCATTGCAGGAGCAGAGAAAACTAGTAAACACGCTGAGCACCAAGAGGAAAGAGACCAGAGACCCTGCTCCTTCCCTACTCTTCCCTCTTTTGTTCAGACCTGGGGATTGAACTCAAGGCCTTATGCATCTACCACTGAGCCACAGCTACAGATTTCTAGCTCCTGTTCTCTCTCTCTCTCTCTCTCTCTCTCTCTCTCTCTCTCTCTCTCTCTCTCTCTCTCTCTCTCTCTCTCTCTCTCTCTCTCTTTCTCTCTCTCTCTCTCTATGTGGGGAATGTCAGGGGACAACCTCAGATGTCCATCCTCACCTTCCAGCTTGTGAGATAGGCTGTCTTGCATGACTGGCTGTAGTGCCTGCATATGCAGGGCTAGCTGCACCGTGAGCTCCTGGGATTCTCCCTTCTTGCCTGGGTGTACCAGAATTGCAGGTGTGTACTATTACAGGCAGCTTTGTGGGGCTTCTGGGAACTAGAACTCAGTTCCTCAAATTTGCATAGCAAGGGCTTTAACCACTGAACCATCTTCCCAGTGCCGGTAACCCCCAGCTCATCTTTTGAGATTCATTAAGTTTGAGTGATTGCTAGAAGCAGCTGATAATATTTAAAGTCTTTCTTTTAAATAACCCTCATCCAGAAACCATTGTGAGAAAATCTGAAGATTAGGAAATATAAGCACTTATTTAATGTCTACCTGCCATGCTTAAAACATCCAAACCTTTATAAACTGCATGCTTTTCTGTTGATGAAATTAGGTACGTAAAGCTACATTGTACAAACACAATAAAACAGTGAGATTACTTAACTGGGTTGTTTCATTGGAAAATACATGATTATTCACTTATGATTGGTAAGTACAAAAACAAAAATAAAATCAAGCCCATCTTTTTCCTATAATTCAGCACCCTCTCCATACCCCTAGGTTCATTCCTTCATTTTCTTCTCTTGGGATTTTAGAGCTAAAAGTTTTTTTTTTTGTCTTTTCATATATTTTTTTTTTTGCAAAAATGGCCCCCAAACTTAGATTTAACAAATCATCGCTGTGAGCTAACCCACATTCGAATCTAGAAAATGCATTTGGTATTATCCTTCTCTGTTCACATATATTTGAAGCAAATTACATCAAATTGTATTTGAAATACCAAACTGGCATTAATGGAAGCTTTTTTTTGCTCCAGGCACCATTTTAAAATAGATGAGCATAAAAATGCAGACTGCACCATTAAGTTTATATGAAACTGGTGAGAATAAAAATCACCATGTAAGTTCTAATAAGATGTGTTTTTCATTCCAGTTTAATAACCCAAGACTATATTCATCTTGCAGTATAATAAATATACAGAGAGGAATGGATTCTTTTGTTGGCTTAACATATTGAGGCCCCTCCCCTACCCCAGCCCCCCAAGAAGATAGAGTTTTCTGGGAAGCTGGGTAAAGAAAATTCCTTAATATGGCAGTGCGGAGTATTATTATCATAAATAATTAATGTGCACAGCAGAAGAAAGCCGAGCTTCATTAATAATTCTTATTTTTAGTTGGCATAAGCTAGAGGTGCTGTGTCTTCTTTCATCCTATCTGTGTCAATTTCCTTGATTTTAATTTAATAGATGTTAAAAAATTTAAAGGTGTGGTACACTATGCGGTGGGTTTTTGTTTTTGACTAAATAACATCCTCCATTGCTAATCTTTACCTGTGCTGATATTTTTAGAAATGGAAGAAAGGAAGGAAGAGAAGGAGGGACAAAGGGAGGGAGGGAGGGAAGAAGGAAGGAAGGAAAGAAGGAAGAGATAGAGGAGGAAGAGAGAGAGGGAGGGAGGAAGGGAGGGAGGGAGGGAGGGAGGGAGGGAGGGAGGGAGGGAGGAGAAGCCATAATGAGGCAAGGAATGTCAGTGCCTTCCATCTTCTGACATCTCTGGCACTGGGTACGATGTTCCTTTAATTCACACCCCCAAATATTAAGAGACTCTTACAGTGGCCTTGAGTGACTACTGTCACCTGTTTCCAACTCAAGGGCTTCTACCTTCCAGATGGTGAGAACAGGAGTTCTCACTGATACAAGCTTGTGGTTGACTCCATCATTTGCCAAAGCCTGCACATCTTTGGTAACAGGCATTCGTGTTAGTTTAGCCCGAATGTAGCTGAGTGTTCCTCCAAGCAGAGCAAGGGAAGAAACAGAATCTGCCACTGAGGCCAGATGGGCTGCACTCTCCAGTCAAGATCAAGGAGCAGCCACAGCCTTCCAACATAGGAGGGGTAGGCTACGAGTGGACCAGTCATTCACTAGGATTTCAGGGACTGGGGTGGTGGTGGTAGGGAATAAAACCCAAAGGAAAAGAAATTGCAAGCACCTAGGGGAAAAATAATTCTGACATGAGATTATTTGAATCCCCAGTCTATGAATCTTTACACACTGTCATTGAGATGTTTGGTTAAGTTTACGGGCCCCTAATCTAGCTTGCCTTTACCTGGAAGGTATCTAGATGTTTTCATGTGGTTCAGCTAAGATGAGGATTGAAATCCAGGCTGCACAGACAATACTATCTGAGATGCCTCCAGGACTCAGCTGAACCCCTGGACAAGCAGTGGTGTTCCTGAAACTCACTGCCATTGCGACATGGGCGTGGCAATCCTTGTGACTTGTTCAGATTTCCACAGCCACATCTGTCACTAGCCAGAATCCGAGCTTGTGCCCCAGCCAAGTCCATTTGTTGAAGGGGGGTGGATTTTGAACTCCCTGATTCACTTCTCCAATGTAAAACTACTTACTAATTGGTAAAATGTCTTTCAGTTATGGAGCAGCTACTATGTATCTCCTTAATCTTCAGAGCAGTCTCAGAATGAAAATTTAGCTTACTAAAAATAACATTTATGTGCCCATAAAATATAAAAAAATATTAATGGTTTAAGAAATTTGGTAGTTGTCCGTGTCTGGTCATATCCCATTCTAAGATCTTTTCCTACTGTTATGGCAAACATCCTAACAAAATCAGTTTAGGGATAGAGGACTCACAGTTCTGGGTTTTCTGCCACTGCAGGGGAGTCAAGGCATCAGGGCACATCACATCTGCTGTCAAGGGCAGTGAGCAGTAGCTCAATGCATACACGCTGTGCTCTGCTACCTTCTCTATCCATAGAGTATAGACCCCCTTCCTAGGGAATGGTACAGCCCGCAGTAGGCAGGTCTCTCCACCTTCCCTCATTGGGACACCCTGTTCAGGTGATTCTAGATTATGTCAAGCTGACAATTAAAACCAACCATCACGCATGACTCAAAAGATTTGTAAAAATCAAAATAGATGTTAGATTTATTTGGAAATACGAACCTATGCCTCTATAGTATACACACCCACCCACCCGCGCACACACACACACACACATACACAGACAAAGACACACAATAAATACATATAAAAAATAGAATATAAAGCAAGGTTAATCTGGTGTCAGAAATTCATATTACCGTATGATGTGGACATTGCCCTTAGCCCTGTTGCTCACTCCTAAGTCAGGAGTTGACCTTTAGTGTTAGGCTATCATCTCTAATCTGGTCTGGAGCCTGTCTTGCAGCAGGAAGAGGAACATTTTCAGAGAGCGGAAGACTGCTTTAGGATCAGCCTCTGGATTCCTCTTCACCTCACAGGGACCTTTTAATTGCAGACTCGCATCTTTTTTTAAAAAAGTTTTTGGTCTGTTTGTTTATTATTTTTATTTAGTTACTTTGTCTTTTCAAGACAGGGTTTCTTTGTATAGCCTTGGATGTCTTGGAACTAGCTCAGTACACCAGGTTGGCCTCCAGCTCACAGAGATCCACCTGCTTCTGCCTCCCTAGTGCCGGGATTAAAGGTGTGCACACCGGACAGACTAAAAGTTTTATTTCTTTATTTATATTTAAGAAGTTATTTTTCCCATACCTACCACTGCTCCCCTTCCCCTCCTCCCAGCCCTCCCTGAGCCTTCCCCACCCTATTCCCCCATTCATTCTCTAGGGAGAGCAGGAGTCTCAAGGTGCCGACTGAGTCCTGTCAGTATGCCTGTCATCTGTGCGGGTGTTCAGGCGCTCATGCTCAGCTCTCCACTCGCTATTCTTCTGAGGACGGTTATTGCATGAATTCTATTTGGTCTTATAATAAAAACCTCGAACCAGATATTGGGGAAAAGCCTAAAGATTAGAGAGACCGAGAAACAAGCCACAGCCACTTCTCACCTAGCCAACTCCTCACAAATCCTCAGACTTAATGTCTCTGAGTCCCTCAGCTGAGAGGGAAGGGGGCACAGGCGAACTCTCTCTGCCCAAGCTACCTCACTTCATGGTTTAACCTTCCTAGTGCTAGGGTTAAAGGTGTGTGCCACCACCACCTGGCTCTGTTTGACCTTGAACTCACAGAGATACAGAGGATCTCTGCCTCCTGAGTGCTGGGATTAAAGGTGTGGGTCACCACTCCCAGACCTTCACCTTGGTTCTGTCCTCCCGATTTTCAGACAAGCTTTAATAAATACACAATATATCACCACAGGTGGTGGTGTTTGAAACCAGACATTCTGAACAGTAAGAGTGACCCCTCCTCTTGTTCAGGGCTTGGAATGCAGTTTTACCCAGAAGAAAATGTGTATGTGGATAGATCCATGTACTGTGAAGGACACTTTGTCCCTTTAGGTCAGCTGGGAGCATGCTTCTTTCTGCTCCTTACCAACCTGGTACCGTTGTTGCTTGGTCTTATGAGCCGTACCAATTAGAAACCAATTGGTATTTGCAATGTTTAGGTTGGCCTGGACACTGTGCTCCTCCCCATGTGGAAGGTCATCCCCTTGTGCAGTGCCACAATTGAGCACCTGTTTGACACATTCCTTTGGGTAGGTGTCTCTTGCAAGGACATCTGTCTCCCCATCTCTCCTGTTCAGTGCCACAGAGAGTTACATGACCTCCCTTGAGGAACCACTTAGCATTTCTATGGCAGAGTCCAAAGAGACAAACACACCTGTGTTTTAGTTGTGTGCTTGCAAGGATAAAACGCTTTTGTTTAACACTTCAGGGTCGATAATTGTCAAGGGAGAAAAATGATATAGGAGGTGAAAGTTGCCAGCCAGGTAGTCTCAGTATCCACACTGAAACACAAATAAATTCAGCGGAGCCTCCGGCCTGCTCCTGCCTTCTCTGGCCCAGCTGTGCTCTTTGCATTGCGAGGTATTGGGTATTTGATTACTCACTGTAAACTTTTGACTGGAAGTCCAAAGGTTGGTCTGAGAAGGTGTGAATGTAGTAGTACATGTGAAAATTCTGACCTCAGAAACACACACAGGAGTCCCGAAGAAATGTGTATCCTAAAGTATCAGTGCCAAACCAGGAAGAAAAAGTGTGAGCGAGGCATGGTGGGTGGAATACAATCTGGCTTGGCCACACATGAATATGATCAAAATATTTTCTATACAATTCTTAAAGGATAAATAAAAACATGAGCTTAAAAATCCTTACCTAAAAGCATTTGTCTGATGATTGACGCGAGGGGCAGAATACCTAAATCAGAGTTCAAATATCTATTTTTCTCTCTCTTTATTATTTAAATAGGGTTTCTTGTGGCTTAAGGTTGGCTTTAAACTTGCTGTGTAGCTGAAAATGACTGTGAACTGATTCTCCTGCTTTGACCTCTCCAATGTTGGATTACTTGTACTCACGTGTCCAGCTTCTGTAGTACTGGAGACCCACCCCAGGACTTTGTGCGTGGTGAGAAAGTACTCTACCCATTAAATTGCATCCTTAAGACCCAGAGTTCAAACCTTGTTTGTGCCTTTTACTGACTGTATAATCCTGGGCATTTCCTACTTTACCTCCTCTGTAACACAGGGATGCTTTTTGAGATGTGGTAAGAATTAAAAATAAACACTCAAAAAAATAGTTTAAGTAGTTCATAATATTTATCAGATACTCAGTAACATCAGTTATTATTACTATTTCAATCACACATTTTAAATATATGAAACACAACACAATTTCCACTTAATCTTTCTTGGGTGATAGATTAGGTCTATTTTGGAGCCACACTGCCAATCTGATAGGTAGGTCATCCTCAGTTTAAACTGGCCCTCACTGTAGGATGTGAACCAGGCCAGTACACTGATGTGTCCTCCAGTGGTCACCTGACTCCCCCCAAATGAAACTATATTCACTGTCAATGGATTAATTTATAATGAGTCCTAACTTCTGTCACAATGAAAGCCAGATTTAGATTGCTTGATCAATATATTCTCTTCTTTTATTGGGAAACCAAGTTAAGATTCCAGGGCTGGCTTGTGAATCTAGGGAACTGAATCATCTCTGGGGTATTTTTATGGAGTGCTGGTGACTAGGAAACTGTCTGTGGGCATCAGGCTAAGGCCACAATTTCCATGTTGTGGTCAGCTTTCCTTTGCTCTACAATGTAAGGGGTGGGGATGTTCTTCCATGTGCACCTCCAGGTTTCCATTTACAGCCATGTCCTTTGGTCTCCTTGGCATGTCCAATAAGCCCTCAAACGCTAAGCCACAGGACTGTCTCTTCCAGCAGGACATTGCACTAATGACCTCAATGGCCAGGATCAAAATGCCCAGAATCATGCATTCAGGAGAATTCCCTTCTCTTCAAAAGGTGTCACTTCTGACATTTCCTGTCTGGGTAATTGTTTTGGTTCCCATCTGACCTTTTGATTCACAGCCCATGTGGCTTGTCTATCATCATTTCAAATACCAACTATCATTCTTTCTGGTAAAATCAGAAGTGCCATGTACTAGATTATTTTGTTCAATAAAATTTCAGATAGAGCTGGTTGACTCTATCTTTTAAAGAAGTCAATAAAATAAAATCCTCTAAGGCAGTCCAGAAAACGACTTATTACAGAAGCAGGCCGATACAAACAAGGAAGGGACAACATGCCAATTTTTTTTCTTGCTTCTTTCCTGGTGTTTTGAAACAGGATCTCATGTATCCCAGGCTGCCTTTGTACTTGCTGAGGATGGCCTTGAACTCCCCCCATCTTTCCGCCCCTCCCCCCAAGTGCAAGGATGTATAGATACTACAAGCACAGAGATCACTCTTAAAATAACTTGGGGCCTGTTGACCAGCTCATTTGCTTCTATTCTGTTTAACAATGGAACATCATAAGCACCCTGTCCCCTACTTCCGAAAAAGAAAAAAGCCTTACTCCAGAAAATTTGCTCCGGAAAGGATGTAGCTAAAACAGGGTTTTGACAAAATCTATGTCCTAAAGTGTTTCGTTTTTGATTAAAACATATCACACTTGAGAAATGATTGAACAACTGGTTGGAAGTCACAAAAATATTAACTCTAATGAGCTCATTTAAATAGAAGCAGACGTGCCACCCCGCTGGTTGTCAAAGTTTTCAAAGACGGTTTCTCTCCAGTAAGCAGGGTCCTGCAGACGGTGTCCATCTGTCTGGGAGAGCATTTGACGCTCGGGAGGAAGTGCTGCTGCGGAAGCACCATTTGGAGGTATTGATCCCTTGATTGCTTGGCTGTCTCAGTGGGGAACCAGAGTAGCAATGGGCTCAGACAGGACTCGCCAGTGCCAAGAACATTTTTTTTTCTTTTTAAAATTGGATTCATAGGTGGTTGGGATGAAAATAAAATCATGCTTAATAAAGATGCCCTCTTTGAATGGCAGAACAGACTTCTGTAGCTCCCAAGGCTTTCTTGGTCTCTTCTCTTACCATAGTAACCAAGCCCTTGGCCTTGGTCTCCAAGGAGAACTCTGAGACAGAAGGTCTATATAGACTAGCTTCAGTGGTTGTCACTGATGAATTAGACCAATCACAGTAACCCTTAATGGTAAGATGTTGGATGAAGCTGTCCGTGTCATCACACTCCTATTTCCTTAAAGGTAGAACTCCAGGGGAGGAATGAAACTTGGCTTTCCTAGTTGAAAATGAAAGAATCGAAACCTTTTCATAAGATCTTTGAACTTCATGCTCACACTTTCTTTGGAAAAGAAGAATCCCTTAACTATAAAGTCATAGTTTGCAAATTGAAATAGAAAGAGGTTGGTTTGGAGACTACTAAAGAGGCAGCTTTGTGTGTTCTGCTTGGGGGTCTTTGCTACCATATGGAGGGTAGTAGGCTGAGGTACTTATCAGTGTTGGCTGAATGACTAACCCATGAAATACCAAGTTCCTTGTCACTATCCCAAATAGCTGGTTCATGGGCATTATGGTTCATAGAGAGCTGTGGAATGAAATATGTGAAATAATATCTAATATCTAATGGAAATAGCTAAAAGGATATATACTAAACAACTTGGGTACGGACATACTCATGAAGAAAAGAGAATGTGAAATGATATACATGTAAGATCTTTTGACATGTTTTATTTATATTATAGTGAATTTGGCCTCAGGTAAAGTAGAGAGACTGTGGTGACCATTGCTTTTCTTCATCCTTTCCATGATTGTTTTGATTAGAGTTATATATGAGAGGAGAATTAAGTAAACATATACAATTTTGTTTCATGGAGCTGTTGTTATTGTTTCTGACATATGTTCTCAGTACGTAGTCTGGCTAGCCGGGGGCTTCCCATGCTCCTGTCATAGCCTTCTGAGTGCTGGGATACAGGTGTGCACTCTCACACCTGGGATCACAGACATGCACCTTCATACCTGGGATTACAGGTGTGCACCTGGCTTCTTTGGCACTTTTTTTTTGGAGGAACATGCAGAAAATTCTTGTTCAAAACATGAGCACCCACATTTACCTAGTAGCCATCCACATTGGTTGAGACATAGTGGGCTTGGATTTTTAGCTGCTTTTCTGCTTTTTATGACTCCTTCATCACCCCAGAAAGGCTTCTTCCTACAAGGCAAGTCACACATGCTTTTTCCTGGCTCAGCTTAGAAGTTGTATAAAAATAAGATTGTCCGCTACAGCACCCACACCCGGTTCCCTTGTCAGGCCACATCACTTCCTGGGTGCAGATACCAAACACCCTATGCAAGCTTTCTTCTTATCCAGAGCAAGGCTGTATTGACCTCACCTATTCACAGACTTTCATTAGCTAAACTTCCAAAAGTGGGGCTCTTCTATGTTGTAAGAGGGACTTTAAAGTCCAGCCTCTATGGGAATTGGTGTGGATGTTCTTCCAATACCAGAATAAGGTCTACTGTATGACTCAGCTGGAAGTAATAGACTCCTGAGTGTCAACATGTCAGAAAGACACTTGTATGTCAACAGACTTATGTGTTCAACAGTGTCGGCCTGGATAAGAACAGCTTGGTTATAAGCACAGTGGAATTCAGTTTCAATAAGGAAAAAATAAAGTTGTATCCTTTTTAGGAAAATGGATGCAAGTAGAAATAACTACATCAAGGGAATGAAGCCAAACTTAGAATAAGCCTATTTTCTCTCACTGTGGTCCCTGGGTTCTATACAGTCACATAAAATCCAGAATAAGTAGCAAATGAAAGTCTGTGAAATTGTCTAGGGAGACAAAGAGGGCTAATGGGGGCAGAGGGAGAGGTGGGGGTGGGCGGATGGGGGAGCACCATGTTCAATAGATGATATATACCCGCATCGAGCGGGAAAAACATCGAGCTAGTTAAAGAAAGCACCAAGAAAATAGTATTTATATTGCATTTTTAAGTTATCCTTGCATTTTTAAATTGTTATATAATTTTATTGTTTATATAAATCTTTGTCATAGTATTTTTTTTAAAAGAAATATTGAGTTTCTGAGTATTTTACATTTTAGCTAACATGGGTGTGCTGTTTATATTTGCTTGGCATATGGCTGTCTATGTAACAAGTGTGTGGTGGATTTCTGCACTATGAGGACCCAGCATTGTTGGAGAAGAGGCTGGGGGTGCAGGCTTTGAGGCAGAGCTGCGTAGCTGCCTTCAGTCTTCCCCTGTTTTTAATATTAAAAGATATGGAGAGAAAGAGGACAGAACACAGCGTTCTGGGAGAGCAGCAATCAAATGCCTAAAGCTAATGTTTACTTTTTGGAATGTTTTATGAAGGCATTGCTTGGAGATGAGAGAGAGGACCTAATAACAGCCTTTCGGATACAGAAATAGAAAAGCAGAGCAGACATAATAATTGAATTTGGTTTGGATGGTCAAAATCTGTGTGATCTTACAGCTGTATTTTCTAAACCATGTGCTTGACTTTCATACATGGTCTACGTTTTGTTTCCTTTGCCCATTGCAGCATTTGGAAATGCCTAATTGCTCTGTGAGCCTGCCAGTTTTCCTTTGTTTCTAGCTTTTTTTTTTCTCTTCTTCTTTTCTTACCACTGAAGATGCTTTGCCTTTGTTACTTCCTGGTGCTACAGTCCTCCACCTAAGGAGGTAGCAGGGGGTTTGGGTCAAAGAACGCACTAAAATTATTTTCACAGAAAAATATATGAAAGAATAAATGACTGTGGCTGATCCCTCTGGAACTAAGGTTCATGGCCACTTGCCCTTTGCCCTGCATAAGTCAATGCAGTGCTCACACCAGGTGAACCAAAGGCAGGCAAAGTTGCCATTGTTCTTCAAGATTATTCACCATTTGGGTCCTGGGGCCTGAATTCCGCAGTGATGTTATAATCTGACCTAAATTCCAAGTCCTGATTGCGTGCTTTATAAACATTGGTACCAAAGTCCATTTTTGGAGTTATTCAAGAATTACCATGCATCCCAATAGACATTCATTTGACCTTGGGTGGCTGTAAAAAAAAAATATTCCATGGCCTTGCTATAATTTAATATTGTTCCCTAGTGTTTATGTTATGAGTTTGGTACATCTGTGAGTTCCTAGGATGACTCTCGAATTGGACACTCAGTCTAATATATGTGGACTTGCCTAGGCATGCAATATTAAGAAAATAAAATATCCATTTTGGTTGGATTCATTAAACACACACACATACACACACACACACACACACACACACACACACACATAAAACTGTGTCTTCTTCACTCTGTTTCTTGGCAGCCCGGAGAGAACTAGCCTCTAATATTTAAATAAGATGTTCATTAAGTATTTCCAAATTTACCATCTCATTTGATCTATATAATCATTGTGTGAATTAATATGCCATTTCCTTAGAACACTTGAGGAACTCGGGTCAAAACTGACCAATAAAAGAGAGAACTTGTACAAAGAGCTACTTGGGAGGTTATCCATTCATTTAATTCCTTCCTTCATTCACCAGCGCTTGTTGAACATGTATTACGTGTCAAGAATGATGTTAAAGGCTAAAAATACAACCCAAGTCACATTCTCTAGGAGTGTGCTATCTAGAGAGGATGCCAGCTACATGTTAAAAATTTAATAATTTCTTAATTGCAGGTGCGAGATATGCCATGAAGGAAGAAAGTAATGGACAACAGGAGAGCACACAAGAGAGACTTAGACTAACCAGGCAGCTGCAGGAAAGTGTATCTCCTCCAACTAGCTTAAGAAGTAAGAATCTTACTGAAAAGCTGGGGTCTAATTGAGTGACGGGATATTTGACTAGTATGTACAAAGCTCTAGGTTTGGCACTACAGACGGATGAGGGTGAGGGAGGGAAAGAAGGAGTGGGTGGGGGAGAGGGGAGAGAAAGAAATATCAGGAGCTTTAGAAGAGATGAGCAAGCAAGCTTGAGTACAGCTGTCGGGAGCCAGCAAAAGCCCCCAAGCCATTAGAAGATGACTCTGGTAGAAACGTCACTGTCACTGCTGACTTCTCTTGTCGGCCAGGAGGCATCTATGGTGGCAGCCCACCTGTTTTATGTTTTCCAAGTAGGCCCCGTGTCCAAAATAGTCTACAGTCTCCTCAAACAGCACCATCCTCTGAGGACCATTTGTTTAAATACGTGAACTGGTGAAGGGTGTACTACACTAAAATTGTAATACTTCACTTAGTTGCATTTATATTTGAGAAAGAATGTAGAAGAATTTAAGATGTTAGGTGAAAGTAAGCATATCTGCAGGAAAGAACATTCCGGGTGTTGCTGATAGCTCATTGGGAGGTTCTAATGCAGAGTGGAACTTCAGGCATTGGAGTTACTGGAATAAGACCAAAATAGCTGGAATATAGCAAGGTGTAAACAGGGGTCCTGGAGGACTTCCAAGGGAAAGGACATCATGTTTTGTGAGGTCTGTGGGAAGTCGGTTTAACCTCCTTAAGAGTGACCTATTCTCCTCTTCTTTCTACTCTTCCCCATAAATCTGTAATGCTAAAGTGTCAATTCTCTGAATTCACTTTTCTTAAAAAAAAAAAAAAAAGAAAGTGAGTATGACGGATAGTTATTGTCATTGTCACCTTGGAGGATCACTTGAGGGTGCACATTAAAGGATCTTAAGAATAGTATTCAATTCTTTTCACTTTTGATTTCTGAGCTCTCAACAATCTTAAAATATTTGAGAAAACGCAGTGGCTATCTTGGGTTCATATACTCTAAAATTTCAAATGGATAGTAATATTATTTTTTACATGTATAAATTCATGTTTTCTTTATATTTTGTACAAATCCAGACAGTTTCATATTCTTTAATTTTAAGGAGGATGTCAATAGAATGTAGTTCTGAAGCCATTTTAAAGTCCACAATAGTTTTGATTTTAGGTTTTACTTTATTAAAGCGTGTGTGTGTGTGTGTGTGTGTGTGTGTGTGTGTGTGTGTGTGTGTGTGTATAAGAGAGAGGGGGTGGCTAAGAGCTGTCCAATGTGTGCACTGGGAACTGAACTTGGGTCCGCTACAAAAGCAGTAAGTACTCTTAACCACTGAGTCATCTCTCCAGCCCCCCATTTTAAATTCTAATAATTTTTAATGGTCACTGACCTTGAAGATTTGCTAGGCTTTGGACAATCTGATGGCATTTTCGCAGAGCCAGGAGAGCATTTTAAACACCTTATGCCTGCCTTGAGTTGCGTGGGGGCACATCAATTCTGTATCTATGAGCTTTATGAGATCATGGATAATTATTTTTTGTTCTGTGAGCTTATTTAGTTTTTGTTGAGTGAATAACGACATTTGTTCTATAATGAAGACCAAGATAGTAAAGACCATCTCTCTCCATAAGTAGGATATTTTTGAGATGTTCTGAAGATATTGTGCCTTCTTAACGGTGTTCCTCTTGTTCTGAGTGCTGGGAGAGATCAGTGTAGATTGAGAATCCAGCCCTTCCACAGATGACATCAGACACAGCAAAGCAGTAGCAGAGTAGATATTTATGTAACTGTTTGTAGGAATGCTTCAAGACCCAGAACATTTCCTCTATGGAGGGAGGGGATGAGGAAAAGGTCTCATTTGGAAACCATAAGGGACATACATATTTTGTGGAAAGTTAAATTTATTTACACAAGCATAAAGGCTACAGTAGTTTGTGGGGTTTCAATTGACAGACTGTCTTAAATTGAGCTGCCCAAAGTGTTCCTTCTCATTGTGTGGCACAAGATGCTGTCCCGTTGAGATCAGGAAAGACTAGGTGATGTTCAGAGTTTAATGAACCAACCAGTGGGTAGTGCTTATCTGTATTTTCTGATCTCTGTAATATTCTGCTGAGCTCATGTTTGTTGTAAAAAAAATACTTCCAGCATAGCTTGTCACTCCTTGTTCTAAAGGAGCAGTTTTATCTGCCTTGTAAATGATGTCATAGTGCATCACCAAACAGCCAGTGGTCCTCAGAGGCTTCTCCATGCTGACTGACATTTCTCCATCTGGCAGGAATTGCTTCCTTGGGAGGTCTCTTGAGTTGTGTGGGAATTTCTTTTGGATATTTCTGTGTTTAATTACATGGATAAACCTAATCTCTTCTCATGGCCCTTTACTCTCAAGGAGAAGAAAAACGTAACCATGTCCCAATTTATCAGATATTTTATTTTACTGAGATGTAATTTCATTTGATGTTATAGTACCCAAGGGTACATGCACCATTCATTAGCTAAGAACATATGCTTCTCTGATTTATTGCTTTTGACAAATAAGGCTGAATGTTCTCCTTCAGTAAATGAATGGGCAAACACACTATGATCCATTCCTGAAATAGAATTCAACAATGAAAACAGACAAACTATCGATTCACACAATACAGAACAGATAAATGTCAGACTCAGTTTGCTAAGTGAGAAAAGCCAGACCAAAGCTAACTAATGCATAATTCCATATGCATAGTATACTAGAAATGTAAAACCATAGTGATGTGAACCATGCCGGTAGATCCTAGGGCCTTGGGTCAGGGAAGGGGATTAGCTGACTGTACAAAGGTAGCAGGAGGGATGGGGATGATGGGTATATTCTCAACCTGAGCGTGAGTACACAGATCTACATTGTCAAAGCCAGAACACTAGATTCCAGCAAGAAGATTTAATTCTACATAATAAATTAATGTAAACTTGCATAAAGTAAATCTTACATCAAATTAAATGATAGGAAGACAATCACCAGCTTTAAGTGGAAGCCATTTTTTGTAGAGTATGGGGTAGAGCTGAAGCCTGCCAAGGTATGTAAAGTTAGAATTTAAAGTTGTATTTTTCAAATTATGTTCTGAGGAATACAGACACATCTAAATACATCATTAGATGATTTTTTAAAGGGGTTTCTCCCTGGCTGAGGACAGTTCTAGGGAGTGGGGAGTTTTCTTTAAGGGTATGGCCAGTGGTAGATTGACCATGGTCTCATAGATGGCCCCATCCCTATAAGTATATGAGTATCACAAATTGGATTCATGATAGGACATGAAGTTGAGAGGCAGTGAGGACAGGAGATGGATCTGGGAGGAGTTAGGGACAATTGCAATCAAGATACATTGTATGCATGTATAAATTTTTTTAAAAATTAATAAAGATATCACATTTTAAAAAATGATCACACCTGTAGGCCCAGTAGGCTCGGTAGCCGAAGGCTGGAAGTCCATTCTCATTTCAGTTCACTAAGCATTTAATACCAAAGGGTATCTGGATAAATAAATATTTTACAACTAATAATAAAGGGGGTTCCAGATGTTCCTTCATGGAAGGATTCAAATAAATTTGAGTTAACTTATAATCATAATTTTATTCTGGTTTCTTTTTTCGGTACTGGTGGTTGAAGCTAGAACTTTGCGTGTGCTAGGGAGGCATGACCGACCATTGGGATGTTTTCCTAGCCCCAGCCACTTTGGGGAGAGAATATATTCTATTCTCAGGACTGACCAGTTCATACTTGTTTTTTTTTTTGTTGTTTTGTTTTAGGAAATGCATTCCATGTTTATCAATTTTCTCCTTGTTGGTGTGTTCTGTCTCAGAATGAACCTACCTTCTTACAGTCTCTTCCTGTCATCTTTCCCTTTACTTGGGGTCAGCGCGCAGCTCATCAACACTGTACTACCTCAGCAATGTGGTGGTGGAGAGATCTTCCTGGGGGTGATTCATGAAGATATCCCTCAACTCTGATTACAGCTCCTAAAATATAGGGCTTGGGAGGTCAAGAGAGATGGCACAGAGGCTAAGAGCTTCTTCCATACATGCATGCGCAGACACAGACACAGATACAGACACACACAGACACACAGACACACACACAAACACACACACATACACACACACATACACACACACACACACACACACACACACACACGTTGTGTACGGGTGTTTGCATCCCGATACCTTGCTTGTGTAATATTTTATCTCACAACTGACACCTAACAGATTCTTCACAATTGACACCTAACAGATTCTTTTCCTCTCAGGGACAAAAGGTAAAACCCTTGGAATTGTAGACTAATGTCACCTTAAAAACAAGGTTCTAAAACAAATACTTATGATTTTCATCTTCTTGACAATATGGTTTTTTTTTTTTAATATTTCAACTTCCTTTTCATTCTACAGGTTACTCGGGTATTTTCAAGAAAATTTCATTATGGTTAAAAGTCACTTTCTATACTTTTGTGCCAAACAAATTTAACTATTTGGCTGAAAATATGGGATGGTAGCAAAATGGAGCAAGTACTAGGCAGATTCCCTGAACTTCTGGAAGAGTTGTAGGGTTCTATTCCAGTTAGCACGGTTCTCCAGACAGACTCGGACTCTTAGTCCTGTTCACTAGCTCATGTCATGTCCTTCTTGTTTCTAGAGGTCTGTGAAGACATCAGATTCACCTGAGAAGAGATTTCTCTTGCACTGACTCCTCTCCTCAAATTTTTTTTTAAAGGTATAGGGGTATTGTGTTGTTTCATGGTAAATAATTGTCCCACCCACTGGTTTAATAAAAAGCGCTGATTGGCCAAAGGCAGGCAGGAAGTGAGGGTAGGGCTACCAGACTAAGAAAATCTGAGAGCGGAGTGCCAGACAGAGCACCAGAGAGAAGCCAGAGGAAGCAGAGGACAACTATGCTGCTCTAAAGAAAGGTACCGAGCTGCATGGCTGAACAAGAGACAAGGGTTAGATGAAGGGTAGAGAGCTAGCAAGTGATATGCCTGAGCCTGAGGCTGATCAGCCAAAAACTATTGGAAGCATCTGTGTGTCTCTGTGGGACTGTAGGACTGCGGGTCTGCAGGTCTGTGGGTCCTAAACCTTGAGGTTAGGCCCGAAAGTCCGGGCCAGAAACACAATACCCCTACATATCCCCTTTTCTCTTTAAAACAAAAGGAACTCCAATTCTAAAATTCTTCTCCCCCCTTATCTATAACAGTTTATAAGCAACACTGTAAATAATATGTAGGGGTATTGTGTTGTTTCATGGTAAATAATTGTCCCACCCACTGGTTTAATAAAAAGCGCTGATTGGCCAAAGGCAGGCAGGAAGTGAGGGTGGGGCTACCAGACTAAGAAAAAGTCTGAGAGCAGAATAACAGAGAGAATGCCAGAGAGAAGCCGGAGGAAGCAGAGGACAACCATGCTGTTCTAAGGAAAGGTACCAAGCCACATGGCTGAACAAGAGACATGGGTTAGATGAAGGGTAGAGAGCTAGCAAATGATATGCCTGAGCCTTTGGCCGATTCAGCCAAAAACTATTGAAAGCATCTGTGTGTCTCTGTGGGACTGCCGGTCTGCTTTTCTGAAATTCATTGCCCAGGCCCTTCACTCTGCACTAAATACTTGAAGAAGTGACTTAGCCATGTAGAGATGTTACAGCATTCTCTGGTTTGTAGTCCAAGAAAGTGTTTAATTTCATTTTGACATCTGGATAGGCACATTTAACTAAACTGTGCATTTTGGAGTAGTTCCAAAGCACCTGAGGGTAGTTGCAGTGCCTTCGAGGTTTGCAGTAATGCAAAGATTTATATGCAGCATTTACCCCACGCTGGTTGCTCTTTTTCATCTTTTGATTTATATGCCCACTTGTGTTTTTTTTCAGTTGTAGGTAATGTTTTCATATCGGCCTCTACACATAGGAGTTTAGAGGACTCTCTTATGCCCTGCATATCCACAGTGTCCATCACAAAGTCACGCATAGCAATACGCTTAAGAAATGAGCTCCAGAATGTTCATTGCATTTGCAAAGACAAAAGTATTAAAAGCTAAGAGATACCCAGGGGGTGTTGATGTATTGAATTTTCAATCGTCTTAGTATTTCATAGACTTGAAAAGAAGAATCCTACATATCTCTGTGTGTATAGCTAACTCTCACTAGATATGGAAATAGCTTTAAGAAAGAAAGCGGCTCATTTCGATAGAGGTTTTCTTAGTTCCTGTGTAAGGTTTAGATTGGCCCAGATGACCTGGAATGTTGCTTTCTCTTCTCCCACTCACCATGGCCTGGCAAGCGCCATTCTCCTTAGGGATGCCAGTGGATGCTCGTGATCCTTTAATCCCATCCCATCCACTTTGTCTTTCCACCTGAGTTCACCTTAACCCTAAACAAAAAAAAAGTTTACCATCTCACCTTGATCCTATTTTTAAATATTTTTATCCTTCCTCCCTCCCTCTTTTCTTTCTTTCTTTCTTGCTTGTTTTCAGGAATAAGCATTACCATGTATTTTATGAGGAAAGTGGGTGGTGTGTAAAGTAGATGGGAATCATTGAAACTGATTGAGGGAAATGGTGGGGGAAATGGTGTCTCTATAATGTCAGTGTGCTTGGTCAAGGAGCACCTTGGAAGCTGGTTGAAACCTTGGCTGGTGTCTTCAGCACCATCTGTGTCGCCTAGGAAGTCGAAGTCAGGGAATTGGACCTCCAGCCATTGGTCTTCTTTTGGCAAAGCTGATAAAAACGGGACTTTTCCAAAATCATATTCTCTTGATGAGGTAAATGTGCAAGAGAGTAGGGATTGAGCTAGACAGCCTGTGATTTCCAAACACCTGTTCTCCAATCCCTTTATTTTTGTTATTTTCTTGAGTGTTAACTGCCCCAAACTGAACTTGTACATTGTTGGGTTTCCTGGCTTGACTCTCAGCCCTTTGCAGGAAGAGCTGTGGATTCTTTGTATGACTAGTGTCTGGTTCATTAGCTAGCTTATGTCAGCACTTTAGTATTTGTTGAATGTTGGCTTTTCAGGCATGTTCAGTTGAATACATCTTAAAAATTTTGTTTAAATCTATTGTTCATTGTTGGATTATTGCCTATGCTATTAAGTAAGAAGAAACTGTTCTCACTAGTGATGTGGGATATCTTTGTGTATACTGTGAATACCATTGGACGATAAAGAAACTGTTTTGGCCTATGGCAGAGCAGTTTAGAAGCAGGTGGGAAATCTGAGCATAGATAGATACAAGGGAAGAAGGGCAGAGTCATGAGAGACATGATTCAGCCATCCAAGAGGCAATATGTAATAGAGTACAGGTAAGCCACGAGCCACATGGCAAGACAGATTAATAGAAACAGGTTAAAATGTGAGAGTTAGTTAGCAATAAGCCTGAGCCAAAGGCAGAACAGCATGTAATTAATATAAGCATCCAAGTTACTATTTGGGTCTAAGCAGCAGCGGGGCTGCGAGTAGGTCCAGACCTTGGGGCTAGGCCAATGGAGAGGCCAGAAACTTCAGACTACAGCACACTTGTCCTTGAAATCTCAGAATGGTTGCTTGTCTGGGAGAGGGTGGGTGAGGGGATAATCTCTTAGGTTATATGTCCTTACTGGCAGCTCATACTTAAAAGCTGTCCTTTCCCCACCCATTAGCCCTTGACCTTAGATGCTCAGCAGATCTTTGCTAGTGAGGATGAAGCTGACAACATGTAAAGAGGAGAGTGTAGAAGTGATGCAGGAGAGAGAGGCCATACTCGGAATCTCAGCATTAGGATCAATCTTCTGTATCAAGTGCCTGTTATATGCCAGAGAGGAGGAGCACATAATGTTATTATAATCACATTGTATCCAACACTAATAAGCCAGTGAAATTATTATTATCCCTCTCTTGCAAACAAGGAAATTGAGGCTATGGAAGAGTGAGAACTTTGCCAGGGTATAGTAGGATTTAGGCATCGCTTATGGAGGCTCAGACACATGGCTCCTAAGTTCAAGACCCCTATGGGGCATGGCCAGAATTGATTAAGAAACACTGAGTTCTACCTTGTTTTGTTCCTGTGTTCTTGGAGAGTGGATTAACAGCCCAGTGTGGGACAATTCCTGTCTCCAAAACTGTCTTCAGATTCAATTTGGTACATGAGTGTTTATATATCCCTCAACAAATATTAATCCTTTATATGATATATTACAAATATTATTGCAATACCAGGGTGACTCCATATTGTATCTCTACTCTAGATCTACAGTATAGACTTCCAGTGAATTCCCACACATTTATGCCAACCCTTAAGCCATACACCTTTCGTTACATATAAGTTCTATATGTTGGCCAGGTCATTTAACCCCTTGTACCTCTGCTTACTGATAAACTTCGGGGTGATGCTGCCTATGTCACATATCTACTATGAGGTTTCAAAGAAATAGCATAGAAAAATCAGTAGTGAGCCCTGGCACATGGAAGGTATTAAACGTATATATTTTTCTCCTCTGTAGGCTAAACATGCAATAGGCATCCACAAACAGAATGATGGGGAACAGAAATAGTGTGACAATCCCTGATCACCATGAGTCTGCCAGGAGGCTAGGGAAGCTTTTCTTGGCCCTTTGGGACACGTAGGGTTCATAAGGGTCAGCCTCGTGCTATGGCTCAGGAAACTTTCCAAACCTGCCCCTCCTACTCACCAGTGTGTATGGACATGACCTCATAAACTTCCTTCTCTTCCCTGGTGGGAGAAGCTGTATTTCTTCACACTGGAGGCACTTTTTACCTCCTTCTCTTCCAGTACTCTGTTCTTAGTAATATAATAGTCACGTGATGATCACGACCATTTTTATTCTCCCAGTCCTTAGGGTGATCCCTGCAGACACTTCCAGAGGTCATGTGTTGAATAATTAGATAATAACAAACAAAAACAGCTAAGAAAAGGGAATGAATGATTTAAACACAAAGACTAGAGAATATGGTGTGGGAGAAACAGAAAAAATTCTACCAGTCAAATGCTTGCACTTTTTGATCGCCGAATCTGATGTAAAGAACATACATTCTAAATAAGACTTATCTCAGGAGCATACACCACCCAAAATCTGTTCGGCCTTAGAGAGGCTAACTGCAGGCCAGGCACAGAGCAGTTGTGGCTTTAAGATCCATCAGAGAAGAAGGAAGTATGACTTGAATATCTTTCTAGTTGTGTTGGGGATGGGGCGGGGGAGGCCAAGCTGTTTATCCATCCAGTATCTATGGAAAGAGACAAGCAGAATCCATATGGAGATCAACTTCCATTCAGAAGTTTCTGAGTAACCACTAGATGAATAACCACAGTGTTTGAAGCTGTGTGAGCTGTACAGGGTCAATGCTCCGCCCCGTTAGCCCTTTCTTGTTTCTGGATTCTAAACTGTGCCAACTTCTCCAGAAGCTGATTCCTATGGTAAAAGAGACATAGCCCAAGTTCTGGTCCATTCTAGTGGCTTAGCAAGCCAGGCTGGGGGTGAATCTACAGTAGCCAGTTTGTCACTGCAGACCTAGAGGGAGGCACAAGTAGACCAGATTCCAGAAACTGGGTGGGGGTGGGGGCAGGAGAGAGGGAGAGGGGAGGGGAAGAGGGGGGGGGGAGAGGACAAACTTGGGCGTGTGGTTGATCAAATCCCCCTTCCCACAGACTCACATCAGAGAAAAATTCTGAGAGGCAGCTCAGAGCACAGCATTTGTCCACATTATCTCCGAGATGCTTCTGTCTGCCTTAGCTTTCCTGGCAGCGAGCCTGGTTCTCAAAGGGAAACTCAGTTGGCCAGAGTTCACCTGGGTTTATCAGTCCCTCAGGGGAATCTGTTTTCCCTGTGTGCCGCTTTTGTTATTCTGCGGGAACTGGGTCAGCTTTTCAAGAGTGGAAATGTCAGGAATAAAGAGGCTCCCTTGAAAAGATCGCTGCCATCACAGAAAGGAAACATCTGAGCATCTCCCTTAAATAACAACGTACGCTGTGACAGCCTTGCATCTGACCCAAAGAAAGAAAGGAGGCCGGAACACTGGCAACATTTACACACTCTCTGTGCTCTTGAGACAGCTGGGCTGGAGCTGTGTCATCCTGAACACTGAATTAAAGGAACGGAAGCATCAACATTGGGGAGATTCTTTTAGATGGATGGCAAGCAAGGCTGGAAGGCAGACAAAGGAAGGCTTTCAGCAAAAGCCCTTTTACTTTTTTTTTTTTTTTTTTTTTTTGAACACAGCAGCACATTTCTACCATAAGGCAGGGATCTGGGACAACTGGGAAGAAGTTCCATCCAGACAGCAGCGAACAGAAGTCTCCATAGGAGGCAATGAGCTGTGGCTGCCCCAGCCCATCCAGTTGTTCTAGAAAGATTCCATTGGCCATGGATTAGACTGCACCAGAGTAACTATATTGTTAGGAATATAAGTTTCCCATAAGTCTGCCTGGAAAAGTATCAAAGCGTATTTTATGATGATGACAATGATTATGATACAGTAGGAGCATTGGGTTTCCCTCCTCCATAGCTAGGGCTGGCTTCAGACTCACTACGTAGCCACTTAATTTCAGATCCTTCAAACTTGACCTTCCTAGTACAGAGGTTATAGGCAAGTACCACTTCCCCCAGTTTTATGAGGTGCCAGAGGTCAAACCCATGGCTTTGTGCATAGTAGCTAAGCATTCTGCATCCATAGCCTTAGAACTCACTATTGATCATTCATATACCAGCAACAAGGGTGCCAGCCTCAAAATACTACAGCTCAACTCACACATACACCATCACTTCCTGGCTACAGTATCATTCACTGAGTCTCCAAGTTTAATATGGTGTCCAGCCACATATACATCGTCCCAACAATCAATATTCTCTAAGGAACAGGACCGGTTATTATTAAGAAATGAAAACATGCATAGTGAGCTACAACTACAATCCCAGCAGGGAGATGGAGAGTTCCAGGCCAGCCTGTGCTACACAGCAAGACCATGTCTCCAAATTACTACTACTAATGATAATGACTAGGGACCTGTTGGTAGCTTTTGCCTTTCAGATTTCAGCTGGCGTTCTTTCTCTGATGAACGTAGATAGGTACATTAGTAGGTGATGGCTGTCAGCTCTCTTTATGAAATGCTCGCTGTGTGTCAGGAGTTTTCCAAAGCATCCACCCTGGGAAATCTACTGAAAAAACTCCAGGGCTGGGGAGTGGTTCAGTGTGTACTTTCTGTGCAAACCTAATGACCCAAGTTCAAAGTCCCTAGAAGCCATGTCAAACTGGATGAAGGGTGTTACTGTCTATGATTCCCTGACTTCTCCTGGGAGATGGTAGTGGAAACAGGAGAATCGCCAGCAGTCGCAGGCCACCTACCCTGGCGTACGTGATGGAGAATACCCACAAGACCTTGACTCAAACAAGGTGGAAGGGGGAAGATCAGTGCCTGGAACTGTCCTTTGACCTTCACATGTGTGCCTACGTTCACACACTCAAATATGTGCATGATGTATGTGCTTACACACATGTGCGTGCATGCAAACACACTCATCCTTACCCAGTGTTAACATATTGAAGTTCAAACAAACCCCAAGATTGCATAGACAGATCAAACCAGGGGAAACTCAGGAAATTTAGCTTGACTAGATTTCTCCTGGGTGAAGAAAATTGAAAGACAGCATTCAAAGTCCCCCCCAAGCCTGGAAAGAGGCTTGCGATGTCAGCCCCCTCTTTGGGGACTGTGTTTGTTCTCTACAACACTCCCTTCTCCTCTTACCAGTATTTACTGGTGTGTGTGTGCTCTATGTATGTGTGTGTGGGTTGGTGCACACATCTGTGCATGTGTGTGGAAGGAGATGCATGTGGAGATCAGACATTAATACTGATATCTTTCTTAGTAGCTCTCCACCTTATTTCTTGAAGCAAGGTCTCTCACGGAGGCTGGCCCTCATTTATTCAGCTATACCGACTGGTTAGTGAGCTCTGGAGATCCATCTCTGTATCTCCTGTGTTGGCATTATAGATTATTTTCCTGTGAGGAGTTTTATCAAAGGGTTGGAGATCCAAATTCAGGTCCTGATGCTTTTGTGCCAGATGATGCTTTACTGACTTCCCAAGCCAAATCACCAACTATTCTTGCCTCAAGTTTTATTAGACAAGGATAACATGCTACTAATTCAATAACTGATCAACTGTGCACACCATAGGGCATTTTTCAGAGCCACATTCAAATCAGAATCAACTGAAGAGGCTGGCACACTAGACTCTGAGCTATTGCCTCAGAATGGGTTAAAATCTTCATATGCAAGATGGTTCTGATGTTTGGAAATTATTTCTGAGCCTGGGGCTGTGTTAAAATCATGGGAGACACCAAGTCAGTTTAAGGCATACACTGGGTTGGTGGACAGTGATGTGTTTGTTTCTTTGATGAGTTCTGACAGCTGGCTACCTGCTTAAGGCTCATTCCATTATGGACATGTTAGGGGCTCATGCTTTATATTAGCAGTCCTTGGTTGCCAGGGGAAATGATGTCATTTCTTTAGTGGTCTAGCCATTGTTAAGTTGCCCGTGATCCTGTATATAGTCCCAATCCATGCTCATACAAGCAACCCTATTTCAATTCAATAACACACACACACACACACACACACACACACACACACACACACACACACACCAAAAAGTAGAAAATGGACTAGAAGAAGGGAGATAAGAGAAGGTAATGGAAGTATATATGATCACAGTATACTCTCTCTATATGAAATTTTGAAAAATATGAACTTGGGGGAGAGGAAAAAAAGACAAAAAATGGATTCTTCATGATTCCATTCATCTCTCTTTAGCCAAGGCATTTTGCTTATGTTATGATGCTTTTGACTAACCCTGGTTCTTCTCATAGCCTTGAGAAGATATTTTCACTACCCTCAGTGTCTCTGCAAAGTGAGAATTTAGTTTCATTGGGGTCAAATTTGCATCCCTCAGAACTACTGGGAAGGCTTTAGCCACACATTTTACCCTGAGGCACTCTGACCTAACTTGTTTGATGTGGGTCCCCAGGTGACATGGCCGTGGGGCAGTGCTGAGACCTGGTCACTTCTTATCCTCAATAGGTGTTAACAGTCATCATCCCTGGGATGTGTCTGTGAGGCTGTTTAAAAGTCTTCGGAATGAATAATTGGCTAGACAGAGCTTGCTTGTGTTTTGAGAAGTCCTAGAGAATGGGAGAGTTACTTTAAAGAGACATAAAGCAACAAAGTATTTGCGTGATAGTGCACATCAGCAGGACTGTGTTAAGGGTTGCCCAGAGAGCCAGTAAAATGTTATCTCTGGTTGTGTCTGTTATGGTGTTTCTAGAAGAGATCTGATCTGCATTTGAAGGTCTGTCTTTACCAGTTCCTCGGAGGCCCCAATAAAAAAGAAAGAGTGAGAAAGTAAATTCTCTGCTGTAGTTGAGCCTTACATACTTTACTGCAGGAGGTGGGGGGAGTGGAGGGAGGGCTGGTGCTCTTAGTTCTGAGGCATTCAGGCTCAGAGGAGGGTTCACATCATCAGCTTCAGGACTCCCTCTGAATTACAGTGCTGGATTTCTGAGTTCTCTAGCTTGTAGACCACAGGGTTCCTAGCCTCAACAACTGTGAGAACCAGTTCCTATAACGCCCATGCCTGTCGCATCCCCATCTATTCATATCCCTAGCTGTATCATCTGTGTACATACTATTCTATCTCTGGAGAATCCTGACTAATACAGTGCTGTGTGGAATTTTAAAAAGCTATTTTAATATATTGAAGATTCATGAGAAGTGATTTTTTTTTTCCTGAAGCCTTTTTCATAGAATATCTAATTCATATTCTGGTTCTAAATGTATTTGATCTCAGTACATATCATACTAGATGTGTGTGTGAGGGGGGGGGAGAGAGAGAGAAAGAGAGAGAGAGAGATTTTTCTGGGAGTTGCATTTGGTGTTAGGTGTTCTGCAAAACAATGGGTTTCACTACCTTTCCAAGTAAAGTGGCTAAATGCTCATTATGAACCAAAACAGCCTTGGGCACTTTAGGATACCACCTCAGTTTTCTTAACAATATCTCTACACAGTATATATTATCAATATTCCCATTTTATACATTAGAAAAACAAGAAACAGCTCCACCAAAGTTTCCTAGCAAGCAGCAGGAACGAGATGGTAACCTGGAAACCATGTTCTTTATTACCACAAAACTGCTTCCAGGGAACCAGTACTTCACAATCTTTGTCATAAAAACCAGCAATGAATCCATGACATCAATGACTATTCTCTGCAGAGAAGCTCACCAGGCTTCTTAACTTCTTTCTTTGCCCATGATTTTGAGGCGTTTTAGGGGTGTGCCTGAACTGGAACAGAGGCTGTGGGGCAGCTATCAGCTCTCATCAGCCCACTTCCTAGCTCACACCTGTGCTGGAAGTTGTTAGACTCATCTGGGGAATCTTGACAAATACAGTGCTGTGTAGAGTTTTCAAAAGCTATTTTAGTACATCACAAGGTGGCCCCTGAGGTGACTCAGCCTGAGTGAAATCCGGTTCTTCAGGTTGCATTTCTCTGGACTTCTGCCTGTGGAGGTGCATTGAGGGGAGTCCAGACAGATAGGCACATGGCCTTCCTCCCTATGAAAGCTGTGACGCTGATACTTGGTGGACATATATAATACTTGGTATATATACAGAAAAGTTATTAGTTCTAAGGAACAAACTGACAGCGTGTACATGTTCCGTGTCTTCCGGTTCTTGTCAGCTGTGGCACTTAGGTATGATAAAGCATCCCTTGTCTCCTTCCTCCTCACCCCCTCCCTCTTTCTTAATGACACCGTTCCCTGTATGTCCCATTAACTTAAAAGCTCCATATTACAGCATATTATTATTTTATAAATTGCATATTTTTCTTGTTTCTTTATTGTACGAGTCATAAAATGGAAAGGTGTTTCTCACTCATACTGAAAATAATTTTACGATGTGTTCAGCTGAGCTGGGGGAAGCTGGTTAATGCATGATGGGAAATGCGGGGTCATTCTGGGAGAGGGGGCAGCTGAAAGAACTTTGTGCCATAAAAGTTAATGAGGAAAAGTCAAGAGCTAGGCGTGTGCTTAGGTGTAAATCTTGATGAGCTGTGCATTAATTTCTCTCTTGGGTTTAAGCATCATTTGGTCCAGAGAGCTGCTGTAGAATCAACTGACTTCCTATTATCCCTAAGTCTGACATATTTCCCCATCAAATATGAGGACTTTGGGTCTGTTTCTCACTTTAGGTTTCAAACATAAACTGAAGATCTGTAAGGTTAGATATCAATCTGATAGTGAGAGTTTATTATAGAAAAAAAAATTTTGTAAACATCTAACAAACAGGGACCTTCCCATAGTGCATTTGTTGTAATTACTAACATTATATATAAAATGTGTCAATTATGACATAGACATTGTAAGGGAAAAGATCACACTTTATCAGTTCATCTTAAATAAGACCTCTGCATGCAGGTTCCCCTCACTGGGATGTTCTGGTCAACTGTGGAACACATGTTCTCTCTCTAGTCATTTCCATTACATCTCCCCAAAGAGGGCATCTCTACTGTGCATGTAAAGTATCCACAGATCATTCTTCATCACACTCACTCACCATCAGTCCATTGTTAGATGCTGGGCAGTCTCATTTATTTAGGAGTTTATGGTAGGGTCTGTCTCCACAGTGTATAATGCAAACATTGTATCAAGAAGACCTTGTCTGTCTCATTTGCTCCTGAAATCTAGCCCCTTAAAAGTGAGTGCCTAGTGGAGAGTAGGATGCCATTAAACATTACTAGGAGGAAAGAAATGAAGGGAGGAAGAGGAGGGGGAGGGAGGGGGAGGGAGGGAAGGAGGGAGGGGGGCAGAAGATCTGAGAACCAGGTTCAGGTATTAGATGCCAGTTTAGGCGAGCAGGAGAAGCTTAGCAGTGAGCCTTGAATGAGATCTTCAAGGATAGCTGGGGGTGGTTTCATGAGAAGAGAAACAAATTTTTCAGGTTAGAACCTCTGAGCAGCTAGGTATGCCGGAGAGGGTCAGAGTACTCTCACGTTATTGCCTAAGTTCAAAAGAGATACTGCAGACAGCAAACAGAGCTGGGGAAAAGAAAACACGGTGTGCATGAAATTGTAGGCACAAGTCTGAACTGGAAAAGGACATGTGTTAGAAGGCCAAGTGAGGGAGGGGCATAGTGAATGATGGCTAAATCTCAAGAAGACAGGAGGTGCCCCAGTCACTTGCCCAAAACTATTTTGTAAAGATAATTGGCGAGTGGGCAGGCATTCATTTGAACCCACTCACTGCAGATTTGGTGGAAAATGAGCTTCCACTACCACCAAGCCTGGGAAGAAATACTCTGGTGACATTTGTGTAATGATAAACTACATTGTACATTACCCTGGTGATTTAGCTACTTCTGTCCTTGCTGTTTGGAAGGGGAGGAGATATCAGGGGCAGTATGACACAGGGAATATTAAAAGGTAAAAGGTGTACAAGAGCTTTGGATCAAACACTGAGACTGTTCTGCTAAAAACGTCATCTTGGGAAAAGAAAATCTCCATGATAGAATTAGCCCACCCTCTCCAGCTCCCTGGCCTCCACTAGACATAGGGAGATAATATCTTTTAATCATTTGAAAACTGAGAAGCATGGGAAAGGCTTTGAGAGTTTAGGAGCATAGCTCTTGTTGTGAACAAAAAAGATATTGATTTTCAGTAGAGATAAAGTGTTTGAAGTAGTTTTCAAAAATTGCTTCAGCTCCCTTGGGAATCAAAGGTGAGAATAAAGATACACCCCAACACTTAAAACATGCATGCCGTGGTTGGGTGAATGTTTCCTGTTCATTTCCTTATGTGTCTGTTGTGTGTGTACACATCTGTATGGGTATGTATACCCATGCGTACAGGTCACATGCATGTGTATGGGTGGGAGTGTGGAGGCTAGAGATTTACGTTAGCTGTCTTCCTTATCTTTCTCCAGCTTATTTTTCAAGACAGGGTCTTTCAGTAAACCCAGAACTCATTTAGGACGGCTAGCCAACAGCTCCAGGATCTGCCCCTGCCAATGTTGGGCATGCTATTGTGCTGTTGTTTTTGCATGGATGCTGGATATCAGCACTTACTGTCCCCATCTGAGCTCCTCTGCTCGAGAAGTACATATTAAATGGCTAAGTATTAAATATATGCCCCCCTCTAGCATCCTACACTGCTCTGTACCCCTATTTACCATGCAGTCTTTCATGGTGGGTGTTGCTAATTCTCGGCTTTTAATATAAACTCAGCTATTAACTTCTTATGCAAGAAAGATGTCCTCACCTCCTAGCGCGGCTGATTCTCAGTGCCCTGTAATCACTGGGCTTCTGCACTACACTTGGAATCGCCCTCTACCCCAACCATTTCTTAGTGAACCCTGACTTCACCTTGTCCCGTCATATGCTTCTAACAGCTCAGGATACTTTCTACGTGAACTGTAACTTCACTGTTCATCTAAACTTGGCAGTGGAGATAGTCACCGAGGCCAAGGAGTCAACCGGCTGTCAGTTCTTCTCCGCATTTCCTTCCCAATCCAGCTTAGGGCACCACCATTCATACTAGAGGTCTCTTGTTCCCTTTGTCACACTCCCCTGGACACACACAAGCCTCTTTTGTCAAGAGTAGCAAATATCAGCATTGTTTCCTGGAGCAGCAATGTTTCTCTCTCTCTCTCTCTTTTATGCCTTACAAGGAGAAAGAAAAAGTAACCTTAAAAAAAATGAACAGGAGTACTTTGTTTCCCTTTTTTCTTTGCATTGTGAGTTTTCTACCCTCTCACTTTCTTAGGAGTTATTTGCCCTAGAGAAACATCCCTCAAATTAGATAATGCTAAACAAATGTCATTATTATTTTTTTTTTTTGTCACACACGCAAAAAATTAGTTATGTGTTCTTCTGAAGTTATCTGGCACAGGAACCACCGTGCAGGGTGACATTGGCATTGGTTACTGGTGGAAGGAGGGAAAACCTTGCCACATCCCCCATTTGGGTCTTGGCAGGTTGTGTGGTGGTGTGTACAAGGAAACCGAACCTCATCTGCACGGCTCACTGCTTATCAGGAGCACACACTAGCTGCCATGCTGTAGGGCAGCAGAGGAAAACCAAACAGCTTTAAATGGAGGCCTTTGTCATGGATTAAAAGGGTTTAGAAACATCTGAGCCATGCAGTTTTCCAACACTGACACTGCCAATGACTTCATGACAGAATGCTGGGAAATGTGCTAACTGGGTTAGATAGCCCTGGTGGGGCAGCCAACAGTCAGGCTTTTGTTAATAATGGCTTCTTATCTGTGTGAGTGTGTGGATGCGTGGCTCACAGATAAAGTGACCTTTTGCAGAGGGAGAGCAATAAGGTTAATGATATTACTGCATTGCTACTGGTGATTGGAGCTCAGGGGATCCCGGAAGATTGTGATGCCTGGGCCAGTTCTTCTCTTTCAAGTGGGTTCATCTCATCTACGTTTTCATCTTCTTTCATTACAAAATTCATCAGGGGCACTCAAGAGAGGGCCCTAGCTTTGTGCATAAATGCAATGGTTGAGTCCATAAGTGCCTGTACTTCAGGGCTCAGCAACCGTCTAGCAAGCACTCAATGCTACACCCAGTGATTCATTCCTCTTCATTCACTGATGCCTTTTCTGTCTTAAGAGATGTTGGTATGATACTATCTACATGCCTTTGGTTGGATCTAAAAGGCTGGTGAAGAATTTAAGTCTTGTAAGATACATTTTATCACAATGGGATTTAACGAGAAGTTATTCCTGGGAAGAGTTCTTCAGAGTCACACCAAACTAGCAGTTTTATGTCTAGTAGGACTAACTTTGTAGGTAAACACAACACAGAGAACATTTACAGGGTCTGGAAACAGTTCCTTTTTTTTTTTTTTTTTTTTTTTTTTTTTTCTATGCATGTGAGTGCAAGTGTCCTCAAAAGCCAGGGAGCTATGAGCCTTACAGAGTGGGTGCTGGGAACAAACTCAGGACCTCTGGAAGAGCAGCAAGCATTCTTAGCTACTGAGCCAGCTCTCCAGCCCTGGGAAAGAGTATTGTTATTGTGACTGAGTCTTGAGAGTCTGTCAGAATACCTTTATTTAAGGTTTTGCTCTCTTAAAATCCAGATGTTCTCTAAAAGAATGTTTCTTTAAATATATTATTTCTAAAAAGCGAATCTGGTCCTGTGTTCTGAAACCTCTCTCCTTCCTCCACAGTGCCTATACTCATACAAGGTGTGTGAGGCTCTTTTAACTGGGGTTGGGGTAGACTGGGGGATTGAGGCTCCATGCTTACTCAAGAGACCTTCCCACCTATCTTAGTCACTTTGTAAATTGTCATAAAACACCATGACCAAGGCAGCTTATAAAAGAAAGCCTTTAACTTGGGACTCACAGTTGCAGAGAGATAGAGTCTATAATCATCATTGTTGGTTTCGCTCATGAGATCAGACACACACCACCAGATGCCACACTAGAGTTTTTTCAGGGGAGTTGCTCAGCAGGTATGAGGGAGAGAAGCAGGAGAGGTAGACTTTCACATGGTGACTCTTTTTAAGAGAGCCAGTGGGCAGATTTACATAGCCACGCCCAGGGGTCTGTCTTCCCTATGCAGTGTGTTCTGCCAGCACCATGTTGGGTTTACCATGTGGGGCACATGACAGAAATTCTTATTTCACTCCATGCCATGTTGGTTATTGGACTAGCAGATGGCTACTATGTGCAAGGAATCGTTACAATCATGACAGGGAGAGTGGCAGAAAGTAGGCAGACAGAGTGCTGGAGGAGTAGCTGAGAGCTCATGTCTGGATCCATAAGCTCTAGGCAGAGAGAACTAACTGGGAAAGGCATGAACTTTGGAAATCTCAAATCCTGTCCCCAGTAACACACCTTCTTCAACAAGTTCACACTTCCCAAACAGTTCCACTATCTGGAGAGCATGTTTTCAAATCTGTGAGGCTTGGGGTCTGGGTGGGGGGATTATCATACAAAGCACCACAATTTCTGTCTTGAATATCATCATCTGGCAATATTACATATTGGGATTTTTTTTTTTTTTGAGTGAATGTTATTTCTTGATTTCTGGTTACTCTGCCCTCCCCCCCCCCATCCCCTCCCCTCACTCCCTGGTTTGGAGGTTATTTAGAGAAGCATGGGCCAGTCAAAGGTAGTTGCAGCATCCAAACCCTTCCCTTGTGTGAGTAATGACTTGAAATCTGCTCACTTCACAGGCAGCTCCACCAGATGGTCTCCTCTGCCCCAGCAATTGTTTACTGCTTAGAGAGTCTTGGAGAAAGGTCTGGGACTCCTATAGCTTTTTAAGCTTCCTAAGCCTCCCAGTTTCCTTTCTGATTTTTTTCTTTTCCTTCCTTCCTTCCTTCCTTCCTTCCTTCCTTCCTTCCTTCCTTCCTTCCTTCCTTCCCTCCCTCCCTCCCTCTCTCACTTTCTTTCTTTCTTTCTTTCTTTCTTTCTTTCTTTCTTTCTTTCTTTCTTTCTTTCTTCCTTCCTTCCTTCCTTCCTTCCTTCCTTCCTTCCTTCCTTCCTTCCTTTCTTCCTTCCTTTCTGTATCCTACATAGCTTGAGTATTCATACCCAAAATGCTTGAGACAAGAAGTCACTTGGATTTTAAATTTTGGCATATTTACATATACACAATAAGATAATGTGGGGATGAGATCCAAGTCTAAACATGAAGTACATTTAAGTTTTATACAGCTTATCCATGTAGCCTGAAGATATTTTATGCTTATGTTTTAAATATCAACCTGTCACATGATGTCAGGATGCCATTTTCTATATTATATCAAGTTGGCATTTGAAAGTTTTCTGGTTTTGAAACATTGTATATTTGGAGATTTTTATTAAAGATTCTCAATCAATATTACATTTGCTACTATACCTATTATGTTAATTCAATAAAAGCAAAATGTCTTTGAATGTAAGTATTAAGATTAGTTGGATATTGTAGCTCATGCCTTTAATCACAGTGCTCCAGCGGCAGAGGGAGGGGGATCTCTGTGTCCTGATTGGTTGAAGCCAAGCCACTGATGCCCTAAACTACAAGGAACTCTGATGTGGTGATATGTTGTATATTTAATAAAAATAGTCTGAAATATCAGAGGACAGAGCACTCACAGAGCCAAGCCATGAAGGTCAGGGAGTGGTGACCCAGGCCTTTAATCCCAGTACTCAGGAGGCAGAGATCCTCTGGAACTCTGTGAGTTCAAGGCCTAACAGAGGCCTTTAACCCTAGCTCTAGGAAAGCTGAACCAGGAAGTGAGATGGCTGGATGGAGGAAGAAGAGGAGCCAGTCTTGCCTGTGTTCCCTTTTAGCTGAGGACTCAGGTATTGAGTGGAAGGATTTGTGGAGACAGGACCTACCCTTTTCAGCCCGAGGAGTTGACTTGATGAGAAGTAGCTGTGGCTTGTTTATCTCTCTTTCTCTGATATTTCAGGCTTTTTAAACTAAATATATATCATCACACTCTGACACAATGAACTCGGTTACCCTCTACCTGTGTGGGAGATTAAAATGCAAGAAGAGTACTCAGGGATGTTAGCACTTAAAAATGTTGAATGTGTACTGTATATGCCAAATATTCTCAAGTGGTGTGTGTGTGTGTGTGTGTGTGTGTGTGTGTGTTTGTGTGTTTGTGTGTTTGTGTGTGTGGCATGTTCTGTGCTGATGGGAGAACATGTATGTGTGCATGCACAGGGAAGCCAGAGCTCACTAGTTTGTTATGATGGCTGGCTGGTGAGCCCCTGTGTTCTCCCTGCCTCTCTCCCTCAGCACTACATTTACAGGCATGTGCCACTATATCTGAATATTTTTGTGGGTGTTGGAGATCTGAACTCAAATCTTCATACTTGCATAGCACACATTTTAGGGACTGAGACATCCCCTCAGCCCTTCCCCCGCCCCAATCCCAAATGATTTCTGACTCCAGAAATTATTGCATGTGATCTTCAACTTCTATTTTTCTACAAAGGTTTATTTGGTAATGTCATTGGAATGAGGCAAGCGCTGCCTACTTACTTCATTTTTTTTTTTAATTTAAGTTAATTCGTGTGTGTGTGTGTGTGTGTGTGTGTGTGTGTGTGTGTGTGTGTGTGTGTGTTATACTGGAAAAATACTTATAAAGAACTTTATTTAAGAGTTTCTTAATGAGGTTGAACATGTTTTTCAGCAACCATGATAGACAAATATCTACACAGGTGACTGAGGTCGTGGAAAGAATCCAACTTACCTCTGTGGGTTTGGGGGATGGGGTGTATGTAACATTCCATAGCTCCAAGTTAAAATTACTCCGTTAGCTTTGATCTACATGTAGCTTGCCTTAGAAGGATAGGCAAATGATACTTGCAAAGCCATTTTCCATCCTGTGTGTACTCCCCAGTCTGAAATTCCATCTAGGAAGAGTTGAGATGTTCACGAGGACCCAGCAAAAAGAAAGTTTCTTCTGTCAACAAGCATTGATAGGAGATCATGTGTTTGCACAGTCTGCTCTTCTCATGTAGCTGAGAAAAAACCAACAGGTCAGTGGGTGAGTTACTTCTAACTAGCTGAACAAATTTGTTACATGCTCCTCCTAAGTCTACATGCATATTGCATATGATAAGGAAGAGTTTGTGAATAGGGCTATTCTATAGTTATGGCACCTTTCTTCTCATTGACTGCCAGGGTAGATTTAGCTGATCTGGCTGGATAGATAGGTATCCCCTACTTTTATGTAGCAGAGAAAACCATCTAGGTAGCCTCACATATCACACACACACACACACACACACACACACACACACACACACATACAAATAAAAATAACAAAATGACCCCCTCACACACCACACACATTGTTCCCCAGAGACTGATGGTCATGTGAAGAGAAAATGCTTTTTTGCACACTCCCATGGTATTCTCAAGGAAAGAGTGGCTCACCAGAAAAGACTAGCTGACGTTTTCTACATAAAATAGTAAAGCATCTGGATCTGACCTATGGATAAGGTCAGCTCTTGTCTCTTGGTTTTGGCTAGCTGGGAAAAGCAGAGGGCATCAGAGTCCCAGGGTCCCACCTCATCTGCTCAGGAGGGAGTAAGTGCTTCCATGAACTGACTTGCTTAAGAAGCAGGAAGGGGTAGGGATTGTGTGCATGACCAAAGCCTTGGAATCCTCTTTTATGTCAATATAAGGAAGCACCCTAAAATGAGAAAACGATAACCTTAATCACAAACAGCAGCCTGCGTTTGCTGCTGTGTGGCAGATGCTGTGCTGCACACTGATGAACATCATTGAGTTTAATCCTCAAAGCACACTGATATCACTATCTTCCTATAGGTATGGCATCTGAGGCTTTCCAGTGGCTAGCACACTTTGGGAGATTCAGAGCTTTGTGTAATGAGTACACTTTTTTTAAAAAGCCCTAAATTGATATCACTAAGAGAAAGAAAGCAATCTGAAAAGGCTTCACAAACTAGGATTCCAATCGTATGTATGACCTAGAAAAAAGCCCATGAAGACCACAAAAAACATCAGTGATTGCTAGGGCTTAGTTGGAAGGGAAGGATAAAGTTCCAAACCACTGAGGACTGTGGTGAAACTATTCTGTAGGATACTACAGTGACACCATCACCCATTTCCCCAAATCCATAAAAGGTATAACACCAAGAATGAATACATGTCAGCTATGAACTCTGAGTGATAGAGGCATATCAATATAAATTAATCTTTGCCAATACATGGGCTAAGCTGGCTGGGGATATTGATAATGGGGTGTCTCTATGTGTACAGGGGAGGAAGTATTGAGGGCACATGAGATATCTTTGTACAGCTGACTCAAGTGTTCTATGAATCCAAGATTGCTTTAAAGAATAAAGTCAATTGGAAGGAAAATCATATATATATATTGTTAGTCAATTCTCTGTCACTCCATCAGTTATTTGTTGTATGAGGTTTCTGGCCCGAACTTTTGGGCCTAGCCTCAAGGTTGTTTTAGGCTGATCAGCCTCAGGCCCAGGCATATAACTTGCTAGCTCTCTACCCTTCATCTAACCCATGTCTCTTGTTCAGCCATGCGGCTCGGTACCTTTTCTTAGAGCAGCATAGTTGTCCTCTGTTTCTTCTGGCTTCTCTCTGACCTTCTGCTCTGTGCTTCCTGTTCTCAAGAGTTTTCTTAGTCTGGTAGCCCCACCCACACTTCCTGCCTGCCTTTGGCCAATCAGCGCTTTTTATTAAACCAGTGGGTGGGATAATTATTTACCATGAAACAACACAATCTCCCACAGTTATTATTTTTTTAATTTTTTTTATTTTTATTTTTTGCTATGACATCAGAGTTGACAAAAACAACCGAAGGAAGGGAGGTTTATTTTGGACAAACAGTACATCATGGTAGGGCAAGTGTGGCTTTAGCTGTGGTAGCAGAAGTATGGGATGGTTCATATTGCACTTAGGAAGTGAGAGAGATGGATGATGATGCTGACTTGTTTTCTCCATTTTATTCAGTTGACTACCCCATCCCATGACATGATGCTACCTACATTCAAGGTGCATCTCCCATCTCAGTTAAATGTCTCTGGAAACACATCACCATGTCTTGGTGATGATTCCAAATCAAGGTGGAAACAAGTTTAACTATCACAGCTACTTTAACTAAACACTGTTGTAATCACCTTATAAGGGGAGGTTTATTTTGGCTTGTAGTTTTGGACGGTTTGGTGCATCCTCTGTTGGCCCCAAAACCTTACAACAAACACCATGTCATGGCAGGAAAGTAGGGTGGGTTGGAACTGCTAACTGTATGACAAAGAAGCAAAGGAAAGAGAGAGCTAGAATTCCACAGGCCACTTTAAGGGCAGGCTCCCACTACTAGGCTCCAGCCCTTAACGAGTGTGCTATTCCATAACATCAGACTCTAGGGTTCAAGCTTTCAACTCGTGGACTTTGAGAAGATATTTAAGATCCAGACTGTAGCTCATGCAAACATGACTTTCCAATAAGGGCCTTTACTTTCTTGCCGTTATCAATAGAACTACGGAGAGGCAAGTTGTACCCATGTATAGGGAGGCAAGAAAAGTAGCTCTCGGAGACAATCCTTTCCTCTCTAAGGTGGGCTAACCATCTAGAGCAGAATAGATATCTTTAAGAACCATGTTATTATAAAACTGTTTTCTAACACACACGACAGCATCAAACAGTGGCTGTTTCTGGGTGTAAGACACTGGTAGCAGAGTTCCCCAGACTTCTACTTCTTCAAACTTATCCAACATGGTTTCAAATGACATGGAAGAGAAAGTAAACAGGGAAGGGCTAGGACACACAGTGCTACACTCTTCTGAGTAGGCAGTATCCAGAAACTCTAAAGTAGGGCTTAAAAGCTGAGTGTACATGGGAAACAAAGCCGACGAACTTCGCCGTAGGCAAATATTGATGTAGTGTGCACCTCTAACAGTCCATTCATTCGTTAGAGGTAAAACTGCCTATTAAGTACCAATCAATGCCTAGGTATTGAACTCTTGTCTAAGAATTCACCACCATGTCAGGGAATATGACAGAGTCTATGATTAGTGACAAAGGATGACACACACTGTGGCAGTACAGGGTGTTAGGGCATTTGTGGGGTCTCTCACCTAAGTTGGAGGAGAGATTGTTAGACCATTTGTGTGTGTGTGTGTGTGTTTGGGTGTGTTTGGGGAGTTGTCAGGCAGCACAAACCATAATGCAAGAAGCTATGAGGGACTGGACCTTATTCTTTTCAAAACCCCTGAAGAGAAACAGGTAGCTTCCTCTGTGCATATGTTTGGTAACATTAAAGGGAGTTGGGTTGGCTAGGTGATAACAAACATGCTGTACAATCATGAGAAGCCAAGTTTAACCCTGTAGTATTCGTGCAATAAAAGTCATGTTGGTGGCATGTACCTGTGATCTTATTCTAGGGAGCCGGACACTGGATAATTCTGGGACTTATTGTCCAGCTAGTCTGGGCAAATCACAAAAGCTCCAGGTTCAGTGAGAGCCTGTCTCACAAAATAAGGTGAAGCACTATTGTAGAAGACAGCTAATGGTAACTTCAGACCTACACACACACACACACACACACACACACACACACACACACACACACATACACACACACACAAACACAGCGCAGAACTGATCAGAAAGCAAGAAACTCCTTGTTCCCTGTGTGCAGTTCAAGACAATTTAATAAAAATATAGAATGTAACAGGTTTCTGGCCCCACTAGCCCCATGGTTCGGATCTTCCCACGGTCACTCCCCCCACCCCCCAAAATGACTCAGATACTTATATGAATTTCATGCTGTTTGGCCCATGGCTTATTGCTAGCTAGCTCTTTCATCTTAATTCAACCTATTTCCATTATTCTGTCTTGCCACGTGGCCCATATCTTACCTATTTTGTTACATCTTACATCATGAGTGGCTGGATCACATCTCTCTTTCGGACTCTGCCCTCCTTCTCCTACCTATGCTCTGTTTTCCTGCCTACTGCTATGGAGCCTGTCATGGGCCAAAACAGTCCTTTATTCACAGCATGCAGAAAGATATTCCCACATCATTAGAAAAGTTTTGGAGAACAGCAATTACACTAGTAAAATGCATTAGCTTTTTCTTGGAGATGCTACATGTTACCATGCAGGAATCCCTCTCATGGGCTCTCCCTGTAACTATCTGATCCCTTATGACTACTGTATACAACCTTATTGTGATGGCCTGCTACTGCTTCAGTAACCCATAGAGGAAGAGCTACTAGAATATTCCTCGAAGCAGATTGCCAGAGGTAGGACCTCAGCTTGAACAGTGATTGATCTCTGTGTGAGTAGAAGCTTACGGTTAAAATGTTGGGATGTGAGGATTTATGTTTATACAAACAAATGTCTATATCCATGAAGCTGTGGTTTGTGGTACTGGAAAAGAGAAAAAAAAAAACATGGACTCCACTCCATTTGAAGTGATGACAGATGATTTGGCTAAATCTTATAGCATTTATATGAAGCAGATGAGGCCTTTGGGTCTTGTAGACACTGGAAGGTGTTTTGCGTCCTTCATGTTGAAATGGGCACCTACTCATGTACTGCAGGCACCACACAACAAACCAGACTCCTAAGACGCAAGGAAACCTTGGAAGCTGGAAGAAGAGAAATTTATTATAAATGAAGTCATTTACTCTAAGTGATGAGAAAAATATAGATACCAATTTTTCAAAAAAATATGCAGGCTAAAAATATAAAACAGCAATAATATGACTAGTACTATTAGGTCATAGCCTCAAGGGTAAAATATTCATGAGTCCTAGTGATGACAACAAATGATTAAATAGATAAATAAATGGAAAGAAGACCGAGTTCTTCCATACAGAATTCCAAATACTCTACATTAATATTGTCCCCTCTAGGGAACATTACATTCCCCTCCTACAAACTGTGGAGTGTTCTGAAGAATGGCAGTTTTTTTGGTGGGGAAACCTGGCAGGCCCAATCCTAAGCCACTGAGATTGAATGGTAACAACATTAGTACTGGGCTCTGCAATGTGCAATGTGCCACAGGATAGTAAGAAGGCTTTCCCACCTCTGCTGCATCCTTCCTAAAAGCTTAAGATCACAGGCCACTCAGGGAAACATGTCGGACAAACTTCAAAGGAAGGTCATCCTACAAGTCATCTGTGCTTAAGGCTGTGAAAGCAGAGCAAGTGTGAGACATGACAGGCCAGAGGAGGCTGGGGTAAGAAGAACTTTGTCCATGCTAAACAAATCTAGAGTTTAGTTAGTAACTCTGCGAAATGGTCTAGAAATCTAAAATTATGGCCGTTTTTCCTGCTTTTTTCCATAATTGTGACAGAAGCACTCGGTGGAAAAAAAATGAGGAATGGAAGTGTTATTTTGGCTCATGGTTTTGGAGGTTTCAATCCATCATGGAAGCAAAGACATGTGTTCTCCTAGCCCTGTACCACCGCATTGCCCAGTGGTTACATCAGTACCAGTGTTACAGGATGTGGCCACGCTTGTGTCTACCCAGATGCTGAGGATCTAACCTCAAGTCCTCATCCTTATCTAACAAGCCCTTTACCTCTTAAACCATCTCTCCAGCCTCCAAGCAGACTTTTATACATAAGAGAAATCCCTGAGTCTTCAATGAGGATTTCAAAGGAGATCACTTGTGTTATCGATGAATAAGCAGATGTAAGGTGGGATGGTGGTACATCTGAGGAGCTTCCCCACTTTAGTGTATGGTCATAGTGTCTGCATACATACAGTGTATGTGATATTGTGTTGGGGGAGGAGCAGCCCTGATGCCCATCCTGGGTTGTTTTCCTTCCTCCCCTAAATATTCATATCTGTCTCTGAAGTGGGCAGGAAAAAGTAGTGTGAATTTGCGTTTTTCACTTGAGTCTAGAGTTTTAAGCAGGTGGCAAGGGTGGTACCATGTCCTCTCCACTCCTCTTCCAATGTCTTTCCATAATTTATTCTTTGTATTTCTTACTCCTGGTTCTCTTCTTGTCCTTGCGTTACTATTTTATTTATTTATTCAGAAGCAGTCACAGAGTGTTTATTATGTCCAGAGCCTGGCAGAGCAAGGGTGGCCAGTACCCCTTGTTGTCCATGGGGCAAGACACCTGGGCAGATGGCAGCAACCAGAATAGGATGTATGGAGAAGGGACTGGAGGATTGTGTAGACACTGCAGAAGCCCCAGCTTCATCTGGTTGTAACTGTTTTCTTACTGCTCTGATTTCATATGTGACAAGAAGCCGTTGAGGGGAGAAGGTCTTGTGTTGGTTCATAGTTTGAGGGTGCAGATCAAGAAAGCTGGTGTTTGACCCACCTTCTGCCTTTGCTCCAGCCTCTTGGATGGTGTCATCACATTCAAGGTGTCATCCCTTCTCCATTATCCTCTTTAAAAAACCCTCTCACCGACCGCCCAAAGCATGGCTCACTAACACCTAGACATGTCTTCATCTAATCAAGCCAGCAGTGGATTGTCACACTGGGTCATCAGAGAACCAGTTCCTTCAGGGAAAAGACCTGGACATAGAGCCTTCCAGGAAGGTCTTCGAACCTGGGCCAAGTAGCCATAAAAGGACTGAGGGGATTGGATAGAATTAGAACCTATGAGCAGGAGAGGGTGGGGCCAAGTCCCTGGTCCTTGCTGCAGCATGGAGGTGATAGATGCAGACTTCTCTTAGCACCTTCTTTACCCAACATTCGTGGCTCAGAACCAGAGCTTCCCACAAGCCTTGAAGGGTCTAGCATATATCATCAGCCTGAAGAAAGCAAAGGGCAAGGATTTGAACATAGTCAAAATGGGACGTGTCATGGTGGTCTGTGATTTACAAAATTCTGCCTCTTAGCTTATCCCTGACACTCTGTCTCTCTCCGCCACCCCCCCCCCGTGTGTCTGTGTGTCTGTGTGTCTGTGTGTCTGTGTGTGTATGAGATAGAGACAGAGACAGAGAGGTCTGATAGCACATTATAGCCTCCCATATGCGGGTCCTGGGACTGAACTCAGGCCCACAGCCTTGGCGGTAGGCATTTTACTTGCTGGCCCACGGTGAACTTTGTTTTTGTTTTTTTTCTTTTTAGGGAGACATTTCTCTGATTTGCAGGCAGCTGTGGTCTGTGGGCATGAGGATGGCTGGCCAAGTGAAATGGGACCCCATGTGGCACTGAGGGAGCTCTTTGTCTTCATGTTACCAACAAATTTCTCCCAGTCTCTTCTTTATAATGCCCCTCCACCAACTTGCTCCTTTATAATGAACTAACTGCTTAGTATTTTGTCAACTTGACACAAAACAGGGTCATCTGGGAAGAAGGAACTTCAATTGAGGAATTGTCTCCCTTGTATAAGCTGTAGGCAGACCTATGCAATATTTTCCTGATTAATAATTGATGTGGCAAGTCCCAGACTTCTGCCCCAGACACTGGGGTCAGTATCATATCTAGGAAGGTGCTCCTGTGTTGTATAAGAAGGCAGATAAGCAGGCCATGAGGAGCAAGCCAGTAAACTTCCTCTATGGCCTCTGCTTCAGTTCCTGCCTCCAGGTTCCCTCCCGCCTTGAGTTCCTGCCTTGACTTACAGTAAGCTTTAAATAAAACAGATCCATTCTCCTCACTTGCTTTTGGTCTGGTGTTTATCACCAGCAAAATCAAACAAGTCAGACAGGGAGCACCCTTTCAGGAAGCCATGTGGGATCTCAGAGGAAAATCAGCCAACAATGGGTCTAATCCGTCCTGATCGGAACCATTACCCATCATCACACCGTGTGGAAGGTTCCTAGGGATCACATTTTAAATTCTCACAGACATACTAGCTAGAGAGATTTTCCTCTTATCTCTTTGACAGAAATACCCAGGCTCCAAAAGGTAGAAGGACTTGCTCAAAGATGCCCAAGAGTACACACAGGCTAGACACAAACCCTTTTCTCCCAAAGCTGGAATGAGCAATGCCTGACTGTACCACCCTGAAATCCTGCTGGGCTGTAATATGAAGAGGCTGCTTGGAGCTCTACCCAGGGTGCTTCAAAACCATCCATTATTCTTCAGAGTCACAAATGTCATCACATTTTCCTTGGTGCTTTGAACCAGTACAAAACCCCAGGCCGCATAAAGCTATTATCAGCAATGTTCCAAAGTGCAGGAGACTGGATTTTTTCATCTTTGTTTCCCTGAGGCCTTTAAACAAACGACAAGGATGAAGAACAGTTATTAAAATAAAAATGCAGTGTTCAGGAATCTGTGCTGATAATCTTGGAATCTAACAGCTTTGTGTCTCTCTGGTTTAGCAGGGACCCAAATCCCATATGCCAGGCAGGCCTCCTCAGCCGAGAATTGAGGCCATTATCTGATTATTGAAGGTGAAAACCCACTACAGCTTCTGGCACCTGGAGACTTCATGTGTTTTGTTTTTCCTGAGAATGAGTTTCTTTGGATGGTTTTATCTGAACAACCCACCTTCCAGCCTTGTTTGGAAGGCTACTGTTCTGATCAGAAAGAAGCTGGTATTTCCGCAATGAAATCAGTTATAAATTTCACAGAAGTAAAAGCCAATTTTCTGCAGTGTTCATGAAGACTTACACATACACACTCCCCCCACACCCTCTCTTTCTCTCATACACACACACACACACACACACACACACACACAGGAATTCATTTGATGTGTGTTTGGGGTCCTTTTATTCTATTCTCTCTCTTCTAAGCTTCCACCTCCCCCAGAAATGCTGCATGTTATAGACATACATAGATCATGTTTATGATCAGCTAATTTTGCCCTTGTTTCATGATCTCTGCCTCCTGCCTTTCATTAAAAGAAAAAGAAAAAAAAAAAAAAAGCTGTTCACTGCTTCTAAAAGCCCCAGAAAATATTTCAAGAGCAGTGATACCTCCGGCAAGTCCTTGCTCAGTTGGTTACGAGCTTACGAGGCATACAATGCCAGCGCCACTCAGTAATCTTGTCAAGCCTACCTCTTTACCTTCCCATGCTCATTCCAGAAGCCTATTAAATTAATGAGATAGAAGTCAGTGCTACAGCGGTCGACGTGTTATTGGTGCAGAGCACTGGTGCTGTTACAGTGTGCCTGTTTTCTCTCCTGGGACATTTAATTTCCGCTTCTCAAATGAGCTCCGAAGCTGTGAGGCCTGGCAGTGTTCGTTCCCGGCACTCTGTGATGCAGATAATGAGGGTACTGATAGGTGCCTAGGAGACTTCAGTGGCTCCAAGCACAGCCATGGTCTGATAATGCTTTATGCCAGCAATGTCACAGCGGAGCCACTATCATCCCTCAAGGAATGTTCATCTTTATGTGTAATACAGCAGCTGTCACCTAAATGGCTAATGGGGAAGCAAAGTAGAACCTTAGTGCTAGTAATCTTTGTCACTTAATAATTTTAAAGACATCAGACTTCCGTGGCTCATGCAAGTTTGAGTGATCGAACTTACCAATTTTGTGTTGTTTCTGGTGGGTTAAATGTAAACTGAGAAATCTGCAGTGCTGTTCTGTGCAAACCTAATTTAGTATAATTTGAATAGCCAAGTAATTAAAATGTATTATAGGCATAGATGCCGGGATGGTGAATGCCTGCGCTTAAGAGGAAGATTTATTGCCCTCACCACATCCTCAGCAAACCTTCCACAACCACATTAGCTAACATCTGTTGGAAAATGTCAAGATGCAGGGCAGAAGATGTGCCTACAGAATACATGCTTTCAGGAGTTGGGGTGACAAACCGGAAGCATGGGGCACTTGCAAGTTAAATTAATTAGCAATGAGACCTGCATCTGTCTAGGCACATGCATGCAGGGGACGTTTGTGAGTGCATGAAAGGGCATGGATGTGTACACACAGGTACATACAAACATGCATTCTTTCTAATTAACATCCAACCCCATGCAGAGCGGGAATTGAAGTTTGATTGGATTTAAGGAACGGGGTAATAATAACAGGACAGTTAATACAAATGGTGTTGGTGTTGACACTGCACCATTAGTGTTTCCTGGCAGATTATTTTGTTTGCTTTGCCTAAGTGCACAAGATTATAGAAGGTGATTTAGTAGGCCAGGGCACTGGATCCTGAAGGGAAGCCAAGCCAATTTCAATCATACCTGTAAACTAGGCTGTTAATCTCTGGAGAGTTACTGCACCTGTGCTGGCAAAGGTTAAGAGACAAGAGATTCTAGAAGACACAGATACAGCAATTGTCCAGGGTAAGAGGGCAAGATGCAAAGGATCCATTATTCTCTTAGGGGATGAATCCAAGGATGTTTTGAAATTTGAATATATAAGAATATTTACAGTTCTTTGCAAGATATAGTGCTCAAACATGAAGCACATTCCTAGGAAATACTGGTCAGGAGAAGGTCAAGAGTTAGTCAAATGTATGTAAGGTGTATCTAAATGGCAATGGTCATGCGCTTTTTCTTCATTCTGAAGTGGTTGGCTAGGGGACCACTCTCAGACACAAACCTTGGTAGGAAGAACAAAACCAAATAGCGTGGAGGAACTGAAGGCATGGCTAAAAACTGACATTTTACCTCACCTCTGCCTTCCTGGTGGCTCTACTATTGCATTCCAAAACATTTGGTCAAATATATGCAACGACACTAGGAAATCTCAAGGCTGTCACTGACTCCCGTCAAAAGCCTCATCCTGCCTGGCTGAGCTCACTTACCAGGGAGCTGGGAATGACTATGCATTGAAGTCCGTGGGTACTTATACTGAGTTCAGGCCCCTCGTTAATGTCTCCAAGGGCTCAGCAACAGTTGACTGTTTGAATAAATATGTAGACTTTAAATACTGTTTTTAAAAGCACCCTCTGGTTTGTGATGTCTGAGCCCCAAACAGATATTGCCACAAACACTGGAAACATTTACCAACGCCTGCAGTCTGCCTCCTCAGCCACAAGTCTCTGGACAAGTAAAAGAAGCTATATGCAAATCCAGCAGTCATCACACGGCGGGGGTTGGGGGGGGATCCTTAATGCAAGATTTTAAAATAGTTGCTTTGCTTAAATAGCAACACAGTGGTCGACACAATTTAAAATTAGTCTTCTTTGACATTCATTACATTATTAATTAGCAAGGTTTTGTGGGGATTCTGTGTAAAATCTGCTTGAGCTTAGCATTCCCCAATGTCCACAAGTTCATGCAACACATCATATTTTGGGTCAGATCTTCATCTCCGTTTTGTTTCAATAGGAGATATCATGTTTGCGCTCTCAAAATCATTGAAAAGACTGCATTCAGAGGTGGAAGTCTGATTGTCAATATGACCAGCACTGGGGTGGAGGGGCGGGTAACATCAAATGTCTTTCATTTATTCAAACCGAAGCCTTTTGTAACACAGAGAACACAGAGGCAGTGGCTGCAGACCTGCTTCCATAGTGCAGAGAATGGGAAGAACTCGTGCAATTCAATAAAATGTATTTAGCATATTTTCACTGTACCAAATATCAGCTGATCCACCTCTTATTAGTATAAATGGCATAGATTAGTGTCAGGCATTCTCAACAGTGAAGAAATTACAGGAGTCTGCAAGCCTCATTAGGTTCTGGCTGCATGTTAACGAGGGGCTAGGTCTTATTAATACGAAGAGGAAAAGAGAAAACTGCAAGAGCAGAAGGAAAAGCACATGCCTTTAAGCATTCCCTGGCATTTTGATGCGAGAAAACTGCACGGGGCAATTCTCCTCTTTCCTACTCTCTGAGGCCATTGACGTGATGCCTATATTATTGGTATGCATCACTTTTTGCAATATATGAAAATTATTCTGTTTCAGCGCATGTCAAGCACATAGCAGAACTGTGCAGTTTCAAATCTTGGCATGGCTGTCAACTTTTGCTTCTGAATTGCTGTTGTGACGTTGAGTTCAGGTTTTGTGGTTTGGGGTCGTGAGGAAGAGGAGTCCTGGTTAGCCTGGAGAAATAAAACACCCGTGTCTCTTCTCTACAGGCATTCCTCACTGAGTTGGAGAACCAGACAGACAGCCCTTGGGAAGGAAGATAAAGATGAGACACTGTGTGGCATGATCACTAGCCAGCCAAAGAGGGCATTTTCTACTGACTCAAAGGAGTGTGATACATTCTGGTGGCAAAACAAACAACTCAATTATTAGTATTTTGTTCAAATACTGAGAGTTAGGAAAGCCCACACAGTAAAATTCAAAGATGGAAGGTGGACATTGCACCGAGTGGAGCTGTCACACAGTGAAGAACCTCAGGTGAACGGGAACCTCGACAGCCCAGGACATTCCATAGGGTGCTTTGGAAACCAGCAGGGAAATGAAAGAAAGTAATAGCCATAGATGCTTTAAAATTATGTGGGAACATGCATATGCGCACACACAGAAACAACACAAGAATAAGAGATGATGATTGGTTCATCTTTAAAATGTCTATTTAGTGTTTGAGAGAGTGGGCATGCGCATGCAACAGCATGCTCCTGGAGGTCAGAGGATAGTGTGAAGGAGTTAGTTCTCTTCTTCCACCATGTGGGGCTGGGGACAGATCCTAGGGGACAGTAGCAAGTACCCTTACCCAATGTGCCCTCCCACTGCCCCCCCTTTTGGTGTGTGTATGTGTGTGCAGGTGCACATACCTGTATGTACTGGTGTGGAGGCCAGAGGCTGATTTTGAATGTCTTTATCTTTCTCCACCCTATTAGTTGAGATACATATTATTTGGGATAGTTCTAGGTTCTCTGTCTTAGCTAGCCTGGTTGGTCAACCATACCCAAGGATCTGCCTGTCTGTCTCCTAGCATTGGGTTTACAAGTGTATGTCACCGTACCCAGAGTTTACATAGGTCTGGAGAATCTGCACTCGGGTCTTTGTGATTTCACAGCAACCACCTGTATTCTACTCACTGAACCATGTCTTCAGTCTACTGATTAATTTCTTAAGCAGAAATGAAAACCTTCCATAGTTTTTACTTTGCAGGCTTCCAGCTAACAATACTTTAAAATTTTAGGTTACTGTCATTGTTTAAAAAAAATTGTAAATTTTACATTAAAGGAAAGAGCAGCAGGCTAAAAGTTATTCTTGAACACTCATCAGTAATTTAGAGTTTAGGGTTACTTGGAATCATCTTCTTCTATGTGTATGATGCTGTCCCATAAGCTTAGAAATTATATTTTTTCTACGTAGCCTTTCTTTTGTGAGTCATCTTTTATTTCTCCTACTGTTTTTACAGATGGAAAGTGAAATGCATTTTCTCTCGAGATGTGTTCTAAACTATCCTTGTCACATGTATTCTCACAGCTTTCAAACATATTTCCAGCAGATGACCATTGCAAAGTGGTGGACAGCTTCAGCACAGGTCTGTTGGGGGCCTGTCAGGTTGGCTTCATTGTGAATGCCTCCCTGAGAAATGTGGAGGATCTGGAGTGCAGAATAATGAGTATTCTGGTCCCTCTGCAATGCCCCTAATTATTGGGATGGTTGAGGTCAATGTAGTTGCAATCTTAATCTGCTTATAACCATAAAGCTCTCTTTCTCTACTTCATTTAGGCTGTCTTCCCAAGCCAGGACTTGGTGACACATTATTGCGTACATAACATAGATCTCTGTAGTACTACATTGTGTGCATTCAGAGCCACACCCATGTGAATCCTTGCTCATATAAACACCACAGTTTTCTTGAGATAGTTGAATGAACTTTCTGGAAGTGCAAGTTTCCCAGTAATAGTGGTCTATTCATGTCTATTTCAGCTGTATCCACCTCATCAAGAAGCCTGTGAAACAATGCCATGGGAGTTCTGCCCAGACTCTGCACTGAGGAACAACAGCTTCTCCTTCTAATCTCTAATATGGAGATAGAGAAATCATTTCTGGTCACCATTCTCCACAGAAGAGTTTACTAATGTAATGGAACCTGATTCAGGGAAGCTCTACAAGTCTCAACCCTCTAACAAACACATCCTGAAAGAATATATATGTGGTACTTGATTTTCTGGAGTGACAAGGCATGTATTAAAAAAATATTTCCTTTATTGTTACATTTTAGGCACGTTTACTGTTAGCTGCTTGGCTTCATTATGGATCATAGTCTGAATCTACAAATCAAGTATAATTAGACTTAGCGAACTGATTGGATTTCTAATTAAGCTACATTGGAGACAATGTACAATCAGTAAATATTCTGACTAGGTACATTTTAAAGAGCAACTCTTGGGCTTTTTGCTGATGACTAGACACCAGTGTCATTAAATTTGTTGGTGGCAAGCAAATTTTAAAGCTAAAATAGAGGCAATTAGTAAAGATCTTGAAATATTTAATCACGTTTGTCCAATTAGTGTGCAATTAGGCTGTGGTGTGGCGTGGGACAGGCATTCTGCCTCAGTGCTCTGTGCAGAAGGATCCCTTTGAAATTTTGCTGTTTAGTTTATTGATATATAAAAAGGAAGTTATGGTTGTAATTTCCAATTTTAAAAAAATGCTGTGCAGATGGTCTGACTATATATTTAACAATGTTAAACAAATCCAAACAAGGGGAGCATGCTACCTGAATTGCACAGCTGTGATCTGTGAGGAAGTTCTGGATGGGGGAGATTACAGCTGTGCTTATCTGGATCACAGAAACCACCAGGCGTTTTCCACTGGAGGACTTGGAAGCCTGATCAGCTCACCCAACAAGTCTTAACATGACTGGCAGCTCCTGACTTGCCCTAGCTTCTGAATTTCAATGACTTCAATTTTATTCACAGGGAGAGCCTGGAAGAGATCTTGTAAACAGTTGATTTGAAGAGATAGATGAACTGAATAATAGCTTTACCTGATATTTTCATTGCAAACAGATTCACTTATGGCTACTGGGTTGTGATGCTACCCGTGAGAAATTTAACACACTGTGTGCAGAGGGAGAAAGGCTGTCTCTTGCTGTAGGAACTACCCTTGCCCTGCCACAGAACACAGTGCTAAGCATCAACCTTGATCTTGCTCTGATCTTTGCAAAGATAGTAGCCACCCCACAGTAGGAGAAGAGCTGTTCTGAAGTGGACATAGCATCCTGTATCACCGACATAGCATCCTGTACTAGTGTTTGCATTGCCAAATGCATGTGTTTACTGTTTGAATGATTTTTGAAAACTGACCAGAGAAAACCCCACATGTAACTAAAGATGTAGAGTGTGGAAGAAAAAAAAAATGTTCCTGAAAAGGGCACAGGAAAAAATATCCAGAGTTTGGAATTAAACAAGGAAGTGAGAGGCTGTAGAGCTTTCTAGTGAATTTGGTTTAGAACCTCAGTGAGATTGTCCTAACTCCATTGTTTCCCTCATTTTAAAGGTTTTCCTCACTTTACTTAACTTTCTGGAAGCAGGCTATTATTTTCATAAGTCAATGCCATACTTTTGGGTATAATTAAATTCTATAGTGTCATTTAAATATCTAAATTCTACATTTAGGATTTTCACAAACATATGATTTTGTTCTTTGCTGTCCTCTCCCCCCTCACCCTTGCCACCCTCCTCCTTATAGCTCTGAGACAGTATCTGACTATGGTCTCCATGCTGCTCTGGTACTCCATTATCCTTGTATGCCAGCCTCTGAGTTCTGGGAGGATACGACAGGTGAGCTATTCCGTGCCTGGCTATTATTCTAAACAAAGCAAATTCCAAATATGAGAATATGTAGAGAGTTGTTGATTAGTTTAATGTGGCTCTGTTCTCCATTTAATTCTTGTTTGAGCAAGAACGAGAACCTAGGTTGAGGGTCTTGGCTGTTGGGGATAGTCCCAGAAGAATCCTGAGAAACTTTGTACCTCTCATGCCAAGTAAGTTGTAAACAGACAAGAAATTATGCTGAGCATTTAGACACTGTGGCAGACTGGATAGTTATCAAATGAAAACACAGAGCACCCTGTTAATATGAATTCCAGAGGAACAGTGGGTATTTTTATATCACTGTGCGTAAAGTCACACAAAAATGACCTAGACCTCAAACTTATCTGGGTGTGCTGTGTGTAACCTGGCAACACTACCGCTGGAGCGTATCTACAGGAAGATGGAAGTAACTGAGAAAAGCCTTGTCTCTACTCGGAACCTGTGAGGCCCTGTGTCTGTTTCATCACGTATTGAGATTGAATGTTTGCATCGAGAGACTGGTTCTCACTCTTGGGGCCCTTGGAGTCCTCTAAGGCCTGGCTGGACCCCAGCCTTACTAAATTAGACTCTCCTGACATGGAACTGAGGCATCTGTACTGGCTAAAGTTCCCTGTAATCCCAATGTACAGTAAAGTGTAAATATCACTTACACAAAAAACAGTTCTCAACCAGGACACTTGGAACCACCCAGGGAATCATACATGCCATGTCTAAAGTCCAAACCCAGAAGTTACAGCTTGAATCATCTTAGTGGGAATCTGGCATCCATGCATTAAATCATTTGTGTTATATATGGTAACATAAGGCTATTTCCATGCATATATATAAAGTACCTCTCTTCCTTACTAGCTCCTTGCTTTCCAATGGCAACCTCAGGTGGTGTGGGGTCACATGGGTAAAGCATGGTTAAAGTCCTACCCTCCCTGGACTCCCATAATAGGTGTATGACACCACAGGGTAGCAACCCCTCATGCTGAATAGCACCTGGAACTGTGCAGAAAAGGAGCAGATCCGAGTTTCTCTTGGAAATATGAATAAGAACATGATAACACATAGTGAGGTTTATGATTTCCTGGGCTTTCTTCAGACATCCAGGGAATGGAGAGCAACTGCTGTGGCCAATGGTGATGCTGACAGAGTTAGTGCAGGGGATTGGAAACCAGAGCAAAGCAAATAAAGTCAGTGATAGCAAAAGAAGAATAGTTTAGGAGGAGACTGGGAAATGAAGAGGTGAGACATGGAAGAAGTGATACCACTCTTAAAGACGTGTGTGTGTGTGTGTGTGTGTGTGTGTGTGTGTGCGCGCATTCATGTGTCTACAAAGGCCTGAAGGGGCATTTGATCCCCTAGGCAGCTGTGAAATTCCTGGTGTGCATACTGTGAATGGACCTTGTGGTCCTCTGGAAGAGCACAGAACTGCATCTTCATCCCCCAAGCCTTGCGGCCACATTTGAGAGGAAGAGAGACTGGTCCCTATAGCAGACAGCCTTCATTCCTATGGAACCTGGAGTCTGGAGTTCAGTCTCAGCCTGCAACTGTTCCAAAAGCTTTCTAGAGTCCTTGTATTGTCTCCTGGATGAATTTTTGTTGTCCTGGCCACTGAATTAAATAAATCAAAAATACACTTAGCAATTTGGAGTCCTTATTAGGAAAGGCTGCTAATGGTGATCTTAATGGTTATCACAGACTGGACTTGAGTGAGGCTCCAAGTAGGAACTATCATTTCTTCTGATTTTTAGGGTTTCCTTTCCTCCCCAGTCTTCCTGGGTTATGGGTATTTTGTCACCTCCCTAAGGTTCTAGATATAAATTCTCTCTATATAATTTTGCCAATTACTATTTTAAGACACTATTAACATATTCCCCAGCATTTATCCAGGTGCTCTGAGGCTCACTAGAGTCTGCTAGAGAGCTGGGATCGTAGAAGAGATGTTGTGTACTATGACAGACCCATAGGGTCAGGAAAATTGGCTCAAACCAATTGCCAAAGCGTGTACATAATGTATTTACCTATGAGCCAACCAGGAGTTGGCCCAAGGGCTTAGCAACAGGCACTGTCAGAGGTCCTGATTGTACCCAGCCAATGAGGGGTGACTGCACAACTTCATCATATAAGGGCACAGCCTGGGCGATGGGAGGAGGGTATACAAGGCTCTCCCCATTGCTAATGAAGGAGTTAACTGTTTTTACCTGACTCCCAGAGTCTTCTGTGTTGTTGGCCATGTATCTTCTCAGCCCCTCTCTGAGGGGACTGTCAGGACTTATCAATGTGGACTTCTCTGTGCCTGCATTTCCTTCTTTGCTTACAGAATGAAGACAACAGCCATAATCGTGAGAAATTAAATGAATATGGGAAGCCTTTGCAGCGTGTGCAGGAAGTCGTAAACCTCAGTCTAAGTAAGTGGTTATACTACAGGTCCCTTTCGCTCACAGGGGCTTCATTCCTTTTGTAAATGCTCCCTTCCTAACCTGGGTGCCAAAAAAGGTGAAAGTGGACCCTGTGGTTTGCTCGATGTCTTTGCCTAACTCCTCTTGGTGCTAAGTACCGTTTTCTTCCAAGGCTTAGTCTAGATCACATTATTTAATAAACTCTTACTGTGTTAATAGAGAGAACAAAATAGTGGCCTCTTCCTGTCCTCACGCAGCTCAAACCAGGTACTGTGCTGATTGCCTCACACACACACACTTTTAAGCGTTTGCAAGTCTGGGTTGTATGTTTTCAACTCTGCTGACAAGAAAACTAAAGACTTAAGAGATTAAACAGCTTTCCACAGCTAAGCAACCGTTACCTGGCGAAGTCAAGGTCTGACTCAAGTTGTCTTCCTGGAAAGGTCAAGCTCCTCACTGACGGTTCTGCATCAGACATGGCAATAGGGTGGGCTGTGTGAAGGCTACAGCCTCTGTCCATGCAAGACTCATCCGTGGGCTTTACATGGAAACCACAGCAGGGAGAGAAAGCAGGCTTTAGGGATAAATTGAAGATATATATTTAAAAGGACAATAGGGATAGTAAGAAACAATTGAGCAGGTTCTTTGAGGGATGAACTGATTTCAAGGTGTGTACATTGTCCTGGCTGGTTTTGTGTATCAACTTGGCACACAAGCTGGGGTCATCAGAGAGGAAGGAGCCTCAGCTGAGGAAATGCCTCCTTGAGATCCAGCTGTAAGGCATTTTCTCAATTAGTGATGAATGGGGGAGGGCCCAGCCCATGGTGGGTGGTGCCATCCCTGGGCTGATGGTCCTGGATTCTATCAGAAAGCAGGTTGAGTAAACAGAGGGAACAAGCCAGTAAGCGGCTCCCCGCCATGGCCTCTGCATCAGCTCCTGCCCCCAGGATCCTGCCCTGTTTTGAGTTCCTATCCTGACTTCTTCAGTGATGAACAGCAATATGGAAGTGTAAGCCAAATAAATCCTTTTCTTTTTGGCCATGGTATTTCATTGCAGCAAGAAAAACCCTAACTAAGACACATATGCATATATATGTATCATTATGTATATATGCACATGCATTCTATATATGTATACAAATGTGTACATATTTTAGACATATTTGAAAACAGCAAGTCAACAATCAGAATAGGTAATAAATTTTAAGATCTTATTTTTGATTGGCATGTATTTATTATGCATAATGATGGATTCACAAAGACATTTTAATCCAAGTATATTTTATACTTCATCCACTTTTTAAATAATTAAAACTCATTTTGAGTGTGGTTGATGTGTATGCATGTGTGGGTACAGGTGCATGCTTACCACAGTAAGCCTGGTCCCTGCTGCACTGCATGAGGCTAGCTGGCCTACAAGTTTTGGGGGGTGGGTAGTTTTTTTTCTCCTGGCTCCACCTGCCATCTTGCCTAGGAGTATGGGGGCTACCGATATGTGCTAGTATCTAGGACTTAAATTCACACTTAGGTAGCAGGCATTGACTCATGGAACGTCTTCCCAGGTTCACTGTGTTTATATTAATATTAACCCCTCTCTCTATCTTCCCCTATGTCCTCTGCCCCTACCACTAGTCTACTACCCTTTCCCAGAGTCTCACTTCTACTTTTCATGATGTGTGTGTGTGTGTGTGTGTGTGTGTGTGTGTGTGTGTGTGTGTGAGAAGGAATCTGCCTAGGTGTTCATCAACAGATGAATGGATACAGAAAATATGGTATATATACATATACACATACATATAGAATGGAGTTTTATTCAATCATAGAGAAAAAAGGAAAGTATGTTGTTTGCAGGAAAGGGGGAGGAACTGGAGAGCATCATATTAAGCAAAACATATCTGGCTTAAAACAATTTCTGGGACTTCCCAGCAGCCAGATGGAGTAAATGGTACTGCTTTGGAGTAGGGGGTCAGGAAGGAATCTGTGCCCTACCATACACCACTTAGTAGGTCTGCATCTGTTGTACGCTCAGGAGGGAGGGGGTGAGTACAGGCCACTTCAGTCCGGTTTGAACACGATCATAGTTAAGAGGGAGGGAGTATGATCACCTCCTTCTTAAAAGTGGGGCCGCTCAGCAAGGCTCTGGTGGGGTGACCCAGCTCCCTCCACACTCTTCCTAGAAGACTGAGTGATGCTCCCAGGCTCTCTGTTTGCTAATCAGCTGGTGCAGGACCCGGCTACTTTGAGAGAAGAGAAAAGATGTCTTTCTTTGTCCTTCTCTCCCGGCAGGTCCCTCCTCTGACACTGCCCCCGCCCACATTATACAAAGCCACACAGCTTTGCTGAACAGGTCTGTAAAATTAATTATACTGTGAGTGCTTGGTAACCAATGAATTGTAAATTGTACATTATTAAAACAGCATCAGAGCTTTGACTGATCTATTATTCTTTGGGGGAATGAATGGAGATAAGAGCGTTATACATTTTAGGGGTCTTTCTTGCCATCATCCAGCAGGCGCAAGGAAGAAACAGCAAGCCTTTCTGTTCTGCTTTTTTGGCAAGTTGGATTAAATAGAGGGTGCATTATTTTCTTCCATTATTAAATTGACATACATGTTTTTATGTGTTTGCTCCTAGTGTCTAATAGGGTAGTGGACATGCAATAAATGGTATTCTAAAACCGTGATAATATGTATCTTTATATGCTCATCCAAAAGGCAGTTCCTTGTCAACCCAATGTGAGTGAAAGATATACGATATGACATGGCATCGTAATAAAACAAATTGTGTTGATATAGTGCTTCTTGGAAAAATCTCTGGAAGAATGCAGAGTAAACATTGAGAAATAAAAAATAACGTCGGCTGAGTATACACCAGGGTCCTTGCGGCTTCAGCTAAAACCGAAGAATGGAAGGGACTCTTTCCCTGTCTTTTCTAGATTCAACAAGAGTACCTTGGGGACTGCGAGTGAAGCCACTCTCTTTACTGAATGATCTCCCCTGTGCAGAATTTCTCAGCATCTTTCCACCTGCCACAATGATGCCTTCCAGGCACATCACACACTTCTCCATGGAAACTTCTTCCTGTAATTGACCAAGCCAGCAGCCCTGAGACTGAAGCTGCCAGTCTGCCATGCAGCATTGCTCTTGCAAGCAGACATTCTAGCTGGGAGAATCATGACAGGTACCAGGAAAACCACACAACGGCTCACCACTGAGATAGTTACTCAACATCATCACAATACGGAGTTGGAGGCCTCAGGAGTAGGATATTTCCAAATGCTGGGCAGAACCAGCTATATATTCTGCAGGGCCCATACAAAAAGAAATGATGTGTTCATTGCTCATAAGCTGCTAAGAATTTCAAGGCAGTCATAGCAGAGCAGTAAACTAAGTGTGCATCCCATTCTGCTGCAGAGGTTGCATGGAGAGCTGTTGCTTTAGTGCATTTTAATCTTCTAGTGGTCTGACTGGCTACCTGAAAATTCTAGCAATTTCTTTGTCCGGATAGTAGCGTCGCCTGTTTCTTTTCTAACCAAGAGGTGTGCAGTGAGACTGTCACTGCTTCATCTCCACAGGAAGGGAACGGCTGTTTTCTCTATGTGGTGGCTATAGGGACAGGCTAGAAGAGAAATTGCCAGAGAGAAACTGAAAAATCAAATTTCTGACAGGGTTTATTCTTAGACATAGTCCTCTTGTGGATTTTTTTTTTTTCCTCCAGAAATAAATGGTTGCCATCTCCTTGCTCTCCAATAACTCCTATGAAATTGGGGGGGGGGTAATCACCTGTTTCAATTTGTCCCTAAGGAACATTCTCTTTTTCCTGTTTTTCCATGAATTCCTTTGGTATAAGGAAGAAGTAGAGGAGATAAGCAAAGAAGGTGAGGGGAAGGGCCGGCTGTTGTCAGAAGCAGCTTGGGGGAGAAGCTCTGGGTCTGTGGGAGAGCAGAGAGGAGCTGGCGGGGAGGAGGGAGGGTGGATTGGGACTGTGCTGGGATTTCAGCATGGCCCCTCTATGTCTCCACCACCCCATTTGGCACATTGAGGACCTCTGTCGACTTCTGTCATGGAAGGACAGACAGAACCACCTGGAGAGGCTCACAAAACATATTCTGTGGTGCCTGTTCTCTTAGGATTGTGGTCACCAGAACTGTATGTTCTGGAAAAATAAAAAGGTAAATCAGGGAGTGGCCTTCTGTGTAAATGAATTCATTAAGACAAGAATTTATCCACAGTAGCCACAATATGAAAGCAAGCTAGATGATCTTTGGTAGATGAATGGATAGCTACAATATATCCTGTATCTATATCTGTATGTATAGATTTGAATAATAATATTCAGGATTAAAAATAAAAAGAGAAAATTCTGCCTTTTGTGACAAACTGGAGGACACTGTACTAAGTAAAATAAGCCATGAATTAAAAAGGCCAACCTGAATGGTCCTCTTTGCACATGGGATTTTAAAAGGTAAAATTTATAGAAAGAGCTTTCGTTAGTTATTTTTGCTTAACAAAAAGATCTCTAGTTTCATGCATTTCCTTGTAAACAGTCTAATTTTGTTGTTCTTTATGGTTGAATAAACTTCTTTAAGGTTGTGCATACTTATATAGTATTTTCTCCATTCAGAAAAATTGTCAATGTCTGCTGGTCAAAGAGTATGAAGCTTCAGTTCTGTAGGACTGGTGAGTTCTGGACATCTAATGTATCCGTGGTGACCATAGTTCATGGGACTGGAAATAGACTACTGTGCTTGGGGTTGCTGCTCAGACCGCTACATGATCCCATTTCCTAAACAAGATGACTTGGGATTTCTCTCTTCAGAGAAATTCTGAGTCTTTTGGTAGGAAGAGTTAACAAAATGAAGCCTTGTTCAGAAAATAAACCTAGAATTGATGTGGTAAGGCTTGGTGGCAGTATTTTTCATATGGCCTGGCTGTATATCCCATAAATATCAACACACACACACACCCGTGTGCCTATCTCCCCTCATAATGCACACAAGTACATACTCACACCCCACCCCCACATAGGCACCCTCCACACCATGCATATACACACCAATCACACCCCAGACTACATTCCCAACACACACCCACAAATTAGCTTAATTGTGGTGATCACTCATGACATATATGTACATATATATATATAATCAAGTTGCATACCTTAAATATATGTATCAGTTGTCAAATATATGTCAATAAGGCAGGTGGAAAAAAGAGAATATCTCTGCATGTCTTCTGAGTCCTTGTCTGCTTTGGGAAATGTGGTTGACTTTCGCTTTGGGACAGTGACAAGGCAGGGGAAAGTTGCAGCAAGCACATTCTAGCTAGGACTGGATAAGGTGGAGCTGCCCCACAAAGGGAGAAAGACCTCAGGCAGTTGGCCCTGTTTCTGAGTGCAGTGTGCCCTAAAATTCAAGAGAGGGCAGCAGATAACCTACACTCACTGCCTGGAGGACCCAGCAAGAGTGTCACCTGAGGAATGCCAGCAGGGGACTCGGGTCTTTTTCAAAACTCCGGGAACCCAGGCGTTCACTCGTGCCTGGAAAGCAGGTAGATGATTCATGGGATCGAAAGAAGCAAGTGAAGACAAATTGCCTTAGCAGACTCCTGCCCCCGCCCCCCAATCTCCCGACCTTAGAGGGACCCTGCTACAAGCAGAGTCAGCACAGGCGAGTGAGCAGACTACTGAGTGTGAGGGGAAGGTCGCCTGCTTGCGCAGGGTCTCTGCAGTGAACAATCCCTACAGTCTGTCCTCTGCAGCAGGTCCCTACACAGTACTTTTCACCACAGGAGAGAACTCCACAGAGTGTCAGTACCTCCAGGAAAGAGTTTGTGACAAAAAGGACTTGACTGTGTGTCTGTGACATCCCCCCCCCCCCCCCAACACACACCACATACCTGTACTGGGATATCAGAAAGACTGGGTGAGTAGCATAAAAATGATCGGGAACAGGACCTCCTAGACCTCCGGGTGAAGCCGCAGCCTTTTGGGTGTGTGACCTTGGCCCTGCATCACAGAATCTTTATAATATACTTTCCTGAGCAAGATGACATTGGGAAATAGATTTCTAACAGGCCAGCAACCGTGAGCAAAGGGAAATCATTCCTCCAGACAAAACAAATCAAAACGACCTTTTGAGGTTTAAGATCCATGGAACTCTCTCTCTCTCTCTCTCTCTCTCTCTCTCTCTCTCTCTCTCTCTCTCTCTCTCTCTCTCTCCCACCTGGTATTAAGTCACACTGTAGAATCACCTCAACCCACCCAGAAAATGCCAGACTATAAGCAGTTTAGACACTTTACTGGAAATTGAACCGGTTTATGTATTTTTAAACTGATTTTTGATTTTTTGATAAATAATTGAAATTTGTTAAAAATTTCACAAACAAGATAAACTATTGGAACTGTGGAGAGTTCCGATCTCAAACTGGGAAAGCATGCATTATCTCATTTTTCCTTTCTATAACCTTAAAGTTGCCAGATACAGCAGGTTCTCAACCTATGGGTCGCGACCCCCGTGCCAACTCTTTTATCTCCAAGAATATTTACATTATGGTTTATGATAGTAGCAGACATACAGTTATGAAGTAGCAACAAAAATAATTTTATGGTTGGGGGTTACCACCACCACATGAAAATCTCTATTAAGGAGTGAAAGCGATGGGAAGGTTGAGAACACCTCACCTGACATCACACAAAGGGTTTCTGGGAAGCACCCCTTAAATTCCCTAGCTGATTTAAAACTTAACAGTGACTCTGGGGCTAAGTTAATCTGCCACTTTACAGACACTGGAAAGCCGAGGGTTCTCTTCATATGTGTGATAATAAAATCCTGACTTGGCAAGAACACAAGTCCACAGCACATGGGCTCTGTCTCTGAAGTGCTGAGGCAGGGGAATGACACTGTATGGGTGTGTCACATGCCAGGAAATTTGAAATACAAGCTAATCAGCAAATTGATGGGGTGTGCTGGGCTGCAGGGCAGTACTGGGGACCTTGGGATTGACTTGTACAGTGATCATGGAGTCTTTGACCCTAGAAGGGTGTCTGTGCAGGGAACTGTGCCTCTCCTTACTGAGCAAAATGCAAAGAGAGTAGCTGTGTTCACAGAATGTGTATAAGAGGAAAAGGACCTTCCAGAAAAAGGAGTAGATGCTGTTACAGCCCCGGTAGGAATGTTTTTTAAAAAGGACATGGCGGGAGGCATAAGAAGGGAGAATGAGGTAGGAAAAGGAGGAAGGGGAAAAAGAGAATACAAGAAGAGGGGAAAGAGAATGAGCTTTGATAGTAACAAATGTGTAAACACACACACACACACACACACACATTCATACACATACAAACACATACACACACCGCACACATACACACACACATACAAACACATACATACACATACAAACACATACACACACACCGCACACATACACACACACATACATACACATACAAACACATACACACACAAACACACACATACACACCACACACACACATACACAGAGAGAGACACACACAGAGAGACACACACACACCACAGACAGAGACATACACACACATACACACATGTACACACGCACCACACACAGACATACACATACACACCACACACATATACACACACAGAGACACACATACACACACACACAGAGACACACACACCACACACACACATACACACAGACACACAGACACACAGAGACACACATATTTCTGAAGTTAAGGTTTTCTCTGCCTGAGGATGGGAAGCCTGAGCTTAAAATAATACTTCAAGATTTATTTATTTTTGTTTTATGTGTATGGGTGCTTTGGCTGAATGCACTCACATGTATGTACAGCATGTGCCTGGTGCTCCTGGAGGGCAGGAGAGTGTGATGACTCCCCTGGAACAGGAGTTATAACAGTTGAACCTGGGAACTAAATCCAGGTTCTCTGCGAAAGGGACAAGTGCTCTTTGGGTCATCTCTAGCTCTGGGGAGGCTGGAGTTATCCTGGCAGCTCCTCTTACAAAGGGCACATTTTAAAGTTTCACAGCCTTACTTTCATTTTCAGTGGGAAATGGATATCTTTTCACAACGGTTATCACATCATGACTCTCTGGAATGCTGTTGTGGACACACTGACCACCCCTTCACTCTATTGAATTTACTACAGTTAATAGGGATGCATACGCCCTAAGTAATTTTCAACATCAGTTATAAGCGATGCATTTTTTTTTTCAGCCATGAACAAACAGGTTTTGATGCTGTTTTAAACTTTAGCCCATTTATTCTGTTTTGAATTTTGAGATGGGGTCTCATGTATTTCCATGGCGGCTATCAGCTTGCTGATCTGGTTTTGAACTCCTCGTCTTCCCACCTCTGTGTGAAGTACTGGAATTACAGGTGTGTGCCATCACTCCTTCTTCCTACCTCATTTCTTAGCTGCTATGCCGTGGTATACCACTCTTTGTCTTTCAAGGCTGCTTCTCCACCAAAGGAATATAAATAGACTAGTTACCATGCAAGTTATGAGCATTTAGCCACACATCAGGAAACAGATCAAAACACAGGCAAGCACTGAACCTGACCTTCTGGAGCAAAAGCAACAGACACAACCCAATAAGCTTTCTACAAGGAAGCATGAAGAAAGCCAGGCTTCTTGACTTTCCCATACTCTAATTCTTTCTTGCCCCCACTCTTTATCTCGGCTTTCCTCACATCTGTCTTGTACCACACTGTTTAAGACATGTTGTCTGGGCAGAGAGCTTCATGGCCATTCTGGGGAGAGACAGGAAAGCATTCTGTGTCAAGAAGGCTTAACTCTCCAAAGTGTCTGTGTGCATTCTTGAAGGTGCTGTTATGCATATTTAGTGAACACATATCCACGTACTTATGTCTTCTCTTTGCTTATGCCTATCTTTCTACTGGGCAAGGGCACTCTCCAGTCATCCCTACCCATCAAACACGTGATCTTTAGAACGCCTATCTACCAAGGAAAATGTTGAAGGCCAGGAATGAGCAGACAGAAGGAACTAACATGTACGTCAGCAGCTTCATATGCATGGCCCACACAAAGACTCTGCTTGCTAAATATCATGCCCTGTCCTAACAGCAAGCTTGCACCCAGACCTGAGAGGTTAAGAAACTTCACTGAGGCTACATGTGAGAGACCTCAGAACTGAGTTCTTCACACTCACTGATCCCTTTGTTCTTTGAGAAAAGATCTTGGTCAATTCTTGAACAACTAGGTCCATCCCCTTCTAGTGTAAGAAATGATATACAAGCTCACAGAGAGAAACCTATTACATAAAATTTGCTGACAATTATGATCTTGATTTTATACGTGGTTAATGTGTTAGTATTCAGTAGTACTGAACTAGGTAGTAAGACTAATACTGTGGTTTTGTTAGGGTCACTTGGTGTTTCTATGCTGGGTTATAGGCAATGCCTCAGGGTGGCTTAGTATAGAAGAGGCAGTAGATTTTTTTCTGAATATGTTTGGCAGGAAATTGTCATGACTATTAAAATCAGCCTGCTCACACTGTCTGCATGGCTACTGTGTAGATATGAGAGAAGGTAATGACTTGGAAAGATGTGGAAGAGGGTCACATTTTTTTTTCCATTCTTTTGTGTCTTTCTTGGAAAGTAGTATGATTTAGCGTGACAACATAGGATGTTGTTACGATCATTTCCACTCAGAGAAGGACGGAATGGAAACCAAGGCTACAATGGGGACAGCACTTCACCTGTTCCCGTGTCCCCTCCAGAGTCTCCCTGTGAAGGGGCTCCCTCCTTGTTCCCAGTCTCTCTTCCTCCACTAGACATGACTGCCACCACCTCCTGTTGCTATCTTGTTAACATGTCCTGTTTGCTTAGTTAAAGCCCCTGAAACAGTAGGTGTTGAAAAAAAAAAAAAAAGTATGCTATGCATGACTGACAGCCACGTTTTCCTTACATCACCTTCCCTCAGATTTGGATTCCTCAGAAGCTTGTCTCAGCTGCTCTAAGGAAAAGCAGAAATGTGAGTGCCTGGTCCCTCACTGGATGAGTGAGTCAGTCTCTCAAAGGTACTGGAAGCCTTTGAAAGGGACTCTGCATGCTATCGACTTAAAATCCCTGCAGATAGCTTTTCTACACCAAAATTATAACCACTGTGCAATAAAGTAATTTTTATTTATTTATTTTTTTTTTTGTGAACCACTCTTGGCTTCTCACAGTGTTCTGCAGATGCTTTATTATTATGTACCCATTTCCTGGGGCCACATTTGCAACATAAGGGCTAAAGATGCAGCTGATTCATAGCAGAACTCTGAGCAAAACCTGGTCTTTGGGTTGCCCTGCGATGCTCTTGTCCCCTTAGGACACTTTGCATAGACTGGAGGGGAGGGCAGCACACACAGATAAGGTAGGTATTATTGTGGATGACAACTTAGCCTAAAATTATTTCATCTGGCATATTTTCGGTGTTCTGTCTAAAAATTCACCACCAAACCTAAGGACATATGGATTTGTCTAAAATATTTAAAACCTTTTTCAATTTTATTTTTCAGTCTTTAATTTTGAGGTAAGTTTTGTGAGATATATAAACGCTGGATCTAGATTGATTTGGGGAGTGGGGCATATGACTGCTCAATTATTCCAGTATCATATATCCAAAAAATACCATCCTTTCAAGTTGACCTTGCCAAAGAGATTTGCAGTTCTTGGAGCTGAGGGAGACCGTTCAGTTGTCAAACTACTTTCTGCATCAGCTTGGAAATCTGAGTTCAGATCCTCAGAATGCTTGTAAAAATCAGGCAAGACAACTGTGCTTGCAAAGTAGAGACAGATGGGTCCCTGGAGTTTATTGGCAAGCCAGTCTAGCCAATAGGTGAGCTGAGAGACCCTTGATGATGCCTCATGAGGACCTTTGACCTACACACACACACATACACACACACTACACAAAAAGTACCCCGGGGATTCTTGATTCTTGTTGAGGATTTCACCTCTGCGCTTCTTCTTTTTCTTTTTTTTTGTTTTGTTTTTGGAGATGAGGGTCTCTCTACATAGCCCGGGCTGTCCTAGAACTCACTATATAGAGAAGACTGGCCTCCACCTCACTGCCTCTGCCTCCTGAGTGCTGGAATTAGAGGCATATGCTGCTATTCTCTGCTGCTCCACCATGCCCAGATGACCTCCTTTTCTTAAAGACAGACACATCAGCCAGCATTTCACAGTTATTTACTTAAGATTCAAACCCCACCTTCTTAGAAAAGAACACAAAATAAGTTGTAGATTAGAGAATGGCATAGCCCTGGGCGGGGGGGGGGGGGGGGGGGGGTAGGAGGAAACCCATCCACAGTGAGTTGATACTCGGATTTAGAGACAGAATCCTGGTCAGGCTAGGTTTCTACTAATACATCCCTTTTGGGGATGCAGACCACAGGAGGAACAGTTAGGACTTCTCTCTACATGCTGCTGCTGAGGAGTTCCTACAGCAAGCAAGCATGTCCTGTGAGAGCTGCTTCGAGAGATGAAGATCATAGAGTGGCTCATCTGTCTCGTGACAACTTAAATCCATGGAGCTGAAAGCCAGGACACATGTGCTCACACACGTGTACACACACACACACATACACACACACAGCCTCGGGGGAGGGGGGAGAAGGAAGGGAGAGAGAGAGAGAGAGAGAGAGAGAGAGAGAGAGAGAGAGAGAGAGAGAGAGAGAGAGAGAGAGAGAGAGAGATCCTCCACTCTCATCCCATGGCTTGCTGCTATTTCTAAACCTCTCACATTCGATCATTTATTGTCACCCCTCCTTGGCCCTATTTTCAGGCCAGGCACTGACTGACTGCTTCTTTTTTCTGCCCAGAACACAGGTTCTGCTCTCTCTCATCATCTCCCCTTCTCCTTCCAACTCTCTGCCTGCAGCTGACCGCACTCCTTCATTCTCAAGAACATACTGCTTATCTCTTTTCCATGTTGGAGGCAGCCAAAGGCTTTTAGATAATGAAAATCTCGCCTCTGCAGTTTTGAACTACAAAGAATTTGCTAGATTTGATGGCACAGAGCTAGCAATTATGTTCTGACATTCTCGGAAGGCCAAGGGTCAACCATGAACATGGTACCATGAAAATATGAAATAATGATAATAGAGCATGAAGAATAACCACTAACTGGCAGGGTGAAAGGAAGAAAAGGGGTAGCAGTGAATCTTGAGAGATCGTTGGCAATTTGACAGTCAGGCCTGGGAGTTGGGGCTCAGGGGTCCAGGCAGGGGTCACGCTGTGGGAAGGACACACAAAAGAACTCCACAGATAGAGCAGGTTGACTTAGCTGGTTTGGCTGGCAGGGCAGGTGCCTCTGTCCCCCACCCTCACAGTTCCACATTCCACCTTTCCCTGAGCTGGTTTCTCTCCCAAACACTCAGGTATCGATCATACTCTGTCAAGACTTGACCGATAAGCTAACTTAACACATTCAGGATGAGATCTTAGGCACAGTGGGAATAGGAGTGAGGAGCGGGCTGGTGGAACGACCACCACCATCACCATCATCATATTTCTTTTGACTCAGGGTCTCATGTATCCCAGGTTGACTTTGAACTCACCATATAACTTGAACCTAGGACCCTCTTGCCTCTACCTTCCAAGTGCTTGGATGTAGACATGAACTATTCTCAACCAGTTTCCGTGGCGCTGATGTTTACATGGTAAATTCCACTCGGAGCGTCTCTCATACTGGGGAAGCACTTTACCAACTGAATTATATCCCTAGCCTGGAAATGACTCATTTGGTGTCCTGATGATCAGGTGTGCTGGTCCAGGGAACTGGACATTACCTCATAGGAAGAGAAGTTGACAAGTTTTGTGGCTACATTCACAGGTGATGGAACAGAGGGGAAGAGAGAAAAGAGAGTTTAAGAGATGGTACTGCAGAGATGGCTCCGGGGTAGGATCTTCCAGAGGACCTGGGTTCAATTCCCAGCACACATATGGCTCTGGCTGGGGTTTGTTATTGTTGTTATTTTTTGTTGATGGTAGGGAGGACAAAGGAGTAACTGACAGGACAGGAGTCCTGGGTGAAGCCTTCTGAAGGAGACAAGACATACTTTCAGGGAAACACCCATAGACATAAAATGAGAAAGAGAGAGAGGGGAGAGAGAGAGAGAGAGAGAGAGAGAGAGAGAGAGAGAGAGAGAGAGAGAGAGAGAGGGAGGGAGGGAGGGAGGGAGGGAGGGAGGGAGGGAGGGAGGGAGGGGAGGGAGGGAGGGAGGAGGGAGAGAGAGAGAGAGAGAGAGAGAGAGAGAGAGAGAGAGAGAGAGAGAGAGAGAGAGAGAGAGAGAGAAAATATCCTGGGAGGATCATGTGGGATTGCCAGAGAGCTTCCGTGGCCACTTTTATGGCAGAGTCAGGTGACACAGCCAAGTACTTTTTCTCAGATTTCTGACCTGTAGAGAGGTCCCATCAGTCAAGATAAAATCCAACGGAAGAGTAAGACTGGGGAAGACATTTACACCTACGCTTCTTAGAGACAGGGCAAGCACTGGACAGCTCATATGGTGGTTTGACGAACAGGTGGGAGGGCAAAGGGGTAACTGACAGGAGTGGGGGAACCATCTGAAGGAGATATGTTCACTAATCCTTTATAAGGTACCATCGGCCAGAGAAGAGAAAGCATAGGTGGTCTCAACCTAGAGAGTTTCTTTTGTATCAGATACAACCACACACTCAGGCTCAACATGTAGAAAAGTGTTTCTGAGGATGGCTACCTTGTTTCCTGAGGTTCCTCTGATGCTTGACAAACCAATGAGAACATGTTCCTTATTGTTATCTTTCTTGAGATTCAAACAGCGTCCTGGGAGTTTCTAAACACAATAACCGATTTACCTGTTCTTTTGTTGCAATCCTGCCTTTTGCTTAAATATGGCATGCTTTGTTAGAACAGTCCAAGAAGAGGGGAGAGGGATTTGAAAGAAAAAGAGAAAAGAGGGAGTGAAAACTTGCGGAAATTATCAATCTTAGGGATTAAAAATTGGAATGGAGGAAAATTCATACATCTTGAATTTTTTTTTCAAGTAAAAAAGGCCCTTTCAAAAGTCATTTTTCTTTCTATTTGCCATGTGTGGTTAACAACCATGACTGTGAACTCAACTCACTTCTAAAACTCGTATTTTTAAGCTAGTATTTATGGAAATATCTTAAATATTTCAGCAGATGTTTAAAATATTCAAGAGATATTTAAGATATTTGAGTACTTAAGAAATATGGATCGGTGTGAAGAAACATTAGATTTCACAATACCTTGGGAATTAAAACTTGGAACAAAAGATATAATTTTAAAGTTAGACTTTAATATGCATGTCAGAAGTGCCAGCCGGCATTTTATCTCATGAAGAATTACAAAATGCTAATTAAAAGTCAATGATAATATCTTCATTACCTATGAGCTTGCATAGGGAATGTCTTAGTAATTTCCTATCTGAAGTAGGGAATTTATGGGAAAAATTCCACATGCAGTGGATTCATATATAGAAAAGTGTCTTCGGTCTCCTTATTTAGACATTTGAAGTTCAAATCTTCTCTGGTCCCATTCTAGTTAGTGAAATCCAGGTAATACACTTTCCCCCTCAGAAAGAGTGGTGGTCCCGCCCCCCCTTTTTATGGACTTGGAGGGGCTTTCCAATTTAACCTTGGATTTTCCACCTTTTTTCCCCACATGCAGGCAGCCTCCTTACATCAATCACTTTGCTCTGGTGTGTGTGCACAAGGGCTTTGTTTCTGTATTTTTATTTTTTTGAGCCAGGGTAGGAAGTAAGCTTGAGTGCAAATGCATTAGGAGGAATTCACCCAAGACGTATAGTTTCCCGGGGAAGCCTGTGAGACCTGAGGTGGTCACCCCTCAATCGGCTCCCATTTGTGAAGTGTCCCTGTCATTCCAGCTATGTACTAAACCTTGTTACAGGTACGGCTGGAAGCAAAATCAGTTTTACAGTCTTGTGGGCAGTGATTCCAATGAATAAAACCAGTACTTTAGCAGGATACCATGGCTTATGATGGTAGAAGTCATGTGGCTCTGAAGCCTACTGAGGACAGCCCTATTAAGATTCACTCAGAAGCTGAAAATTAATTTCCTGAACTTAACAAAGCAGCAGTGGGAAGGCTTCCCTTCCTCATAAGCCTGGAGGGTGGGTACTTGGCCCTGTGGAGACCTAAGGGCTATGTGGACTGATTAACATGTATATAATTAATATGTGCCAACTAGAGAGGAAAAGGCAGTTTGATTTGATTCTGCACTACTGTGAAATGTTTTCTGTGTCCATTATGCATGGGCACCACACACTTCGGGCTTAGGATCTCTGCTTCCTGTCATAACAGACACCATCAAGTAGGAAAGCTAGCCCCATTCAAACTAGATTTTCTTCCTGTTCACATCACCATTTTAAAGACACATTTTTCACCCTATGGTTAGGAACATGGTAAATAATTGAGGCGATCCATCAAGGGACATGTTCCTGATAATGAAAAATTGCATAACTCAGTGCAAGTCAATTAAAAACCACAAACTTCAGATCCTTTTTTCTCAGTGAAGATTGATTTATTAGTACAGGAGGCTTCTAATACAACAGGCTTGGGGGGGGGAGTGAATCAATTTTTTTTTAAGTTTTAAAAATGCAGTTAAAGTTTCAACAATAAACTTTAGAGCAGGATTTACACAATACCAAATGCAGTTTTTTTTTAAATAAAAAAGCATATATTGTTTTATCATAGAATATCTGAGATGCCAGGATTTTCTAACAACTTTAAGCAATAACATCTCCTACCAGGAATACCTATTTTTCTTCTCAGGTTTTAAATGAACTTTATTCTTTGGTTTTGCCTATACAATACAACTCTACAGATTACCCAAAACAGACCAGAATATTTTCTTAAGCTAAATACTTATCTGGATAAGACTTAAAATGTTTTTATCTGGTTGCCTGGTTAGGACACAGGCAATATATTCATAGAATGTAGTATCTTTAACTGCTTTTTGTTAATTAATGAGCAGTGGTTCTATTTAGATATGTCAAATGCTGCTTCAGTGGGCCAAGGGAAAACACAAACCCTCAGGAACAGGATCTTCAAAGACATTTTTTTTTCTGCTTTTTTTTAATCCTCAAATATAAATTTAAACACCAGTATTTCTCCTAACACCAGGAACATCTATCTAAACGTTAAATTTCACCCCCTAAGTCCAGCACTCCGAGTTTCGTGCTCAGCACTCTGAGTTGTGTGCTCGGCCTGACAGCTTAGGTAGGGTCAGCAGTCAGGCATGACAAGCGCACAGTCCCAGGGAAGGGTGCCCATGTGACACAAGCACTCTGAAATTAAACTTCGGGGGGGAGGGGGAGGAATTGTGCCCTTTTTTAATAACAAAGAATGCAATCCTTAGAATCCTTCAGATTTGGAATTCCACCAGTGTTCTAGTGTTTTCCTCCTGACTCCTGATGTGTAATAATGAGTATTAACAATAGTAAAAAATAACACGAATCTCACCCCAAAGCAGTCCCTTTGACTTACACGGTTCAGCATCAGATACATTTAAGTTCAGAAAAACATCAGCGATCAGGGAAGATGTAGGGTAAGCACTGGTGGTGGGAGGACACAGGTTTTTAAGAAATCCTCGGTCCATTTTTAACTTGCTCACACTCATTTTATTTCTGCTGAGGTATAACCCCTTCAGCTGACAGCTAGGAACTGTGACATTTCATATCCCCATAAATATTTGACTTCGACTTCATAAAAAGTCCCTTGGGTCTATAATACTTTTATTCTTGTATAATCGGAAACAAATCCTTTCCTTTTAAAAATCAAACAGACCACGTTTACACACAGTTCACTATTTACAAAGCACCCAATTAAATCCTACTTAATTCTCTCTCTAAAAATTCCATCTCACTGGTATATAAAATACTTATTACATTAAATGTGTAATGTCCACAAACCCTGGAGTTAACAGCTCACCTACGAAATAGGACTTTCCCGGAAGGGAAGGGTCCTAAATCAAGCCTATGGTGTTAAAGAAATCACACGGAAGTCACAGTACAAGACAGATAAATCTACTTTTAATTTTCACATGTAAAAGTTACACATCACATGAAATTGGACAGGAGCTTAGTGGTAACTGACATTGCTATAGTGAAAATCATTTTCATAAAAAAATAATCTAGATGTGGTCATCAGAATTTTTGGTCTACATAAGTTAATGTTTGAAGATCGACTTTTATCCCTGCTTGAAGGATTTTCCATTATGCTTTTATTTTTCTTCTACTGATGCCTATTAATATTCTTTGGAGGAAGGAGGGCTGAAAATGTCCGTTTCCAAGAGTTTGTCCTTTGGTAGCAAGCAGAGAACATTTTTCATTTCTATTACTTAAATAATCTGTACAGATATGAAACTTCATGACATTATGCTTTAGTGTAAAATGAAGCAAGACAAGCATTTTCACTTCAGATTCTGTAGACTCCTTAGAGTCAAGCATTTCTCCATCCTATATGCAAAATCACTCAATCTATTTTTTGACCTCAGTTCAAAAAAAAAAAAACCCCACACTTATTTCTTTATATATTACACTATAAAACCCTGTATTTAAAAACCGGTATGTTTTCAACATGTATACTTCAAATACAAAAGTTTCTTCATCTAGGTTAAAGAAAACATCTAAATGGACTCGGAGTTTATTTTGTAATTAAACAACTCATGCAATCATGCAAGACCAGTACCTAAAGCTGTTACTTCTGAGCCTCAGATACTGGACACTGGGCAAAACCAAAACAAAAGCCTGACCAAACAGAAAACACATCGAGATATTTAGAGCTCTGCAAGGGAGCTGAAA